>CM055312.2:70242791-71610291 GCA_029255685.2 Silene conica | reverse complement strand
ACTAACACAATAAGATATAATAACGTTACATTTTCTTTTTTTATTTCCAAACTTTCAAGGTTATTATTTATTAATTGTTTATAACTAATATTTCTATCTTTCATAAATATTTCTTAATACATACATAAAATTATGAACGAATATGCTGGATAAAACTTAAGTTACGTTAATAACAAATTAGTTAAATAACTAATGATGATTTAAATAGTTGTTGGATGGATACTCTATAAATACGTGATGATAGTTGTTCAAAGGGAAAATTTTAAAACCAAAGGGTATTTTGTGTGCAATAGTTCAAATCTAAGGAGTATTTTATGTAATCACTATATTTTTAAAAAATTATGAAATAAAAATTTCCAGAAATATTAATAATCTCTTAATCAATTTCCGTTAGTTAATTCAACATCTATTAACCAACATGGGTATCATTGGCATAAATATTGAATTTTAAGGGTACGCATCAGTGACACATTTTTAAACCACGGTTTAATAAGACAATAAACAAAGTAGCAAAGCACGGAGAATCCGAGCAAATTCTAAAATGTTTTGTGTTGGCTTTGCTCATGCCTATTTGTTCTAGCATTTAAATATATTTAATTCGGTTGTATAATTAAACAGTCTTTGAGACAAAAGTTGTAATGCTAGAACAAGTAGGTATGAGCAAATAAAGGCAACACAAGACATCAATTATATATTGCACAGTCAAGCTTTCAAAAGATTGCGTGAAATGGCTGGAGTTAAGTCTTTTGGATGACACCAAGTTGTGAAAGTCTCAATAAAATACTAAGTAATTTGCAAACATTATTTAATGATATGCATGAAGAAGTTTTGGCAAACAGGCAACGAAATAGTTGATATGCATGCATGAAGGAGTAGGTTTTGGCGAAGAGGCATAACGTATGCATGATCGATGACAATATGCAACATCATAGCTACTTAACATTTCAAGGTTGAACAACCTCAATAATAATTGACGGCTTACCAAATTAGTAGCAATCAGAGATTAGGCAAGGCAACATTCCTATGACTGCACGCCAAGCCACGCCAATTTATAAAGCAATCCCTTGGTTACACATCCTTTACCTCTATTGGGTTAAATTGTGTTGATCCGAATGCTGGAATATATCAACTAGACAACTAGTAAGTTGAGCTCATCAGTGGTAATGTATGTGATATTTACTATTTATACCATTGGCGTAGTCCCTTTATATCCAATACGGTTTTGAAGTCCTACAATTTTCCGAATAACTGACTATTTATATAATTTATATGGCAAATATTGGTAATAAGAAACAACGTTAACATTGCAAAAACCGTTTCAATTAGACGTGGTTAACTTATTATTAGCTCCATAGCCATTGATCGGAATAGTAAGTTAATCAAAAGAGGTTTAACCATTCATCCATAGATTGTTGAATCCCGATTGTAGCAACCCCCTATACAAGAATCGCAGGGAGCTCCACATATAAGTGTCACAAGGACTTAGGAAACAAGTCTCTAGTCTCTACGGTTGGTCTATCTTCATCCAATTCTCATTCCACAAAAACAACTTCTCAACAGTTTTATAACCTCAAGGGTGGTCCACCTTTCTTAATTCAAATATCAATTTCATGACTATTAATTCATCTATTACATTTGTTATGCTCCATCATTTGAGTTTATAGATTTCATTTCTCAATCTAAAGTGAAATATCATTATCAGTCATTTACATGTAAATATATCATATTAGCACATAACTCTATATATTAATTACATTTCCTCCTCAATTGTAACATCAATACGACTGGAGAAGTACGTTATATATGCACGTCAATATAAAGATCGTCGTAATTAAGAGTTAGTGACTCTCCTTACTCTCTCTCTTTTTCTCATTCAATAGATTCTTTTCGTTTGATGAAAATATTTCTCACATAAAAAAGGCGTAGAGTACATGAACTAAAACCAAATATCTTCTATTATAGCGAGTGTTCGACAAACCCATCCCAAGATGACTCACCTCTTCCTTAGAGCTAAACCCAATCCAAAACACTTATTATAAACCAAACTTATCATTGAAATACAAATCAAAGACCCAACAACAAAATGTACAACCAACTCCAACACACCACAAACATACAATTTTCAACAACAATATTAGAGCAAGACCTCCAACGTACATTCTTCAAATGCAGAAAATGGCAACTCGAACAAACTCTAGACCCTATCAACTGCCCTTACCATTACTACTGCAACTCCCACTATGCCGGAGACTACTCTTCATGGGTCGATACCCTCGTCATCTTCATCACCGCATTTTCATTCTTCGCTGCCACTTTCACCATCATAGCTGCCATAGTAGGTGGCAGTAGACCGCCCGAACCACCCTGGCTGACCAAATTCAACCGTTTTAGGAGATACTTTCTTCCTTCTGGTCCCATATTGTTACCTATAATAGTCGTGCTTATTGCCAAGGGAAGCCGGGTTAACACACTTTTCGGTCTGGCTCGGACTGGTCCTGCTATACTCCAGCTGGTCCGAGTCTCTGCTCTTTCGTTCGAGACCAAAACTGAGAGTGATGTCAAGTATGTTTCCTTAGAGGTGTCAACTATGTCAGGAATCCTACAAGCTGCATTGTACTTAGACTCCATAATCCTGCCTTATTATACCGGTCTTGATGCTCTAGAATCTTCTAGATTCTCAGGTGAGCACCATTCTTAAACAATAATAAATAGTACATAATAAGTTGCTTTATTATCGGCCAAGGAAACCCGTTATTTCAGAGGCGTCTCAAATGAGTCGGAGGCCCCGTTCAATATACAAAGTTGAAACCATTACACTATCCTTTGTATTGTTGATAAAACAATAGATTTAAAAACAGATTTTTGAGGCCCAAAAAAACTTGAGCCCAGTTCCTTTGCTCAGCCTGAACCTGGCCCAAGCCGCCCCTGCGATATTTTGGTTGGACACGGGTTAGGTTGCGTCAGTTTAGGCTCAAATCATTCATTTTAGTTTTTCAGTATGTTTGCATTCTGGTTAATTTGATCTTTGCATTGAAAAATTTGACTTTAGTAACATGTAGGTCAAATTGCGTCAGGCTGGGTCAATTCCGGTTCTTGCGTCCTGTTCGAGTATAGGTCGAGTAGTGTCAATTCTGGTAGAGATCATTTTTCCCAAGTCTATCTTACCGCATTACAAATTTGTGCAAGTAAAATTAAATCTCTAGTCTAACCCGTAAATTTGATATTCGACATTGGCACTGCAGGTGAGTGTTTATCTTGTATATGTCGAGAAGAAGCACTGGTCGTGGGTGGGACAGTGATATATAGAGGATGGTCAGTAACAACAGCAATGGTAGTTGGCGCTCTGATACTGAGGATGTTTACAAGGCTTGCTCCAGAAATCAAAGCGAAAACAATGGCTATGAAAATGGCGATTGAAAGTATAAGTTGGATATTGATGATTGTAGAAAGTCTTTATCTAGTTGTTGTTTTACCACCAGAAAGAAGTCGGAGCACAGCCATTAGTTTTAGTGCTATTTTTGTTTTGATTTGCCTTCAAATTGTGAGAAGATTAATTGCATTAGTATTTGGGTTTTGTAATGGCAGCCAGGAAAATAAAGGGAGATTGTATCACTACTACAAAACAGCTCAATTGCAACACGTCGAAAATGTTGCATAAGACTTCTAAAATGTTGCTATATATATATATAGTTTAAGCAACAGTTTTAACTGTACTGCTTAAAGTCTCGTTGCAATAGCTCATTGCAACACTTTTTGCAACATTTTCTACTCAAATGCAACATTTTTAAAATGTTGCACTAATTTTCTTTATGCAAACACTTATTTTGAGAAGCTATGGTAACACTTTAAATTTATAAAAGCAACACTTTTCTTATTCCCTCTAAAATTTCGCAACACTTATTCTCTCCGTAGCAACACTTTTTTTTCAAATGACACACGAGAGCAACATTATTTTGGTTGTAATGCAACACTTTTGATTGTATCAAAGGTAACACTATTTTAGACTTAATGCAACTTTTTATTTCAAAATGAAATTACAATTATTGTTGTACCACGTTTTGAGCTCTACAAATATTATCCATACATACATTATTGAAACCAAAATATTGTAAATTGATACTCCAAAACCATATGTTCATTACATTAAAGATCAATCCATGTTCCGTAGTACATCATGAAAAAATGTCATAAAGAAAACAAGCTAAATACCCAATGTCCAACATAATTAAAAAAATATTTTAAAAATTATTGGCATATATAAAAAATTAAACATTGTGCGAGCTTAATTCTCCTACGAATCCCAATTTCATCTGGCGTTGCATCCAAATTGCATACGTTGCATTAATAGTTAATTCAAAACGAGACCTGTGAGGAAAGAAACAATGTCGTCTATAAATCACCCACTGAAAAGGACATAATTACCATACACGGTAAAATATTTCTCCAACGAATCCCAATTTCATCTGGCGTTGCATCCAAATTGCATACGTTGCATTAATAGTTAATCCAAAACGAGACATGTGAGGAAAGAAACAATGTCGTCTATAAATCACCCACTGAATAGGACATAATTACCATACACGGTAAAATATTTCTTACTTGAAGTAAATAAGCATTAAAACAATGAAAAAACACTCAAATTTTTGATATGGACATGGTAGCTTACATTGAACAATAGAAGTCGTTAATAATTTGCATAGCTTATGTCCTGCCAAAAAACGATGTCAATGATACCAATAAACAGTTAATCCCGATGGAAAATGGCCTAAGACAAGCTTTAGCTTGCGCCAAAAGTGAGTTAATTTAGTAAGAGGCAGGCTAGAATAAGATAGGCCGAATTTGTTATTTGTTAAGGTGTGTTGAAAACTTAGAGCAAAGGAAAGCCACCCCCCACATCAGGATGCATCAGAAAAAAGATCAACAGCATAAACACAATAAGAATGAGTAGTAGTAATATATCAAATTAACAGTTAATAAACAATACTCGACTTGACTTGACTCGATTCGACTTATTTACATACATTACTACATGTTTACCAGATTCTTATCGAAACCAGACTTTTAGTGCTCAATACTCTAGCATGATCAACTGTTCAACACCATTATTAATTTTGTCTACATTGTATGTGCATATACTTTATTTGCACACCTTCTTCCTGGAAACTAACAACAGTTGAATAGATAAAACCAAATTACATTGTATGGATGGATGATGAAATTATACTTTATAAAACTGTTAGAAATTGGAGATGAAATTATGGGAGCTCGGGGAGGAATGAATGTGACATAAGCAATACTTATAGCAACTAGAAACAATCACAAACCTTATCCAAAATGCTACTTAACAATAAGAGAAGCGCAACAAGTTAAGTAATGAAATTCATCTATATAAATTGTAAAAATTTATCCAGATCATAGATGGAAAGTAATTTAGCATCCATATTTTGTGCCATACTTTATTTAGCAGCCCTGTTATTGAACCAGTTAGTGGCTAACCACGATCACAAAGCAGTCGATTAAAAATCATAAATTATGTAAACTAATATAGAAGTAAATTATGTCTGATAGAGGCAGTTCTATTGAGTCTGCAAAATGGCGATCGGAGCAGATAGCAGGTCGGTGGGGATTGTGACATATTCACGTTGGTCTGGTATGGTTTTTTGGTCTGATGTTGACGAGAAGTAGAGTAGCAGGGTGCACGGGAGATGTTGGGGTCGTGCAAGAAATAAATTTTATGTACAAAACTACTGGTTTAAGGCTGATTATGGCAGAATCCAATTGGGTCTGCAATTAGGAATTTAGCGTCTTCGTTGCTGCTGTTTGGGTATGCAGCGGGTGAAGGGTTGGATGGAAGTAGTTGAGAGTGGTTGAGTACTACTGTGTAGGAACTTGCAGGTAGTGTTCTGTACGCTGCAGAACTCTTGTTCTAGGTGAGCAGTTCAGCTACTGCTTGCAGAGTCTGCGTTCAGAGGATGGATGGAATGTGTGAGTGTGACTGAGTACTAATGGGTGTTCAATGGCATTCAACAAGCTTGGAGCATTGCAGGGGTGTAGAGTAGCAGATGAATGCTACTGGGTATGTTTTGTGGTGCAGCAGATTCAACATTTGGACTGGTCTAATGCAGCAGTAAGCACTAGGCAGAAGTGCAGGAATTAGCCGGAAACTTACATTTCATCAAAACAAATTAGCTATTTCAAAAAGCATAACATAAAGAAAGGGTGTAGTCTAATCACAGTACCTCTATGCAATTGATTTCTCCGTAAAAGGATGTCAGCCATAGTCACATTTTTCTCCGTAAGATTCTGCCTCAAACATACTCTTTCAGCATCTCCTTTCAGTTCAGACTCGGTTTCAGACTCGGTTTCAGATCTCTGTTGATGTCTTTGCTTCACAAAGGTCGAGTGATTTTGAGTAAGTCGCACTTGTTGTCGACCACCAGAGTGGATGACCTATATATAGGAAAAAAAAGAGCTTCATTGCTAACTTGTTAATGTTTTCAAGATAACTAACTACATGTTAGTGAATAACATACATCATTTTTGTTCATTTCCAGGGAGTTGTTCATTAGTTTATTAAAAACGTGTAACAACAATAGATTGTAACGAAACAGCGGTGAAACGGTACAACACCAACAATTAACAATAACACGAAACAGTGCAGCGATGATAGTAACAGTATACCTTAACTCAAATGCATTGCCATCAAATGATTAGTTGAATAGCACTACTACTCCTATAGTGGTCACGAGGTCAGATATTTGCCCACCATTCAGCCCACCCTAAAGGTTGTTTACTACTACTATAACAAGCATTCAATGGTACTCCCAACATACTTAGATGACATTCACATAAACCAACCAAAACAAGGACGAATATCACCTATTTCATAACTAAACTTCTGAACAAATACCAAGTGATTGCAAGCATGAATAACCAGAAATAAATGGTGAGTAGCACCCAGCAGTAAGCCAAGACAGACACGCAGGAAGGCCATGGTGACAGTAGTAGCGTGTAGTGCAGAAGTAGTATATGATAGATACACAGGAGGCATTGCAGCACGTAGGGACAGAAGTAACAGAGTAGTGTAGCAGACCATATGTGCAATGACAGACCAGCAGTGGTATGTGGTATGCAATAATATGTAGCAGTGAGTATATATAACAAACAGTAATGTAGTTAGGAGTGTAAAACAATGGTGAGTGAACGCAGACAATAGTGGATAAAGTAGATGTAATCAGCAATAATAGTGGTGCAGTGGTAAGTAATAACATTGAAACAATAATAGGATAACAAGAGCAACATGAGTGTAGTGACAGCAGTGGCAGTGAGTAGTAGCAAGTGCAGACAGTGAGTAGAAGTTTAATGTGCAGTAGCAGTGAGTGTAGGCAGAGTAATAGAGTAGTAGCAGTAAGTGTAGGCAAACCAGCAGAGTGTGTGCAGACACCCAGGAAGTCAGAAATAACAGTGAGGGCGGTAGCTGTAGTAGAGGTAAGTAGTGGAGCAATAAACAAAAGTATACAGTAACAGTAGCATGCAGTAAACAATGGTGAGTGGCATCGTGTTGGTGGTATAGTGACAGTACATAGTAGTAACAACAGTGGATAGAGGTGTAGTAGTGCAGTGGCAGCAGTGGATGGTAACAAAAGCAGCAGTGGTGACTAACAGTTGCAATAAGAAGTGCAGTAGCAGGCAGGTGTGCAGTAGGTTTGAGTATAGTAGAGTTCAGTAGTATATAGTAGTAGAAGTAATATCAATAGGGGGTGCAGTGGTAATATAGCAGTGAGCAGTGTAGTAGCAGTGACTGTACGTGGCCAGCAGTAGAGTAGTATCGTATAGTCAGGTGTAAAACAGTAGTGGGCAGTAGTAGCATGTGAGTACAACAGCAAACTTGTTTAATGGGTAAATGCGTGGATTGGGGTCATCATCAAACCTCAGCTCAACCATCAGTGGAGACTGAATCTAAAGGGGACCAAACTCAAGAGAGCATTGTTTAATGGAATTATTAACTCTATCATTTATCACATTTGGATGCAACGTAATCAAAGTAGACTCAAGAACACGCGGGAATATTCAAAGACAGTAGCTACTGTCCACGCAGCATCAACATAACCGCAGTAGTAATAGGAACCAGCAACCAGACGCATAATTACGAATAGAGTGTAGCAGACAGAACAGTAGCCGTAGACGCAGGAATAAGCAGAGGACATAAACTATTAAAGAAACGTGCTTAGTGAGTCATGGTTCATCAGTTGCTTTTTGGTTTGGTAAAATAGCTGTCATTTTTTTATGATATGAGCTACTATCAGTCTTTTTGTTTTAAAGACTGGCAGTGGGTGTGTACAGTTGTATTTCCTTTTGGTTTTTTTAGGAATACCAATATCACATTTCACCAAAAAAATCCTCTGCCATTACTCATCCACAAATTCCACCCCCACCATTTTAGAGATTTGCCATCAATATTCTCCAGAGTCACCTGCTCATTTTCAATTCCTTCATATCATTTCGTTGAGTATCTTACTGCTATGTTTTACCCAAAGCATTGTTGGCATAAAGCTACTAAATTTCTTTCAAATCATCGTCCTAATTGTATAAATACTCTGTGTATGTAAGAACATCGTATGACAATCTTAGAGATTTGTAAAATAACATTGCAAACCATAGCTGTTATCTAATTGTCTTAAACTAAATAGGTTGCTAAGAAAAACCTAGATAGTGAATTGTGAAAATCACAATAGGTTGGTAAAGTACTTAGATGACTACAATCAATATAATGTAAACTATTCTAAATTCTGGGAATAACGCAGTATGAAACACATTGAATAAACTTGACAACATTGAATAATATAACAAACTATATACAAGCAAAAACAAAATTAAGAACATGATTCAAGATTGAAGAATAGAGTAAACACCATCATTACCGAGAAAACCAACAAATATCCATGTGTTGGTAACACAATAGCATAACATTATTATCAAGTAAGAGAGGTTGATAACAAACAAGTGGAGGTTCAATCGCTCATTACCCCTAAAAACAAATTAACTTGAAACATACAATTAAATTTGAGAAAAATAGGGTTTAATGTAATTATGGTTCAGAGGTACCTAAATTACAGATTGTAAAGTAAAAAAAAAGAAGGGCCGAAGTGTAAATTACCGTCAATTGCAGAAGGTTGCCTCAAATTGCTAATGGTTGATGTCGAGTTGTGGAAGGGGATCTAGGTGATGGTTTGGAATTGTGAAAGAACGAAGAAGGTGAAAAGTTTTTATCTTTTGTTCATTGGTCAAAGTAATGCGGCAGTTTCACAGGAAAAAAACACCTTTAGTGATATACGAATTGCCAAGTCAATATTTCATTTATTTACTTTAATACATAAAAACGATTTTTACGGAGGAATGGTTTCATATACTAAAATATGACACCATTTTGTATGTTATCGGCCTCTTATACTCCCTCCTACTCATTTATAATGTCCCATTGTACATTTTCGTCTATTCGTCAAAGTGTCCCATTGTCCATTTTTAGTAAGTTTTTTACCAATTTTCTATCATTCTACCCTTATTAATTTTTATTTATTACTCATCCACCCACCATTACCCTACTTACTTTATACAAATCATAACGCCCTCTCTCCAGTCTACATACCTCTACCCAACCAAAATATTAAACAACTAATATCTCATAAATTTTGTCCTTTTATCACAATGCGACATTATAAATAAGTAGGAGGGAGTATTAGAGAAACCAGTTAGAAAATCCAACTAATCTCTTATAAATGATTTTTTATTACCTTTTTGTATTAGTGATGAACAAGTTTAATGAATCAAATTGGTACTATGAATTTGAAACAGAGGAAATGCACCAACGAGTAACCGTAGCCTTTTATAAATGGCTACGGTTAATAAAAGGAATTATACCCTTTTCTTTTTGCCTAATCTACTTTCTCTACTTGTGTAAAAATGTGTAACTTTATTTAACGAATTAAAGCAGCAATTACATAAAAATGTTGCATCTGTGACTGTAGCATGCAACACTTATATAAAAATGTTGCATAAATGACTCTAAAATGCAACACTTAAATAAAAATGTTGCATTATATTTGTATTTGCAACATTTTTAGTCAAAGTGCTGCATCCTCCAAACCTCTCTTCAAAATTGCAACACAATTACTAAGTGTTGCATACAAAATGTTGCTATAGACCAATTTTGTAGTAGTGTATGTAAAAGGGTTTGCATCATAGAGAACACAACAACATTACTCCCTGTTGCCTCAATGGCTTCTGTAAATTAGGTTAACACTTAATTGATTGAAAACGTTTGTACAGTGCAGTTATAAGTTTATACTCCGTAAATGTCAGATTTGCAGCTGATTTAATGGATATGATCATTATGATCATAGGCTTCTATGCTTGACTACTACTCAATTTTCTCATGTCTTATCTTGCATGGCCTTCTCGATTCAATCTCAATTCTCAAACCATATTACATTCGCCCTTTTACCTTTCAAATGGTTTTGCACCTTTCTCTTGGGTCCTAATTATTAGCCATGCTTGCCTTCGCAAATGTATCACTTGTAAAGAATCAAGTATAATTATAATTGATTGGATGATTAAAAGGCTTTACAATAGGTGCTATTTATACAACAAAGACTAACTAAGATTAAGTTAACAAACTACTAGAATCTAGGATTACATTGACTAAGTAGTCAATGACTACAATATTAACAAATTACATTGCCTAAGTTATAAACTTAGAGTTTTTGGGAGAAGATTAAGGAGTCGGTTGTTGATAGTGTCAAATAATGATGAGTCAATAGGTCGATCTTATCATAATAAACATGTTTGATATCGTATTTTTAGTTAGACTTTTATGCAGTTGTCGGTTGCACTTTGTAGTTGTAGTTTCCGGATTTTAGTGTATTTCCATTGCTGCGAATTTAATTGCATTTTCTAATCCAAGGCAAGGAAGGAGAAACGGAGGAAGAGGCTGAAACCAGTGACAAATGCAGCCTGCCTCCAGTGACGCAGCCCTGCAGTTAAGGATATGAAAGGCTAGTTTTTTCATCTTGATGTAATTTGGTAGACACTACTCCTTTAAGTATAATCTTTTAATTTTTCTTCAATAATTATTGTATTTTCCTTGAGTTAATGGTCTTATGTGTAATTTTGGTAATGTGTTAGGAGTAATTAATTAAACTAATCGCCATCTTATAGAAGTCGTTGAGTAATTTGTTGGAGAAGAAAAAAGACAATTTTATGCTTAGGGGTAGTTGTTGCACCAAGTTACATCAAGTTCCTCTTTTTATTGAATTTCTTGCACACTACCACTACTACAGATATCAGCTTTAACAACGGTTAAAAACCGTTATATAAAAAAGCGGACGTTGATAGACCCTCCGTTGTTAAAGGTTTTAATAACGGTCCCTATTTATTAACAAAATTGTTGTTAAAAGTATTAACCAACGGCTAAACACCGTTGTTATTAGGATCCAACCGTTGTGGAAAGTGTCAATGATTTTTGGTGGGAAAGTTATCACAACGGTTATTTGTCTCAAACCCGTTGTTTAAAGTATGAGTAATTTTGAAGGGAAAGATGTAACAACGGGTATGTTTTGAAAAACCGTTTTGAAAAGTATTAACAACGGTAAAACCGTTGTTATTACGGTCTACGCGTTGTTGAAAGTGTTGATGATTTATGGTGGGAAGGTTATCACAACGGTTATGTGTCTCAAACCCGTTGTTAAAAGTATGAGTAGTTTTGCCGGGAAAGATGTAACAACGGGTAAGTTTTGAGAAACCCGACAAGTAATAACAACGGGTAGAAACCGTTGTTATTACGGTCTATGCGTTGTCGAAAGTGTTGATGATTTATGGTGGGAAGGTTATCACAATGGTTATGTGTTTCAAACCCGTTGTTAGTAGTTTTGGTGGGAAATATATATCAACGCTTATGTTCAGAAAAAACGTTGTGAAAATAGTTAATAACAATAGTTACTAATGAGTTGTTAACAACGGTTTCTTTATCATAACCATTGTTATTTATTTTATAATTGATGTTTAAAAAATTGTATTTTGTTCCCCTGCAGCCAGTGAAAATCCTGTATTTGTTCCCCTGCCAGTGAAAACAGCAGCAGCAACACGCATAAAGCATTTAACGAAAATCAAGAACTTCGTCAACCTCATAGAATTCTGAGTGGGCATGAAGTTTATCAAAAAGTAAAGCATATTGAGATAAAATATGGGAAGAAGAACGACTCTAAATCCTCTACTCGTGGGTATAAGAAAAGATCCATATTTTTTTGATAAACTTCCATATTGGCCTGACCTGGAGGTTAGGCATTGCCTCGATTTTATGCACATTGAGAAAAATGTATGTGATAATATTATCAATACCCTCTTGAATGTTCCCGGTAAAACAAAAGATAACGCCGTAGCTAGGGCTGAGTAAAAAATCCGATTATCCGAATTATCCGATATCCGATCCGTATCTGATCCGAAATAATGGATATCTGATCCGAAAAGTGGTTCGGTTTGGATACCCGTATCCGAAATATTTGGATATCGGATCAAATATGGATATCAGGTTTAAAATTTTGGATATCCGATATCCGAAAGGTATTGGATCAGATATCAAATATCGGATCAGATACCCGATATCCGTTAATATCCGATCCGTATCTGAGATTTGATCCATAAATAATACTAGCTAATTTCACAAAAACGTAAATAAACCTCATCCACAATTTTAATTTCATTTCACTTAATATTTTAAGTTTTTTTTTTTTATAAACTTAATATTTTAAGTTCTTAATAGCCCTCAATCCTTATTTACAAACCCAATAACTGCAGTAACCCTCCCAGCCTCCCTCATACATAAAACCCTAAATCTAATTTCACTTCACCGTCATCTACCCATCTGCATTCTGATTCTCAGATCTACTTCATCCTACCTTTGCCCTAAACCTCATTTCTTAAAATCGTCATCTACCATCACCTCCATCTCGAAGCAGGTGTAATTCGAAGCTACTGAACCGTCTACTCACTTTTTCTCGAACTCGAAATCAGGTATAATTTGATTTATCTACTTTTAAATCTGGTATGTTATTTTTATAAATAAAAGTCTGAATGTATCTTTATGTTTTGATGAAGGTTATATGGCATCGTCGTCTAGTAATGCTAGTGTAAACGCTCCAAATGACGAATTGTTGCCCTCCATTAATGAGGATAATGAGATGGATGAAGCTAATGTTGAAGCTGTTGAACCAGTGGGAATTGGTACAAAAAGGGTTAGGGATGGTGAACCACGTCAGAAAGGTAAAAAAACGTTCCGAGCTTTGGAACCATTACAAAGCTTTTAAATTAGGCGAGGCAGAACGAGCTCAATGTAATTACTGTATCACTAATGTAAGTGGTGGTTTTAAAAGTGGTACTAGTGCCATGAAAAATCACCTAATTAGATGTGCTATGTACCCTCCTAATATTGATCAAGCACAAAAACTTATTACTTTGCAAAGTGACTTGACCGGTGGAGAAGGTGGGAGTAGTCGGGATACTAGTGTTGGTAACAATAGTATTAAAAGTTTGATAGAGAAGAGAGGTAAACTTGAGTTTTAGAAATTTAGTCAAGCCGATACTAGGGATGCTTTGGCTAAAATGATAATAATGGATGAGAAACCATTTAGAACCGTTAAACATGAAGGTTTTCGATTGTTCTGTTCAGTTGCTTGTCCTTATTTTATGATACCCTCTCGTTGGACGATTGCTAAAGATATTTTTAGTATGTACACAGAGGAAAAGAACAAGCTCAAAAATTACTTTAACAAGTTGTCTTCTCGTATATGCCTAACCACAGACACTTGGACGTCTTGTCAAAATTTGAGTTATATGTGTCTAACGGCTCATTTTATTGATGAAAACTTTAAATTGCATAGAAAGATCATTAACTTTTGTCCTATTGTTGGTCACACTGGTGAGATTATTGGCAAATCAATTGAAAACTGTTTGATTGAGTGGGGGATAACTACTAAAGTGCTCACGGTGACAGTTGATAATGCTAGTGCAAATGATGTGGGAGTTGAGTAGTTGAGAGGCAGACTTAAGTCATGGAATAGTGCTGTTTTAGATGGAGAGTTTCTACAAATGAGGTGTGTTTCTCATATACTAAGCCTCACTGTAAAGGAAGGTTTGAAAGAGAGTATTGATTCAATGTTGAGAATACGTAGTGCTGTAAGGTTTGTGAGGTCTTCCCCTGCCAGATTGTTGAAGTTTAATTCTTGTGTGAAAAGAGAACAAATTGATTCAAGTCGTCATCTTTGTTTGGATTTTGAAACTAGGTGGAACTCCACCTATTTAATGTTGGATAGTGCTTTAATCTATCGTAAAGCTTTTTTGAAACTTCAAACTTCTGGCGGTGGTAAATTTGAAAGTGAGAAGAATAAGAATCTAGGTGTTCCAAATGAATATGATTGGGAATCTGTTTCTTCTCTCTTACCTTTTCTTAAAATCTTTTACGATGCTACCTTGAGACTTTCGGGCTCACTATACATTACCACTAATATGTATTCGCAAGAGATTATTGGTATTGGTATGATGATTGATAAGAAATGTGATAGTAGTGATGTTGGTGTGAGGTTAATGGCTTCCGGAATGACAAAAAAACATGTGAAGTATAATTGACATAATGTTGACAAGGTGAATGTATTGCTGTATATTGCTGTGGTTCTTGATCCTAGGCAGAAACTTGATTACGTTAAATGGGCAATTAGTCAGCAATATGACTCTGTCAATTTTGCGAAGATGCTTTCTAAATTTATGGAAACTTTGGCTTCTTTGTATGATCACTATAAGGGCTCTCAGCCCACACGAGTGCGTACTCCACCCGCTGAAGTAGAGGTGTGTCCCGATCAGTGTGAGAACATGGATGATTGGCAAGATGTGGTGGAGTCACAATTTAAGAGAGTCGTAAGTGGTGAAGTCACCAATGATAGGAAAAGTGATCTGGACAAGTATTTAGACGATATTAGAGAAGTGAATTTTAAAACATTTAAAGCCTTGGATTGGTGGAAGGGTCATATGAGGTATATCCTATTGTTGCTTTGATGGTCAGGGATGTTCTAGCAATTCCCGTTTGGACGGTTTCTTCGGAATCCGCATTTAGTACTGGTGGTAGGATCCTTGACTCATTTCGGAGCTCTATCTCTCCAAAGATGGTGGAAGGATTAGTGTGCGCATAAGATTGGTTACGTGCTACACGTGGTCCACTCATAGCTAAAGAGTACGTTCAAGAGGTTGAGAAGTTTTGAATGCGACTGTGTTCTTTTTGTCTTTACTTTAGAGAATTTTTTGTCAAACTTTCTGACTTTTCATCTCTTTCGTGGACTTGCAAATTAACTGAATTTCATATTTTTTTAATAATGCACTTTGGCTCTGGTAAATTGGCCTCGTACATGCATTTTATATGTCGAAGTTTTCTTATTTTTCACTAGTATAGAAAAGTGGTTGCTCATCTCTTTTGCAGAAGGGTAGTATTTCATCTTTCATGCTGAAAATTTGCTTTCAATTCTTTTGGTTCAAATGGTATCTAAGTAGTCTAAAGATAACATTAAAATCAAACTTCATGACCTGGCCTACTGGCTGTCTCAGTGCTGGCTAATTTCTTCTCGTGTATTCTTTTGTGCAACATAAATGACTGATAAGAATACATAACCCCTGCCTTTACAACATTCTTTTTTGTAGAAGATTTTGTCCCTTTACCTAGATTCAGTATCTAATCAGTGTAAGTTAAGTTTTGTGAAATAGTACGGCTGTTGTTAATATAATTGATGCAACTCCTCCATACATTTAGGCCGAGGTAAAAAATAACATGGTACCGAGTACTGCCTACTACAGCCCGCTTTTTATGTTCTGAATATATCTTGCTAATTTGATATGGGAGTAGTCATGTCTTGCTGGATACTTCTTGTTTGTTGCTCAGAACAACCACCGCCATTCAGTAATCAGCATGTCATTTTGCTGCATGTTATGTCTTGTATTCCTGCATTCTCAATAAGTATATTAAGTATAAAGTTAAGATAAGTCACCCAAGTAGGAGAGTTCTAAATCAAGTAAGCCCTGAGTATAGGCAGGTATAAGTTTGTGCATTTCTCAAATTGAAGATGTCAGGATTGTATGAGTTGTTGGCACAAGAACAGATACAGACATGTACATTTCTGGCAGTTTTGGGTACTTGGGTAGTCTGTAAGTGTGTCCAAGCAAAAAAGGGTTCTAAAATAAGGTTGTGGTGACATTTAGTTGGATCCAATCGTGTCCAAGCAAAAGAGGGTTACTACAATGATCTCACCAGTACTTATTGCTACCGTTTTCTAACTGTTCTGTTGCTAATTACTTTTCAGGTATTTTTGAAAGAACTGGACTGAGGTTTTTGGCAGACCTGGACTAGGTATTTGCAAGAGACTTCATTCAAATTCGGTGATCGATCAACAAGAGATGTCGGTGGCTTGCTTCATTTTCTTATCGTGTACGAGGACTTGTGTTTTTTAAAGTTAATCTTTGTATTTGGCGGACTATTTTGCTCAGTGACTTATGTATATGGAATGTCTTTGTATTTGGCGAACTATTACGCTAGTTTTCCTTGATAGGTAGCGGGTTTATGTTTTGTAATATATACCGAATGAAATTAGTATTACGCTAGTTTTCTTTTTTATTACAGTTTGACAACATATAAAATACACAGAGCGGATATCAGATATCGAATATCTGATCCGAAGTTTTCGGATACTAAATTTCAGATATCCGATAATTTCGGATCAGATCACGGATACTAAAAATTTTGATTTTCGGATCGGATATCCGATCCGAGGTAGGGTTTCGGATCGGATATCCGATCCATACTCTGCCCTGCCGTAGCTAGGAAAGATATGAAAATGATGGGTATTAGGCTAGAGTTGGCACCACAAAAGAGAGGTAATAGTACATTTTTACCGCCAAAAACTTATACTCTTTCACGGAATGAGAAAAAAGAGTGATGTGCATGCTTGAATGGAATTAAAGTGCCACATGGTTATTCGTCAAACATCAAAAGCTTGTGTCGATGCAAGACCTAAAACTTACCAGGTTAAAGTCACATGATTGTCACACTTTGATGCAACAATTACTATCTGTGGCTATTCGTTCCATTTTACCTGAAAAGGTACGATATCCTATAACTAGATTCTATCTCTTTTGCCAGTCCATATGCGAGAAAGTCATCGATCCCGATGATGCGGATTCATTGCATGACCTCTTTGTTACCTCTCTTTGCCAGTTTGAAATGTATTTTCCACCCTCTTTCTTCACTATCATGATTCACCTGACCACTCACTTGGTTAGGGAGATTTTGTACCTTGGGCCCGTGTACTTGAGATACCAATATCCTTTCGAAAGATTGATAAAAGTGTACAAGGACTATACATCTAATCGGTATCGTCCAGAAGGTTGTATTGATGAACGCGCTATATTAAACGAAGGTCTTGCATATTGTTACGCTTATCTCTCCCCTGAGAAGTTAATTGGCGTTCCAAAGAATCGTCATAGTGACCAGATGACCAGAACAGGTATTAGGGGTCGGGTTGAAAAAATTGTGACACGTAACATACATGATGTATTTAGCACATACGTATGTGCTAATTAACAAAGATGAGGTGCAACCTTATATTCAACAACACAAAGATGAGCTCAAATACGATCACCCAAACAAGAGCGAGATGTGGATTGCAAACGAGCATAAGAAGCGTATGGAGAGTGGTTTAGGAATATTATCTTGGAGTATAAGAATTTGTATGGTGATTACATCTCTCCTAGGTTACTACATCTTGGTTTAGGTCCAAATTCCAGGGCCAATTTTTTCAGCGGTTTTGCTGTTAATGGATATACTTTTTACACCTGCGAGCCCTTTGCTACTTCAAAATAGTGGTGTTAGTTCTAAATTTGAGGCAATGCCCTTTGCTACTTCAAAAGATTAAAAACCTATTTTGGGAAAATGTCTTTATTATGGTGTTATTCAAGAAATATCGGTATTAGATTATATTGATTTCACAATACGTCAGTTTCGATATAACTGGGTTGATAACAACAAGTGTGTTCAAAAAGATAAAATGAGATTTACGTTGGTCAATTTGGATAAGGTTAGCAATAATAAGGATGATTCCTTCATAATGGCATCTCATGCTAAACAAGTGTTCTACGTCACCGATCATATGGATAAGAAGTGGTCTGTTGTACTATCTATAAGGAGTAGACGGGGTGCTCCCGATAATGGTGATGATGATCAGGATGTCGTATTTGAGGAAATGGATCACTATACCATTATATCTTATTTCAACGATGTTGATACTAATGATGATGACATTGAAAACATCTATATGCGCGGTGATCATGGTGAAGGTATTTGGGTTAACTAAGAAATTACGTCGGACAAGAAACGTCCTTGATCCTGAGGTTGTTTATAATGTAAGGTATTAGCATATATATGCGTTTTATTTTTTTTTAAATTTAAATAAATACTATATATCACTACTACAAAAGAAGACTTAGAGAACTGTTACAAAAGGCTTTAGAAAACGCCCCTTAGGCGTTTTCCAACTCAGTGTTCTCTAATGTATAGAGAACGGGCGTGGGGGGTGTTCTATATGCTACCCATTAGAGAATGCTTATTGTGCAAGGCGCTTTGTTTTCATTTACTATAGAGAACACTTACAATTGGGAGGCGTTGTCTTTCCTGTACCTTAGAGAACACTTATCAAAGATGATAGCTCCCTATCCCATATTATAGAGAACACTTACAATTAGGAGGCGTTATTTAACTTTTTGCTATTTTTAAAAAAACACAAATATTTTTAATATTATATTATTAGTATAAAAATGGCTTTTAACTACAGTTAATTAGGCTTTTGGCTACGATCCCTCAACTGTAGTAAATATTTTTAAAAAAATATACCCACAAAAATATTTATGGTAAATGTAAATTTTTAATTAAGATAAAAATTAATTACAAAACTAATGTTTAACATACATTTGTCATTACAAATCAACATTAATGCAAAAAGCTAAAAGAAATACAAATATTCTACTCGAACGCATTAGCTTATGCTATAGATATTCTCAAGTCCAAGTATCATCGTGCATCTCTTTCGTTTGATACATCTAGACTTGCAAAGAACCCAAAAAAACAAAACAAAAAAAATATGGTACATACAGACTCAAAACGAGCAGTTCTATTAGTTGGTAAAGGCATTGCATGCTCTTGTCTGTATATGATCCTTTGATGCCATAGACGCAAAATTTCATCCATTGTCACTTCTGTTTGACTGCCAGGACAGCATGCCCTTCCAATGAGTTGTTGTAGCCATTTCTTGCATTTGCTCCTTGCTTTATTAGCACTCAGCATCTGATTAGAGGTAAGTCACACACAAATACTGCTCCCGGAAAAAGAGCACCAGGCCTGCACCATGTAAAACTGGTTCATTAACCATTCTAGCTCATTAATAGACATATGAAGATCCTCCATGCATCTGCTCCTTGCATTTCATCACCCAAACTCTGTTCAGCATCTACTCGAGGTCTCTCTAAAGCCATCTCATCCTTGCCAGCCACAAAGGATATACTGCTCCCTAACCCAAATCTGTCTGAGGATCCTGCTGTAGCATTGAAGCCATTCTGATCATGCACCAGGTCAATACATCTTACGCAGAATCTAAGAATGTAATACCTGCAGCACTGTGCAGATAAAACCAACCACAGCTAGTACATAAATTTTGCTTCCTAATTAATCGAATTATTTCAAAACTAACGCGCCATTGTTGTTGCTTTAAAAATGAAACAATACTTCTCAATTTCTACAGTCCTGAAATTGATAACAATTCCGCATACTCCCACACGGGATTAAGTGTACAAATCAATTTCGAAGTGCCGATTCAACTACTTCGAATTAAAAAAGAACAAATAAATCAGTAAACTATCTATGACAAGACTAATATAATCATAAAAACAATTTATATCTAAAGTTAGAAATTTTAAGATTTATCTGCTTAATCATCAGTTCGAAAGCAATATCATAGATTAGTCTCGTATGACACGGTCTTACACTAATATTATGTCAAACTGATCACGCTACAAGAATTTCAATCATCAAATCCCCACAGCAATACGATTGCTTATAAATAGTTTAATGATTTATTTGTGAAGACGGTCTTACACTAATATTAATAAAACAACTCTTAAAAAGAGGTTCAAAAATCCGCTTTACACAAAGTCTTATGTCAGGCGACCTTAGACAATTATTTGTAAAATACAACACGAAACAAAACAAAACAAAACAATGAATTAAAATACTAACTAATATTTGAAAATTATACCTTTGTTACCAACGGTCAACGAGGAATTGTTGTGATAAACAGGAGCACCAGAATTAGTAGTCCAGAATGGCGAATTGTGTGCACTTGAAGGAGGAAACTACAATCAATCAAATCAATTCAAACCAAATGATTAAAACCCTAACCCTAATTATAATCAAATTAAATCAACAATTACAATAAAGCAATTGAAGCCTTGTAGGGATCCATGGCTTGGCGAGAGAGAGTAAAGAAGGATTTCTTGAGAGAGAAAGAAATGACGGAGAAATATTAGCGTGTGGTAATCACAATTTGTGATTTAAATCAAATTGAATTAATCTGGGAAAATTTGGGGATGAGGATACTTATATTTCTGATAATTAATTGCACCAGGCCAATACATCTTACGCAGAATCTTCCTAATCCAGCTTGAGTTATTAGTAAATCCCAATTCCCTAAGAGTTCTGACACCTTATTTTAGCATCACTTGCAATTCTCCGTGTAAAAGAGATCGCTTTCCTTCACGCTCTTTCACAAGATGACTCTCAAATTTCTTTTCTATCCAAATAGTATCATCTTCAGAGAATAATGCACATCAGAACATATAACCAGTTCCAGAATCGAAGAAATTTCGAGGTTAAGAAACCCTAAATCCCAAATTCAAAGCAAATAAAAAAATTCACAACCCTAATTAACCTAATTGAATCAAATAAAACGCAATTAAAAATTCAATTAATCCAAACATAAAACAAATTACATGAGTTCTAGCACCGCAGATTATATTAATAGCATCGGATAGATATTGAAATCTACTAGGAGAATAATCGTCATTGCGCATCCAATCAAATAAAAAAGATGGCTTCGAAGCGACTATCACTTTGACCCCGTTTTAATTGAATCATAGGCTAAATTGAGATTGAGAGAATAGATGAACTGTGAATTGAAGAAGCAAAGAAGGAGATGAACAGTGTATTTGATGAATGACGAAGAATAAACGCACTGGAATAAGGTTTTTGTATTAGTAGGGGAGGATCGAATATAAAATTATACGTATTAATGTTTTTATTAATATAGGATTAATAATTGTTATTAATTTATTTTATTTAATTATAATTAGAGAACTGTTAAATTGAATATGCGTTTTCTATTTTTTAATAAAACGCTCTAAGATTGTAATTGTTCTCTATTATAGAAGTATAGAAAACACCTAAGTCGGATAAGCGTTTTTTTTGCTTATATAGAGCGCTCATTTAAATTGACCGTTCTCTATTAAGTGTTACCTAATGTCATATTTGTAGTAGTGTATCTTCCTTATCTTTGGTTATTGTTGAAGATTCTCAAATTTAGCTTTTGGTCATTTAGTATATAGTGGCTTATGTTGTTGCTGTTGCTGTTGCTGTTTCTGGTTCTACTTTGGTTGCATGGTTCTGGTGTTACAGTTGTTCTGCTACTGTATATTCACAGGTTTGAATTGTAAAGCAATATCTTCGAATAAAAAAAAGCAATAGCAACGGTTATACTGATACAAACCGTTGTTATTATTTTCAACAACGGGTATTTACAAAGGACCTGTTGTTAAAAGTTATCACAATGTTTCTGTTGTATATATATATATATATATATATATATATATATATATATATATATATATATATATATATATATATATATTAGGCAATAACAACGAATTTTTAATTTCGTGGAAAATCAATTCATTTTTAAACTGTTAATAATTCAACGATTATGATTAAAATAAAGCATTGCATATTGAAATCAACTATATTTCTAAAAAAAATGATATCAATCATAACACAGTTGATATCAATTACAATTGATTTAGCATAAAATAGTTGATATCAATTAGGTAACCAGATTTTACAAGAACTTTCATCGTCTTCCCCTAATTATTTTTCTCCAAATAAACTACCTTATCTTCAAACATCTTCCTAGTAGCCCTAACTTCTTCAAGCGCCTTTAACGTACACTTAACGGCCTTGTCCATTAACTCCAACGGGCGGTTGACGACGCTAGGAATGACTTTTTTCGAGTCTCTATTGCTTTATCTAAGGTGTTAACGACAGACAACTCCTTGAACTTTTTGACGGAATGGGGCTTTGAACCAAACTTTTTCTCGCTTTGGGGCCCATTTGAAAGTATTTCTTCCAAATGGGTCCACGTCATCACTTTTATTTTTTTTCAGATTTTTGTACAAAGCCGTCGCCTGAAGTAGCGGCTTCACCTGTATGTCTAAAAAAAAAAACAGAAACAATATTTTGTGAAAGTACACAAAGTTGGCGATTTGCGAAAATATGGTGAAGCCGCTACCCAAAGTAGCGGCTTATGCTGTTATCTGTTTCTGACATACAAATTCTCTGAACAAACATCATCTCTCCATTTCTTCTTCTAGTGAAATTCTAATGCAATGTCTGACCAAAACCTTGATGGATCCTCCACTGAGAATTTGTGGAAGATCAAATACCAAATCCCAATACAAATCACCAACATTAACAAAACAAAAAAGCAGCCTACCATATAAAATTTACTAAATATTCCATTAAATTCCACACAAATCATATAATAAGACGGATAAGCTAAGACGGTCTTTTAACCGCTAAATACTTATTTATTACGATCAATAATTGAGTATTTTTTAATACAAAACACGGGTTCACACTTCACACTATAAGACGGTTTTACACAATAATTATCGTAAATTCGAAATTAAAAAAGGACCTTAGAAGAAGAAGGGACATGGCTCTGGAAGAGAAATGATGACTAGGGAAAACGAGGCCTGTTTCTTCAGTAGCAAGAGCTTCTCCAAGAATAAGGGAATTAAAGCGCGGAATTTTACCCGCGCCGGAAGGACACGACTTAAATGATTCAAGTTGTCGGAGATAATTATCTGTAGTTAAAGTTCTCATTTTTCCGAGAGATTTAACTAAAATTAGTGACGTTTTTTGGTTATGTTGTAAAATGCGAATGCTTCAGATCTCTAGAATGGTGATTAGAATGGTTATTAAAGTGTAGTTATTGGTGAGTGTAGTTGTTGTTGGTACACAAATTATACAGCATAAGCCGCTACTTTGGGTAGCGGCTTCCCCATATTTTCGCGGCTTTCATAAAATATTGTTTGTGTTTTTTTTTTTTAGACATACAGGTGAAGCCGCTACTTCAGGCGACGGCTTTGTACAAAAATCTGAAAAAAAAATAAAAGTGATGACGTGGACCCATTTGGAAGAAATACTTTCAAATGGGCCCCAAAGCGAGAAAAAGTTTGGTTCAAAGCCCCATTCCGTCAAAAAGTTCCAACTCCTTGGCATGGAGATGAACAATGTGTGATTCATATTTATTTTTAAGATCAACAAGCTGATTCCTAACATAAAGATCCATATTTCTTGTGGAAAGGGAAGGGATTTTTCGAGTCTCTATAGTTTTTGTGGAAGGGGAAGGGATTTTTCGAGTCTTTATAGTTTTTATGATGAAAACATGCATATTGAAGTCTAAGTTAAAAACATGCATATAAACTAGCGGTAAAAATAAAAATTACTTTCATCAACGGGTATGTGCCTCAAACCCGTTGTTAAAAGTCATGTAACTGTTTCATGTGTACACCTTAAATGTAAAACCCCTCGCGAAAGCGGAAATATAAACATACAAAAGTATTAAAAATGCAGCGGAATTTAAACTTTTTAAAGAAACAACATGCGAGAAGTCTTAAACTGAAAACTGGAAACAGAACTGTTATAAACAACAATAGATAAGTAGCAGTTCTAAGTATCAAACCAAAACATAAATACAAGCCTGGGATGGAACATCCCTACAGGCACTCAAAGCAAATGTATCAAAAGTCTAACAGTCTAGCTAACGATAGGGTATAAGTCATATGATGATGGATCATCACTCGCTAGCCCTCCTGTGATCCCATCTCCAACCAGCATGTACCTACATACATGAAAACATGTACGCCACAATCAGTGGGGAGTGACTAGAGTTCTCCTAGCCACCTTTTGTGACCACACGTAACACATAAAACAATACAGTATACTCCAACATATAACAACATGTGAAGCATAAACATCTCATCATCTAAACTCTTATTATCATGCGATTACAATGCACGGCTCTCAACCAACTTCATAAACCGTTAGGAAGGAGAGCCGGTTTCCCTACTGGTTACTCAGTCGGGGGGTCTTTCAATCCAACTATTTATGAAACCGAACTAAGAGTCATCCAATGCCTTGGATGATTTAACCACAATCAAATAAACATCAATAACTCATCAGGTATATCTGACACTGTACCATCCTCAAGGCAAGCAGATAAAACATCCATAAAACTAGCAACGGATCCAGAGGTGAACTTAACACATATCCCATTACTACACTATGTCGGGTCCAGAGGTGAGCTTAACACATATCCCAACATCCAATCAAGTAAAGGGTCCAGAGGTGAGCTTAACACATATCCCTAAACTTACAATCATGAAAAGGGTCCAGAGGTGAACTCAACACATATCCCTAATCATCCAAAAGCAAAGGGTCCAGAGGTGAGCTTAACACATATCCCAATGCTACAAACATGTATTGGGTCCAGAGGTGAAGTTAACACATATCCCAATACGCAGTCACCGCACAACGGGTCCAGAGGTGAGCTTAACATATATCCCGTGTACGACAACCGATCACGTGTCAGGTCCAGAGGTGAGCTTAACACATATCCTGACACGCCCAAGCAAAACACGTAACGGGTCCAGATGTGAGCTTAACACATATCCCGTCACGCGACATATAAACACGTAGTGGGTCCAGAGGTGAGCTTAACACATATCCCACCACGCGACAACCATTGTAACCACTAACATCCAAAGGTGGAAACTAACCTATAGTTCTAACTTCTTAAACCTCTAATCAACACTTAATTGATCCCGGGAACTAAGACGAGGGAGAGCCGGTTTCCCTTTCGGTTACCCGACCGGGGGGTCTCTATCCTCACTCCATTCCCGAACCCAATATAATGTTGCCCGTACACCGGGGACCTCAAATATATATCACGGGTATACAAAACGAGTTTCAATTAAAACTGATTAACCGTTTAAAAGTTACACGCGAAAGCAACCCAAAACAGCCTTCAGGGATCCCCAGACGGTCGGCAGGCAGCCGGTCGGCCGGCTGGTGATCCTCTCAGCCTACAACTTTGATGAAAACAACCAAAACACCAAGGACTCCCAGCCGGTCGGCAGGCAGCCGGTGGGCCGGCTGGGAACCCATTCTCTAGCTTTACAAAACTCGTAACCCATTCCCAAAAGCACTCCCAGCCGGCTGGTAGGCGGCCGGTCTGCCGGCTGGGCTCCCATCTTTCCTATGTTCTTCGCAAAACACAACATACAACAAGTGACCACCAGCCGGTCGGCAGGCAGCCGGTCGGCCGGCTGGCAGCCTCAAGTCATTTTTCCTCAGAAATCGCAAAATACAAAGAAGCGCTCCTAGCCGGTCGGCCGGCGGCCGGTCGGTCGACCGGCTCAGAGAGCCTGATACGAAAAACTTGATTTTCAGCTTATAGCAAACATCACAAATCGACATACAAACTTCAAGAATCGCTACATATGATGTTTACCCAACATTACGAATCATCCAATACAACTTATCTAACAGCAAACAAGTCCCATAACAATTCTCAAACGAATTTAACAAGTATCCGTCGCAATTTATGAAAAACTGAAAATGAACTTAAGAACACATAACAACATCTTAGAACATGAATTCTTCACATATTAAACATCCTAAACATGTTACTATGTCCTTTGAACGATGAACATTGATAAAATCAGAAGCTAACACAAGAATCACAACAAGAGTGCTAATATACAAACAAAGGCCGAGTTATCTCATTATCGTCACCTTTATAGCGTTTAAGCTCCAATCTCTTCTTAAATCTTGCCACCAACTTCCTTAGGATCCTCTAAGTCTTCTCCTACCACAAAGAAAATGGGTTTAAGGATTGAGAAACGGAGTTTATGCAAAACAGCCCCATTTTCGAAATCGACGAAACACAAAATGAAAGTGATGGATGGCTTGGAAATTAAATGAGGATTCCGAAAATGATATTTTTACCTTGACTTGATCGACGGATGATGAAGAATTTCTCAAAAGAAGGAGGAATAAAATGGAGGTTTTATGAGAAGTTGTTTAACAGTGGAAATGAGTTGAAGGAGAAGCAATATGTCGACATTGGGGTTTATAAGGGTTAAAGTGAGTTGTCCTTTCCGTATTGTGAAACGGGTTAGGAAATTAAAACGGGTATTCAAGTCGGGAATTAAACCTTACCAAGTTTGTATTCGTCTTAAGGGTTTGAGGTTCTTAAGACGGATCTTACTAATTAAATTAAAATCTTTCACAATAAATTATTAAAGTATTATTTTATTACTTAAAATAATTTAAAACGCTTAAATTAGATTTTACGAAAATACGGGCTGTTACATT
This sequence comes from Silene conica, assembly GCA_029255685.2. Taxonomy (NCBI): domain Eukaryota; kingdom Viridiplantae; phylum Streptophyta; class Magnoliopsida; order Caryophyllales; family Caryophyllaceae; genus Silene; species Silene conica. Next base: position 71,583,446 of record CM055312.2, on the reverse strand, counting down.
AAACCCTAAATAACAACGGTTATTTTCATTAAAACCGTTGTTAAAAGTTATCATAATGTTTAATGATTGTCTATGAACTGGCGATAAAACTTACTTATTTTCCCGCCCAATTTGTTTTCACTGCCTATAAATGTGGAACTCCTCTATTAATATCAAATCACAATCATAAACCCAAATCTGAAAAAATAAAAAAAAATTAAAGGCAATGAACCAATTTTTTTATCAACGACGCAGGATGGCTTTCTTAGCCAATAACAGAAGTTAAGACGTTTCTCGTTGGCCCTGTAGCCGAAAACCCATTGATGAAAGCATCCCTCGACCTTCAACGTGATTACTAGATCAAGAGGCGTGAAGCAGTCCGGTTAGTCAACCAAGCGTCATCATCATCACATTTATACCCTCGATGGCCTGATACTCACCGCTTGACTGAAGTGAGAGATATGTTACGTCCTGGTCTTCCAGCATTATCCCCACATGCAAGGCAAGTCCTTGCATATATTCAGTCAGTTATTGCAAAATATGATGAGAATAACCCAGAAGTTATCACTCAACTAGAGTGGCGTGGTTGATGCCAGTTTGAGAAGATTTTTTTACGCATAACCGGGATTGTCCATGTTTATTTTACGTTTGATTTCCCATAAATGCTGTAATGTATAAGGTTTATTAATATTATTAAATGTGAGTCATAAGTCATTCTTCTGATTGCAATATTATTGTCTTTTGTACTTGTTTTGTGCAATGTCTTATGTTTTGTGTAATGTCTTTTGTACTTGTTCTGTGCAATGTCTTCTGCAATATTAATGTTTCTTTAGCTTTTGGTTGCATGTTGAGAACTGTTATTATTACTTTACAATAGTATAAACTAATAACAACACTTTACTCTGTAATACATCTTTAACAACGGTTATTAACAATAAAGTCGTTGTTATAAGATTATATTTTAACGTCTTTTTCAATCTTTACTAATTTCTTTAACAGCAGTTCCAATGACAACCGTTGTTAAAAGTATATAACAACGGGTTTTATAAAACCGTTGTTATTACTTTTCACTAATTTTGGTCTAAATTAATAACAACAGCTATAATGTATTACAAAGTAAAATGTTGTTATTAGTTTATCTATTAATAATGGTTCTTAATATTTTACCCGTTGTTAAAACTAATAACAACGGTCAACAGAAATAAAATCGTTGTTATAAGTTTTAATAAAATTCTGTGCCAACATAATAATCCATTCAACAACGGTTTTTCCTAATTTTTGTGAATAAGCGTTGTTGAAGGGGCGTTGTTATTGCCTGAATTTGTAATAGTGTTGTATCTCTTTACTGAGGACCTTTCCGTTCTCATGATCAATCTAAAATCAATATGTAATAATATAAAATGTAATTGGTTTGTATATACCGCACATTTATTATGTGAGCATTGGCGTAGTTACTAATATTAAACTTCAAATAGAGTTAAACACAAGTAATATAATAGATAATTTTTTAATATCTCTACTTTAAAAACCGTGCCAGATAATTTAAGTTGTTCAAATCAATCGTTTTCATTCCAATGTATCTCATAGATTATGCATGAAAAATACCAATTTATTCAGAAAATATAAAATATATATGAAGTAATATCTTCTACTCCCTCCTATTCATAATAACCTTCCCTATTTCCTTTTTCATCAATACACAATATCTTCCCTATTTTCTTTTTTAGTAAAGTTTTATATATATATATATATATTTTAATCACTCCACCCCACCATAATACTCATAATTTATACTTATTTTAATCAGCTTACTCACAACAATATCCCACAATACATACCCTCTCTCCAATCACCTTACCCCCACACCAATACATTCCTATATTTTAATCCCTTCCATATTCTTTGCGCCTTCCCCAAATAGGGAAGTTTATATTGAATAGGAGGGAGTACATAATATTGTGAAGTCCTCGTAGATTTTGTAACAAAAATTATCAAATATTTGAAAGTGGTGATTTATTGAAGTTTAGTTGAGTATTTTAGGTGAATAATCATTTAGTTTTACAGTAATGCTGATGCTAAACGATTGTAGATAAAGATTACTGAAATGATAAATTTTATAAGAATCCAACTGTTTTTGGCTAATATTTTCCATATTTTCTATATTTATTGTTCCACCTGTATTTTTTCCCATGCTTGATTTTTTTGTATATCTAACTAATATCCGATTTTATATCATCATGTTTCTATTATTCGAATTTACATAGTTCTAATTATTTTTCCAACACCTATTGATAGTCAAATAGTTTGGATAATTAATCGATATGATGATTCACATTAAGTGGCTTAAAACAGTTCAAAGTCATAATACAATGGTTATGAGTTATTCTAGACTCTTTTCTTAAACACATAGATGAAGTTTGATTGAGTTTTTTGAAACGGATATGAATCAGTTTATTCCATAAATCCAATTTAGTGTTTCCATTTGGTTTGAGTATTTTGTATTGAAGTTAAAACCCCAAGGAATTCTAGCATTGCCTCCATTTTTCTAATCTTGAACCAAACGACCCATTATTATTCATTTTACTCTTTTCGACTTCTAAAAATTATTGTAAATACAGCAAACAAGGCGAATCGAGCAACAGCTGGAAATTGCTCAAGTTCAGCACATATGACGGGTCCCACGAAGAGCGATCGTAGGAGTAAGAGTCGTTTCCCACTACGGTCCCACACATATGTTCCCAATACAATCTCAACAACATATAGTGATATCAGAATACAATAGCAATCATACCGTCATAATCAAATTACACAAAACTGAGTAGGGAAACCCTCCCTCAAGCAATCAACAAGAATGATGCAAGCCAAATCCGTTCAACCAACGTTCCTCTACAAATCATCCTCCTAAAAATTATAGATATGCAAATTACTCACAAAGGCATCACCAATCTAATGCGAAAAAAACTGATAACATAACAGTTACTTGTTAAGCACGAAATAGACTAGATGATCGTCGCTGTTATACTCCTGCTACAGACTCTTGAAGGAATTAGAGAGGAAGGGGATGAAAGGAGATTAGGGTTTTTAATTTCTGGTTAAGGTAAAATGAGGTTTTAATCCTCGGGTAAATATTTATAGTTAACCGCGCCTGAGGATCGAATACTATAAAGTAATAATCATTAGCCATGCAATGTTATAAACTGTGATGTAAACATACATATAACAATAGTATATATTGTGCGATAGATGGACATAATTACCTTAAAATTTGAAATCATATCTGCATATATGTAGATACCCATTGATATCCTTTGTAATGAAACAACTATATATTCATTCATTATCAGTCTAATCCTATGACAAAAGTAAGAAAAATTATTATAAAGTTTATCAAAAAGACAACTTTTATTTTTGTAACTCAAATAAAGAGACAGATTGACAAATGCACAAAAATAATGAATAAGGTTGTGGGTAGGCAAACTATCTGTTATATTATATAATTCGTATATACGTAGTAATATAGTAGTAGCTCCCGCAAATTGTTTTTCCGTAGTTTCTTTTATAGCTTTCAATAAGATTTAAAATATACTTTTTTTTTACAGCAGTAAAGAAGTCCCTCGAAACTACCTGGAGTTCTTTGCAAGATTATGAGCAATCTTGTTCAGACTCCTAGTGACAAAGCTAATAGACAAACAATGAAAAAGAGGGAAGAGATTGAGAATATTGTTGACAACTCCTTTAATCTTGACATCAACAACCTCAAGCTTAGCCACCTGAAGGATAAGGTGCAGGGAATCTGACAACACGCCTAGGTGACGCACTGTAACACCCCCATTTATTTAAGGGCCTGAACAAGGACTCCTTAGATAAATAAAGGTGTTACCATCTCGGTTTCCCGAGGCAGTAGATACAAAGGAAGATAAACAGTACTTTAAATTAGATTTAAACTCAAACATGTTCTTACATAATCAAAAGATAAAACTGTTCGGATCAAAAGAAAGTACAACTCATAGACTATTTTTATGTGATCTATGCTCTAGTCAGGTCCGGGTTCATGCTTCTCTCTTCCCCAAGCTCCCATAGTCTTTAACCTGTCAATCTGCTCCCCATTAATTGGTTCATCACAGGTGATCACGAATACACAGGGTCAACCACGAGGTTGAGTAGAGAAAACTGTAAATAAAACCACATTACTATAAATAGAAAGTTGAACTTCTCCACTCCGAATCACAGACCCTTTTTTTTCTCCGCACCAAACACATACCCTTTATCTCCGCGCCACACAGACCCTTTTATCTCCGCACCAAACACAGACCCTTTATCTCCACGCCACACAGACCCTTTTATCTCCTCATCTCATATCGTATCACAGAATATATATAATCAAATATCATAATATACCAACCAAGTATTAGTATAAAGCATTCATGGTAGTCATCAATAACAACTGAGCAAACATTATAACATGCATCGTATTTCCCCTACCTCGTAAATGCAGAAGAAAACGGCAGAGTGAACAACTGTTCTCAAAAGTGCTCCACACGAAAACTTCCACCTAAAAGTATATTACTTAATTAATAAACTTCCTATTCCCGTAAAACGTACACACATTCCATTTATAGTAACTTCCTATACATAGCAGCTTCCAAAAATAGTAACCTTGGTTTGAAATTTAAATCATTCAAATCCTTAAATAAGACTTAAATCAAAATTGCCATAGATAAAAATATTATACCATAAATACTAGTTATATTAACCATAAATAAAAAGATATCAACATAGGAAATCATACATATTAATAACAATAATAATAATAATAATAATATTAATAATAATAATAATATTAATAAAAATAAAACAAAACCACTAAGCCAAAACAGCCGTGAACAACCCAACAAACCCGATGATACCCCCGTGTACAAACACCCCAAGACCACCGTGTCACACACCCATCCACCACCGTCAGCCACCACAACCTGACCCCAGAACCGCCTTCCACCGACACGACCACCAGCAGCAGCCTCGCCGGCCGCCGGTGACCTGAAACAGACTCCCAAACCAACACGACTCTTGCCCCTCCTTCTGACCAGACCCTCTTTGACACCCAAACGACACCACACCAACCACCGCCATCGACCCCTCTGACCACCAGCACCTTCCCTGGACACCAGACTCGAGACATGGTGGTAGCATTGCACTGACCTCCCCCGAGTCCTCAATGCTACCACCCCCAAACACCCATGCGCTCACCTGAACAACCTCTGCCACTGACTTCGACAGAAACAACCCATAAACACCCCTGACATCCAACCCTGTAACACCGTGACTACGCACCACCATAACCTGAGACCACCACCACAAGCAACCCCCATGAACCACCAGTTTCAGCACCCAAAGAACCAAAACAGACGACCAACGACCAACACAAAAACTGATTTAGAAAAGACGCAACAAACCACGACCAAATAGAAAACGTACAACCCCTTTCCCTGACCCCGTGTTTGACAGCCTCGAAAAACATGTAAAAACAACCACGACGCCACAACTATGACCAACATGTAAACTCCCTACATACTAGCATAAGATTATATAAAAACAACCAGAATATAAAGTGTAAATCTGCTCTTAAACAAACGACAAAAAGATGCATACAGTAACGTTACAGGAAACGTGGTGATCAGCTCTGCTGCTTGGCCAAAACGAGGTGACTTAGGGACGCTTACAACCACCGTGCACTGGTGTTTTCTCTTCTCTAAGGTGGCGGCTAGGTTTTTGGGTTTTGAGATCTTGAGATTCGTGCTTAGGGTTAGGGTAGAAAAGAGCTTAAATAAGGCGGCAGGGGTGTGTATATGTGCTGAGTTGCAGAATTCTCACCGTGGGCTGTACTTTGCACGCATGTCGAGGCCCATGGCCGTGTTGCCATAGGTCCTAGGTTCGAATCCCAACAAGCACCTACTACAAATGTCAACCTAGGGTGGATAGATCCCCCCTATCAAGCCCCACCGATCACCAAAACACGCCATAAAAACGAGTACTCGTGAACTAGTATAAACAATTTATTAACCCATCGCTACGCTAATCGCTTCATCGTACGACCACTATATAAGAGCAAGATAAAAATCGTAACTAAAAATTCGAGGTATTACAGTCTTTCCCCCTTAAAAGAACTTCGTCCCGAAGTTCTAACATACCTAAGTGACAAACAAACAACTCAAACAAGCTCGAAACACAAATATCACAACACAATTTGCATAAACTTAATTAAATCGCAGAATGTCACATTCCACCCCCCTTAAAGAAAAGTTACGTCCGCGTAACTTACCTCAATCAAACAGATGTGGGTAACGTTCCCTCATAGATGCCTCAGGCTCCCACGTAGCCTCCTCCTGATTATGATTTGTCCATAAGACTTTCACCAAAGATGTCTCCCCATTACGAGTCTTTCGTACCTTCCTGTCCAGAATTTCCTTCGGGGTCTCAATGTATGCCAATTGCTCATCGACCTCAATTACCTCATGCTGAAGCACATGTGATGGATCACTTACGTATTTCCTCAACTGAGACACATGGAACACATTATGGACCTTGGATAGGGTTGGAGGTAAAGCTAAGCGATATGCCACCTCTCCAACTCTGTCCAAAATCTCAAATGGTCCAATAAATTTCTGACTCAGTTTGCCACGCTTGCCGAATCTCATCACTCCCTTCATCGGAGAGACTTTCAGTAAAACTTTCTCTCCGGCCACAAATGAAATATCGCTCCTTTTCAGATCTGCATAGCTCTTCTGTCGATCCTGAGCGGCCCTCATCCTCTGTCGAATAATCTGAACCTGCTCCACCATCTCCTGAATCATATCTGGCCCCAATGTCACAACATCGGCTCGATCATCCCAACACACAGGGCTTCGACATTTCCTCCCGTATAACGCCTCGAAAGGGGCCATGCCTATGCTTGCATGATAGCTGTTATTATAAGAAAACTCGATCAACCCCAGTCGATCCTCCCAAGATCCTCCGAACTCAAGTACACAAGCTCTCAACATATCTTCGAGAGTCTGAATTGTCCTCTCAGTCTGACCATCGGTAGCCGGATGGAAAGCTGTACTCATCTTCAGCTGGGTACCCAAAGCAGCCTGCAACTCCTGCCAAAATCTGGATATAAACCTCGAGTCTCGATCAGAAACAATGTCTTTGGGTACGCCATGTAGTTTGACTACATTCTGAACATATGACTTAGCCAACTCGGCTTTACTCCAGGTATCTTTCATGGGAATAAAGTGAGCTGACTTGGTCAAACGATCCACGATTACCCAAATCATGTTGTTGCCCCTCTGAGTTCGAGGCAACCCCACGATAAAGTCCATTGAAATGTTCTCCCACTTCCACTCTGGCACATCTAACGGTTGGACTTTCCCTTGAGGTCTCTTATGCTCCCCTTTCACTCGCTGACAAGTCAAACATCTCGACACGAACTCTGCGACCTCCTTCTTCATATTAGGCCACCAAAACGTCTTCTTAAGATCCTTATACAACTTATCACCCCCTGGGTGAACAGAATAAGGAGTAGCATGAGCTTCAGTCAGGATCTTCTTCTTTAGCTCCTCAACACTCGGTACACACCATCGCCCACTGAACCTCAAACTGCCATCGGTATGAATACTGAACTTGGATGTCTCATCACCAATTCCATTCTCCACCATCAAACGCCACTTCTGGATTCTCTCATCGTTCTGCTGTAACTCCCGAATCTCCCCATACAACTCAGGCTCCACTGTCAAATCACCAAGAGTGTCCCTTTTCCGGATCATGAATATTCCCATCTCTCTTAGTTCACCATACAACCTCCCTCTCGATCTGGCACAATCCAAAGCATGTATTGACTTCCTACTGAGAGCGTCAGCTACCACATTTGCCTTGCCTTCGTGGTAGACAATCTGCATATCATAATCTCCGATCAACTCTATCCACCTCCTCTGCCTCATGTTCAACTCCTTCTGGGTGTAGATATATTTCAGGCTATTATGGTCAGGAAACACCTTAAAAGTGGCCCCATAAAGGTAGTGACGCCACAATTTCAGTGCAAAGACCACAGCGCCCAATTCCAAATCATGAGTCGGATAATTCTCTTCATAAGTCTTCAACTGGCGAGAAGCATACGCGATCACTCTCCCATTCTGCATTAGCACACAACCCAACCCATGCTTGGAAGCGTCAGTATAAACTTCGAAGTTATCACTCCCTACTGGCAAAGCAAGGATAGGAGCTGTTGTCAGGCGTTCCTTAAGGGTTAGGAATGCCTTCTCACAACTCTCATCCCAAACAAAACGGTTCTCCTTCCTCATTAGCGACGTCAACGGTTTTGCTATCTTCGAAAAGTCTTTGACGAATCTCCGGTAATAACCTGCTAACCCCAGAAAACTTCGGATCTCACTCACATTCTTCGGACTTTGCCACTTAGTCACAGCTTCAATTTTACTAGGGTCAACAGATACCCCCTCTTTGGAAATGACATGCCCCAAGAACGCCACTTTCTCCAACCAGAATTCACACTTACTCAATTTAGCATTGAGTTTATGTTCTTCCAAAGTCTGAAGTACCTTCCTCAAATGATCTTCGTGCTCCTCCGCATTCTTGGAATATACCAGGATATCATCGATAAATACCACCACGAACTTGTCGAGATACGGGCTGAAGACTCGATTCATCAAGTCCATAAACACAGCTGGAGCATTAGTCAATCCAAAGGGCATAACCACAAATTCATAGTGGCCATACCTCGTTCGGAAAGCGGTCTTCGGAATATCTTCATCCTTTATCCTCAATTGATGATACCCGGATCTCAAATCAATCTTGGAGAAAACCCCAGCCCCACTTAACTGATCAAACAAATCGTCAATTCTTGGCAACGGATAACGATTCTTGATGGTTACATTATTCAGTTCTCGGTAGTCAACACACAACCTCAAACTCCCATCCTTCTTTTTCACAAATAAAACAGGTGCTCCCCAGGGCGACACACTGGGTCGGATGAACCCTTTCTCAGCTAGCTCATCCAATTGCTTCTTCAACTCCTCCATTTCTTTCGGCCCCATACGGTATGGTGATTTAGATATTGGTCCCGCTCCTGGTTTGAGATCAATGGAAAATTCCACTTCCCTCCTCGGCGGTAACCCTGGAACGTCGTCTCGAAAAACTCCCTCAAACTCCCGTACCACAGGTATCTCACTAGTCTTGGGGGTCTCAGCCTCACAATCCCACATTTGGCACAAAATTAGGCTTTCTCCTTTCCGCAAACTAGACTTCAGGGTATTGACAGATATGAATTTGATTTTTGGCTTGACTCGGTATCCCTTGTAAGACACCCTCACCCCCTTAGGTCCCTTCAAGGAGATTTTCTTTTGGTGGCAATCGATAAAAGCTCTATACTTTCCCAACCAATCCATCCCTAGAATCACCTCAAAACCTCCCAGCGGAAATTCTATGAGATCACAATAGAACATTGCTTCCCCGATTCTGATGGGTACACTTCCATAGACTCTATTACAAGCTATTGACTCTCCTGGAGGTATGGTCACTGAGTCCGCGACCCAGTCGAACCTCTCAAGCCCCAAAACTCTAACATGGTCTCTAGACACAAAAGAATGGGTGGCACCGGAATCGAAAAGTACGAAAGTAGGTTTAGAGTTCACAAGAAAAGTACCAGTAACCACATGAGCGTCATCTTGAGCGGCCTGCTTTCCCATGGCAAAGAGTTTGCCACTGGACTTGACCCCACTCTGGTTGGCAGAAGATGTCCCAGCCTGCTGATTTCCTGCCGTCCCCGTCTTGTTGCTGTTCCCACCTCCATTGTACTGATTCTGATATGAACGGTTCTGATTGTTGTTGTGGTAGTTCCTCTGGTAGTTACTGCTGCCTCCAGACTTCGCACCCCCACCATAGTTTGTCATGGGTGTGCGATAGCCACTGCTGCCATAGGACTGCGTGCGAGATCCCTGATATCCGGATGTAGGTGTGCGATAACCCCCGGACTGATTCCCTCCAGAAGAACGACATACTGCCTGTTTGTGCCCAATCTTCCCGCAGCCGAAACAGACCACTCCCACTGAGCCACTGCCTGAACCCCCACTCCTGAAGTTGCCCCCACTCTGATTCCTTCCACCCCAGAGGCACTACTCCCGAAATACCCACTGTACTTGTTATTACTTTGCTTTTTCGATCCTGAACCCTCAGCTACTGTGTCAGCTTTCCTCTTTTCTGACTTGGACTGTTTGTCCTTTTTGATCATATCCGAAAGCCTCTCCGCCGCCCCAGCCCGTAAATAGATGTCACGGATTGTGGTGGGCGGAGCTGCAATCAGTCTCTTTTTGATGGCGATTGATAGTCCCCTCTCAAATTTCATGGCTAGCATAGCATCGTCAAATCCCATATCTCTCACATAGTGTACCAGCTGGATGAATTTCCTGTAGTAAACCTCTACGGTCATGTCCTCCGACATCGTGAATGAGTCGAACTCCTCCCTCAGCTTGCTCTTTTGGAATTCTGGTAGAAACGCCTCGTTCAGAACCCCCTGGAATGCGTCCCACGGAACAAACGCGGATCCACCCTCTATAGCTGCTTCCCGGAGCTCTCCCTTATTCGCGGTCCACCAATCTCCAGCCATACCCCTCAGATAGTGGGCAGCCTGGTCTGCCTTCAATTCTTCAGGGCAATCCAACAACTCGAACAGGTTATCGAATTCCCGGCACCAAGCTCCTAACAGATGAGGTTCCCCCTCCCCAGTGAATTGGGTAGGGTGGTGTCTTGCGATAATTGTGCTCATTTTCGCGGAGTCCATTCGTTTGGCCTTTAGGGCCTCATTTTCAGCTATCAAACGGTCCACCTCCTCTTGGGTGATGTTAACGGCATTCTCTCTTCGCGGAGGCATACTATAAAACAAGAAAAGAATGAGTCTGAAGAGTCTATTGATATGATATACTCAAGAAGGGGGGGGGGGGGGTTGAATTGAGTATGCCTTCTTTTCGGAATCTTCTTCGATGTGTGTGTAGTTGTATGATGATCGTTGAGTAGAGCAATAATAAAGTAGAGACACGATATTTTTGAAGTGGTTCAGTCTCACACTCTGAGACCTACGTCCACTATTCTCGATTAATAAAATTAGTACCAACTCTGGATTACAATTTTATCAACCCTACTCGTGCGACTTTGATGTTAGTCACAACTCAATCTAGATACCGTTAAATATCTAGCTACGACAAATACCGTTAAATATTTGTCTTACAACGAGTACCGCTAAATACTCAATCTATCTTACGTAAATAAGATAAAGTCTTCAATGTTTTCTTGGTGTCACAATTTTGAATGAATAAGTTCAATGCTTGAGCACTTGAATCTTGAATCGGATTTGACAATTAAAAGCTCGATCTTGAAGAATATATGAACGGCGGTTCTCTCTTGATATGCGTGTATGTGTGTTGTGTATTTCGTGTAGATTAATGTGTCATAGGTAGTCTATTTATATAGAATATGTATCTAGGTAATTTAAACCCTTAGATGATTTAGGAATATTACTTAAACTAGAATACTAGTCTTTTAGTAATACTACCTTAAATCTAATCTTAATATATTTAGGAAAGATTTAATAATATACTATATGTATTATATAAGGAATTAATTTCTTAATTCATATTTAGGAAAGATCTTTATATAATAAACAATTAGTATCCTTATTAAATCAACTTCCTAAATCATGTCAAAGATAATAAAATATATTACCATAATATAATCTTAGTTTATTTAGGACATTAAATAAATACATAATATTTATTTAAGTAAGTCCTACACGATTTATGGTAATGTGACATATCACACAATTTCCAAAATCGAAACAAACTAAATCTTAGATTATATAATTTGACAATTAAAATCATATAAAAAATCTTTAGTTTATTTTAGTAATAAATAATTATCTCATAAGACAATTATTTATTTCTTATTTAACTAAAAGATATTTTATATAATCCTATTAAGATTAACAATTCTATATTTAAATAGAATACCATTTAAACACTAATACCTACACGACACAAATTAGGAAACAATTGTTTCAACTAAAACACACATAAGTCTTGATCATTTCTTCATGATATAGAGTTATAGCTACGAGCTATAACTTGAATCCATCTTGTACTAAAGTTATAGTTGATGAATATAACTTTAGTTCATTATGCGCGCTTGTGATCTTCTATCAATCTTCGACTTAGTCAATTTATTGACTAATATGCTTGAATCTTTTATACTTGATTGATTAGATCTTGTTACTAATGTTCTGTACACTTAGCACACGATTATACATACGAGTATATAATATATAAATAGCTAGACTTGTCATTATCAAAACATAAACATATATACTATATATATATTTGAATATATGGTTCAACAAATTCCCCCTTTTTGATGATGGCAAGTCTCTCTTAGATTTCGTGTCTAAGTGTATGTTCCCCCTCAATATAATAAGGGTCATTCATAGCAAAGAGTCACTTAGGGTTTCTATCTTCTATCTAACCCATATCCTTTAAGGACCCTAAGAGACAATGAATTACGACAAGGAGCAAGCTTAGGCAAATTCTAATCTAAGTCGCATATTTCCCCCTCTTGACATCATCGAAAAGATGAGAACAAAGACATGAAACGACTAGAATAATATACGTACGAAGCATAAGTAAGCATATAAACAAGTCGAAATATTATGAACATAGAAAATATCACATAACCACATACGGAATGTTAAAAAATATACACAATCAATCCAAAATACTAAGCCAATGGGCCGAATGAAGAAGTAATAGTGTTGTAAAGAAAATTGGGCCGGCTAGTGGAATTGGATAACTGGGCCTGCAAAAGATATTAATAAGTTGGGCCATGGTAAGATTAGGAAATCCGAGAGAAGGCAAAACAAAACGGTAAGGCCTCGGATTCCTTAATGGGCTAGGTTAGGGATTGGGCCATAAGACAAAAAGTTCATAAGTCCACCCCAGACTTAAAACAACAACAAACCAACTTCAATCTTCGAACAATCAGAGACGGAGAGGATTGATCACGAACGAGAGCTTGAACCCGGATTCTTTGCATAGGGATTCACATAATCGGGTCGGGTACGATACTCAAGTGACTCCAGCCTGTCCAAACAACTTGATACGTTTCTCCCTTGAGCATTGAGTGAAATTTCAAAGTTGAGCACTTTGAGGGATAGTGCTTTGACGGCCTCGAGTGCTTGAGATGCGTCTTCCCTTAGTAACCCATGATCCCTAACCATGGCTCCTCCCTGAGTCGTAATGAAGGAAAGTCGATCACTAATGCTGAGCAATTCCGAGCACACAACTGACACCTCTGAACCAATTTTAACTAAGTGTTTATCAACCTTGTTCATCCATTCGTGAACATCATCCTCAAAATCACGTACTCTCTTCTTACCATTACTCCCTGCCTCACCAGAACACTTCTGCCCTTCACACAAATCAATGACCTTATCCATTTTTGCCTCAAGATTGGCAAAGAGAGGGGATGGAGTCGAAGCAGCTTCCTGACCAACAGCCTTACCAAACGAAAGATCGGTACCATCAAAGAAAATACCCATTAACTTCAACAAACGATCACCCATAGCATCTTTTGACTTAATTCCGAAACTAGCATTATCAACAACACCCTTTTTAAGCATTAATTCGGATACCCACATTCCATATGGGATGTCGATTGTAGAGCAAAATTTCTCTTTAACAAGAACATTTGAAACTTGACAGATTTTATGGCAAATAAGAGATGCCAAATCAACTTTCTGTCCCTCCAACCAGCTATACAACACTATGGCCTCAACACTAGCAAGTTTATCCCGACCACCCCGACGAGGTAATACAGTATTCCATAAAAAGTTCAAGAAGAACTTCAATTTTGGGTTAAAATTGACAGTGAGCAGTGGAGAAACCTCAGTAGCTTCGTCATCGAAATATTTTTTAATCACCAATTTTTGATCTTTAGTAACTACACTCCATTCCTTTCTTGGGTCAAGAACTAACCCGTCTTGATCAAGCTTAAAGATTTCACAAATATCCGACTTAGTTACAACAACGTCTTGACCATTCACAACACCCTTAATACCATCATCACAAGGTTTAACAGAAGCAAAGAATTGAACCAACTCTATAGGAAACAACAAACCCGAGAATTCACTTATATATTCCCATCCTTGATACGTGAGAAAATCTTTAAAGAAACGCAAAGATTTTGACCCACTGACCCACGATTTAGGATAAAACCGACCCGCATGAATGGCGTAAGGTAAAACTCGATCAATTAACGTACCTTCTTGTTTGGTCATACGCACTTTCTCAAGACCCTCCCTAGTAGCTTCGATTGAATATTCGGAAAACAGGGGACGCGAATGTCGAGAGGGAGAACTCATTTCATGCATGTCATCAGGAATGGAAGGAGATGAACGGTTGAGTTTTCGTCGTTTGCCTTTGTCAGATGGTGGTGCGGCGGTGGCTATCGGTGTTGGAGATGGTGGGGGTGACGAAGTCGGTGAAGGGGGTGAAGGCTTCTTTTGTTGAGATCGGGTTGCACGAGATGGAGGCATTTTTGGTTGGAATGGTGGTGTTGGGTTTTGATTAGGTGGTTTTTGTGATGGAGGTTTACGGAGGTTTTACGGAGGTTTGGATTTTTAGGAGTTTTATGGAGTTTTGGGTGGAAGACGGTAATAGTGGGTAAAGGGGGTTAAATGTGGTAAGTGTAAGGTAATAATAGTGGAGGGTAAGAAGTCAAAGGCTAGGACTAGGGTAGGGGTACGTGGCAAGAGGTTGTGGGGCTGGTTTGAGAGGTACATGGCACATGATGGTGAGAACACACGGTTTGTGTGTTAAATAAGGTAAGTAATTTTTGTTTTTATAAAATTTGCTTATTATTATTTTGTATATATATTTTACTGTGTATTTGTAGGATAATTATAATATGTGTCGTAATATTATTGTGAGATCGATTGTGCACACATTCATATGTAAATCATATAATATAACTATAATCACAAAATTTAACATCAAATATATACATACACATGCAGCGGAGTATACGGACACAGTCATATAATCTCATCTAAACCGTAGTCAATCATTGGGATATTTCTTGCTTTTAAGATTTGATTAGGTGCCACCGATTAAACCAATTTCCAATCGCAAAGTCTCAAAGCGTTCTCTAGCCAATGGTTTAGTGAAGATATCTGCCCACTGTTTTTCCGTACTACAAAATTCCAATTTTATATTTTTCTTTTCAACATGGTCTCGTAGAAAGTGGTGTCTAATTTCAATATGTTTGGTCCTCGAGTGCTGGGCTGGGTTTTTAGATATAATTATAGCACTCGTATTATCACATAATATAGGCACACATCCAACATCAACACCATAATCATGTAACTGTTGCTTTAACCATAAAAGTTGAGAACATACCAGTGCGGCTGCAATATATTCTGCTTCAGCAGTTGAGAGAGCGACAGAATTTTGTTTCTTGGATCCCCAAGATATAATACAAGGACCTACAAAGGTAGCAAGTCCGGAGGTACTTTTTCTGTCTAAAGAACATCCTGCATAATCCGCATCTGAATATCCTACTAGGTTAAAGTTACAGTCCATAGGATACCATAGATATAATTTTGAGGTTCCGATTAGGTATCTTAAAATTCTCTTAACTGCAATCATGTGTGATTCTTTTGGTGCAGATTGGAATCTCGCACACACAGACACTAAACATTATATCTGGACGACTTGCTGTAAGATAAAGAAGTGAGCCAATCATACCTCTGTAAGTTGTTTCATCTACAGACTTACCATCTTCGTCTTTGGTTAACTTCTTATCTGTGACCATTGGAGTAGGCATTGCATGAGAGGTTTCCATTCCAAATTTCTTTAGTAACTCCTTGACGTATTTTTGTTGATGAACCTTGATTCCTTCTTCAGTTTGTTGTATTTGAAGTCCAAGGAAGAACTTTAGTTCTCCCATCATACTCATCTCGAACTCAGAAGTCATCAACTCAGAGAAGTACTTGCACAACTTTTTATTAGTTGAGCCAAAAATAATATCGTCAACATAGATCTGAACGACTAGTAGATCTGAGTTTTCACTTTTAAGAAATAGGGTTTTATCCACAGACCCTCTCTTGAATCCACTCTCCAATAGGAATTTTGATAATCTGTCGTACCATGCCCTAGGTGCTTGTTTCAGACCATATAGTGCTTTGTCCAATTTGAATACATGATCCTTGAGTTTGCTGTCAGGAAATCCAGGAGGTTGTTCAACAAATACTTCCTCTTGGAGATAGCCATTAAGAAATGCAGTCTTAACATCCATCTGAAAAAGCTTCATTCCCTTGTGTGCTGCAAATGCAATGAGTAGTCTTATTGCCTCAAGACGAGCAACAGGAGCAAAGGTTTCATCATAATCGATCCCTTCCTGTTGGTTGTATCCTTGAACCACTAGTCTGGCCTTATTTCGCACAATAACTCCAGTGTCATCCAATTTGTTTCTGAATACCCATCTAGTTCCAATGACAATTCTGTCCTTAGGTCGAGGAACAAGATGCCAAACTTTGTTTCTTTCAAATTGCTGGAGTTCTTCTTGCATGGCAACTATCCAGTCTGGTTCTGCGAGAGCTTCCTTGATATTTGAAGGTTCAATGGTGGAGAGAAAAGAGTAGAATGAGCAAAAGTTATTTAAGCTCCTTCGAGTTTGAACTCCATCTGTCAGGCTTCCTATGACATTGTCCAAAGGATGAGAGCTTTTATATCTCCAGTTTCTTGATTGATCATTTGCATTCCCTGAACTTGACTCGGGATCTTGACTTGTTCCCCCTGAATCCAAACCTGGGTTTATAGTAGGGTCAGGTATAAGTCTGGCCTCTTCCCTTTGGTTTTGATTCAAAGTTACAGCTTCATTAGCTGTAACTCTGGGTTCCAAGTCATTGGTTTGAGAGTTATTTACAGTATCATCAACTGTAGTTTCATCTCTCGTACCATTTTCTCCCAAGTTGAGTTCATCATGAATTCCTTGAGGTTCTCCTTCTTCAATTTCCATTTCAGGAGGATCTTCCCTTGATAACCTGAAATCAGGTTCGTCTAGGTTTTCTTCTATATCCTGTAATGGCTTATCGAAGACATTATTCTCATCAAAGATAACATGAATACTTTCCTCTATGCATAAAGTACGTTTGTTAAAAACTTTGTAGGCTTTACTATGATCTGAATATCCTATAAAGATTGCTTCATCACTTCTAGGGTCGAATTTGCTTAATCTGTTTTTACCATTGTTGTGAACAAAGCATTTACTACCAAAGCATCTTAAATGAGATATGTTTGGTTTACGACCTCGAAGAAGTTCATAAGGAGTCTTTTTAAGGATAGGTCTAATCATAGCACGGTTATGAATATAGCAAGCTGTACTAATAGCCTCAGCCCAAAAGTTTCTAGGTAGGCCACTACAAAGAAGCATTGTTCTAGCCATGTCTTCTAGGGTTCTGTTCATTCGTTCTACGACTCCATTTTGTTGTGGGGTTCTAGGGGCCGAGAAGTTATGTCCAACACCATTGGTTTTACAGAACTCAATAAAAGCATGATTGTCGAACTCAGTTCCATGATCAGTACGGATTGTTACTAGGTTTGATTTATATTTGTTTTGGACAAGTTTCATGAGACTAACAAATTCATCGAAAGTTTCGTCTTTAGAGTGAAGAAAGATTGGCCAAACAAATCTGGAGTAATCATCAACTAGAACGAAAACGTACCTGGAACCACCTCTGCTTCTTACCTTCATAGGGCCACATAGATCCATGTGTACTAGTTCAAGAGCTTGTTCTGTGCTTACCACTCTTTTAGGCTTAAAGGATGATCTGACGTGTTTACATCGTGCACATGTGTCACACATCTTTTCTTGATCAAATTTGATCTTTGGAAGACCTTCGACCAAGTCCCATCTTTTCAGCTTACTTAGAATAGGCGAGCTAATATGACCAAATCTCTTGTGCCATAGACATGGATCATCTAACGTAACTTTCATGCATGATAGAGAATCAGTAGGTACAGCATTTAAATCAATCATATAAACATTTTTCATCCTGTGACCTTCAAGTATCACTTTACTGGTGCCTTCTAAGATTATACGACATATATCTGAATGAAAAACCACTTTATTTCCTTTGTCACATAATTGAGATATACTGATAAGATTGTGTTTGAGACCATTTACAAGGTATACATCATTTATAGCATGAGAGGATGAAATACCTATCTTACCAATTCCGATGATCTTACCCTTTTTGTTATCACCGAATGTGACTTTACCTCCGTCAAAAGGTTTTAGAGTTTGGAATAGGTTTACGTCGCCTGTCATATGTCTTGAGCATCCACTGTCGAGATACCATAGGTTATTTTCCTTGGCGACAAACTGCACGAATAATTTTAAAGACAGGATTTAGGTACCCAAGCATACTTGGGTCCTTTGTTGTTAGTAATCACAAATACATCTTCCTTTTTAACCCAGACTTGTCTTACATAGGTCTTTCTATATCGGTAGTGGTTGGGTTTTGATGTTCTTGTGTAGGTTTTAGTTTGGACTCTTGGTGACCATTTTTTGTGTGATGTTTGAGGAGTCTGTTTGGTTCTGTTTTTCTTTTCTTCGTAGTCAAAAGTCATGTCATAGAACCATCTGTGGTCAATGTTTCTTTCCTCAGTTTTGTCACCATCACTATCAGAGACAGAATTAGTGTCGCTTGGAATTCCTAAGGATTTAACAAACTTAACTCCGGTTTTAAAATCTTGTGCGTGTTTCACACAGTTTTCTCGGAGGTGTCCAGTATGGCCACAATAAGTGCATATTAAATACTCAGGAAGGTCGGCATATTTCCTTCTTCTAAAGTCTCTATCTGTTGGACTTTGTTTACACTTTGAGTGATCCCTTCTTCCATAACATTCGTGACCTAAACCCATCTTCATGTTGTTGTCGGATTGTTCAGTTAGGAAGTTTAGAACGTTAGTGCTTCCTTCCCACTTATCGTGAACTTTCCGAGCATGAAGAAGGAGGTCTTTCAAGGAGTCTATTTCTTTCTTACATTCACTGTGGTCAGTGTTGCTAGACTCTTTTAGGTTTTGAATGTCTTTATGGAAGTCAGACACAATTTTGGCATGTTCTTTCTTGATTTTAGATATACTGAATTCTAGATCCATGATTTTGCTTTCGAGAATCTCAACTTCTTCTTGATGAGTCTCATCTTCGACCATAGTCGAAGATTCTGACTTAAGCCGTTCATTAACCTTTCTTAATTCTGAAGTTATAGCTTCATTAGCTATAACTTTAGATTGAAGCTCTTTAATGTTGAGTTTTAGTTTTGAGGTTATAGCTTCATTAGCTATAACTTTAGACTCAAGAACCTTTTTCTCAGACATAACTGTTTCCAACTTAGCATTTGCTTCAATGCTTATTTTGGATTTCAGTTTCTTAGCTTTGGCTTTCAGAAGTTGATTTTCCTCAGCAATATCGAGGATCTGCTCTTTCAAGTCATCTAACTCAAGATTTTGTTCATGACATTGGTCTAGGGTTTTCTCAAAATATTTAATTAGCATAGCCTTAGATAAGTTTTTAACTTGACTTTTGAGTTGAAGAAAATTTACCTCTTCGTCGTCGTCGTCTGAGTCTGATTCTCCAAGGAGACACATATTTGATGCGTCATCTTTATCATTGTCGCTTGAGATTAGATCTAGGCTGACGTTGCTTAGACATAGGTTTGCTACCTCTTCTTCTTCAGAGTCCTCGTCATCTTCAGATTCTAATTCTCCCCAGCATGACGCAAGCATTACTTTCTTAAACTCTGTTTTGGTCTTTTCTCTTTTTGGCTTGTCTTTGATTTTGTCCCAACTTGGACAATCTTTGATCATGTGGTCTTGTTGTCCACACTTGAAACATCCTCTTTTGAAGAATGTTTGCTTGGAGTCAGTTTTCTTTTTGTCGAACGTTTTGTTGTTAGAGTTTTTGTATCTACCTTTGAAAACTGCTTTCTTAAATCGTCTAGCGAATAGAACTGTTTCATCCTCAAGTTCTTCTTCGCTTACTTCGCTTGTGGAGGCTTGTAAAGCGACTCCCTTTCCTTTGGGATCATCATCGTTTTTATTTAGTATGATCTCGTGAGCCATTAAGGATCCAATCAATTCTTGGTAAGTGATTTTAGATAAATCACGTGCTTCCTCTATGGCCGTGACTTTAGGTTGCCACTTTTTGGTGAGACTCCTAAGAATCTTACGAATGATATCCTCAGAATCGATCTTTTTGCCAAGGTTCCGCAGTTCATTAATAATACAAGAAAATCGTGCAGACATGCTATCAATAGATTCATTCTTTTCCATATTGAAAAGTTCATATCTTTGAACGAGCAAGTCTATACGATGTTTCCTGACTGCGGATGTTCCTTCATAAGCAAGTTCGAGACTATCCCATATTTCCTTAGCGGAACTACAGGATGAGAATCTATCGAATTCTGAGGTTATCATACCGTTCTGTAGGAGGCTCATGGCCTTAGAGTTTTTCTCTGCAATTTTGTAGTCACTTTCCACATAATCGCTTTCCATTTTTTCATAGGTTGTTCCATTGGCGGCGGCGACCAAGATCTTCTTTGGTCCAGTTTGGATGATCTTCCAACATTCCCAATCACAACCCTTGATGTAATGAGTCATCATATTTTTCCATAAACTATAGTTTTTGCCATCGAAGATAGGGCACTTGAGATGCTTGGAATCCATAGATGAAAGAGTATATAATATAGAATCAATAGAAGGATCAAAACTCACGCGGCTAGGCGATCAAGAGCACGAGGCTCTGATACCAATTGAAGAGTCTATTGATATGATATACTCAAGAAGGGGGGGGGGGGGTTGAATTGAGTATGCCTTCTTTTCGGAATCTTCTTCGATGTGTGTGTAGTTGTATGATGATCGTTGAGTAGAGCAATAATAAAGTAGAGACACGATATTTTTGAAGTGGTTCAGTCTCACACTCTGAGACCTACGTCCACTATTCTCGATTAATAAAATTAGTACCAACTCTGGATTACAATTTTATCAACCCTACTCGTGCGACTTTGATGTTAGTCACAACTCAATCTAGATACCGTTAAATATCTAGCTACGACAAATACCGTTAAATATTTGTCTTACAACGAGTACCGCTAAATACTCAATCTATCTTACGTAAATAAGATAAAGTCTTCAATGTTTTCTTGGTGTCACAATTTTGAATGAATAAGTTCAATGCTTGAGCACTTGAATCTTGAATCGGATTTGACAATTAAAAGCTCGATCTTGAAGAATATATGAACGGCGGTTCTCTCTTGATATGCGTGTATGTGTGTTGTGTATTTCGTGTAGATTAATGTGTCATAGGTAGTCTATTTATATAGAATATGTATCTAGGTAATTTAAACCCTTAGATGATTTAGGAATATTACTTAAACTAGAATACTAGTCTTTTAGTAATACTACCTTAAATCTAATCTTAATATATTTAGGAAAGATTTAATAATATACTATATGTATTATATAAGGAATTAATTTCTTAATTCATATTTAGGAAAGATCTTTATATAATAAACAATTAGTATCCTTATTAAATCAACTTCCTAAATCATGTCAAAGATAATAAAATATATTACCATAATATAATCTTAGTTTATTTAGGACATTAAATAAATACATAATATTTATTTAAGTAAGTCCTACACGATTTATGGTAATGTGACATATCACACAATTTCCAAAATCGAAACAAACTAAATCTTAGATTATATAATTTGACAATTAAAATCATATAAAAAATCTTTAGTTTATTTTAGTAATAAATAATTATCTCATAAGACAATTATTTATTTCTTATTTAACTAAAAGATATTTTATATAATCCTATTAAGATTAACAATTCTATATTTAAATAGAATACCATTTAAACACTAATACCTACACGACACAAATTAGGAAACAATTGTTTCAACTAAAACACACATAAGTCTTGATCATTTCTTCATGATATAGAGTTATAGCTACGAGCTATAACTTGAATCCATCTTGTACTAAAGTTATAGTTGATGAATATAACTTTAGTTCATTATGCGCGCTTGTGATCTTCTATCAATCTTCGACTTAGTCAATTTATTGACTAATATGCTTGAATCTTTTATACTTGATTGATTAGATCTTGTTACTAATGTTCTGTACACTTAGCACACGATTATACATACGAGTATATAATATATAAATAGCTAGACTTGTCATTATCAAAACATAAACATATATACTATATATATATTTGAATATATGGTTCAACAGAGTCCCGACGTACATGGGTACCCATTGGGTTTAGGGCTAAGTCCCCTAAGCAGCAAAATCTATAAACACTTATCATATCGAGTAGTTTGCTTTTATAACATGGCTCAGGGATCACATAACCGCATATCACTAGACATGATGAAAGAAGATTTCTAGCATGTTTCAAATCACTTAACATATCACATCAATATACATCTTTTCCAACCATTAAAGATTCATTCATGCTCTTGCCCCTTCCGGCTTTTCAAAAGTCAATTATACTCAGAATTCTCATAACATACATTTCACAGTATGATATCACTTTTACCACCTCCTATACCACCCTTTTCTCTCGTATATGCACTCTGGGTTCCCGGGTAAGACTGATAG
Organism: Silene conica; assembly: GCA_029255685.2. Lineage (NCBI taxonomy): Eukaryota > Viridiplantae > Streptophyta > Magnoliopsida > Caryophyllales > Caryophyllaceae > Silene > Silene conica. Next base: position 71,560,698 of record CM055312.2, on the reverse strand, counting down.
GGCCTATAGAGAGAATGGATCCAGGTCAGGGACTTTAGGAGACCCAGTGCCTCAGCTTGAAGCGGAGACTCCGCAATGCAGCTAACTGAATAAGATCCTAGAATTAAACCATCAGGATTATATGCAATCCATCCTGCAGATGCATTAAGGTTAGGATACCAACTTGCATCCACTTTTAGGCGGTGCCCTTGGCAAGAAACAGCTCCGTTAACCAAAACATAGGGAAAGAAATCCCGAATGGAGCTCTTCGCATCATCCTTAGGTCGACAAGCGCCAGACAGTGTGGTGATCTTCACACGATCATCCTCGGCTAGAGCTTCAAACACAAGATTCTGCACAGATTTCTGTAAACAAAAGAACATTGGCATCGAAAAAGGGGTACCTGCAAAAATAATGTTATTCCGAGAGCACCAAATGCTCCATAGGAAAGAGATGAACACAACCACAAACTGGCTTGAATTCTTCTTATCACGCACCCCAAAACATAACCAATCCACAATCCAGTCCCTTAGACTAAGAAAGGAAGCATTATCAGTTCTGATCCCTAAAAGGGAAGCAAACCATAAACGCCTTACCACTGGACAATCACGAAATAAATGTTCCAAGGTTTCAAGACAATCCTTATTTGCACAGAGAAGACATGAAAAGGATCCCAGGACATTGCGCTTTACAAGCTCTGCACCCACAGGTAGAGAGGAAGATAAAATACGCCATAGGAAAACCCGCCACTTTGTTGGTCCTGGTAAACGCAATAGGCGTTTTTTACAGAATGACATAGCTTTGTCATTGATTTGTTCCCTATCTTTCCTTGAGCAGTTCTCACTCAGGTACTCCTGAAGACATCTATACATATTAAGAAAAACATATGAAAAATTCAAGTAAATGCTTCCAAGTCTCAACAATAACAAAGAAAAGAGAGAAAAGACATACGATAAGCTTTTGATGGTTAATTAATATTTCAGCAGAATCATTAAACACTCGACTTAATATTGTACCTAAAATTTTAAACCAAATTGCAATGTTAGTAACTTAGTATTGACTAAGAAACAATATAAAGATATGAATTGAGATAATATACTAAGCACACGTATTATTAGCAAACAACTATTATACACATCAATATTACAAAGAAATAAACAACTATTATACACATCAATATTACAAAGAAATAAACAACTATTATACACATCAATATTACAATTCAAAGAAAGAGTTCATTTATGGGGTAGCATATAGGATAATTAAAGCATAGATCGGAGATTATATTGAAAGGGTTTCAACTTTTTTTGGAAGTTGGATATTCTTTTATATTGTTATTTGATTGCATGGTAACATAAAATTCTAAAGTTACAGAAACACAAACACTTATTACTAATCTATCTTATTTACTTCCCTTATGTCTTATTTCAAATTTTATCATTTAATTTCCTAATAAAATCGGAAATTTTATCTTTTTTTTATCTCAATTTTGAAACCTCTTATTATATTATTCAACCAATCACATCGCTCGAAAAAAGCTTCTTTTAATAATATAGATAGATAGATATTGATTATAGATATTTATTTTTATGGTTTTTATAGCTCTTAGAATTTGATAAAGGTTGGAATCTCTATAAACGATCGAAAAAAACTTCATGTATTAATATAGAAGATAGATAAAGGTTAGAATTTCTACAATACGGATTCTATCTTGATCTAATCAAATACGAAGTATTATATTAGTTATTGTTTTTTCAATATGTATTGTACTCTAACTGTACTCCTTCCAACACAGATTACATCTTGATCTCATCAATATTATATTAGTTATTGTTACTATATTAGTTATTGTTTATTTTCATTTAGATAATTTGCATTATTTATTAGTATTAGCCGCAGTGAATGAAATCGTTCGGCTAATGATGTCGCTCGAAAAAAACTTCCTTTAATAATATAGATAGATAGATATATTCTTTTTGTACATTTTACTATTATAATATTTATTAAATTTTACATTTAATTAAAAGTACTCTAGGACATCTCTACGTCAAAACATCTAAAAAATATCATGTTTTAGCACGGGATCTACACTAATAGAAAATAACATGATACATATCGCATACAAAGTATCTGTTGGAATATCAATGTGAAGTCTATCTTATATTCATTTCATCAAATAATTCATTATCTGAAATAGGTTCCCTAATCAAGCATGATTCAAGACTTATTTAAAATTTCTTAAATCATGGACTTACACTTGCATAATCATATATTAACTTGACACATTTAAATCAAAATAGAAAACTGATGGCGCATTTCAACTTTCATGTCATTCTTATGTTGTTTCTTCTTACATCAGGTATACCCTTCTTGCATTATACCTAAGGATGACGATGGGTAGAGCATGGGCAGAGTTTTACAAAACTCATATCCGTACTCGCGTTTTCATGACGTACCCATACCCATGCCATAGGTCTTAAATTTGTAGACCCATACCCGACCCTGATGGGTCTAAGTAGGTTTGGGTTTAGTCTCGCTTAATCCAATCATAATACAATGGTTATGAGTCATTCTAGACTCTTTTCTTAAACACATAGATGAAGTTTGATTGAGTTTTTTGAAACGGATGTGAATCAATTTATTCCATAAATCCAATTTAGTGTTTGCATTTGGTTTGAGTATTTTGTATTGAAGTTAGAACCCCAAGGAATTCTAGCATCGCCTCCATTTTTCTAATCTTGAACCAAACGACCCATTATTCTTCATTTTTCTTCATTTTACTCTTTTCCACTTCTAAAAATTATTGTAAATACAGCAAACATGGCGAATCGAGCAACAGCTGGAAATTGCTCAAGTTCGGCAGGATTAGGTGACTGTGGGCCACCAGGCGACTGTAATAAGAGGTGTCGATTGACTTTCCCAGGGAGCACCGACGGGAGCTGTGATTACACCTTAAGCCACCCACTTTGCACCTGCTACTACAACTGTAGCCCACCCACGCCTCCATAAGGACCACAATGCACCACTTATAATGGTTTATGTGGCCTGGCCACTTATCCCGGTGATTGTTGTAATGTAAAGTGCAAGGCTAAGTTCCCTAGTTTAGGAACCAGCGGGATGTGCAACTAATTGGTAACCGGGCACCGTGTTTGTCTCTGCGTCCATAATTGTTGATCTTTTTAGGATATAATAAGTTATTTTATTTTGATAAGGAGGTTTTATTACGTTGCTTGGTTATATTGATCTTATATATGTTCTCAATTTTATTTTTTGTCGCCTTAAAAATTTTTCGGTTAAATTTAAGATGATTACAAAGCTTTAACGTTGTTCAGAATACTAATTTACCTTTTCACTTTCTATTTTATTTCCGTCGAGCATATACGTCATGAAATACAGAAAACACGGGTCCATCATATCATTCAAAACCGATTCTCTAATTCCTTAAGAAATAAATGATTTTTGATCAAAATTAGCTAAATTAGTAACCAATCAAACAACAAATATGAGTAACTTGAATAACACTCAAAACATGATTCAATCCGAATCGAACCAAAATTTCCTATTTGCGGCCCCCTTATTTGCTGCTGCATCCAAAACGCCGCAAATGCCCTCTATTTTGACGCCTGAAATAACGTTTTTTCTACTAGTGCATGATTCAATCCGAATCGAACCAAAATTTATTTTTGTCAATAACCCATTGATGAAAGCATCCCTCGAACCTCAACGTGTTTACTGGATCAAGAAGTGTGAAGCAGTCCAGTTAGTCAACCAAGCGTCATCACCATCATCACATTCCTACCCTCGACGACCTCATACTCGCCGCTTGACTGAAGCAAGAGATATGTTACGTCCTGGTCTTCCAACATTATCCCCACATTCAAGGCAAGTCCTTGCATATATTCAAACACTTATTGCAAAATATGATGAGAATAACCTAGAAGTTATCTGTCAACCAGAGAGGCGTGGTTGGTGGAAGATTGAGAAGATTTTTGTACGCATAACAGGGATTGTCCCTGTTTATTTTACGTCTGATTACCCATAAATGCTGCAATGTACAAGGTTTATATATCTTCATTCTCTTGCGCGTCAACTGGGCTTGCATTTCCATTAGTCCTAGGATTTCCCATAAATGCTGCAATGTGTAAGGTTTATAATTAATAATAAATGCTTAAGATTTATTAATAATAAATTTGACTCGTAAGTCATTTTTTCGATTGCAATTTAATGTCTTTTGTACTTGTTTTGTGCAATGTCTTCTGTTTTGTGCAATGTGTTCTGCAATATTAAGGTTTCTTTAGCTTTTGATTGCATGTTGAGAAACTTTGTTATTACTTTACAGTAGTATAAACTAATAACAACAGTATACTCTGTAATATATCTTTAACAACGATTATTAACAATTAAGCCGTTGTTATAAGATTATATTTTAACGTCTTTTTCAATCTTTACTAATTTCTTTAACAGCGGTTCCAATGACAACCGTTGTTAAAAGTATATAACAACGGGTTTTATAAAACCGTTGTTATTACTTTTCACTAATTTTGGGCCAAATTAATAACAACGGCTATAATGTATTACAGAGTAAACTGTTGTTATTAGTTTATCTATTAACAACGGTTTCTAGAGTTTTACCCGTTGTTAAAACTTCTAACAGCGGTCAACATAAGAAACCTGTTGTTATAAGTTTAAATAAAATTCCGCGGCAACATAATTATCCATTCGACAACGGGTTTTCCTAATTTTCATGATTAAGCGTTGTTGAATTTTCTTTGTTATTGCCCAAACTTGTAGTAGTGTACTTGTTTGTGGAATTGCTTCTTAGAAAGTTGAATATCATTACTCTTGTTCATGTTGTTTTACAAATCAAGTTTTTCTTCTACGTTACATGTTAGCCATTGTCAATAACCATTGTTTGTGATTACTTAAAGTAGTGAGTTTTATATTGTGATTAGTGTCCTAATTAGTAATTAGAGCCTTAATTAGTGTTCAATAGTTTGGAATTCGAGTTCTAGCTTAATAGTCTTTCTCTTGGATTCGACCCTTTACTTCCGCATTATTATTGTTTTGTTTAGAGTTAGTAGAGTTAAGTTAAGGTTATAAATGATTTGTTTGTTAGCTTAATTAGATGATTTAATGTCTAGTTTATTCTTGTCAAATTTTGGCGCCGTTGTCGAGGAAGGCAACGTAGCTAGGACTTGAGTTTAGCTAGTACATCGTTTGAACACGTATTATCTTAATGACTCTTATTAATCTTATATCTTTTTGCATAGTTAGTTTAATTCATATTCACTTTATTAGTCATCTCAAGTGAAAAGAAGTTTTGATTTGTTTTGTGAGATTGTGCAGTGTGGTCTAGGTCTCAAGACCAATGGAGTAATTTTGATTGGGAGTAAGAAGGTAGTGAGGCTTATTCGTGGTTATTATCAAATCCTTCTATAATCGACCTCCAAGAAAAACAAAGGAGAAGGAAGTATTGTCTAGCGAGGAATAAGAACCATCACCTATTAACTTTGAACAAATTGTAGTAAAATATCCACAAATGGCAAATGATACTGGCCAATTCGTGAGATAAGGGGAATGAACTATGATGATCAACAACCATTGTGCATCACATATCCTCCTCTAGCCAAGGGTGCAAATTTTGCGTTGAAAGGTTTCTTCATCCAATACCTTCCCAAGTTCCATGGGCAAGAGGGGAATGACCCCAACTGCAACCTTTCGGAGTTTCAAATGATGTGTGAGGATTTTATTTCAAATGGAGTAACAAAAGATCAATTTAAACTCCAAGCTTTTTGTAACACCCTCATAATCCAAGGTCTTTAGGTAGGACCATTAAACTATGAAGGCATTACCATCTCAGTTTCATGAGGCATAATATCAAGATAAAGAACAAGCGCAACCTTTATTTAAAGTAAAATTATGAATAAATAATGTATAAGGTACAACCGTCTAACAAAAGAAATCCAATAATGTTCGCGGAAGCTATAACAACAAGACAATATTAAAAAAAAAATGAGGTGATGACCCATCCTTCCCAAGCCAGCAAGCATCAACATCTACAAACCTGAGACTCTACTCACCATTACATGGATCATCACAGTAAAACAACCACAAGTGTCAGAAACTGCTGCAATAAGACGGTCACAATACAATAACTCAAAGTCACAATCCGATAACCACAATCAACTAATATCATTGTCATAACAAACCAGGTGGCGGCCTCAAGCCCCATATCAATCCCCCACTTGCTCATGACAAGGGGTACCTAGATACTTAAAGTGCACATCCTCTCCATGACGGGTCCCCCGAAGAGCGATCGTATGAGTAAGAGTCATTTTCCACTACAGTCCCACGCATATGTTCCCAATACAATCTCAACAACAAATAGTGATATCAGAATACAATAGCAATCATAACGTCATAATCAAATTACACAAAACTGAGTAGGAAAACCCTCCCTTAAGCAATCAACAAGAAAGATGTAAGCCAAGTCCGTTCAACCAACATTTCTCTACAAATCATCCTCCTAAAAATTATAGATATGCAAATTACTCACAAAGGCATAACCAATCTAATGCGAAAGAAACTGATAACACAACAGTTACTTGTTAAATACGAAATAGACTAGATGATCGTCGCTCCTATACTCCTGCTACGGACTCTTGAAGGAATTAGAGAGGATGGGGATGAAAGGAGATTAGGGTTTTTAATTTCTGGTTAAGGTAAAATGATGTTTTAATCCTCGGGTAAATATTTATAATTAACCGCGCCTCAGGATCGAATACTATAAAGTGATAATCATGAGCCATGCAATGTTATAAACTGTGATGTAAACATACATATAACAATAGTATATATTGTGCGATAGATGGACATAATTACCTTAAAATTTGAAATCATATGTGCATTTATGCAGATGCCCATTGATATCCTTTGTAATGAAACAACTATATATTCATTCATTATCAGTCTAATCCTATGACAAAAGTAAGAAAAATTATTATAAAGTTTATCAAAAAGACAACTTTTATTATTGTAACTCAAATAAAGAGACAGATTGACAAATGCACAAAAATAATGAATAAGGTTGTGGGTTAGGCAAACTATCTGGTATATCATATAATACGTATATACGTAGTAATATAGTAGTAGCTCCCGCAAATTGTTTTTCCGTAGTTTCTTTTATAGCTTCCAATAAGATTTAAAATATGCATATTAAGAAAAACATATGAAAAATTTAAGTAAATGCCTCCAAGTCTCAACAATAACAAAGAAAAGAGAGAAAAGACATACGATAAGCTTTTGATGGTTAATTGATATTTTCAGCAGATTCATTAAACACTCGACTTAATATTGTACCTGAAATTTTAAACAAGTAACTTAGTATTGACTAAGAAACAATATAAAGATATGAATTGAGATAATATAAGCAAACATATTAGTAGCAAACAACTACTATACACATCAATATTACAAAGAAATAAACAACTATTATACCCATCAATATTACAATTCAAAGAAAGAGTTCATATATGGGGTAGCATATAGGATAATTAAAGCACAGATCGGAGATTATATTGAAAGGGTTTCAACTGTTTTTGGAAGTTGGATATTCTTTTATATATATTGTTATTTGATAGCATGGTAACATAAAATTCTAAAGTTACAGAAACACAAACACTTATTACTAATCTATCTTATTTACTTCCCTTATGTCTTATTTCAAATTTTATCATTTAATTTCCTAATAAATAGCAAATTTTATCTTTTCTTATCTCTATTTTGAATCCTCTTATTATATTATTCAACCAATCACATCGCTCGAAAAAACCTTCTTTTAATAATATAGATAGATAGATATTGATTATATATATTTATTTTTATGTTTTCTATAGCTCTTAGAATTTGATAAAGGTTGGAATCTCTATAAACGATCGAAAAAAACTTCATGTATTAATATAGAAAATAGATATAGGTTAGAATTTCTACAATACGGATTATATCTTGATCTAATCAAATACTCCCTCCATTTATTTATTTTCTTCCCATTTGCTTTACTGCGGTCTCCAAGATGCACCTTTGACCGTCTTTTTCGACACCTATACGTTATTTTTTTCTATTGAAATTTTTTTTCCTCAAAGACTTTTTGATAATAATTGTAAATGTTCTAATTTCATAACTTAAAATTTATTATTCTCTACCTTATTTACGGTCAAAGTTCGAAAACTTTGACCTTCAAAAAGCAAATGGGAAGAAAATAGAAAAATGGAGAAAGTATTATATTAGTTATTGTTTTTTCAATATGTATTGTACTCTAACTGTACTCCTTCCAATACAGATTACATATTGATCTCATCAATATTATATTAGTTATTGTTATTATATTAGTTATTGTTTTTTTTTCATTTACATAATTTGCATTATTTATTAGTATTAGCCGCAGTGAATGAAATCGTTCGGCTAATGATATCGCTCGAAAAAAACTTCCTTTAATAATAAAGATAGATAGATTCTTTTTGTACATCTTACTATTATAATATTTATTAAATTTTACATTTAATTAAAAGTACTCTAGGACATCTCTACGTCAAAACATCTAAAAAATATCATGTTTTAGCACGGGATCTACACTAATAGAAAATAACATGATACATATCGCATACAAAGTATCTGTTGGAATATCAATGTGAAGTCTATCTTATATTCATTTCATCAAATAATTCATTATCTGAAATAGGTTCCCTAATCAAGCATGATTCAAGACTTATTTAAACTTTCTTAAATCATGGACTTACACTTGCATAATCATATATTAACTTGACACATTTAAATCAAAATAGAAAACTGATGGCGCATTTCAACTTTCATGTCATTCTTATGTTGTTTCTTCTTACATCAGGTATACCCTTCTTGCATTATACCTAAGGATGACGATGGGTAGAGCATGGGCAGAGTTTTACAAAACTCATATCCGTACTCGCGTTTTCATGACGTACCCATACCCATGCCATAGGTCTTAAATTTGTAGACCCATACCCGACCCTGATGGGTCTAAGTAGGTTTGGGTTTAGTCTCGCTTAATCCAATCATAATACAATGGTTATGAGTTATTCTAGACTCTTTTCTTAAACACATAGATGAAGTTCGATTGAGTTTTTTGAAACGGATGTGAATCAAATTAATCCATAAATCCAATTTAGTGTTTGCATTTGGTTTGAGTATTTTGTATTGAAGTTAGACCCCAAGGAATTCTAGCATCGCCTCCATTTTTCTAATCTTGAACCAAACGACCCATTATTCTTAATGTTACTCTTTTCCACTTCTAAAAATTATTGTAAATACAGCAAACAAGGCGAATCGAGCAATAGCTGGAAATTGCTCAAGTTCGGCAGGATTAGGTGACTGTGGGCCACCAGGCGACTGTAATAAGAGGTGTCGATTGACTTTCCCAGGGAGCACCGAAGGGAGCTGTGATTACACCTTAAGCCGCCCACTTTGCACCTGCTACTACAATTGTAGCCCACCCGCGCCTCCACAAGGACCACAATGCACCACTTATAATGGTTTATGTGGCCTGGCCACTTGTCCCGGTGATTGTTGTAATGTAAAGTGCAAGGCTAAGTTCCCTGGTCTAGGAACCAGCGGGATGTGCAATCAATTGGTAACCGGGCACCGTGTTTGTCTCTGCGTCCATAATTGTTGATCTTTTTAGGATCTAATAAGTTATTTTATTTTTGATAACGAGGTTTTATAAAGTTTCTTGGTTATATTGATCTTATATATGTTCTCAATTTTATTTTTTGTCGCCTTAAAAATTTGTCGGTTAAATTTATGATGATTATAAAGCTTTAACGTTGTTCAGAATACTAAATTTACCTTTTCACTTTCTATTTTATTTCCGTCGAGCATATACCTTCATGAAATACAGAAGACACGAGTCCATCATATCATTCAAAAACGATTCTCTAATTCCTTAAGAAAAAGATGATTGTTGATCAAAATTAGCTAAATTAATAACCAATCAAACAACAAAGCTGAGTAACTTGAATAACACTCAAAACAAGATTCAATCTGAATCTAACCAAAATTTATTTTAGTCAAATAACCCATTGATGAAAGCATCCCTCGAACCTCAACGTGATTACTGGATCAAGAAGTGTGAAGCACTCTAGTTAGTCAACCAAACGTCATCATCATCATCACATTCCTACCCTCGACGGCCTCATACTCGCCGCTTGACTGAAGCAAGAGATATGTTACGTCCTGGTCTTCCAACATTATCCCCACATGCAAGACAAATCCTTGCATATATTCAGTCAATTATTGCAAAATATGATGAGAATAAACCAGAAGTTATCTGTCAACCAGAGTGGCGTGGTTGGTGGAAGATTGAGAAGATTTTGTACGCATAACAGGGATTGTCCCTGTTTATTTTACGTCTGATATCCCATAAATGCTGCAATGTACAAGTTTTATATATCTTCATTCTCTTGCGCGTCAACTGGACTTGCATTTCCATTAGTCCTAGGATTTCCCATAAATGTTGCAATGTATAAGGTTTATCATTAATATTAAATGCATAAGATTTATTAATATTAAATTTGACTCGTAAGTCATTTTTCCGATTGCAATATTAATGTCTTTTGTACTTGTTTTGTGCAATGTCTTCTGTTTTGTGCAATGTGTTCTGCAATATTAAGGTTTCTTTAGCTTTTGATTGCATGTTGAGAAACTTTGTTATTACTTTACAATACTATAAACTAATAACAACAGTTTACTCTGTAATACATCTTTAACAACGGTTATTAACAATTAAGCCGTTGTTATAAGATTATATTTTAACGTCTTTTCAATCTTTACTAATTTCTTTAACATCGGTTCCAATGACAACCGTTGTTAAAAGTATATAACAACGGGTTTTATAAAACCGTTGTTATTACTTTTCACTAATTTTGGGCCAAATTAATAACAACGGCTATAATGTATTACAGAGTAAACTGTTGTTATTAGTTTATCTATTAACAACGGTTTCTAGAGTTTTACCCGTTGTTAAAACTTATAACAGCGGTCAACATAAAAAACCCGTTGTTATAAGTTTTAATAAAATTCCGCGGCAACATAATTATCCATTCGACAACGGGTTTTCCTAATTTTCATGAATAAGCGTTGTTGAATTGTCGTTGTTATTGCCCAAATTTGTAGTAGTGTACTTGTTTGTCGAATTGCTTCTTAGAAAGTTGAATATCATTACTCTTGTTCATGTTGCTTTACAAATCAAGTTTTTCTTCTACGTTTACATGTTAGCCATTGTCAATAACCATTGTTTGTGATTACTTAAATTAGTGAGTTTTATATTATGGTTAGTGTCCTAATTAGTAATTAGAGCCTTAATTAGTGTTCAATAGTTTGGAATTCGAGTTCTAGTTTAATAGTCTTTCTCTTGGATTCGACCCTTTACTTCCGCTTTATTATTGTTTTGTTTAGAGTTAGTAGAGTTAAGTTAAGGTTATAAATGGTTTGTTTGTTAGGTTAATTGTTTGTCCGTAGTTTCTTTTATAGCTTCCAATAAGATTTAAAATATACATATTAAGAAAAACATATGAAAAATTTAAGTAAATGTTTCCAAGTCTCAACAATCACAAAGAAAAGAGAGAAAAGACATACGATAAGCTTTTGATGGTTAATTGATATTTTCAGCAGAATCACTAAACACTCGACTTAATATTGTACCTGAAATTTTAAACCAAATTGCAATGTTAGTAATTTAGTATTGACTAAGAAACAATATAAAGATATGAATTGAGATAATATAATAAGCAAACATATTATTATCAAACAACTATTATACACATCAATATTACAAAGAAATAAACAACTATTATACACATCAATATTACAAGTCAAAGAAAGAGTTCATATATGGGGTAGCATATAGGATAATTAAAGCATAGATCGAAGATTATATTGAAAGGGTTTCAATTGTTTTTGAAAGTTGAATATTCTTTTATATTGTTATTTGATAGCATGGTAACTTAAAATTCTTAAGTTACAGAAACACACACTTATTACTAATCTTTTTTTTTTCTTTGGTGACGAGGGGTTTAATCCCCCCGGACCCATGCATTCCCGCACCACCACATGGACCATGTAAGCCACCCCCTTCGGGAGCTGTAGTGGCCAAGTGGTCATCGCCCCAGCTGGTAATCGAACCTGAGACCTCTCAACTCCTGCATTTCTGCAAGCTTTAAGGTTTAACTCAGTTACCACTGGACTAACACCACTTGGTTTATCTTATTTACTTCCCTTATGTCTTATTTCAAATTTTATCATTTAATATCCTAATAAAATAGCAAATTTTATCTTTTCTTATCTCTATTTTGAAACCTCTTATTATATTATTCAACCAATCACATCGCTCGAAAAAAACTTCTTTTAATAATATAGATAGAAAGATATTGATTATAGATATTTTTTTTTATGTTTTCTGTAGCTCTTAGATTTTGATAAAGGTTGGAATCTCTATAAACGACCGAAAAAACTTCATGTATTAATATAGAAGATAGATAAAGGTTAGAATTTATACAATACGGATTATATCTTGATAATATTATATTAGTTATTGTTATTATATTAGTTATTGTTTTTTCAATATGTATTGTACTCTAACTGTACTCCTTCCAATACAGATTACATCTTGATCTCATCAATATTATATTAGTTATTGTTACTATATTAGTTATTGTTTATTTTCATTTAGATAATTTGCATTATTTATTAGTATTAGCTGCAGTGAATGAAATCGTTCGGCTAATGATATCGCTCGAAAAAAATTTCCTTTAATAATATAGATAGATAGATAGATTCTTTTTGTACATCTTACTATTATTATATTTATTAAAGTACTCGAGGACATCTCTACGTAAAAAAATCTAAAAAATATCATGTTTTAGCACGGGATCTACACTAATAGAAAATAACATGATATATATCGCATACAAAGTGAAGTCTATCTTATATTCATTTCATCAAATAATTCATTATTTGAAATAGGTTCCCTAATCAAGCATGATTCAAGACTTATTTAAACTTTCTGAAATCATTGACTTACACTTGCATAATCATATATTAACTTGACACATTTAAATCAAAATAGAAAACTGATGGCGCATTTCAACTTTCATGTCATTCTTATGTTCCTTCTTCTTACATCATGTATACCCTTCTTGCATTATACCTAAGGATGACGATGGGTAGCGCATGGGCAGAGTTTTACAAAACCCATATTCGGACTCGCGTTTTCATGACGTACCCATACCCATGCCCTAGGTCTTAAATTTGTAGACCTATACCCGACCCTGATGGGTCTAAGTAGGTTTGGGTTTAGTCTCGCTTAATCCAATCATATCATTATATATATTAAAGAATTAGGTAAAAGCGTTGACGTGGCGCAATGTGGTTTCAGAAAACCACATTTCAAGCCCTCTCATTCACTCTCACAATTTCAATTTTTCTCGGCCAATTAAAATTAGTCATGTCAGCAACCGTGACATCTAAATTACCGTGATATTAAAATTTCTTTTTTTAATCAATATGTCACGTAATCAATTGTTAATAAGGAAAGAGTTTTTGCGTGATAATTTCATATGGGCCCAACTTTTGAATTCTCTAAATATTTGTCTATGAGAATAAACTCATTTGCACCCCCATTATAGGTTGTATATTTAATTACGCATACAAATTTGGAGAATTTTTTAATTCTTTTAGTAGTCAACAACTCTCTTATAAAACCGTCTTATATTATAGGATCGACCCAAATCCCAATAAATAGATAAAGAGCCCAAATTTAATAATTGATTTTGTTGGGCTTTTGTTATTAAGTAGTCTTATGCGTAATATGACCTTATTCTACAGGTCATAGTGTCCTTGACCTTTCTAGCCCAGTTTTCGTGTTTGCTTCTAACAATCCAGTACTTCAAAACTTAACTATACAGCCTCTCAATTTTTCTCGGCCAATTAAAATTATCAATCACGAATATTAATATTTAGTAAGAATTGATTTAGATGTCACGTAATCAATATGTTAATAAGGAAAGATTTCTTGCGTGATTTTTCATGTGTGATTTTTCATGCGTGATTTTTTTATTAAGCAAAGATTCGTAATATTAAGATTTCTTTTTTTAATCAATATGTCACGTAATATTAAGATTCCTAATATTAAGATTTTTCGGCCAATATGTCACTTAATATTTCTTTTTTTAATCAATTATTACTAAATATTAAGATTCGTGATTGATAACAAAATATGGTTTCAATTTAAGTCAATTCTTACTAAGATACGTAATCTTCCTTTTTAATCAACGTAATCACGGAATCTTAGTGTGATCTTTCAATCTTAAATAGCTGCCAATTTTAACATAATCACGTAATCTTAGCCTGTCAATCTTCAATCACGTAATCGATCACGGAATATTTAATAACTGCAGTATTACTTTAAAATAAGATTTTAAAATAATGGCTATTAAAATTTAGAAATATTTAACCGAATTTTGAGAAAATAAGATTTTAATTGGTTATCAAAATTTAGAAATATTTAACAGAATTTTGAGAAAATCTTTTGAGAAATATTTAACAGACTACCAATTTCTCATAATCTTTTCTGTTGCAACTATCTTTTTATTCCTTATAATCCCTTCACTTCAATACATTTCTCTTTATCTTGCATCTTTAAACCTATAAAACAAAATTTGTGAAATATTCTCAAGTCGCAACTCAAATGACCATGACAAACGATCTTGCTATTAGTCAACTCAAATATGGAGTTAGACTTACTCAACTAAACATTAGGGTTATTCACAAATGGTTCAGGCCTTAATTTTCTTTTTTTTTTTAAAAAAGTACACGTGTTCGAATAAATAGGATTGATTATATAATGATTTATAGTCATCTTTAAAAATAAGTGTACACAACCCCGTGATTTTTCACGGGTGTTACACTAGTATTTCTTTAATGCAATAGCCAATTCCGCTGACATGGCATCACACATTTTCATTTCAGTATGATGTGTCACGATATTAGTGAAATTGAAAAAACACGATAAATAATTGAAAAAAACACGATAAATATAGATATTCAATAGGAATAGAATATTCCATATTCAAAATGGAATAGAATATTTAGCTAGGATATTATTGTTTTTAAATTTGAAGTTAATTTAATTATATTAATTATGGAGACTTCTTCAAAAAGAATTGTGTTACATGTTAAAATCATGGAGATTAGGCTAAAATCATTCATAATTGTAAATTAATCTTAATAATACATCAATATATCTTTTCCAAATGCGTATAATGTTACACCCAACATATCACGGAAGAGTAGACCCTAAAATAACTTTGTTGTAAGGTCTAAAAAACGCATTAAGAATGCCAATATAAATTTCGAACACCTATTGTGTGTTCAATTATTTGTGCCTCTTTCGTTTTTTATGTTTGCATTCTTTTACTTTACATTTTTTCTTTTATTTTTTTTGTACATATTAGAATAGTTATTGCATAAAGAATACAAAAAAGTTGTATATCTCAATACTTTGGTTACAAATTATCTCTTTCAAGTTTTTATGCTCGAGATTTACACCAAAGTCAAGTGTTTAGGTTAAAATTGAAGTATATGTCGGTATAAGAGTTGCAAGTATAGTTTGACATAAATTAGAAATCTAACTAAAATTTTAACGCAGGACATGTTTGGGGTTCCGCGTATTAATTTCAACATAAGCAGATTCAAAAACATATTATAAATGACAGATTTTATAAAAAAAAGTTTGACCATCATATTATAATTATCAGAATTAGTTTTAGTGTTTGGTAATTATTAGATTAAGAATAGTGGATTGTTAGTTTTTATTTGTTTGGAAAATGAAATAAAATTTTCAATTTTAGAATATGTTAACCAATATGTTGGGTGCATATTACAAAAGATTATATTTGAGGTCAATATGATATTTCAATACGCTATTTAATTACCAAATGTTAAAATTAATATATTAATTGGTCAAACATGTTAAAACCCTTAAATATGCTAAAAATCGGTCAATATGCGTTACCAAAACACTCGCACAATGTTGACTATTCCCCCTCATTGATGGTTAATGTTGAGTTTGCAAAAGGTATATCTTAATTAATGCATGCACTGGTATGAACAGTATCATTATTAAACAAAGGAAGAATAGATCATTTTATCGGAGAGTAAATCAGATGTCGATTTCCGGCATAATGAATGATTATGGTGGTTGTAGTGCTATCTAATGATTGTTTTTTGGGGGGATGGGGTGGGGGTGGTCATAAGCAGTCGTAGCCATGGGCGGTGTAACTTCATTCACATTCAAGAGTACGTTTATAGTTTGACCGGGAGATATAACAATGTAACAACTTCTGAATGTTTTTGCGTAGCTGCCATTTGATCGAACAATGATTAGTTATGATTTGTTATTCCAAAGAATTAAGGAGATTTCTTACATCATTGAGCTGATTATGTAAAGTAGATATTAATGTTTTTCGGAGTATCATTTGTATAAACTTTATCTTGACTTTTTTTTCCTAACAAAAAATATTTATTTATTAAACATTCATTTATTTTCACGTCAATATTATGTTGATGGGAATTATTTGTTGGTCATGTGGCATATATAAAATCTTACATATAAACTATGTACCATATCCCATTTTATCGTGAATTATCACACATTATTTTAGTATTCGTGCAACGCACGGGCAAAAAAACTAGTTGATCCTAAAAGAAAGAATTCCAAATAAAACAATTAAATTATTTATATTTTTATGGCCTGACATTTTATGATAAAAATTAACTCATTTTAATATAAAATATATCATTATAAAATTTTAGGTTATCAAAATAAATATTATTTTACCAATTTAATAACTAATTTAATCGGGTTTTTAATTATTAGGCTAGTCTTATGAATAGAGTAGTTTTACAGAACAATTTATCTTCTTTTTTCTAAGGTGTGCATTTGTGACGGGCCGAGGGTTTACATCATTACTAAACCAATAAACATTCGGAATTACTTTTTCACATACGAACTTTACTTTTTTCACGTACACTTTTTCATTAATTTTCCGTCTAATACCCTTCCTACTAAACACCTAACAATTAACTTTTATATGAACTTTTTTGCTAAACCATAATCAGACTTGAACAATGGATCATATTTCTCCAATTTAAGACGTAATTTACTTGCTTATCATTTATAGTGTTCATCTATTAAATACTATTTATTTTTTTGTCAAAAGATGAAATTAGGGTTTGTTGAGTTTTATTCAATTAATCAAATTAGAATTGGGGGTTATTTGTGACGACTGAGTTCATGAATGGAAGGTTACCTGTGTTAGTAGCAGAATACGGCTTATTATAACCACTAGCAATTTTAGTGGTCAAATGCTCATACAAAATTCCTTGTTTGTGTGTCACTTGGAGAATGATGATATTCAAACGAAAAATGGATGAGCAAACCTTTTTAGCACTACCACACACTATTAATTAATGAAAATTTGTAACTCTCGCAAATTTATGGTGCAATACCATGGAGTAGAGTTCATATAGATATTATTGTAATTGCAGATTAGTAGAAAAGAGAAAATAAAATGGTGGGCAATTAGTTTGAGTGGGAGAGATGAAAAAAAATGTTAGGAATAAATTTGTAAAAATCGTATGTGAATGAGTAAAATTCGTTTGTGAAAAAGCACAACCCTACCCATTAAGATCTTACTTTAAACTTAAGTTAGTGGCTCTTAAAATGGCTATATATATGTGTTAATATTAAAACGACGAATAATGTTGTATTTATATATGTATATAAGATAAATTTGCTACTTTTTTTATTTATACAATTTCAGGTCTTTTTAACTTCAAACATATACTCATCTTAAATAGGAATTTGCGTTCAAATTTCTTTTTTACTTTTTTTCTATAATTACAATTAATAAATCTTACCCTAAGTTTTCCATTTATACAAAATATAAATGAGCAGAACCTGAAAAATGCAGGCATTATATCAGTGAGTTCGGCACAAAAGAAATGTACCAGTAACGGCGGCACTTGCAGCATCAAGTGTGACGATGATTGTTGTAACAGAATGTGTCAGAGGAAGTGGCCTGGTACCGAAGTCAGCGGATATTGTGAAAATACTGGAACTGCCACCCGCCTTTGTTTGTGTTTTTATGGTTGTTGAAAAATTAGAGGCCATTTCAGTGATTACACCGCACTATCAATGTTGACTGACAATTTTATGTTTTTCATTTAATTACTTAGCATAATTTTGTTTGCTTTACACAATTACACATTGTCGGTGTATCTTACCCTAGATTACTTATACGGTGAGCTACTTTAATCATAAAACAAAGATTATTAAACATGTTGAGTTGATTATGGAATGTCGATGTCGATGTCAATGTCGCGTCTATATTTTTATAAGGAAAACTTTATGGAAGTAATCCCGACTATATGTTATCTACTAAAAACAATCTCAGTTTAGAATAATTCTAAAATAATACTGCCTTTTGATCTTATCTTCATTAAACAATCCCAAAAGTGTGATTTTTTTAATTTTTCATTTCTTTTATTTAATAAAACTACATAAAATTTGTTGAGTACATTGATTAGGTTGTCTAAATGAGAATTGATGGGTTTGAGCCAACAATTTGATGTGTCTAGCTTACGGGTTAGACGTAGACCTGCTGCTAAATGGGTCAACTAGATTGGGTTGGGGGCGAATCTATTTGGGTCGGCTCAATATTTTGCTTTGCAAGAGTTCAGATCGTGCCGAGAATTTTCCGGCTTTGGCCATTTTAAGGTTAACTATTATCAACTATTGTATGAATAATAATCATTGATCAATATAAAACAATAACATTTGGACCGGGTTATAATTGTTGTAGCTAGTGTCCTCCACAGTTAGTGCGACAACACGGGTTACTTTGTATTTTAGCAAGTTGATTCACGTTTATCAATAACGATTCGCTTGCTAGAAGTTTGACGTTATTGTCATACAGATGACGGTAATCAACTGGTCCCTAACAGTCACACCTAAAGGATGTAATCTGAGAGATATGATTAGTTGAAAATGTAATCATATTGATACCTCATACCACTAAACGGTTAGTCAATGTAATGATGATACGATTATTTAATACTATTAAATAATATTAGCTGAGACGAATTAAAATATTAATTCGTAATTAAATATAAAATATATCATTATTACTATAAAAGAAAAATGTAAATTTGCTTACGTGGCGCAATATCATTTCAGCGTTCACTCTTTCAAGCCCTCACATTCACCCTCACAAATTACTTTTTCGTCAACCAATCAAAAGTTTTGAAACTTGCCAAGTCATATTTTCCATAAATTTTTAACCGACTTAATCAAATAAAAAAAACCGTGAATATTCTACAATTAATATTTGATTCTATTCTATAGTTAATCAAAACCGTGAATATTCTACAATTAGTTTATATACTAATATTCTACAATTGGATCACGGTTAAGATATACAAAAACCGTATACAAAAAGATATGATTTTTATTCTAAATTTTATGATATTCTAACAGAAAGATTAGTTTTGGAAAAAATCAATCTATTGTTATAGAAACCGTATATAAAAAAAAATATGATTGAACCACGTTTATATAATTAAGAATATTTGATTTTATACTCAACCAAGTGGTGTTAGTCCAGTGATAACTGAGTTAAACCTTAAAGCTTGCAGAAACTCAGGAGTTGAGAGGTCTCAGGTTCGATTATCAGCTGGGGCGATGACTACTTGGCCACTGCATGGGTCCGGGGGATTAAACACTTTGTTACCAAAAAAAAAAAAACCGTGAATATTCTACAATTAATTTATATACTAATATTCTATAATTGAATCACGGTTAAGATATACAAAAACCGTGAATCATGCAAATCTCACAATTATTACCTTTGACCTAAATATTTTAAAATTAAGAATATTTGATTCTATATTTAATCAAAACCTTACAAATTAGGTAACAATACTTAAGATAATTATTCTGAGGCTAAAAACGTGATTCAGTCAAATAATAAAATTATTCCATTTTACCTAAATATTCTACAATTAAGCATATTTTATTCTATAATTAAGAGTTTTTGATTCTACAACCACCGTGGGTGTATTTTCTAATATACTGGATAAACTTTGTATTTTTCATATACTTGAGTCTAAATACGTCTTTTATATACCCTACATTTACATTCTTATACAAAATCATCTAAACAATTTGTGCAATTATCTCACGAAATTTTCTACAGTTTATCGAATCAAATGGCTATGATAAATCTTCTTAGTATTAGTGACCTCAAGTATGGAGTTCGGGTTACTCAGATGAACATTAGGATTGTACACAAATGGGACAGGCCAGAGTTAAATATCAAAAATAAAAAATTTGATAAGAAGTCCGAATCAAGCAGCAAAAACAACAATTGCGACAGGAAGAAACTCAATGCAGTTGAGTTACTATTTGTTGATTCAAAGATTTGTCTATATTCTACAATTACTTTTTGTGGATATGTGTTTTTTTATTTATACATTAACATTCCCATGGTGATTTCGCTATATTATACAATAACTTTTGATTTCGTTATATTATGCAATAACTTTTGATTTCGTTAAACCTCTAGAAAGCATGCTAATTGACGGAAAAACCTGGACATTTATCATTATTTTATCCAAACAGTTCCTTACTCTGATAAATCTTCCAAGTTCTATATCATCCAATCGCAAAAAGGCCCAATAAACTAAAATCACAGTTTCAGTTTCTAATATTTACATTTAGAGCAAAGTTCAGAATGCATATCTACTATAGCCGAAAACAGGATCACCCCTAGGAATTCAAACAGTTCCTTAATTCTCCATTAACTGACTCCATTAACTGACCAATTTTTATTCTTTTTAGAATGATTTTATCCAAGCAACTACAAAGAAACAATTGATTTCCCACTTTGGATTACAGCTGTCTGTTGGTGAAGTTTACACCATTCGTAACTTGACTGTAGACAACAACACAGGCCTAGACAAGGCAACCCCTCATCCCTACCATTTGAGGGTTGAATATTCAACAAGAGTTCAGAAGATAAATGATCCAGCAATGCCAAAAAGTCTATATCGTTTTGCAAGTTTTAACGACATATTGGATGGTATAATTCCACATACACATTATATAGGTATGACTTAAATATAATATTCATTTACAGTATTTTATTAATTTTCGACTATGGTTTTTATTTGTTTCCATATTTGACAATGTAGATGTTATAGGAAAACTGTATGAGATTGGTCTTATAACATAAATTCAAAACAAGCATATCTGTCGCACAATAACGTTTGAAGACTACCAGTTAGTTCATCACTATTGTTTCTTTCATACATTTTCTGAATACTATTCAAAATAGAAAACTCTGTATAGTTTTCTTACATCTTTTGATTCTTCAACTCAACCTTGCAATCCTTAATACATATGTCATCTTTAGTCTGCCAAAATAAAAATGAACCCCAATTAAACTGGGTTGCAAGTAAGACACAAAAGAGTTGGAGAAAGGAATAGAATACAAGGAACCAGTTCATGACTCGCAAAATATCTATCTTGCCCACAACACTTCAAACTATCCAATTTCGAACTGACTCATATAAACTGAGTCATATATATCTAGCTTGCCTACATCAAGTATATGATCATTTAGAACTGTACTATCACAATTCACAAAATGTGTCGTACAACATATTTCCACAAATTAATTTCAAATAATTCCTAAAATATCAGGAAAGACAACTAAAATATATGACTCATATAAACTGAGTCATATATAAACTGACTCATACGTATTTTAGGAAAGACATCTAAAATATACTACAAACATGGATCACGAAATTGTCCAAAACACTTTATGACTTGCAAGTTTAAACATGCAACAACAAATCAAACCCAAATTTCAGATTCCGATTCAATTTGTATTTAGTAAATACCAAAATTATATAAATTATAATCTAACAAAATCCAAAAACATGCAAAATCAATAAAAAAAATTGATATGAAAAGAACCTTTGAATATGTACATGCAGATTGATTGGCCACTGCTGTTGTCGTAGTTATCGCGGATATCATCGTATAAATCCATTAAGGCCGCGTTTGGAAACACGGAATTGATTTCATTATAATGATTTTAATTGTAGAAATCAAAATGTTTGAATTCAATTCGAAATCCAATTCCAAAAGTTTGTTTGGGAAACCCATGGAATTTGAATTGGAATTGGGCGAGACGGATAATGGTTGAAATGATCGAAAAAAAATTATTGGGAAAAAGAAAAAATTTCACGGAAAATATTCGTGTTCGGAAAAAATGTCGAAAATTAAAATATTACGATTAAATTTGGATATAAAAAAGACGTAAATAGTGATTGAATTGAAATAACTACTATATGGTAGGGATTTGATAGACTCAAATTTTAGCTAGGTTGGAATTGTTAAGGAATTGTGTCCAATTCCAATTCCAAATTCTCGAGGTTACCAAACACTTAAAATGCTTCAATTATGGAATGCAATTCCAATTCCAAGTTGCCAAACAGGCTCTAAGTGTATTATATTAGGATTTTGATTTTGATCAATTTTGATCCGTTGGTGTTTAATTTCGATTTTGATCAATTTTGATCGGTAGGTGTTTAATTTCGATTTTGATCAAATTTTTTTTGTCGTTTCATATGTTAGGTAGAAGATACAGAGTAACTGTTAGGTAGAAGCCCAAGTTTGCCATTTCGATTTTGATCAAATTAATGGGTTAGTGTATTATATTGGGCCTTTGGACTTCGGAGGCTGAGGTTTTGTAAAATGGATACCTCATTGTTATAACCATCTTCAAGTAATGTTCATTACCGTATAATAATGGGTTGGGCCGCCTATTTTATAAAAAAATCAATTTGTTAGGACGTTATCATTTTCTCGGACTTCTAAGGACGATCAAGAATCTATTATTTTGTTTTATTATTTTATTTTCATATTCATTATGAAAAGATTTGTTAGAATCGATTTTTATATTATTTTCAATTTTTGTGATATAAAACTTAATTATCTTAGTTTTGGTTTTTTTTTATAATTTAAATATCTTAAATTACTTAAATTTGTATGTTATAATTTTCTTTTTTTAACTATGTCTTAATTATTTCATTTTAAACATGTCTTACAATTGTTACTCTTATAAACATTATGTATACTTATATAGATTAAAGTTCTCAAACTTAAATGTTATAATTTTCGTATATATATTTTAATATATACAATGATATTATTATTTCTTTTTTATTTTTAAAAAGTACAATTGTTCGAATACATATAATTGCTATATAATAACTAAAATTTATATATGTATCTTTAAAATAAGTGTATACAACCCCGTGATTTTTCACGGGTGTTACACTAGTGTTACCAATAAAAAATTATAAAATAACATCACTAATTTCTAAATACAAAATTATGTTATGGGTAAAAATTATAAAATAACATCATCAATATCTTGAGGAAAAGACATACTTTCATTAAAATACTCATTTCGTAATTTTTTACGATAATCTTTATTTCATAAAGATGAGAAATATAAAAATAATTGAATTTTCAATTTAAATAATGTATAATAATCTCCTTTTTACTTTTTTTTGAAGAGAAAAATCGTTTCATTAAACAAAAGTCTCATGGTAGTTACAACCTAGGTAGCACGGACACTTCTCCTAATGAGCCGTACCGTGTCCGACACCGTGTCCGACACCGACACTCCACGGACACACACTGAAACGTGTCCAACACCTAAACAGCCGTGTCTAACTTTCTACATTTATTTGGGCACGTGTCCGACGCGTGTCCATGGTATTTGAGCCGTGTCCGTCGCGTGTCCACGATATTTGGTTATCATTTGCGATGAATGATGTTCTTGAGATGAGAAATGCGTTATCGAAAGAGATCAATTAGAATATTGATTCGGATGAGGAATGAAAATAAATTTATTATGAAGGGAAAGTTTTACATTCACTTATTTAAAATTAATATCAAATACTTTTACAAAAATAAAATCAAAAATTTATAACTATAAAATGTATATTTTATTAAATTTAAATGCCGTGTCCCGTGTCCTAAATTTCATGGCATGCCGTGTCCCGTGTCCGTGTCGTGTCCGTGTCCGTTTTGGTGCTACCTAGGTTACAACATATGTAAAGAATGACAAGACACAAAACGATTAAAATCAAATAAACTAAATTCTCGATTAACGGAAAATTTAGGCTTACACCAGAAAAGGTAGACGGCAGCCCAAGATGTTGAATTAGGGTTTAGGTTTTTTGAAAGAGAGAATTGAAGAGAGAATATCTTGTTGATCTCCTTTTTACTTAGAGGTTAACGCGTCTAAAAAAATTGTGTTATTTGATTTGAGAACATTTTACGCGGGATACACATTAATTGTAGGGACTGGGAGTATTTTCTATCTCCGTCATCAGACTAATTATAATCATAATGATAATAATCAAGAATCAAAGACTAATCGTAATAATAATCATAATCATAATCATATTAATCGTAAGAATTAAGATTATTAACTGTAAGGAGTATTTTGTATCTCAGCTCCGTCATCCAGACAAATGATAATATAATAATCAACAATCAAAGACGCACAAGCAAAGTGTAGAAACAGTTCCAATGATAGTTTGACATGTTCCGGTAGCGTTTTCTCCATACTTCTCTTGGCACTTGGCGTTACAACAGGAGTTAGGGCAACTGTCGCGATTACATTCGCCGAAGTTGTCGTTACATCTCTTGGGCCCCGGTGATGGTGGTGTCGGAGGCAAGCCGCACTTGTAGTAGCATTCACACAAGCCTAAAGAACAGTCACCCTGACCACCAGGGTGAGCCTGTGCGCACTTTTGGTTGCAGTCCGCTGTCGACCCACATGACCCCATTGGGTCCGTGCATATCGGTTGACTTCCTGTTGCTTCTCCTGCAATTTTTCCAACTTTTCTTAGATTATATCCCATAAAACATCTTTTTTTAGTTATACGAGCAAAATCTTTAAATTATATATATGCAGGTATGTAGTTATGTATAATTAAATAAAAAAACGTAATTGCTCATGTATGTACGAGTTTTACTCATTTATTGAGTTTTTTATTACTTTTCCATTCTATATCCTTTGGAAGAAAAAAAAAATTAAAAAAAAAACTCTCTCTACTTCTCTGCCCCACAAAAAAACCACAACTATGGAGTTAGTTCTCGTATCGATTATAATTTTATCAATTATATTATATGAAATGAAAAAAATTATTTAAACTAATTAAATTAGAGTTTCTTTAAATTATTTTCTGTTTTGTTCTTTTTTTTCCTCATTCTTCTTTTTTCAATTAAAATTGGAATCAACGCTTGATATACAGAACAATATTATCATATCTAAAATGTACAGTATGTTAGAATATAATGGTCAATCATGTCTATGATTGAGTAAAACCCGTTCATAATTGAGCTAACACCCTTGAAAAATTACGAGTATTGTACTCTGTATATAAGATTATATACTCTCAATAACTAACTAGATTTCACCAATTTCGTAGATTTCACCAATTTCGTTGGAGATCAGCCATAAATAAGTTTGAAAATAAAAATTATTAGATTACAAAACAAAAACACTTACATATATATAATGCATTCTTTAAGAAAAAATATTTCAAGAAAAATAAAGTTATAACTAAGAGTAGAGAAATACGGTAAAAGTGCCGTCATATAAAGACCGCAATAAAGGAAATTGGGTGTAATTGTCTAACTAATAACATTCGCCTATTATACGTATGTACGTCAAAGATGCATGCAATATGTATGGGTGCAGATTGAAATGTTTACATCATATAATATATATATACGTAAGTCCATATCTAGTTAATTCTTTTACTAATTATATACAAAAATACAGAGTCTTTAACCTTCACATTGATGTATAATTCAAGCACCAATTCTTGTTTAATATAGTTTAAACTTAAGATATTCTTATAATAAAATAAAATAGAAATAAAAATAAAAGAATGTTATTTGTGAGACATTTTATATAAACATAATCTTAAACCAGACTTATTGTGATGCAAGTAAAAATACAACAAATAAATGAAAACACATATGAGTATCGATAAATAAGAGCACATACCGGATGCAAAAAGAAGGAAGACAAGAGTAAAATAAAAGATAAACTGCGACATTTTTTTTTTTGGCACGAACTTTATTTGCTTTGGATGTATTGTACTCCGTATATAAGAAATATAGATGTATAAATATAGTTGTATGATCCTATGCTTAATTTGGGAAATCGTATTATTACGAGATCAAATATAATTCACCAAGATAATTTATACGCATTTTTTTATTTGGGTTGCTTAAATTATCATATCATATCATCATATCATATCATATATCATATCATTATATATATTAAAGAATCTTGTAAAACCGCTGATGTGGCGCAATGTGATTTTAGAATTAGTCTAATGGAGCTCTCTCATTCAAGCTCGAAATTTTAGTTTTTTTCAGCCAATAACGTGAACAATAGTAGTCATGTCACCTTCCATTAACCGATTTTTGTATTGTTTCCATTTTCTGCAATATATCGAATATAATTATCTTAATTTTGTTTCTTTAATTAATTTACATATATCTTTTTTTTATAGGAAATTTACATATATCTTAAAGTTCTCAAATCTGAATTTTATAGTTTTCTTTTTTTAACTATGTCTTAATAGTTCCATTTTTATATCATCTCACAATTATTACTCCTATTAACATTATTATATGTTATCTTATTATATATTATCAACAATTTTTTCAAATGTCCTTATGTATATATATTAATTTTTTTCGTTTTTATTTTAAGTATACATGTTCAATAAATAAAATTTCTGGTTATATATATAATAAATATAATTTGTCGTCTTTTTTTAAAATAAAAGTACATAGCCCCGTGATTTTTCACGGGTGTTACACTAAAAAATAAAATATTGAAGACAACCTTCATTATGAATGAGAGACCTTTATTATGTCAGACTGTGTTGAATGTAAGAACGTATTTTAATGTCCGCCATTTTATAGAATTTGAAATATCAACACTCACATTAACTCACCATTATTTTTTCAATAAGTTTAACAATTTTAAGACACTTACAAAATATTAAATGATCCTAAAAAACGAAAATTTCAAGGTGTACTTATGAACAATTTTGATTATATAATAACTATAATTTGTCGCCTTCTTTTAAAAAAAATACACAACCCCGTGATTTTTCACGGGTGTTACACTAGTATTATATTAAAGCAAATACCGACTTCTACTTACGTCGCCAGGTGTCACACCTTATTCGAACGCTACGTGTTATTTCGGATGTATTATTGCGATATATTATAGGTGAAATAAGTGGAGCATTAATACGGAATAGTGTTTTTAAAAGTTAACAAAATAAAAAGTTTGACCAAACTTGATTCTAAATTTATTCCGTGAATATGTGAAATGAAAAATTATGGAAAAGTTTCATTAATGCTACAAATGAGGTAACTTTGCAATCGTGATTAATGCTATATTATTTGTAGTCAATCTATTATAGAATCTCGGGTGTATTAATGCGAAATATTATAGGCGAAATAAGTGTAGATGAGACGGAATCGTGTATTATAGATAGACATATTTGCATATTTTGGAATCACGTATCATTCAATTTATTATGTAATCGTGTATTTGTTAATTTATTATTTGTCAGTCAATTTATTTTGAATTCGTGTATTATAGGCAAATATTTGCCTAATATTGACATATATAGTGTAGATAATAGAATCTCGGGTGTATTAATGCGAGATATCATAAGCGAAATAAGTGTAAATTAGACGGAATCGAGTATTATAGGCAGATATATTTGCCTATTATGGAATCGTGTATCAGTCAATTTATTATGGAATCGTGTATTTGTTAGTCAATTTATTATTTGTCAGTCAATTTATTTTGAAATCGTGTATTATAGGCAAATATTTGCCTAATATTGACATGTAAAGTATAGATTATAGAATCCCAAGGGTATTAATGCGGGATATTATAGGCAAAATAAGTGTAGATTAGTTGGAATCGTTATTATAGGCAGCTATATTTGCCTATTATGGAATTGTGTAACAGTCAATTTATTATGGAATCGTGTATTTGTCAGTCCAGTCTTTGCCTAATTTGCCAGTCAAATTTTGTACATGATTTTGCATGTATCAATTTTCGCCTAATTTGTGAGTCAAATTTTGTACATAATTTAAGACATCAATTTTATTCGTGATTCCAGGATTTTGTACAAAATAATGTACCAAATTTTTTTCCCTATTCTTAGCAAATAAGGAAACAAACAAAAGACATATCACTTTTTACGTGATATCATCATACTCAAATTTTTTCCGTTCCTAATCATAGGGGTCGTTTGGTTGCCCCATAAAAACACGGAATTTCCGAAATCCCATGAATTGATATTTGAGGGTCTTGTTTGGTTACCCATTTTTTTAGAAAAATGGAGGAATCTAGAGTTCCATAGGAACTTGAATTTCTCCATGATGTGGGAAGTCGCTTACCCAACCCCCTAGGTCATTCCAACTTCCTGTGTTTTTTTATAATTGTTAATTACTATTCTATCCTTGATAAAAACACACTTTTTTATATTATACTTCTTTCTTGTCGTCATCTTCAATACACAATTTTTTTATCCCTGCAATTTCCATCTTAATTCGGAACATGTTTTTTTACCGTTTAATTTTTGCGGCTTAGTTTAAACTACTTTTATTTATGTTATGAGATTTTATGATAATAATTTCGAAAATAGTCACGTTTTTATGATATATCTCTCGTCAATTTGGTGAGAGACCGTCTCTAAAAAGACCCGGTGCCGATTGCTTAGGACGTAGGCACGTAGCCACATCAAGTAGAGTACGTAGTAAGCACATGCACTAACATGGTTCAATATATACATTATCTATCATGATGTATTTAGCCGACCTTGTATATTGTATCCAGGGGTAAAATAATATTTACAACAAAAAAAAATATGGGAATTGAGTTATCCAACCAAACAACATGCATGAATTTATTTCATGGGAAGTGTCAATTCCTACATGGTAACCAAACAATTTTTTTGTAAATCCCATGAATTACCTGTGGGAACTTAATTCATGGGATTTGCTACTTCCCACGTGAACTTCATTCCCACGTGAACCAAACAACCCCATAGTCTTACTCATCCCTATAATTATTGGTGCCAAATTATTTAATTTTCTTCTTTAATATCACAATAATATTACAATATTACAAATTTACAATAACATATTTTAAAAAGATAAATGTTACTCTCTTTATCCCACTGAATAGTTTGCATTTGCTAGGGGAAATATTTTTCTTAAACCGAGTAATGATCATTTTGCCTATTTTATTATTCATAATTTAAAATGCTCATTTTAACCATAATATCTTATCTATATAATTACAGAATCATTTCAGAAGCCCTCGACGCGCCACGTCATCAATGCATTTGTGATTTTTTTTTTCTTTTAAAAATTTTCTCAGGTGGGTCCCGCAATTTCTTTTATGAATTTCCTAGGAAATAACCACCTGAAATTCTAAATATATACTCCGTACCTGATATCGTAGTTTAAGAAATATTACGTAACATTATTTATATAAATTCGTAAACATGAAATTTTACGAAAACTCGTGTAAAATTGCGTAATTCATTTGCACAACTATTTTGATTTTACAAAAATAAACCGTAAATTTTTACGTAATGATTAATAGCGGGATTGAATACACCTGTGGATAATTAATAGTTTGCACAACTGTTTTAACATTACAACGGTTTATGGTATTAAAATTTTAGAATAAACCGCAATTTCATTTACGAATTTCCTGAGAAATAACCGTCTGAAATTCTAATTAAATACCTGATAACGTAGTTTAAGAATTATTACGTAACATTTTTTTATATAAATTCATAAACATGAAATTTTAATTTTTGGCAAGAGTATACCCGTTAAATATACCGGTGCATTTTTGCAATCGAAAATAAGCGACAATACTAAATTTAAAAAGAAAATTGAGTAAAGTTAAAAAATTCCAATAAATAATTACAATACACAATATATCGATAAATTATATCGATGTTCTTAAAAGTATACCGGTTAAATATACCCGTGCATTTTTGCAATCGAAAAAAAAGCGACAATACTAAATTAAAAAACAATAAAAATAACATAATATTAATATAACAACTAATAATAGTGTACAAATTTATATATTTTGCGAAATCAAATCATAAACGTAACGGTACAAAATAAACCTTGAAATAACATCTATATCGATTTAAAAAAAAACAATAAAAGAATGGATATATAAATACCATTATTATTATCATGTGCATTTTAACGTATTATCAATATAATAGAAATTGAATGCACAATATTCACGTATTATTGACACTATTCGGTAATATTAACTATCCACCATATTTTTTCTAAAAATATACCCGTGCAATTTTGCACGGGTTTAACACTAGTTGTTTTATGTAACGGAGTTGTTATGTAACATCCATTTAGTTTCTTCGACGATATTTCTTGGATAGAAAATATATTGAGATTTTGTTTTGTTTTGTTTGTTTTGGTTCGAATATAAACAATGATTATATTTTTTTATCACTTGATGGGACGAAGTGCTTTTTACAAATGATGGTTACACTATCAAAGCTATTTGATGAGCGAACAATAAAGAATTAAAGGATGTCTTTGTTGGAGCTAGTGTCCTCCACAGTTAGTGTGATAACATGAATAAATCTCTTAAAGGTTCACAAGGTATACTTTGTATTTTATCAGTTGATTCATGTTTATCAATAACGGTTGATTTGCTAGAAGTTTGACGTTATTGTCATACAAATGGCGGTAATCAACTGGTCACTAAAAGTCACACCTAAAGGATGTATTCTGAGAGATATGATTAAATGAAAATATAATCATATTGATGCCTTATACGACTAAAAGGTTAGTCAATGTAATGATGATGCGATTATTTAGTACTGATTAAATAATATTAGCTGAGACGAATTAAAATGTTAATTCGTAATTGGATATAAAAAGTTATATCTAATTGAGATATATAATGTAATTATTTGATAACGATTAAATAATGTAATTAAATATAAACTATTATATTTAATTAACAAATTATACAGATAGAACATTATATACAAAGAGGAGTTTAAAGAGGAATGACCGAGTACTCACACGGTTAGAGTACTCGTCTTACTCGGTTGTAGTGAGCTCGGTGGTTACAAGGTCTAGTAGTAGTTTAGGTGGACTCAAATACTGATTTGACAAATCTTATCTAAACTTTACAAGTTAGCTTTAGAGAATAAGAGTTATTCTATCTAACAAATACCACCTATAACTAAACACAATCACACTGCTGAACACTGAGGCTCACGCCTCTCAACTGCACGGCTATTCCCTCCTCCTCTCTCTAGTTCCTCATTCACAAAATTAACAGTAATTTTCAGTTTTTAGCTCAAGAAAAGGAATTTCTCGAAACATCTTGGGTGCAACGATTAGGAGAATATCAATTTTGATATTTGTTCTTAAGCCTAATTGCAAGGACCAAAGGTTGATTCTTAATCTTTTACCTTTGTAAATCGTTCTTCGTTTATGACTATAAATCATATGTTTTAATTTCGTTATAATCCTATAATTATGAGTTGGGAAGAAAAAGATATTTCCCACAATTTGTATCAGAGCGTAAGGCTACAAAATTATTTTATATGATTTTCATAATCAAGAATTTGAAGAAAAAAAACGGTTAGAAAGAAAAAAAAATCGGCATTTTTTTTTATTTTCCAGCCGTGTGATTTTTTTGTTGTTGTTTTGTTTTCCTTTTTGATTTATTGATATTGTTGTTTTAAAAGGTCAAGATAACAATAAAAATAAATTCGTAGATGTTTTGATTTAATAAGGATTAAATTAAAACGTAAAAGGAAATTGATTTGAATGTTCTTGAACAAGATTGTTCTTTGCTAGATATTTTTCGACATAATGATGTTAAATTATTGTTTTTCATCATAGATAATTAAAATTAATTATGATTAGTTGAATATATGGATAATCGATTTTAATCATTATTTTGATATTCATCTTAAGAGGTTAATTTGAATTATCAAGTTTGAATCGATGTTTAATAATGATTAAATATTGATAATTGTCGATCTTGTAATATTAGCAAGTCGGAATTAATTTGTTCAATTTCGTGAGTTTTTGGTACTGTTCTCGCAGCAAAGAAAAAAAAACTGTTTTTATTTATTCCCGGCAGCAGCCTGTTCTCGAAAAAAAAAATCTTTCTTTTCGGCTGTTTTCTGTTTTTTTTTCTTCTCGACAATTTTTTTTCCCAGGGCTATTTCTTTTTTTTTAGCTATGCATTATGAAGATAATGTATCATTGATATTGTGAAAATGTTCACAAGTTTTGATACCCGATTATTTTAAAAAGGTTTAAAATAATGTTGGATTAATTCATATTATATGATAATATGAATAAGATTATGATTGATTAAAATTATTGTGAGTAATTACGGATTTGTCACATAATTTAAATCATTATTAAATAGGTGGTTTGGATAAATTATTCTACATAATTACGGAATTATGTCTTGAATGATTAATTTATATGTTGATGCATTTTATTATGTTAAATGTTGTCGTTGAATAGTTTATTTACGTTTTTTTTTACAATCAGTTGTAATTTGTAATACTTAGGCCCTGTTCTTATGGACTTATTTTTGCTGAATTTAAGTTAAGTTCAGCAAAAATAAGTTAAGTTCAGTTAAAAAAAAGTTAAGTTCAGAATTAAATTTGATAATAATAATAATAATAATAAGACGTTCAAAAGTCGTAAACTGCATCCTCAATTGATTATAAATAGTTGATGGAATACAACATTTGTGAGCCAAATTTCGAGCCAAACTTTTACCTCCATCACAAAGAGAATTGTATTTGCAATAATCTTTCTTGTCATTGTATCAACATTAAGGTAAAATAAGTGTATTAAAGTTTTATTTATTTATTTCTTTATTTTTAAGTTTCATTGGCTATGAAGAACTCATTTAAGTTCACATATATATGTTTTTTTTTATTTATGACTATCAAGCTTTGTGAAGTTGTGATATTCAAAGGTAATATTTACATATTTATGATTCAAATCTTTATTTTTTTTCATTGTTATTTAAAGGAAAACTTGGATTAATAACGATAAGGTTAATTAATTAATATTCCATAAATCAAATTCCACTATTTTGTTTGTTCTTAGTCACTCGATGAATTTTTTTTGTAGGAATGGTTCATTGGAGAAAGAGAACTCTAAGAAGAAAGGAATATTAGAATTATTTGAGCAAATACTCCCTCTATTCCATTCAATACTATATTATAAACTAACTACAATAACAATATTAATAACATGAATGTGAATTACCGATTGGTTTTGGTTACATAAAAAAATATTATTTCGGAAACTTTCAAATGTATGTTTTATTTTAGTATGTTTTGTTTTTCATTTAATATTTTTATTTTGAAAAATAACTCTCATAAAATGAAATTGGACTTGTGAGATCTCAATCTTATTAACAAGTTAAACAAAATAAATCATATTGATATTGATAATGGCTAACTGGTCATTATTATATAACACTTATGCGTACATGTCATATTATGCAATATACATGTCTTATAACACATAATGAGATTACAATGAAATTGTAGTAGACTACTATTTAACTCAATTTATCATTTTTGGAAAAATTTAAAATCTTATATTTTTTGACAAATTGATATAAATGATATATTAAGACTAACATTTATTAAACTTCATAACTATGTTTCTTCCAAAAAACAATATGATTTATGAGAACTAAAATATTGATAAGATAAAAAGCTTTGCAATTTTATATGATTTAAAGTCCTTATATTGGAGGATTTATCATTCTAAAAAAATAGAAAGATAAATAATTCAACATTCTGCCCTAATTTGCCCTTTTCGGTTTCACTTACTTACTTCATTTACCTATATAACAAATGGACGTTCAAACTTTTTCATAGAAAATTTAGTATACAATTAATTTATATAAATCTATAAAATCTTATTAAAAGGCTACCTAAAACATCTAATTAATGTGATGTGGCAAATTAAATATGACATGGCAAATTAAATGTGACATGTCATGTGATTTTTTTAAACTAAATAAATAAATTATAATAGTAAAACAAACCTTTAGATTCCATTTTTTCATTGTACTGTATTTATTTCTATTTTAAATTTCATAATAATGAAAAAAAGATGGTCAAAAGTCATGAACTTAATCTATATTTATGCATATATTAAATTTGACAATAATGAAAAAATGATACTTAAAATTCATAAAATGCACCTTCAATTGTTTATATATCTGAAATGGAATGCAAAATTTACAAGCCAAATTTGTTCTCGTCACTATCGTCAGTAGACATAAAATCTTATTAAAAGGCTACCTAAAACATCTAAATAATGTGACGTGACAAATTAAATAAGACATGGCAAATTAAATGTGATATGACAAATGTGAAAAAAATAAATAAATTATAATAATAAAACAAACATTTAGATTCTATTTTTTCATTGTTCTATATTTATGTCTATTTAAATTTCATAATAAAGAAAAAAAGGATGGCCTAAGTCAAGAATTTAATACATATTTTTGCCTATATATATTAAACTTGATAATAATGAAAAAAATGGTATTCAAAATTCATGAACCTTGATCCATATTTATGCATATATTAAATTTGACAATAATGAAAAAAGGATACTAAAAAGTCATAAAATGCACCTCCAATTATTTATATATTGGAAATGGAAGGCAAAATTTACAAGCCAAATTTTTTGCAACTAATTTTCTCAAAATTTTTTGAGTAGAACGAACATAAAAAAATATCGATTACATAAACTGGGTATATATAGTAAATGAAAAGAAAGTTAAAAAGGCCATTTCATTAAATAAAGAAAATAATGATTAATTAATAAATGTAAATAAATAAAAAGAATTATGAGAGGAGATCAATGATTAATTTTTTTTTTGTGTTTAGAGCTTACATTTTTTTAAGGGATATTCTACATGGTACCCCTCAATTTTTCGACTTTCTACATTGTACCCCTACACTTTTTAAAACATACATGGTACCCCTAATTGTTGTCATTATCACTACGTGTACCCCTAAACTTTATTTTTCGTCAATTAAACTCATTTTTAAGCGTTAAATGATTACTTAGACGCATAACCAAACTTGACATTTATCATCTCATGACTTAAGGACTCTATTAAAATTAATATTCATTCTTTGGACGTGATAATTTGGCAAAGATCAATAATTTTTCCTTCACCTTTGTTTTAGCCCATATATATCTATAAATATTAGGATCGAGATGGATATTGAGCCTAATAGAGTCCTTATGTCACGTGATAATAAATAACAAGCTTCCTTACGCGTTCAAGTTATCACTTAAAGCTTTAAAATGAGTTTAATTGACGGAAAATAAAGTTTAGGGGTACGCGTAGTGATAATGAGAACAATTAGGGGTACAATGTATGTTTTAAAAAGTGTAGGGGTACCATGTAGAAAGTCAAAAAATTGAGGGGTACCATATAGAATATCCCAATTTCTTAACTTATATTTTTTTTCTTAAATTGATAATCCATGTCACTTTTTTTCGTCATGCCACATTTAAAGTTGTCATGTCACACTTAATTTTGTCATGCCACATTTCTTAGGCTACCCTTTTAATTAGATTGTATAGATAAATTTATTGAGATAAATACTTTATAAATGGGAAATGTAACAAATATAATCTCAACTATCACCCTTCTTCTCAAAATAATCTCAACTATCAATAATCCCGCAATAATCTCAACATTCATACCACCCTTCTCAAAATAATCTCAACTATCACTCTCCTTCACGAAATAATCTCAACTATTAATATTTCTGCAATAAACATAACCTTTCTTAAGACTTACCAGTCATAGTAAACTATTTTGAGAAGGGTGGTATAAAAGTTGGGATTATTGCGGGAATATTTATAGTTGGGATTATTTTGAGAAGAAGAGTGATAGTTGAGATTATATTTGTTAAATTTTCCTAAATAAATAGCTTATCTTGACACATGACGATAAAAAAAACTACTTAATTTAGCGTTATAATTATATTACATAAGTATATTATTTGTACAATATATTTTTCACTTATGATTTCGGAGTAAATTTGTTACTTTTTATATTCCAGAAGAACTTTAATATTTTAGATAAGACGTTGAATAAATTCTAAAAATTACTATAGACAAAAGAAAGGTCAAAAGTGTATTAGAAGCTATTAACTTCACCTAATAATTTTACCTTTTAATATTTTTTTAGAGTGTGAAATATAATAATAATTAAAATGTTTTAGTTTTTAGATAAATACTTTTTAAATAGCTTATCTTTACATGCAAGTACGCAACGCTAAAAAACTTACTGGAATAATTAGCCTTTAAATTATATTTTATAGATAGATGTATATAATTTAATTTTTATAGCATAACAAAATAGTTGCATGATGTAAATTTATAGTGATGTTTTTTTTTATTTGGGGATTAACTTTTTCTTTTTTTTTCTTTTTTTTTGCAAGAAGGTATTTTCATATATATATTTCCAAGGAAAGATACATGAGTTTTTTACAAGTATAACCTCTATCTAGACAAGCTAGAAAAAAATTTACCACTATACAATCCAAACTATACAGTATGTCCTATAAGTAGCTCCTCTTGTTGAGTAAGAGTGTGTTTGTGAAGAAGGAAGGTACGCACAGTGAATTGTAATTGCTGAAAAAGTGAACTTTATGTTCTTTCTTTCCCTTCAAAAATTCTGTAATTCCTTTCTTGCCAGATAGTTGCTGTTAGACAGGCTATGCTACAAGTGATCCACTCATTCTTCCAGTGCCTTCGTCTGGTTTTCTTATGAGTCCATAGAAGGAGATCTTTTAGGTTTGTAGTGTTGTCCTGCATCTGTATCCATTGTTTGGTACTATGCAGAAGGTCTGTTGAGAAAGAACAGTTGAAGAAAAGGTGACCTGCTGTCTCATTATCCTGTTTGCACAGTATACACTTGTTGATTATGGGAATGCCTCTAATTTGCAAGTTATCAATGGTTGCAATTTTATTCTGTCTTGCCAGCATGATACTGATTTTATGCCTGGGAAACATTAGTCCTCTTTTAATGGCCAGGAATTTAGGCTTCTGAGGAGCAATATCCCTGATCTTATTATAAGCTTCTGCCACAGAATAAACCCCATGCTTGGTACAGGATCTTAAGAAGCCTTTAGCAGTCTGAATGCTTCCAAATTTCCTGATGAGTCTCGAGCTTTTAGAAGGCTTTTATTATTGTCAGGGTAGCTAGAATGTCTATCAATGTCCCAAATGGATCTCCCCTTGAGAATGTAATTATTCATCCAGTTCTGCCATAGATATTCTTTGTTTTGATCCAACTGCCATACCCATTTCAGGATCAGAGCATAATTCCAGCTTCTACTGTCCGTGATTTGGAACCCACCTTCCTCCCAAGGTGCATTAATGATGTGCCAACTCTTTAGGATTAACTTCCTCTTTCCATCAGTCTGCCCCCAAAACAGATGTCTGCCTATCTTTGAAAGGAAGTCATTAATGTTTTTTGGTAAGAGAATACTAGTGCACCAGAAGTTTTGGATGCCAAATAAAACTGAGTTTAGTATTTGAACTCTCCCAGCATATGAAAGGTGATTAGTAGAGAATTTGCCATTTATGTTTTGCATTTTGGTAACCAGGCTGTTAACCATTGGCCTGGTAAGAGATGATGAATGAATGGGGAGCCCTAAATATCGAAAAGGAAACTACCCTTCCTTGATGCATGTACTGCTCAAAATGGTTTGTTTTGCCTGATTTAGTAATACCCCTCCAAAATAGGCCTCAGATTTTTCTAAGTTAGCAGATAAACCAGACCAGCCTGCAAAATGTTCAAGGGCTTTCAAAGCTGCAGAAATAGAACCTCTATCACCTCTTACAAAAATCATTAAATCATCGGCAAAGACCAGATGGGTGAGCCCTATTCTCTGACATTTTGGATGATAAGAAGCCCCATTATTTCTGCATAATCTCCTTAGCTGCCTTGACAAAATTTTCATGCTAAGAACAAAAAGGAAAGGAGATAAGGGATGATGGTCCCCATTTATTTTCAAGGTAAACCAAGAACCAGTGATGCATCCCATAATCCATTTTGTGAATTGAGGAGGAAAATTTAAAATATTCAGCATACTCTCTATGAATCCCCATTGTAGGGTGTCAAATGCTTTACTAATATATACTTTTAGCAAAGATCTAGGTGAGATGTGCTTCCTTGTGTAACCCTTGACTAGGTTCTGAGTTAGCATAACATTCTCAAACAGGCTTCGTTCTTGGACAAAAGCAGCTTGCTCAGGTCCAATTAGGTGAGGCATTATAGATTTGAGCCTATTTGTGATGATCTTGCTAACAGTCTTGTATGTAGACTGTAGTACAACAGGATATTGGCCTGAAGTCTCTAACAGTTTGAGGAATGGCCTTCTTAGGAAGTAAGGAGACAAGGGTAACATTGGCCTGTTTAGGCATAAACCCAGTATGAAGGATTAACTTATTCTAACAATGAACACATAAATTTTAAATTTTGCATGCATTTTGATTTATTAATTGTTGTTAAACTTATTAAAAATTAAGAGTGTAAACTTTATTTGTTAGTATGCTATTTAAAAACTTGGTATGCATTTAATGCATGTAAACTCAATAGGCTTTTTTATTTTTTAAATAATGATGTTATGTTATTTAAAAACTTGGTATGCATTTAATGCTTGTAAATTCATTAGTTTTTTTTTATTTTTCCTTTTTTAAATAATGATGAAGTGGCTTGCTAGAATTGCTCAAAAGTGAAATGGTGAAATGTGTTGCATTGTCTTACCTTTTTATATTATTTATAGATTTTAAATAATGATGTTATGCTATGTAAAAACTTGGTATGCATTTAATGCTTGTAAATTCATTAGTTTTTTTTTTTTAGTTTTTTTCTTTTTTAAATAATGATGCTGATGTGGCTTTTTAGAATTCCTCAAAAGTGAAATGGTGAAATATGGTGCTTTGTTATATAATATACTCACATTTACACCAAAAAAAAAAAAAAATATGGTGCTTTGTATTGCTTTTTATATTATTTATAGACTATGCCAATGTATTCCCCTTTAACTCCTAACCATGCCCTTAGTAAATGTAAATGTTAAATTTTCTGTTAATTTCGATGATTTGACCTTTTAATTGACTGACCCAGACTTACCCACAACCACCAATTCACCATGGGTCATTGAATCCTATTCCATTTTATCTCCCCCTTATTCATAGACTGATCCCCACCTACAACCTCACGTAACCTACCAATAACCTCCCAAACACTCAATAAACACCACCAACCTTGGTCGATATCCCTCACGCCTGATGGCCTTCACACAAGAAATCGCCAATAAATATTAGGTGGTCATCACCACCAGACTTGCACTATCACCACTAAACATTTGGTACCCAAGTGATTGAGAAAATACAATACCACAGGGATACTAATGAGAAGAAAAAACTTAATTTAACATATAAATAAGTATACTTAAGTAAGATCATTACTTAACGTTAATTATGCATTTAGTGGTTATAACGTTATTTTAACAATACTTAAAATAATAATCTTAACAAATGAGTCTGATTAAAATGTTCAATCTTATTTGGAGTAAAATTTTGAACCTTCTCTTTTTTACCTCGTAATATAAAACATTTCCTATCTACTAAGAAAATAATAATTATCTAAAAGTTTTCCCTACAAATACTTTAACATGTAATCTTTCATCATCTATAAATATAATAACAAGACAATCAAATGCATCACCTTTCACCATTCCACTATTTAAGAATAATTTATCAAGCCACATCATTATCCCTTATTTTGAAAAAAAAGGAAAGAAAAGTAAAATCATAATCATTAAATGCAATTAATAGAATAATAAACATTAAAATTTAGTTTCTTTAATTTTAAAATAAATTAAACAATAAAAAAATACATGCTAAATTTACATTTTTTACGTTTTTATTAGAATAAGATAAAAGGACAGAGAAAAATTACATCATTTAAATTTTATGCAGTTTATAAAAAAATTAAGAAATTTGTAAACATTAAATTTAAATTAATAATAGCAAGATAAACAATAAACTTTGGCATTTTTAATTTTTGATACAAATAAAAAAAATTAAAATCGAAATTCAAAATAAATTGGTAGTTAAAATAAAGTTTAGAATATTTTGAGCAGTTCACTCATAGTTCGAGTATTTCAATCAATTAATCCAATAAATAAAACGATAAATAAAAATCACATCACTCTAATTTAAATAGGTTATATACGCAACTCCCACTTTGACATATCTATCATCTGTAAATCTAATTAAAAAGTAAACTAAGCTATCTACCATCATCTACAAGTCAAATTTTAATTTCATAAAATAAGTTCTTAATCAAGTGGACCTTGTAAAATACTACTACTACTAATAATAATTAAGGAAACTTTTTTCATTTCATTTCATATTTATGTTTATATTAAATTTGATAATAATGGAAAAATGGTGCTCAAAAGTCAAAAGTCAAAAGTCAAGAACCTTGCTCCTTATTTATGTATATATTGAATTTGATAACAATGAAAAAAATGCTCAAAAGTGATAAATTACATCCTCAGTTTTTTGTAATTTTTTTAATAAAAGCCAAAGTTTTGTATGCTATTGCCTGTAGAATTGTATGTACCTATAATATTTTGTATCTTTCTATTCACATCAAACTAGGAGTATTAATGTTTTAGATTATTACCTAATTTATTTACTTATGGAGTGTGTTTTGTTCACATTTAGGGGCTATCAACTTTGTGGTGTCGTACTTTTCAAAGGTAAGTATTCTTATATTTCTACGAATTGTTTCTCATTCTCTCTTTCTTTCATACGGGGAACTTTACGCTAAAACAATAATATTGTATAAAATAATTTCCACTATTTTGTTGGTTACTCTCACTAATCACTTAGTTGATTTTATTTTTTAGAGATAGTTCATTGAAAAAAAACATATGAATAAATCAAATACTAAGATTGTTTATACAACAATATATTGCAAACTAACTACAAGATTAACAATAATAACGTGAATGACTAATACCTTTTAGGTCCGTAAAAGAAGTTAGTATCTTAAATACTTTTAAATCTATGTTTTATTTTGGTATTTGTGTTTTTTCCGTCACTTTGCCTTCGAAAAATAAACATTTCCACCTACAAGATTTATTTAATTTTTTGAGTTTGGTTTTTATATATGTTAACATGTTGATGCCCGTAGTTTTAGTACACAATTTATCCTAAATAATTCATGACGTGATCTTACTACGCATTTTTTTTATAAAATTCCAATTGATTTGATTACATTATGATTGTGAATTGTAAATTAATTACAATCTTATTCTTGTGTATTTAATAAGCATTTTCTTGCTTATCATTTGTTATACTTTATTAATTTTGTTTGTTATATAATATTTGAAAATGTCAATATTTACATATAGAAGGAGGATATATATTGGTAGCTACTATGCTAAGATAATGATTTGATTGCATAAAATATTTTTATATTAAGTTGAAAATGAATGCAAATGACGAGTTTTAGTTTCGGTGTCTCATTGTCCACTGCGCACTTAAAATAATATTTATTATGATCAATATTTTTGCCCACTTTTACCTAGAAACAAGTAAAGTCATGTTTTCCTCTATACTTTTATTCGAGATGGAGAAATATCCCCATTTGAAAATAAAATGAATATTAATATCCATCTGACATTTAATTTGATTTCTCAACTAAACATCCAAAACAACTTATAAATGAAACATAACATGAAATTAAGGCTTAATGATATAGTAGCTCATGCTCAAATACAATATTCAAAATTTAAATTATAACAATATTAACATGTTGTACACAAAAAAAATTATTAACATCGATAATCGCTAAAGTTCATTATCACCTACTTTCCATGTATTTAAAAAATTAAAAAAATATGTTTTATAGCCCATGCTGATATTATAATGGATTTGTATTAGATTATATATTGGCAAATTGATATAGATGATATACTTCGACTAACATGTGTTAAAATTCGTATTTATGCTACTATAAAAATCTCATTTTAAAGAATCAAAAGACTAAGAAAATAAATGAGTTCATGTGTACTTTTGAAGATTGCACGAAAAGGTGATTGACGTATCATTTACAATTGCATTACAAAAATACCATAAAATTAATATCCCGTGAATTGCACGGGAACTCAAACTAGTTAAACTTTAAAATATAATCTTTCACGTTGAAATCATCTTTTATTATTAAAATATTAATTTGAATAAACAAGTTTTTTTAGAATTAGTCAATTTTCTAGATTAACTTTATATTAACAATGAGCGAAAAAAAAAAAAAACAAAATTAATGAATTTAAATTTCAAATAGAGTTAAACACCAGTTATATAATTGACAAAATATTTAAATATCTCTACTTTAAAAACCTTGCATGAAAATTTAAAACGTTCAAATCTATCGTAATCACTCCAATGATTCTCATAAATTTTGCATGAAAATAACAATTTATTAAGAAAATATAAAATATATATGGTGTAATAATTAGTACATGATATTGTGCAGTGCTTGTAGATTTTGTAACAAAAATTATTAAATAATAACCAATCTTATTTGAATATGTACCAAATCACACTATCGTACCATTTTATGTTGGATAATATTTGATATTCATCCATATTAATACATTTGCTGATTAATTGTTAATTTTTTTCCGCGTACATATACTATATATAATATCCATATAGTTTTGATGATGGTAGTAAACAGAAAACATGACAATCAATAATCTCCATTTCTCTTTCATCTTCTTTCTTCTTGTATTAGGTACGTGAATTTGATCGTGGATGCATTTGAATTTTGAATTTGCTATATTTATCTGCTTTATATATGTAATACAAAGTTGAAGTATATGATACAGAGCATATAAATGAAAAGAGCAAACACGGTTTTACAACGAAAGACCATAATGACTTAATTATTGAAAGTGGGGATTTGTGAAAATTATTATAGTTGAAGTTTTTAGGTATATAATTTCGTGGTTTACAATAATGTTTAAGTAAAAGTGTTTTTAAATAAGTATTATTGAAATGAAAAAGATAATAAGATTTCACCTATATTAGACTAATGTTATCTATATTCCAAAGCTTGATAATTTTTGTTCTCTTATATTTTTGTTGGTCTAATTAAAATCCGCATTTTACATCATCAATTTTCTATTATTGAAATTTACATATAGTTTGATTATTTTTCCAACATAAATTGATGAATTTATAGTTTGGATAATTAATTGAAATGATAATTAAGATTAATTGGCTTAAAATACTTCAAAGTTATAGTACATTGGCTATAAATTATTTCAGACTCTATCTTATACATGTAGGGGGAGTTTGATTGACTCTTTTGAAATGGATGAGAATTAATTTAATCCATAAATATATTCGGTAGGTGTCCTGAGAGACCGCCTCTCAATAAGCTTATTGAGAGACTATTGTACAAATTTAAGAAAAAGTGGTACGAAAGGTAATATAATGGGTACAAATCATAATTAAAGATAAAATAAGTACATTTATTATATAAATAAGTACGAAATTACTATGATACGATCAATAACAAAAGTGTCATGAAATACAAATAAAAGGGTACAAAAGAATGGTCTCTCAATAATTTATTGAAAGACCGTCTCTCTCAAGTTTTAGTGAAATATATTTTAGTGTTTGCCATTGGGTTTGGGTATTTTGGAATGGAGTTATAAATACGATAAATCCTAATATCGTCTCCATTTTTCTAATCTTGAACCAAACGACCCCTTATTCTACATTTTACTCTTTTCCGCTTCTAAAGATTGTTGTAAACGTAGGATACAAAGCGAATAGAACAGCAGGCGGAGATTGCGCAGGTTCGGCAGAATTAGGCGACTGTGGA
Source organism: Silene conica (assembly GCA_029255685.2). Lineage (NCBI taxonomy): Eukaryota > Viridiplantae > Streptophyta > Magnoliopsida > Caryophyllales > Caryophyllaceae > Silene > Silene conica. Next base: position 71,516,407 of record CM055312.2, on the reverse strand, counting down.
ACACCAGGTGACTGTAATCAGAGATGTCAATCGACTTACCCTGGAAACTCCGAAGGGAGATGTCATTACACCATAAGTAGCGCACTTTGCACCTGCCACTACAATTGCAGCCCGCCGGCGCCTCCACAAGGACCACAATGCACCACTTACAATGGATTTTGTGGCCTGAGCACTTGTCCTGGTGAATGTTGTACCGAGCAGTGCAAGGCCAAGTACCCTGGTCCAGGAACTAGCGGGATGTGCAACCAAATGGTAGTCGGGTATCGTGTTTGCCTTTGCGTCCATAATTGTTGATCTTTTAGGCTCTAATAAGTTCTTTTATTTTGGTACCTAGGTTTTGTTTAGTTGATTGGTTATATTGATCATATATATTCACAATTTTAGCTTTTGTTACCTTATTATTCTGTTGGTTAAATTGAAGATGATCAGACAACATTAACAATGATCACAACTAATTTTACCTTTTCACCGTCTATTTTATTTCCGTCAAACGTATAAATAGTGAAATACAAAATCATGAGGCCATCATATCATATCAAAAAAAGATTCTCCAATTCCTTGGAAAAATGGTTTTTTATCAAAATTAGTTAAATTAATAAGCATTCAAACAACGGATCTGTGTAACTTGAATAACAATCAAAAGACAATTAAATCCTAATTGAACCTAAATTCATCATAGGCAAATACTAAAACCTAAAGTATTTGAACGGATAACAACTAAATTGATTAACTTAATTTTGAAATATTATTTTCTTAAAAAATTTCAATTTTAAGAATTTTTTCACTTATACTTTATTTATTAATGTAATTTGAATATCATAAGGACCACTGGCACATTTTTTTTACCGCTAATTCATGAAAATCATGTCCAAAAGTTACTTGAATTAACCGACACAAGCCGTACTCGGCTCAAAATAGCACAAACATATAGATGTGAGTCATGTGACTAATAATATGAGCTCAATCAATTTCAAATTGAAACCAAAACTAATATCAATCCGATTAAGACCCAACCAATTTTAACTGCTCCGAAACCAAATCTAGTACAAAACAGTGAATAGAAAAATACATTATTAAAAAGGCTAAACCGGCAATACTATTAATTTTATGCACAAAGTTTTACGGGAGACCATCTTACTGAGTGGCTAAAAAGTACATAATCGTTTATCTATTATTCATATCTCTTTATTGAGTATCTTTTCATTCTCATGATCAATCTAAAATCTATACGTAATATTGTAAAACGTATAAACTTTGTATATACCCCGCATTTATTGTGTGAGTTTTAGAGTAGTTATTAATATTAAATTTCAAATAGAGTTAAATACAAGTAATATATTTGATAAATTATTTAATATCTCCACATTAAAAATCGTGACTGTTAATTTAAATGATTCAAATCAATCGTTATCACTCCAATGTTTATCATAGATTGTGCATAAAAAAACCAATTTGTTAAGAAAAAATAATATATTGAGTAATATATTCTACATAATATTAGAATGTCCTCGTAGATTTTGTAAAAAAAATTATCAAATAACCAATTTTATTTAGATATTTACCAAACCACGATATCGACATATCGTACCATTTTCTGTTGGATAGTGTTTGATATTCATTCGTATTAATACTTTTGTTTGTTGATGTAATTCATACGCTCGAAGTCTATTTAGGCATGAACTCAGGCCAAGAATGCTCCACAAGATTTTGCTCTTGGGGAGGCTTGAACCCGGGTCTCCTGGAACTTTCACCCAAGTTTTAACCACTAGACTTCACCCTTGCAGGCGATGTAATTCATATATTAGTTGCACATACATATACTATATATAATATCCATCTAGTTTTATGATGGTAGTAAACAAAAAAATGGCAATCGATAATCTTTATTTCTCTTTCATCTTCTTTCTTCTTGTATTAGTTACGTGCTCTTACTTTTTAAATGTGAACTAATTTAGTTTTCCGTGAAATCACGAGATTTTTCAAACTCTTCAGTAATAAATTTTGGGTAGCGTAAATATTTTTACTGCGTTTGTAGTAGTTTGACATTCACATCATTTTAGAGTAGTGTTTTTTATTATAACATATTTTTTTTTTATTCTCATTATTTTTGCAACCAAATAATATCATTTTTGAAGCAATGTCAGAATAATATTTTTGTTAATCGAACTTTATTAAAACGATAATACTCTATATTAGTAACAAAAATAATATGTAATATTAATCATAGTTTGGATACCTCTATATATTTCTAGTTTGGAAATAATGATGATATTTAAGACTTAAAATATTCTTCACTCATTTTCTCTAAACTATCGTGATGTTTAATCATACAAAAATAAAATAAACAAGATAAATAAATAGATAATAAAACAACATGGATTCTCACAATTAAAATTCAAAATAAAAAGATATACTACTCATTAGTATTTGTTTTTTTTGGGTGAAATTTATAACCCTTATAAATGTGCAAACTTAGGTAAATGTGAACAGTAGAACATTGCTCCCCGTGCATGGAGTGTGCTCAACAGTGGCACGCTTGTCCTCTTCCTCACGCATAAATACTCTGTTCTTGCTGCTCTGTTTCTGTGCTGCCTCTCATTCTCTTCTCCTTTATTTCGTTTCTTTGTTTTATCTACCTTAAACCATCTTAATTTACACTATTAAATATACTATGCCTACGAATAATATTGATGAGGTTCATTATATACAATCTAAAATTGATGGAATTGTTGATGGATTCTGGCCTCTGTTAACAATGATGTTATCTTTACATGATTAGAAGACCACTGGTTCCTGATGAGTATATAACCAGGGGTACATCTGTTCTCCTTAACTCTTACCTTCTACACATTTCTTATGCTGTTTTGTAAGTTTTTCTTATATGGTCACGTTTTTTGGGTAATTAGATACCGTCATAATGAAAAGGGCTGAATTAAGCACAGTAGAGGCGGAGGTTGTTGAGTTCTTCAAAAGATGTGAAACGATTGTCCCTCGACATGACTGTATATCATCTATGCATGGCTACTGGTGAAATATCCGCAGGCCCGCTTGATAAGCTTGATATATATGAAATATATTACAGTTACATGGAAGAAGAACTATGGAGGCCAAATGTTTCTTCGTCTGATGGTTATTCTACTGATTAGGGTTGTTACCTAGAGCTAACTCGTACTGATGTTAGTGCTCTTGTGAACCTTAATTATACGACATCTTCGTACTCTTTATCTGAATTAAATGAGTTGTAATTTAATTTCAGTTGTTTTGATCATGTGTTATGATTTGTGGTTAGTTAATGACGTATATTTTATTGTAATAATGTCTATGTTGTGTGATCAACTCGATCTCTATGAATGCATGTTGTCTTCCATTTTCTTTGGATCATTATCTCCTTCTGATTTGTACTTATAGTTTTGGGTTCGGGTCTGTGAAACTACTAATCAATACTCAGTAACTTTCCTAATCTAAATATAATGTGTGTACAGTTTGGTTTACTTTGTAATTAGGATTCAATGTGACTATTTTTTAATTTACAACTAATGGTTTCGTATGTATAGGGTACATGCTCTCAGCTTCTAGGCATGTAGAGGTAATGTCTCGTTAGAAACTCTTATCTTTGGCCATACTGTCAAAGTACTAACTGTTACTCTATTTGTTAATTTATAAAATCTTTTTAATCACTTTACAAGCAACGTAAACTAATATAACTATTGTTATAAAAATTGTATGTACTCTCATTCATCTCAACAACATTTTCGTTGGTTTGTTTTCATTACTCTTCTTATTTTGTGGTTAGTGTTGATTAGTGTACATAATGTTAGTTATTTCTGAATGTATAGTTTAATGGTTGTTCGTTGTCCAGGACATAATGAAACGCTTGAGACAGTGTGCTAGGTCGCTTGCAGGCAGAGATGGTGAATTTTTACCAGTTATTCACTAATTATTCACTTTTTGTCAATTTTTATCACATAAAAATCAATAAACAATGAAAATTAATCAAATTAATTTCTAAAAATTCTTTTTCTCATAAATAAAACATGCAAGTGATTATTAGTAAATACAAATGCCTAAAATTAACCTGCAACACAATTTTATTAACTATTAACTAAAATTGATGCATTTAGACTCATTTTAAGATTAAAAAACTCAATAATATGTTATAAAAATTCATAATTATCAAAAATTCGACCTAAAACATTTTGGACCATATTTTTACTTGCAAGTTAATATTTAGTTATGAAACCAATTTTACATCAGAATATTTATCTTTTATCACTTTATCATATATAGCGATAAGCCTGTCGTAAGATGACATGCATGTTCATAGCAATGCTCTGATACCACTTGTTAGTACATGACCATCACTCGACACTTCTAATGATAAAATAAATTACTTGTTAATTTGATTTTATAATCATAAAATAACATGCATGCATCGTATATCCTAAATAAAATGATATAAAAAGAAATATCCTTACATTGCTTAAGATGGTATAATGGGCACAACACTAAGGTCTCCTTCCTTGTTGTTGATCTTGAGCTTTCACAAATGGAAGTTTGAACCTTAATCACCAAAATACGTGATCTCCAATGGTATGCACCCAAGATTAGCCCAAAAGTACTAAGTATATTAACTAGAATAGTTTAGTGTAAACCTTGTTTTTTCCAATACTATAACTATTATTACTTTGATAATATAAGAAGTATATTAATTTTTGTGAATTTATTTTGATGAAGATTGATCAACTTTTGATCAAGTTTAGAGGTTGAAGATAAAGATCTTAAATCTCTTTTTTTCCTCTTAAATGGCCTAACAAGGAGTATATATTTAGAGGATTTTTATTTCTTTAAATTTTTCCACCAAAAACATGTGGAATAGTAGCCTATTTATAGCCCATGAAATGTAAACAAATGAGCTTTTAATGCTCACAAACATAAGTGGAAGACAAAGACCTTTTATGGTCCCATTATCTCCATATTCTCGGTTTACATATGGTATTCCGGGTCATATTTCATCTTTCAACATTTTTCCTACAAATGCCTATAAGTCGTATATTTTATTATCTTATATAATAAAATATTTATTTGCTTATTTAACACTTAAATAATACAAAGTAGTAAATAAAATACACTTAACAGTTAAGTCCCATTTTACCATTTTTAACATAAAATGTGTCTTATAAAACTCGTTTAGCTAATTTTACAACTTCTTGTAATATTAATTAGCTAATTACCTCCGGCTCATAAATAATACAAAATACGAATATATTTAGGGGTTGTTTAGTTGCCCTCTTAAATCATGGGAAGTAGAACTTCACATGGATTATTGATAAATTGTGATGTTGTTTGGTTGCCTATTTGATGAGAATTAGGAATTTCCAAGGAACTTTTATTCCTCTATTATGGAGGGAGTCACTCACCAATCCCTCGTTGGTAAGTGCAACTTCCCACATGAACTCATTTTCTCAATAGCAACCAAACAACATTTTTGCAATTCAAATGAATTTCAAATTCACATGAATTTAAGTTCCTAAAAACTTTATCTTCACATGGTAAACCAAACAACCCCTAAATAAATTAACTATTAATTACTAAATATGGTATTACAATTATTATTCAATTAACTGAATAATAAAGTTCTATGACCCGAGTACTTTAGTCTTCATCAAACATTAAATTTATTTAACTAATAAAAGTAAACTTAAACAAGGAATTAATGAACTTGTATTTTATACAAATAATTAATCTTTTCATTTGGGCATCATCCATTGAATGTGACCTAAAGGGATCAGCTGATCACCGTCGTCATACAACAGTAACGTTAAACTGTAGTCAACCGAGTATTACTGATAAACGTTGACCAACTAACAAATATAAAAAATATCCCTGATATTCCTTTTACGAGATTTATTATGTAGATAGATGCACTATTGTAGAGGACAAATACTCCAACAATCTCCCACTTGTCTGACACAAGTGTGCATCACCAATTCTCTGTCCATATAATCTCCCACCCAATGCAAATTGTCTTCCAGGTCATTCTTGCACATGATCATATCACGAGTGCTTTCCTCGATCACAAGAGTAACTGACTGGCCATATAATCTACAATAGACCTTATCCGAGCGTGGTCACGTATTTCCAGTCATAACTCCTCGAATGGCCTTGAGATATAAAAATGACATGGATGGATAATCCTATTGACCTATTTTATTCGTTCGATACAGATCACAATAACCCAGTAAATGCGTATCAACCTCCTTTTACGGCGCGACCTAGGACAAAAACCAACGCCAGCGAAAAACCATACCAACTTAGACAAATAGTCGCAAGTCTAAAGAATTTACTCGAAGGAATAAATAGAAATCCTTGCCACGACCAGACAACATGAGGACTCTATGAATGGTCAATGTCTAACAGAGTGTCACAATAGTCTACTTATGTAATCAACCAGTCATTTAAATGACCCCATGACGGTCGAACAAGCCATCGATTGTCTTACAATCTAGTCACTCTGAGACGTCACCTCATTACACTACAACGATTCTTAAAACGGGCGACTTACTTTGGCGACTGAATTCAGTCGCTAAAACGACTTTGGCGACTAATTTCAGTCGCCAAAGTGTAGTCGCAGGCTATAGTCACAAAAAAAACTCGGGCGACTAATTTCAATCGCCAAATTTGGCGACTGAACAATTAGTCGCCAGAAGAAGGAATTGGCGACTGAACAGCAAGTAGTCGCCAAATTGGCGACTGACTTCAGTCGCCAATTTTTTCTTTCAGTCGCCAATTGGCCTGGCATTCCAGGGGTTTCTGTTTCAGCTACTTTGTTTTGGCGACTGCATTCAGTCGCCATTTACATCATTTCAATCGCTAAATGACCTGAGCGTTTTTCGTGAAAAATCATTTTGGTCCTGCCAAATCCAATGCGACTTCAATTCAATACACAATTCCCTGCAAACAGAAAGTAACCAACAATTTGGTGACGAACACCATTTGAAACATCGACCAAATCTCATTTATAGAAAAATGAGAAACATTGTCCAATTACAAGAACTAATTAACTAAACTAAGTCTCCATGTTCGACAGTTTTTCATACGTTACTAAACTAACTATACTACTTGATATCCTATGCTGGCTCCATTACCGCCGCCGCCCCTTCCATTTCGATCGTTAGGGTCTTCATGAAATGGTCGTGAACCAGGGTTGCAAGAGTAGAAATAAGTATCCATGGCTTTAACTCGTTCTCTCATCAACCGCATCTCCTCATCTCTTTCCGCATTTGCCGCTCTTTCTTGGTCAAGTTGCGATTGTAATTGACTTACAAGAGTCGGCTCGTAGGTTTGTTGCGGCTCATATGAAGACCTTCTAGCCGGTTTCTTGAAAAACACACCATGAGCTTGTCCGGTTCCATAGATATCCCCTTCTGGTATCCTTTCACCAATTCAAACCAACTTTCATTATCCGGCCGGTCGGGGTGGGCCTCTTTCTCTGCCTCATATGCCTCCTAGCTATAAAATAATATCATTACATTATTGTTAGCATTAAGAAAACTATCATTAGTTAACCAAAAAATATCATTATCTGAGTTAACAAAAAAACCATCATTAGTTGATAAAAGCTATCTTACATATAACTCCTTGTCTTTTGCCTTAATCCTTGTCAACGGCATTAAATGGCATATTATACTCACATTTCAAGGTTACTATTCTAGATGCAGCTTGTAATAATGACATTTTGCTCCCTTCATATAGTGGTTGTTCTGAAGCTTTTAACATGTCAAAAAAGTCTTTGCTTGTGGATTTGGCGGTTGTTCTTCATTCATAGCTACACGGTCGTCGTTATTGGCAACATTAAACTCCAAGGCATCAGCAACCATATCTCTATATGGGTTCTTATCAATTTGTTCGATGTGAGGTTGTTCTTGAATTGGGGAATAGGCTTCTCCATGATAAATTCAATTATAATAATTTGGACGATGTTACAGATCATATTTTATATAGGTTGGATATATTATATTATTCATTCATGGTTCATACATCAGGAATGCTATCAATATATATAGCTATAGCTTTGCTAGAATACAACGGTAACAATATAACATATAAGGCAAAGGAGATATGTTGCCTTATTTAGTATATTTAGTAGCTGTTATGGTGTGAACACGGTGATCCTCGTAATACCCCCGTCAAGTTGGTAAGTGGATAGTAGACACGCCCAACTTGGGAAGAAGGTCATCAAATGATATTCGGCCAAGTGCTTTAGTGAAGATGTCAGCCAATTGAGCTTTGGTGTGGACGTAGGTGGGTGCGATGGTGCCGTTGAGGATTTCATCACGTGTGGAATTCCGTGAAAGACTAGGAGCCCTTTGAGCCATTTGAGTTCACCCACGGTGTATGCCATGGCTCTATATTCTGATTCGGCGGACGACTTGGAGACGATGCCTTGTTTTTTGGTTTTCCAAGATATCGGAGATGGCCCAATAAATATAAGGTAGGCGGACAGGGAGCGTCTACTAGTAGGACAACTTGCATAGGATGCGTCACAATATGCATGCAATGTAAGAGGGTTATCCGATCGAAAAAAGTAAGCCTTGGCCTGGACTATTTTTAATGTACCGGACAACTTGTAAGGCGGCCTCCCAATGATCAAATCGAGGTGTGTGCATAAATTGTGCCAGGATGTGCACCGAATAAATCAATTCAGGTCGAGTAATGGTAAGATAGACCAAGCGTCAAACAAGTCTTCGATACTGTTGTGGGTCCTCAATGAGAGGGGACTGAGATATGGCAAGGTGATGATTTGGTTCCATGGGTATAGGGGCTGGTTTTGAGCCCAAAAAACCAGTTTCAGTGAGTATATCAAGGGCGTATTTCCTTTGGGATATAAATATTCCAGTTTTATTCTTTGCAATTTCCAACCCGAGAAAGTATTTTAGGGGACCTAAATCTTTCATGTAGAAGCACGAGCTGAGATATGCCTTGAATTTTGTGATCATAGCTGGATTATTCCCACATATTACAAGGTCATCCACGTAAACTAGTACATGGACCTCGGTTTGTTGTTCGGTAATGGAAAAGAGACTATTATCATAAGGGCACTGTTTAAAACCATAGTTTTTAAGAGCGGAAGCAAGTTTGGCATACCAACATCTCGGAGCTTGGCGGAGGCCATATAATGATTTGCGAAGACGACAAACCTTTCTATTAGTGTTACTTTGAAATCCGGGTGGAGGTTTCATGTAGACTTCTTCGTCGAGATCGCCGTGGAGAAATGCATTATGGACGTTCATTTGATGAAGATCCCAATTTTTAGCTGCGGCAATGGCGAGAAGAGTTCGCACGGTGACCATTTTAACCGTTGGAGCAAAGGTTTCGTTGTAGTCCACTCCCTCGACTTGTCTATTTCCCATGACCACGAGGCGAGCTTTATATTGTTCGATTGTGCCGTCTGCATTATACTTGATTTTATATACCCATTTTGAGGCAATTGCCTTTTTGTGAGATGGAAGTTCCTCGGAGTGTCCACGTGTTATTCCGTTCAAGAGCGGCAATTTCTTTAGCCATTGCATCTTTCCATTCCTGTACCTGCATTGCTTCTTTAAAAGTGCTAGGCTCGTAATGTTTGGTCACGACCGACAAAAAAATTCGATGTTGAGGGGAAAACTTCGCGTAATTAATAAAGTGAAAAATTGGATATTGGGTACTTGAAGACGATGAGAATGCGAGATGAGCACGCGTCGAGGGACCCGTTTTTTCGAGTACAAAATCGTTTAGTAAAGAGTTAGGGAATTTCGTGCGCTGCCCTTTGCCCATGGTGGATGGCTCGGTGGTGATGGGGATGGATGGGGCTGTTGTATGGGTGGTAGAGGTAGGAACGGTGGTGGTCGGTGTTGGGTCTGTGACAGGCTGGGATGTGTTTAGGAGAGGTGTGTGTATACCCGAATCACTTGTAGCGGAAGAGGTGGGGGTAGGTGATAGAGTGTTGTGAGAGGAGTTTGCGTTGTGATGGTTAGCAGGAGGGGGATCAATTGGTGGGGTAGGGGTTAGTGTGGCAACGGGTTGTGTTTCATGAATAGTAGGTATAATAAGGGTATCATTACAAGGGCAGATGTCATTATGAGAAGGGGCTTGGATATGGGATGCGTGGTAGGGGAATTCATGCTCTAGGAACACGACATCCGGTGATGTGAAATGGGTATTGGTATCTAGATCGTAAACCCGCCATCCTTTTTGGCCAACCGGGTATCCAAGAAAAATGCATTTGCGGCTACGGGGGGCAAATTTATCGCGGGAGCGGTTTATGGTTTTAGCGTAGAATAGACAACCAAAGGTGCGGATATGGGTAAGTGGCGGTGGTTTATTAAATAGAACCTCATATGGTGTTTTCCCTTTATGAATAGAGGATGGGGTACGATTTATAAGGTAGACGGCAGTTAAAATACTTTCACCCCAAAAATGGATTGGAAGACTAGCTTGAAAAAGTATGGCACGAGCCACATTTAATATGTGACGATGTTTGCGTTCTACTCTCCCATTTTGTTGGGGAGTGTCAACCATTGAAGTTTGAAATAGAATGTCGTTGTCAAAAAAAATTGTTTTAAACAAGTAAATTCCGTGCCATGGTCACTTCTTAAAATTTTGATTTTCTTGTTAAAGTGACGCTCTACCATAGCAAAAAAATGTAATAAAGTAGAGCGGGTTTCACTTTTGTCGCGTAATAAATAAACCCATGTGTAGCGAGAGAAATCATCAACAATAGTTAGGAAATATTTTGACCCGCAAGAGGCATTTTCGGAGTATTTACCCCATAAATCACAATGAACTAAATCAAAAATTCTGTCTGAAATATTAGTACTTAAAGGAAAATGTTCTCGAGTCTGTTTGGCTCGGAGGCAAATAGCACAATGTTTGCTGATAAAAGTAGATTTAAAACTTGAATTAAAAGAAGGAATAAAAGGAGTGATAGATGTAGAAGGGTGCCCCAACCTATGATGCCAAAGTTCAACGGGATCAGATATAGTCACGGCACAAGCTTGGCCTTCAAGGCAGCGCACACCCCGTAAATAATAGAGTCCCTTATGCTGTTCACCCGCACCAATCACCGTATTCGAAAAACGGTCCTGAATAAGGCAAAATTTGTGAGAGAAATGTATAGTAAGAGATGTGTCAAATAATAAGCTTGAAACCGAAAGTAAATTGCAATGTAAATTTTGAGCATATAATACATTGCGTAAAATAAGACGAGATGATAAATAAATATCGCCACATTGAGTAGCGAGTGTGAGATCACCGTTTGGTAACCCGACAGATAACGGGTTGATATTGCGTAAATTAGTAAAATGAGACAATGTTCCTGACATATGGTGGGATGCCCCGGTATCTATTAACCAGGAAGAGGACGGGTGTAGAAAATTACCACTGAGACGCGAGGTAGATGAGGAGGCTTGAGAGGCGTGCCATAACTTAGCAATCTCCTCCAATTGTTGTGGGGTAAGTTGATTTAAATCAACTTTATCAAAAATAGGCAGAGAAGCAGATGGTGTAGCGGAGGTATTACCAGAGTTAGTTGCAGGAACAGACACCATATTCACACGAGCTGTTGTGTCAGTTTTGGGACCAGACTGACGGTTGCTATTATAGCGGGCACGACCAGCCGTATCAGGCACGAAAACCGCGTTACTCAAGTCCGTGGCATTGGGGTCAACATAAATACGATCTCGCGGTCGATCATCCCAATACTCCGGATAATTACCAGTTATCCGAAAGCACTTTTGAAAAAAATGTCCATTTTTCTTACAAGCAATACAGAACTTAGGCTTTTCAAAGGTATTCGGGCCACGATTGGTCTGTTTCTGATCCCGTCCCTCCCCTGCAGGTCGAGAACCCTGACTGACGCGGGTAGCAATAGCCATTGTGTCTGGTTGGGTGTTAACAGGGGGTGGGAGATAGCCCGGACACCGTCGTCTTGTAAAAGGCGATTATAAGCTATATCAATATCAGGGAGGGGAGTGGTGCCTAAGATCTGGGAGCGAGTGTTATCAAAACGAGTATCTAAACCAATCAGAAAGTCACGTACTGTTCCTTCTCCCGACGCTTATCCATGAGACTTACCCAATTACACGGGCAAACAACACAGGAGCATTGAGGTAGAGTATCAATAGCGGCTATGTTATCCCAGAGTTTAGTTAGGCGACCATAATAAGCCATCAAAGATTCAGTTGGGGACTGACGATACGCAAGTAAATCTGCCTGTAATTGATAAAGACGAGTATCATTATCACGACAAAAACGATTCTTAATATCTTCCCATACCTGTCGCGCTTCAGAGCGCAGCGAGATCGTGTCTTTGGTAGCAGGAGCGAGCGAATTAAATAACCAAGTTGTCACCAAAGCATTAGTGGACAACCAAGTTTCAAACTTTGCATCTGTAGCAGCAGGCTTCTTTATTGATCCGTCTATATAGCCGAGTTTTCCTTTGGCAATAATAGCCAACCGAAAACCACGAGACCAGGCATCATAATTGCTACCATTGAAAAGAGTTTGTGTGATATTAGCTCCTGGACTTTCGACATGAACATATGAGATAGTTGTATTGTGGGATGATTCGACTGAATCGTCTGTGTTTGTCATCGTTTGATGAATAAATTGTGTTTATTATTTTAGGGTAGAAAGAGACGAGGAGGCAGAGTATGCAAATGAGGGATTATTATTTTGACCTAGTTGATACCATGTTACAGATCATATTTTATATAGGTTGGATATATTATATTATTCATTCATGGTTCATACATCAGGAATTCTATCAATATATATAGCTATAGCTTTGCTAGAATACAACGGTAACAATATAACATATAAGACAAAGGAGATATGTTGCCTTATTTAGTATATTTAGTAGCTGTTATGGTGTGAACACGGTGATCCTCGTAATACGTAATAGACGAAACCTATTTGTATAGAGATGTTCTTGTACCTCAATGACATATAGGTATTTCATATTTTGGCATTTGCTACAATTCAAAGACACCTAAGTTTATTTTCTACCAAGTCATATCCATCTTGTTGCATAGCGAATTCAATAAACTCGGCAACACCCTTTATAAACCTAGCATTAGATCGTCTTTTCTTAATATCGAACACTCCATCATACATCCATGAACTCCAATCTCTTCATTTTATAATCTAAACAAAAACGAAAAACCTATAAAACAATTTTCAACAATAATATATTATATCTAAAATTACACACTAACTTAAACAACAAGCTCAATCACATATAATAATAACAATTTAGCAAAAATTCCCAATTTATAAAAACCCTAACCCCCAATTTAGCCCTAATTACACACTAACTAACATACTAATAACCTACTACAATCTAATTAACATCCTAATAAGCTACTAAAATCTAATTAACATCCTAATAAGCTATTTTAATCTAATTAACTAACATCAATAAGGCTAATAACAACATCGTCTTATACTAATTTCATATAAACCTTAACCCCAATTTATCTAATTAACATCCTAATTGGCTACTACAACCTAATAAGCTAAGACGGTCTTAACAACCTACTACAATCACTAAATCTACAAAACAAAACAAAAATCAAACTAAAAACTGAAATTGAAATTGAATTAAAGGAGTATACAAACCTTGATTTAATTGAATGAAGGGAAGAACAAGAGCAATGAACGGAATACGGTGACAGTGACAGTGGCGGTAGCGGTGGTGCAAGTAGGTGGTGACAGTATTGTTTGTTGTGTGTCGTCGTCGTCGGTTTGTGTTTTGTGTTTTTGTGAAATCGCGAATAGTGAAGGGGAAAGAAAACGTATGTTTGTATCAGCCAATTTTGCGATTGAAACGTAAATTTGGCGACTGAAATTGGGTAGTCGCCAAATTTGGCGACTACCCAATTTCAGTCTCCAAATGGGCTTTTCAGTAACCAAATAGTGTCGGTGAGTGGAAAATTGGGGGAAATTTGTAGTCGCCAAATTGGCGACTGATGTCTGTCGCCCGAGTTTTTTTTCAGTCGCCATTTTATGTCGTCCGTTTATGATTTTCTTGTTGTGTTAAGTGACTAGGGACAAAATACAATGTTAATCCAGTTCACTTTAATAAGGTTCGATATTGTCACTACAACCTATTTGGATAAAAATAAAGTATAACTAATATCCAGTAAGTACAACGCTCCCCTATTTTGATTGGCTGGCATAAAGTTTGTTTACCAAAATCGATTGGTGGATTGGGAATAAAATCTTCTGAAGCCGCTAGTAAAGCCCTTCAAATGAAACTTCTATCGAAAATCCTTATGGATAAGGAAAGTATATGGGTTAGAGTGATAACTAAAAAATACTTGAGAAATTGTTCACTATTTGACCATAAGCCCAACTCAGTCTCTTCTAGGCAATGTCGTAAGCTTATGACTCTTCGGACACTTTTTAGAAAAGGACTGAGATGGCAGGTAGGTAATGGTAGCAACATTAAGTTCTGGTCTGATAATTGTGTTTTCTCACACCAACTAACCAGCATTAAGAGGGATGGTAATAATAGTTGTGATCTTAATCTTTTGGTTAAAGATTTCATAACATCTGACAAACAATGAGATGTTTGTAAATTAGCCAATCTAGTAAATAACGATATTGTAAATCAGATTACTAACATACCACTACCACATAATGATATTCCAGATACCCTCATATGGGGGTTGTCCGTGGATGGAAATTTCTCTACAAAAACAGCAATTTGGCTAGCGCAAGGTTTGTTCGATCAAGCTCATGACAAATGTAAATTTCAGTGGGTTTGGAAATTGAATATTCCACCAAAAAATTTTTTTTCTCTGGAAAGCATGTGTTGACGGCCTCCCAACGAAAGATAAACTTCTTAAAAGTCGTATTAATGTCCTACCTCATTGCTTTTTGTGTAACTATCCTAGTGAAAATGAAGATCATTTCTTTTACGAATGTCCTTTGATTGGGTCTATTATCCAAGTAATAAACATTACTAGCTACAATATCTTTTTGTCAAATTATGATAATATTACAATTTACAAGTCAGTTTTATAATGAAGCTTAATTATCTCAAAGACTTAATTCCACAAGATGATTTCGTTAAGATCATTTTTATTTGGTGGAAAGCATGGTTTTATAGAAATCATATTATCTTTAATAATGTTAATTTCAATATAAAAAAACTTATTACTTTATGTAATAATAACATTAAGGCCTGGATCGAAACTAGACATAAAAATCTCAAAACTTCCAAGAAAGAAAAGTCTGCTAGAAACACTTCTAGTAAGAAGGAAATCGGGTTGGAGAAACCTAGAAATATGTTTCTAAAGCTAATTTTGGACGGGTCGAGAATAGATGACAATAAAGCTGCTTTAGGATATTGTATAAGAGATCATAATGGTTAAGTCGTGTTGTTAGGAGCAAAAAAGTGTGGATCTAATAGTATTCTTGTCGCAGAAGCACTCGCTTTAAAAGAATGTATTTTAGCCGCTAAAAACTTAGGAATCTCGAAGTTAATTGTGAAGGGTGATCATTTATGTGTTATCAACTCAATCCGTAGCACTTGGCAGATCCCGTGGGTAATCTCTAGTATTATCAAAGATGTGAAACTTGATCTTCATCTTTTCGGTGAAGTGATAATTAAACATTGCTTTCGTGAAGCCAACAAGGTTGCTGACTTCATGACTTCTGTTGGACATTCATATCCAACTCTTTCGAGGTGGGTTGAAAGTCGGTGGCTTGAACTTACCTTACTCATTCGAAATGATGATATAGGTTGGTCCTAGCTAAGAGGATCAACCTAGTTTCCTTATTACCTTATAAAAAAAAGTACTAAATATATAAAAATTTAGATAAACTCAAACGATAAGTGTGATTATCATTATGTAAAAACTGATACCTTATCATATTATTACACATCATATTATCTACAGAAATTCAATTTCCTTGTTTCAATCACATTGAAACGACATGACTTTCATCTTTAACCTTCAACAAGACATTGGTTTAAAATCAATGATATCTCATCTTATCAAGTCAATAATTGTTATTTTCCATTGTTTTATATGACTAGAATCACATCTAACACAATTAAGTACGTGTCTAGACATAACTCTAGACTAAGGCACCCAAGCCTAAAAAAATAGCTCCCACTGTCATCACAATATGTCATGATATGATATGTGCCTGCATGAGCTACTACTAGTTCTTGCATTATTGTCAATTCCAAGCTACTTCCTTTCGCAACATCGAATGTTATGATGTATTCAATTTCCGTTGTAAAATCCGCAACGCATGACTACCCAGTACTCTTCCAGTAGATCAACTCCTCATAGCCAATACGGGATTCCAAACCATCCCTATGTAATTTGGAGGATAGAGTTAGTGTATGTTTTACACAAACCATGACTAGGACTCATGTAACTCCTTAAATGAATTAAATACAAAATATAAACACTTAGTTTCACGTTCTTAGTTCTTCTCAAGTACTAAATGATAACTAATTTGATTACTAAGTGACCTTCACTTAACTTTAGTTAACAGCTCGTAATACTCAAGTATATAAATTGTTAAGACAATAATACATCATAGCGTACAAAATTGATCCGGCAGCGGAAGCAATTTGAATCAATTCTAATGAGAAATTGAAAAAAAAGTAATTTCCATGTTATATCATACTCAAATACTTGGGAAACTCACTTATGATTTGAAAAGAAAAAAATAGCTAATACATTACTTTTGGCTTGACATTTGATATTTGATCTTGGATTAGAAATTGGATTGAGCATCCATGCATACTTTGGTTAGTTATTAGCTTAACTTAGCTTAATTATACATAATTTATTTGTTCCCTTTCTTACCCATCACAAAATTGTTTTCTTCTTAATTTTGGCTTCCTATCATATGTTTACATTGTATTAAATGTTTTTAGCTTTTGTTTTTGAATTAATTAGCATACTAGATTACGGACACATTCATAAGAGTCGAGGTTAGGTGAGCGATTTCTCACATATATATCATTTTCACATATAATCTCGAGCTTGAGCGTAACATGAGAGTCCGAAAATTTAAAGATCATGAAAGAGCTTAAAAGAACATAAGCTTCTTTCATGCTTATGTTCTTAGCTCTCTAACGATAGGTCACACATCTCGATACTTGGCCAAATGAGGCGTGTGACATGTCGTTGGAAAGCTAAGAACATAATATTTCACCTCCACTTGGCCTTGCATCGATTGAAGCTCTAGAACTCAAGATATACCCATTTGAAGTTGATCCTTATGCAACCGCAACTTTAATTCATCAATTGTTTCATACTTCCAATTCTAAATGTCTTAAGTAGACTTCTTTCATGCTTGTAGATGTTTTGCATCATGACAACTTCAAGACATGCCCTTACTTCCGATAATTGCACAAAACTCCATTACTAACCCCGACACTTGAAAATTGGCATTAATGATGTAAATCATGTAAAACTGTATCTCAATGTCGCTTTATTATACTTAAAATATGCTAAATAGATAGTAGAAATATGAGCTTATCAAACATTGACCCATTTTTTACCCTTAGCTCATGAAAATTATGTCCCGAAACTCACTTGAATTGATTATTGAATTGTCAAACCGTACCCGACTCGAAATAGCACAAACAGATAGAAATAGCTAACCAAAATAGATAGAAATAGCTAACCAAAATAAACCCAATCAAAATCGAACCGAAACCAAAGCAAATGTCAATCCGATCAAGAACGGACCAATTCTAACATGATCGAATCTAGTACAAAATAGTGAACTAAAAAAAATGATGTATAAAAAAAGGCTAAACCTGCAATACTACTGATTTTATACACAGTTTTAGGGGAGATCGTCTCACTAAGTTGCTAAAACGTACATAATCTTTCATTTGTTTTTTTGTCTCTCTTTATTGATGGCCTTTTTGTCATCATGATCA
Source organism: Silene conica (assembly GCA_029255685.2). Lineage (NCBI taxonomy): Eukaryota > Viridiplantae > Streptophyta > Magnoliopsida > Caryophyllales > Caryophyllaceae > Silene > Silene conica. The sequence continues at coordinate 71,498,448 of CM055312.2, read as the reverse complement.
GGTTTATTAGCAAGTCATTATATATCCTTCGTGATTGTTTTATTACTTTTGGTATTCTTTTACTTCAAATGATTTAGATATGTTTTAGGCACTTCATTTTAGGTAAAATTCTTATTTGCAATGACACTATCCGTCGTAAGGTTGTGACGGATACCGTTTTCTCTCACAAAATAACCACTTTTTCTCTCTCTCCAACACTATTCATGTGGTCCCCTTTCTCCACTAACTCATTTTGTATCCATTTTATCTCACAAAATATCCGTCACAAACGACGACCCGTCGCAAGCAAGACTTACTATCATTTTAGAGAATGTTCGTAGTTATTATTGACTTATGTAAACATAACTTTTAGTTGTCTGACGCTAAATTGCAGTTTGCTCGTCATTGGTAATTGTTGGCTAATGTTAACAGAGTCATGAGATACAGATACAATTATGTTGCTAAGCTGGCTAAATCACTTCATATTGTCAGCAATTCAGCATAGGTAATAATTGGCAAAAAATAAAGAAAACAAAAGTACTTGAAAACAGAACAAAATTAATATAACGTCATCTTTTTGAAAATAGTAAAATACCCTAAATATAAGTTGGTTTTTGGCAAAAACAACACTTTATACTCCCTCTTACCCAACTTAAATGTCCCATTGTACATTTCCGTCTATTCAGAATATTGTCCCATTGTCCATTTTTGGCAAGTTTTTTACCAAGTTTTTACCATTCTACCCTTATTAATTTTCATTTATTACTCCACTTACTTTATACAAATCATAACACCCTCTCTCCAATCTACATTCCCTACTCAACCAAAATATTAAACAACTAATATCTCATAAATTTTGTATAAACGGATAGGAGGGAGTATTAAATACATTTTTCCAATGTAACTTACCTATTTACGGGTCATGAGCAGGCGGGTCTTGTCCCTAAATGGTCGGGGTTATTATTCTCTCGGTCATTCTTTTATTCATGTTGAAAAGAACTGGTTATTTCTGACAGAGTATGATTGGTTTTTAGGTTGGATCATCTTTTGACCGGTTAGATAAATACGACTAATATGTAAAAACCAAAAGGATGAGATAAAAATTTAGAAAAACCATTAGGATGAAATAAAAATTTAGCAGGCTACTTAAAAACTGAAGGGGCACCTTTGAAAAAAAATGAAGGGCATTCTGTACTGCAAATCTTAAGCACAGAATACTATATAATCGGGCTTGAGGTAACATTGACAATAACAAAATGAAACCCGAAAACAAAACACGCTTTCTTAGCATCTTTCGAAGATTTTGTATAGCTTTTCCAAGGAGGCTACCTGTAAATCAAGACCAGGGATAATTTTGAAGTTGTCAGACATTACAGTAACAAGTAAGCCAATATACGGAAGCAACAAGACTGCAAGTTAAGTGCATACCTGTACAAAAGTTCCATCATTGGCCAATGAATTAGGGGGCTTAAGGAAAAGTCTCATGGCCGGAAACAAGACATGTTGGACACACCATTCGCGTTGAGCCCATGCAGTTTGAGCCTCGGCCAGCAAGTCATGTTCAACCTCATTCTTTTCAACATCAATGCCATCTGTAGACAATACAACTTAATCAGTGCTCAATATTTTCTTAGAATGATTTGAGACCAACCAGCAACAAGGCCCAGTTCACTCCTTTTTGTGCTAACGTCTTCACATTTCGTCTTTAAACTTAAGACAGCATTGTATATGATGAATATTCCATCCAGATAACATGGTAATTTTGACCTTAATAAATTTATAAAGATAAAAATCCAAGTCATACGCATAAATTAGAGATGGCTACCAGAGTCGAGCATAACAACATAACCCCCAGTGCGCTGGGCAGATGTGGGCAGCCTTACCTCTGAGTTGTAGAATGTGTCGATACTAGATGCAAGGAATACATAATACTCCGTGATGTTTAGTTAGTCAATTTGTTTTGTTCCGACATATTCCAAAGCCAAATAATGAATGGAGGTTAAGCATCAAAAGACAACATTCGATGGAAACCTAACATTTTCAAATCCACCAAGGCAGAGTTTGGAAACAAGGAATTGATTCGTTTTCATGATTTCAATAGTAGAAATTAAAATGTTTTAATTCAATTTCAAGAACCTGTTTGGGAAACCATGGAATTAAAACTGAAATTGGGCAAGGTGAATCCGAGTCACGATCACCGAAAAAAAAAATATATTTAAAAAAAAAGGGGCAGCCCGGTGCACGATGACATCCCGCTAGGCGAGGGTCCGGGGAAGGGCCCCACCACAAGGGTCTAATGGGGGCAAGCCTTCCCTTGCCATTTTTTGGCAAGAGGCCGCTCCCAGGGCTTGAACCAGTGACCTCACGGTCGCAAAGCAACACCTTAACCGGTGCGCCAAGGCTCCCCTTCACCAAAGAAAAAAAAAGGCATAGGAAGTTAAAAATTATTTTCATAAGAAAAAAAATTAAAGTGAAAAATATTGCAGCGGAATTTGAGTTAAAAAAAAGTAAAGACAGGAAATCGAATAGTGATGGAATCGAAATGACTACTACGAAGTAGGAATTTGAGAACCCGTTTTAAAAAGCATAGAAGTTATAAGGAACTGAACCCAATTCTGATTCCAAATCTTAAGGTGTCCCAAACGCATGAAATGTATCGAACTCTCAATTATGGAATTCAATTCCAAATCTAGGTCCCAAACATGCCACAAACGACATTGGCACTGCGAGTACTTACAAAAAAAGAACAAATACCAAAACCAGACGTTCAAGTTTCAACTAAGACGTAACTTCAAGAAGAGCATCAATACCTGATTTAATCGAAGAACTTTCTCCACCAAGAGATTCTTTGGATGGTTTCCTCGTATAGTATTCTAAACCCTCGCCTGAGGGATTTGGTAAAATAGGAGGATGCATGGCATAGAAATCTGCGAGAGCAGCTGAAATTGTTTGAAAGCAACTTCTCTCATCCTCCCAGTCAACCTGTGAAGGTCCACAAATGAGAAGGTGAAGCATATACACCAGAGCAAGTTAGCAGAACAGACATCAAATGGATGAAGATTTCACATAAGAGATGAAATAGCACCAAATAAGCAAAGTAATTACATCATTGCCAATACAAAGAACAAATTCAGGTACTCGATCTATGTCAGGCGTGTACTGGTCAAGTATGACAGGAAGCCTAGACAAATTCCCTTGTGGATCTATGTAAATGCAGAAATACTCCTCCAGCATTACAGCTTTTTCCTTTAGGAGCTCTGTATTCATCTGAAAAACCAGAAGAGACACAAGTTTAATGTCAAAGAATAGATAAAATTCAAAACTCCGTTCATGATTAAAATAAGACTTAATTCCAATTTCCAACATTCAATCATGCCATCAGGCATCAGTAAAAGAACTAGAGGCAGTACCTAAGACACGGAGCACTGGAAAGACGAAAAAACATGCCAACTATGGCTGTATATTCTAAAATATTACAGCAACAAATCCAAATCTTGAGGGAAGTTCAGGGACTTGGGACTTTGGGAGTGTTCAGGGTAGAATCAACTAGCAAAGTGCTAACAGCTTAAGGACAGCCACTCCACCAAAGCCACTGCCTCTACCTTAGCTCAGAAGAGAGCGGACAAAAATACAAGGATTAAAGGGAGTAGATGTAACCTCAGCAATTTTTTCCTTCAGAACATCATCCTCATTACAATCTGCATACACATCCTCCTCTTTTAATGCCAGTATAATCAAATCCCGCAGTGGAGCAGGGTCACTTAATTGTATGGCATAAAAGTGAGCAAATCGACGAAGAACCTGCTGGTACATGAGTTCTTTGCTGGACAAGGTAAGAAGAATAAGACAAATGTGCAGCAAGCAACCAAACATAAAGGCCTAATGGTGATACATGATGCTTGGAACTGCATGTCACCAAGTAACTGAAACATTCTACGAAAGAGAAAGAAGACATGAGGCAAATTGTGAAGTCTTTTTAAACAGTCGTTGGTAAATTATTGAAAGCCCAGATGTCGTGATTAAAAGTCTAAGGATGATTCCAGTACAATATAATATTATACCTAACATATTTTTTTTCAAAACTTATACCACAAATACCTAAATCTTATAAACTGAATACCAAATGACAATTCTGGTGAAAAAAATGACAAACTGACCGTTTTTCCCTTCAACTAAACACCTTCCCAAATTTACTTTTAACTCTACTCCTTTCAGTTGACAATCCCCAAATTTAAAAAACAAAAAAAAACCAAAAAAAAAATCCCCTAATCAAGTCCATCTTAATCAATCTTCTTCAATCAATCGAACAGGGTATTATGAGCGTCTCTTGTCAATTACTTATCAAGTATGTACAATTAAGGTTAGATTTTCGCCTACTTTGCATAATCACAACGTGAAATTACGGTTTTTTTCCGCATACTAATGACCTTGTTCAATTAATTCTGACAAATTGAGCTTGTAGCAGAAGCCTAATTTTGTAAGTGTTGTTTGGCCATTTTCATTATTCATTTACCCTAAGTTTGTGATTTCCACTGATTTGTAGAATGTCATTAGAGCAAAGGAACGCCGCATCCAATCAAATGGCTTTGGGAAGAGTTTCATTCAATTTGATTGTCTGTGGACTTTGGGAAGAGTTTGAACAGTTGCCATTGTTGGACATTTTGGTAAACAACAAACAATCAAATTGAATAAAACCCTAATTTAAATTGGGACTTCCGATTACACAAAACCCCAAATTCGATAGTGTAAGAAAGTAATGAAATATGAGAGAAAGAGAGAGCAAAATCAACAGTTGACATTATTGATAAGGAATTCGAAAATCAATTTAATTTAATCTGGGAAGAATGTTCAAAATGAAGAACACTAGATGAACATAATCAAAAGTTAGTGTTATAAAAATTACATGAAGGGTAAAATAGGAAACAATCATTTTTTCACCGGAGTAGTGATTTGGTATAAGATTTGAAAAGTGGTGTTATGAAAGGTATAAGTTATCAATTACCCTAATATTAGATGATCACTTAAAACTTTGGCAACCTTACTAAAGAAAAAAGCCAGAATCACAAGAAAGAATGGAGCTCAAAGCGACATATTATTTATAGAAGACATCAAAAGCAAAATACTATTTCTGAATCAAGGACACAGTTTCACTTCATACCTCAGGTTCACCACATTTGCCAGATAAAGATGGGTCTTATACTGTAATAATGCAAAAACATCATCTGCCATTCCAACATAAGTGCAATCTTTGACAATGTCTAGCAGGCCTACACAAGTAGCAAGTAGTCACTTACTGACAAGAATGTCAAAATGAAGTGAAAGAAAGATTTTACAGTCAAAAGATATTCATGGAAACACAATCGCACCAGCATGACAATTATTATCAATTTCATCGATAAGCTCCTGCACGCTAGTAAGATCTGCAGTCTCCCTCGGATTCCTCCTCTGTCTCTTAGCAGACCTAGAATATTTGTTTGCCATCTTTATGATTAAACTCGCTAACACAGCAGGAAGTGCCCAATAATCCTTAAGCTGTACTTATAACAAATACTATTACACTCTTACTAGGAAAAAAGGAAAAAGAAAAATAGGTAAGCAGGTACAGCAGCACCAACATTCAGCTCTCTACGACAAGCATAGTATTCTGATACAGAACATAGTATGAGTCTTAACAAGACACCAATTCAGTAACAGTGCAACATGCTGTGACTTCACAAACTATTAAAAGAATATTTAATTCTTCTGAATAATTACATGATATTATGCAAGCAGATAATCATTCAGAATAAAGTATGTTTTTTGGGCACTTATCGCAACTTGTAACCCAGAAAACAGCATACTCAACATTAAAGAAGAAAGACAGCATGGTATAGTTAACACCCTGTGATGCTTCTTAATACATGAAAGTATGGAAGTATGGAGCCCTTCTTTGAAGATATTGAAATTTAAAAAGAAAGTTCCAAGTGTTTTATACAAATGATACCGAAATAAGCACTTCTCAATGCTTCAAACTTCAAAGATTCTGAACTACAGTGAAGTAGGGGGTTAGATGTACCCATCTTAAATCTGTGTTCAAAACACAGAGAACGTGATGAAAACTACGTGATAATTGCATCAAGGTACCACTACTTCACAGTATAAGCGGAAAAACAAGTCAGTTTTTTCTCTATTCTCTATATGTTCTGCAATCATTACTCTGTACCATTTCGTCAAAATTAAAGGGATAAGGCACCATTCATTTTTGTTGCTATGTATGGAGACTGGAGAGGATTCATACATTAATCTTCCTCCTATTGAAGGCCGGCATAACAAGTTGTATGGAAGTTAAATCTACTATTAGAATTGACAAAAATATTGTGCATCAGCCAAAGTCACACCTTATGGAATTGAGGCTGGCATGTGTTTCAAGCTGTGTGGATGGTTTAACTTGCATATATGCATGCAACCTTCCAGCAGGATCTTGTGAATCAGTTCTGACCATTTTATGAACTGGAACTTTTTCTAATTTTGATGCTGAGCTGGTGGCCCCTGGGATAGGACATAAAAATTGTGAGGACAATTTCACACAAGCGTTTAGCTACTTAATCCTATCAGTAAAGACTATTTATTTAGTATTAGTCATACAGGGTGTCAAGCATGCAACTGTAGGGTTTGCACTTGCAGGACTACACCAGCTAAAAAAGCAATAGAGAAAAAAATTAAACTGGCTCTGCAAATTAAGGCTTAAAAATTTCAAAGAATTTACCAGTATCTCGCAACTCACATCTATCGATTGTCAATCCACATTTATTATAGACTTCAAACTAGTGGTTAAGTAGTTTCTGTTGTTTTAAATTGAAGTCGGAATTATTCACCTCAGCTATCCTCATTCAATGTGATCGATTGCCATTCCTAATCGGAGTAATTCTAGCATGTTGATTCTGTAGGAGAAAATAGAGCTCACCCAAAAACCAAGAAAATGCATGAAAAAAATTTTGGTGGCTCAGCATTAACCTACTCCACAACCACTTTTCATAAATTATTCTCACAAGTCACATGCACAAGTTCTACGGACAACTTAACAACCCTCGCTCAAATTACTACCAACTTAAGAACCCGAGAACACCCTCACTTTAAGTTACTACCAACTGAAATGGAGATATCACATCTCAATCTTTGTTGTTGCTTCAAACTCCACACCATACATCCTCATAAAATTGACCTCTATTGATAAGGAGTAGCCTCAATCTAGAGACACATGTGGCTCTCCTTTATTGCATATATGTACTCATTAATGAACCAAACAACAAGTGAATGAAACTGTGAACCTTCATATATTAGCCGTTTCATTTTCCATTTATGGTTCATATGTTTACCGTATACATTAGATGAGCCATATTCATATTCATCCAACTGGCTTCTAAGTGCACGTAATATCCTTCGAACGGCCAAAACAATTATTCCAATTCCGAGCAAGTTGAAGACTTCATTTATTTATTTAAATTTTATTTCATAGATATTATTGAGTTAAATATTTGGGAATTAAAATAGCTATCTCAACAAATTCAAATTCTCATGAACAAGATTATACTTCACTTTTTATAGATATACCTGATGAAAGCGTTACAACTTATTAGTGCCCTTTTCTTACTTTTTGCTATGAGAAACATTCCAAAGTTGCAAAGAAAGAAAAAGCAAAAGGGGAAACATATTGAAAAGAGCCATAAATACAAGGTTTTATTGACTTATGTGGGTTTTATGATGCAGTATAAAGAGAAGACAAAAAAAATTCAGTAGTATTGTGAAGATAGGAAAATGATTTTTACCTGGAGTTGAAGGACTAGCGTTAGAATCTTTGCTTGTTCGAGGAGGAATAGATGTGGAGGGCCTGATGATCTGCTTCAGAAAAGCAGTTATAAGGGTAAATACTACTAGAGGAGTGTGAGGACAATAACTAAAGATTATTGCATTGGAGTAGGAAATAAATTTACAACTATAAATAAAAAAATGTTATAATGTGCTCATATCAGTATAATAAAGCTAACCCTTTTTCATTTCTTTCCCTTTTGTTTCCCTTTCTTCATTAGAGGAAGAGGCTTCAGCTGCTATGTTTAACTTCCTGTTCTATCTATATTTCCAACAACAAACTAGGGCAATTGAAATTTGAGATACCCTATTTCTCCTATTGGATTGCCAGATATTTCAGTTAAGGTGCGATCATATCCCGACAGACAAAGAAATATATGTCCTGGGACAATTTTCTTCTTTTTTTTCCCTCCTTTGGTAAGAGTCGATGTCTATTACATACCTGGCGCACTGTAGACAGTATCTCTGGGTAGAACCTCGCAGATTCTCTGTACAGTTAAGCAGTGCACAAGCACAAGCTCCAGCTACGTTCAAACTGTACAACAAGCCCACGCTCTCATAGTGTTTGACACTTTGACACATATGGCATGGCTCATGAGTCATGTCGTATCCCATGTGCCACATGCACAGCATATGGTCCACTTTCCACAAGTCAAACATGTTAAATGCACTTTAGTACCTTACATGCCTTATGGCCACAAGCCTATTGAACTTTATAACATCTCGCAAGTTACTGTCTATGATTCGCAGCATTCCTAGTACTTATCAGCTACTCACCACAATTCAACAACAAAATCTCCAAGGTCTCACCAGAGGCCGTCATACTCACCTAGACAGAACCCTAATTCAAAACTTTGCATCTACGACTTTCTAAACAAGTGTCATTTTTGCAAAGACCGAGTAATCAAAAATATACATAAGTAAATGACAATGAATTATTTATCCTATGAATCTATGATCCCACTCAAATGTGTCTTATGAAAGGTACACTTTAAAAGTTTAATGTCCCTCGCTCAATCTTACTAAAGAAAAAAGGTTGATTATAAACCATGCTATTGGGCTTGTCAACAATATCCCAATCGCTGGCAAGACATCACCATTAGAATCTAAGTAATAGTAACTACATACACCAGTAACCAAACGGCCATACCGTTACGAAGAAGGCAGAACGTCAAACAGTAAGATGCCTGATATAATACTAAAGAGAGAAACAAAAGACGATAACATGATATAAAGGAAGTTAGATGATGCAAGAATCCAATACGTACAAAATGGAGATTAAGCTTTCTTCAGATGAGATTCACCAAATTACTCAAAGATCTACTTACAAGCTACATTTATGATTTACCTGCTCTTGGAATGTTCTGGTCTCATTGGAGTTCATTAATTGCAATTCCACTTCTGCTTGAATCTTCTCTATGATAACTTCCTGATTCAGAAGGCTCACCTACCATTGAAAACTCACATCAAAATACTAATTACTTACATATACAAACAGAATAATAATAATAACAGTATGATAAAGGAAGGATATATATCATGAAAATCATCAGATAAAAAACTCCAACTATTATACATATAGAAACTGCCATGCATCATACACCAGACAAGGAAAATACATGATCCTATAAGGAGACAACTTATTCACAAAAAGATGTGAAATTGTAAAATGACATCAGAATAATAATGCTGTACCTGGCTAGAAGAACTAGCAATGGCTGTGTGTCACCCACCAATAGTACGCATGCATGTGAGATAATGAATCAGCCATAAAAAAATAACGAATATTACCTCTCGTTTAGTGGGATGTATATTCACATCAACATGCTCTGACGGCAATTCGATGGACATGTATACAAAGGGTTTTGAAGCTTTAGGCAGAGTTGCAGCGTAAACAATTTCGATAGCCCTTTTCAAAGCAGAGCACTCAACCAATCTATCTGTACGATACAGCAAATAGTTAGCAAAGTTAGCAAAGTTAAAGAAATGATTACTAACAACAAAATATTCCAGATCCATGATATATTAGTACTTCATAATTCATAGAACTCAGCTTAAGCAAATGTATCAATGTTCATAACTTCTTTCCCTAGAAAGAGTCGCAACCGTGAGAGGAAGAGAAAATGGTGCATCGTGACCAACGACAGAATAGCTATATAATTATAGGCATATGAAGGAAAGCAAGTTCACACGTACCATTAATAAACAGCACCATGGTAATCTTTTTTGCCACATAATTAGAATTAGAAATGAAACCCTTCATGTCAAACACTGAGCTAGAAGTATCATTATCTGAAGCTTCTATCTTTATGAGATTACGGACGACAGATGCACCATATACAGATTGGATTGCATCAAGACGGGAAGAGGTTGCTACGGTGTGAACATCTGCTCTTGCACCCCCATGCTAGAATTTAAAATTAAAAAATAAATAAATAAAAAAGTTGAGGCCTTTAGTTAAAAGGTCATAATCTTCAATTCCGAAAGACCAAGACGTTACGTGCTAACCTTTCTACACGAAAAGCCAGCATTCATGTGATGGACAGCAAACCGGCTTAGCAAGTCAACAATCTTCGAATAATCATCGGCAGAGTTCAATAGAGTTTTCCTCCGTGCTGTCATGTTGTAGAAGAGATTTTCGATCTACATTCATGAGGGGAAAATAAAAAAGAAAAAACTCTGTTTTAAACAAACTCATAGAGTCAGCAACTTCTTTAATAGTTTGTCCAACTTTCTGAAATTGAGCTGCCGGGGATAAATGGTAAGGCGGCTAAATCTATACTAGACCATAGAAGTTCAAAAACTACAGATGAACTAGGGTTGGTTCCTTGAATCGCCCTTCACAAAATTCAAACTTAAGTTGCTAAAACCCTAAAATGTACACACTATATATTCAGATTCAAATATAAAGCAAGAACAAATTACTTTTCCCTATTAAGCAACCAAAGAGTTAGCCTCGGCCACAACAACACTACTCAGCATGTGTTGCATGAGGATTCTGATTGTGCCTTAACTGGGAGGTCTAACTGTAGTTCACATTTTTACCCTGAAGCTAGTAACAAAATTAATCACATAACAAAACAAGAAACCATAATCGCTGTGTGAAAATCACATTGGCACTACGTCAAGTGGAGGTTCAAATGTATGCATCCGAACCCTAAATTTAGTATAACAGACTACCTTAAAACACAACAAGAAGTCAACAAGTGTCGAATCAGTAAGCTCTTACCATTATCTGAGTTCCTTTCACAGCCGCACACGGCTTGGGTTCATGCTCCATCACGCCATCTCTATAAGAAACCCTGTAACAACAAACCACGACACAATCAAACCTCAAAACAGTCATTGCCAGTCATTTCATCACGCAATTGGTGAGCAACAACCAAATTAATCCCACATTTTTACCTATAACCATGTAATTGTCCAGGAGTAATTGTCGTCACAGTAACATGCCCAACATAAGTCATGCTCGCCAATGCCTCCCCTCTAAACCCCATCGACTTGATAGTCTGCAAGTCTTCAAACTTGGACAATTTTGACGTTGTATGTCGTTCGCAAAGTATTGGCAAATCCTCAAACTAGCACAAACAAACAAACAATACTTATTCAGATAATCTTCTTCTGGATATTGACCTATAAATCAAAATAATAAACTAAACTAGCTGCATTCTTGTCCTTGAATCCTTGACAATTAACAGTCATTACATACAATTCTCGACACAATATTCATCATTCAAAAACCGTCTCAATCTCTATATTACTAAAACAAGACTAATATGTATCAATATACTCTCAGTGACAAGATGGGTATCTTAATCCAAGATAAACAATGATTGAGACATAAGGAGTATAAAATAACAAACCCTAATTCCATGGCCGTCATCGGAAACTTGAATAAGCTTCAAGCCACCATCTTTGACGACGACAGAGACAGAAGACGCACCGGCGTCGAGACTGTTTTCGACAAGTTCCTTTACGGCATTTACAGGGCGCTGAATAACTTCGCCAGCGGCAATTCGATTGATAACGGACTCTTCTAAACGGTAAATTTTCGGAGGTTCTTTGCGTGCATTGTCGATGGTATCGTCATTAAGTACCACAATCTCTTCAACTTCATCTGCTTCCATGGCGGAATTTTCTTCACTTGTTGAATTGATTGATTTTGAATGACATACTGAGTATTTGTTGAATTGTGAGCTCATTTGTTAGGTTTATTTCCCGCCACGCTGTACTCACTTCTTCTGCCCCGTACTGCCCCCGTTCTTTCTAGTTTTAGAGTTGAACCGAACTGGGTTGAACTGAATGGGGCTGAGTTGAGCTGAATTGAACGGGGCTGAGCTGAATTGAGCTGAACTGAATCGAGCTGAGCTGGACTGAACTTAACTGAACTGAACTGAATTTAATCGAGCTGAACTGAACTGAGCTAAATGAAGCTGAAATCGACAGAAATAACTTAAGTTTAATTAAAGTGTACTAACTAATAATAATAATAAGTTTTATTTAGCATATTACTACCTAATAATAATCATCAATATATATATATATATATAATAATAAATAAATAATAATTAATAATTAATAATTAATAATAATAATAATAATAATAATAATAATAATAATATAATAATAATAATAAATATATATTTGAGACTTTTTTCGAGCGACGTGGTAGTCTCCAATCTTTTTAAAACTCTTATTTGATTAGTTTTTCGATTATCCCACGTGGGAAAATTAAAAGAAGAACGAATGGACATTGGGTATAAAATAGTTTTTTAAAATTACTTTACTATTTTAATTAGGAGTTCCACGTAAAAAAAAAAATTTATGAGTACACTACACCTATTTAAATTAGGAGTAGTAAAATATCAAAAAACAAAGAAAGTTTTAACATATTTAAACTATCTATTTAAATATTTTTTAGAATTTAATTAGAACTTTCTTAATACACTTATTTATTTATTTTTATTATAAGTACGTAGCAATATATCCCACATGAATAGTTATAGGAATAGAGAAAGAAAACAATTTTAGAATTAAAATAATTTTTGAATCATAATTAAAAGTGGCTTTAAATCCCACATTAAAAAATTATAGAATTTGAATATTTTTACTAATTTAAATTATAATTAAGAGTGGTAATACATCCTACATGGAAAAAATTAAAGGCTATTATAAATTACTTATTTAAATTTTGTAAGGTTTTAGATTTTAATTAAAAGTAGGAATATATTCTGCATCAATGATAACTTGATAGCTTTTACATGTCTTCCATGACTAAAACTTGATCGTATGGACCATTTAAAGGTGGTATGTAATATTATGAGCTATTTTAAATTACCTATTTAAATTTCTAAAGATTTTATATTTTAACTAGAAAGAGGAATATATCCCACATCGAAAAATTAGGTGAATAAAGAAAGAAAATAGGGTAACCCAATTTTACATTTTTAATATTTTATAATAAATCTAATATTTGAGACTTTTTTTCGAGCAAAAATAGGGTATAAAACAATTTTTGAATTTGAATAATTTTTGATTTTGAATTATAATTAGAAGTGGCTTTAAAGTCCCGCATTAAAAAATTATTGAATTTGAATATTTTTAAAAATTTAAATTATAATTAAGAGAGGTAATGCATCCCACATTGAAAAATTAATGGCTATTATAAACTACTTTTAAAATTTTATAAGGCTTTAGATTTTAATTAAAAGTAGGAATATATTACGCATCAATGGTAACTTGATAGCTTTTACATGTCTTCAATCACTAAAACTTGATCGTATGGATCATTTAAAGGTGGTGTGTAATATTTTTTTAACTATCTATTTAAATACTTTATAAATGTTTAACTGTGAAGAGTTGCAATATATCCGAAAAATAGGTGAAAAAAGAAAAAAAATAGGTGAAAAAAGAAAAAAAAAATAGGTTATAAAACAATTTTAGAGACGAAAATGTCAAAAAGTAAAGAAAGTTTTAACATATTTAAAATATCTATTTAAATATCTTTTAGATTTTCATTAGGATTACCAATATGTCCCACATGGAAAAAATTTGGGTAAGAAAAATAAAATAGGGTGTAAAAGAATTTTTAGCGTGTTAATATTAGGCAGTACGTTTGATTATAAAATAATGTGCCAACTTTTAACTATACATTGCACATGAATAAATTAGGGGAATAAAGAAATAAAATAAGGTATGTATAAAATAATTTTAAAAGGTAAAATATCAAAATGTAGAGAAAGGTTTAACATATTTAAACTACTTATCATATTTTTTTGATTTTAATTAGGAGTACCAATATATATCTCACACGGAAAAATTTGTGTAAGATGAAAGGTGAGATAAAAGAAAGTAGATAGAGTATAAAACAATTTTTAGAATATTAATTAGGTAGTAAATTTGATTATAAAATAATGATCCATCTTTTAATTATCTATTTAAATACCTTTTTAGATCTTAGGTAGGAGTAGTAATATATCACACATGAAAAAATTAGGGGAAGAAGGAAAAAAAAATAGACTATAAAACAGTTTTAGATCAAGGGAAAAATAACAAAAATAGGTGTTGCACATAAAGAGGTAGCAATATTAATTCCGTGTAAAAAGGGAATTAAGAGGGACCTAATATAATGGCTTAATAGGTATTTTTTGGACGAGCTTCAGCAGTGCTGGTAATAAACCGAAATGAGTAATGAAAATGAGTATAAGAATACCATTGTGGATCCTATGGGAAGGGTCGTTCTAATACTGAGTTTGATGAGAAAAATAACCAATTAAGGTTGTACCAAGAAAAAAAGGATAAAGTGAATGTAAGAACACTTTTCAACATAGGTGAAATGTTTAAAGGAGCGTCAAAAAATGAGTAATAATAAGAATAGTTTGATGAGAAAAATACGAGCATAAATTAACCTCATTGCCATAAACGTTCTAAGAGCAATTGACAATAACAAAGAATATCAAACGTGTGTTGAGGTGGGGAGGAGAGATCCAAAAAAGAAAAATATAAAAGGACTAAGGCTATATCGTATCTATATTAGTCATTGTTCATACTTTAGATATAACAATAGAAATAGAGAAGACGTTTGCATGTTGTATATATAAAACAACGTTAAGCGAATTAAAACAAAAATGGGTATCGTGTTGTTTTGTTTTACCAATTAAACCTCTCAAAACACTCATGTAAAGGAAAAAATCTGTCATCCAAGTGTCAATTAGCGTAGCTAATAAAATCAAAAGATGAAACAATAATGAATATTAGTCAAAATAAAATTAGAGGATTATACAACTAGATGAATACATCTGGTAGTATAGATTTCGAGCTTTATAACAAAGAATTTGAGCTTCTATATATATTTTACGAACTTTATTGAAAAAAATCTGAGCGACTTTATAAAAACAATTATAGGCTAAATTGTTAAAAACTCGAAAAAAACTACATATAAGCTCAATTAGATTTTATTTTTATTTTTTTTGGTTCAAATGAGCGTACTAAGTCGCGGGTGAGAATCGAACCCCCAACTTCATGGTTGGGTTAAGAGAGCTCTTACCACTTGAGCTAACTCTTGTTCTCTCAATTAGATTTTATTAGATGTACGATAATCATATATCTGGATGTATAATCCTATTTGTGGTCAAAATATGTTAGCATTATAATCTTTTTACAATCCTCTTTACTAAATAAAGACTATCACTCTTAAACATTTAACCCATAACCAATTTTTTAAGAATCCGTGCTACGCACGGGTGATACACTAGTAATAATAATAATAATAATAATAATCTAAAAAAATGTTTGATTAATACAAATTTGCGATTTTTTAAAAAATAATTATATATTAAAAAAAATATTAATTTATAGGTTTCTTTTTTGTAGTCAACTCTAATGGACTTTGCTTTTTTCTTTTCTTGTGTTTTAAAATTAACAAAAGCAACATTTGAATATTTTACGTCTAAACATTAATTTTTTTGTTTTATTATCTAAACATATTACTTCTAAATGTGGTAAATGTGGCATGTATTTCATTTTTTTTATTATCTCAACATTTTACGTCTAAACATTAATTATTTTTATATGTAAACATTTGTAGGTAAATATTATTTGGTGGATTCAGATACCCGAATACACTTGGGTATTTGTCTCATATTAGTCATCCAAACATGAGAGACCATGTGCCTGAATATAAGCATGGACTTCCTAGTGGAATATTTGAACATTTTAATTATCGACATTCATCTTTGAGGATGAAGGTTGAAATGGTGTTTGGTCAGCTGAAGAGAAGGTGGAAGGTGTTAAAAAACATGCCACAAATGACAATGAAATATCAAATGTTAATTATCGTATCCGCTATTACACTTCATAATTTCATACGGATGCATAAACTTGGTATTCCAGTTATACAATCAAAGTATTCAAGGAAGAATAGATTCAAACATGGATGATAAAGAGCGGAAGAAATTCATGGACAAAGTTCGAAAAGAAATTGCAAAAAAATAGGGTGAGATATTGGTGTCCATAATGACCTCGAAAATGAAGCAAATCAAGATGATACGGAAGTCAATAACGAAGCAACATAGATGATGTCTTTGTTAATGATATCTATATTTTCAAGATTATAAATTTCGATTGTGTTAACAAATATTATTAATCGAATGTTATCAAATTTTATTTCTCAATTACATTTTCTCTACTCTCTCATGTTTACTACTACTACTACAACTACTACTACTACTAGGGGCGGATTGAGCCCTATGGCTGTCTGGGCTTAAGCCCAACCCATGAAAAAAGAAAAAATTGATAAGTTTTTGTGAGTAGTAGGCAATCCAATAAAAAAATAAGAAAACCCCAATTACCAAAGTGAGTATCCGACGCTGAAGTCTGCAACGCACCAAATTCCTTTCAGTTCATCATTCTGAATTTTGAAACTTCACCACTTCAACCCCTCCATCGGCTCCATTGCTCCAATTTCTACTAGCAAACTTTAATTAAGGTATATTCTTATTGCTTTATTAGTCATTAATTTTATTTAAAATATCATCTTTCCTTCAATTTTGGTAATATTGTTTATATAAGGTTTAAGAATTATGATTTTATGAATGATTTTGTATATTGATTATTGAGCAAAAAACAAATCATCAGTGAAGGAAACTCAACCATGAAATTAGCGCAAGAATTATGTTATGAATGATTTTGGATATTGAAATTAGCGCAGGAAACTCAGACTCTCAGTGAAGGTTTGAACTTTTGAATTTTGATTTTTGATGGAAATCGAATGAGGGATATGGATGGTAAATGGTCACTGCCTCACTGGTCAGTATTGTAGGATTGTAATAGTGAAGGTGAATCTATGTTTTGTTTGTTCAATAACTCAATAAGTCTCCCCTATGATTTGTGAGTTGTGACGGATATATCCGTCACAAGTTTATGACGGGTCCGATAGCTTCCACTCGTGTAGATAGGACAAGTCTTGGGAATCACAAAAGTGTTTATTTTTTCCTTCTTATATGGATAATATTTGATTCGTTACAAGCTTGTGACGGATCCGTCACAAATTCTAATGAGAATTTGTGTTGTTTGGGTTGTGGTTTGATCTAATAGATTGAGTAAACAATACTTTGGTGAGATGATGTTGCTGTTATTTATTTAGTTGACTCGTGGACAAAATTACTTAAAGTGGCAGCATGTTTTGGAGGTAGTGAATTAGTTGTTCAGTTTAAGGTGTGGGCTAATTCATTTGTTTTTTTACCATAAGATTTTTGGATGATGACGGATAATCGAGATCCCAAGCTTTACAAGACCTTAGCTTGTATTTTTTTTTGTAAGACTTTTTTAAATTTTATTTTTTAGCCCACCGTATTTTAAAATCCTAGATCCGCCCCTGACTACTACTACTACTACTAATAATAATAATAATAATAATAATAATAATAATAATAAAAATAAAAATTATAAACAATAAAATTATATATAAAATAATAAGAGTAAATTAATAATAACTCCCTTTTAAAATTCACTTTTCTAAAATTACTCCCTTATATAATTTTTTTCTAAAATTACTCCCTTAAAATGTATTTTTATCAAAAATTGTTTCAAAACTCTAATTCAAGTGACTTATTTTACAAGTTTATAAATTTATTCTGTTTGTAACGTAGTCAATTTATGCTTTTATAGGTATAACAATGTAGAATAAGTTTAAAAACATACAGAATAGGTAACCTAAATTGGAATTTTGATGCAATTGTTAATAAAAGTGCATCTTAAGGGAGTAATTTTAGAAAAAAATTATATAAGAGAGTAATTTTAAAAAACCCTATTTTAAAAGGGAATTATTTTTAATTTACTCAAATAATAATACTAAAAAAAAAAATAAGAAGAAGAAATAATAAAAACAACAACAAAAACAACAATAATTATCATAATAATTATTAATTAATAATAAATAGAATAATAAAAAAAAATATAATAATAATAATAACAACAAAAACAACAACAACAACAACAATAATAATAACAATAATAATAACAATAATAATAATAATATGGGATGTACATAATAAAGTCGAGCTGAACTGAACTAAAATAAATTAAATGAAGCTGAGCTGAGCTGAACTGAACTGGACTGAATGAAGCTGAACTGAACTGAACTGAGCTGAACTGAACTGAACTGAATAGAGCTGAGCTGAACTGAAACGAGCTGAAAATAAGCCAGAAAGAACAGGGCCTAAGTACTAAGTAGTAAACTAGTACCTACGGTCGTAATACGTAAGTATTGTGCGCCTGAGTAAAAAACAGATGATCCGAACTGGTCGGATATCCGCTCCATACCCGATCTGAATTTTTAGATATCGGATCTGAAAGTTAGGTTAGGAATCAGATATCCGTGTAATATTTGTTGTTGGGTACTCGGTCTAGTAGGCCGTACTTGACCGAGTACTCAAGTTTTAGGTTGTCTGTCAGGTTTTGCCTAAATGTACTCAGTCGAGTACATGTGGACATGTGGTACTCGGTCGAGTACATGTGGTTTGGTACCCAGTTGAGTACCCGTCTGTTAACGGTTCCGCGAGATATTAATTAAAGTTTACATGATTATTATTAATCACTTTTCATTTTCGTCAAACCTTTCTAAATCAGTTTTCTTCTCCTAATTACAATCCTAATCACCCAAATCGATATCTCGTAAGGAATTGTTCATGTTGATCATCGTTGTTTGTGCGTCGATCTTTGTTGACAAGTAAGTCTTTCTTTCTTTAAGTCTATTTGAATCCTAGGGTGTAACACCTTCATAATCTAAGGCCTTTAAGTAGTACCATCAGACTATAAAAACATTATTGATGCCCGTCGTTGAGGGTACCAGAGATAAAATTTATAATTCCTAAACTTAAACTATAGATAGTGAAAGTCAGGGTCGAACCACAGAGAGGTGGGGAATGTTTATTGTTTGATGTTAATGTTTAAGGTCACAAAATTGGGGGTTGATTAGTTGATTACTAAGTCTAAGCAAAGATTAAAATAAAATAAGAAATAAAAGGCAAGAATAAAATTTTAATAAAAGGGATGCTAGGATGTTTGGGTAACAAATAGCTAAGGTAATATAAATCCTAAGGTCAACATGTATTGCAGTCGCGTAAGGGGTGTAACATATCCTTTCGGTCTATGGTACCTAATAGCTCCTTTCGGCCTATGCTATTAGTTCCTAGGTCTCACAATTATTGGGTGTCAACAATAAGGGTGATTCCTAAATTCTAGGTTACATACCTTTCAGTCTTGAGTAACCTAGCCGTCTTAAGGTGTAAACCAATGCCCTTCCCGTATCTTTCAATCTTGGGTAAGTCATTACTAACATCCTACAAGTCTCCCTTCAGTCTCATTGTAGGGTATTATAGTTCACGAATTAAAACGAACAGAATACGAACGCGAGTGGGTCGACCGACCGGCTAGCCCAGTCGGCCGACCACCGCCTTGGTCGACCGACCCATTATGTGAGTCGGCCGACCACGACCCTGCTACAGGTCGGTCTCAAACTTTATATTACCTACGCATATTTATCCCCTACATCCTAACATAAGTATTTAGCTACGCATGATTATTGAAACAACAATAAAAACAGGGATAAACATGGCAATCATAACAATTATCAATCTAAACATGCAATTTACGATAAAGCTTTGGGATTTTATCTTAAACCGAATGCGCTAATAATAAGAACAATAATAGAACTAAATTAAGGAAGAATTACCAGAAATTGGAATTAAGATGGAAAGAAACAAACTTTATTGAATGCTTGAATGATTGATGAACCACTAAAGTGCTTCGAGAATATTGAAAGATTGTAATTAAACTAAAGACTGAATAAAACTAAATAAAGCTGAATAATTCTGGATGTAGAACTCGATGATTAACCCTAAACGAAAGATTAGTTTATATAGGGCGGCAATTAGGAGTTTCCTAAAGACTCCAACACTTCTAATGGACTTCTGAAAAACTTCTGGGCTGCGCTGAGGTCGGTCGACCTACTATGTGGGTCGGTCGACCTCTTTTACAGGCTTCAGGAAAATTCTGGGCTTACATAACAGATATCTGGTCGGCCGACCCAAGTAATAGGTCGGTCGACCCGTTTCCGCGTTAGATTGCTTTGATTTGTCTCGGTTTGACTTTTGGTACTTGATTAGTGATTCCAGTTGACTTTCTTCGTTCCTTAGTTATGCAGAAAATCTCGAGGGCATAAGTTTGGTGTAAAATTGTCATTTTTCCGCACAAATCTGCAAAAGTGCATAAAAATACGAAAGTGCACAATTGTTGGGAAATAAGGGCTAAAACATAGTAAATGAGCGACCAAATGCGTGTAAAATTAGATGTAAAACATCATAAAATAGACATGCATCAAATTCCCCAAACCAAACCTTGCTTGCCCCCAAGCAAGAAATAGACTCGATCTTAACTAATGGAACGATTTCAATCTCAGAGCGAAATTTACATGTTAGCCAAAACCAAAGCTAAGTACAAAATGAGAAAGCATTTAAATCATGCAAACGAGTTATGGTGTCGTCAAACTTGCAAACTAGAGACTATAGAGACTTATTACCATGGACTCTCGCGGTACGCTCGAGACACTTATGAAACAAAGGGTGAGTAAATGTAGAAGATAGAAAGAAGTATTTTGTAAAGACACTCACCTAACTGCGACCCATGAAAACATGCCTGCAATCTAACATGAACAAGAATTCTACAACTATGTATAAACACACTCATTAAGTGACTCAGATACATACAATTGAGGTAAAAGATATGTGAGGTGAAAGGTAAAAAGGGGTTAAGATGTTTTTGGATTTGTGGGGTTAATAGCCAAGCTAGTAAAACCGATTCCCAACAACATATTTCACAACTTTTTTTGATATTAAGAAAGTGCTCTTTTGTAGCACAGCTCTCACATTATAAATAAGAAAGGACTCCCAAATTATTTTGAACGAAGTACGGGAGTGATAACATGTAAAAGAAAGGGATTTTAGAACGAAATTTTGAATTCTAACACTGTCAGGTGGTCGACCGACCTATAAGGGTGGTCGGTCGACTGACTTTCTGCTGTATATTTTGATTTTTTCGTTTTTCTTTTCCTTCTTTCTTTTTCTGAATTTTTCTGTTCTTTTTCTTTTCTTTCTTTCTTTTCTTTCTCTTTTTGCTCAAGATAGCATATAAACCAAGATGCCTCAAAAGTTAAACCAAAGACCACAAATACTAGCTTGGAAGGGTAGGCTAAGTATGGGATATAGTTTTGGGGGAATAAAAAGGCAAATTTGGCTATGTAGGGCTTATATGGGTAAATAAGAGAAAAGGGATCCCAAATGCACGTATCAAGATTCACAAAACGAGATAGTAAAACAAGTGTATAGCAATTCAAGTTCATGTTTATGCATATTGATGCAACATGCTCCAAGGGGAGTACTACTCACATCCTAGACAACTGGTTTGAAAATGAAACCAGGAAATAAGCTCTAAAACTTAGAATGTATAGTAGGTTGCCAAGGTATACGTCAAGTCTCGAGATATACAAATAGTTTGACAAAAACTCGTAGATATGCAAAGGACTCTTATACTAAAACAAGTTGACAAGGCAAGGTAAAGGCATAAACATGTAAGATAGCAAAATCATCCTTGAAATACTCTCGTTCCGACTCGACCTATATGCTAAAATAAACGTGCATTTTTTGGAATTTTTTTGAATTTTTCTATTTTTTTTGGATTTTTCTTTTGTATATATAAGGAAAAATAAAGAAAAACAATGCAATACGGAAATGCAATAAACGTGTGACGAAATGCAATGCATGTGACACGAAACCATTCCCCAAACCAACCCGCACAATGTCCCCATTGTGCATTAGCCTAAGTAAAGGTTTCAGAAAATTAAAAGACAGATACAAGTAGATAAAAGCTAAGGAAAAACTGGAAAGAACTCACTGGGTTATAAAGCGCGTGAAAAACCTCCCCAAACCAGCGTAAGCTGGAAGGTTTTGGTGGCCAGCAGTGTCACTCAAGTAGCCAAGATTGGTGCATGATTCCCGAGGAAGAAACGAACATGCTGTGACGGACGGGTAGGTCGACCGACCTATATTTTGGGTCGACCGACCTTCCTGCAGACTGCAGGAACTCCAGTAATTCAGGGACCAGGTCAATCGACCCATATTTCAGGTCGGTCGACCCCTCTGCTGCACAGCGGTCTTCGTTTCTTCGTAAAACCTGAAAAAGTATTTATATATATATCCAACAAATGCGCGAGATGCCAGAAACAAGTCCAAAATCCTAACTACGCAAGCACGACGGAAAAGGTTCTAAAAAGCGAGCAAACTTAAAAAGTCTCAACAATAAAAGTAAATTGTCTTAAAAACTGAAAATTGAAATAACTATCCGCTAAAGATGCGGAATATCTCCGACCACGGCTTTTGACGACATGTCGTAGCCTCCACAGTGTTTGCTTGAATAGCAAAACACATCTCCTCTCCGCCGCAAAGCATATGCGACGGACTCTTCTCTTGAGCTTGTCCTCTTTTTTCTCTGTCCTCTTTATCCTTCTTATCTGGGTCTTCATCTTCCTTGTAGCTTAAGAATCCCATTCCTCCCCTTTGTACGGTAGTCTCCTTTATTTTGGGTTTCCCCAAACCAACTCCTGCATTAGTTACAGTAGAAATATCCTCCATATTGCTCCCAATCTGGGGCGGAGGTGTAAAAACAGGTATAGGAGTAGGCAATAAAATAGGAGAAGTAGTGATGACTTTGTACTTCTTTTCAGAAGCAATAGCATTACAGGTAATAGGGGTCATAACATCCTTTTTCCTATAAGATAGGCCATAAATAAAGGAATGCTTTCCTACTTTGAAAGTTAAAGTCCCAGTGCCCACATCTATGACGGCTCCCGCAGTGTGGTGGAAAGGTCTTCCTAGTATTATAGGTATATGGGCATCCTCAGGGATGTCCAAAACTACGAAGTCCACAGGGAAGAAAAATCTATCTATACGCACAGGGATGTTTCCCAACACCCCTACGGGTTCCATAGACGTACGGTCCGCCATCTGGACAGTCATACTAGTTACAGCAAAGTTGGTCATTCCAAGTTTTAAGGCTACACTAAGGGGCATAACACTGATACTAGCTCCTAAGTCGCATAAGGCCTTTTTCACAGGGAAAGTTCCTATATTGCAGGGGACAGAAAAACTGCCAGGATCCTCCAGCTTATGAGAGGCAATGACATGTGATAGGAAGCTGGAGGATTCCTCAGTTAGGGCAATTGACTCAACTTTATCTAAAGACCTCTTTCTTGACAAAAGTTGTCTCATAAATTTAAGGTAAGAAGGAACCTGCTGAACTAATTCTAAAAACGGAACTTGAACATTTAATGAACGAATTACGTCTTTGAATTTGTCAAAAAATACCTGTTCCTTTGTAGGTATGAGTCTTTCCGGGAAAGGAGGGGCTGAAGAGTCAGTATTTGCAGCCCTTCTCAGAAATCCCGGGGTCTTGTCACCCCGAAAAAGAAAATCTCTTAAGTTGTTTGGCAATTCGGGACGAAATGCAGCTTCCTGTTCCGCATCGGGGGTCAGTCGACCCTCTTCCTCGGTCGATCGACCTGTTTCCTGTACAGCGGGATTTTCCAGACTCTGCTCAGAGGTCGGTCGACCTGGCTCCTGGGTCGGTCGACCTTCCTCGGTGTCAATCGGCTTCGGCTGTTTTCCTTTTTGCTTCTCGCCTCCCACCTTAGCCCCACTTCTTATGGATATGATGTTTATAGTCTCTTTTTTCGGGTCCGTCTTGGTCGGAAGTTGACCCGGAGCCCTGGTATCGTTCTTGCTCGCGATTTGAGCAATCTGAGATTCTAACATCTTCATCCCCGCTTCCCTAGCCTGAGATTCCTTGTGGACCAACCCAATGAGATTCTGGATAAGAGCATATGTGTTGGGTGGTGGGTTTGAAGGTGGTTGAGGGTTGAAAGGTGGTTTTTGGAAACCCTGCTTATGTGGAGCACTAGTACAAAAATCCCCTAGTGCGTCAAGTGATATACATCAGTTCTATCAAAACTGACGCAAAAATTACTTAATTTTGGCGGGAGGCCAATTTTTGCCCTATAATAAAGCATTTGCGTCGGTTCTTGAGGAAAACTGACGTATATAATGCATCAATTCTCGAGAAAACTGATGTATTTGATCAAATACATCAGTTCTCAACAAAACCGATGTATTTGAATACACCAGTTACATTAAAACCGACGCACTTTAAATTCCCATATTAAACACGCCCTTCCCCATTCCCAATTCCTCATTCCTTCTTTCGCGCTCAACAACAAATTAACGCCTCATTCCAATGGACACCCTACCACACCACGCCATGCACCCCGCTACACCATACGACACCAACGACCCACTGCCGACCCACTGACGCCTCGCCACCGATTCCAGTGTCGTCGTCTCACTCTTCTACATATCCAATTCCTAATTTGATATTGGTATGCGTTTTACTTAACTTATTTTGTAAGTTCTTTTAAGTCTCATTATTGTTGTTTACATACAATTTTCTGTAGTAATTGATTTGTTAGTATGACTTGAATGTAAATCTAAAGTTATTTTAGGGTTAGGTTTAAATCAAATTGAGGGTTTTCTATTTTAATTAGCCTGATTAATCTACTCACCTTCAGTAAATTTGGGTAGATTAGAGTAAAATTTCTTTGAGTGAATGTTGTTTATCGAAATCAGATTCGCCAATACCGTCACCTTTGTTGTTGTTGTTGTTGTATAGCACGAACAGATATTATATTTTCGAGAGGGTTTTATCGGAATTCAAGGGCTGGAATCTGGATTGAACAATTATCGATTGCGTGAGTCGTGTGCTCCTTTATTAACCACTGCAGCTTATCATCAATTATTTTGTGGCTCTCATTCTGGTAGAGATATCACGGCTAAGGTAAACTGAAACCTTTCACTCTTTAACTTTTGATAATGATTGACTTTAGGTCAGTGTTTGAAATCATGGCGCTGACAGTTTTCGCAGTTGAAGTAACAGATATTAAAAGAAGCTTTTATAGCTATTTTAGTCGTCTTTTTAGAGCTGTTTCTTTCGTCTTTTTTTTGCTAGTTATTAACTTTTGATAATGATTGTATTCAGGTTTGTTAGTTATTTACCTTGTTTTTTTTGCTACTATTAACACATTGGTTATCTTATACTTACCTTCAGGCTGAATTTAAGGAAAAGCTAACAAGAATGTATGATGTCCGAGACCCAAATTCAATAAGCTTGAACTATTTAGAATGTACATAAGATTTTTTACCAGTTTGAGTAGTTTTGATTTGCCCCTTCATATATCTTTAAGGCGTAATGGGTTAATTTAGTTTGGTTTTGCTGGAGCTTTTAAGGTTAGTTCTTATCTTATGTTTGTGATAGTGAGAAGATTTTTGATTTATATCACAATATTGTATTCTGTGGGAGAATTGGATATTGTACAGTCACTCTGTAAATTGTTTGTCACTTGTTCGATCCATCTTCATCTGTTGTATGTGATTCCATTTTGTGCATAGGTAGACGTGCATCAATGACAGTAGAATTCTTGAACAAAATCGCCAATTTGACCAGTAAGCAAGTTCTTGATCGATATGGTCCTCGATATTAGTGGTCCATACCAATCTTTTAGTGAGCGATATTTATTGTTACGACAATTGTGGAGTTGAAATCGTAGTGGGTGTGTTCTTGTGGTTTGTATGTTGTTTGGAAATTGTTCTGTTGCTACAGTTGCTGTTATTGTATCTCTAGGTAGTACTATTGCTTTCCTATATTGTTATTGTTGTTACGTTTTTAAATTACGTTGAGTTTCAGTACCGTTGTTCTGTTATTACTATTGCTTGTGTGTTGTCCCATGTTGTTAAGCTACTGCTACTGCTTTTGTGCGTCTTGTTGTAAGATGCTGCCACTCCTTTAATTGCTATTGTTCTCTGTGATAATTGTGCTGCTACTCCTGGTCGTTGTAGCCGCTTCTACCACTCTCTATTATTGCTATTGTAGCGCAGTTAATGTTGCGTGGTGGGCTGCTGCTGCCCTTGCGCTGTGTTGTTGTTATTGTTGTCTCTTGTGTTACTGCCGCTGCTTGCCCTTGTTTTGTTGTTAATTGCTGATGTGTTTTCTTTTTATTACTGTTGTTGCGTGTTCTTGCTGCTACTTTGCTGCGTTGCTGTTGCTCTAGCTGCTTGGTGTTGTACAACAGTTGCTGCTACTGTACCACTGACTTGTTGCTGCTCTGCAATGGACATTACACTGAACCTCAAATTGCTGACATCCCTGGTAAGTTTGCATTTCGAGTCCTTTATATCTTACCTTGATCATGTTTTGTAGGTTTGCCTTAGATTATTTGTTTGCGTACTTCATTCGTGTCTTGTTTGATATCCAAAAATATTCGTAGCTATATTGGTAAACATACTAGCAATGTGAGTCATATTAGAAAAATATGGGGTCTACCAAATTATTTAGGTGACTGACTGCTAATTTTGGAGTATTTCTGATGCTGGTCTTTGTGAAGATATTGTGTTTATTCAGAAACCATTTATTAATATCACTAATCTGTATGACTTGATGCTATCTTGTAGTTGTAGGTATTGAACTTTGGCCATGGAAGCAAATCCATAGGGACAATATCGAACACCAGAGCCATATCAAGACCAAATATGTTATATATGGACTCACATTCTTTAATGACTTGGTCGTTTCTTTAGTTTTTTAATCTCTTATGCTTGTAAATTATTCACCTTTACTGTGTAATTTCAATCTATATCTTTCTGATGTGTTTGATAACATATTGATCTGCTAATTTTAATGTATTTTATTTTTATCAGGTTGTAGTGTTGATAGGAAGTTCTGCTAGCGTTGTCGACATTTGTAGGGACCTTGCCAAGTTTGCTAAAGAGGTCCATGTAGCATCCAGATCTCAACCAGCAGGACAAGTTGGAAAGCAACCTGGTTATAATAACATGTGGCTCCATCCCATGGTAAAACCACTCGCCTAGGGTAAGAAAGGGTGGCCGTCGTAAAATAATACTGATGACACTTATTGTTGTTGGATTCCAACTAATTGATAACCTAATATTCTGCATCATTAACATTGCAGATAGATAGAGCACATGAAGACGGGAGAGTGGCTTTCCAAGATGGCAGTATGGTGCTTGCAGAGGTTCAGCTAAGAGCCAACAAATCGTTATTTTGTTAGTTTTAGAATATGGAGTAAAACAATACTGGCTCACAAGTTGTATTCACTTCTTTTGTGAAGTAGATACAATCCTGATTGCAAATATCATTTTAGTTTACGCGGAAACATTTAGTATAGATTAGCTTAGTAACACTAAGACGTTTGTGCGATTATTTGTACTTTGGATTGTATTTGGAACGTTGATTGAATGAAGTGTAATGTCCTTTGGTTGGAAATCTTAATGCAGGTAGTTTTAAATTTTTGGGTATCAGCTTTATGGGTTGGTGCTACCGAAATTTCGGTAGCGAATTTTTATATTTTTTTAAAAACATAAGAGCAAAAGAGTCAGTTCTAAGAAATAACTAACGCAAAAAATAAGAGCAAATGAGTCAGTTCTAAACAATAACTGACGCATATACTACACTATTTGCGTCAGTTACAGAAAAACTGATGCAAAAAATAGGAGCAAAAGAGTCAGTTCTAAACAAAACTGACGCATATTTTACACTATTTGCGTCAGTTCTATCACAACAACTGATGCAAAAAGGGTGTTTTTTGCGTCAGTTGTTGTGATAGAACTGACGCAAATGTTAACCTTTTGCGTCAGTTTCAAAACTGACGTATCAATAAACGCCCCCTCCATATACGTCAAAACCAGAACTGACGCAATTGGTCATTTAGAACTGACGCAATAGGGGATTTTTGTACTAGTGGAGGGGTGTATGTGGGATTTTGCTGAGGTTGCAGGTGTTGTGGGTTGAGAACATTCTGGCTTGTCCACCTCATGTTGGGATGGACATTATTGTTATTCGGGTCATAAAAGTTGTTCCCTCTATAATGTTGAAAGGCGGCACATGTCTCATTAGATGAGGTGCAAAATTTTGACACATGCCCCTCTCCACCACACCTCTCACAAGCAAAGGGTCCGTCTTGAACGACATTCACCTGATACATACCTCCTTTGCTCCCGCTTCCTATGTCTAACTTCCCACCACTTTCTAGCTTCTCTAACTTGGCCATCAAGGCGTCAATAGCAGCCACGTTATACTCAGCTTTCCTTTGATTACCTCGGGAAGTTCCATGTTCAGCACGATGCACAGCAACATCCTCTATTAACTTGAGACCCTTAGTCTCTCCGGAATTGTCCTGGAACCTTTCATTGGCCGCAGCATCTAAATAGGCCCTGTTGTCATCATATAGGCCATTGTAGAACTGGTTACAAAGAAACCATTGTTCGAATCCATGGTGTGGTATGGATCGAACAAGTCTCTTGAACCTGTCCCAAGCCTCACTAAGATCCTCATTGGGCCCCTGCTTGAAATTTGTAATCTGCGCCCTTAAAGCATTTGTCTTGGATGTAGAGTAGTATTTTCTGTAGAATGCTAAGGCTAGGGTATTCCAATCTGTGACTCCCGCAGCAGTGCGGTCTAGGTCTCTGTACCATTCCCTTGCAGAATCCCTAAGAGAGAAGATAAACATGGTTTGTTTAATCTGGTCCTGTGTCACTCTATCTGGGGGTGCAATAGAGCATATGTAATATGTGAATATTGAAATATGCTTTGCAGCATCCTCATTGGCCGAGCCTCCAAATTGGTTTCTCTCAACCATAGTAATATAGGCAGGCTTGGCCTCGAACGGCTTCCCAGTACCTGCAGGTAAAGTGAACCCTTTGTATAGGTCCTTTGCCTGAGGCATGGAGTGACTGGCAATAGTAGTTTCCTCTGTCATGTTTTCTTCTTCTTCTTTTGGAAAAACTTGCAAGTAGGTATAAGATGGTGTTTTTGGTGAAGGTGGATTGTTGGGTGAATTTGGTTGCGAAGTTGGTGTTTTTGGTGAAGATGGTAATGGTGGTTGTTCAAAGATGTCCTCTTGGAATAAGGAAGATGGTGAACCTCCTTCCTTACTCGCTAAAAGATGCTTCCTCTTTTCTCTTAAAGTCCTCTCAAGCTCGTGGTCAAGTGGTAGGAGTTCTCCTTGGACTGACCTGCGCATAAGATGGAAACTACAAGAAAAAAGTGAGAAGGTTTAAGGAACAAAAGTTCCTTAAACAAAAGAAACAAAAACAATAAACAATAAACACTGGCGTCACCTCCCCGACAACGGCGCCAAAATTTGATGCCCGTCGTTGAGGGTACCAAAGATAAAATTTATAATTCCTAAACTTAAACTATAGATAGTGAAAGTCAGGGTCGAACCACAGAGAGGTGGGGAATGTTTATTGTTTGATGTTAATGTTTAAGGTCACAAAATTGGGGGTTGATTAGTTGATTACTAAGTCTAAGCAAAGATTAAAATAAAATAAGAAATAAAAGGCAAGAATAAAATTTTAATAAAAGGGATGCTAGGATGTTTGGGTAACAAATAGCTAAGGTAATATAAATCCTAAGGTCAACATGTATTGCAGTCGCGTAAGGGGTGTAACATATCCTTTCGGTCTATGGTACCTAATAGCTCCTTTCGGCCTATGCTATTAGTTCCTAGGTCTCACAATTATTGGGTGTCAACAATAAGGGTGATTCCTAAATTCTAGGTTACATACCTTTCAGTCTTGAGTAACCTAGCCGTCTTAAGGTGTAAACCAATGCCCTTCCCGTATCTTTCAATCTTGGGTAAGTCATTACTAACATCCTACAAGTCTCCCTTCAGTCTCATTGTAGGGTATTATAGTTCACGAATTAAAACGAACAGAATACGAACGCGAGTGGGTCGACCGACCGGCTAGCCCAGTCGGCCGACCACCGCCTTGGTCGACCGACCCATTATGTGAGTCGGCCGACCACGACCCTGCTACAGGTCGGTCTCAAACTTTATATTACCTACGCATATTTATCCCCTACATCCTAACATAAGTATTTAGCTACGCATGATTATTGAAACAACAATAAAAACAGGGATAAACATGGCAATCATAACAATTATCAATCTAAACATGCAATTTACGATAAAGCTTTGGGATTTTATCTTAAACCGAATGCGCTAATAATAAGAACAATAATAGAACTAAATTAAGGAAGAATTACCAGAAATTGGAATTAAGATGGAAAGAAACAAACTTTATTGAATGCTTGAATGATTGATGAACCACTAACGTGCTTCGAGAATATTGAAAGATTGTAATTAAACTAAATACTGAATAAAACTAAATAAAGCTGAATAATTTTGGATGTAGAACTCGATGATTAACCCTAAACGAAAGATTAGTTTATATAGGGCGGCAATTAGGAGTTTCCTAAAGACTCCAACACTTCTAATGGACTTCTGAAAAACTTCTGGGCTGCGCTGAGGTCGGTCGACCTACTATGTGGGTCGGTCGACCTCTTTTACGGGCTTCAGGAAAATTCTGGGCTTACAAAACAGATATCTGGTCGGCCGACCCAAGTAATAGGTCGGTCGACCCGTTTCCGCGTCAGATTGCTTTGATTTGTCTCGGTTTGACTTTTGGTACTTGATTAGTGATTCCAGTTGACTTTCTTCGTTCCTTAGTTATGCAGAAAATCTCGAGGGCATAAGTTTGGTGTAAAATTGTCCTTTTTCCGCACAAATCTGCAAAAGTGCATAAAAATACGAAAGTGCACAATTGTTGGGAAATAAGGGCTAAAACATAGTAAATGAGCGACCAAATGCGTGTAAAATTAGATGTAAAACATCATAAAATAGACACGCATCAATTATCCTCTCAGTTTCAGGCACAATATCAAAGTAACTGCCAAACAACTTATTATATTATAAGTAGTAAACAATAAAGACGTTACAAACCAAAATTACTACAAATGAAAGTAACAACGGAAGTTAAGGTATAACTATGACACTAAACTCTGTGAGGTGACCATCTACCATCCTAAGCATCAACAACAGCGGCGAACCTAAGAATCTGCTCACCGCGTGTCTGAACGTTCCTCCCGCGGGTTTTTGTCTTTGTCTTTTCCGTGTTCAGACCCGCGATTATTTATATAAATTAAACCGAGGTTAAAACTCATTTACCTAAAATCAGAAAATTAAAACAAAAACCCTAATCCCCTTTCATTCCTCTCTCCCAGATCCTTCAAGGGTCCTTAGCAAAGGTTTAGACGCGCCGATCATCTAACCTAGATTGTTGTTAGCAAGTAAGTATCGTTCTTATCTTTTCTATGTCATTCGATTTTAGTATGCCTTGGTGAGTAATCTATATATATATATGATTCATAGGAGGAGATTTCGTAGAGGAACGTTGGTAGAAAAGGCTTGGAATTGCATTCTTGATTATTGCCTTGCGGTAGAGTTTTCTTACTCAAATCTGATAGATTGTGATTGTGACGGTATGTTGTTGTTAATCTGATATCACTATACTGATGTTGATTGATTTGGGAACATATGTGTGGGACTGTGTAGGACCGTCGTTACGGGAAACGACTCTCACTCCTACTATCGCTTTTCGTGGGACCCGCCATGGAGAGGATGTGCACATTAAGGATCTGGGTACCCCTTGCCGCGATCAATTGGGGGATTGGATGTGGGGCTTGAGGTCATCACTTGTGATGTTGAGATTGTGATATCAGTACTTGTGATGTATCAGATTATTGTGATTATCAGTGTGGTGTTGTTATTGATGATATCTGTGACCGTCTTATTACCAGATTCTGACGCTTGTCGTATATTGCATGTTGATAGGTTCGGTCGTACACCTACACAAAAATACCCTAGGTACAACAAGTAAATGTAGTATGAAGGGGTTGATTACTCTAGGACACGGGATATTACGAATAAGAATGCTATGAAATAATTTCTATCTAAGTCGGTTACGATTTGAGTTGGCTTTTGTATGATTTAATGATAACAATATAAAAAGAGTAATCTAGGGGTTTTGGGTTAACATGTGAATATTATGAAAGTGTAAATGAATAAAAACATGATGTATAATATTGTTCAATTATTTTGGTATTAAAAACACTAAAACTTACGTTAGTAGTGCTAACGATATGCCGGGGTCTAACTGTCTCACAACTTTTGCTATGTCATTCTATTATCTCATGCTTAGCCTAATTCTATTATTTGTCCTCCAACATGTAGAAAGAATACAAACTTAATCTTTCTTTTGGCCTTAAACTTGGATTAATATTAAACAAAACAAGCATGGATATAAATAATATGATAAATATTATGCCATCAACTAATTATGTCACTTTTACTAATGTTTCATCACATGTCTTCCCTAGTCCCTAGATTAAGTGATTAGCTATTCATAATAAAATATAAACGAAAAAAAAATGAATAAATTAAGCATAATGAAATGTAAATAAAATTAAGGAAGAAGAAATACAATACCAAAATGAGAAACTTATAACTTGTATGGAAGAACAATAATAAAACCCAAAAGATTACTTGAATAAAATTGTAGTTGATTATTACAACTTGGAAATGTAAACAAATGATAAACTATTAAGTAAATGTATGAGAATTTGTATGAAAATTATTGTGAACTAAACTAATATATGAAAAGAGAAATGTAAAGTATATGGAAAAATATGAGAGAAAAAGATATCACTAAAGGTCTCAAAGCATCCTCCTTTTATAGTAAAATGAGGTTGAAAACGGAAGCAGCTACAGCACCCCGACCCCGATCGGGGTTGCCATCCCCGATCGGGGACGCAGCTCCGGAATTACTTTCTCCTTAAACCTTCAATTGAATGCTTGGGGATCCAATGTAAGCCTTTATTGCTATGATTTATCACCCGGTTTAGGGTATTTGAAGGATAGTATTTGAAGTGATTTTAGAATCTTATGCTTTGATATTTTTATGATGTGTTGAATTTGTATTTTGGGCTTGACTTTAGATAAATCCTTAGTCCATTATTTCCATGCAACATCTCATGCAATTCTCCATACTCGGTCCATTTCTTTTCTTGCTTCTTGGATCAACTTTGTATTCTAATTTTGCATTATTAGTAAGATTATACTCCTAAAAGCATAATTACCTACGGAACATGTCAAAACAACAAAACCAACTAGAATACAAATATTATCTCAATTAACACTAAAATTAGTGCAATAGACAAGTAAAATGCAGCTAAACTAGGAGTAAAAAGTATATAAAATAAGAGTAAATTAATAATAACTCTCTTTTAAAATTCAGTTTTCTAAAATTACTCCCTTATATAACTTTTTTCTAAAATTACTCCCTTAAAATATATTTTTATCAAAAATTGCTTCAAAACCCTAATTCAAGTGACTTATTCTACAAGTTTATGAATTGATTACGTTTGTAACATAGTCAATTTATACTTTAAAAGGTATAACAATGGAGAATAGGTTCAAAAACATATGGGAAAGGTAACCTAAATTGGAAATTTGAAGCAATTTTTAATAAAAGTTTATCTTAAGGGAGTAATTTTTGAAAAAAATTACATAAGGGAGTAGTTTTAAACAACCATATTTTAAAAGGGAGTTATTTTTAATTTACTCATAAAATAATTACATATCAAACTCGCACAAGCTAAACCCTTGCTTGTCCCTAAGCAAGAAACTGTTGGGTGAAAACATCCAACACAAGGTATTCAATTTGCTAAGTGTTACATGTGACATAAAATTAATAATGTACATGTAACTTAGATAGTGTTAAATGAGTGTCAATGCACTAACTTAACGTTGCTTAAAAATTGCATTAGCACTTGGTGAAACAAATGAATTATATTAATTCATTTGTGTGGTAAGGTGAAGTGATCTTAGGACATTAAAATATAACATCAATTTACTTGGCTATATAAAGGATGCAATTACTTTGGAAAATATATCTCATAAATAATATTATCAAACAAGGTGACTGTAAAGTCGGAGTTTAACGGTGTGAGAGGTAGTACAACGGATGTTCTAATTCAATAATTTAAGAGGTTACTCTAGGGGTGATATTAGTAGCATTTACTAGTATTACTAGAGGTTTAGAGGTTGTTATCTTATTTCATTGTGGATTCCGGATTGATGTTTATTCGGACGGTTACGTTGTACTGGTACTATTTTTATAGTGGATTCTAGTCGATTTGGCTAGTGGGTTTTACTTCCAGTTTGGAAGGTTTTGCCCTGGGTTTGACCCTAAATATTGTCTCATTTTATTATTGCTTACATTTATTTACTTTTACGGTTTACTTGTCGGTTGGTTGCTTCCGTTGCACGTGGGATATTGGCGCTAATTTCCCAACAGTGGTATCAGAGCCATTAGGCTCGATCTGGTTCCAGATTTAATTGGCAAGAATGTCAAATATGGCGTCTCAATTTGTAGTACCAAAATTTGACGGTAAAAGTAGTTTCACCCTTTGGCAAAGAAGGATGAAGGATCTCGTGGTTCATCTTGGCTTGGCTAAAGCTGTAACACCCCCATTTATTTAAGAGTCTTTAGCAAGACATTCTCAAATAAATAGAGCTGTTATCATCTCGGAATGCCCGAGGTAGTGAACAACAAAGTGAAACAAACCAAAGTACTTTATATAAAACTGATTAAATTTAAACTTTTAATATTACAATTACTACGCGAAGAATAAAAGTATAACTGATAACATCTAAGTATGTGATCTAATTCTAAGTAGGTCCAAGCTATGTCTCTCTCAATGCCCAAGCTTGTAATCCATCTGTCTCTGACCTGTAGAATCTACTCCCCATTCCGGATCATCGTAGGTGTACACGAAGACACTGTCAACCTCGCGGTTGAGTAGGATAACACAATAATTATAATGCAACAGTTAAATGATATGCAAATGCCAATGATATGCTCGAGCTCATTCTCAATATCAAATCTCAAACTCATACCCTTGCACCAAGCCATATCGAACCTCCCGGCAGACTATAATCGGCCGTCGCCGAACACCAGCTCAATAGCTGATAAGACAGCAGGCCTGGTTTGCAGAACTACCCTGGGCTTTATATCAGAACAATATCTGACCATAACTTTCTCAGTAACCAATGCATATGTTATGCCCATGAATGCAACGATATAATAATTCAATCATGCTATCAAATAATGAAATTCTCATGCCATTACCAATAATCCACAATTAATCCAACCAAAATCATTCTCATATCAATCATACTCAGCATCCATAACACACAATACCGCATCCATTCATACACATCATAGAGTATAAGGTTAATGTATCCTACCTGGATAGCAATATAATCCCGTCACGCAGCTAACATCCAATCAGAAGAGTCACTTTATCACACACTCAACACCTAACAAAATAAATTACTTAATTACCAACTAATACAATTGCGCCACTAATATAATATATCAATCATTCAAATCTATTATGTAAATAATATATATATCGCATAACGAGACCGTATTAAACATAACTACTTTAATTAACTTAAACAACGCGTCCTTATTATTTTTGTAACCAGTTGCAATTAAATAAACGAACATTGAAAATATAGTCGTCTATTGATAACCTTCACATTCTTGTATAAAATTTACTTAACAACTTGAGTAAATAACAACATGAGCAAAAATACAAATAATAATAATAATACTAATAATAATATTAATAATACCCAACAATAACAATAACTATGTAAACAATACTACTACTACTAATACTAATAATAAGAAAGACAAGACAACAACAAAACTACTAATATAATACTAATAGTAATGATAATAATAATATCAATTACAATAACAATAACATATATCAATAATATAATAATAATACTAATCATAATAATAATGATAATAATGATACACCAATCATGGCCAAACAACGACAATCACAAATTAAATCACGCATAACAACCCCTAAATAACAGTCATCAACTCACGACACCACACCCTTAGCAGCCTACTTCACAGCCCTATCAACCGCCTTCTGGCCACCTGAATTGCCACCAAAACACGGTGGTTGCCACCACCGTATTATGGTGCACCCACTGGCACTAATCACTACCCTTGACTCAACCCCAGCAACCCTCGAAACCCGTACAAAACTCACTGGTCACAAACAGTGACAACCCGCTCTTGCACCCGTGTTTCCCCTTCTGCAACCCGTCACTTTAACCGCCAATTAATACCACCATTGCCGCAACCAAACTCCTCCCTCGACACGTCACGTCACCCACAGCCCCCTGGTGCCAAGCACCCACCCTCGACACCACTCATTCTCTGAGAAAACCACCCTCACTCTATTCCACTCCGTTTTCATGCGATTAAACACCCAAACGAGACCTATCATAAAACTGTCATGAGCCACCACAAACCACCGTGATAACCACTAACCAAACCCCCTGACTACCCTAACACCTATATCAAATCGTGAACACGTTGTGATTCAAATTACACACAAACATCATACATTCACGCCCCTGTTCTGAAACAGCCCCAGTTCTGCAACAGGCGGCAATAACGACCACTAACGGTGGTCCTAGGTGGTCAACGACAACACCACAAGGGTCAACATACGACTACCATACGTCATAGATTACCCCGTATAGCCGGAGAAGATGAGTGATGACGAATGAGAAGAGGTTTGCACCAAGTGTGCAAGTACTATTAGGTTGTGCATCTCGTATTCCGTCATCAATTGTGTTCTTAATGACGACTCTCCATCCGTGATATGGGAAAAGTTGGAGAATCTCTACATGGCGAAGAGTTTGACTAACAAGTTGCTTTTGAAGCGACGGTTATATCGGTTGAGGATGGATGAGGATGAAAATTTAATTGGACATGTGAATTTGTTCAATGGACTGTTAGACGAGTTAAAGAAGATCGAATTAAATCTTGAGGAGGAAGATAAGGCGTTGTTAGTACCATAGATAACATCGCAGCAATAAAACCTTCCTAAAAGTTAGACTTTACGCATACATCTTACGTAAGGTGTGTTGTTTGTGGCGTAGTCGTTTCCTAATGTGCCTATAGGTTTGATAATGTAATAAATTACATATGGTGTAGTAGTTACTTAATCATAGCTGTGTTGGGGTGGATGTTATAGTGTGCTTTTAGCAGGGTATATGTTAGTGTGATGTTTAGCGTGTTGGAAGAACTACGGGGACGAAGTTCCTTTTAAGGATGGAAGACTATAATACGCCATGTTAAGGATCCGTTGATTAACCTTTGACTAATATGATCCTTATTGAGAAGTGAAAAATAGGGTTTTCCTTTGAGTCGGGACAATTAAGGACTAAGTACTCGACCTACTAAGGTTCACTCGGCCAAGTATCATGGTACGCAATGGAGTGCAGCATACTCGGTGGAATACGTCAGGTACTCGACTGAGTACCATCGTGACAACGACATATAATATTTTGGGATTTCGACTTAAATCATATTTCATTTAAACCTTTTTTTTCCTTTTCCTTTTTCTTAAAGACTTAATCATGTCTCCTCCCCTATTACTTCACCTCTCACCACTATTGGGACCTCACCGTGATTGCGATGCTAAGGGATGGTTATAGATGGAACTTGGATGCGTCAAGGTGGATCTCCTTAGTCTTCGGCATACAAACACGTTGTGTTTTAAGTTCGTGAATTTAGGTAATTGATTAGTTGATTCTACTAGTACAGTTCAATCTCATCTCATGTTATGGTATCTTTACTTGTTGTAAGGATGATGTGATTGGTTAATATGCGTTGATGTGGTGGTTGTTATATTGTGGATATGCGCGCGGTAGGGTTTCCCTACTCAGTTTACTGTATGATTGATTATAGTTTGTGTAATATCTCGAAAATATGGCTGTGATATCTAAGTTTATTTGTTGTGTCGATAATATTTTTTTAACGGTTTTGGTATGCTATAAGTAGTTAATCGAGTAGCATAGTTTTATGTTGTTATGGGGGTTTGATCTCGAGACCTTTGGCACGTTAGTATGGGCCTCGAGATGCGTGCTACCCTACCAGCCCACGTTTTGTGTTTTCCTCAAACACCTACAAACCCTACCGAGTAACACCTCCTGCCGTCACTTTTAAACACATATTCTAAACCTAAAAACTACCCTAATTCTCATTGAAACACCACACATCCACAACCGTCACAGCAGAGAGTAAGTAGGAGGTCCTCACGGTGGTTTTAAGGCAGGCTAGGGGTGGTCGAAACACTCGAGAAGTAGGTATGTTTGCACGCTGTTCTTTCATTGTGTTTGTCAACGTCTTTTATCTATAAGTTTAAATCGTGTAGTTGTGTTTACAGTGGCTAATTTTCGTGCAATAAGGAACTGTGGGGTTTGGGAGTCGTGTCTGACCATAATCGTACCTTTGTCAACCATCGGGTAACACCAGGCAGGGCGGTTTTCCGCCGCCTGTCACAGAACTCCGTCAAGTTTTTTTTTAAATCGAGTCTGAGCATGTATAGTTATTCTTAGTTTTGATGCGTCCCGGTTCTCGTGTATGGTGGTAGTTGGAGTGGAGGAACAGGTGGTGGTCAGGGGAGTGTCGTGGTGGTCGTCATAGCGGGTTCAGACGGCTAAAGTGGTGTCGAAAAAGGGGATTCGTTCCACTGTTCGTTTCAGGGTTTCGTTTATACGGGTACACTGGTGGTCTGGGAGTGGTACCACCGTTGACTCGGGGGAGGTCGACACGGTGGTACCACCGTGGGTTAAGAGTCTAGTGTCAGGGGGTGGTTTTGGTAGCGGTCTCGGGTGGTGGCTTGGGTTGAACGGTCGTCGACAGGGTTTTCAGATCAGCCTAGTCGTGTGGTAGGGTGAGGGACCAGGCCCGGTTTGGGGGTCTGTTTCACCTCGCCGGCGGTCGACGATCAGACTGCCGGTGGTCGCAGGAGTAGCTGGTGGTTCTGGGTACGACGGTTGGTGGTTGTGGTGGTGTGTTACTGTGGCAATATGTGGTAAACGCGTGGTGAGTGTAGGGTAAGGGGGCTGTTAGTCGCGGGTCACTTTTTACTACTTATTATTATTAGTACTTATTATTATTAGTATTGCTTATTACTTATTATTATTATTATTATTATTATTATTATTATTATTATGATTATTGTTATTATTATTACCATAATATATATTATTATTGCTATTAAGTTTATTATTATCATTTGAGTTGTTTTGATAGTCGGTAGATTATTTAAATAGTGATGGTTGAAGGAAAGTGCGAGTCGGGGAGTTGCCTTTTAAGAAATTACTATAGCGGAAAAGTTTCCACTTTAGGAAACTTTCCATTTTTAGAAGGTTTCTATTTTGGTAAGGGTAACTTGAGTCATGGGGGTTCGGAAAGATTATTAATTCATTACGTAATGTATGTTTAGGTGACGGTTTTCGCGTGGAACATTTCTAGCAGCTTTACGGTTGACTTTGCCTTCTGCAGTCTGAGGTAGGGGAAATACTGTATACATGTTTATGATGAGAAATCTGATTATTAACTGATGTTAGCTGTGTACATCTTATTGTATGAATGATGTTATATTGTGATTATTTACCTGCATATTCTTGTGATACGATGTGGTGATTATTGGGTCTTGTGATAAGGAGTGAAGTATATTGGGTCTTGTGATACGGTGTGGTGATTATTGGGTCTTGTGAATGGAGTGGAGATAATGGGTCTTGTGATACGGTGT
Source organism: Silene conica (assembly GCA_029255685.2). Lineage (NCBI taxonomy): Eukaryota > Viridiplantae > Streptophyta > Magnoliopsida > Caryophyllales > Caryophyllaceae > Silene > Silene conica. The sequence continues at coordinate 71,458,401 of CM055312.2, read as the reverse complement.
GGAGTATATTGGGTCTTGTGATTCGGAGTGGAGGAAGATGCCTTTCTTTTTATAGTAATGTTTTGATTGTTAACTTCCTCTACTCAACCTTGTGGTTGACCCTGTGTATTCGTGATCACCTGTGATGAACCAATTTATTGGGGAGTAGCTAGATTGACAGGTACTTGAGACTATGGGAGCTAAAGGGAAGGCAGAGCTTGGATCCGGACCAGACTATAGTCTAGATCACCATAGTTGTTCTGTTATGAGTTGTAGAGTTTTACTTTATCTTTTGAGACAGTTTTTGGAGACAGTTGTAAGAGCTTGTTTTGAGTTTAATATTTAATAAAGTACTGTGGTCTTTCCTTTGTTATCTACTGTCTCGGTAATCCGAGATGGTAACACCCTTAATTATCTGGGGAGTCCTAGTTCAGGCCCCTAAATAAATGGGGGTGTTACAGTTTGTGATGCATTGATTGTATTGTTTGATTAATTATTGTGGCATAGTATAGGGATTGATATTGATTGTGGAACCATTGTCGAGAAATGTTCTTCACCCCCATGTTCGCCCTTTTTGGCTCCCGTCACTAGGGGATGTGCACATTAATGATTTAGGTTCACTCATTGTGATGAGCGGGGTTTTACGTGGTTAGGTTGCGGTATCCCACTGGCGGTGAGGGTTATCTATTGTGATGGAGGTCTGTTAGAGCTACATGTTGCGATATGTATTTGAATTTGGGCTGCCGTTCGGATCCTGGTTCTCGGAGTTTGGTGATATGATTGATATAGATTATGCAGTTGGTTAATTTATTGTCACTTGTACCGTGTCTTGTTGCATATGCAGTTACATACTGGCCTTGTGTGGTATGTTTGTGCTGTTCTTTTTCTATGTCTTTGTTTGCGGTGATCCATTTGATGTTGCTGGCAAATTTTGAGCAGTGAGACTTTTTAGGTGTTAGCTTGGATGTTGGCTGTTAATTGTTGTCTGCGATTGATGACGAAATAGAGTTGTATAGCAGTAAATGTAGTAGTTGTCATCAGTTGTATTTATATTAAGTTTTACTTTTCCGTTGTAATCATAAAGCATTTAAATGTTCTTTTATTGTTAATTTAATATACTTAACTCAGACAACCGAGATGGTAACGCCCTTATCAATTAGAGATGTCCTTGTTAAGGTTCTTGGTAAAATGAGGGTGTTACATTATGTACTCTTACATATGTGATATTGAGTATTAGTTATTATGTTCCTCTTTTTTCATTCATATATGAATGTTGCTACGTTAAGGAGTATTATATATCGAAAATGTAATTTGTATCACATTGTATAATTTTTATATGTATGTAACATAATATTTCATATACTCCTTCTTAGTCTAAGCATTCATTCATTTTCTCTTGAACATCAAAATTAGAGAATTAAATTTGAACTATACATAACAGCTTACATCACATAGAATGAATTTTGAACTACAAACTTACGAAAAAATAGGAATCAACACCCAACTAGCATGAAAATGGGAAAAGGGAATCAACACTAGAAGCAGCGAGGGGGTAGATTTTTAAGTCATAACAATGATCTACCTCATTTAATTTTGCTCATATCCCTTTGAAACTCTTTCTCCACCCTTCTCTCTATTGTTTAGAACTACTCCTCACAGTCACAGGTAGGGATGGCAGGGTCGGGTCGGGTCTGACCTAATGTGTCGGTAATCGGTATGGGTCTGAATTTTTGAGACCCGCTCGGGTATGGGTCTTCCATAAACACTTCGGGTTCGGGTTCGGGTCTTGTTGTTGAGACCCTACCCGACCCTTAGACCCTTATATTTATTATTAAAAAAAAGAAAAAGAAAGAAAAAAACACACATACGAACGTCAATAACCTAAATAACACACATACAGACGGCTGTTATTAGTTATCAGTAATACATTATACGCATATCCAAATACCCATTAAAAATAATGAGGAAATTAACGAAAATGATAAGTTTGGCTATTAGATAAAATGATATAATTTAGAGAAAAGATTGCTTAGTCAAAGAAAAAAAGCGAACCCTAAGGTAGACCCTACCCGTACCCGGACCCTCTTGATCGGGTATGGGTCCATTAATTTCAAACCCTTTAGATTCTGGGTCGGGTATGGATCTAAGGTATATGACTCAGGGTCGGGTATGAGTCTTGCTGAACCCTACCCAGACCCTGCCCATTGTCAACCCTACTCCAGTGGCGAATCTAGGACGTGTAAAATGGGGGTGATTACACTATAAAAAAATAGCGTTATTGCCACCGACGCAAATGACGTTGCAAATTATTGTTTGCGACGTAATTTGCAACGAAATTATTTTTTGTGTTGGAATTTGCGATGGCGGATAATTTTCCAATCTCGCAAACAAAAAATAAAAATGGCGGGAAGATTTGCGACGGAAATTCCGTCGCAAAAGACTTTAGCGACGGAATATGCGTTGCATTTGAGGCTGACGGATTTTTTTTTGGACCACTAGTAAAAAAAAGTCAGTTAACCTTTGCGATGGATTTCCCGTCGCAAAAAAATTGACTGACCCTGGTCAAGTTGAAGTTCAGTTAACGTTTGCGACGGGAAATCCGTAGCAAATATTGTCTTGCTTTGACCCAGACCTTGGTCAAGGTCAAGGTCAATCAATGTTTGTAACGGACTTCCCGTCAAAATATAGTCACTAGATTAATCTAGTCTCTAAAATTTTTGGGTCCTATGCGATATTTAAAAGATAAGGCCTATTAACAAAAGCTTATTTTAATATACAAATGCTTGATAAATAATAAAACAATTTGATGATGGATAATTCTAGTAAAGACTCGTCAAAATATAAACTATTTATTTTTAAATATGATTATGATTTTGTAAAATATCACCATAGTAGTTGTTGAGCTTGATCCTAAGTCATTGGGTTGGTAAGAGAATGTTTCTACCACTGAGCCATTAAACTTTGTTGAAATATTAACACATAAATAAATATATATAATTGTTTTTCCTGATTAATGTGGGTGAGGGTTCAACCATCACCCTATAAATCCACCATCGCCCTACTCACGGGTCAACAAGGTATTGTGTCTCGCATTTTTTTCCCATCAAATAACAGAACTGATTTATTAAGAAGTGGTCTAATTAGTTATGAAATCACATAGGGTTATAGCCAAGTCTACAATTTTATAAACAAATTACTCAAAATAGGACTATATAATTGTTTCAAGTATACCATTACACTAAGATGGTAAGAAATACCCTACACTTTGTCAATATTATGTCATAAATTATCTAATTATAGGATGAGATTGAAGAGGTATTTATTTCCTTTAATATACTCTCTCTTACTGTATATACAATCATCTTTATGTTTGACAATCCTTTTTGGGTTGATTGTTTAATAATAAAAAGTTTACAATTTTTTTAGAATTGACTTTTATAGGGTATACGGTTACAAGTACCCTCTACAACACACAATATAGGGAAAAAAAAAATATAAGTCCCTCATGCGACGGATATATTCGTTGCGAATTTTGTATGAGTCAAATTCTCCCACTTAGGTAGATAAGATAAAACATAGGGAATTTCAAATAGCGTGCCTTTTTCTACTCAAATGGATAATAATACTTGATCCGTTACAAATTTGCGATGTCCGTCACAAATGAAAATTTATGAAAAACACGTGATAACTTGGCAAAGTTTTGTTTTCTTTTTACAAAGGTAAAGGGGAAAAAAACTTTGTTAGGCCTAGGGACGAAATTATGTGCGACCCTATTAAGAGTTGGGTAAATTGCAGATAAAAATAGAATGAGGCTTATTTGAGTTGGCAAATGGTGAGAGGCAACAAATCAATAGATTTTGTAATTGTAGGAGGATTTTGCAAGATATCAATTGTAGGAGTAAATAGACTACTTGTTTTTAGTAATAATCTCCTAAACTTTGTAATATAAAAAAGGTATTTAAGTAATGGAGACAAAATAAGGATGACATTTACTGTCTCTATATCCTATAAATTAAAACATAAAATGGCACAAATCGTCACTTTTCCTACCTTCAAATACCCTGTCACTCAAACTATCAACAATATGATAAAACCTTTTAGAGGTTCAGATTTGAATCCAAATGCAATTCCATGGGATCCTGAAGTCGAAAGAGGGACCGAACAAGAGAGAACCATTTTTATCACCTTCTCAAATGGACACGCTTTAACCCAACCCGAAATTTGCTTCTTTTTCTTATGGTAAATGTGTATTTTTAATTATCTATATTAAAACTTAATTACTTTATCTTACTTAATAATATATCGTAGTTAATAAAGTAGAAGAGAATAGCACGTAGTAACGTAAGTCTAATTTTTGTCTGATAGATAGGTCGACACCACTCTTCCTGGTAAATTATTAGATATGTTAGACGCATTTTGATATAATGTTACTTTTTTTTAATATCTTTAATTTGTAAACATAAGATCAAGTATAAAAAAGATGTATAATTAAAAATAAATGTATGTTATGATTTTTGAAGTAGTCTTTTGAAGTCAAAGGTTTAATTCTTAAAACAAAAAAGTTGTCATTCATCATTTAATAAAAAAAAAACCACATAGATTTAATTTAATTTGAATCAATCTATTTAATAATTTGTTATGTTATAGGGTTTTTGGAGCAGAAGTGGAGAGGGTGTATATACATCGCCCCAATCCTATAATTCCTCCTCTATTTGGCAGAGTGGTCTTTTCTCGTCGTGCTTCGGTACTCATGGTTCTAGAAAATCGAGAGGAGACTCATTACCATTTTGGCAAGAAAAGCATTAGGTGCAAGAAGTTTGATGAAAGTAAGAAGTATGAGAAAAGGAACTCTGATTAGAAGAATCATATGCAAATTTTGAAGAGCAAAAGTGTGCCAATAATGTCAATTATTACTACTTAATTATCATCATAAATCTCTCTTATATATTTTCATTGTTAGCTACTAAAAATGTTGTACTTGCGAATTACAAGAATAAAATTATGGTGCTATTTCGTCAAACTTTAGAAGTGTTTTTGTATTTTTTTTTTTTTTTTGAATGCAGAAAGAAAAAAAGTTTATATAGTCATGGCTTCAGAAGTGTTTTTGTAAATGAAAAGGTAGAAATTAGACCAAACACTATTGTTCAGAGAGTTAAAAGCTACTTTTAAAAAGTCAAAAACTACCTTCTAAGCCACTAGAAATAGAAGTAGCAAATTGGTGCTTCGAATTCTATTTCTAGTTTTCTTTATATTGGTAAGATTGTATCACATGACAAAAATAATAATATTTGAGTGATTATTCATAATATTTCTAACTTTCGTCAACAAAGATATTAATATTTGGAATACATGTGATATTTTTAAAAAGCAAAACAAAAAATTGTTCACTAATTGGCCAATCATATCAATTATCAAACAATGAAAACCAAACGCTTGCAATTTTTTAGAAAAGTAGCTTATGAAAAAGTCATTTAAAAAAGATTTTTTTTTAATAAAAGCATGGCTAAATACCCCTATATTTGATCAAATGTCATAAATGTTTATCAAAGTTCATATTATGTTTGAGTATGTTCCGACATTTTCATCTAATTAAAGACCAGCGTTTTCAAATAGTACTACGTATCAAGTTTTCCACATTTGGTTAACTGCGACTATACATATGGTGTAAGGATCCGCATATTTTAGACGCAAATTTAGCCTCATAGTTAAGAATTTGCGCGCCCAGTCCTTTCGCTTCGAGCCCTTGGATTTCTTATTTCGCTTTTGTATTTTCATTTCTATTTGTTTGTATCATTTAGTACTCCAAGACTACTTCATGCGTGTCGAATCTTGGAGTCTCGTTTTTAGTTTAAGATACGCTTTTAGGAGTTTAGAAAACGTATCGTTATTCTGCAACATCAATTTTCACTGTTACCAGGCAAGAAATATCAAATTTGCCTCTATAAGAGGTGCTAGTCAGTGAAATACCGCTTATCATCATTAAGCTTGTTAATGCTTTCTTATTTCTTTCAATAATCGTATTGCTTACTTTTATTGCATTCGTGTGCCGGACATTGATAATCGTGATTAAGATTCCCGACACAAACCCCGATATCCGAGATACGTGCTAGTGGGCGATCCCTCACTAGTACAAGACCCTTGTTGCTTGCATTCTTGCCCTAGAGTCGGGTAAGGGTGCGCACCACGATCCGGCAAAAGTACAGGACCGTGACACATGGCTAGCTACGTGGCATGCCTTGTCCCCATATCCCTTAACCAGCTCGTGAGGAGATAAGGCTAAGCCTGACTGCCTTAGCATGAGCCTGAATTGGGCATGTCGGGATAGGTAACATAAAATTTTTAGAAGGTTCTTCGGAGGATGAACTTAAAGATCATGAGCTAACTCGTGGGACCGGGTTGGAACTTGGATCTTCACTGACAAACATACTAAAATGGTCATTTATGTGTAAGTATATGTGATGACTTGTTTTTTGTTGTTGTCGTAAATATTTATATGATATGAATATTAGCCCTCGGCCCCTCAAACTAACGGATTACGAAAACAAATAAGAAACGTTGTTTGAGTGGCCTGGTCTGGCGAAAGCTTTCTCCATTAATATAATTCCACTTTTAAATTATATCAACTAATATAATTATTAGATACACCTCAACGAGACTTTATTCAAATGTTCCGACCCAAAATTTGGTGTTTTTTTTTTACCCGGTCACGGTAATTGGGAAACGTCAACATCTCGATTTTTCGAGGCAGTGAATCGAAACTATAATTAGGTAACTATTTATATAAATAATGTATTTAGTGAATTACAAGATAAATAAACAAATAAACAATACCAGTCGTGAGTAATATAATCTTTCTAGGGGAACTACACTTGACTCGGTGATCATCAAATCCCGTGGCTGACCCTGTCTCCCGCTAGATAGCAAATGCATCCTGTACTCAAACTGCTCTCAATATGATGGAAATATCATAAGGATCAACGCATGTCACCCTGGAAATAGGTGACAATTACAGTACACACAATCAACACATGTGAGTTTCAATAACACGAGGAGTCATGGAGCGTAAACATAAATATAAAAAGCAATGCAAGAGTAAGTCACACGGTCTCCAAAATTACCTCACTAGTACCGGGAACACACGCGGGGCACCGACCAACTGGTGACGGCACCGTTGCACTGCTCACCAAACGGCCGGACCGCAGTCCGTAAAATAAATACTCGTGATACCGAGCCCGAGCGCTAATCAGACCCTTGCCAGACGTCATGACACCACACGAGTCCCTCCATAACTCAAGCCAAACGTGTACGTCCCTCATGGAGTGAAAGCCCCAAAAGGCGCCAAGCGTAACACAGTCTCCTCACCGCCATACGTCTCCTTAACAACAACACAGCCAATTCACAATATCCACCATATCCGCCAATCACCGCATATATTACAATATGCAATAAAATGATTTTCAATTATGAGTCATTCTATGCGTTGATACATCGTTTCAACATCTTTCGCCAAACACCAAATGATGATTGGGCCGCATGTTCAATATACGAAGCGTAACTATGACATTTCATTATTTTATCGATAAAATGATTGCTCAAACACTCGTGTCAACCCCTCTGTGTTGTCATCTATGTGGCAATACGATCGTTTTGACAGTAATTAGAGTGCATTTGGAGTCCGGGTCAAAAACTGTTTCTATTTTACGAAAAAACATCTCAGATTTAAGTCGGGATATTTCTAGAAGTCCTAAAAAATATCAAAAATATTTTTATCTTGAAATTATCATGTTTAACGGAATTGGGAATTCGATTCCTTCCCAAACTCCTAAAAAATCCGTAAAAAGAATCTGGCTGAGGAGAAACACCTTCACGAGAAAACGCACCCCTATTTGTGCCTCTTCATGGGCATCCTTCCAGCATACTTCAAATCTTCCCGTATTCCTCTCGTGCTTTGATCCTTTCAAAATTCCTTTCTCGTGATTAGTTTAAATAGAGGCATCCACTTCACGTATTTCTCACGCGAGTGTCCTCCCCTTCTCTTCTCCTTTTGCATTCTAAGACCGTGTTATTGCTATTGACGCCTACATGCTTAATATACTCGACCACGTAAGCCCATATCCTTCTTGGCACCAGTCACGTTGCATTTGACTGACTCATTTGAGCGCTACACTCAATCAACCAAAACATAAGTAGTTTTTTTAAATCCTTTCTACAAATGGCATCTTCATTTACATCGACTCGAGCAGTCAACTAAACAAGAATTAGTCAAGTTCGCTTCGTAAACACGTAAGTCTAAGGGTGTAAAATCCAATTTTATTTATGTTTTCTGTATTTCTCATGTAATATACGAGTCTACGTCACATTCATACCTAAATTTGATCATTTTATCAAAGTTTTCAAAGTTTAAAACCTTTTTGAAGAAACGCCAGTGAAAAACCGTCGAGAAGAAACGCACAAACAGATCCGTTAATGGGTAATTGATGTTCTTCACATGCATATTTATGTTGATGGTGTCAAAAATATGATGTTTAGTTGTTTTAATCCATGATTCATATTGTTAGTCGTAAGCCTTGTTGTTTGTTTACATTTGTATGTCGTATATACATAAAATGTTGGGATTACGTGCTGCACATGTTGCATGATTCGTGTATAAACCCGTCTCAAATCGTTGATAAAAGAATTGTCGAAGTTATTGTGTTGTTGTGTGTGTTGCGTTTGAACCACGGCTGCCCATTGAAAATCGCAGCCCAGTGGCCATTTTACGCAGGCTGTCCGCAGGTTGCGGCCAAGCACGTAGGCCTGCAGCCTAGGTTGCTGCCTCGTGTTGCCTTGGTCGTGGCTTGGGCTGTTTTTGGCATTGTTGCATTGTTCGAATGTCGTTACATGATAAAAAGACTTGTATTATGATGTATGAATATGTTATATAGGATTCGTAAATCGCCTTCCGTTCATCTTATCTTATTTAATCATATATTTGGTAGTAAGAAGCTTATCGTTGATTTATCGCTTAATTAAATACCGTGTGATTTATAAACTTCTGGAATATGAAATTAATGTAAGTTGTGACTTCTCTTTTCGCAAATGAACCGTAGGATTTCAATAATGTGATATATATCATTTTCGTTCATTTTCTCATCGTATGATATATAATCTTGTGCATTATAAAATGTCAAATGCTTCGTGTTCATGTTTTCCTCTTTGAATCACATGTTGCAAACCATGACTTGATATTGAATTCTTGGTCATTCTTATATATGTGAATTGTATGCTTGTGTGAAAGTCCAAGTAACTGAACGACGCTTATGTTGAGTTCGGAAATTGATTTGATGAGAAAGACCCCCGGCCGGACAACCGGAAGGGAGACCGGCTATCGCCTCAAAATAGTTTCCGAAATGGTTAAGTGTTAAGATGATTGTCTATATTGAAATATAGAATTACAAATCAATTTAATTACTTTTTCCGCATAATTCATATGCTTGTTTATCTGTGAAGAGGTTGTTTGTTTCTTACATGTGAAGCCTATACTATGCACGGTTCATAACTCTTAAGTTTCACCCGCTTTCCTACGAGTTGAGTTGTAGGGTCGACAGCTCTCCTGCGAGTTGAGCAGTCAAGTCTTAGATCATCCACCATCCGTCCTGCGCGTTCGGGGTGCTCGTTCTTGGTTAGCTCGAGTTTTGGGGGTGCCGCGTGTACTCGTCGTTCGGATTTATGACCCGAAAATCTGGTCAGGTTTAGATTAGGAATTGTATATTATCGTAGTCCTACTAAGGGATTTGAATAGTCTTTCATCAAGTAAACTTGTTATGAATGATGTTTGCATATGAAATCTTCGGTGTTCTAATTAATTGTTGATTGTTGACTAATGGGAGTTGAATGTTGATGATTATACTTTAGTTTGTCCATGATGATAATGCTTGATCTCGTATGCTGTTTCCACATGATTATCATGTTATTGTATCACATGTTGAATGTTTCAAATGGTAGGTTTTGTTTTGATTGACATTTAAACATGTTTGCTTATATATCCATATTATATGCATGCTTATATATTTTCTGACAAAAAGTGGCTGGGAGGACCTCGAGTTACTCCTCACTGACTGTGACGTACATGTTTCATATATGACAGGTTGGTGTTGTTGTGTGAGATTACTAGAGGGCTAGCGAGCGATGACTACATCGATATGACATTTACTTATCCTTATAGTTACCAAGATCATAACACCAAAAAAAGTAGTTAACAAGATCAGATACATTTCTGTTGTTTCTGGTACTTAATTATAAGTCCTTTTGTACGTAGATACCTCGTTTCTGCATCTTTCGCCAAACACCAAATGATGATTGGGCCGCATGTTCAATATATGAAGCGCAACTATGACATTTCATTATTTTATCGATAAAATGATTGCTCAAACACTCGTGTCAACCCGTCTGTGTTGTTATCTTCATGGTGATACGGTCGTTTTGACAGTAATTAGAGCGCATTTGGAGTATGGGTCAAAAACAGTCTTCATTTTCAAATTCGTTTCAATTTTACGAAAAAACATCTCAGTTTTAAGTCGGGATATTTCTAGAAGTCCTAAAACATATCAAAAATATTTTTTTATCTTGAAATTATCATGTTTAACGGAATAAGGAATTCGATTCTTCCCAAACTCCTAAAAAACGCGTAAAAATAATCCGGCTGAGGAGAAACACCTCCAGGAGAAAACGCAACCCTAGCTGTGCCTCTTCATGCGCATGGTTCCAGTAGACATCAAATCTTCCCGTATTCCTCTTGTGCTTTGATCCTTTCAGAACTCCTTTCTTGTGATTAGTTTAAATAGAGGCATCCGCCTGACGTATTTCTCACGCGAGTGTACTCCCCTTCTCTTCTCTTTTTGCATTCTAAGACCGTGTTATTGCTATTGACGCCTACGTGCTTGAATTATCTTTTGCCTCCTAGATTTTTTTCCACAAGATGAAAAATACAAGAAAGATGGTATAGAAGGAGGAGATACTTTTGAAAGAAAGAAAAGATAAAGTGTATTGTCTCCCTCCCAAGAAAGAAAGGAATGTGGACAAAAACAAGTTGATGCCTAATCCATTAAGGCATTGGCAGAAATTTTGTTGGTTTCGAATTGGATGCATTATTTGGTGATTCGATAAGTTTCTAGCTTGATTATTACCCTCACAAATTAAAAAAATATTTTGCCTTTTCTTATCAATAAACTTCATTTTTCCCAAAACATTTATGTAAGTATTCGATACGCATGATGGATTTCGAATAGTTTGATTATATGTGTACGGTAGTTAGAATCATTTATCATATTAAAATTGCATGCATGATTATGTGGGTTGTAGTTTAGTTGAGTGACTATTTTTCTTCTCTCTTGCACATATATTACTTACCCTTTGCTTCACGAGACAAAGAGTGACCCGTGAGAGTCCAGTTTGACAGTCTATCAAAGTCGGAAGTTCAATTATTCCCCGAGATATGCAAAAATTAGGTTGCTATTATTTGTCGATTACTTGTGTAGGGTAGTTATATCTCATAAAAAAAACAATCGGAATTAGTGTCTCAAAACATAATTAGGGGCGTAGTTGGGTACTATATAATTTTGTCCTATTAGGTATTACCTCTCTTTCTTCGGTAATTATCTATCTTTGCGACGATTATATTCGGTGTTTCTCTACAAAGTGTGACTACTTCTGCTCAATAGTAATCTGACTACTTTTAGACAAATAGTGACTACCTAGCAAAAAAATATTTTGTAGTTTATTTCATAGAAATTGGTCATTATTCATCAAAGAAGTGATCTGTATCAATACCAATTAAGGCCCTATTCTTTCTGACTTTTTTCAGCTCATTTTAGTTTAGCTCGGCTCTGTTCTTTTTAGTTCAGCTCAGTTCAATTCAGCTCAACTCAACTCAGCTCCATTCAGTTCGGTTTAGCTCAGTTCAGTTCAGTTCAACTTCATTCAATTTAGTTCAGTCCAATTTAGTCCAACTCGGTTTTATTAAGTTCAACCCAAATTATTATTATTATTATTGTTGTTGTTTACTATTTTAGTTATTATTATTATTGTTAACTACTTTTGTTATTATTATTAATATTTATTATTATTATTATTATTATTATTATTATTATTATTATTATTATTATTATTATTATTATTATTATTATTATTATTATTATTATTATTATTATTATTATTATTATTATTATTTTTATTATTATTATTATTATTATTATTATTTTATATATTTTTTTATTTTTTTATTACTAATTATTATTATTACTATTACGTTTTCTCTAATGTGTGCGCACACGTTAACAATCTAAATACGAAAGATTTACACCATATTCTCATCTGATTCTTTGGTAGAAACTCACTTGTATCATAATATAATTAATGAAAATATGGTGTAAATCTTCCCGTATTTAGATTATTAACGTGTGCCCTTAGAAAAACCGCTATTATTATTATTATTATTATTATTATTGAAACCTTGAGGAGTAGAGAAAAAAGGTACTTGAGAAATAAAATTTGATAACATTCAAATAGTAATATTTGCTAACACAACAAAAAATCATTATCTTGAAAATATAGATATCATTAAAACAAAAGATATCATCTATGTTGCTTGGTTATTGAGTTCCTCATTATCGTGGTCATTATGGGCACCAATAACACGCCTTATTTTTTCTGCAATTTTTTTTTTTAAAGTTTTTCCGAAATTGGTTGTGAGAGATGAATAATATGAAGACTGTTGTTTAGGGTTTGCTAGTTATATAAATAAAATAAAATGGTAGTTGTGGGGAAATTAGGTATGGGAAGTGAGTAAATTTTTCTTCTCTTTTCAGGTTTTCTACATTTACGAGATGTTTCACGCTTTTTTGGTGCAAAAAATTAAATATGGTGTCCATGCAGTAGGCAACAATATGAAATATTCCCTTTCTAAAATGGAATATATTTTAGATAGCTATCTAAAATGTCGTAATAATAATAAGTGAATTTTGTAAATAACCCTCTTTTATGTATCGTTTTATTACAAATAACCCATTTTAAGTTCACTTTTACAAATAACCCCTTTAAATATCACTTAAAGCTAAAAATAACCCTCTATTATTGACTATTTTAACGATTTTTATAAAACCCGATCTATACACGATATTACGAGTTAAATCTATCTCTATAAAAAGAATAGATTTTAAAGCGTTCTTATTGGCTGCTTAAATTTAGGAATGTACGAGCCCACAACTTTTACACAGATTTAATTTACATCTCTCCTAAATTCAGAATTAATTCCGAAACGTATTCTGATCTTTCCTCATTCCTAATTACGAGATCGATTGCAGTATTACATTTCGTCATTATCATAATAAAATACGATATGATCAAATTACTGTTAATCGAAAATTTAAATAACAATATACAACGGTCAAATTAAATACAATATTTAACGGTCCAAAATTAAATCCGAAAAACAAAAAGTTACAAATAGCAAAAATAATTACAATCCAAAATTTAACTTACATTATATTTTCCAATCAAATCAAATAAATTAAGATACGAAACAAGATAAAATACGGTAAAATACGATATACAACGGTTTAATTATATAGAATACTGAATCTAATCACAATGATTATTTTATAAAATTCAATATTATATTAATGTAGGTTATATATGATGTCATGTATATCAAGAGAAGAACCTAAACTTAAAAAAAAAAACGATATAATTGAATAAAATCACCGATTTTATTTAGTAAATCCTATTAATAACTACAAATTATAAAATTGAACTCTTTTTAAGAGTTGTGAAAATTTGTTTTTTCTCACGTTGAGGCTACCCATGATCTTAACAATAATTAATGAAATTTTTTAACAATTTTTCTACTTTATGTGCTGGGTAATGTATTTAATTCGTTATTATTACATTTTAATTTAATTCAACTTCGGTGTAATTATCCAATTTAATTTTAGTTCATATTTTTTTTAATTTAATTGCCGATAAAATGAATATTATTTTATAAGTTTAGTACTCCGTATATCATAATTGTAAAATCGACTCGTACATTTTTTTTACACGGGAGTAATACTAGTTATGTAATATACCTAAACTACCCTTACTTATAACACTACCCACCCAACAAACACACGAATAGATTAACTATCTCACTTAATCCTTACGTCCCAAATCAAAACATAAACCTTGAACCCCAAATCAATTCTTCTCAATGAACTTGGTACTTTTCTCACATCTTTAAACCACCCTTATCTTATTCTTGGTGATTTTAATCAAGTTGAGTTTGCCATGAATAAAACTGGAAGGAATTTTACTATTCTGCCGGGAGCTATTAATTTTCACAATTGGAGAATTAGTCTTGAGCTTGGTGACATTCTGTACAAAGGACCAAGATTTACTTGGTGTAACAATCGAAATGGAGAGGATAGAGTTTATGAGCGGTTAGATAAAGCTTTATGTTCTTCAAACTGATTTAGCTTATTCGTTCCCTAATGTCGGTATTAAGCTTTATCCTATTCAAATCTCGGACCATGCGCCAATCGAGCTTGATCTTAATCTCGTTTGCAATAAAGTCCGTAAGTAGGGATGGCAACGGGTAGGGTCTGGGTAGGGTCCGGTAAGACCCGACCCGACCCGGCCTAAAAATCCTTAGACCCATACCCGATCCATACCCGGCAGGATCTGAAATCAATGGACCCATACCCGACCCTAACGGGTCTGGGTCTGGGTAGGGTCTACCCTAGGGTCCAACATTTTTTAACGAATCCTTCGATAAAATGTACCAAGGTTTAAATTAAATTACAAAGTCTTAGTTAAAGTATTACAAAGTCTTGGAAAAATTTTAAATCTCTTACAAATTACAAATACCAAACACAAAGAAATTGTTTGACAATTAACAAACCTAATCAAACCAACTGTAAGCTATATTTTTAATCTCACATGTCCCTATTAAAGTATTATGAGAAACATGAGGTACCAATGTACCAGCAAACCACCAATTGTAAGCAACTAAGCATATATTTTTAATCTTACAATTGTAAAGAGGTGCTCTCCATGTTGATTAAGGAACAATTTCATGATAGACGCGACATCACAGCTATTATTTTAGCTCACATGTAGTTCTAATGACATTCACTGTTAGTCCCAAACATCATAAGAGAAGAGAGTATTTTAAAAAATGACCCTGGGAACGTAAGTTGACTAGTTGATTTATGATTTTAATTTTTTTTTTTTTAAAAAAAAATACACGGGTCCACGGGGCGGGGCGGGTCTCAATAGTTAGACCCAGACCCGACCCTACATTTTTTATATTGGACCCATACCCGACCCATACCCGAGCGGGTCCCAAATATTCAAACCCATACCCGACCCATTAGGGTCCGACCCTAAGGGTCTGGGTTGGGTACCCGACCCGCTGCCATCCCTATCCGTAAGCCTTACAAACTTGAAAGTTGGTGTTTGGAAAATAAGGAAGGTTTTTTGTTAGTCAAAGATAATTGGTTTCTTAATGTTGCTGGTACTCACTCATTTAAACTTTCTCGTCGTCTTTCTCATATTCGAACCATATTGAAGAAATGGTGCTTGGATTGGAAATCTGCTCATTCCATTAAATGGGACGATTTTGATGCCCGTATTTCTGAAGCTATGGATCTTGCGGTGAATTCCGGTAATGATTCTACATATTCAATGGTACAAAGTTAGGTTAAAGAATTTGCTATTGCCTCTAGTATTTATTGGAAGCAGAGCGCGGAGTTAAAATGGAATGTCGATGGTGATACGTGCACAAAATTTTTCTTCAATTGGGCTAAAGGTAGAGTGGGTCATAACTTTATCCTTGCCATTAAGGATGATCATAGTGTATGCATGGGAGTTGGATTCTTCTAAGGTGGCTGACCTTTTTCGTGAACACTTTTGTGCTCGTTTTGCTTCATCCTCTTCCTTATCTTCTTTACCACAGCAATTTCACAATGATCCTACTTCTTCCCGTTTATTTGATAAAGTTACTACTAGAGTTTCTGATGATGATGCAGACTACCTTTGTAAATCATTTACTCGTAAGGAGGTAAGGAAATCTGTGTTTCAACTTAGTCCTCTCAAATCACCAGGACCTGATGGGATCTCTGTTGTTTTCTATCAAAAATGTTGGTATACTGTTAAAGATGATGTTACTAATGCAGCCCTTGAAACTCTCAACAAAGGTAAAGTGTTAAGGGAATTAAATCGTTCTTTTATTACTCTGGTTCCTAAAATTGATTCCCCTGAGAAAGTCGAAGATTTTAGGTCAATTAGTTTGTGCAATGTCATTATGAAGATCATCACTAAATGTATTGCCAATCGTCTTATAAAAGTTATGAAAGTTGAAGAGAGTAGTGCGATAGAAATTGTCCACCCCTTGTCAGGGTTGTTCAAATCTCAAGGCCACTCGAGGATAAATTAACTGGAAATGCGTGGCCACGCTCGGAATGTATCTGTGGTAGATAATTCCGGTCAAATAGTTATTCTCCAGATCGAGAAAACCACTCATGATATGATCTAATGCAAGTACGACCTCAGAGAGATACCTTGCATTGAGATGGAGATTGTAATAGGACAAGAGAATTGGTGACGCACACTTGTCGAGGACAAGTGGGAGATTGTTGGGATTTATGTCCTCAACAATAGTGCGTTCACATAATTAAATCTCATGACAAGAATGCGCAAGGGATGATACGTAATTATATTAGTCAACTGACCAACATTAATCAGTAATGATTGGCTAGCTAGAGTTTGACATTACTGTCGTATGACGGTGGTGGTCAGTTGATCCCTTTAGGTCACACCTATTGGACAATTCCCTTAAATGATAAACTGATCAAATGTATATTGATACGAGTTGATCATATTCCTTAAACTCGTATATCGATAAATCAGAGGTTAAATCTTATTGTAAGATTTATGTTTATAATTGAAACGTGTCAATTATCAAACATTGAACGATATTTTATAATATCGTAATTGGATTGAATCGGGTTGTATATTATTACAAGGGTTGTAAATCGTATTGACGATTAATGATAATGACCATTTTATATTATTGTAATTTTGAATTACTTGTCAAATTATTATATATGATTTATTTAATTTACAAATGATATTTATTTGATAAATATGCATTTTTAAATTAAAAACAATTGTTACTTATTTTAAATGTGACACATGATATGTCACATATGTACAATTGTGTAAGTTGACATAATATAAAATGGATGTCCATTTTATGCATAAAATGGGACGGTTAGGGGAGGTGGTTGTGGGGTGATTAGTGTGTTAATTACACCTAAACATAATCATTGCTAGGTGCCTTGAGAACACACACCTATGGCCATCCTAAGGACTTTGAAAAGGGAAAATGTTTCCCTTTTTGCTCTTCCCATAGCCGGCCATCCACACCCCAACACTACCCACTTAAATATTGTGATTAGCTCACAAAACACATTCATTCCAAGTCTTGGCAAATTTTCTAAGTAAGAAAATATATTCAAAACCTCTAAAATTATTATGAGATAATAATAATACTAATTCTATAATAAGTTATAATATTAGTTTTATAGTTCTAATTAGAGATTAGAATTTGTGTTAAGGAAAAATCGATTCTTGTACTAGCCTTAATCAAGTTTCGGTTCTTTAAGGGGTGTCTTGGTGCTTCTTAGAGGAGGTATTCTACTTGGATACTAAGGGTTGGAGGATCATCCTTGCTTCATTCTAGCCGAAATAATGAGTTTTCGGTTCTATATTCCGCTTTATTATTAGCTTGCATAAGATCTAAAATGTATATAATTAAAATGTTAATTATTCTTTTCATTAGTATGACTAATTTATTAGGTTTTGAGACCTTAGAACCTAACATAAACACGCCATTACATATGGCGTGTCAATAAGCTAAATCTGAACCAGAGAAATTGGTGACTTTGGAATTGCTAAACCCGCCAACACGAACGGCGTGTCTTAAAGCCCAAACACGCCACTACAAATGGCGTGTTTCATCAGTTTTTTTTTTTCAATTCCTGCTCTTTGTTGAAACTTTTTCTCTGACTCCTCAGTGCCTCCCTCGTCTTTATTCTTCTTAAAAGTGTTACGGTACACCTGCTGCCTTTTTTCTTTCTCCTCTATCAGCTAAATCTGAACCAACTATGTACCGCTCCATCAACCAACTGCTCAACAAGTAATGATCGACATTATAAAAGTCGGTCCAACAAATGTTTTCTTAATGGGTGCACACACAAATTTTGCGCTATTTCTTATGAGCAATCCTCACCTAAAGAAAAACGTGCGCAACATATTTACATAAGTGGCGGCGGTGTAAGATCACAGAACCCAACAGGCTGCTGCCCGAAAAATGGGACTACACCTTAGCTTGCACCCCTGAGCAATGTGGTAATCATGGTAATATCTTTAACGATTATACCAGTAACCCGTATGCTGAATTCAATATGTTCGGAGACCCTTTGCTGCATATCAGGTAAAGCATCGCCTCACTCTCCCACCAAGCATAAACTGTCTCGGTTTTTAAAAGACTGTTTACTATGATGTCTGAATTTTCAGTTTATTCATTCAGGAATCCCGGTTACTCTTGTCCCTCTGGACGCAACAAACACTATTCCAATAACGGAAGAGTTTTTCGCGTCGCTGGAGGCCCGTCAGAAAACATATGAGGCTCAATACGTTTTCAAGTCTCTGAAGTTGGCTCGCGATACTTGGTTCAACGAACATTGTTATACAGTAATGTGCCACTGGTTTCTGGTTTTACAAATTTTGTACTTTGTACAATGATTGAAGTCGTTAAGACTAACTTTGTGCTCAGTTTCGCAGAGCTATTTTATGTGGGACTCTTTCATGTTTGGTGTAGCAGTTTCAATAATGAGTGGAAAAAATGAGTTTGCGGAAATGGAGTATATGAACATAACTGTGCGCACTTCATATTGTTAGTATGCGATCGATTACAATATAAATTCTTGCGGACACGAGTCGATGGAGAAAGCGTGGACTGGCCATGGTTCCCACAAAGTTTGGAATATCCTTTACAACTAAGTTTTTGAATCAGGTAAACGTATATAGACTATATTTAGACAGATATTATGCCAGTTTCTTTTTCATTTCCCCCTTCTAAAAATTGGGCACTTCCCAATAGTTAATTTCCCGATGGAGAATGCATGTTTCTTCATGTGTTATTGACTTTTGTTATTATGGTTTCATTTGTTGCCAAATAGGTACCTAATGCTTCACCAACAGCGGCATCAACAAGTTCTGATATGTATGGTGCTGCAGTTTTGGATGCTTGTGAACAAATAAAAGCGAGGATGGAGCCTATTACTTCTAAGAAAAGCTATAGCTCATTTTCAGCGGTGCGATATAATCTTTTTTACATGGATATTTAGCTGATAGAGGAGAAAGAAAGAAGGCAGCAAAGAGCAGGAATTGAAAAAAAAAACTGATGAAACACGCCATATGTAGTGGCGTGTTAGTGGCGTGTTTGGGTTTTACGACACGCCATTCGTGTTGGCGGGTTTAGCAATTCCAAAGTCACCAATTTCCATGGTTCAGATTTAGCTGATAGACACGCCATATATAATGGCGTGTTTACGGCTCGGAAAAAACTGTAACACCCCCATTTATTTAAGGGCCTGAACTAAGGCTCCTTAGATAAATACAGGTGTTACCATCTCGGTTTCCCGAGGCAGTAGATACAAAGGAAGATAAACAGTACTTTAAATTAAAGTTAACTCAAGTCATGATCCTTACAACTGTATCAAAAGTCTTAACAACGTAAATAAAGTACAACTCATATTAAAACTGACTAATGTGGTCTAAACATCTAATCTGGTCCGGATCCGGCTCTTTCTCCCATAGCTCCCCCTTTAGTCTTAGCCACCTGTCAATCTGCTCCCCAATCATTGGTTCATCACAGGTGATCACGAATACACAGGGTCAACCACAAGGTTGAGTAGGTAAACCATAAATAGAAACATTACTATAAATAGAAAGCTGAATATCTCCACTCCGAATCACAGACCCTTTTTCCTCCGCACCAAACACAGACCCCTTTTATCTCCGCGCCACACAGACCCTTTTATCTCCGCACCAAACACAGACCCTTTTTATCTCCGCGCCACACAGACCCTTTTTCATCTCCTCATTCATAACGTATCACAGAATATATATAAATAAATATCATAATATACCAACCAAATGTTAGTATAAAACATTCATGGAAATCATCAATAACAACTGAGTATTCATTATGACATGTATCGTATTTCCCCCTACCTGTAGTTGCAGAAGCAAATGGTAAAATGCACAACCGTTCTCAGAAATGCTCCACACGAAAACTTCCACCTAGATAAGTATTACTTTAATTAATATTTCCCTAATTCACGTATAACATAAACACATTCTATTAATAGACACTTCCTATACTTAGAAAGTTTCCCCAATAACCGAGTTACCCAAAATAGTAACTTTCTAAATATAGTAGCTACTAAAAATAGTAACTCCGACAAGCAAATAAACACTTGGTTTAAAATTCAAAAACCAAATCTTTACCATAAATACCAATTAAACATATACTATAATTATCATATTACCCCTTAAATGCAAATATTCTAAGATCATTAATAAAATTAATAAAGGAAATAAAAATAAGAATAATAATAATGATATTAATAATAATAGTAAAAATAAGAATAATAATAATAATAACAAAAATAACAAAAGTAGTAAAACAGCCGTGAACAGCCCAGCCCCCCCCCGTGATGACTTCCGTGTACAAACACCCCTAGACCGCCGTGTCTCACCACCATCCACCACCTACAGCCACCCCGACACGTTCCCTGAACCGCAGACTACCCACAGAGCCACCAGCAGCAGCCTCGTCGGCCGCCGGTGGTCTGAACCAGACTCCCAAAACACCCCGACTACCTGCCCCTCCTTCTGACCAGACCCTCTTCAACCCCCATTCGACACTACACCAACCACCGCCATCAGCCCCTCTGACCACCAACACCTACCCTGGACACCAGACTCGAGACACGGTGGTAGCAAAGCACTGACCTCCCCCGAGTCCTCAATGCTACCACCCCCAAACACCCATGCGCTCACCTGAACAACCTCTGCCCCTGACTTCGACAGAAAACAACCCATAAACACCCCTGACAACCAACCCTTTAACACCGTGACTACGCACCTCCATAACCTGAGACTACTACCACAAACAACCCCTATGACCCACCAGTTTCAGCACCCAAAGACCCAGAACAGACGACCAACAACCAACACCAAAAACTGATTTAGAAAAGACGCAACAACCACGACCAGAATGAAACGTACCACCCCTTTCCCTGACCCCGTGTTTGACAGCCTCGAAAAACGTGTAAAAACAACCACGACGCCACAACTATTACCAACATGTAAACTTTGTACATACTAGCATAAGATTATGTAAACACAACCAGAATATAAAGTGTAAATCTACTCTAAAACAAACGACAAAAAGATGCATACAGTAATGTTACAGAAATCGTGGTGATCAGCCCTGCTGCTCGGCCAAAACGAGATGTCTTAGGGTTGCTTACAACCACCGTGCCCTGGTGCTTTCTCTTCTCTAAGGTGGCGGCTAGGTTTTGGTAAAGTTAGATCTGTTTTTGAATAAGGTTAAGATCACCAAAGAACCCTCTATATATGGCGGCAGGGAAGGATTATAGGTGGTATGTCAGAATTCCGTGTGTGGGCTTACCTTGGCACGCTATTCGAGGCCCACTCAAGGCACACAATAGGTCCCAAGTTCGACCCCTAGCAACCCCATACTACCAAGATTAAAATAGGATCCCAAGATCCCCTATTCGAACCCCACTTAAGTCTCAAATATCTCACACAAAACGAGTGTAAATAAGCCATTTAACGAACGATTTAATAACGAAAACTCTATCGCTTACCTTCGACAAGCCCCAAAATGCGAGGTATTACAGTCTTTCCCCCTTAAAAGAACTTCGTCCCGAAGTTCTAACATACTTAAGTGACAAACGAACAACTCAAACAAGCTCGAAACATAAATATCACAACACAATTTGCATAAACTTAAATTAAAACGCATATTGTCACATTCCGCCCCCCTTAAAGAAAAGTTACGTCCGCGTAACTTACCTCAATCAAACAAATGTGGGTAACGTTCCCTCATAGACGCCTCGGGCTCCCACGTAGCCTCCTCCTGATTATGATTTGTCCACAAGACTTTCACCAAGGATGTTTCCCCATTACGAGTCTTCCGTACCTTCCTGTCCAAAATCTCTTTCGGAGTCTCAATGTATGCTAACTGCTCATCCACCTCAATCACCTCATGCTGCAGCACATGTGATGGATCGCTCACGTATTTCCTCAACTGAGACACATGGAACACATTATGGACCTTAGATAGGGTTGGAGGCAAGGCTAAGCGATATGCCACCTCTCCAACTCTGTCTAAGATCTCAAATGGTCCAATAAATTTCTGACTCAGTTTGCCACGCTTGCCGAATCGCATCACACCCTTCATCGGAGAGACCTTTAGTAACACTTTCTCTCCGACCTCAAACGAAATATCACTCCTCTTCAGATCTGCATAGCTCTTCTGTCGATCCTGAGCGGCCCTCATCCGCTGACGAATAATCTGAACCTGCTCCACCATCTCCTGAATCATATCTGGCCCCAATGTCACGACATCAGCTCGATCATCCCAACATACAGGGCTCCGACACTTCCTCCCATAAAGAGCCTCGAAAGGGGCCATGCCAATACTTGCATGGTAGCTGTTATTATAAGAAAACTCGATCAACCCCAGTCGATCCTCCCAAGATCCTCCGAACTCAAGTACACAAGCTCTCAACATATCCTCAAGAGTCTGAATTGTCCGCTCAGTCTGACCATCAGTAGCCGGATGAAAAGCTGTACTCATCTTCAATTGGGTACCTAAAGCAGTCTGCAACTCCTGCCAAAACCTGGATATAAACCTCGAATCCCGATCTGAAACAATATCCTTGGGTACACCATGCAGTTTGACCACATTCTGAACATACGACTTAGCCAACTCAGCTTTACTCCAGGTATCTTTCATCGGAATAAAGTGAGCTGACTTAGTTAAACGATCCACGATCACCCAAATCATGTTGTTGCCCCTCTGAGTTCGAGGCAACCCCACAATAAAGTCCATCGAGATATTCTCCCACTTCCACTCTGGCACATCTAGTGGTTGGACCTTCCCTTGAGGTCTTTTATGCTCCCCTTTTACTCGCTGACACGTCAAACACCTCGAGACAAACTCTGCAACCTCCTTCTTCATATTCGGCCACCAAAACGTCTTCTTAAGGTCCTTATACAGCTTATCACCCCCTGGGTGAACTGAATAAGGGGTAGCATGAGCTTCAGTCAGAATCTTCTTCTTTAGCTCTTCAACATTCGGTACACACCATCTCCCACTGAACCTCAAACCACCGTCGGTATGAATACTGAACTTGGATGCCCCATCACCATTTCCATTCTCCACCATCAAACGCCACTTCTGGATTCTCTCATCGTTCTTCTGTAACTCCCGAATCTCCCCATACAACTCAGGCTCCACGGTCAGGTCACCAAGAGTGTCCCCTTTCCGGATCATGAATATTCCCATCTCTCTTAGTTCACCATACAACCTCCCTCTCGATCTGGCACAATCCAAAGCATGTATTGACTTCCTACTTAGAGCGTCAGCTACCACATTTGCCTTGCCTTCGTGGTAGACAATCTGCATATCATAATCTCCGATCAACTCTATCCACCTCCTCTGCCTCATGTTCAACTCCTTCTGTGTGTAGATGTATTTCAGGCTCTTATGGTCAGAAAACACCTTAAAAGTGGCTCCATAAAGGTAATGACGCCACAATTTCAGTGCAAAGACCACAGCGCCCAACTCCAAATCATGAGTCGGATAATTCTCTTCGTAGGTCTTCAACTGGCGAGAAGCATACGCGATCACTCTCCCATTCTGCATTAGCACACAACCCAACCCATGCTTTGAAGCGTCGGTGTAAACTTCAAAATTATCACTCCCAACTGGCAAGGCCAGGATAGGAGCTGTTGTCAGGCGTTCCTTAAGGGTTAGGAATGCCTTTTCACAACTCTCATCCCAGATGTAACGATTCTCCTTCCTCATCAACGACGTCAACGGCTTCGCTATCTTTGAAAAATCTTTGACGAATCTCCGGTAATAACCAGCTAACCCCAGAAAACTTCGGATCTCACTCACATTCTTCGGACTTTGCCACTTAGTCACAGCTTCAATTTTACTAGGGTCAACAGCCACTCCCTCTTTTGAAATTACATGCCCCAGAAATGCCACTTTCTCCAACCAGAACTCACATTTGCTCAACTTAGCATTGAGCTTATGCTCCTCCAAGGTCTGAAGTACTTTCCTCAAATGATCTTCGTGCTCCTCTGCATTCTTGGAATATACCAGGATATCATCGATAAATACCACCACGAACTTGTCGAGATACGGGCTGAAGACTCGATTCATCAAGTCCATGAACACAGCTGGAGCATTAGTCAATCTAAAGGGCATAACCACAAATTCATAGTGGCCATACCTCGTTCGGAAAGCGGTCTTCGGAATATCCTCATCCTTTATCCTCAATTGATGATACCCGGATCTCAAATCAATCTTGGAGAAAACCCCGGCTCCACTCAACTGATCGAACAGATCGTCAATTCTCGGCAACGGATAACGGTTCTTGATGGTTACATTGTTCAACTCTCGGTAATCAACACATAGCCTCAAACTACCATCCTTCTTCTTCACAAACAAAACGGGTGCTCCCCAGGGCGACACACTGGGTCGGATGAACCCTTTCTCAGCTAGTTCATCCAACTGCTTCTTCAACTCCTCCATCTCTTTCGGTCCCATACGGTACGGTGATTTAGATATTGGTCCCGCCCCTGGCTTTAGGTCGATGGAGAATTCCACTTCCCTCCTTGGCGGTAATCCCGGAACGTCGTCACGAAAAACTCCCTCAAACTCCCGTACCACAGGTATCTCACTAGTCTTGGGGGTCTCAGCCTCACAGTTCCACATTTGACACAAGATCAGGCTCTCTCCTTTCCTCAAGCTAGATTTCAAGGTGTTGACAGAAATGAATTTGATTTTTGGTTTGACTCGGTATCCCTTGTAAGACACCCTCACTCCCTTGGGTCCCTTCAAGGAAATTTTCTTTTGATGACAGTCGATAAACGCCCTATACTTCCCCAGCCAATCCATCCCTAGGATCACCTCAAAACCTCCCAGCGGAAATTCTATGAGATCACAATAGAACATCGCTTCCCCGATTTTGATGGGTACACTTCCATAGACTCTACTACAAGCTATTGACTCTCCTGAAGGTATGGTCACTGAGTCTGCGACCCAGTCGAACCTCTCAAGCCCCAAAACTCTAACATGATCTCTAGACACAAAAGAATGGGTGGCACCGGAATCAAAAAGCACGAAAGTAGGTTTAGAGTTCACAAGAAAAGTACCCGTAACCACATGAGCGTCCTCTTGAGCGGCCTGCTTTCCCATGGCAAAGAGTTTGCCACTGGACTTGACCCCACTCTGGTTGGCAGAAGATGTCCCAGCCTGCTGATTTCCTGCCGTCCCCGTCTTGTTGCTGTTCCCACCTCCATTGTACTGATTCTGATACGAACGATTCTGATTGTTGTTGTTGTAGTTCCTCTGGTAGTTGCTGCTGCCTCCAGACTTCGCACCCCCACCATAGTTTGTCATGGGTGTGCGATAGCCACTGCTGCCATAGGACTGCGTGCGAGGTCCCTGATATCCAGATGTAGGTGTGCGATAACCCCCGGACTGATTCCCTCCAGAAGAACGACATACTGCCTGTTTGTGCCCAATCTTCCCGCAGCCAAAACAGACCACTCCCACTGAGCCACTGCCTGAACCCCCACTCCTGAAGTTGCCCCCACTCTGATTCCTTCCACCCCCAGAGGCACTACTCCCGAAATACCCACTGAACTTGTTATTACTTTGCTTTTTCGATCCTGAACCCTCAGCTACTGGTTCAGCCTTCCTCTTTTCTGACCTGGTCTTCTTGTCTGCCTTAATCATATCTGAAAGCCTCTCCGCCGCCCCAGCCCTTAAGTAGATGTCACGGACTGTGGTGGGCGGAGCTGCAATCAATCTCTTCATAACCGCGATTGATAGTCCCCTCTCAAATTTCATGGCCAGCATAGCATCGTCGAACCCCATATCTCCCACGTAGTGTACCAGCTGAATGAATTTCCTGTAGTAAACCTCTACAGTCATGTCCTCCGTCATCCGGAACGAGTCGAACTCCTCCCTCAGCTTGCTCTTTTGGAACTCCGGTAAGAATGCCTCGTTCAGAACTCCCTTGAATGCATCCCACGGAACGAACGCGGATCCACCCTCTGTAGCTGCTTCCCGAAGCTCTCCCTTATTTGAGGTCCACCAGTCTCCAGCCATACCCCTCAGGTAGTGGGCAGCCTGATCTACCCTCAATTCTTCCGGGCAGTCCACCAACTCAAACAGGTTTCCAAATTCCCGGCACCATGCTCCCAACAGATGAGGTTCCCCCTCCCCAGTGAATTGGGTAGGGTGATGTCTTGCTATGATTGTGCTCATTTTCGCTGAGTCCATACGTTTGGCCTTTAGGGCCTCATTTTCAGCTATCAAACGATCCACCTCTTCTTGGGTGATGTTAACTGCATTCTCTCTTCGCGGAGGCATACTATAAAACAAGAAAGAATGAGTCCCGACGTACATGGGTACCCATTGGGTTTAGGGCTAAGCTCTCTAAGCATTCAAAATTATAAACACTTATCATATAGATTAGTTTTTTTTTCTTATATAACATGGCTCAGGGTTCACATAACCGCATATCGCTAGACAGGATGAAAGAAAATTACTAGCATGTTTCATATCACTTAACATACCACAATGAAATATACTTTTTATCCGAACAAATAAAGGTTCATTCATGCTCATGCCCCTTCCGGCTTTTCCAACGTTTCTTATGCTCAGAATTCTCATAATATACTTTTCACAGTATGCTATCACTTTCACCACCCCCTATTCTACCCTTTTCTCTCGTATATGCACTCTGGGTTCCCGGGTAAGACTGATAGGGCCTATGGTTCGGTGTGAGGGGGCCCCAGACTCATACTTCCCCTTTAGTGTGCTCCTAACAGCCCTATCCCGGGGTTCATTTTATTTAGACTCTCCTATATTCATTAGGTTCATTAGGTTAGGCCTGAGGATCGTTCGCTCTGATACCACTTTGTAACACCCCCATTTATTTAAGGGCCTGAACTAGGGCTCCTTAGATAAATACAGGTGTTACCATCTCGGTTTCCCGAGGCAGTAGATACAAAGGAAGATAAACAGTACTTTAAATTAAAGTTAACTCAAGTCATGATCCTTACAACTGTATCAAAAGTCTTAACAACGTAAATAAAGTACAACTCATATTAAAACTGACTAATGTGGTCTAAACATCTAATCTGGTCCGGATCCGGCTCTTTCTCCCATAGCTCCCCCTTTAGTCTTAGCCACCTGTCAATCTGCTCCCCAATCATTGGTTCATCACAGGTGATCACGAATACACAGGGTCAACCACAAGGTTGAGTAGGTAAACCATAAATAGAAACATTACTATAAATAGAAAGCTGAATATCTCCACTCCGAATCACAGACCCTTTTTCCTCCGCACCAAACACAGACCCCTTTTATCTCCGCGCCACACAGACCCTTTTATCTCCGCACCAAACACAGACCCTTTTTATCTCCGCGCCACACAGACCCTTTTTCATCTCCTCATTCATAACGTATCACAGAATATATATAAATAAATATCATAATATACCAACCAAATGTTAGTATAAAACATTCATGGAAATCATCAATAACAACTGAGTATTCATTATGACATGTATCGTATTTCCCCCTACCTGTAGTTGCAGAAGCAAATGGTAAAATGCACAACCGTTCTCAGAAATGCTCCACACGAAAACTTCCACCTAGATAAGTATTACTTTAATTAATATTTCCCTAATTCACGTATAACATAAACACATTCTATTAATAGACACTTCCTATACTTAGAAAGTTTCCCCAATAACCGAGTTACCCAAAATAGTAACTTTCTAAATATAGTAGCTACTAAAAATAGTAACTCCGACAAGCAAATAAACACTTGGTTTAAAATTCAAAAACCAAATCTTTACCATAAATACCAATTAAACATATACTATAATTATCATATTACCCCTTAAATGCAAATATTCTAAGATCATTAATAAAATTAATAAAGGAAATAAAAATAAGAATAATAATAATGATATTAATAATAATAGTAAAAATAAGAATAATAATAATAATAACAAAAATAACAAAAGTAGTAAAACAGCCGTGAACAGCCCAGCCCCCCCCGTGATGACTTCCGTGTACAAACACCCCTAGACCGCCGTGTCTCACCACCATCCACCACCTACAGCCACCCCGACACGTTCCCTGAACCGCAGACTACCCACAGAGCCACCAGCAGCAGCCTCGTCGGCCGCCGGTGGTCTGAACCAGACTCCCAAAACACCCCGACTACCTGCCCCTCCTTCTGACCAGACCCTCTTCAACCCCCATTCGACACTACACCAACCACCGCCATCAGCCCCTCTGACCACCAACACCTACCCTGGACACCAGACTCGAGACACGGTGGTAGCAAAGCACTGACCTCCCCCGAGTCCTCAATGCTACCACCCCCAAACACCCATGCGCTCACCTGAACAACCTCTGCCCCTGACTTCGACAGAAAACAACCCATAAACACCCCTGACAACCAACCCTTTAACACCGTGACTACGCACCTCCATAACCTGAGACTACTACCACAAACAACCCCTATGACCCACCAGTTTCAGCACCCAAAGACCCAGAACAGACGACCAACAACCAACACCAAAAACTGATTTAGAAAAGACGCAACAACCACGACCAGAATGAAACGTACCACCCCTTTCCCTGACCCCGTGTTTGACAGCCTCGAAAAACGTGTAAAAACAACCACGACGCCACAACTATTACCAACATGTAAACTTTGTACATACTAGCATAAGATTATGTAAACACAACCAGAATATAAAGTGTAAATCTACTCTAAAACAAACGACAAAAAGATGCATACAGTAATGTTACAGAAATCGTGGTGATCAGCCCTGCTGCTCGGCCAAAACGAGATGTCTTAGGGTTGCTTACAACCACCGTGCCCTGGTGCTTTCTCTTCTCTAAGGTGGCGGCTAGGTTTTGGTAAAGTTAGATCTGTTTTTGAATAAGGTTAAGATCACCAAAGAACCCTCTATATATGGCGGCAGGGAAGGATTATAGGTGGTATGTCAGAATTCCGTGTGTGGGCTTACCTTGGCACGCTATTCGAGGCCCACTCAAGGCACACAATAGGTCCCAAGTTCGACCCCTAGCAACCCCATACTACCAAGATTAAAATAGGATCCCAAGATCCCCTATTCGAACCCCACTTAAGTCTCAAATATCTCACACAAAACGAGTGTAAATAAGCCATTTAACGAACGATTTAATAACGAAAACTCTATCGCTTACCTTCGACAAGCCCCAAAATGCGAGGTATTACAAAAACGATCTTACGTGGACACCATTTTGACAATTAGTTTCAAATCCAACCCAAAACGACAATTACCTTAATTTTGAGCGTCATTTCAAAAAATTGTTCACGTTTTGTAAGTATTGCCTAAAAAGATAAAGAAACGTTTCTTATATATATACTCCCTCCGAGTTTCTATGATATTTCCTTTTCATTTTTACAAAAAAAATAAGAGAATCAATTTGGACCACACAATACATATGACCCCGCACGAAATTAATTTTAGACTGTATAAAATTTTCCTAAAAAAAAAAGAGGGAACAACAATATTATCGATCGAAAAGGGAAAGGGAAAGGGGAATAACATAAAAACCCGGAGGGAGTATATGTTTAGATCCACTAATTTTAATAATTGTTTTTGTATTGTTTACTTTATTTCTTATATGCATCATTTTGTCATATAAAAAGTCATTTGACATTAGATTAATGATATTTTTTTGTTTAAAATAATTAGATGGGAATCCTTTGTTGCTAACCCTACATTAGGTTATATCACCATAGTTCTAAATTGACCGAATAGATTATTAACATTGAGGTGTACATGGGCCATGGGCCATGGGCCATACCCATACCACATGAGGATGACAATAAACAGGCCCACAATACCGGAATAACCTATAATCTTTCGACAAACGTTGATAATAATATGTGGCATATAGCTCACTTAAGTAATACTTTCTCTGATTCAGGGTGTTTGTTTTTTTTGTTTGTCAAAATAAGGAAATAATTTTAAACTGCACAAAACATTATAGCCTATATTGAATTGATTTTAGACTACAAAAAAAATTGCTAAAAAAGAATAAGAAACAAACAAATACTCAACTCAACTCGAAAAGGAAATAGGAACAATGACTCTGAAGCAGAGGGAATAATTGAAAGTTAGATTTTTTATAAGACAATATATACATCTTAAGAATAAAATGAGTAAAATAATATTTTAATTACATGAAAAAAAATATTTTACTAATTTTAAAATATTTTACTTTTGTCTTATATTTGACATTTAACTCGCTTTATCATTAAACGGATGTAAAGAAATGAGATTTTGCGATAATTTATACATTCCGTATGCACACACGTAATAAATAAGTAATCATCAGCCAAGTCCCCAACACAAGTTGCATAACTTTGGTCGATGATAAAGGCTAGAAGCATACCAAAATTCCCAAGTTATCTACTAGAAAAGTAGGAAACAAACAAAATAGAAATACAACTATACAAATTGTAGACGTTGACCTTTTCTTCCTTTATAACCAAGTAAACCATTTTTCGAGTACTAATTTTGCTACCATTTAATTTGTAGGCCTTATATTTAAATGTTAGTTATGCATTGCTAATTTTGCTACCAATTAATTGGTAGGCCTTATATATGTTTAGGTAGTTTTGTTTGTTACTTTGTCATTTAGATTTATTTGGTGGCAAAAAGATATTCTATACCAAATTCATTTCACCAATGTAATTTGCAATATGTAAAAAACGTTTTACAAAATAAGTAATTTATGATCCAGGCGGTAATTGTATTGTCCAGTCCGACCCAATCCAGGTTAGATACTTTCGATTTGGTCTTCTATTCCACGAACTATGATGACCGATTTGGTCTCGTCTTAATCTAGGAAAAAAAATCGAAAATTATATTGAACGTCAGATGACTACAAAATATAGAGTAGAATGTACAACATAATGGCCAAATGCCTTCAAATTAACAACCGTTCACAAAATCTTATTTTTGGACGGTTTAACATCAAGAATTATTTACAATTGATTTAAATAATGTTAAGATAAAAAATGGATTGTGGGAGGTTGTAATTTAAGACCGTCCTAGGTAAGACCTACGCCATTATTTTATGGACAGTTTTTACTCTTTCATGTATTTTTTTTAAGGTATTGCTCAATCATGGACAAGTTATACTCAATCATGGATATGATTGACCATAATACTCCTATCTTTTCACAACATTACAATCTTATTTCACCTCGTCACTAAAAAATATCAAATATCATGGAAACAACCATGACAGAATGAATGAATCTAGGCATTAAACAGTGTCAACAATAGGTCTCATAATCCGTGGGAGGATTTTGATGTATGGATGTAGTTTAACAAGATTTTCTTCAAGCATCTTTAAAGGCAATTCCATGAATATTTTCCCCTATTCCCGGCCTCTCTTCGCGAAAAGTTGAAGATTTTTAACTTGATAGAAAATGAAGAACAATGATTCAATCCATTGAAGTCATTGTACAACTTCTTCTAGGTATGCACTTTATGCAAATTCGACAGAAGACAAAAGAAATTAAGAGTATGAATACGAGCTAATTGGTGGGTGTAATATTATAAATTCAATAGCAATTTCTTGATTACTTTACTTTATGTGATATCAATTTGTTCTCTAATTGAATATCCTACAAATCTAATATTATTGTGACAAGATTCAATCCAAATAACAATAAAAAAAAGAATAAGAAAGAAAATGAGAAAAACAGAAAACGATTTAAAGAAACCCTAATTTAATTAGTCTAAATCAATTTTTTAATTTCATATAATATAATTGATAAAGGTAAAGATTAGAATTATTACTTGATTGATACGAGAACTAGCATACATGCCTCCATGGTTATGACAGATTTGAAAATTTTGATTAATTTTTTTGGGGGAGAGAATTAGAGAGAGTTTTTTTGTTTTAGACAAAGGGTATAGAATGGAAAAGTAATGAAAAAAAGTTCATGAATGAGTAAAATTCGTACATGAAAGAGCAATTACGTTTTTTATAATTATTTTTCTTTACTTACCCTTCTAAAAAAATACTCGCAAATTCTCTCTACTTCTCTTCCTCTCAAATCTCATCAAATTCGATTCAAATGATTCAATTATGGATACTATCTTTCATATTGATCAATTAATAATTAATGATCCTAATTTAATTAACTATGCATAAAAAATATTAAATTAAGAGATTTAATTAATTAAGGTTAAATAATGAAATGAGAGTTTGTAAAAAAATTGTTAACAAAATTAGGAATGCAGGAAAGGCGGCTGCGGTGAAAGGGAATGGGCTAGAGATCGCACGTCAGAGAGTGACGTGTTATGGTTGACGTTAGAAGGTGAGGGAGAGGAACAATAGGGAGGCAATACTTGTGACAAGAAAGTTACTAGCACATGCGAGGGGGGATGTGGTTACCGACATTTGTGGTTGTCGGCGTCCAAGATGTTGTAATAGATGGAGTGTAGATGCCTTGATTTCAGTTAGCCTAATTAGGGCGGCGATGGGAATGAACGGTAGAAAGACGGTGGTGTGGCGTGCAAGTGGCGGGTTCGTGGGTCCATGTGGTGCGTTGGTAGTGAGGGGGTCCGGTATGACTGTGGTGGATGTTGCTAGTGGGCGGTGGTTGATTGGTGGTTTTGGAGTGAGTAATTTGAGAGTTTATTGTAATTGAAACAAAATGGTAAATGAGGTCAAACAAAATGCCAAAGTTATAATAATCATTTATGTCCATGATTGACTATATCATGTTGGTGAATAAGCATAATCTTTATTCTTTAAAATATATTGATATCTTTCACTCAATGAAAAATATACATATCTCATTTGTGGGTGTCTTAATCAATTATTTACATCTATATTACAGAAAAGTCTTCAATAAAAGATTTAATGCTATATATATATATATATATACGACATTTGATCAATTTGTCATTTGATCATCTATTTTTTTTTGTCGGTAACAAAAATCGAACGGGGTGAGAGCACGTGAATATTTGTATTTAAAAGTTGAGATGATGATAATTAAAAGAAGGTAATGTAGTAGTAACACGTAAGTTCTCCCCACTTTTAGGCATTTCTGGACACTTAAATTCTTTATATACACCTACTCCAAGTCTCCAACACCCATTTCCCATTCAAAATTCCCATACACAATCCAAACCCAAACTAAAAGTCTAAAACAAATATCAACAAAATTAATAACAATACTTGCTTTATTTATTCCTTTTTTTCCAACGCTTCCTTCCTACATTTTTTCTTTTTCTTTTTTTTTTGTTTTTGGGTTGTCTCGCTTTCTATCTCCGATCATCAACACCTTCCTATATCCGGTAATAATTTTGAACACATCAAACTTTTATTTATTTTCGTATTAATTTAATTTACTTCGTTTTTTTTTGACTTGATCAAAGTTTTTTTATATTTAATTTATTAGTTTTGAAATTGATAGTTGATTACATATGTATGTCCCTTGTTCAAAGATGGCGTGTACGTCGTCTGGACTGGAGTTTACGGAAATCGACGGCGGTCTCGGCGGTGTTGCGATGACTTTTCCGGTGAACGATGGTGGCGCGTCGCCGAAACTTCCTCGAAGACTTCGTCGGCGGCTTTCTGAGTGTCGGACTCCGATCACTGTTGAGGAAATTGAGGCTAAGCTTAAGGAAGCAGATATTCGTCGTCAGGTTTACTATTATTTTCTCTTTTTTTCTGTGATTATTTCATCGTATTGTTTGGTGAACAAGTTTATTTTTTTTGTTTGCTGTTTGGTGGATTAATTAGGATTTTGATCGCACTTTTCCGGAATTGATTACTTACGTCTGGTAGTATGGGTTTTCCCTTCATGCCAATTTCCCTCCTTCATCTCAATTAAGGAAAACAAATGATGGAGGCGGAAGGAGTATCTTCAAACCAATAGTATAGTAAAATAATTGAAAGTAGAGAGAGGCCGGCAGGCCGTAGAGTAAAAAAGAGAGAATATTTGTTGGTAAAATTTTGAAAAATAGAGAGATGCGTTAGAGTAAAGTAAAAGAGAGAATATTTTTGGTAAAATAATGAGAAGCAGAGAGAAAAGAGGATGTTTCTTGTAAAATTATGAAATTAGAGTTGGGTTGAATTAAAGGAAATGAAGAAAAATAGAGAAGAGAAGGTAAATTTACACACCATCTCACTTTAGAGAGGAAAGTAGATTATATTGTGACGACTTAGAAAGGAAAGTGATAAGATTATAGTGAAATGGATTGGAGTATCACACTTTATTTATGTCAATGGTGTTTAATCGGTTGCTTGATCGTTATGGTTTGATTTGTAGTAGGGTAATGTTTAGAGTTTGTGTTTTTGTTTGGTTGGATGATTACGGTCATGCTTTTGAATTAAGAGATTGGCATATAGTGTAGTATGCAGTGTTCATGTAACTGAGCATTGTTTTATGTTCTGTTGTTTAATTTTTTGGTATTTGATTGAGACAGTAAAGTTTGCTGTTCGAATATAAACTATTGACACTAGTTTGTGTCAGTATTTGTTGAAGTTGTCATCTTGCTGAGTGTTTTATTTGGTAAATGTCTATGAATTTCTTGCTTAATTTCAGTAATTGTTGAAGCATATATATATGTATTACGGAATTTTATGATTGTATCTTAAAAATACTTGCTACGCTTGATTAGACAGTGAAATTACCTTTCTGCAATTAAAAGTATCGAACTTGGTTACAATTGAGTTGGTGTTGAACCCGTGAAATATATGTCTTCTTTAGGGCTGAGTATGCTGGAGATGTGTGAATAAATATTATATTGGATTGTTTGGTTATATAGGTGTCTGAATTATATGTAGTACTAATGAACACAATCTTGTATCTTGTGGGGATAAACTCTGTTAGTGTATGGAAGATGGGTTTCTAAATGTGATTTGAGGCTAACAGCTATCCTAGTCATTCTTGTAAAACTAACTGGTGCCACAAATGGTTGGATGCTAACTATGTTTTTTTCTTAACATATTCAAGTTACAATTTTGATGATGCTTGGAACTTCCCCTTTCTGGGGCTGATGTATAAAGTCTGTTGTTTCTGTTGCTGTAGCAATTCTATGACCTTTTATCCAGCAAAGCAAGACCGAAGCAAAGAAGTCCTTCACGTTTATCCTCTCAAGAAGTGGATCTTGGTCAGCGAATTGAAGCTAAACTTATTGCTGCTGAGCAGAAGAGGTATGTTGTTGGAGCCTTTGATTGTCTGGCTGATTTAAATTGTGAAATGTTTAGAAATTTACGAATATATTCTTGTTATTCTTTGTTGATTCAGTGCAATTTTGAGGCAAATTGATTAAAAAAGTGCACCTCGAGAGCGCTGTCACACTAGGCTTGCTAGGCAAATCCATAAAAAAATGTTTGCAAAAACAGTCTGCTTCCTGTGCATGAGACCCGCTCCCGTGTCTCTCATCGTGCACTTTGTCGATACAAAGTGTCCTTGTGCATTGCGCCTTTTAAGATTAAGATATTAAAACTGTTGCAGCATTTTCAAGTCTTTATTTGAGTTTTCATGGCAGAATGTAGATAAGAAAATACTGTAGTTGATTGGTATGACTCGGCGTGGTTTTTAACTTACTAACATTATATTTTGATACTATAGGTTGAGCATTCTTTCAAAGGCTCAGATGCGTCTGGCTAGGTTAGAGGAGCTTCGACAAGCAGCAAAAAATGGAGTGCAAATGGAAGTTGAGAAAAAACGAGGGGAATTAGGCATGAAAGTTGAATCACGGGTTAAGCAAGCTGAAGCAAACAGAATGCTCATCATGAAATCTCGTAGGCAATGGAGAGCTATGAGGAAAGAGCGGACAGCTCAATCATTGACTCGTAGGATGATACAAGAGAGCAAATATAAGGAGCGTGTGCAAGCTGCTATCCACCAGAAGCGTTTATCAGCGGAGAGGAAGAGGTTGGGATTGCTAGAAGCAGAGAGGTCAAAGGCTCACGCATGGTCATCAAGAGTGCAAAGAGTGGCCAATTCAATTCATAATCAAAGGGAGATGGAAAGAATGAAAAAGAGGGATCAACTGGAAGATCGGTTGCTGAGGGTATGTTTAACATTAAAAGTACTCTGGATATGTGTTTGAGACAATTGGTGTTTGCCTGTACATATCACTTAGCGTATGATGAGCTGATATATACATTCACACTGTCCCCATGTTAGCTAACTTAGTTCCGGTTAAGTCAATGAAGCGAATTATCTTCGTATCTTCCTTTGCACAAAAAAAAAATAGTGTCTTAAAAAATTGGAACAATACATCAAAATGTAATTTTATCTAGATAAAATGGTATGATGCATCCTCACTAAATTTTACCATGGTATGATTGTGCGCAGGCAAAGAGACAAAGAGCAGAACTCCTTAAGCAAAGAAAGAGTTTAAATGGCACCCCAATTGCTGATTCTAATATGATGAAAGAACAGGCTGAAAAACTTGATAGAATATTGGCAAAATTTTGGAGACAATTTGTGGAGACAAAAGGAACAACATTCTTTTTAGTAAAAGCTTTTGAGCGCTTGAATATCAATGAGAAATCAGTCAGGTCAATGCCTTTTGAGCAGCTTGCATACACGATTGGGTCAAGATCTACACTAATTACTGCAAGTTCATTCCTTGATCGTCTTGAAGTCCATCTAAGGGTTCGGTCAGGAAATAATGGTTCTTTAGGGATGGAGAACATTAATCACCTCCTGAAGCGGGTTGCTACTCCAGTGCGCAAGCGCTATGTGAACCAGACAGCCAAGGTTGACAAACAGAAGAAACCTATGCCTGCAAAAGAGAAGAGCCAGAGCTCCTGTGAACTGCCAAGGTATCCTGTGAGAATCGCCCTCTGTGCATTCATGATTTTGGGACACCCAGATGCTGTTCTCAGTGGCAGAGGCGAAGATGAGATTGCCCTTGCCGAAGCTGCTACGAAATTTATACAGGAGTTTGAACTGTTGACAAAAGTACTATTGGAAGGTGGTTGTATAAAATCGCCTTCTAAGAGTAATAATCTGACTTTCAGATCGCAGCTTGAGGCATTCGATAAAGCCTGGTGTTTGTATCTATATCGCTTTGTGGTATGGAAAGTGAAGGATGCCAAATTGTTGGAAGAGGATTTGGTGAGAGCTGCCTGCCACATGGAGGTGTCTATGATGCATACCTGTAAGCTGTCACCGGAGGGATCAAATAGTGGTCTTACTCATGACATGAAGGCTATCCAAAAGCAGGTACTGGAAGATCAGACACTTCTCAAAGAAAAAGTGCAGAATCTCAGTGGGGTTGCTGGCATTATAAGAATGGAGAATGCCATTTCTGATGCACGATCTAAATTCTTTTCTAAGGGCACAGGGAGTCCATTTACATCCCCTGTTGCTCACATCACATCTCCAAGTTCTTCTGGTTTATCAGACACTTCTCCAGCTATTGTTACTCGTGAAACAAACATCATGGCTGATGGCGGAGGACAATCAAGCAGCGTGGCACGATCACTGTTTGAAGAAGACGTTACTTCAGAAATTCCAGTTATAACAGCATGTCCACCTGCTCCATGTGGTGGTGATGCCCAGTTAAGCAATTTAACATCAACACCATTTACGGAGAACGAAGTATTAGTAAATGAGATTGTCCATGCACAGCGTCATGATTTTGCTGATAGTCTTGGTGTCGATGATGTTGAGAATGGTGTCAAGGTGTGTTTGCTCTTCCTTTTCTACTCAGTAATTTTTCTTACATTTGGTTGTTGACGAACTTTCTGTTACTGTTGTGTATTGTAAAATTTTCAAGTTCTTATGACTTCGTTGGGTTTGTAGATGAAATTGAAGGAGGCTATGGAAAAGGCATTTTGGGACGGTGTCATGGAATCCATGAGGCAGGAGCAGCCTGACTTAAGTTGGGTTCTTAAGCTTATGACGGAAGTCAGGGATGAACTCTGCGAGATGTCTCCTGAAAGTTGGAAACAGGAGATCTCTGATGCAATTGATATAGATATTCTCACACAGGTAACTAGTTTTGTCGTCCTAGAGGATATGTTCTTCTTATTGTTAATCTGTTAGTTCATGTAAATTGACTTTATTTGTATATATGTATAGGTGTTGAGAAATGGAACATTGGATATCAATTACCTAGGTAAAATTTTGGAATATGCATTGATCACCCTGCAGAAGCTATCAGCTCCAGCAAGCGATGATGAGATGAAGAATGCTCACCAGAACTTATTGGTCGATCTGAGACAAATGTCGGTAACTGGAGAAGATTCTGATTCTTCATCTGCAGTAGCAGTAGTAAAGGGTCTTCGTTTTGTCTTGCAACAAATTCAGGTATATTTCTTTGATCTCTCTTTCTCTCTCTCTCTTTTGTTTTTCATTGTTTAAATCTTTTAGGACATACTTTAATTTTGGTTAAGACGATTTTCACTGTGCTTCACCAAGAGTTGGGGGTGAGGCTGCTATATCTGACATTCCTTGCCCCACCAGCCTTAAAAGCACTGGGGTATTGTTGTTGTATTGAAGGAATACTTTCTTACATTTGGGGGTCTTGTTTATCGGATGCGGGTGTAAACTGATCTTTCTATTTTTCTCTTGCTTGATTCTGGCAGACCCTGAAAAAGGAGATTAGCAGAGCGCGAATCAGGATGATTGAGCCCTTGATTAAGGGGCCTGCTGGCTTGGAATATCTACAGAAAGCCTTTTCAGATCGATATGGACCTCCATCCAATGCCTCTACATCTCTACCATTGACGAAGAATTGGCTCTCTTTGGTGAGGAATAATGCAACACAAGTGTGGGGTGAACATTTGGATTCTATATCAGCAGTTCCAGCTTCTCCGGCAAGTAGTGCTCAGGGGATACCATCAATTGCGCTTCGAACAGGAGGAAGTGTATCAGCGACGTCAGGAACCCGCTCTCTGGACCCGATTGCCAAAGGTATCACTCCGAAATTTTGTTTTAAGTTCAAGTATTTATAAATTATAATGGTCTTATTTATTTATTTGCTTAAATAGGTAGTTGTCTATCTAATTATTGGTAAACAAGAATGAACCTAATGTGACCAACACGACGACCAAACATACCGAAAACTTTCTTACTTTTTTATATCATGTTGAATTGTCAGGTAAAGAGCAGCCAGAGTGCATGGGAGAAAGGATCGATTTATTTATCAGGCTTGGTTTATTGGAGTTGGTAAGCCAGATCGAGGGCCTGGAGCAAGCAACTTTGCCTGAAACTGTGAAGCTTAATTTATCTAGGCTGAGAACTGTTCAGTCTCAATTGCAGAAAATTATTGTTGTTTCTACAAGGTTAGTATCTTTTGAACATATGATTGTATATATGCCAATCTAAACACAAAAATATAAATGAAATGTTGTCCGTGGAATGAATCCTAAAGTTACACGAGGAATTAACCGTTTTGTACAAGGCTAAGCTGCAATTTGTGTGTTTTGTGCATGTATATTTGAGACACTGAACTCCATTTGTTTGGGATCTTTGCAGCATGTTGGTCCTCCGTCAAACTTTGATCACTGAGCGTTTGTTAACAAGCCCATCAGACATGGACAACATAATTTCAGAGTCTGCTAGGCAACTCTCCCAGTTACTTGAGAAGTCTGAAGACGTGGGCCTTGAAGAGATTGTCAAAGTCATGATCGGGCTTCCAGATTCTTATAAACATGTTGTGAACCTTGAGAAGCTGCGGTCAACAATGGGGGTTGTGTCAAACTTGCTGTCTAAGAGTTTACAATCAGGAGATCCAGTATTCTCAAGTGTGTCCCGAGCTGTCCGCTTGGCTACAAGGGCTGTAGTGCTCGGTGGGACTGGAGGGAAGGGCCGTCACCTAGCTGAGGTTTCACTCAGACGTGTTGGGGCTGTTTTCCTTACTGATACGGTGTTGGGTGTGGCAGAAGAGTTGATTATTATGACTACAGTGTCTGCCAGTGTTCATGGGTCATGGTATGAGGAGCTGTTGAAGAATATATGATAATAATGGTGGGTGTGCTACTTCCACAAATAACTGTGTAAATATATTTATGTAAAACCTGTGATTATCCATAGTTTCGAAAAACATCTAGTAATTAGGTCGTAAATATTAAGCATAAACTCTGTACTCAGTACTGTAAATACATTTGGAACCAGAATAACTGTTCATTTTAGTCACTTATGTAAAAAAAATTCTTGAGTGTACCCATGTACCACGTTAATATACTCCCAACCAATTGGAACAATGGAAACGTCTTCTTCTCATTGGTAGAGGGTGAAGCAAAGCTAGAGAAGTAAAGATAGAAACAATCAAGAAATAGAGCGATTTACGAATTGCTCTTTCATTCCATTTTCATTCACCTGGTAAAATCTTTTTTTTTTTATCTCAAAATAACAACAAACAAATATGATACGAGAAAGGAACATTTCATAAGAAACTTGGGAGTAAATGGGTATTATATCAACCCATCAAAACAATTCTGGTTGTTACAGTTGGATAGGAGGAGCCCAATAAATTGAAGAAATAAGCCTTCCGGTTAAGTAGTTTGACGACTGCTATGAAGTTCACTTCCGGAGTTACTCCTGTCCATCCTACTACAAAAGAAAAGGAGGGTAAGCAAATTTCTCTAGAATGATGACTGATTTGTGCAGACAATAAAACAGAAGCGCAGATACAAAAAACCCATTGCAAATCCACTCCAATGTCCACCAAATTTCAGTTCCTAACACAACTCAGCAGGAGCACAGCCTTCTGAAAGGTCAACTTCTACCAGCAAAGTTCAACAGTTAAAAGAAAAAGGTTTCCTGGCAGAATCCAGGGTAATTAGCATATTTGCAAATATTTTTGGCGTGTTTAGCGTGTAATCCGCTCTTGTATAAATACAAGCGTTCCACAACTCAATTCTCACTACAGATCATCTAATTGTTCATTTGTTCAAAAATCCAACATTTCAAAATCTCAGACTCTATAGATGTCGGGTACATGACTCCAATCTTTCTAGATTCCAGCCAATATTATCAAGTGCAGTTATTTTTTACAACAGTAATTAACCTTATAAAAAAAGCAATTAAGAAAAGTTACTCTTATTGAACTATTAGTTTGTAAAAAAATTCATATTGCAAGTGAACTAATTGATATTTTTTTCAAGTTGTACCTGCGCAATTTCTCTGTCCATAAAAACAAATCATAGGCACAACCGCTACAGCACTACTCACAAGTCCATAAAAACGAATCATAGGGACAGTGGATGAAACGACACCGTGTCGAAGAGTCGGGGTAACACAGGACACAACCTGTTTTCACCCATACCACTACGGCACTACTCACAAGTCCAAAACGCCTCATTGTCCTAGTTTAATAATGCTAGTGGTAGAACAAGAAAAAGTATTTCATACTAAATCATAGGGCACCACAGTGTTTCGGCCAAAATCCCACATTAGAGACATCAAATGTTCAAAATAAGGCACGTCTGAGTATCTGAATACACACAAAACATTATCACAGTTCACAGCTCACAGCTCACACATGGTGGGTAGCGGGTCAAATGTACATTGCTTGGACAAGCAAAACAATAGAGAATGTTGGCACTGCAGCCATAACAAAATGTGTCAATAGACTACTAAATAGTTGTCTGCGCCAAAGGCTAAAATATAGTGAGTTTTTGCATCACTGAAAACAGAAAATGACATACTAATTATAGACAACACAACAAATGAGTTGCTCGTCGCTGAAACTGTTTCTAACAAACGTTCCAACAGTTAAATCACTAATTGCTATAGAGAAGATCACTAATTAAAGCCTCCTTATCTTATCAGTCATGAAGCTAAATGGTGACAAGAATGCACTTAATTGCTAATGCCTCTATTTAGCTCTTTCATATCTAAAGGTATAACAGATGCAGAAAGTGTACAATACTTTTGATACACGGACTTCAAATATCAAATCACAAAATCAACAGATAAAGATGGCTTAGATAATGTAGTACAAAAAGAGAGGGGTTAACATGCCTGGGAAACTGGGGATTCGGAAACAGCAGTGGGACTCAAATTTGCAGTGGGTTTGTCAAACAGCCGCGAGCAATCTGAGTAAGCAGATCCAATACCTACTCCAGCTCCAAGAGCAACAGAAGCCCAGCGGGTAACAGGACTACCTATAAAACATATAAGAATCACGCAATTTTAAGCCCAAAAATTAGCCTACAAAAATTCCTGCCTTATATTCTCTAGTTAAGCCTATTGCAGCCAGAAACATGTAAACAGCATCAACGAGTGTGGAAACACCAGACAACCATTCTACTACTCTATCGGTGACAATGTGTCACTGTGCCAGACTCTCGGTAGAATTACTGAAACAGA
This sequence comes from Silene conica, assembly GCA_029255685.2. Taxonomy (NCBI): domain Eukaryota; kingdom Viridiplantae; phylum Streptophyta; class Magnoliopsida; order Caryophyllales; family Caryophyllaceae; genus Silene; species Silene conica. The sequence goes on along the minus strand of CM055312.2, from coordinate 71,415,610 downwards.
ACTTCAGGCTTCTATTTCTGTAGAAAAGCTGCTAGGCAGCACCTCTAACTTCTTCGGCAAGCAAGAATCTAACTCTACATAAACACAAAATATGAAACCCAGACAGCTGGAATTCACATTTGCCTCTCTGCAAACGCCTTCATACCCATGATAGATAACACCATGGACTACACAATCAAACCTTAGCTGACTGGCACTCTAGTCTTTGGTCTTCTCTATCTATGACCATTATCCAAACATTTCGACATCTCTAGAATCTCAGATGCTCAGCATTTCCACCAAGCTACATTTATCAGTTGATCTCCTACAAAACCATCTCACATTGATACAATGTGATGCCAACCCATTTACGTATCCCAAATATCCACTAACCCTCTAAATTTTTTTTCATAAGGTCACACCTACTCGTTATATAGGTCCGTCTCAAACAAGAATTTGCGACTATTTAGACTGACCAAAAACTCAAATCCATCCCTTCCCTTTTTCAACACATTTCTAATTGTTTTTCTTTAACTACCCAATTCCAAATCCATAAATCAAGAACATCCATCACAGCAACCACAAAAATGAAATACATTTACATACCTAAAACTTATAAATTCCACAATAAATTCAAATGACATGCTTCATGATACACAAATTAAATATCTAAAACAAGAATTTGGAAAAAAAAGGAAAAGGAGAGACTAACGGAAAAGAAGGAGGCCAGAAAAAGCGCCGGCGACGGAGGAGTAGACGACGCGACGGAGAGAGAGATCAAGGCAAGCGTCCCACTTTGAATCCAAGTTGTATTGTTTAGGTATTCCCTTTTCATTGCTGTTTTCCGCCATTGATGTTGAATTTTGGGGGTGATTTCTTCTTATTCTTAAGGGAGAAAAGTTGCAGGAATAAGGGAACGTAGGAAATTGATTTGGGGATGTGTGATTCTTCAAACCCTTGTTTTATGTCTGGGTCAAGTCAGTTTGAGATGGGTTAATCCCTCGTGTTAATAGTTTTTGATATTGGGTTATTTTTTTATTTTTTTTCGTTAATATCGAATTTAGCAAGACACATGTAGGTTTATATCATTTCTGATGCGTGATAGTTTTCGTTTTAGGTTGGCTTGAGTCAAGTCATTTTAGCTTTATGGTTTAACACTGCGTTTACCCAGTTAAATAAGATCCTCCCTCCGTCCCGATCAATTGTTATCTATTGCTTTTAACACAAAGATTAAGAAAAGAAGTGTAAATGAATTTGGACCACACAAATTATATGGCCCCACATGTAATCAAATGTCATCCATAAAAAGTTTCCAAAAATGGAAATAGATAACAATTCAATGATACACCCCAAAATGAAAATAGATAACAAATGACCGGGACGGAGGGAGTATATGTCTAGGATGGGGTTAGATCTAGGGATGGCAGTGGGTCGGGTACCCAACCCAGACCCTTAGGGTCGGACCCTAATGGATCGGGTATGAGTCTGAATTTTTGAGACCCACTCGGGTATGGGTCGGGTATGGGTCTTATATAAAAACTTCGGGTCGGGTCCGGGTCTTGGTCTTGGGACCCTACCCGACCCTTAGACCCTTATATTTATTAAAAAAAAGAAAAAGTAAAACAAAAAACACACATACGAACGTCAATAACCCAAATAATAGACACAAACAAATGACTCTTATTAGTTATCATTAATATACTATACGCATATCCATATAATCAATAAGAATAACGAGGAAATTGATGAAAATGATGAGTTTGGGTACCCTAAATGATACTAAGTATAATTTAGGGTCGGGTATGGGTAATGATCCAAATAACCAAGATTTAATACTTTAATCAAAACTTTTTAATTTAATTCGAACCTTGGTACATTTTATTGAATGACTCGTTAAGAAAAATTGGACCCTAGGGTAGACCCTACCTAGACCTAGACCCATTAGGGTCGGGTATGGGTCCATTAATTTCAGACCCTTTAGGGTCTGGGTCGGGTATGGGTCTAAGATTTTTTACGGCGGGTCGGGTCGGGTCTTGCCGGACCCTACCCAGACCCTACCCATTGCCATCCCTAGTTAGATCATGTCAAGTTTTGTTTTGACAAAAATATCCATTGAACATTACCGTGACGGCTATATGGGTCGAACGCGATGGTCCGCACACTTCAACCCCGTAAAATATACATTTTGGCACCTTAGTGTGTATATGTAGGACATTTATAAGTACTATTAGTAAAATTGACTTAACTAAAATAACTCAATCAGTATTCAACTGGACATCCAAACTAAAGACTCGAATTTCACCAATAACCTGGGTGTTTGAAGCCACAGAAAATTAGAAACTACAATTCATTGACCATCATCATGTACACAAATTTGAAGGTATCATGATTGGCATGATTGGCTGCTGAAGGTTTGCTCATACATTTCATATTTTATCTTATAACCTTGTGTCCAATATATGGCGCCAAGAGTATGATACTTTCACATCTCATTTAAATCGAATAATAAAGATTTTTCTGATACAAGACGAACCTCCCATTTGAAGACACACTTGAGTGGGATGTTTCGAATCGAGTATGTAACGTACATTGTATGATTTGGTTTCCGTTGCCAACCTAGTACTACAGATATTGCAACAAGGGCAAATGACAAGGGATTAAGAAGTGAAGTGAGTTTTGCAAAATTTGTGTACACGACGTAGACGGGTCCTATTAGAAGACGAGGTGAGGTTTTACGACGTCCAAGGCCGATCTTTCAACTTAAAAGCCTAAAACCTCCCGACACAAGGCAACATCCTTTCCTCATATCATACATAACATCATTTTACACAAGTATTCCCGTTCAAAAATTAAAATCTGTAGTGAGTACTGACAATCTATAATGTTTAGGCTTAACATGATTATTCATCAGGTTGAGGTAACCAGCCGCGAAGAGACGCTTCATCTGCCACCTTTGTTCCATCAGTTGGCACAACTCGAACCCTGGCTAGGAGTTTCTTTTTCTTGGAATTCGTGTTATGAATTGTGAGGACCAACTTCCCTGATTCACTGACCCTAAAACTGTCAGAAATGATAGGTCTATCAGTTGGTATGAGCTTTCTCGGCTTTGATATGACTGTAATATATCTTCCTTTCGCAATGGGCACAAATTCTGCTTGATAGATAATGCCCCAATTAATCACTCTAAGATCCCAATGTACATCACATTCCTGCAATTCAAATGCCACAAATCATTACAAGTAAAAACATACTGCATAAATAATAATGTTTCAGAAAGCCAGAGGTTCCTTAAATCCTTACCTCTGCAAAATTGAACTCCAAGGTGTGTTTGCCATCAGGGTTGATGGAAGTCTCAGAGATAGGTTCATCGCTGTTAAACTGACTTGATCCTTGCTCGTCACCACTGCTCAGGCCGCCATACCTAATGGGTACTTGCGCAGGAGAAATGTACCTGTGGTGGTGATTCATAGCTTTAGCACAAAAGAGCTAGCGAGTCTTATCTGAGACAATCTTACATGTTAGAGTTAATACTTAATAGGTTGATTCCCATGTAAAACAATAGTATATAATATACTCCGTAAGAAATTTTACTAACTTGAAAAGAGTCTCGAGAGTTTTGGATGCGCTTGTAAATATCACAATCGTGCTGCTGCTCCATCTGTCAAATACCAGGCAGTAAGCTCGGCAATAATAGCGATACCACCATGAAACATTGATCCACATCTTAAGAAAACGAAACTGACCCGGTTTAGTTTCCTCGACAAGGGATCATTCAATCAACAAATAACCGTAATTCATAGTTACCTGTTTTTCAACAAAGCCAGGATAATGATGATGAAGGAGTTGAAGGAACTTGTAGATGACCTTGTATAAATCTCGAGTACCATGCCACGACGAGACTAGCCCAAGATCAATGACCAGAACAAAAGAGTTGCTACCTCCTGGACTAAAATCAAGCTTCTTAATATTCTTCTCAACAAATTGAATTAGCCAGCAATAAAACTTATGCTGGTTTTCGACATCAGAAGACGTAGTTTGACAAAGCATGCTATTCAAAAGTTCCCCCAAAGCCAAGTACCATATTGGGTAGCCTTCTTTGTCACAACCATGAGTAAACAAAGCCCTGTCATAAGAATTTCCAAGGTTTTCCTCTAAGAGGGTATCCACACCAACTTCTGCTCGCCATCGCAAAGTGTCTTTGATCATCGACAAAGCATCCATAACCTCAAAATCCTTAGCTTTCAGGAATTTCAGGATGATGGTTTCGCTTCTTCTGTCGCCCAGAAGTGGAACACCCCATATAGTAGCCTCCACTTGTTCATAAGAAGTGAGTTGATGACTTTTAAAGGCATCTTGGATTCGGGTTTTTAACTCTTCCAAGGCTTTGCTTTGATGTTCTGTGATGCCATGTCTACTTGCCATCTTCCAGTCTGGTTTTCGTCAGACCTGCAATTTTGTAAGAAATGCTTATCTGACAACTGGATTCTCGAGGATTCTTCAAATTTCTTCATTTTGGGTTCATGTTTAGCAGGAATATTCATTTTTTTAAGCATTGAAGGTGTCAAATATTGATAGTTGGCACACAAAAATGTGTTTCAGTTGTCAGTTTTATGTATAACAGGTCTCCCATTAAGTTATTTTTGCTGCTACTGCAATTATTTTAATGATCAAATAATTAGGGAGTTGAGATAGTCCTCGAATGTGAGACTTTCGGGTTTCTTCACGGTTTCAGTGCGTCACTCATCATGCTATGTTGTGTACTGACTGAGTACATTTCAACTATTTACGAGCAATATATTATTGTAAAACGGATTTGTAGGGGAGCTTTTGTCAAGGCATTCCCGGAACCAAATACGGGCACGGTGAGCCGATTAATCATTTATTTGTTCCGTTGAGTCCAACCAATTTTGGCGCATAATAACATTTATTACCCTACTATAGTACCTACCCAACGTGAAAAGATCGAGAGTACTCCGGGTGAGCTGAGCGCCTAAGCCTACCCCTTAATGAAAAAGGGATTCATAATTGTTACTAATTGATAAGGCTAATCTCAATTTTAAAAGGTGAGAGATCTTATCAATTTAATTGTGTATCACTTTTAAGTGAACTAAATTGGTGAATGCTAGACAATTTAATTGATATCAACAAAATAAAATGCATGTTGCGAGGATTTAGCATAAATGCAAAAATTTAAATACATAAAATCCTAATATAACCACCTATCTTATTGTAATTAATTAAACTATTACAAATTTGAAACCAGCTCTTTGTTCCCTAGAGTCCTCATAGAACACCTTCCAAGCCTCCATCGGATTTCGCAACTCCTTTTCGAAATTCACCGTTTGTTGAATACTCCGTAATAAAAATAATTAATACAAATTAATTACATAGTTATTACATTCCTAGTATACAATAATATAAAATAAAATAAAAATTATTAAATAATTACAAATTAGTGATACAAGATCACAATTAAATTAGAAATTAAATCGATATTCCCATACATTACGGGTAATATCAATTTCTAACTATAACCATATTAGGTAAAAAATACATGATTAAATACCAAATTAAAAACATTCATCAACATGAATAAAAAAGCATTAACTAAAAATGTCATGTCAATTCGTCCTACTTACCAACGATCTTTGCAACAGCTCAATTTTGCGGAATTTATCATTTTTAACTCTTAAAAATCATAATTCATTCTTCAAACTCTTTTTAAGACAAATCAAGTTATACATTCTGTTCCAATACCAAAATTTAGTCCCCAATAATTATTTGGTAATTTATTAGGTGAATTAAACATTTTTAAAGCATAAAAGACCATAAAAAAAACTTTTTATGAAATAAAAATAAATAAGTCATAATACTTATGGAAAAATAAATCTTAAAAATTTCTTATATACTGGTACCTTACCAATATTCACATTCAAGTGGGAAAAATAACTTATAAAAGATTTTACGACAATTTTGTAAGTAAATAATTATGTAACTATTACATAATAATTTCAAATAAAATAATAAAAAAATGAAATAATTCGAACCAAAATTATGGACTTCATGTAAAAATTTCCAGAAGCTAAAATTTTTTTAAAAAAATTCTTCCATAAAATAAATTTTACCATTTATTCACTATAATCACTTTTTATCAATTTTTATCACATAAAAATCAATAAACAATAAAAATTGATCAAATTAGTTTTTAAATTTTACATTTCTCATAAATAGAACACGCATGTGATTATAACTAAATAAACATGCCCAAATTAACATGCAAAACAATTTTACTAACTATTAACCAAAATTGATACATTTAGGCTCATTTTAAGTCGGAAAAACTCAATAATATGTTATAAAATAATCATAATTATCAAAAATTCGACCTAAAACATTTTGGACCATATTTTTACATGCAAGCTAATATTAGTGATGAAACTAATTTTTACATCAAATATTCACTTTTTATCACTTTATCATATATAGTGATAAGACCGTCGTAAAATCACATGCATGTTCATAACAATGCTCTGATACCACTTGTTATTACATGAATTTTATAAGACACTTCTAATGATAAATATTTTAATTTTTATGGTCATAAAATTAACATGCATACATCTTATATGCTAAGAAAAAGAGTATAGCGAAGAAACATTTCCTTACATTTCTTATGATGGTTAATATGGACACAACATTAAGAACTCCTTCCTTATTGTTGATCTTGAGCTTTTCACAAAAGGGTAATATAAGTATAACCTTAATCACCAAATAAATGATCTCATAAGGCATACACTCAAGACTATCTCAAAGACACTAAAAATATTAACTAGATATTTTTAGTGTACATAAACCTTGTTTATCTATTTGTGCACGCTCTTTCTGCAAAAAGAAACTATGGCTACTTCAAGGACCTAATAATTGAAAAAATTTTGTCTGCAAATTTTTGACAGATTCCTTACCAGTGAAAGATGAATTTAGAAAGAGAAACTTTCTTTGTATCCTTCTTGCTCACTTTGTGGTATGTCTAATTCCTATGAAACTCTTGAGCATTTATTTAGAAACTGTGACATTACAAAAAGAATCTGGGCCTCTTCTGATTTAGGAATTCGGGTAAATACCATGGATTCAGTTCCAATATCAGACTGGATTATTAATTGACTATGTTTTTTTTGCTAAAAAGGAGGACTCTCTTTTTAAGACCATAACTTTCACCTCTATCCTTTGGAGTATTTGGATCTCTCGAAACAAATTTATCTTTGAAGGAACAATTTTCTCGATTACGGGGTTCTTTAATTAATTTTCAAAATAATATTGCTAAGGGTGCGATTGATGCTATTAATCACGATGGTTTTGTTAAAGAAACTCTTCAATCTTTATTGCCACGCACACAAAGGAACTTCATCAGTGGACCTTCTAAGGAATGGATATCCTTTCTTTGTTGTGGGATCGGATACGACATGCAACCCTATCAAGGTTGTGTGATGCTAGTTGGGTTTCTACACTTCAGGGTGCTGGTGGGTGGATTTCGTATGACATTTATGGAAATACTATGTTTCAACATTGTTTCACTTTTATGGCTGAGTCTCCATGTCAGGCAGAAGCATGGGTCATTCGTGACATTCTTCTATGGGCCATCAAGCATATTTACCATCTTCAAATCGCTTCAGATTGCTTACAATTGCTATTGCAGATCTCCGGAAGTGAACAATATATACCATTTGCTGACGAAGGATCTAGTTATCAATATCGCTAGTCTTTTTTCTCATTTTCATTGTTTAAGTTTTCGTTTTATCCCTCGGAAGCTAAACAAGATTGCTCATAATCTTGCTAAAAGCGCGAGGAATTCATAGGTTTTAGGTTTATCATTTTACAACTGTAAAAAAAATAAAAAATAAATAAAAGAATGAACCTTGTTTTTATATTACAAATATTATTACTTTGAAAATATAAGAAATATATTAAGTTTTTTCAGTTGATTTGATGATGATTGGGAAAGTATTAAAGGAAGAAGATTAAGATCTTAATCTCCTTTCAACACTAGCTTTTTAGAGGTGTTTTTCAAATTATACTATTAGCTTTCAAATTTATGATGTGTTTGGCTAAAAAGTGTTTTTAAGTCCGAACAACACCTTAAAATTCGAAAAGTAAGATCAAACACACACTTAGTTATTACTTCGTACTTAATTTTGTGCTCATGTGCTCGACTCGTATATCAAGATATCGTGTTTCTGTGTTAATTATTGGAGAACATAATGAGATATGTGTTGGATTTGAGGGAAAATGTAGAAGTATGAGTTGTTCTGTGCTCATGTACTTGGCCCCAATTCAGGGAAATGTACTTGGTGAATCGGGATGGTGATCATGAAGTTTCATTTAAAAATTCTGAACGCAAAACAAGTAATAGTTGCGGCCTCGGCTAGGGTTGTGACCATGGTGGACCATGGTGATTATAACTTGACTTGGCTTGTTAAATGCAAGTGTTTTCGGTGAATCGCTCGGGGCGCCAACCCCGGTGTAGAAAAGAAATCATTAAATTATGGAAGATTTTAGGGAAAGTAAAATCATCAAACTTTGATGAGTTGATCTTTGTCTATAAAAGAGGGTATTAAGTCTCGTCCTTGTTCTCTTATTTATAATAACTTGAGATAAATATAATATTGAAAGAGGGACGCAGCCAAATTTGGCGTGTTTATTGGTAGAGCATGAAATAAAAGAATCTAAAAATATGTTTGGAATGTGTATGAAATGGTTGCTTTCGTTGAGTGACTAGTGTTTCCTAAGATAATGAGTTTCTCACATACCATATAACTCATAAATGTGGGCGACATATCTTAAAATGGTCCCTAATAACGTCCGTCTTTCCTTTGCGTAATTATGGATTTTACAATCCAGAATTCAACGACAACACCTATCAAGTCATTACTTGAATTCTGGAAAGTGTTTCGCTAAATTCACCTACTACAACCAAGAATAACTTAAAAGTTCAATCTAATCTAATGTACGATTTACCAAGTATGTGTTTTTGATACTACTGCAGTAGTAAAGCTCAAACTCGAGACATGTGGTTAAATTAATTAAATTAACTTCTTATTACTGAATTATCTCTCACTAATTTAATTCGTCAACTAAACAATAAAGATTGCTTGGGGTATACGCTTGTAATTCGGATAATAAGAAAGGTTAGTGACATGATACAGTACGAATAATCATCATTCCCGTAATTGTGCAAGAATGCAACTAAATTGCAGAAGAATCCACCATTCTTATTAACCCTTAACTCCTGGAATTTAGAAAAGATGTTTAGCACGGGTGTTTGATTATCTCATCTTTGTTATGATTTAACAATACTTTATACGGAATATATTATATCAACATGGAAACCAACATTAAATTTAAAGTAAGTCTTGATTGTAACAGGCTAATTTCGTCACAAGTTTGTGACCTCTCACAAAAAGGGAGAGAGGACAAGGTGAGGCACCCTCCATATGTTTTCCGACTTATCTTTCATGGGATATTTTGTGAGAGGAAATGGTATCCGTCGTCACAAATGAGAATTTGTGTTAAATTTAGCATTAAAATAACCACCACGTATTTGCGTATCTTTACAAATTACCACCACGTATTTGCTCTTTTACAAATAACCCCCCAGACTTTTACGTATATTCCCCGATCACCACTGGTGAGCCGAAGTCGTATGCTCCCAAAGATAATATTTATAACACTTAAAACCTTAAACTAATATAGTATATGGTAATAAGGATCGATCCACAGAGAAGTCGATGTAATTTATGTGAATTAAAGTAGAGAAAATAAGTAACAATAATAGGGGGTTTTGTGATTGAATAATCTATAGTCTACTAAACAAACAATAAAGATGAATGAATTCAGATGATTAAAGGATCTTGTGTCAATAAACATCCACTATCAACAAACTAATTGGTCTTCGATTGTCTTTAACTCAATTACTCTCAAGTACTTTATTGTAGAAATACAAGTTTCCTTCTTCCTCTTAAGTATAGTCAACTAAGTCGAAACGCGATATTAGAAGACCCTAATTATTGAACAATCTAAGCCAAGCGTCTAGATTTAATCCAACAATAGCATTAACAATCCAAGGAAGCAATAAAGATAACGATCTTTAACACACGCGGTTAACGATTCGAATTATATGTTCAGTCTCTACCTCGTCCTAATAACGATGAAACACATACAAATTATTAGGGTAAAGCTTGCTACTTTAGTCTAGGTTAATTGAACAATTACGGATTCAATTTCTAAACATGCGATAGATTAAAGTTAACAATTACTAATTGATCAGATTAGCGAGAGAAAACAATAATCATAAAATACGAGCAAGAGATATAAACAATACTTGAGAAATAAAAGGGAGAAAGAACAATCTCACAATTAATTAGTTGAAGCTTCCGTTTATCAAATCCAAGAAAAGAGAGGATTAATTCCTCGTAATTATTAAGCAAAAGAAATAGGGTTCTTGATAGTCTTCCCAATTCTAAAAGTTGAATGAATGAAAAAGTGACGGATATCCTTGATACTTAACCTAATATTACTACTAATTAAAATAGCAACAGCCAAAAATATCGAAACAACACAAATCAACAATTGCTAGTCCGACTGCCGCGCGGGTCGCACAAATTTCTGGAGAATGAATTGCATTCCGTCTTTTCTCTTCTTTTTGGTTGGCTTATGTTGGGCCATCAGGGGATAGCCCATGTGACATGTTCCTTTTGTAGGAAGTCCAAACCAATCTCACAAATGCCAATTACTTGTCCACTTATTCTTCCAAATGCCAAGCTTGGACCAATGTTGTCAATCCAAAAATCATGTAAATTCCAATCCAAATAATACCCAAAACTCCATTGATCCATTTTTCAACTTAATTACTCTTAAATGCAATCAACACCAATAAGTCGTAATTATACAATTATAACTCCACACGCTACTCATTCCATCAATAACTCATCTAAATTGACACTTTTGTGTCGTACTAAACCCGTCTTATCAAACTTCCCCACACTTAGATCTTTACTCGTCCTCGAGTAAACTCAAAGGACTCATTATAAGCTCATACCAACACCGATCCACAGAAGTGTAAGAAAAGTAATAAAACTCGTAGTAATGCTTGAACCAGACGGTCTTCAACTTAGCAGCAGGAGATCAAAATAACATTAAAATTTTTTCTTTACCTATGTCTCTCATTTTGCCTAGAGCGTCCGCCCTTGCGGATTTTCACTCTAGCTTATCGTTTTTTCATCTCACCTCTACTCTCAGTGTCACGCAACTCGTTTCTTCATTTTACCCGGAGCGCCCTTTCGGGTTTTCACTCCGTCATCGGCCACATCTCAATCTTGCCTAGGCGCCCTTTCGGGTTTTCACCTAGTCGGGATTAATCTTTTTGTTTTTTTTTCACTTTTTTCATTTTTTTTTTTTTGAAATAATGTATTGAAATAAAAACACCACACAATTACAAAAGTATACAAATCGGAACGATTCTCCCTCCCCACACTTGAATGAAACATTGTCCTCAATGTTGCAAGGACACAATAAAAAGGTAAGAGAAAAACACACCTCATCTAAGGAAGCGCCAATGACGATAGAGACCATCAAGCATACCGCAACACCACATGAAAACATGAAAACAGAGCAATCCACGCACCACACCTCCTCCCCATACTTGGCTATTAGCATACTCCATAAAGCACAATCATACAAAGCCGAAAAAAGATAAGAGTGACAAAAAAGACTAACGCCCCTAATTACTCCAATCCTAACCAAAGACCAAGTAGCTGTAATAATATATGTGTCAGTAACAGAATGCACATAAATAAAACTTCCGCAACTCCGAGCTTACAAGGTTATTCCTAATCTCCTCTACACCAAATCAACAATCCATCCAACCGCATAAACAAGTGCCCACAACAACGCACCGCGGTTACACCACACCTTAGCCACTATCCTACCCATCCTTCCTTCTAGGTCTCCCTTCTTATGTCGCCAACACCATAAATTAGGCAGTTCCGACTTCCTTTTTTTTTTTGAATTTTCGTTATTTTTTTTTTTTCCGATTTTTTTTTTTTTTGAGAAATTGCACATACAAATCTATGGGTTGCCTCCCAGAAGCGCTGTTGTTTAACGTCGTTGGCTCGACATCTCGCGGAGTGGTGAACCACCCGACTTAAGATAGTGTTTAGAACTTTACCTTTTCAAGGGACTGGGGTAAACACTTGATTTAATATGTATAACTTGTGTTGCTTTACCGGATCTCTTCCGACGAATTAGATTATCAAACCAAGTCTTACCCTTCCTTTTTCCAGCCTCGGCATCTTTGTGATTCTCCCATAGAAGGATACACCTTAAAAGAAGAAACCATAGGATTAGTTGAATTAGGTGAATTAATTTGAAATTTAACCACCTTCCCATTAAACTCCATAGTCAAGGAACCATTTGGGACATCAATTCGGGTTCCTGCGGTCTTTAGGAATGGTCTACCCAATAAAATTGGGATAGCATCAACCTCCTGTGCCATATCCAAAACATAGAAATCTGCTGGAAAAACCAGTTGATCTACCTTGAGCATAACATTCTCTACTACTCCTCTAGGGTGTACACTAGACCGATTAGCAAGTTGGACTACTACCCTAGTGCTTTTCAAAGGACCAAGCTTAAGAGACTAATAAATATGGTAGGGGAGAACATTTATTGATGCCCCTAGATCTAACATGGCTCTTTCAAACCGTGTATCACTTATAGTGCAAGGTATGGTAAACACACCTGGATCACTACACTTAGGAGGGGTCTTACTCTTAAACAAGGCCGAAACAAACTCACTAGGTTTCCCTTTCTGCTTTTTCAAACTACGTTCCTTCTGATTTCTTTTAATTGTACAAAGTTCTTTTAATTTGCATACCTAGGAACACTCTTAAGCAAGTCAAGTAAAGGAATATTTACCTCGCATTTACGAAAGGTTTCGTAAATATCAGTGTCATGCTCCTTTCTTCTTTTGTCCTTCAAAGCCTCGGGAAAAGGTGGGAGTGACTCATTTGTGGGCATAACTGGTGTCACCTCATTGGAATTAGATGCATCTTCTTTCACTCCATCACTAAGTGGCTTGTCACCTTCAACCACCAACTCCTCTTCTTCTTGAACAGTCACCTCCCTAGGCTTAGCTTTTGGCTTTTCAATCTCCACCAATTGCCTACCATTTCTCAATGATACGGCACTCACATTCTCCTTGGGATTCAGCACGGGTTGAGATGGTAGAGCACCCGACTGTTTAGCTTCTAACCGATTGACCGCAGTAGCCAATTGGCTCACTTGATTCTCAAGATTTTTAAAATTTTGCTTATTATCAGCTCGATCTTGAGTAACACTGAGAGTGAGAGCGTGAATCATATCGTCTGTGGACATTGATGAGCTCGGTGGTGCTTGTTGAGCTACTTGCTGTGGCACTTGTTGAGTAAATTGTTGTCCTTGTGGTCGCTGGAGAAACTGGTCTCTAGGAGGGCCAGCTGATGGACCGGCTTGAGAGTTTCCCCAACGGAAGTTAGGGTGAGCCTTCCATCCTTCATTATAGGTATTAGAGTGTGGATCCCATTTCTTGTTTGAACTACTCTCCCATATACCATTCACCGTCTGAGAACCACCCTCTTGCATTTGGGGGCACAAATCGCTGGGATGACCCTCAATACAGCATATACCACAAACAACAGTCATTTGTCTTCCAGATAACATGTCACGTAGGGTGGAAGCAATATTATCAACTTTCTCCTCCAAGCCAGGACTAACACCCATAGCACTCACTCCTTTTCGTGATGGTCTGGTCTCAAACTGTCTAGAGGTCTCAGCTAGCTCTGTGATAACCTCCCAAGCCTCATCTGGATTCTTATTGCCTATATTTCCCCCACAAGCAGAGTGAATCATACGACGATCATCTAGATTTAAGCCTCCACAAAATTACATGATGAGATCTTGGTCGGAGTATCCATGGTAAGGACAACTAGCACAAAGCTTCTTAAATTTTTCAAGAAACTCATACATAGTTTCTCCGTCTTGTTGTTCAACATTACTAATTGTTCTTTTCAGTTGAGATGATCGAGAAGGAGGAAAGTATTTCTCCAAGAATGCCTTCTTCATACCTACCCAAGTAGTGATACTCCCCGGTGGTAGATAGTTTAACCAATCTCTTGCATTATCCTTCAAAGAGAAGGGAAATGCTCTCAATTTCAACTGCTCCTCTGTGACATTGGCTGGCTTCATACTGGTGCAAACAATATGAAAATCCGAAAGATGCTTGTTCGGATCTTCGATGCTCATACCACTGAAACTTGGTAATTAATGTATCAAGCCAGATTTCAGTTCAAAAGTAGCTCCATCATCCAAGGCTGGAAAAGTGATGCACAATGGTTGAACGTCAAGATTTGGAGCTGTAAGATCCCTTAAGGTTCGAGTCTCTCTAGCCATATTCTCAGTAGTAGAAATTTCCGAAGTGTCTGAATTTGAGTGTATATCGTATTCGGAATCTGAGTGCTCAAAAGCAACTAGCAAACCTTCCCCGACTTGTCTTAACCTGAAAAATGTGCGTCAATCTCTGAGTCGTAAGGCTCGAGTGGTTGGTCAGAAGAACGAGTATTAGGTATAAACTAAAACAATAAAATAAAAGTCTACACTGAAGAAACACAAAAATTAACTATTGCCTTCCCCGGCAACGGCGCCAAAATTTGGTGAGCCGAAGTCGTATGCTCCCAAAGATAATATTTATAACACTTAAAACCTTAAATTAATATAGTATATGGTAATCAGGATCGATCCACAGAGAAGGCGATGTAATTTATGTGAATTAAAGTAGAGAAAATAAGTAACAATAATAGGGGGTTTTGTGATTGAATAATCTATAGTCTACTAAACAAACAATAAAGATGAATGAATTCAGATGATTAAAGGATCTTGGGTCAATAAACATCCACTATCAACAAACTAATTGGTCTTCGATTGTCTTTAACTCAATTACTCTCAAGTACTTTATTGTGGAAATACAAGTTTCCTTCTTCCTCTTAAGTATAGTCAACTAAGTCGAAACGCGATATTAGAAGACCCTAATTATTGAACAATCTAAGCCAAGCGTCTAAATTTAATCCAACAATAGCATTAACAATCCAAGGAAGCAATAAAGATAACGATCTTTAACACACGCGGTTAACGATTCGAATTATATGTTCAGTCTCGATCTACCTCGTCCTAATAACGATGAAACACATACAAATTATTAAGGTAAAGCTTGCTACTTTAGTCTAGGTTAATTGAACAATTACGGATTCAATTTCTAAACATGCGATAGATTAAAGTTAACAATTACTAATTGATCAGATTAGCGAGAGAAAACAATAATCATAAAATACGAGCAAGAGATATAAACAATACTTGAGAAATAAAAGGGAGAAAGAACAATCTCACAATTAATTAGTTGATGCTTTCGTTTATCAAATCCAAGAAAAGAGAGGATTAATTCCTTATAATTATTAAGCAAAAGAAATAGGGTTCTTGATAGTCTTCCCAATTATAAAAGTTGAATGAATGAAAAAGTGACGGATATCCTTGATACTTAACCTAATATTACTACTAATTAAAATAGCAACAGCCAAAAATATCGAAACAACAAAAATCAACAATTGCTAGTCCGACTGCCGCGCGGGTCGCCTGTGTCTTCACGCGGGTCGCACAAATTTCTGGAGAATGAATTGCATTCCGTCTTTTCTCTTCTTTTTGGTTGGCTTATGTTGGGCCATCAGGGGATAGCCCATGTGACATGTTCCTTTTGTAGGAAGTCCAAACCAATCTCTCAAATGCCAATTACTTGTCCACTTATTCTTCCAAATGCCAAGCTTGGACCAATGTTGTCAATCCAAAAATCATGTAAATTCCAATCCAAATAATACCCAAAACTCCATTGATCCATTTTTCAACTTAATTACTCTTAAATGCAATCAACACCAATAAGTCGTAATTATACAATTATAACTCCACACGCTACTCATTCCATCAATAACTCATCTAAATTGACACTTTTATGTCGTACTAAACCCGTCTTATCAAACTTCCCCACACTTAGATCTTTACTCGTCCTCGAGTAAACTCAAAGGACTCATTATAAGCTCATACCAACACCGATCCACAGAAGTGTAAGAAAAGTAATAAAACTCGTAGTAATGCTTGAACTAGACGGTCTTCAACTTAGCAGCAGGAGATCAAAATAGCATTGGAATTTTTTCTTTACCTTGTCTCTCATTTTGCCTAGAGCGTCCGCCCTTGCGGATTTTCACTCTAGCTTATCGTTTTTTCATCTCACCTCTACTCTCAGTGGCACGCAACTCGTTTCTTCATTTTACCCGGAGCGCCCTTTCGGGTTTTCACTCCGTCATCGGCCACATCTCAATCTTACCTAGGCGCCCTTTCGGGTTTTCACCTAGTCGGGATTAATCTTTTTGTTTTTTTTCACTTTTTTCATTTTTTTTTTGAAATAATGTATTGAGATAAAAACACTACACAATTACAAATGTATACAAATCGTAACGATTCTCCCTCCCCACACTTGAATGAAACATTGTCCTCAATGTTACAAGGACACAATAAAAAGGGAAGAGAAAAACACACCTCATCTAAGGAAGCGCCAATGACGATAGAGACCATCAAGCATACCGCAACACCACATGAAAACATGAAAACAGAGCAATCCACGCACCACACCTCCTCCCCATACTTGGCTATTAGCATACTCCATAAAGCACAATCATACAAAGCCGAAAAAAGATAAGAGTGACAAAAAAGACTAACGCCCCTTATTACTCCAATCCTAACCAAAGACCAAGTAGCTGTAATAATATATGTGTCAGTAACAGAATGCACATAAACAAAACTTCCGCAACTCCGAGCTTACAAGGTTATTCCTAATCTCCTCTACACCAAATCAACAATCCATCCAACCGCATAAACAAGTGCCCACAACAACGCACCGCGGTTACACCACACCTTAGCCACTATCCTACCCATCCTTCCTTCGAGGTCTCCCTTCTTATGTCGCCAACACCATAAATTAGGCAGTTCCGACTTCCTTTTTTTTTTGAATTTTCGTTATTGTTTTTTTTTTTCCGAATTTTTTTTTTTTTGAGAAATTGCACACACAAATCTATAGGTTGCCTCCCAGAAGTGCTGTTGTTTAACGTCGTTGGCTCGACATCTCGCGGAGTGGTGAACCACCCGACTTAAGATAGTGCTTAAAACTTTACCTTTTCAAGGGACTGGGGTAAACACTTGATTTAATATGTATAACTTGTGTTGCTTTACCGGATCTCTTCCGACGAATTAGATTATCAAACCAAGTCTTACCCTTCCTTTTTCCAACCTCGGCATCTTTGTGATTCTCCCATAGAAGGATACACCTTAAAAAGAAGAAACCATAGAATTAGTTGAATTAGGTGAATTAATTTGAAATTTAACCACCTTCCCATTAAACTCCATAGTCAAGGAACCATTTGGGACATCAATTCGGGTTCCTGCGGTCTTTAGGAATGGTCTACCCAATAAAATTGGGATAGCATCAACCTCCTGTGCCATATCCAAAACATAGAAATCTGCTGGAAAAACCAGTTGATCTACCTTGACCATAACATTCTCTACTACTCCTCTAGGGTGTACACTAGACCGATTAGCAAGTTGGACTACTACCCTAGTGCTTTTCAAAGGACCAAGCTTAAGAGACTCATAAACATGGTAGGGGAGAACATTTATTGATGCCCCTAGATCTAACATGGCTCTTTCAGACCGTGTATCACTTATAGTGTAAGGTATGGTAAACACACCTGGATCACTACACTTAGGAGGGGTCTTACTCTTAAACAAGGCCGAAACAAACTCACTAGGTTTCCCCTTCTGCTTTTTCAAACTACGTTCCTTCTGATTTCTTTTAATTGTACAAAGTTCTTTTAATTTGCATACCTAGGAACACTCTTAAGCAAGTCAAGTAAAGGAATATTTACCTCGCATTTACGAAAGGTTTCGTAAATATCAGTGTCATGCTCCTTTCTTCTTTTGTCCTTCAAAGCCTCGGGAAAAGGTGGGAGTGACTCATTTGTGGGCATAACTGGTGTCACCTCATTGGAACTAGATGCATCTTCTTTCACTCCATCACTAAGTGGCTTGTCACCTTCAACCACCAACTCCTCTTCTTCTTGAACAGTCACCACCCTAGGCTTAGCTTTTGGCTTTTCAATCTCCACCAATTGCCTACCATTTCTCAATGATACGGCACTCACATTCTCCTTGGGATTCAGCACGGGTTAAGATGGTAGAGCACCCGACTGTTTAGCTTCTAACCGATTGACCGCAGTAGCCAATTGGCTCACTTGATCTCAAGATTTGTAAAATTTTGCTTATTATCAGCTCGATCTTGAGTAACACTGAGAGTGAGAGCGCGAATCATATCTTCTGTGGACATTGATGAGCTCGGTGGTGCTTGTTGAGCTACTTGTTGTGGCACTTGTTGAGTAAATTGTTGTCCTTGTGGTCGCTGGAAAAAACTGACCTCTAGGAGGGCCAGCTGATGGACCGGCTTGAGAGTTTTCCCAACGGAAGTTAGGGTGAGCCTTCCATCCTTCATAATAGGTATTAGAGTGTGGATCCCATTTCTTGTTTGAACTACTCTCCCATATACCATTCACCGTCTGAGAACCACCCTCTTGCATTTGGGGGCACAAATCGCTGGGATGACCCTCAATACAGCATATACCACAAACAACAGCAATTTGTCTTCCAGATAACATGTCACGTAGGGTGGAAGAAATATTATCAACTTTCTCCTCCAAGCCAGGACTAACACCCATAGCACTCACTCCTCTTCGTGATGGTCTGGTCTCAAACTGTCTAGAGGTCTCAGCTAGCTCTGTGATAACCTCCCAAGCCTCATCTGGATTCTTATTGGCTATATTTCCCCCACAAGCAGAGTGAATCATACGACGATCATCTAGATTTAGGCCTCCACAAAAATACATGATGAGATCTTGGTCGGAGTATCCATGGTAAGGACAACTAGCACAAAGCTTCTTAAATTTTTCAAGAAACTCATACATAGTTTCTCCGTCTTGTTGTTCAACATTACTAATTGCTCTTTTCAGTTGAGATGATCGAGAAGGAGGAAAATATTTCTCCAAGAATGCCTTCTTCATACCTACCCAAGTAGTGATACTCCCCGGTGGTAGATAGTTTAACCAATCTCTGTGACATTGGCTGGCTTCATACTGGTGCAAACAATATGAAAATCCGAAAGATGCTTGTTCGGATCTTCGATGCTCATACCACTGAAACTTGGTAATTAATGTATCAAGCCAGATTTCAGTTCAAAAGTAGCTCCATCAGCCAAGGCTGGAAAAGTGATGCACAATGGTTGAACGTCAAGATTTGGAGCTGTAAGATCCCTTAAGGTTCGAGTCTCTCTAGCCATATTCTCAGTAGTAGAAATTTACGAAGTGTCTGAATTTGAGTGTATATCGTATTCGGAATCTGGGTGCTCAAAAGCAACTAGCAAACCTTCCCCGACTTGTCTTAACCTGAAAAATGTGCATTCAATCTCTGAGTCGTAAGGCTCGAGTGGTTGGTCAGAAGAACGAGTATTAGGCATAAACTAAAACAATAAAATAAAAGTCTACACTGAAGAAACACAAAAATTAACTATTGCCTTCCCCGGCAACGGCGCCAAAATTTGGTGAGCCGAAGTCGTATGCTCCCAAAGATAATATTTATAACACTTAAAACCTTAAACAAATACAGTATATGGTAATCAGGATCGATCCACAGAGAAGGCGATGTAATTTATGTGAATTAAAGTAGAGAAAATAAGTAACAATAATAGGGGGTTTTGTGATTGAATAATCTATAGTCTACTATACAAACAATAAAGATGAATGAATTCAGATGATTAAAGGATCTTGGGTCAATAAACATCCACTATCAACAAACTAATTGGTCTTCGATTGTCTTTAACTCAATTACTCTCAAGTACTTTATTGTGGAAATACAAGTTTCCTTCTTCCTCTTAAGTATAGTCAACTAAGTCGAAACGAGATATTAGAAGACCCTAATTATTGAACAATCTAAGCCAAGCGTCTAGATTTAATCCAACAATAGCATTAACAATCCAAGGAAGCAATAAAGATAACGATCTTTAACACACGCGGTTAACGATTCGAATTATATGTTCAGTCTCTACCTCGTCCTAATAACGATGAAACACATACAAATTATTAGGGTAAAGCTTGCTACTTTAGTCTAGGTTAATTGAACAATTACGGATTCAATTTCTAAACATGCGATAGATTAAAGTTAACAATTACTAATTGATCAGATTAGCGAGAGAAAACAATAATCATAAAATACGAGCAAGAGATATAAACAATACTTGAGAAATAAAAGGGAGAAAGAACAATCTCACAATTAATTAGTTGAAGCTTCCGTTTATCAAATCCAAGAAAAGAGAGGATTAATTCCTCATAATTATTAAGCAAAAGAAATAGGGTTCTTGATAGTCTTCCCAATTCTAAAAGTTGAATGAATGAAAAAGTGACGGATATCCTTGATATTTAACCTAATATTACTACTAATTAAAATAGCAACAGCCAAAAATATCGAAACAACACAAATCAACAATTGCTAGTCCGACTGCCGCGCGGGTCGCCTGTGTCTTCACGCGGGTCGCACAAATTTCTGGAGAATGAATTGCATTCCGTCTTTTCTCTTCTTTTTGGTTGGCTTATGTTGGGCCATCAGAGGATAGCCCATGTGACATGTTCCTTTTGTAGGAAGTCCAAACCAATCTCTCAAATGCCAATTACTTGTCCACTTATTCTTCCAAATGCCAAGCTTGGACCAATGTTGTCAATCCAAAAATCATGTAAATTCCAATCCAAATAATACCCAAAACTCTATTGATCCATTTTTCAACTTAATTACTCTTAAATGCAATCAACACCAATAAGTCGTAATTATACAATTATAACTCCACACGCTACTCATTCCATCAATAACTCATCTAAATTGACACTTTTATGTCGTACTAAACCCGTCTTATCAACCACCGTGTTTTAATCTCGAACATTATTTTTCTTATTTTCCTATTTACACAAGCCTACCCAAACTAAATACAACTCATATTCATCCCATTTCCCCCAATTTCCCAAATCAAAATAGATTCAAACCCTAATTCTAAAATTTCCCAAATTATATTCCAAAATTCCATCCAAAATATGTTGTACTTACACTAGAGTAATCGTTCATCCAAAATATGTTGCTTATACTCACACTAGTAAGGGAAAACTCTAGCATAAACAACTATTCTGATCATGACGTCACAATTGACCTTTTCTCTTGTAGATCGAAGGAAGCTGGTTAAGGTCTCATTTCTGCCATTTGGGCTTCATAGTAAAAAGCGGCAAAGCTAGTTGTCGCAAGTCAAAATAAAGGCGGCTAGTTGGTCTTCTTTCTTATCTAATTTTAATGACAAATTTAGCCAAAGCTAACGTCAATGAGACCAAAGGTTGTTTACACCTCAATCAAGGCATCAATCATCTTCTCAGGAAACCATTCATCAAACCAAGGGAGTCCACCCTATAAAAGAAGTTCAGTGGTAAACCCAAACCAAACTTAAACTACAATCGGAAAAAAGAGATATTCACTGGCTTTGTCTAGGGACATAATTTGGGGAATTCTGGAATTAGGGTTTGAAATCTATTTTGATTTGGGAAATTGGGGAAATATAATGAATATGGGTGTGTATTTAATTTGGATAGGCTTGTGTACGTAGGGAGGGTAATATGGGTATTTTACATAAATTGTTACTTAACAAGTCGGAAAATAAGAAAAATAATGTTCGGGATTAAAATACGGTAGTGATCGGGAGTATACCTAAAAGTTTGGGGGTTATTTGTAAAAAAAAAATACGTGATGGTAATTTGTAAAAATACGCAAATATGTAGTGGTTATTTGTAATTTATCCTTAAATTTAAGCAATTGTTGATGAATGCCGTCGGTGTCCAATAATACAACATCCTCAATTCAACAACTGTTTCTCAAAGTGTATGCTACCAAAAGCATCTCTCTAAAAAAACACTCTCCCGTCTCTCTAGAAGACTCAAACACTAAAACCCTAATTTTCCGCCGCCGCTACCTCCTCCCAAAACACACCTAATCCGTCTCCTTCCTCTTCACCGGAGATGGGCTCTTCTCTGGGCCTGTCTCCGGTGAACCGCCACTCCGTGGTTTGTTTCAGGCTTCTTTGATCTCGTCTTTCGTCCCTTTTTTTGGCTCTTGGTCGTTCCTTGCCGCGCGGTGGTTGTGTGGGTTCGTTGGTTGATCTGAGGTCGGTCCGTTCCGTCGTTCCCTTGTCCTGTCTTCAGATGTGGTACATGCAACCCATGGATGCCCTCTTTCCCTCGCCCCTTCCCACATCCCTGGTATGTGATCCTTGAGAGGCTGGATGGTTGTGGGTGGTGAGTTTTGGTCATCTTTAGTCTGTTGTTTTTTCTCTTATGTGGTTGGGTCTTCGTGTTGATATGGTGGTTTCCCTTCCCCTCGCCCCTCCCCCCACCGATCAGACTCTTCTACTGTTTTTCTTATGGGTCGTTTTTTTGGTTTTCCTCTTGTGGTGGTCTGTTGCATGTACTCCGATGGTCCTGGGGGGATTCGTTTGTCAGAATTTGGAGTCTCAGGGGAATGTTGGGTGTGTTAGAGGTGTCCGTGTGAGGCAGTGTCGGGGCGGTGGTTTGAGTCTGCGTGGTTGGGGGTGTGGATGGGTCCGTGGGGTGTTGGCCTTTGTTTTTGGGTGGCGGGGAGGAGGCTCACGATTGTTTGGTTGTGTTCTTGGTTGGTTTGGTTGCGGTGGTATTATTACCCATTGTTGATGGTTTTTAAGAATAGTTTGTTAGTTTCGTTTTGCAAAATAATAACGACATTAGTAATTTTGCATTAGAGGTGTGTTGTTTCCATGTTTATGTGGCCGTCTTGGAAGGTCATCGGTATGTGGCTTATCTTATTGTCAGGATTCTCCTTGCTCACTGGCTCGGTCTTTGGTTTACGTACCCGTTTTGAGTGGTTTTCAAAGTGTAGGAGTTTCCGCTCCATTAGACATTGATTATTATGGTCTTTTATTATGGTCTTTGTCCCTCTTTTTCTTTCTACGTCCTTGTGGCGTAAGTACACTTTGCTCCCTCTCTCTGGATCACGGCTCTCGTTGGTTTCCGAGGTTTCTGCTGAGTAATGGTTGTACCTGTCGTTTGGCAAGCTCTGTTCGCCCCCCTCGGGAAAGTGGAGGTCAAAGATGGTAGCTTCGGGACTACATGTGACACCCCGCGATATTACATAAAATAAACAAGTAACTTGCAGCGGAAAAACGATAACTTTAAAAACTTTTGACATATATATAAATAATACTTAATCGCGGAATATCAAAACAACGCTTAAGATTAAAACCAAAGAGAAAGTATAACTTATACAAGATGATTCAGATGAACAAGGGATAAAGTATCCCTTAATAACAAGTAAATTAAAACTAAGCTAATCGTAAAGGTATTTGTCGAATAATCAACAATGCTTGCTAGCCACACGTGTTCCCCAAACAGCACCAACCTACATACATGAAACATGTACGCCACAGTCAGTGGGGAGTAACTCGAGGTTCTCCCAGCCACTTTTTTTTTGAAAACACGTAAACGGTAATACAACACAACATATACATATGAACTTGCATATACAATTATAAATAATCAAAAGTGACATATTCAAATATGACAAACACGATCAAGCATGAACCAACATGTGAACTACAAACAAGGTCATCATGTGAATTATATCAAACGGATAAACAACCAAGTGAATGACTCAGCGGCTAACACTTGATGGCATGTTCATTCCCACAAACAACAAGCAAGTAATTGACTCAGAGGCCAACACTAGATGGCATGGCCAATCACAGAACATACAAGAATAGAATGAACGCCGTCAGGGAACATAACCGTTACCACTGACCGCTAGGTCGCATAACCACGACACTAGCTATCGGGACGCATAACCACGACACCGACTCTATGTATAGCGCATAACCGACAACTATATGCCTAAGACCTGGCCAGAACTCTCGATGTAATAACCTACACCGAACGACACACGGGGACGGCCGCATAACCACGGACACCGACCAATCTCGAACATAGATAAAACCCATAACCGGGGTGGCATTAGTTCATTACAATGATACACAAATCGTACCACCGCTATCCATTCACAATCAAGGTGGCATAACCGTCACCAACATGACTTAGGATGACATAACCGTCACCCAAACATAAGCAAGGTAATATAACTGTTACCCGACTCAACCCAAGATAACATAACCGTTATCAAATTACAAGTAAGACAACATAACCGTTATCATTACCATTCAAGCTAACATAAACATTAACTAACTCATCTAATACATGTGAGCCTCAATTTAACCAAAACAACACTTAAGCTAGTTTATAGAAGTTAACTTGAAGTGGGAGTCGGTTTCCCTTCCGGTTGCCCGGCCGGGGGGGGGGGTCTTCCTCCTCAACTTAGCTTCTAAAACGGCTTAAGCATTCAACCATACAACCATTTAGTCACAACCAAGCGAGGATTCACATAAATATTACTAACCAAGAATTTATTACCGAATCGTGGTTCGCAACATGTGATTCAACAAGAGGAGGTTCATGAACAAGAAACATTTGGCAAATTATGATGTACGAGCTTTTATATCAAATAAAGGTAGAAGGAGCGAAAATAAAGTACCAAGCCTTATATCGAAATCCTACGGTTCATTTGCAAAGAGGGGAGTCACAAGGTGTATTAACTTCGTACTCGATAGGTTTACAACTCATGTGACATTTATACGGCAACAAAGCAATGAATAGCCTTTGATTATTAAGCAAATGATAAATTAACATACGACCAACGAGGCTCGGATTACGAGACTCATATATTATTTTTATACCTCATAGACCAAGTATTTTCATCGTATAATATCACTTGACAACCGCTAAAACAAACAAGCGACGCGGGCGCAAAACAGCCCCAAAGACACGCAAGCACAGCGCTGGGAACAGGCCTGGCCACAGCCCTGCGTGATAAGGCCGCAGGCTGCGTGTTGCTCGGCCACAGGCCTGCGCCTGTGGAAGCAGGCTGCGCTATTCGCGGGCAAGGCTGGCTGTTGCTCGGTCTTGCTTTTTTCTTGTCTCAATTCTTTCGTACGACGACTCGAGGCCATGAGCATAAGTAGTATACATAGTTTACGCAACCCACAACCCAACACTACGCCCCCACACCAATATACGACATATACAAACGATTGTAAGTATGATTATCAATTCGTATCATGATGTGTCCTATTTTTATATGATTTTCACCCCTCTTTTAGCTCATCTTTACATGATAATTTGCACTTTATGAGGTGATTTTATGAGCTAATTCCGTGTTGTAGGTGTTTTGCATGTTTTGTTGCATTTTGTAGGAAACGGAGCAAGTTGCGACCTTTTTCTATCATTTTGGCATTCACCGAGCACCACGAGGCTACTTGGAGCGAGTTTTAGCCATGTAAGGGCATTTTGGGAAGGTTCACTCATTCCCGAGGAAGAAGAAATGAAAATTGGTTGGTACTTGAGCCAAGAAAGTGAGAACTAGTAAAGAAAAGAAGAGATTGCAAGATCCCCGGATTGCTGTTCGAACCCCAGAATCTCGGGGTTGATGCGAGATAGCCATAAGCCTAAAATGTTGCGCCCCCGGGAGTTGTTCAAACCCCATAATCTTAGGGTTTGATACCTGAGCAATTCTTGGGCTCAAATGCTGCGCCCCCTAGGAATGTTTGGTCCCCGGATCTTCGGGGATTGTGCAACTGAGCAACTCTTCATTTTCCTAGTAGTTTTTTGTATAAAACTCATCACTAGAGAACTTTTTATTCATGCTTTTTCATACATTTCCCTAAATCTACAAAAACCTAGTTTCCTTTATGTTCTTAGTTTTTCAATCATCAACTTTTATGCTTTAATTCCGGGTTTTATTTGAAGATTACTTTGCTCTTATTAATCAAGTTCTTGTTCTTATTTCCTTAAGTTGGTAATTTCTATTCCTTGCTTTTATATTATCATTTTAATTCCAATTCATATATTGTTATCATGTTTATGTTAATCAAATCAATCTTTGTTAGTTTATATATTATCATGAGTGAGTAGTCTTATAATCTAGGGTTTAGGGAAGCCATGTTAGATTAGTAATTGATAATTGTTGAATTAGGATTTATTACTATCAATTTGTTGTTTCTATAACATGCTTGTTATGTATTGTTAACCTTTGATTCTTGATCACAATTATTGGTTATCTTGTTAATTCTCTTCCTAAGATCGAAAGTCGGGAATGGAATTTGCCTAAGCATGTTTTGTAGCACGACCTAGTAAGTGCGAGAGCCCGCTAGTAATCGTTCTAAGACTAGTAATAAAATCGAGAGATAATTGCTAATAAGTCTAGACAACTTTTGATCGTATGTTTCCCCAATTCGACATCAATTATTGCTAATTTACATGTGTGAACCTATTTCCCTAGATCTTTTATTATCATTGTTTTACATCTCAATTTGTTATCGTTTTAATCATCAAACCAAACAATCAATCGAACCGACCTTGATAGAATTCCAACCATAGCTTGTCATATTGCATCTACCGTCTCCCTGAGATCGACCCCTACTTCCTTATCTACATTTATTTGTTAGTTAAGTCTAGGGTATCTTTGTTAGGTACACGATAAGCCTATCAAATTTTGGCGCCGTTGCCGGGGAGCACGTTTTTTTTGCTTTGTGATTAGTTGAATTTTATCTTGTTTTTCCTTGTCTTAAGGAACACTTGTTCCTTGAGACTGTTACTTACAATCCTCTCTAGATTGTTGTCTTATGCCCAAGTACTCACGGGTTGGTGAACTACTTCCGGTTGATCCCGAGCCCGAGAAAACCTTCCGTAGACGACAACGTTTCTTGAAGGAAATTTCTGAAGCTGCAACTCTTGCACAACTTGAAAGTGCGAGAAAATCTTATTTAGAAGACCTTCAAATACTTGAGGAAGGAGAGGTTTCCAATTCACAACCAATAAGGAAGATGGTCTGTTTATCCGATCATTCTAAGCCCACCGCGGCTATGCTTCCTAGGGGTATTGCCACTGCCCAAATTGACGCGGCAAATTTTGAGATTAAGCCGACTTTTATTAGCCTTGTTGAGAGAAAACAATTCGGTGAAGGTCCATTGGAAGATCCTAATTTGCACATCACAATTTTTTGTGATTATTGCTCGATGATTAGGCAAACGGGTGTGACACAAGAGCAGATAAGGGAGATACTCTTCCCTTTTTCATTGAGAGACAACGCCAAGTTGTGGATTAATAGCCTTGATAGGACCGCTTTGGGGATCACCAACTGGGAAACATTGGCTCTCGCATTTTATCAAAAATATTTTCCACCGGAAAAGACCCAACAATTGAGAAGCCAAATCACGGGGTTCCGTCAAAATGGTAATGAAAGCTTGTTTGAAGCATGGGAGAGATATAAAGAATTACAAAGGCAATGTCCTCATCATGGGTTGGATCCTTGGTTTCTTGCAATCACATTCTACAATGGTTGTTGCGCCGAATCACGCCGAGTTTTGGACTCCGCTAACAATGGGAGATTCGACCAAATTGATACGGAACTTGCTCATGCTACCATTGAATCCATGGCGGTGCATGACTCACAATACGCCAACACCCGCAACATCCCATTCAAGGCAAAGGAAGAGGATCCAAACGTGTCTCTTTTGAAAGCTCAAATAGCTCTCCTCCAACAACAAGTTGATAATCGGGGATCAAGTTCATCACAAACTTATGAACAAGTCAATGCTACTAGCCAAATTGTGGTGTGTGACGCATGTGGTGGAGCGGGGCATGTTGCACAAGAATGTAGGAATACGGTTGAGCAAGTGAATGCTTATCAAAGTTTTAAACAAAACTTCAATCCTTACTCCAACACCTACAATGAAGCTACAAAGTTTCACCCAAACTTGTCCTACAAAAGCACTAATGTGCTAAATCCACAACATCAAAATCAACATGTCCCACAACAACAAAGGCAAGCTCAAGTCCCACCACCCGGTTTTCAACACCAAATTCACAGACCCCAACAAAATTTCCAACAAAACTTTCGGCAAGGATTTCAACAACCTTTTCAAAATCAACAAGTTCAAGGTCAATCATCAAATTTCCAACAAAACAATCAACAAATGAGCAAGATAGAGGCTTTGATGACACAAGTGGTTGAGACACAAAAGAACATGACCACCCACATACAAAAGAGTGACCAAGCTAGGGAGGCAACCATCAAAATGCTTGAAACCCAAATTGCTCAACTTGCCACTTCCAATGCTCAAAGACAACAAGGTCAATTCCCACCTCAAGGTGCACAACCTCATGACACCATAAATGTCATCACATTGAGGAGTGGTACCACTTATGATGAACCCCCAATGCCAAATGTTGATGATGGGGTAGTTGGTAAGAAAAATTATGGTGGAAACAAGGTTGATAGCTCCAAAAAAAGTGAGGAGTCCCAGAAAGTTGATGAGCCAATAGTGGTGGAAGATGTGGAGGATGAGCCTTCAAAAGTGAATGACAAAGCTAAGGAGTCGGAGAAGATTCAAGTACCATTTCCACATCGTTTGGCACAGGCTCAAAGAGAAACCCGACTTGGTAAGTTCATGGAAATGATGAAGAACCTCAAGGTAATTATCCCTTATCTAGAACTTATCACTCAAATACCTTCATATACTAAATTCATGAAGGAGATTTTAACTAAGAAGAGGACTATTGACAATATTGAGACATTGGATTACACTTCCGAGTGTGGTGCTTATTTGAAAAACTTGTCCCCTCCTAAGTTGAAAGATCCCGGAAGTTTTTCCATACCGTGCACCATAGGGAATTTTTCAATTGATAAAGCTCTTTGTGACCTTGGTGCAAGTGTAAGTGTCATGCCTTACTCGATATGCGAAAAACTGAATTTAGGAGCTCTTAAGTGTACTAGTGTCACCCTACAAATGGCGGACCATTCTATCAAACGCCCCTTGGGTGTTTTGGAGGATGTTCCCGTCAAGGTAGGGAAGTTTTTCATTCCAGTTGACTTTATCGTGCTTGACATTGCCGAAGATGCGCAAATTCCCATAATCTTGGGTAGACCATTCTTACACACCGCAGGTGCATTGATAGATGTTAAGAATGGTAAGTTGACTCTAGCCGTAGGGGATGAGAAGGTGACATATAGTTTGAGTCATGGTCATAAGAGTCCAATGCTAGAGGAATCATGCTATGCTATGAATAATGCTAACCCCTTGTCTCAATTTTTGAGCAAGGATGTGGAAATTTCTTTGAGTTCTTGTGCAGAAAATGGTGAAACGGTAGCAACGGAAAGAAGATTTTGGTGGAAGAGGAACTTCTTGCAAGGTCCCAGCCATTCAAGGAGATGGTGGCGAATCGGAGTATGAAGGAGCCTATCAAGGATGGTCTCAATGTTGGTGACAAAGTGCTTATGTACAATCCTCGAAAGAAGGTTCCCCCAGGCCCTTATATCATCCTTACTGATGACAAGATTGGGTCCTTTGAAGTGTTGGCCCCGGGTGGAGAGAAGATCAAAGCTAGTGGCCATTATTTGCGGCCTTATCGTGAAGAAGCAATGGTCGGAATGGTGGAGGAGCTTTTCTTGGAACCTCCGTCTTTGAAGAATTAATCCGTTCAAGCTTTCTACGTCTAGCAAGACTTTAAATTGCGCTTCTCGGGAAGCAACCCGAGTTTAGCTAGTTTTTAATTTTTGTTTACTTCTTTTGTTTTAATTTCAAGAAATGATGCCTAAATGTGCTTATTGTTAATTTTGTAGGTGTCTCAAGTTGATGTTTTCTTCGTCTTGTGGAGGACGGTGGAGCTGATGACGGGGAGACACACTAATTTGTTATCACTCATCCCCTTGTACATACTAGCTTGGGGGAGGCTAGATAGTCTAGTAAGCATCTTTATTTCCCTTGCATTTTCGTTGTTCTCCCCTTTCCCCATTAAACATTTTGTCTTGCTGGATTATGTGTGAGAACCGTTTCTACGGTTTGATAACGGTTTGATGGTTGTTCTTTGTTCAGCACATTAGGGACAATGTGATGTTTAGCTTGGGGGAGGGATTTGCATCTTGTTAGAGCATGTTAGTTTAGCTTGCATGTAGTTTCTTCATAAAAAAAAATTCAAAAATTGAAAAATTGAAAAATTGTGTGCTTTCCATGAAATTTTGTGATGCTTGCCCTCAATTTTGCTCCTTGATTTCTATCTTTGCTTATCCCAATTGTAGCTTTATAGCTATTTGAATCACATTTATTGACGGGATTTTTGCAAACATGGGGATGTCTTGACATAGTGGGTGAGGGATGGAATTTGGACCTATTAGGCTTGATCTTGACATTGGCAACCTACAAAAATTTGAAAGGTAGAGCCTCCTTAGACCGGTGCATCTATACCCGGTCTCACTTAGGTGTGTGTAGGTCTCCTTGTGGTGTGCGTTACATCAAAACGCACAAGTATGGTCTTTATTCCATTTCTTATGAGCATTGCATTCATAATTTGTAAGCATTTGAAGCCATTCACATGACTTTGTTGCCCATTTTCACCCTTATATACGTTTTCTCATATCTAGCTACATTTAAACTTGCCTACCTTGTCGAGTTAGTAGCTTTATCATTTGTGTTTGAGTGCTCATTTGGGATATATGGTCCATTTTTGTGTCATAGTGAGCTTGGTAAGATGAAATTATTGATTTCCGTGTCTCGTTTTATTCTTAAGTTGAAGAAAGAAAATTGAAAAAAAATGAAGTTGAAAAAAGAAGAAGAAAAAATGATGTGAAAAAAAAAGAATTGAAATACAAGAAGAAAAAAAAATTGAAAGAGTTGAGAAATTTGAGAAAAAAAGAAGCATGAAATTGAGTTGTTGAAAAGAAAAGAGAAGAAGAGGTTTTGTGATTTAGCTTCCATGTTTTATATCACAAGTATTTGGGAAGTTTACACTTGATTTGTCATGAAAGGAAGTCAATATGCTACTTTTGACTTCAAGCCTCCTACTTGGGATGGGTTTGGGATTTGGATTGAGCATCCATGCATTCATTGGTTAGTTGCTAGCTTGACTTAGCTCCACTTACCATAATTCATATGTTCCCCTTTCTTACCCATCACCATAGCCTTCCTCTAATCCTTGGCTTCTTCTTTTTATGCTTGCATTTGATTGTTTTGACTCGTGGACTTGGAATGATCACCATATTAGATTGCGGGTGCACTCTCATGAGTAGAGTTTAGGAGAGTGTCACTCATACAAATCTCCTTTTACATATAGATGTGTGCTTGAGTGTACCGCGAGAGTCCATTGTCAATAAGATCATGCAAGAGCCGAAAAGTTTGAATAAAATCTTTCATGCTACGCCGCCATGTAAATCTCATCCATGTTTTTGCACTATCCTTATGCCCACGTTGTTTTGGGATTATGAATCATTGCGCTTGTTAGCTTATGTTGGGATTTGCAATTGATGAGATTTGGTGCTTTTTACCCTTGTCTTGGTATTGTGTGCTTGCTTGGGACAAGCAAGGGTTTAGCTTGGGGGAATTTGTTGTGTCCTATTTTTATATGATTTTCACCCCTCTTTTAGCTCATCTTTACATGATAATTTGCACTTTATGAGGTGATTTTATGAGCTAATTCCGTGTTGTAGGTGTTTTGCATGTTTTGTTGCATTTTGTAGGAAACGGAGCAAGTTGCGACCTTTTTCTATCATTTTGGCATTCACCGAGCACCACGAGGCTACTTGGAGCGAGTTTTGGCCATGTAAGGGCATTTTGGGAAGGTTCACTCATTCTCGAGGAAGAAGAAATGAAAATTGGTTGGTACTTGAGCCAAGTAAGTGAGAACTAGTAAAGAAAAGAAGAGATTGCAAGATCCCCGGATTGCTGTTCGAACCCCAGAATCTCGGGGTTGATGCGAGATAGCCATAAGCCTAAAATGTTGCGCCCCCGGGAGTTGTTCAAACCCCATAATCTTGGGGTTTGATACCTGAGCAATTCTTGGGCTCAAATGCTGCGCCCCCTAGGAATGTTTGGTCCCCGGATCTTCGGGGATTGTGCAACTGAGCAACTCTTCATTTTCCTAGTAGTTTTTTGTATAAAACTCATCACTAGAGAACTTTTTATTCATGCTTTTTCATACATTTCCCTAAATCTACGAAAACCTAGTTTCCTTTATGTTCTTAGTTTTTCAATCATCAACTTTTATGCTTTAATTCCGGGTTTTATTTGAAGATTACTTTGCTCTTATTAATCAAGTTCTTGTTCTTATTTCCTTAAGTTGGTAATTTCTATTCCTTGCTTTTATATTATCATTTTAATTCCAATTCATATATTGTTATCATGTTTATGTTAATCAAATCAATCTTTGTTAGTTTATATATTATCATGAGTGAGTAGTCTTATAATCTAGGGTTTAGGGAAGCCATGTTAGATTAGTAATTGATAATTGTTGAATTGGGATTTATTACTATCAATTTGTTGTTTCTATAACATGCTTGTTATGTATTGTTAACCTTTGATTCTTGATCACAATTATTGGTTATCTTGTTAATTCTCTTCCTAAGATCGAAAGTCGGGAATGGAATTTGCCTAAGCATGTTTTGTAGCACGACCTAGTAAGTGCGAGAGCCCGCTAGTAATCGTTCTAAGACTAGTAATAAAATCGAGAGATAATTGCTAATAAGTCTAGACAACTTTTGATCGTATGTTTCCCCAATTCGACATCAATTATTGCTAATTTACATGTGTGAACCTATTTCCCTAGATCTTTTATTATCATTGTTTTACATCTCAATTTGTTATCGTTTTAATCATCAAACCAAACAATCAATCGAACCGACCTTGCTAGAATTCCAACCATAGCTTGTCATATTGCATCTACCGTCTCCCTGAGATCGACCCCTACTTCCTTATCTACATTTATTTGTTAGTTAAGTCTAGGGTATCTTTGTTAGGTACGCGATAAGCCTATCATATCATGAATTACAAACAATCGAAAATCACATTATTGATGAGACGGACTAAGCATGTGACGGATACTAATAATGTGCCCAATAACAATAACCAACATTTATCATTCATTACTACCAAATTAGCCATGAAACTCATCTCAATTGATTGAATGACAAACTAGGCAACTCAATACATCAAAATTTCAGAAATTAACCAACAACAACAATACACAAACGATTTTTGACTTAAAGTCGAGTAACCTCTCAAAGTTACCTTTAAAGCTCTTCAAATCTTCAAAGAACTCTTCAATAATGTCCAAACATCCATTCTCAACAACAAACAATAAGAAAAACGAATTAAAAGCGTAACCCTAGAAAGACGGGTTTCAGAAAACACAACAAGACTAGGAATTGATTGAGTCAAAAGAAGGAGGAGAAGAAGAGGAGAACATACCTATAAAGAACTCGGAATTTGAGCAAGAAACGAAGGCGGTAGAGCCGGATTGGTGTTCATTGAGAAACACCAACAATGGAGATTGGGGTTTTGGTGTTTGTTGAAGAGGATGAAGGAAATGAATGGGCTGATGAGGAAACATAACAATAGGGGTTATAAGGGGTTTTGAGTCGGAAATGACTCGGGATTCATTTAATGAGTCGGGATGGACTCGGATTGGCTAACTAAGGTGGAAATAACATCTCAAGTCTATTATTACTCGAGACGGAACCAATTATGCAAATAACTCATAACTCATGAAATTATCCTACATACTTGACATTTTCGAAAATTAAAACCGAAACTTAAATTTATAAAACTCGAAATATAAATTGAAACTAAAAAGCTTTAAAATGAAATATTCTTATTACTAAAATATATTTACGAAATTTAATAAAATATAAATTATTCTTGAAATTCAATTAAATCTTTAAATTTACAATACGGAAAATATCGGGGTGTTACACTACATCAGTCGTTAGTCATCAACACATGTTTAGTATTCGATGTATTTACTATTATGTCTTTGTTTATCGTTTCAGAATTAAAGGTACATTTGACCAAATGAGTCAAATGCCGGTTGTGTAAACCTTGTTTTTACCATTGCCAAAAAAAAAAATTTGTTTCTCAGAAAAATAATCAATACTTAGCTTCAACATTATGGTTTGCATTTTGTTATACCCTTCATATCTTGAGAGCATTATGTTCATCCAGTAATTGCATTACATAGGTAAACAAGAATTAATCATTAGTATTCCCGTGTCCCGATAAATAGTTACTTGTGATACAAAGATGAAAATAAAGTGAATAAGCTTGGAACACACATAATATATACCCTACTTGGCTATTTGCACCCTTGACCGTTGCATATGACAAATGACCCACTAAATACTTAAAAGATGGAAATAAATAACACTATTGTATTGACTAATAAACCCTAGGGATGGTCAAAGGTAAGGTCCAACCCGACCCACCTGTAACTGTCCCGCCTTTGCCGGCCTGGTTGGCCCGTACACAACCCTGCCCCTCCGTTTGTTATTTCGGGACGTCCCCGGTCTAACATAATGCACCCAGGTCGCCCTCAGCCTGCCCTAACCCTTAGCGCATCCCTTGACCCTACGTCACGCTAGTATCAGGTCCTCCTCCACCACTCTCGGTCTTACCCATCTCTCCACCTGGGCCGACTTTCTCCATTCTGACATAAACCGAGCCCACATGTTTGACCATATTAACACACCTTAAAATGAAAACAAATAACTTCTCACCAGATAATGAAAATATATAAATTAAATAGGATATTTATTTATCAAAAAAGCCATTTATTAGTAATTACAACGAAGGTACCATGGAAGTTGGATCACAAATCTAATCACCCATTTTCTTAATTTGTACGGCCTCGACTCATTTGAATAAAAATTCTTCGGAATAATGTCATTAAAGTGGGATAATCATGATAATTAAGGTTAATGGCAGAACAAAAATACAGTAATTATAATAATATTATAATTAAGTAAGTGGAGAAAATGATTTGACATGCGATAAGGAATCCCTAATCAGTAATCCCCACCTGGGAAAAGTAGGAATCAAGATTCATGTTACAAGAGAAATCACTTGAGTTATGTGGACCCATCTAAGCATAATTAGCATTTTAATTACTGAAATGACTGATTTTCTTTTCTCTTTTCTAGTGGAGTGTGCAATCCAGAAAGACTGATTCATATTCATACCCATACATTCAACACCGGTTCTCATCCGTAATGAGGCTCGTAACAGATCAAGTAATACTCATATAAAGAGATAAAATAAAAGAAGAATATATAGCAAATTGTTTTGTTTGTTTTCATCAATATGGGTAGTATTTGACCAATCATAAACTTGTGATGATATACTCGTCACAAGGGCGACTTAAGCTCTGTTCTTTTCGACTGAAATGAGCTGAATTAAATTAATTGGAGTAAAGTTTAATAGAACTAAATTAAGTGGAACTGAGATGAGGGGCAAATTACCAAATTGGTAAAAAAAAAGTAGGGGTTGTTGGACATATTGGTAAAAAAAAAATGTTAGTTGGGACAAATTGGTAAAAAAAAACATGGGTGTAGGACAAATTGGTAAAAAAGTTAATTAAGCGATATATAGACCAAATAAATAAATAAATAAATAATATTGTATTAAATATCTTTTAAGAATAAATGTTTGGTCAATAATATATGTAAAAAAAATTTCGAGTGCTCAAATATACATCTTCAACTTGAATTTATATTCACATGAACTGCATTTACTACATTGTATTCAATTCAAATCGACTTGTATGATCATGTATTGAGCTAAATCAAACCTCTTTATTACGAGTGTGGGTGCTGAGAAAAATCATAGACAACCATTTTGATATAAAAATTTGAGTTAGATTATACAACTTTTCATGCATAAGATACATGTTTCATAAACACGATACAAGTTTTTTAAGATCTTATCAGGTCTAAGTAGGACAAATTCGAAATTGGTTGTTTTTCCTAAAAAAATAATCACAAATTAAAGAACGGTAAAATACTACCAAGAAATCGTATACCCAATTTAACCGGGTACTTATAAACCGCATACCAATTAAATCGGTTTTGATTTATACAATGACATGTAGGATGTTAAGATTTCTAAAACCGTATACCTGTGTATTTGTTCACCACTAGCAAGTGGTGTCCTAGCGTAATATGAATCAATTTAGAATTTAGACAGTCCATATAGATGTAGAACGAGTTAGTATCGGGTCAAAAATGAGGGTGAATTCAACATGCAATTTGTTGATTATAGTTCAATATTGAACTTTGGTCGAGCAAATAATAGGTAAAAAAAAATTACAGTAGTTTTTATTGATCAAGAATACTTAATTTGGTTTTTTATTTAAAATTTGACTTCAATATTTAATCATTTTTTTAAACACGCAACAAAGTTATATTTTTTTTTTCCAATTTGTCCAACTTTCAAGGTTTTTTTACCAATTTGTCCCAATCACAACTTTTTGTACCAATCCGTGCAACAACCCTTACTTTTTTTTACCAATTTGGTGGTTTAGCCGAGGTGAGGTGACTTTAGTTGTATTAAAGTTAATTTTGTGAATAGATTAACTGAACATAATTTTTTTTTTTGGTAAACAAGACGTGGGGCTAACCCAGAAAGCAAAGAAACGAAACAAAAAACAACAAGCAAACAGCGGAAACGACAACAACTAAACGAAAAAGAAAAGAACGAAAGCAAACTAAATAAAAGCCTACGCTACACAGCTACATTCTCCGGCACCATGCGCGGCCAAGCAATTCCACGAGCATCTGAAGTAATAAGCCGTCTCAGGGGCATGGGTGTAGCATCTGGTTCGAAAATACGAAGACCCTCATTTTGTTCTACTCCGAGATTAGCTAACCAATCCGTACACGAATTCGCCTCTCGATAAATATGAATTATGTCAGCTTGCTAATCGGTTTCGTAAATGAAAGCTCGGCATAGGCGTATTAGGTGTGTATGGGCGGATGGTAGAAGCTCCGTCCCCAGGTTCTTCATAAAACCCTCAACCACTTTTGAATCCGTCTGAATGTAGATTCTCGGGAATTTCTTTTCCATTGCAATTAACAGACCTCTTCTTAAAGCCATCAATTCAGCTCGAGTAACAGTTGCTACTCCAAGTTTTTCTGCAAAAGTCACAAGTTCCTTCCCAGTACTATCCCGTATAATACCTCCTGCGCCTGCTAGTCCTGGGTTCCCCTTAGACGCCCCATCAATATTTAACATAACCCACTCTTCCGGAGGGGCACACCATTTGACAGTAATCTCCTTGCGACGAGAATTAACTGAACATAATTAATTGAACATAAATAAAACTTAATGAAAAACAACCAAATAAAATTAAGAGGAGCTGAAATTAAGCTAGAAAGAACATAGCTTTATTGTACATTCAATTAATTAGGGAGTATATAGTACTCCATAGGTGGATGGATACTTTACCAAAAGTTCTTAATGTTGATTATGAGGAATGTGATTTCTTATCTAATGCTGGCCCTAAACTACAAGTTTGTTTTTCAAACTACATACTTGATTTGTTGAGTTGCCAATTATCATGGTCTTATTATTTATTATTGTGATGTTACTTACTGGATGAACGATTCATCATGTCTATGGTATAAAACAACTTATTGCCTTTCTCCCAAAAAAATTATACTCGTACATGAGTACAACTCTCTCGATTGTGTATTTAAGTAACACAATCAGAATTCCATACACAATAATATGCTTAGATTATATTAGAATATAAAATTTGATCTTAGTATTCTAATTATGGAAGTAAATTTTTTTGATTGAAATAATTTATTGACATTTTATTAGAGTCATGTGACTGAGAGGTCACGGCATGGGAAGACCTGCAATTGTATCCACACTTCAAGTCTAATAGACACTGTGTGAAAGGACATTAGAATAAAAAATTGATCTTAGGATTCCAACCATCGACTTAATGAACTATTTTTTCGCGGTTTATAAATATGGTGTAAAATAAATACGAGCATCAAGAAATCACGATCCCTGATTCCCTGGTAATGAATATGTGATTACAGAACTACATATTTTTACCACATACATGTATAAACCATAGAAAAAAAATACACCTTTTTAATAATGAAATAATCTAGAACTAAAACTATGTTACCATTCCTAAGCAGTGGTCGCGCTAACTAGGTCACAGCCCGATTTTACTGTTAATCACATCTTAATTATTTGACCTACTTTCACCTTCCAAGTAAAAGGTCACAACCAATCCAATCATTTTCCACTTACAACATTCCCACTAAGTAATTTTTTAATAGTATTTATTTGTACAACCAATAACAAATTGACACCTATTAGGTTAATTACAAGATCAATTTGATACACAAGGTTCCAAATTGACCTTTTTTTATTTTAGTCACAAATTAACCATCAAAGGTCACAAGATTAGCAAACTAATTTTGTATTATTAACCATGACCAAATAAGGTTGTAAACTATAAAATTTGACACCTGCAATAATAATTAAAGAGGAACAAAAATAATACGGAAAACAAGAATTTTATTTTATTATCGAAAGATTGTAGAATTACAATTTTCGGGATTCTCTTGTTTCCATCTTTAGGGGATTTGGGGTTTTAATAGTGCTACGAGAGTCTTATCGACTTAATCTCGTAGAGAGATTAATGGGGTCTCTTGTGCGACTTATTCCATCTTACCTACAATTTGTTAGTAGGAAGACGGGGTCATTTTTTACACTTGATCCATGCTCATCACTAATCCTAGAGTCAAGGTCTTTATTTATAGTGAAATGGCCTGGAGGACAAGGTAGAATATTATAGAAAATTCTAATTATTTTCTAAGATATTATCACAATATTTATTGATAATTATCTCGAAATATTAAATATATACTAAAATAAATAGATGCCAAAATTCAAAATTTAAAATTTCAGTGTCTATAAAAATCACGGCCTATTTATTAACCTTGTTTAGAGAAAGTCCTAGCTTTTGCATCACGACCAAAAGTCAGACACAAAATGGGTAGGTCAATGAACTCAAAGCATCCAAGGTGGGTGTTGGAAAAAAGCTTGAAAATTTGGTAATTAGATGTCAGCAAAGAGAAGATAAGCTTGCATAAGTATCGTAATCAAGTAAATGTCATTGTAAATTACCTGAAATTTTTGTCCCTACATGATTACTAATTTCTACATATCTACAATCTACAATCCACAATCCACAATCCACAATCCACAAGTGTATCAAGTAATCAATTTGTTGATGAATACATCTATTAAGTGCTCATTAATTGAACTAACCAACCAAAGAAAATAGCACTACAAGTCTACAACTAGAGCACATACTAGAAGCAAAATCAGTTTCCAAATGGGATTAGCTTAATTAAGATCCCCTTAATTACAATTATTAGCTCTATGCTCTCCACTTATTTTAAGTCTTTGATTAACACTTTCACTTCACTTGCACTCTCATTGCCCCCACATTTTGTATGTTATTATTACGTCTTGCTTGCGACGAGTCACCATTTGTGAGGTAAAATGAATAGAAAAAGGGACCACATGAATAGTGTTGGAGAGAGAGAAAAAGTGAGTATTTTGTGAGAGTAAACAGTATCCGTCACAAGTTTGCGACGGATAGTGCTGTTGCAAATAAGAATTTGTGGTGTGTTACAATGCATTCTCTTTCCCGTCAAACAAAGTTCACATTTGTTTCATTTTATAGGAGAAAAATTAAGTATATGTAAATTATTATCATATATTTATCTAATGCAGAAGCCAAGCTGCTGACGTGGCATCACTAGAAAAAAGCTTTGTCCTACGTGTCGCGTTGTAAAGCATCCTAAAGCTATTGTCCAATTAGATTCATCCGAGAGCTATTGTCCAATAACATTCAAGATATGGTATAATGGTATAATAACTATTCCAAGATTTCACGGACTAAATCTATGGAATCACAAGATTTCATTCCATATATTGAAACAATAAATAATGACAGTTTTGGCTGAAGATTAATTCCGTAGCACGGCCTAAATGCTAGAGTTACCAATCCATAATCACCGAACAAAAAAATACCTACAAGTATTTTTTAGACTACATTTTCGATTTACATATGGGTCGGAATAATTACGGGTCGGAATACCTAAAAGAATTTTTTGGACTACATTTTTTTATGGTTTAATCGTTATTAAATATGGGTCGGAATAATTACTCTTCGTCGGTATATACACTTATGTGAGCGTCGTGATTTATTAGACTACATTTTCGATTTATTGTAAGACATCTGACTATTCACGTGAATGCGAAACATTTTAACAACTACGGAGTATTTATTTAATATAGTAAATAGTAAATGAGTGGTCATTTAATAATTTTGGAATGTCTTCGTGTAAGATGTCGCGCGTAATAACTGTTATTTATTATATGAACATCTTTAATAAATATAATTAAAAATACGTTTTTTAACCCAACTATACATTTACTACTCACGCCTCATCAGATTATTTACGTTTTGCTTTGATTGTACGATATGTAATATAAAACTTTATTTTATATATGGGTTACATATTTTAAAAATGGTGCAATGAGTAATTAAAAGTATACAAATTCTATTGTAAGTCTTGATCATCTTAATGAACAACTATATGATAGCTCATATGTACCGTCATACCGACATGTGTCATAAATAATTCAAAATTTATTTATATGTATATAATTAATCAGCTTTCTTTGTTATTATTAATTACGGTATTCATCTAAAGTTAAAAACAGGCCACAGTAAATAATTAATTTGCTTATCTCCAATATTATTAACTATATTCATCTAAAGTTTAAAAAACAGACCCGTGAATTTTACGGGTTACAGCCTAGTTTAAGATAAAGGGAGTACAGTCAAATTGAAGTTGTATAATAAATATTTACAATTTCTCATTTAAGCGTTTGATGTATCTGTTTTATTGTTACAACGGTTGAATACCATTTGATACCAAAAACTGTGTAGAAACTAATAAACTATCAACAATTTATCTCTATTATCATTATGTGATACAATAATTGGGTTTATTTTAAGAATGAAACATATATGTCCGTTTGTAGACACCGAAATTTTATAAATTGGTATGTATTTAATATTTAGAGATAATTATTAAAATAAATTATTGTGATAACATAGTATACGATAGTTATTTGTTGTCTTTCCCTCTAAGATAGGACAACTATAAATATAGATTTGCCTCTAGGTTTAGAAGGAGAGCAGATGGATTAAATCAAACGACCCCGTCTTCCTACCAAATTGTAGGTAGAATAGAATTAGTCACACAAAAGATCATATCATGTCTCTACGGAATTACATCGATAAGACCCTCGTAACACTATCAAAACCCTAAATCCCTCAAAAATAAAATTAAGAGAGTTACAAAAATTGTAACATTGAATCTTTCAATAATAAAACTCTTGTTTTCCTTCATATTCTTGTTTGCTCTTTACTTATTACTAAAGGTTTGAATTTTTTTTTTAATTTACACCGTCTTAAGTAAAGACCAAGCTTACAAAGGATTTGGTACAGGTGGAGTCACGTAGCACACCAATGTTGTTAACATCTATCTATATAAAAGTATATAAGAAGAACCATTACATATGAAGTGGACACATGTCACTTCCACATTAAAAATTTTCCCGTCCAAGCTTTCATGATGTAATATCGATTTTCGAAAATCTTGAAAAAAAATATTCTCGCTGATTAATGTATACAAAATAGGGAATATCTGGCATGTCCGTGCAATATGTAATAACACTACTACAATTAAGCACTTGGGCCACAACTAAATTCGTGGCGCAAGTACTAATTTCCCGTGGCTAAAGCTCTTTGTCACGGAAATACCTTCCGTGACCCAAGTGGCCGTGGCTAACAGATAGCCACGGGAAAAACAAGAACGTGGCTAAAATTATATTTTTAGCCACAGATTCTCACGTGACTAATAATTCCCGTGACCAAAAATTAATTCTCGTGGCAAAATTATTCCCGTGACAAACAAAAAAATAAAAAATAAATAAACAAAATGTAATATATTATGAAAATATTTTCACATATGGAATCTTTTTTTTGGTCTAAACCGGGGTGTCCACCGTGTCGACAACGATGTATAATCCCCTCGCTGTCGGGCTCTTTTGTGAAGAGGTAAACGGCTTGCCAAAGAGTGCCTCCATTCCCATGGGTGGGAATCGAACCCCTGACCTCAGGGTTAAGGGATGAGGTGAGCAACCACCACACTACCAAACACATTTGGTTATATATGGAATTTTGTCAAGCTTTAATCCTTGTTTGGTTAGTTATCTCAACTCGTTACTTATAATCACAAGTCATTCACTTTTGCGAATCGTATATCCTCCCCAGGAGGTCACTCATCCCAAGACTACTCTCACCTGAGCACGCTTAACTGTGGAGTTCTTATGATGAGTTACCGAAAATGAAACTTAAGCTTGTTGATATAGTTAACACTTTGAAACCTATTTAAACTATAGTCTTTTTTTTCTAAATTATCTTCACTATTATTTTTGCAAAAAAATATTAAATGATTTACATATTTTTGCGAAAAAAATATTATTTTTCTCAAATTACTCGAGTTTTCAATGTTGACCTACCGACAAATGATGCTCGGGTCATTTTTTGCCCGAGTCAACAAAACCATTTTCTCCAAACTATTTAATCACAGTTTTCTTATATTTTTTTCCCTAATACATTTTTTTTTTATTTTTTTTCATTTGTCGGCATTTTTATTTTATTTTTCTTTTATCCATTTTTTCATATATTTTTCCACACAAATACTATTTGTAAGATCATCGTATTTGTAACAAAAAAATTTTTAATCACTTTTTACTAAATAATGATCATTTTTGAATAATGATTACATATGGGTATCAATGACCGGGTTTTATTACTAAAATAAATGACCAAGACATTATTAACTCGAAAATAATCAGTTTTTGCCAAAAAACACAGAAAATAACGTATAAATTTTTGTTTTCTCTAAATTGATTTCTTTTCATTATTCTTGATATTTCTTTTTGTCAACAAAATTTCACATTATTTACACATGTAAATTTATTATTTTAATTTTCATTTTACTTTTCGGTGTGATACGCTCATTTTCAATAATTAAAATGTTTTTCTATATTGATTTTTTTATATGGGTTATTTTATCAATATGTTTTTCTTCCATTTTATTCAATGATTTGTTGGAAATCATTTTGAATTTAATTTTTTAGACTACTTTTTTTTTATTTAATCATATTTTAAATCTAATTGTCTTTTCATTTTTTTCTCAAAAACTTCCCCAATTTTTTTCCAATTTAACATCTCGAATTCAAGTTCTTGTAGAAATATTTTACAAATAAAGTTGTAAATCAATTTTCTAATGAAAAGTTTATTTAACAATATATTAGTTTCAGAATTCTCAATGATAGGGGTGTTAATAAGTTAATTATTTAATTGGACATACTTTCTCTTTAAATGTGATGCGGTCTCTAAATAATGTTATTCAATATTATAAATTTAACAAAAAAAGAATTATAAATAAATATTTGCCATGGGTGTCACATTGTTCGTTGCAAAAATGATTATTAGCCACGACTGTAACCTAAATTGTGGCACAATTGACTTTTTGCCACGGGAAAATTTTTCCCGTGGCATAAATTTTTTCTAAAATAGTGAATAAATTTGTTCCCGTGGCTAAACAAAATAAAGAAAAATAAATTGTTAAACAACAATCATTTATTCATATATTCATATTCATTTTCAAGTCAGTAGTGTTAATAAGAGTAATCATAATAAATTGCACAAATTCTCACTTGTGATAGACTAAATCCAATAATAAGAATAATCATAATAAGATCATTTACGTCAATAGTGAAGAACATTAAGTACGAATATTGTTCACATCTCGCAATAATACGGCGCAATCATCTTGATGTCACAGTACACACCATGTTGCACTAATAATTTTGTACTATTATTTGTTATCATATCAAATATATTAGTCACGGTAAAAATCCAGTGCGTAGCTAAGAGCAATAATTAGTCACGGGTAATTTACTTGTGACAATAAATCACAATTAGTCACGGTAAGAATTCAGTGTGTGGCTAAGAGCAATATAGTCACGGATAATTTAGCTGTGACAATAAATCATAATTAGCCACGTTAAGAATTCAGTGTGGCTAAGCACACTAATTAGTCACGGTTAACTTACATGTAACAATAAATCATAATTAGCCACGACATTGTGGCTAAAAATAATTATTAGCCACGTTCGTGACTTGATGCGTGACTAAAAGCATTTGTTAGCCATGGTCATGGCTTAATTCGTGACTAAAAATAAATATTTGTCACGGATATATTTTCCCGTGACATAAATTTTTTTACCAATTAATTTTGAAGGAAGAGGACTTTTTTTCCCGTGACTAAGCAAATTTAGGTCACGAATTATGAATTCCCGTGACATAAATCGTGGCGCAAGTGCCATTTTGTTGTAGTGTAAATTTAGACTAATATTCAAAATCTATAATATTCCAATGCATATCGGTGCAAAAATATTCTATATAAATTTAGAAATGTTTTGACTATAAAAATATTTTATATAAATATTATAAAAATTATTTTATATATCTTTTAGATTTAGACATTTCTTGGTGCCCATAGACAGTGAGCAATATTATTCGCAGATATTATTTGTGCAATATTAAATTTATCTGTGCAATATT
Source organism: Silene conica (assembly GCA_029255685.2). Lineage (NCBI taxonomy): Eukaryota > Viridiplantae > Streptophyta > Magnoliopsida > Caryophyllales > Caryophyllaceae > Silene > Silene conica. The sequence goes on along the minus strand of CM055312.2, from coordinate 71,370,671 downwards.
AAAACCTCCAAAAAATATGCTCACATACAATTGTTGGAAAAAATATTCTCACATATAATTAATTATGCAATATTATTCAAAGATTCAATTAATTCAATGAGATCCAAACTACAATTTTAAGCGTAACTATAACATATATTTTCAATTCTATAATAGTGTTATTATGTCACGGCAAAATATAAAACTAAGAACTATTTTTAATAATTAGCGATGGGGTCATTTACACAAGTTGTATGTAACTGGTCTGTCTTAAGAAAGACGTATTGTTTAATCAAATAGAGACTAATATAGGAGATATTAAATTATACAATCTATATATTTATCTATCTATATTATTGTTTAATCAGATAGAGACTAATATAGGAGATATTAAATTATACAATCTATATATCTATCTATCTATATATAATTATAATAAAGAAACCATTAGACACATGACAACATTAGTTTAATATTTTCCCGCTCAATGATTATTTCGTTATTTATGATAAAAAACATTACTTAATTTCTTATTAATATTGATTGTAATTATTATATTACAGTATTATTATACTCTTTTTTTATGATTTTATGTAATCACATTATCTATATCTATTTATAATTTATTTTTCTTTTTTGATTGTATTGTGTAGCATTTTTAGTAGTTTGAAATTACTTGAGTAATTCGACGTCTGCGAAGGATTACTCGGTCGATAATTTCTTATTTGTAAAGAAGTATTTCTTAATGTAATTTAAATCAGGTTCTGTCGGGCCAATTCGGGTCATGTCAGTTTGGTTCGTCATTTTTTTTTGAGATAATTAGGGTTGTATTAGATTGGCTCATTACGGGTCAGGACGGGTCGGGTCGGGCCAATGATTAAGAGAGAAATCTCATTTCAAGTCATTTTGTTCATTAGAGTTTTTGTTTTTCCAAGTCATTTTTGAGTTGGGTGGTTTCAGATTATACCACTTCAGGTTGGATCAATTACGGGTCAAATTAGTTAAAGAAATTTTTTGGGACGAGTCAGATTAATTCGGATTTTGGGTGATGTAGTTTGGGTCAATTTCGGGTCTCAGGTCAGCCTATTTTCGGATTTGTTCTCAAATTGAAATATGACAAAAATAATCGATAGTAAGGGAAAAACCGTAATATTCGGGCAACGAAAAATTGGAACTTATAAATAAAGATAAAAGGCGAGACCAAATATTACTCTAAGTCTCAAATTCCAAAAGATGAATTGTCGCCCTAACTAATTCTAACATATTGATAACAATGTTATTCCGATTTTTAATAAAACTAAGAACTATTTAACTATGTATTTCCGTGCAAAATTGCACGGGTACTAAGCTCGTAAGTTATAAGTTTTGTTGCGAACTAGTTTTATACCCGTACAAAAAATGTACGGGTTTGTTTCTAAAAATTTCGCAAATATATTGATTAATTAGTGCAAATATATTTCAACATGAACTTAAAGAAGAAATATATAAATTACCAATTCGGGGATGATTTTGACTCCAAATAATTGACTTACTGGTATTGAATTAATTTATTTATTATTTTAAAGATTATTATAAATTGAAATTAATTTTCAATTTTAATGTTATTAACGGAAATAGGGGTGTTCATCCGCGGTTCGGTGAACCGAGCTGCATATTTAGTTCGGTTCACACAAGTACGGTTCGGTTTGGCAAAACAACGAACCTAAACCGCACCGTTCGTAACGGTTATAAACGGTTCGGTTTGGCAAAACACCGAACATAAACCGCACCGTTCGTAACGGTTATAAACGGTTCGGTTAACCTCTTTTAACGGTTATTTGCGGTTCAGTTACCGGTTAACTTATAAACGTGCAAAATATGTTTTCTTTTGACTTTTCTTGGACTAATTATTTATACTGTTTGTAATTTTTTGTTTTTCGGATTTAATTTTTGGACCGTTAAACATCGTATTTTATTCGACTGTTGTATATTGTTATTTAAATATTTGATTAACAATAATTTGATCATATCGTATTTTATTATGACCATGATGAAATGTAATACTGCAATTGATTACGTAACTACGTAAGTAGGAATGAATAATTCTGTAGATAGGAAATAGGGAAATTAAATGAGTGTAAAAGTTAGTGGGCTCACACATTCCTTATTTGAAAGAACCAATGAAATGCACCTAAAACCTATTTCTTTTATAGAGATAGATGTCATTTTTACCTCAAGTTGAACTTGTGTAATGTCTTGTATATTCTTCTTCATTTGAAAGAAATAGATTGATCCTGCCTCCTAGCATAAGATTAGCATAATTATCCTTTAATGAAATTCAATTATGTTCTTTCTAACTTCATTTTAACTCCATTCAATTTTGTTTGGTTGTATTCTGTTAGATTTTATATACGTTCAATCAATTATGCTTAGTTAATATCTTCACAAAATTAACTTTTAATTCAAATAAATTCACTTCACCCCAGTTCCACTTAATTTAGTTCAAGTAAGCTCTACCATAATTAATTCAATTCAGCCTGTTTCTGTCGAAAAGAAGAAGGTCTTACACCCCAATCTTAAACGTAGAATATGAATATCGTACGATAATCACCATGATTCGAACTCCCATCAACATGATTATCTCCCTAGAAACTAGTTATGGGCAAATTAGTGGCTAAACCAATCCTCTTGTAATAACCAAATTACCATAAGTCCAAAATGCGTCAATAATAATAACAAAGATTACTGTCTTTTTAAGCGAATTCGTAAACCAGCTTTATACTCAAAATCAAGTTATGCATTAAAAATCAAAATTTGAAAGGATAGAGTAAAAAGACGGCAGATTGTCCTATAAACTTAAAGTGATAAAGAATGGGTTATGGGTGGACAAAATTTGAAAATTGAAACGTCTGATGTGGGGGTTTGAGATTAAAAGGGAAGGACAGTAATTAAATGGATGGGAATGATTGTAACGCCCCTAGAAATGTAGGGCATTACCAAACACATGAGTTAATTATACAAAACATGGGTGTCCTACCTCAAAGTTGCCCACATGCTAAAGATTCCTCTACTCAATTCAACATTACAAATCAAAGATAGATAGATAGATAATTAGATAGTCCCTATTAACTTATCAAATTAAACCATTGCAATGATAGGTATTAGTTGCCACCGAAAATGAGGATTTTTGAAATAATTAAGCGTGTCCGTTCAGTAGTACCAAATCTCGACCTATTAACTAATCGTGTTTTATGTACAATATATCATTTTCACGGTTTTTACATGCTAAATGTAAAAGGGTGATATCAAACTCGTTTTCCCATTTGGAACTTTATATTCACTATCGAAATACAAACGGTACTTAATTAGCATCTTAGTGATGCCTATTATTGGAACCTTCTCCCTGCTATAGATTTTGGTCACTAGGATTAGGATTAGCACTCTCTCTCATCTAAAAGGATGTACAATCCTCTACATAATGAACTAATAACTCTATATGGCCAGTCATCGCACGAAATTAATATGTAGGCATGAAATTAATCAACAAAACATTGATGGGACTCAAAAGGTATGTATTTTGTTACATTAACAAATTGTGTACAGATCGATAAATTGGCGTAATTGATGAAGTATGAGATGTACGTAGTAATACTTAAGATCTTGAGTTAAAGTTGTTGATCTACATTAATTTGTTCTTATAACTTCGTTTATGCTAAAAAAACATTTGCAAAGAAACATTAGCAGAAGTGAAGTGCTGAAACGAAGGCAGCCAACCAGAATAATGGAATAAATTAGACAGGATATAGAGCAGACAAAAAGAGTCCCTTGTTTTTCTATATATGTCCTCTCAAATTGATCAAACAAGCACACCCCAGGACAGTCAAGATCAAATTCCCAGCCATACAAAAATAAATAAATAATACAAACAAATTAATAAATAAAATAAAATCCCAAATAAATAATAAACAACAAATTTTACAATGTTTTCTGAATGAATGTAAATTCTTGGGATGATAAGATAAGTAGAGCCTATGCCTTCACCTTGGACCGGTAAAGGAGCTTCTTCTTCTTAGAACTTTGGTTGTCAATGCTGATTACCACTTTACCCGCCTCTGTCACCTTGAATGTGTCCACAATTACGGGCTCCTCCGTTGACGCCACCTTCTTTGGCTTTGATATGTTGAGAGTGTATGAACCTTCCTTTGCTGGTACGAACTCAGCACCATACTTTACATCCCATCCTATTACTCTTAGCTCCCACACCACTTCTGTCGCCTACATTTTACACAATTATTAATACAAAGACGTTAAATTCACCTAAACGACATACCATATTATGCTCATAGATTTTCAACCCATTTCATTAATATTGTTACTCCATAAACGATAAAATACGACATACAAGAGTATAGACATTTAGAATCCTATGTAAGCTAATATTGAGTAATTACCTCAGAAAAGGCAAATTCAATAGGGTAAGTGGAGTTAGGCTTGATGGTAACCTCAGTGATAGAATCAGCAGAGGTGAACTCAGTTTCACCCGTTTTACTGTGTCCACCATATTGTACTGGCACATGTTCAGGAGCTATATACCTGTGAAAATTCATCATCCAAACTACCTTGATCAGTAAACTAGATATAGAAAGAGTAAGATGGTTAAAAAACATACCCCCATTATCTCGATCATTTATTTTCCTTTTGTTACAATATTCCCCACAAGTAATATAAAAGGTAAACAAATGAGCGGGAATGATCGGGACGGAAGGAATAGAAGGTGATTAAGAAAGAGTTACTGACTTGAATAAAGTCTCTGGAGTCTTAGATGGGCTAGCAAACACAAACTTGCTTTTACTCCTTGGGGTGAAGACAGTCAAGTATATCCAGTAGTAGGCCACGTACCACCATGAAGTATTGATGCACAACTATAACAAAAAACATAAAAACAAATTAAACCCACATCAAAATGAATGAAAAAGACTTGATCTTTATCAATTTCATATTCTAAGATTTGAATATTACCATACTCCATACTATACTTGTCAATCATCCTAGATATTTCAATAGTTTTATGATTAAATATGGGAGTCAAATAAGATGAATATGATTAAGACTAGGACGTTAATTACAAATATCCCAAGGGTGGGTATGAGAATTTGTGTCTCTTAGCCGAATAAAGATTACTCAGATAAAAAAGGAAAGGGAAGATGAAAAGACCTGTTTAGCGACGAATTCAGGATAATTATCTTGAAGGATAACCAAAAACTTATCAATGATCTTAGAAACATCCCTTTTACCAAAAGCAGGGAAATTCTTAAGATCATTAACCAAAACAAAGGAATTAACACCTTTGGGACTATAATCAAGACCCCTAACAATCTTCTCAACAAACTGCACAAGCCATTTGAACAACTTGTCCCTCTTTTCAGCATCTCCAAATGTGTTGTTATAGAATTCCTTATCCTGAAACTCACCAAACACATTGTAACAAACCACCCTTCCTTCCTTATCAACCCCATGTGTGAACAACACCTTCTCGTACGCGTCGCCCAGGTCTTGCTCTAGCACCTCCTCCACACCAAACTCCTTACGCCATCGAACCGTGTTTCGGATCATGCTCAAGGCTTCTTTCACTTTGAACTCTCTTGCTCTTAGGAATTTTAGTAGGATGACGTCGCTACGCTCGTCAGCTAGTAGTGGAATTCCCCATATCGACACCTCCTCTGGTTCGATTGCTTCAACTGGGACCGCTTCTGCCTCCGTTGCTACCTCGATTATTGTCTCTTTGATTGCTTCCACTGTTTTTTCCTCTGCCTCCACCGCTTTTACAACCTCGTCGATTTTCTTCGACGATTCCTCCACGGGTTTAGGAATTTCTTCCATTTTCTTCGAACTTTCCTCCACAGGTTTCGTAACCTCCTCGATTTTCTTCGAGGTTTCCTCCACAGGTTTCGCAACGTCCACGATTTTCGTGGAAGCCTCCTCGACAGGTTTCTTCGAGGCCTCTTCGACAGGTTTTGCAACCTCTTCAGTTTTCTTCGAAGCCTCCTCCACAGGTTTTGCAACCTCATCGACTTTCTCCTCGACAGCAGCCGTGACTTCAGCAGCTGGTGCAGGAGTTTCCTCTACGACCGCAGCAGGAGCAGGGGGAGGGGGAGGAGGTGGAGCAGAGAATTCGCGCTTAGCGCAAGCGTCAGTGATGAGCTTCTTAAGCTCATCAAGAGCTTTCCTCTGGGACTCAGGAAGTTCAGAAACGACATTAGTCTCTTCCTTGAAAGAAACCGATTGACCGATCTTCTTCTCGTCGTCGACAACGGTTTCTTCTGTGACCTCAACTGCTACCTCTGTCGCTTCAGATGCGACAACCGACTTCTCGGCCTCAGGCGGGGAAGCGGAGACGTGTTTCTCCGACGATGTTACTGGGGTTTTCTCAGCTTCTGGGATGGGTACTTGTGTTGCTGCAGGTGCAGAAACAGTGGGCTCGGGCTTCTTGGTTTCTTCAGCCATGGATAAATATTTCAACTTCTTTTTTTTTTTTTTTTTTTTAATTAAAAATATATTTAGGGTTATTTGGTGGGAGTAATTGAGAGAGAAATAGGAATGATAATGGTGGAAAAGAAGTAGAAGAGGAGGGGATATTAATAAGGAAGAAAGGGATAGGGATGAACGATGATGACAGCAGAGAGGGAGTGAGGGGGGGAACAGTCTGTCAGAAATGGATTGCCGGCTACTAATTTGGGAGGGGAGTTAGTAGGACATCCCTACTTCCAATTTGAACTCGACATATTCATTCTCATTCATATGGACCCGTTGTGAGGTCGGATCCGATTGGCTTCTTGTAGACCTATAAAAACCGACCTGATTTAAATAATTTAATTCACTTTACCTAGAAATTAGATTGACCGGAATATTTAATTGTCGTATCATAGATATTATACCTAAATAAATGAGTTAAGGGTACGATTAGTACCTAAACTTTGCTTTTTTTTTTTACAGTTTAACTGAACGTTCTAAGTTTACGGTTAAGTGACTCAAACTTAACACCGTTCACCTTTTGAAGTTAATATACTTATAACAACGCATATTGTTGTTCTTAGAACTCAAAAAACGACCGTTATATCAAAATATAGTTAAAAAAACACGTTTGATAAATTATTTATTAATTGCGACTACAATGTGTAACTAATAACTATTGAAGTCGCAACTACTCTCAAAAAAATAGTTTTTTGGGAATAATACGTCGTTTGGTTAAATTAACGATGGTTATTAGTTAAAAATGAAGCGTGTTTTTTTCTTAACATACACTATTTTGACATAATAGTTGTTTTGTGTGTTCTAAGAACAAGATTACTGCGTATACTCCAATGTACCTTGTTATAAATAGATTTAACATTAAAAAGTTAGAGGTGTTAATTAGTTTGAGTCACTTAAACGTAAAATTAGAACGTTCAGTCACTTAACTATAAAAAAAAAACAAAGTTTAAGTACTAATCTTACCATTAACTCCTAAATAAATTATTAAGAATGTACCTAAAAATAACTCAAACCCGAAATGACTAGATATAGCCAATAGTTTGAACCACATACTTATAATATGTTATTGTAAACCCAAAATGATCCGACTTGGTCCGATTTGACCCGTTTCCGAAGTCCTAGTTTTGTGATGTGATTTACAAACTTTAAAGTATTAAATTTATTTTAGGGTCATGATTTCATAATATGACAAATAATTTTTGGATTCTATTTTAGGAGAATAGCTAGTGGTACATGACTGCATGTGGCCAATGAGACTTCACACTTCATACATACTAAGACCATCCCCAAGCAAAAGGTCGATTTAATCGAGTCAATAACATATTAACCCTTAATCTCACCTTATTGACATTGACCCTCTTTTACCCTCCCAAGCAAAAGGTCGATTTAATCGAGTCAATAACATAGTTTATCTTTTCTTTTTTTTTCTTTTTCTAATTTGTAACCAATGAGGTTGTGACATATAAAGGGTCAATAGGTTAGTCAATTTCTTCCCCTTGGGTCACAAATTGACCCTCAACACTCATGGGTCAATACTAATTTGCTACTCCCTCCGTCCCGGTCATTTGTTATCTATTTCCATTTTGGGGTGTATCATTGAATTGTTATCTATTTCCATTTTGGACAACTTTTTGTGGATGACATTTGATTACATGTGGGGTCATATAATTTGTGTGGTCCAAATTCATTTACACTTCTTTTCTTAATCTTTGTGTCAATAGCAATAGATAACAATTGATCGGGACGGAGGGAGTATTAATTATAATTAACTTGACCCAAGCAAGCAATTGACCTAGCAATTGACCTTGCTTGGGAATGCTCTAAACTTACCTGAAAAATCGTACACTTTTTAGTAATGTGACTCAAACCATTTCGATAGAGCTACTTAATGGAATGAACAATTATGCTAAAAATAAAGGAAAATATTTTTCTCGAAAATATATTTATAAAAATTTCACTTGTTTTCATTCTTTCTAGTAGATCCACACTCAAAATCTTAATTGTATACCAATCTCTTTTAAAAGATAGTTTAATTTTGTTGATATTCCTAAATTTTGCATTTTTTCCCTAAATACCCCTAGTTTTCTGGAATTTTTTTTTTCTAGAACACATATTTTAGTAATAATAATTTCGTAAAGCCATGATCTTCTTTTAAAATTGTAGGTCTAAAAAACAATCACTTTGAAAAAAATATTCATTTTCTTCATATGTGATCAAAACCAAAAGGCGATCAAAGTTTCTTGAGCAAATAAATTTTGACAAGTAGTAACTCTGTTGTAAGATGTAATAAAAACACGATTTTTTCAAATTGAAGATCTCGTAAAGACGATCTACTTAGGGAAAAAATCGAGGCTTTTCGATCTCATAACTAAGAGATATGACCAGTTAAACATTTTTTTAACAAAAATGAAAGTATTCGGGGAAAAAGTGCAAACCTCAAGGTCCCATGAGAAATTGAGAATTGTCCCTTTTTAAATAAAATCTAGTGTTGGGTATAATAAGTGATGAAAATTTAATTAAATCACTCGAGAAGAAAATGCAAATTAAAAATTAAATATGTACAACGACAACAGTTTTTGTTTAATATAAACTTTTAAATCAGTTAAAAAACTAACAAATCATATTTCAGGTTTTTTATTTATTATTAATTTATTTATTAATTAATGGTATTCTCAATAACTACATTGAAATTGAAAAGTATGAGGCATATTTAAGCTAATTTTTCTACCTTCAACTCAGAAAATTATGAGCCGGTAAAATGAACTAAAGTAGTTGACCCGACTCGATTATACCCGAGTCAAAGTAGCAAAAACCGATTGCTAACCGAAACGAACCTAATCGAAATTGAACTTGAATTAAAACTTAGAGAAATCTAATTTAAATCGAATTGATTTAATCTGATCCAAAATTGAACCGAGTGACTCATCATTTGTCAGATCCATATATGAAGGACGAGTTAGATAAGGTTTTAGAGGCACATATGAATGATGAATGAAGACTCATCAGACCTGAACCAGTTCCATTGTCATTCCTAAAAATACATGTTTTTTAGCTCTATATAAAATCACCCAATTCACCCGTTTAATCTACGGATGATGGATGAATGAATGACGGGTGATGGATGTTGATGCCCGTCGTTGAGGGTACCAAAGATAAAATTTATAATTCCTAACTTTAACAATAGATAGTGAAAGTCAGGGTCGAACCACAAGGAGGTGGGGAATGTTTATTGTTTGATGTGAATGTTTAAAGTAACAATTTTGGGGGTTTGATTGATTGATTATTATATCTAAGGCAAAGATTAAAATAAAACAAGAAATAAAGATGAGAATAAAAATATAATAAAAGAGATGCTAGGATGTTTGGGGTAATAAATAGCTAAGGTAAAATAAATCCTAAGATCAACATGTATTGCAGTCGCGTAAGGGGGTGTAACATATCTTTTTAAGTCTATGCTACCTAATAGCTCCTTTCGGCCTATGCTATTAGTTCCTAGGTCTCACAATTATTGGGTGTCAACAATAAGGGTGATTCCTAAATCCCAGGTCACATACCTTTCAGCCTTGAGTAACCTATCCGTCTTAAGGTGTAAACCAATGCCCTTCCCGTATCTTTCAATCTTGGGTAGGTCATTACTAACATCCTACAAGTCTCCTTATGGTCTCATTGCAGGATATTATAATTGACAAAAAAAGACGAAATAAGAAAACATACGCGGGTGGTCGACCGACCAGCTACTCCAGTCGGCCGACCACGGCCTCGGTCGACCGACCAGCTATTCCAGTCGGCCGACCGTGGTCCTGCTACAAGTCGGTCTTTCGAATTTTATTTACCTACGCATATTCATCCCCTACATCCTAACATATGAAATTTAGCTACTCATGGTTGTTAAGATGATTATAAATTTGGGAATAAACATGGTAAATATATTGAATAATCTAAACATGCAAGAACTAACAAAGCTTGAGATTCTGATTTAAACAATTGTAATAAAAATAAGAACGATAATAAAAAGCTAGAAAAAAGAGTAATACCACAATTGGAATTAGGGCAGAAAGAAACAAACTTTATTGAATGCTTGGGAATTGTTGAATAAGATAAAAGATGAACTAGATGGTAAAAGATTGAATAAAAGATCCTAAAGTATGATAATAGATATCAAGCATACCTAACCCTAATCACAAGATTTGTTTATATAGGGTATAAAACTAAGAGTTTCCTAAAAGCTCTAATTCTACTTTATTTCCGAAAAGAATCGTCTGGGCTTCTGCCGAGGTCGGTCGACCTATTATGTGGGTCGGTCGACCGCTTCTTTCTGGGCTTCTTTTATTTTTGGGCTTTTCTTCAGATTTGAACTTTTATAAAGATCAGGGTCAGTCGGTCGACCTATATTGCCGGTCGGTCGACCGCTTCCCGAAGAATTTCTTCTATTTTCTTCTTGTTTTGACTTTTGGCACTTTGACTTTGACTCCAGTTGACTTTCCATTTATTCCTTAATTAAGCAAAAGACTTGAGGATACGGATTTGGTGCTAAATCGTCTCTTTTCCGCATAAATCTGCAAAAGTGCAAAAAAAATACGAAAGTACACGATTTGTGGGAAATAAAGGCTAAAACATAGTAAATGAGCGACCAAGTACGTGTAAAAATAGATGTAAAACATCATAAAATAGACACGTATCAGATGTCTTAGATGGGATTTTAAAGCGACGAAGGCACACTATTGTAGTATCAGGAGGTTGTTATAAAGTTTGTTGTTAAGTTGTTAGAAATCAGTTAGAAGTTTATAGATGTTGGTGAGCTGGCAACTAGCTGTCAGTTAGTTATAAATATTGTCAAAGTTGTAACAAACATTCAATCAAATATACACTTCAGTTTTACATTTCCTATTCTCTCTCTACTATATTTCTATAAATCTATCAAACAACTCTATGTCATCTTCAAGGTCGTGCTCGGCTCCATTGTTGATGATACTCTGTTCCTACAGCATTGGTATCAGCTTCTTACGATCCTGACGCCCAAAACAAGAACAAAGAAGACTGCCATGGAAGACCAAATTTAAGGGTTGCAGACTGAAATGGCAGAACAATCAAGTCAGACGCAAAAACTGGAGGTTCAATTCTCTCAAATGATGACGATAATGCAGACTATTCATGAAACCCTAAAAGATCGTCCTTCTAATTCTGCAGAAAGGTTTATTAGTTTTGGCTATCTAAACTCATGGGGTTTAGCTACGAAATCAAATATAGAAGTGGCAAAAATCTTGCAGTTGATGCTTTGTCTAGAGTTTAGGGGTCAGAAATTTTAGCTATATCTATAGTTTCCTCTAACTTACAGCAACAGATTAAGGACAGCTACATTTCAGACCAGTATTTGTTTGATAAACTCTAGCAAATCAATCTACAAACCATATCACCCACTATTCATTAAAGGATGGATTGTTAAGGAGGAAGGGAAAGATTGTTGTGGGAAATATTGAGGAATTAAGGAGGAAAATTATGAGTTGGCTTCATACTTCAGGAGAAGCTTGTCATTCTAGAAGAGATATTACTCTAAAAAGTGTGAAAGCTATTTTCTATTGGAAGGGCTTACAAAGGATGTAGCAAGGTGGGTTAGGAACCGTGTGACTTGCCAGGCAGCTAAGACTGACTGTGCAATATAACCAGGGCTGTTGGGCCTGCTGCAACCCTTACCTGTACATGAGGAGGTGTAGGTGGCCATTTCAATGAACTTCATTACGGGTTTACCTAAGTCCAATGGAAAAGAAGACATTTTTGTGGTAGTTGACACGCTAAGTAAGAGAGCCCATTTTATGGCCTTGAATCACCCATTCACAACTATCCCAGTGGATCAGGCTTACATGGATAATGTTTTTAAACTTCATGGGTGGTCTAGAAATATTGTAAGTGACAGAGATTCAGTATTTCTTAGTAAATTCTGGCAAGGCTTATTCACTGTTGATGATAGTGAATTCAAGCTTTCTTCCGCCTATCATCCCCAACAAATGGCCAAATTGAAGTGGTGAAAAGATGTTTGGAAGCTTACTTAAGATGTGTATGTGGAGATACACCTAAGGAATGGAGTATTTGACTGCCACTAGCTGGTGGTTTAACACTCACTATTGCACTACAACACGGAAGACCCCTTATGAGGTGATATACAATTAACCTCCCCCTCTACACCTTCCCTACCTACCAGGTGAGTCTGATGTTAAGGTTGTGGATAGGTTATTACAAAAGCGAGAACAAATGATATCAGTGTTGAAAGAAAAAATGTTGAAGACACGGAATAAAATGAGGCAGGTGATTGATAGACATAGGTCTGAAAGAGAGTTTCAGATTGGGGATTGGTTTTGGCATAAACTTCAGCTTTACAGACAAATATTTGTCCAAGAGAGAAGTAATCAGAAACCGGCTCATAAATATTTTGGCCCTTTTCAGGTTGAAGCTAAAATTGGTAGTATGACTTATAAGTTGAAATTACCAAGTGAGGCTATACTCCACAATGTCTTTCATGTGTCATAATTGAAGAAGTTTGTGGGTATCTTACCTATAGCTATACACATTCCTACTTGGGTACAAGGGCAGAGGTCAGATGGAGTATTACAGCCTGCTGCAATTCGTGAGAGAAGGATTGTTAAATTTCAGAATGAAGCTCAAGTCCAATACTTCCAGTGGTAGGGCTTTGGATCATGAAGCTACTTGGGAGCCTGCTTTGGCATTTGAAGAGAAATATCCTAACTTTGCAATCTCAGGAGTTAATGCTTGACTTGAGGACAAGTCAATTTTCGATGGGGGAAAATATGTTGTAGTATCGAGAAGTTGTTATAAAGTTTGTTGTTAAGCTGTTAGAAATCAGTTAGAAGTCTATAGATGTTGGTGAGCTGGCAACTAGTTGTTAGTTAGTTATAAATACTGTCAAAGTTGTAACAAACATTCAATCAAATATACACTTCAGTTTTACATTTCCCATTATCTCTTTACTATCTTTCTATAAATCTATCAAACAACTTTATATCATCTTCAAGGTCAAGCTCGTCTCCATTGTGGTGATGAGTTAAAGTTGCAGGTTATATTTTGTTCCTGCGACACGCACTTGATCCAAACTCGTTCCATTTTCATTCCTATGAATGATGTATTCCCTTTGTCTCGGTCATTTATTGTCTTATTCCATTTTGGATCATAAATCTGATGTACCACCACCCGTTCTATAGATAGTTTCTAAGCATTATAATAATATTTTTTGAGTTTTATTTTAAAAATTATGAGTATTGATATAAAGTTTTTGAGTTTATTTATTAAAACATTAAACCCAAAAAATTACATATAAACTTTGTTAAATTTTAGTTTTGACGGAAAAAAAATATAACTTTGAACTTTAATAAGCTCAGGAGAGAATGCATATATTCTCAAAAACAAATAAAATGAAAGGTAATAAGTTCATAAAAAAATAATCATATATTGAGAAAAAAATGGTGTATATTTGTTTTTTTGTTGTGATGGAGAGAGCAGGGGCGGATCTACGCACAGGGCTAGGTGGGTTTCAGCCCAACCTGTTTTCAGGAATAAGAAAAATATACATCTAAATACATTCAGTGTTGTATCGGGGCTCAGTTAGTGAGGTAGAAGGAAAAGGGTTTGTTTCTAGTTGACGGTAGGGGTTCGAATCTCGTTAGTAGCATTTTTTTATTTATTACCCTAATAAGTTGTTTAGGGGGCGTTTGGTTAGAGAAAGGGAAAGGGAATGAAAATAAGAAAGGGTAAGAGGGGGAAAGAAAAGGGATTACCTAAAACTTAATTAGTTGTTTGGTTACACCAAGAAAGGGAACTAATGATCAACTCACACTCACTCCTACCACTAAAACACACCACCACAAACAACCATTTATCTACTGGCGACGGTTATGGTGGTGGAGGTGTCATAGCGGCGGTGGGGGTATCATGGCGGTGGTGGCGGCGACGGTGATGACGGCGGCGGTGGTGGTCAAGTCTGTGTCATGGCGACTACGGTGATGACGACGGTGGTGGTGGTCATGGTGGTGATCGATGGTAGTGGTTGTGGTGGAGGTGGTGTCTTGGTAGCGGTGAGGGGTGTCATGGCGGTGGTGGCGGCGACGGTAATAACGGCGGTGGTGGTGGTCACGTCGTGTCATAGCGGCAACGGTGATGACGGTGGTGGTGGTGGTCATGGTGGTGATCGATGGTAGTGGCAGTGGTGGTGGTGGGGTGGTGTCATGTCGGTGGTGGTGGTAGTGGTAGGGGTGTCATGGCGGCGGCGGTGATATGAGTGTCATGGCGGTGGTGGCAGTGGTAGTGGTGGGGGTGGTGGTGGCGGCGGTGGCGTCATGGTGGTGGTTTGGTGGTGGATTGGTGGCTATTGTGGTGGTAGTTGTAAGTGTGGTGGTAGGTGAAGAAAGTGGTTAAAGGGTAACGAGGGTAATGAAATCTCATACCCTAGGGGGGGTGGGGGTAAGGAATAAGATGGATTGAGGGGTAAGGGAGAGAGTTTCATTCCTTTTGTTTGTGTCAAACAAACATCAACAAAGGGAATGAGTAGCTATGTTTTCCTTTCCCTTTCTTATAGACCCCCAACCAAACGCCCCCTTAGTATTTTATCATAAATCCTAATAATATTAATTGTAAATTGCTATTATTGTTTTCCCTATAACTAAAGTATTTTATACCCTATGTTGTTTAGCTTAATGTTAATTGTTAGACTAAGAATCCTTAGTTTTAACAAAGTTGAGATATACATATACTTGTTGTCTATTTGAGAATATAAACATATTGCATTTTAAAGGGAAGAAGATTATAAGACGTTTACGTTTTTTAATGATACAAGTATACATTTTTTAATATTCAATCATATTGTATATTTTTATAAGGTATCCTTCTGTCTTTATTATTTGCTTGTCTATCAATAAAATACCATTTATAAATAATAAAAAATTGCCCATATAACTGTATGTCTGTGACAAAGGGAGCAATCCCAAATGACTAACATCTTTCACATATGTGCGATCTCAATTATACGTTTTGATGGTTTCGTATGACTAACTATCGCGAACATGAGCCTAGCCCACCCCACTCATAAATCCTAGATCCGCCCCTAAGAGAGTATAAATTTTGAAGGTAGCGTAAGTAATTGGGTTCATCCCAATGTAATTTGAGGTTAGTCGACTGAAATCATTTAAAATAAGAATTGATATGAAACGGCAGGCGAGTGTACGTAAAGATGGCCGTGAATTGGGGCGGATTAATATGAATTCCAGCAGAGTCCAAGTGTAATTGAGGTTGGACAACGAGGATTAATGTATGAAATGTTGAATTAATTAATAAAAAAGAGGTAATCTCGTAGATTTTATTCCGTTGACACAAAATCTGATCGTGGACAGAGTAACATGCGAATAAGTGTAAGTCTGTCAAACACACACACAAAGAAACGACGATGACAACTTTCATGCTGACCACGACCGCTTTCCCTCTACTCTCGCCTGCGTTACACACGTGGCACCCCCTCATTCACCTGTCTCCAAATCAACTTTACCAGCTGTCATTTTACCACGCACGTAGTATTACTTTGGCTTTGCTGATGGCCTGCTCCAACTTCGTTGCTAATTGTCTTTTAGATTTCTTCTCCATTTTCTACCACCAAATCAAATGGACGGATCTTTAGAAAACAACCATTTTACAACTCAAATTTCTTAGTATTTTCAACCATCAATTGCCTTTTTTTACATTAACTTGATACATTTCCACTTACTTCTTCAATGAAAGTTCGATCCATTACTCGGCTCAATTCCACTGTCTGTCTTATTATTATTGTGTTTTGTTTTGTTCATGTTTTTATCCTTGTATTCCCTCATTCTCCAATCTTTTAACTTCCCTCTTTCTCTTACGTAATAAAAAATAGTCTTTCCGATTTCTTGTGTTGTTCCCTTTTGATTTTAACACAAGAAATAAGGAAATTAGGCATGGACCACACAATACACATGACCCCACATGAGTGATTTTGGACCACACAAAGTTGTCCAAAAGAGGATAGAGTGAACATCAATGTTATCAGACCAAAACGGAAAGGGGAACCTCATAGGAAATCGGAGGTAGTAATTTTTTAATTTTAAGCCTATTTAGCATATTACTACCTAATAAGTCTAAAATTTTACATCTTACTACCTAATAAGTTCAATTATTCAAATAACAACCTAATAAGGGTAAAAACTGACACGATTACTACCAAAATGACAAAAATTGCTAAA
Source organism: Silene conica (assembly GCA_029255685.2). NCBI lineage: Eukaryota > Viridiplantae > Streptophyta > Magnoliopsida > Caryophyllales > Caryophyllaceae > Silene > Silene conica. The sequence continues at coordinate 71,353,926 of CM055312.2, read as the reverse complement.
AAATGACGAAAATCAATTTATTTCATCCCGTTTAAATTTAAAATCTAATTTAATACTAAATTACCCTCCCCCTCCTTCCTCCATTAAAACCCCTTCTCCTTCAACAAAACTCACTTCCCCCTGATTCTCCATCAATGTCACTTGCTCCAAACCCAGATTTCCCCACTAATTCCTAAATCTCGTTCCGAACCCTGATTCTCTATCAATCTCAGTTTTCCCCTTCTTCCATTCAAATTTACCACGGTAATATCTCATACAAACTGCCATCCTACAATAAAACAACAAAATTCCCAAAATTGAAGAATCGTGGTGATGCTTAAGTAAAAAATTCCACTATTAACATCGATGCTTAATTATCAAATTTTATACAAAATAATCAAATTAGGGGAAGGGTTTTATACTGAAAATAAAATGAAAAAAATACTTACTTGATCAATTTGAGAAGACAACAAAACACTACCTCCCTCTAGTGCTGCAAATTAGGCATGTTCATGGAGGTTTTGATTGATAAAAATGGCGGCATGAATATTGAATTTACGGTGAGTTTAATCGGGGGAGGAAGAGGGATGGGCAATATGTTAACAGAGAATAATTTTATTAAGGGAAGGGTAAGATGCTCATTTAACTTAACCCGAACATTTAAAACTAACTTAAGTTCGGTTTCCGTCAAAAAAGTAGCAAACTGATGAATGTTGTGTGATTTTAGATAGTTATTTGCAAAATTAATTATATTAGGTAGTAAGATGTAAAATTTCAGACTTATTAGGTAGTTATTTGTCATATTTCCTAATTGGAATTAAAATTTTCTTTATATATAGAAAATTTTAAACAATAAAAATAAATAGGTGAAGTTAAACCTAGGATATTCTTATAGTCGTTAATTGTTGTAGAGTTATATCAATATTGTCTTAGCTAGCTTTAAAGTTAGAATCATTTTTTTTAAATCCCACGAGGAGAGATTAATCAACCATTCAAATCAACTACAACAAGTTCCTTAATGTATCATGGTAGTTCATCTAAACTCCACATACGATTACTATGCTGAGACGAGCTCAAATGAGTCAGTTCATGCGCTACAGAATTAAACTTCCTACTACTAACCGACCAAAGAACAACTTCAAAAGCAACACAAAAAGAATGAATGTCCTCTAAAATTAAATGAAACTCACTATGACCAATAACCCGCGTCCAAATCGCTTCGATCAAAGTTTTGTAATCGCTCTCCACCTCAATTCTCGTATGTCCACGTTGCCTCGCTTCCTGTATGCCAATTATAATAGCTTCGGCTTCCGCCAAAGTGGGTTGATGGTGAGCTTCCAGTACCTAGGGGTGAAATTCTGACTCTTCACGATGCGCATCTATATAATTTAACGGTGGGCGATTTAGTTATGGAGCATGGTCTGTGGGATGAAAGACGGATAAAGGACCTGTTTCAGGAGGACACAGTTCAACGTATTTTGGCTACGCATTAGGTTTATCGTAGCATAAGGATGTCATGTATTGGCCGAGGACGAATAATGGCGTCTTCTCTGTCAAGAGTGGTTATGGTATAGCTTTCGGTAAACTCTTTGACATTAGGAAAACCAGTCGGAATATTGCAAGAAGGGGGGATTACCAAACAAGTTCTTGCGGAACAGGTTGTGGAAGCTAATGCATGCCTAGATCAAAGAATTGGAGAATCCTAGTGTGGAAAATCTTGACGGGATCATTACCATTAAGGGAAGAATTTGTCAAGAGAGACCTAAAGCACGAACCACTTTGTTGTCTGTGTAAGAGAGAGGCGCAGGAAATTGAAAATTTGCATCATTTGTTTAGGAACTGCCCCGTGGTCAAACGTATTTGGAAAGGTTCATTGTTAGGTCAGAACTGTGAAGGAGCGGAGGATATTCTTATTGACAACTGGATTATGAACTGGGTGGAACTTCTCTGGAAGAGGGGTAGGGAAGACAAATGTGTTATTATCTTCTTGCTGTTTTATGGAATATTTGGATGCTAAGGAATAATATATATGATCTTTCGTGCCATTCGTGGGGCCGTTTTTTCTCCTGTTGTGTTCTTTTTGTTCGTACATGAGGCTTCCAAAATGGCGTGGGGGCATTTCAAACGAATAAAGAGGGGTGGGAGGAAAAGCGGTTGACTAGTTCTAGAAAGGGAAATTATGTCATGGATATTTCAGGGGAAGGGATTAGGGACTAGGTTTCGTTTTTCGTGGTTGGGAAGTCGCATTCAGGAAGAGTAATGTGGATTAAGGTGGACGCAGCCTGAAAATCAAGAGGGGTGGTTGTTGCGGGGTGGGTTGTGTATGCCATTAATAGTGATATAGCGGGAGATTAGTTTGCGGCCGAATCGACATTACAAGCGGAGGCGCGGGGCGTTCTGATGACTTTGCAGTGAGCAATTCAGAAAAATTGTTTGCATCTAAACTTATTATCCGATTGTTTACAAGTTATCTTGCAAATTGTGGGCTTGGAGTCGGCCCACCATCAGATCAAGAGCATCATTGATGATTTCTACATACTTGCAAGCAATTTTCACTGCCTAAGCGTCAGCTATCTTCCACGTGCTCTAAATAAGAGAGCTCATAATACTGCTCGTCTAGTTTTTATGGTGTAACATTTTCTTTACAACTGCCTTAAAACAAATACTTGTCTGATTTTATTGTTTCTTTTTATTGGTTTATTGTTTCTTTTAGGTTTTTCCAATTCACATCCCATCCAATAGCATCGGGCAAAAAGAATTAAATATTCAATGTAATTAATATTGGGATTGTTAACTTGGAATTTCGAATAGAATTGAGATAAAACAAATTGTAGAATTTTGTTTGCAGCACTATAATAACAATGAATTATAGTGGCAATATGGAATATAAACATGAATTAGGCGTTCAATAAGTTGAACGATTGAGCAGCTGAGCTGAGGAGTCCAGTGATCATGTATGCTGTTCACAGCTAATAGACTAAAGACATGGCGCATAAGCGATATAGTTGACATAAACTACTTCTTAATAAACACTTATCTGACCCAAAATACGTTATATTTGGTGTCATTACTCTATTTATTATTTATTACTTCGTATTTATTAAAGTGGTCGGACTGGTTCTTTTTGACAATAAGTCATGCTTAATACGGGTATTATCCATCTTAAATTTAAAACGGGTTAAATACTACCAAACGGTGATAATAAAGACAAAAAAAATGTCTTTTTTTAGACAACAAGTGCGGTAATTTGGTATGCACTTCGTACTTAATTTGTCTTATACTTAAAACGGATAATGACAGTTTAAAATAAGAATTTAATTTGGGATAAACGGCAATGATTGCGGTGCGGCTGGATTGATGTGGCGTATATGTCGACAAATGAGCCTTTGTTCATATTTGATGGATTTTATTATTTTATTTAAACTCACCAACCACATTAATGAGAACTAATTTGCCAACCCGAATCTTTTATACCTGAGATTACCAGAATATAATCTACACTATCATGATCAACAACATAACGGTGGAACAAACTAATCAACAATATGAGATTGAGGATTCAGATGAATCCAACAATTACTACCTCCTAATTTTACCCAATTGTTAAATCACGTCTCTATTTTACTTGTTATGCTTCTAAAAACTTACTCCCCATGTTTTCTAGTCTCTATTTTACTTGTTATGCTTCTAAAAACTTACTCCCCATGTTTTCTATACTCTCCCGTCCCGTCTCCATACTCGCTTAATTAATGAATAATTAGTAATGTATTATCCAATTAGGACAAATTGTGGTTGGGTCTCTGTTTACAACTACTTTTTGTTTCAAATAGTTCATGTCAACAAGACGAATACAAATGGGAACAAAAATTAAACAATGGTCAATTCGTGTGAAAAACACAAACTGGTCTCGGTCGGTTCATGTGGTTTACACGAACCAGCACTGCCAGTTCGTGTAAACCACGAGATTTTAAGACTCGAAATTACAGTACAATATACTGTAGGCCTGTAATCGATCACTAAAAACAAGGTCATAAAATAACAGTGGTACACAAAATGGAGGCATACACTGCCAAATAGCAGAAGCAATTAGTTATGAGTTTCCAATACAGTATATTGAATACAAAAACACACTAGCGTAAATCAAGGGAACTAATTGCCGTTATATACATTAGACAGTGGAGACAAGGGACCCATTTACATGGTAGCATTGTTCCTTTTATATATGTAAGACCTGGCAAAATACACAAAAAGTACAATTTCTACAGCACTAAGACCACCAAGTAACCAATAGAAATAGTCGAGATGGGCTCGGTTCAGGTTATTAGCAAACCAGCTATCCTGACTACCACCACCGGTCGTTCTATCGATGATGGAGACGAGTAAGCTGCTCAAAAGGCTTCCCGTCCCAAACACACTTAGATACAGTGATAGACCCACGCTCCTGAGCTCAGTCGGGACCTGGTCGTAAAAGAACTCTTGTAGGCCAACCATGGTGAACACGTCAGCAATACCGAACAACACATACTGAGGAACCAGCCACCAGACACTCATCGGGACTGTCACATTTGGCAGATCGGTCAATCCGTGTTCTAATGCGGTCAAAAGACGTCTCTTTTCAACCATGGCTGCAATTACCATTGACAGAATGGAAGTAAACATTCCTATGCCGATTCTTTGGAGTGTTGTTATTCCTGCAGGTTTGGCGGTGAATGTTCTCACTGTAGGAACAAAGATTCGATCATAGATGGGAATAAAGAGGACAATCGTGAGGCTGATGAAGCTTTGTAAAGAAGAAGGGGGGACTGAAAATTTCCGTCCTATGGATCTCTCCATAGTAAGACCTTGCTTTGTGAAAAAAGTTGATGATTGTGAAAACACAATTGCATACACCAGACAGGTTGCCCATATAGGAAATAGTCTTAGTACAGCCTTTGCCTCCTCGACTTCACTCATGCTGCATTCTGTACTCTTGTCATGAGAACCAGTAGGAGAAACTAAAGCCTTGTTAAGGAATCTGTAATATTAATTACGCAGAAGAGGACTTGTTAAATACTAGATAGATATGTTATGCACCACAAAATTTTCCATTTTAATGCCAGGAGTTTGAGTTAATTCCACTTTAGTGTCCTAAGGTTCACAATTTTCATTTTGGTGACCTAAATCGTAATGTAATCAGGATTTCATTCAAATTAGAGATGAATACAAACGGAAAAAACCAAAATTGTAAGATGCATTCTCACATAAATTTGCAAACAAATACTTTCCAATGCTTTAAGCATTGAATCGGATAAACAGATGAGATTTTGATCACATTACACTATTTTAATAAAGTCGGAAATTTTCAACTTGGATCATCAAAATATAATTTCTGAAATTTAAAAGCACAAAGATGGAATTATCTAAACCTCATAAGCATGAAGGTGAAAGTGATCACCTTAACAACCTCCCCTCCTCTGCCCTCCAAACAGTGCTAAAACCATGCAAATTGTATAAGACTGGTGTTTACCTTAATTGTTGAGAGTTATGAGAAGGATAGAATCCCTGAGCTTCCTCTCTGACATCAATTGTTGACTGTTTTGTATTCCAATTCCTTACTGCAGCAACAAACACTCGGCCAATCCTCCCAAACGCACTTTGGTCTTCACTTTTCACAGCATACCTATAGGTCAGGCTCCCAAGCAGGAATACCGCTAATGCAATCACCATAATAATGCATGGAATTCCAAATCCGAGGGCCCACCCCACGTTATCCTGGATGTAGTTTAAGAAAGATACTGAAAGCAAAGGGCCAAGACAAGTGCCCAAGTACCACCAATTAAAAAATGAACTTTTTGCCTTGCTTTCCTGAGGGTCTTGCCCATCAAACTGGTCAGCTCCAAAAGCTTGTACACAAGGCTTATGCCCAGATTGACCAAATGCCATTAAATACAGAGAGAAGAAGATTGCAACGCTTTGAGTCGATTGTGATAAACTTAACAAGTCTTTTGTGATTGTTTTGTCGTCCAGGGAACTGGTGGAAGGCAGCATGGCGAAAAAAGTGAGCAAGCCCAGCGCCTATAATTAGAAAAAATATTCAATGGATAAGAAGTAACTAAAACATTGAGTTATACATGAGAAGGGCAGAAATAACTTTTTTAAAAAAATGTATATATTTCATAAATGATTCACAAGTAAGAAAAAATGCTCCCGGGAATATGCAATCAGAATTTGGGATAAGCCCATATGACCCGTCATGAAATGAATTGAACTGATCACCATCTAACATACGCCTATATGGCTATAAGTATCAATAATGCCACTAGCTACACACTCATGGGTTCACTGTCATGAAATGAATTGAACTGATCACCATCTAACATACGCCTATATGGCTATAAGTATCAATAATGCCACTAGCTACACACTCATGGGTTCACATCTTCTCATGAAAAAAGAACAACAAATGCAACTAAATTAGGAAGCACGTAATTGCAGGACTGCAAACAAAAAGAAATCCCCGACTAGTTTAATGAGTTATTTGGCTTATGCCACTAGCATGTAATAACAAGATACTCCGTACTAATCAGTTGTGATAATCCATGAAATCATCCCACACCATATTGAGGGTACGAGCATAAGGCCATAGCTGTTACTCTTCTTCAGAAGCATTCACTACTTGGTGCTCACATAAAGTATACTGCCGGCCCGGCATCACTCTAACCAAAGCACTAACCTATGTAAAACAACAATAAACTTAAAGCATTGTCCTATGTAAAAGAACGATAACCTTCACTTCACAGTTCACACTATCAAGTTCCAAAATTATATGGCAATGTATGGCCCTTGGTCATTAAAATACTCGAATCATTCTGAAACGTATTCATGAACTATTTGTCCAGAAAATCCCTAAAGATTGAAATGACTTATTGATGTCAATCTGAAAAAATGAGATTCTTATTGATGTCAATCTGAAAAAATGAGATGCAAAGCTAAGAGTCTTCATAGTTTGGCTAACAACCAGCTGTCATTGCAACTTAACAAGCTTGGACAATTGGGAATAACGTTTGAACATAATACACATAGAATGATAATATCAATTACCAGATATACAACCCACATAATCAGCTCAGTATATCAACATTCGATCCAAGATAGAGTATCTTAATTAAAGATTATCCCGGTCCAATTATGAATTAACATGCACGCTAAGTTACAACGACCCTAAAAATTCCAGCTTTTGTAAAAAAAACCTACGTGAGAATCGAGTCCTGCACAATCAAGAATAAATTTCACGAGTGATAGAGAAGAGAACAAGACTAACCAAAATGTAAATTAGGGATGAGATAACAATAGTACGATAACGACCGAGAAAGGAATCAGCTATGACAGCACCCAAAACAGGCAGCAAGGAAGCAACCCCACTCCAAGCATTAACATTTGCTGCTGCTGCTGCAGTAGACTGGCCCAAAGGTCCAGTTAAATAGCTGATCAAATTCGACGTCACTCCATAATATGCTATCCTCTCCGCCACTTCCACACCTTTAACATAATAACGAACAACGAATAAATAAACAAATACAGTGGTTTATGATATGGAGTATTACAATTTTTACTAGTCCTATTTTTTTTATCACCGTTTCAAAATGGCATAAACACTTTAGGAGAATAACAGGAATAGGAAAGTGAGTAATACTACGATTGCTACCAACCATTTCTTTCTACTAGTATAGTCGTATTGTACCTTCTTCTCCTCTCACAAATCAACAATATAAAGCTCACTCCGTTTCAGAAATCTCTTTCATTTTTTCACTATTACTTTGTTTCATAAAAACCTTCCATTTTGAAGTATTTTTACGATTTCAGTGTTACCATACTTTGGATGTGTAGCTATGTATTTGTACTCCTTAAATAGTGAAATTATTGTATTTGGAAGGTATTTCGGCGAGACTGTATATTTTGCTTCAATTAGTATCCAAGTTGACAAAACGGTTAAAGAAGGTAAAAAGGCGAAGATTGGTATGGTTGATCAAGTAAAGCTGGTGCAAAATTTGAGTTACAATTAGTGACACAAGTCATTCATAATTCCTGTAATTTAAGGATAAGGTATAATAATTTCACTTTGTCATTCTTGCCACTATAAAGAACTCAAACGGGTATAAACTATGTAACAACGATTCCAGCAAGTGGCAGAGCCAGAATTTGCAGTCAGTGGGGGTTGAGCTCCACTGCTAGTCCTCCTAGTTCCGCTACTGTTAAATTCAAGCAGCATAGTAATAATATAGCACCCTCCCTCTGACCGTCTGACTAACAGCAACTAATCAAATCTCTAGTAAAGGATTATCTACCAGACTACTACTCCGTAATTCAGTATGCAACCAAAAAAACAAATAATACCGCATATGCATTGTGCGGGAATCGGGATTAGACTGTTAATAACAATAAAACATTGAATCAGTGATCAACAGAAAATACTACTAGATTACTACGAAATCAGTATGTAAGTAACAACATAATTGAATCACCAATAATTACAACCTTAATTAAGAAATTAAACAAGAATAAATTATTTAGAAGGTGAGAAGTAAAGAATTACCGATAATGAAACAAGCGGATCTCCAGAGACCGTGCTTAGATCGAAGAGCAGGACGACCTTTGAAGTCAACGGTGGCATCGACAGTGTTGTAAGTTGCTGTGAGGAGTAGCGGAGTTTCAATCGAAGCTCCTGCAATGGCGGCCGCCATTTTTGTCTCGCAAATTTATTTTGTTGGTTGAAATCTCAATAATGAACATTATGCATGTTAATCGTTCGATAAAATGTCAGAACAATTGGCAACTACAGTACTTGCTTACTTGCTCAATAATGAAATAGATGAATAGATGATGCACTTCTGTCTATCGAGTATAGCGACAAAGCCACAAAGGCAAGTATGTCGAGGTCCTCGAGGATCACAAATTCAGGATAGTTGGTAGGAGTTCTCTTACTTCAACCCTGAAGTTGGAGTTTCGATTTTTATTCGCACAAATTCACGATAGTTGGTCTCCCCCGCGACCATCACAAATTATAGCGATTTTAAACGTGATTACTTTTAAAATAAAATCACTCAAAAAATGTTATTAATGTTCACATTTTCCAATTAAAATGGTCATATTTGAGTTCGTTACGATTTGTGACGAAAAATAGTCCACAAATGATAATTTGCAAATTCACAACTAAACGGTAGATTTCACAAATGGGTTGATTATATTGGATTTGGGTGAAGTCAAACAATGTTCAGTTTGTAAGAATTTAGGTTAGAAGTTAGACATAACAGTTTGCATCTTCTTTTTTTTGTGGTGAGAAACTGGAGCTACTATCTTCGATCCACACAGAGTCAATGTGAATTTCATCAAGTTTTATCCACGAGACTCCAGCTCTGCAGGCAATTCACGTTATTTGGATTTGGGCTTGTTAGCGATACTTTAATGCCTTGTTTGGTTGCCCATTCTAAATCACGGAAATTGATTGAATGTTTGTTACAACTTTGACATATTTATAACTAACTGACAGCTCACCAACATCTATAAACTTCTAACTAATTTCTAACAATTTAACAACAAACTCTATAACAACTTCCTGATACTACAACATACTTTCCCCCATCGAAAATTGACTTGTCCTCAACACAAGCATTAACTCCTGGGATTGCAAAGTTAGGATATTTCTCCTCAAATGTCAAAGCAGGCTCCCAAGTAGCTTAATGATCTGCAAAGCCCTACCACTGGACCAAGTATTGGACTTGAGCTCCATTCTGAAATTTAACAGCCCTACCACTGGACCAAGTATTGGACTTGATTGCTCGGGACATAGCTGGGACGGAGTCTTCACATAGAGATGCTCTAGATTAGCTTCCACTTTTAGTTCAACATTCTTTAGTTGTAATTTCACTTTTGTACTGTAGATCTGCTATCGCGGTAAATTTGGTACTGTAGATCTGCTTACCCTGATAGCAGCAAATGCGCCGGTACATGTCAAAAATGCAGGCCGATGCACAGCAGCACTGATCGTTTCATCTTGAACAGATATGATGCAGCATTCTGCGCGTATGTCCTTAGCTGAGATAGAATCCACTCAGGGTTGGCAAAACTAACCAGCACGGATGACCCCACTCCAAATGATCCTGCACAATCCAAAAGTACAACCAAAGTAGACGAGAACACGAATTGACAATATAAGATACAAGCCCGCCCAAAATGGTCCAAAAATAACAGGAATGACAGACTTGAAGTAAAAAAAACCTGAATAGTTATGACATGTATTTCAACTAACCCGCACCTGAAATAAACCACTAAGAGTACACCCAAAATGACGTAGAACCCATAATGACCTTACCCAAATGATCCATTTTCCATGTCTACCAGTGACTACTAATTATACCTGGATACACTTGCTGTAAGAATTATCAGAAGCAATTGAAAAATTGCATGAACTTTATCTTGCAACTAATCCACCAACATCAGAAAAGCTACTCTTTATACAGTATCAGAAAAGTTGATGAAATCATAGATTATTTCAGATTCAAAACAAGAACAGCCTTCTGTACTAACTACAAATGCAACATTCTAAAGTCCATTTAGACATCAATAGTGTCATTTTCATTATGCACACAACGTATAATATACAGCAAAGTTTCACATCTCGATCCCACACCTTACATAGGAACCTTGCTTTTGATGTAGATGTATGATCTTGTAAAATACATGAAGAGAATCAATCCTACCACATTAAGGGTAGCAAGCAACCAATAGAAATAATCAAGATGCCCGCGATTTAAATTATCTGAAAACCAACTAGTTTCAGACCCACCTCCACTAGTTACTTTGCTTATAAGAGTGACAAGGAAGCTACTTAAAAGGCTTCCAATACCAAATATAGTCAAATACAGAGATAGTCCTATGCTACGTAAACCATTGGGGACTTGACCATAGAAAAACTCTTGCAGACCAACCATGGTAAATGCCTCTGCAATCCCAAATAAGGCATATTGGGGAAGCAGCCAGCAAATACTCATAGGGACAGTAGCATTAGGCAGATTTACCAGCCCATGTTGCAACGCAGTCACAATCCTTTTTTTCTCTATGATAGCTGAAACTATCATGCAAATGACAGAAAAGAAAAATCCAGTTCCGATCCTCTGAAGCATGGATATGCCAGCTGGTTTCCTCGTGAACTTTCGGATAACTGGCACAAGAACACGGTCATAAAATGGCATGAAAATAACAACACATATACCCAAAAAAGACTGTAATGATGCAGGTGGTATAACAAAGCTTGACCCAATTTTTCTATCCAGTGTAACACCTTGCTTGGTGAAGAAAGTTGAAGTTTGGGCGAAGGCAATTGCAAATGCCAAGCTTGTCGCCCAAATTGGAAACAACCTAAGTATGGCCTTTGCTTCTTCAACATCTCTTGTGGTGCAAGAAGCTTCTGCTACCTCTGAAACGTTGGGCCCAAGCAAAGCTTTATTAAGGAACCTAGCAAGTTGGAAATGAAACAAATCAGTGCTTATATAAATCCCACTACTGGAGCACTTACAATTCTTTGTTCACCTGTTAGACCATTGACCACATCACAAACTTAATCCTTTAATGATAAATCAAAAGGTACGTGAAGCGCGACTTAGGACTAAACCATTTATAAAGCAACAACGGGGGCAAGCTTAAAATTAAGCAGCCTTCAGAATTACTTGCATAATATACAAATCAAAAATACAGAATAAATATATTAATACAGAATACAACTACAAAAATTTCATAGCCTTACCGACTATATTAAAGGTTAATTTAAAATAATTTTCTAAGAAAGATTCAATAGTACTCCACATTTGGTTTCAAATTGTAATCGCTCAAAGTAAAATGGTTCATTCACTGGCTACTGTAGTTTTTATCTTGAAGTAGTAGTCGCTTAATAAAATTCTTGACAAAATTTTCCCAATGGGTCATTTGGAGAATCTCGATCTGCATTAATGGTACTTCAATACAAGAAACCTGGCAAACTCCAAAATATTTTATATCACAGGACTCTTATGCATGGTCTTAATGTAAATAGAAATATGAGAATAGATGGTTTTTCCATCATATTTTCATCCAAAGGAAATGGAGATGAGAAGACGTATGAAAAGAGACCAATGAAAATAGTGGTCCTTCTCATTTAAATTATAATAAATTTCCATTTTAACGAGGTTTAACACTAGTTCCCTAAACCACCTTCCACCCATGGTCCAACAGAGAAAGACAATAAGGAAATAACACATATCCGTGTTCCCTTCAACTTACTTGGCTAATCATCATAGTCAGACTGTTAAATTAACTCAATATGAAGTTGTGTAAGAAAGTAATTTTCTTTACCTGAACTGTTCCGATTCATGATTACTTAAGACACTTTGAGTTTTATTTTTGTCATCAAGCACAAAATGTACAGAATTCCAATTCCTTGCTGCTAGAACAAATACTCTTCCAATTTTAAAGAATGCACTTCGCCCTACCCTTTTCTCAGAGAACCGGTATGTCACAGTTCCAAGCAAAAATATCAGTAGCGCAATCACCATGATGACGCTTGGAATTCCAAATCCAAGGCCCCAACTAAGGTTGTCCTGAACATAGCTTAAGACTCCAATGCCTAGCAAAGAACCAGTCCACAATCCAACATACCACCAATTAAAGAAAGAGCTTTGGGCTTTGTTTTCCACAGGATCTTCTCCATCAAACTGATCAGCACCAAAAGCTTGAACACACGGCTTGTGCCCACTTTGCCCAATAGCCACCAAATAAAGGGCAAAAAAGAATGTAATATTTTGAATACCATGCGAACATCCAAGGATATCCTTTGTGCTGCTTTCACAGCTAAGGGAAGGCAGCATTGCAGACATAGTTAGCAAGCCCAGCCCCTACAGTATCAAATGTTATCATAAAATTTATTAGCATACAATATTCACAGCATAAACGGATTCCGCATGAAGAAACAAACCTACACACAGAACTTAGTTACTTCCTCATTTTGTAGGCACGTAGCAGTATAGCACACTAAGAAGATTATTTTCCATTTCTATTGAACTTGAAACCAATTTTGAGCATGTATGATTTTGCTTACCTAGAAAATCCTTCAATAAATATACGACTTACTCCCCAAGCAAGCATCGCAATCAACATATTGTATAAGACGGTCCTATGGAATATTTGTCACAATTAAAGGTTTTAATTTGAGTTCTAACACCGAATTTCAAAATCTCACCAAAAATCTTCAATTTTCACTCATCAAGCCATATACACGAGGATTTGATCATCTAAAGTAAGGGTGACCACAATTTCATCTGGAGCAGACAGGACCAAAACCCGAAGAGAATGAATTTACGTTCAGTCCTCAGTCCTCCTTTTTAAGAAGTTGGTATTTGATTCAGTCCAGTACAAGACTGGGAAATTTAGGTCAAGATCTATTTGACGGAAATATGAATTTTACGACTAATTTAAGGATTCTATGGTGTAAATATTCTACAATACATAACATTTATCAGCTTAATATTGCTTTTTCTTATAAGAAAAAAATAGGTACACCTAAGGGATAAAAGTTACCCACCACCCTCGTGAGGTAATGCATTACCCATGTATGGGTGAAATAGTTCTCCTAATAACCCTACATCCCCTCACTGACTCTTCAACTTCCCTTAACCACCATCATTTTCCATATTTCTCCTTTGTTTTCAGCTCCATTACCTTGTACTCCCTCCCACTCTCCGGATTCATACCATTGATTGGATATACGTGAGAAGTATTTTATTCAAATGGAATGAATCCAAAGAATGAGAGGGAGTAACAGTGACCACCAATACAAGAGAGTCCTAACTCGCCTAACTCTTTCAGAAAATGCAAAGCAATAAGCAATCATCTATGTATTCATCATGAGAAAAAAAACACAATTTTATCTAAGACACAGTCAGATTCAAAAGGACACAAGAGATAAATTAGTATGGAGTATAATCTACTAACCAAGATGTAAAGTAAAGATGAACCAATAATGGTATAGTACTTGCCCAGAAAAGAATCAGCAACAATAGCCCCCAGAACAGGAAAAATTAAGGCCACTCCATTCCAAGCATTGACATTCGCCGCTGCCATTGCTGTGGACTGCCCTAGTTTCTCAGTCATGTAATTTATTAAGTTGCCTGATACACCATAATATGCTATCCTCTCCGACATCTCCACTCCTACATTATGACAACTATTAAAATTTATCGGTTGTTTCACTACTTACAATCAATGGTGGAGCGAATGGACTAACAGCCTAGTAGGGTGCCACCCCGTGCTGATTAGTAGAAAAATTGATTTTTTATATTAATGCTCGCATTGCTAATTTGCCCTTTAAATTTGAATCTAATTTTGGGCAAAGCATAAGGAGGAGAGAAAACAGTAGTGAAGTCCCTCATTTGTGAATCAAACCACAGACGAAACTGATAAATGGAAACCTACTTGCATAAGTCTAAGGAAGGTCCATCCTAAAAAAAGTTTCTGATATAAGTAATAATTAATCGATTTATAAAGTGGTAAACTCCGTCCTCATTAATCAAATGTAGATAAACTACCTAATCGGAGCTCTTAACAATCTTAATTCCATCACTGATTACAAAAGTAAATATCACCAGGTTCCTTCAATTTTACCAAGGAACAATGCAAACAGTCAATTACTGCAGTAAAAGCTGTAAAACACAGAATTGTTTAAAGTTTAAATGATAATTGAGATTTTGGTAGAAAAGTTAGTTACCGATGATAAAAGCAGCAGATCGCCAGCGACCAGTATTTGATCGAACGGCTGGGATTTGGTTAAAATTGACAGCTCCGGGAACTGTATCTTCTGCCGTAAGAAGGGGGGTTAAAAGATGATAGTCATTTGAAGGCGAATCAACTGTGATGATACTGGAATTTGCGGAGGCCATTGTTGCAACAGCAGCTTGAAGGTAATCTGAGTGAATTCTGAATTGATCAGTTACACATACTTAGACAAGTTTGACTTTTTTCCCACCAATCTTCATTTTCCAGCGTAAATATAGAATCGTTATCTGAACTGTAAGAAAGGAAAAAAATACTCCATTTCGTAAATGGAGAGCAACTCATATGAGTTGTACCACTTATACGTACTTGAGTTTGAGTTAGCTCGAGCAGTGCTTAGAGGTGGGGGATTCGTTTCATGTGATTTTTAGTTTATGCAAGGGAAGAGTGATTAACCCCATAATTTGCAATAGTAAATCTTGCTTGCGACGGGTCACCATTTGTGACGGATATTTTGTGAGATAAAAGGGATATAAAATGAGTTAGTGGAGAAAGGGTACACATGAATAGTGTTAAAGAGAGAAAAAGTGGGTATTTTGTGAGAGAATACGGTATCCGTCACAAGCTTACGACGGATAGTGCCGTTGCAAATAAGAATTTGTGAATTTGCAATTGTGAAATTAATTTCAATAACTTTCAATTTAACTAATTGTGGTCATAACTTAGGTAAAATGTGAAATTAAACCCTTTATCAAAATCTGACGAAAAATTCAATTTATGATATCACAAAAATAACAATAGTTATATTTTTATGAAAATATAAAAAAAAAATTGAATAAAAATTAGATAAAAAAATTTACAATATTACGAAAATAAAAAAATTCTTATGCGTAAACATTTGAAATGTTGAAAAATTGAAATATTTGAATATTTACCCTTTTATTATATATTTTTTATATTTTGTCGTGAAAATCTTTTATTCCAATCTCATTTTACAACTACCTAACAAAATATGTTGTAATCGAAAATTTTCTACAAAAATAGTAAAAAAGTTAAAAATCTCTATTTTCTGTAGAAATAATAATTATTTTTTTTGGGTAAAAAATATTATCTAATTTATGCTAATTTTTTTGATTATTTTTTTAAAATTTTACTTTGTAATTTTCATAAAAAAACATAACTATTTTTACTTTTGTGATATAATAAATTGAATTTCTCATGAGATTTTTATAAGGGTTTTTTTTTTTTTTTTTTTTTTTTTTTGACAGATGATTATGGTTGATTCATGACATTGTTTTTGCAATATCATGAGCCGACCTATTTAAGTGCCTAGGACAATGATTTAAAGAAAAACAGTGAAAACTATAAAGTAGACTAGATATCGATCGAACTGTTGAGACGCAATCTTTATCTACCGCTTCACATCCATTAACCTGTAGGACAAGGTTCAGACAATCAGAGTTAGCATCTAAGTGACGGAATCCATGAGAAATTGCATCTTGACAGGCGAAAAACAGAGCTTGTGCTTCTGCGTGGATTGGTAAAATTGCCCAAAAGGCTTTCCTTCCCCAAAGCACTTCCTGCCCCAAATTATTTCGAAAGATCCATCCAGCAGATGCTCGTGAGTCATGCTTCCAAGATGCGTCGCATTTTAGCCGAAGATTTTCAGAACATAGTACGGATCCCACTACAGTTACGGGAAAGTGATTTCTGATTCGTTCCGAGGTGGAAAGATACTCATCTTGACTGACTTCGTTAGCCCTATCCATCCGATGTTCGTGTTTGACAGTACAAACCCTGTGAATGTTCTCATCGGCATTGGAACGTATCATATTAGCAGCAGTTGGAGGGTGTATATCAGAATTGGCAAAGATTTTAGCATTCCGGAGACGCCAGATTGTCCACAAGGTAGATACGAAATTGGAAGTAAGGAACAATCCGTCGTGTTGATGTTTGAAGAACGAAATCCAATTTGAAATCCATGTCTGAATTGGAATATGATTACTATGTTGAGTTCGAATTGCCAACGGAGAAACAAACCTTATAGAGGATGCCATAGTATAGTCCCTAAGCATATGGCTCAGTGTTTCCAAATTTCCATTTTCCTGACAGAAGATGCAAATACCATCTGTATAGCCAAGCTTTTTCTGTAATTCAGCAGCACAAGGTAAAGTATTAGTCAGTATTCTCCATAAAAATAATTTCCATTTACCTGGAATTTCCAACATCCATAGCTTCTTCCATGTCATTGAATTATGTGACAATAACTTCCTTGATTTGTCCTTAATGGATGCCGAATTGTTCCACCAAATATTGAAAGTGCATAGATAACCACTTTTTGAAGAATAAACATCATTGGATGTCTCATTCCATATCACTGTATCGATGTCATTTTGAAAAGGTGTTGGAGTTGCCAAAATATCAGGCATAACTTCAGAAGCTCCCAGTTGAGCAATACGATCACAATTCCAAGTACCATCACGATTTTGGATGTCTGCAACCTTCAAAGGTGGGAGATGTTCTTCATTTAAATGCAGTAGACTAATTAAATTAGTCTTCTTGACCCATTTATCCCTCCATAAGTCAAGCTGTGATTCATAACCAACATTCCATGATAGATTATTTTTTAAGAGTTGCATTCCCCATAAAATGCTACGGCCTCCCCATGACATTGGCTTACCTTGCCAGTTTGCATTTGTAGATTGCAAGGTTGGTCAAACTTATACTTTTTCCCAATAATTTGAGTTAAAAGCGAATTGGGCTTTGAAATGATTGTCCAACTTAATTTAGCGACAAGGCTCTGGTTAACGATCTCAGTTCGACGAAAACCAAGTCCATCATCAGACTTCCGAAGTTGTAAGAAATTTCTACTACACCAATGAATTCCATTATCTCCTTTGTTATTTCCCCACCAAAATTGTGACATTACCGAATCAATTTTCGACGTCACACTTACCGGCATACGAAATGCAGATAGAGAATAGATAGAAAGTGAGGAAAGAACTGCTGAAATAAGGGTTAATTTACCAGCGGTAGATAAAAACTTATTATTCCACGAAAGAATACGTCGTCGAACTTTCTCAACGACCAAAGCCCCGAAACTTTTTCTGGATCTGTCGAATTCCATGGGTAGTCCTAGGTATTGACCCATTTCTCTTGGCTGTTGGATCTCTAAAGTTTGTAAACATGCTTTTGTAGTAGACATGGTACAGTTAGGACTAAAAGTGATAGCCGTCTTATTTTTATTTAACCGTTGTCCAGCCGTGTGGCAGTATACTTGAAGTGTATTTGCTAAACCCTGACAATATCGTTGCGTAGCATGGGAGAAAATGATAAGATCGTCTGCAAACAGTAAATGCGATACATTAGGTCTCCCCCAGGCGATCTGAATTCCTTTAATCTGATCAAGGTCTTGTGCCTTACTTAGCATCTGCGATAGAACTTCAGTACATAGAGCAAAAAGAAATGGGGAAAGTGGATCACCCTGACGTAGGCCACATTTCGGATTAAAGTTGGATGTGGGCTTACCATTAATAATTAGCTCGTAAGACACGATGGTAACACATTCCATGATAATAGTTATCAAATTCTCAGGGAAACCCATATGCGTCAAAGTAGCCCGGACAAAATTCCATCTTATTCTATCGTAGGCCTTACTCATATCCACTTTCATCCCAAACAAACCTCTTGTCCCCGTCTTTTTGTTGTTAATGTGATTAACTAGTTCATGACTTATCAGAATGTTATCGGTAATAGATCTCCCAGGAATAAAGCCATTTTGATATTCACCAACTAGCAAGGTCATAAAACCTTTCAGTCTATTGGCAATACATTTCGATAAAATCCTCATGATAACGTTGCATAAACTAATTGGTCGGTAATGCTCCACTTTTTCTGGTGCATGAATCTTCGGGATGAGAATTATAGATGTTTTATTGAACTTCTTTAAGACATGTCCATTGTTTAACATCCTAAGTAAGGCATTGGTTACCTCGTCCTTAATATAAGCCCAATATTTTTGGTAGAAGATACATGTTATCCCGTCTGGACCTGGAGATTTATTCTGTCCCATTTGGAAAACCGCTTTTCGAATCTCCTGTTTTGTAAAGGGTCTGCTTAACCAATCTTTTTGATCACCTGTGAGTGTCCTTTGAATATGCGAGAAAACATGGTCGGAATTATACAAGAAGGTATCAAAAGGCTCATGAGTTGTAGATGTTTCGAAAATATCTTCAAAGAAAGAGACGAATTGTGTGGCTATATGTTGTTCATCAAATGACCATAGTCCATCTGCCATTTTGAGACCCAAAATCTCATTTCGTTTGCTTGAAAGAGTTGAAAAAATATTTAGTGCACGCATCCCCCTCAAGTAACCATTTTTCTCGAGATCTTTGATTCCAATAAGTTGTGACAGCGTTATTGAACTCAATATATCTGGCATGACAGTTCTCATACCCAACTTCATTTGCGCCATCGAAAATATTTTGCAGATTGTCAGTTAACTCATCATCAAAGTCTGACCATTGTTTATGCCATTCTTTTCTTTTGTTTATAGTCCAAACTTTGAAAACATCTCTAATTCTTTGCAATTTGCAACCCAAAACATAAGAAACAGATCCCTTATCCTTTCGTACCCATTCACGTTGTAAAATAGGTGCTAATTCAGCATATTTAAAAGTCCATGATTCTAGTCTAAAAGGCCTGCTTATCTTCTGAAGTTTGGGATTAGTATTCAAAAAAATGGGTGCATGATCGGAACATTGTATAGGCAAATGTTTGATGTTAGTGTTTGGGAAGAAGTCATACCATTTGGACGATACCATACCTCTGTCCAGTCTTTCAAAAATACGGTCCTTCCCTTTTCTATTGTTACACCACGTAAATCAAGGACCATTGAACGGAATATCGATCAAGTTGTTGTTGTTTTTCCATGTGGATAAATACTGCGCACCAAAAATTGTACCTTGCTGTCCTCCTAGTTTATCATCTAAGTACTCGACCTGATTAAAATCTCCTACCAGGACATATTCTGCATCCAAGTTTTGTAAGGCAGTTTGGATAGACTCCCATACGCCATATCTTAAGTGCTTCTTTGGTTCTCCATAAACAGCGCAAAAATACCAAAAGAAAACGGGACTTTCATAAACTTTGAAAATGATGAGGTTCTGGGATGATGAAACATGTAGGATGTTAACACCAGACTTCCATCCAACCCATAGACCCCCCTTGGTCCCAAAAGCATCAACCCCCACATGCTCGTAAAAACCCAAAGATGTAAATAAGCCTGCTACAATTGTGGCTTTACACTTTGTTTCAGATAAAAACACTAAGTCTACATAATTATTATTAACTTCCGCTTTAATCTTTGAGATTGCAGGGGTGAGCGGGTCATTTAAGCCCCTGCAATTCCAAGCCAGGCACTTCATTTAGGGGAAGGAGATTGATGTGGTTCAATCTCCGCAACACCTTGAGTGGTCTCTTGCTTGTGAACAGAAGAATCTGAAGAGCTTGAGAGGACTATTGTAACAGCCCGCATTTTCGTAAAATATATTTTTAAGCATTTTAAATTATTTTAAATAATAAAGTAATATTTCCGTAATTTATTGGGAAAGTGTTTTAAATAAATAGTAAGATCCGTCTTAAGAACATTAAGTCCTTTAAGACGAATGCGATTATGGCAACTTGAATCCGTAACTTAAAACCCGTTTGTGTTATCCAAGTCCGTTTCCTTTTAAACGGAAAGGACAACTCCTAAACCCCTAAAATCCTTAGTGTGTCGACATTTTAGTGTCCTTCAAAACCAAACACTGACATTTTATTTTCTCACAAAACTCTCTTAAATCTTCATCTTCTTCTCCTCTTTTCTTCTTCATCCGTTCACCGAATCGAGGTAATAAGTACATTTTCGGAATCCTCATCGAATTTGCAAGCCATCCGTCACTTCCGTTTTTCATTTCGTTCCACTTCAAAAACGGGCTGTTTTGGAGTAATCCGTCTATAGCCTAGTTTTAATCGTTTTTCGTGTTGTAGGAGGAGCCCTAGAAGATCACAAGAAGGCTAGTGACGTGATTGAAGAGGAGCAAGGAGCATAACCGCTTTAGAGGTGACTATTATGAGTAACTCGGCCTTTTTGTCTAAATTAGCACTATATATGATGTTATTGTGTTTTGATGAAGTTAGTATGTTTGTTAGGTTCTTTAATGTCCTTATAATGTTTTATAATCTGATTTTGGCGAAGATTTGAGGAAGAATCGGATGAGAACATGAATTTAGGAGTATACATGTTAAGACCGGTTTATTTGGGATTTTCTTGTTAGCTCTTGAATTGAATGTTTGCATACATGTTCATATGTGTAATTGGTGTTGTATACATGTGGGAAATATTGTGTTGTAGCGTAAAATCATGTTTAAGACGGTTTGGTAAAGAATTGAAAGGCTTGAGAATTTGCGAAAATGGCGAAATGCGAGCAGAGGCTCTGAGCCGGCAGGCTGACCGGCAGCCGGTCGGCCGGCTCAGAGTCCCCTTTATATTGTTTTGATTTTGAGAATTTTGGGGAAAGGACCCCCAGCCGGTGGAGACCGGCAGCCGGCCGGCCGGCTGGGAGTCCCTAATGTGTGTTGTTTGTGTGGTTTATGCGAGAAAGGGAGAAGGGGGTCCCCAGCCGGTGGACCGGCAGCCGGCCGGCCGGCTGGGAGGCCCATTATGTTGTTTTCTTCGGTTGTGTCGGCTGGAGAGTAAGGACTCTCAGCCGGTTGACCGGCCGCTTGTGGCCAACCGGCTGAGATCCCCTGTTTGTGTTGTTTGTTTAATAACTTCTGAATTTCAAGTCGGATTGCATTGATTCTTTTTCCGTATGCTTTGTATGCATGATTAGAGTCCCCGGAGTTCGGGCGGCACTATATTGGGTTCGGGAATGGAGTGAGGATAGAGACCCCCCGGTCGGGCAACCGAAAGGGAAACCGGCTCTCCCTCGTCTTAGTTCCCGGGGTCAATTAAGTGTTGAGTGTTGTATTCAAAGAATTTATTGTGGTGTATTGAATAGCCTCGCTCCTTTGGAGATTTGGTTGTCGAACCCCTCCGTGGGTGGTTCATCGTGTTTGTTCGGACGAACCCCTCCGTGGGTGGTTCTGTCTTCTTCGTGCGAACCCCTACGTGGGTGGTTCTGCTTTCTCCGTGTCGAACCCCTCCGTGGGTGGTTCTGATTCCTTCGTGCGAACCCCTACGTGGGTGGTTCTGCCTTCCTGACGAACCCCTCCGTGGGTGGTTCTGTCTTTCTTCGTGTTGAACCCCTCCGTGGGTGGTTCAGTGTTTTGTGGTCGAACCCCTCCGTGGGTGGTTCGCGTGTGTGTATTGATTGGTATATACTTGCCTGAGTAGGGGTACTGTGTTATATACTTGCTGAATGTTTTGGTATATAGGTTATGTCTTAAGTTGACCGCTGAACCTTACACTTGCTGATTGTTTAGTATCTGCTTGCCTAGTAACGGTACGGTGTCAGATCTAGATGTTTGTGATGATGTTTAAGATGATATTGAATGATGAGTCTGATGTTTGACTTTAGTATTGTTCATCCAAGGCATTGGGTGACTCTTCGATCGGTTTCATAAATAGTTGGACTGAAAGACCCCCCGACTGGGTAACCAGTAGGGAAACCGGCTCTCCTTCCTAACGGTTTATGAAGTTGGGTTGAGAGCTATGCATTAGTACGGCATGATAGTTGAGACAGTTGATGAGATGAAAATGCTTCACATGATTGTTTATGTTGGAGTATAGTGTTTGCTTATATGTTCGGTGTTGCATGACATTAGGTGGCTATGAGAGCTCTAGTCACTCCCCACTGACTGTGGCGCACATGTTGTGTGTGTGTAGGTACATGAGGCTGTTTGCAGGGGGTTACGTTGAGGCTAGCGAGCGATGATCCTTCATCGATGATTTTACCCATTCGTTAGCTAGACCTTAGTTTTATGTTTCAGCATTTTGTGCCTGTAGGGATATGCTATCCCGGGCTGCTTTCGTATAGTACTTATATACTTAGTTATGTTTTATCTTCCGCATGTTTAGATTTATAAAGCACCTCGCATGTTTAGTTTGTTAAAAAATTTTAATTCCGCTGCATTTTTAGTACTTTGTGTGATTTAAATTTCCGCTTTCGCGAGGGGTTTTACAGTTGGTATCAGAGCGTTATCGCTCCTGACGCACTCATGTAATCCCCAAACATAACTTGACCAATAACTTGAATAATGAATGAGAGATTTGGGTAGACTTAAGGACAAGTGGTAGACTGTTTGTGGTTGCTAGTTGTTAGGTTAACACTGTTTTCTCTTTTGAAGGATGGTGAGACCCTCAGCCGCAGAGAATACTATAATGCAATCACTTAGGCAAATCCTTGAGAACCAAAGGGGTTCAGGCTGAAGCTGTTCCTCCTCTCCCGCATGGCAATGAGGCTCACAGACCTGGTGGTTTTTCCTGGATCGCCTCCCGGATGTCCAAGAGTCATGCTAAGACTTATGGTGGCGAAGTTGACCCAGTTGCTTTATCAGAGTGGTTTCGTGACATGGAGAAGAACTTTTCGATGTATTCGGTCGTCAGAGAGGATAAGGTGCGACTTGCCTCCCACTTTTTGACACTTGAAGCAGACCGTTGGTGGCTTCTTACTGGCCCTAGTTTCCTCGGTGATCCGATGTTTGATTGGGACGCGTTCAAAGACAAGATTGAGACTCGCTTCTACCCTAAGGAGCTGCGTTCGCAAAGATTGAAGGAGTTCATGGATCTCAAGCAAGGAGACATGACAGTACAGGAGTTCACGGACAAGTATAATCAGTTGGATCACTTTGCTTCTCGGTTCGTAAGGGATGAATCCGAGAGAGTCTACTTCTACAAAGGGAAGTTAGGTGCCCACCTCGAGAGTATGATTCGCAGAGATTCTACTTCTTTCGTAGAGGTGTATGATGATGCTATTTGGGCTGAGAATTCAATTAAGGCTATAGATGAGGAGACACAAGCCCTCTCCCTACCTAGTTCTTCACCAGCATGCCCTCAAGGAAAGAGGCCCTTTACTTCTTCACCATCTTCTCCCCGTGCTAACAAGGTGCATTTGGTGCACAATGGTGGACTTTCTACCCTAGCTGCTGCTTCCAGAGGCAAAGGACCCCAGAATATTGGACGACGTCGAGATCATCACTCGGGTACACGTCGCTTGGGCAGACCGCGATTGTGCTATCACTGTAGGAAGCCCGGACACCTATCCGTTGAGTGCCCCGAGAAGAACGCTGCTGACAACGCCACTGCCGCTGTCCAGAGACCGAAGACCAAGGGTACTGTGTTCGTGATGAGCCGTGCCGCAGCAGAGATTTGCCCTCAGTTGATCACTGGTATGTCTTCACCATTGACTTCTCCCTGATATCTTCTTCTAATACCCCCCCAAGGTCTTATCCTTGTTCTGTTGTGTACCTCCGTTCTTGAATTCTCTTCCATCGTACCTTGGAAACTCCTTGCATAGCTTCCTGGCTCGACCCTACTTCTGAAATTTATCCTTCCATGGCTCGTGTGAGTAACTTACTTTAATGGACCTAGAGGAATCCCCTTAGGTTAACCGCAATCCGTGTCTTGGAGCATATTGATGTTAAGGAAAACCTATGAGATATTGTGAGACATGAATTGATGATCCTAGTGTCCGTGTGTTACTGATTGAGAGAGTGGAAGTGAATGAGGAAATACTTAAGTGAGTAGAGTTTTATACATGACCTTCGGTGGAACTTAGATATGAGGATTCTTTTGCATTGTGAGTATTTGTAGGTTTGGAAGTACCATTTGGGAATTTAAAGGAGATACTTGGAGTCTTGAGTGAATTTCGAGGAACATATTTTAGATGGTGTTGACGCCTAATACTTGAATGGAGTGAGTTAGCGACGCTTAATCTTGAAGAAGTACTGGATGTAGAGAGACCCGTACATTTGAGGAACGAGAGCTTTTAGTGACAGAGTGAGATTGTGGAGTCGTTTACGACTTGACTTGTGGAGTTGACTGAATGCTAGAACCTGATTTGTTTAGTGGATCTCAGCGTTTGCCTAGAGAAGTACTGGATGAACCGGACGATGCACCATTGATAGGTGGACGATTTGAGATAACTTGTTGGAAGTGAAAACTAGTTGACTTAATAGTAATTGGGAAGTAAGATACAGCTATCATTGAGGAATCTTAGAAATTGAATACCCAAGCCTTGGGGATGATTTGAATTGGGATAATGGTAACTTACTTATTTTGAGGAATCATAGTATTATAAGATACCGTGGGTGTACCATATCAAGGGACTTGTCTTTCGATGCTACTTGAGGATTTGAGAGTTGTGACTTTTGTAAAGCCTTATTGTGAATGTCCATGTCATAGTGATGAATCTGAGCTTGAGGACGTCAGCTTACCCCTAGAAATCGAATTTGGAGATTTAGGACCGCTTATGAAAAAGTGAGATGAGAACCTGGTGAGAATTTCGAGAAAAACCGAGCCTATGGAATCAGTTGTTCTAAATCATAATCTCTCTCGTGCACCGATTCTCTCTTGTACACCCGTAAATTCGCTAAGCTACCCTCCTCTCGGTCAATTGCAACTTGTTGAGTTTCATAACCTTGCCCTTCCTGTAGGTTTTGATATAAGAACTTGTTTTCAAAAGTATTTTGGTTTAAGGAAATGAGTAATTTTTCAACTTTGATAGGTTTTAGTGATAATTTTTCAAGAAAACCTGGTTTTAAGGAATTACTTGACTTACAATTTGATTAATCTCAGCGTCGATTTGCCATTGGAACTCGTTATTGGCCGGAGACGTCTGATAACCTGAGCTATGCTTTTCGACACCGGATCGATCTAAATTTTAATTTTAATTTATTTAACTTTGGGACTTGTCTCAGATTTGGAATGTCGGGCTCTTGAATGTACAACGAGAACCCCAACGTCCTTTGACGAAGACTGGTGCCTTAGAAAATGGTTTTCGAAATCTGTGAAAAGAAACCTAAGTTTTGTATAACCGTCTAAGTGAAAACTTTGGTTTGTTAACTTTGTCCTTGTTACTGCTTTCAAGTTTCGAGGACGAAACTTTTTGAAAGATGGGGTGATTGTAACAGTTCGCATTTTCGTAAAATATATTTTTAAGCATTTTAAATTATTTTAAATAATAAAGTAATATTTCCGTAATTTATTGGGAAAGTGTTTTAAATAAATAGTAAGATCCGTCTTAAGAACCTTAAGTTCTTTAAGACGAATGCGATTATGGCAACTTGAATCCGTAACTTAAAACCCGTTTGTGTTATCCAAGTCCGTTTCCTTTTAAACGGAAAGGACAACTCCTAAACCCCTAAAATCCTTAGTGTGTCGACATTTTAGTGTCCTTCAAAACCAAACACTGACATTTTATTTTCTCACAAAACTCTCTTAAATCTTCATCTTCTTCTCCTCTTTTCTTCTTCATCCGTTCACCGAATCGAGGTAATAAGTACATTTTCGGAATCCTCATCGAATTTGCAAGCCATCCGTCACTTCCGTTTTTCATTTCGTTCCACTTCAAAAACGGGCTGTTTTGGAGTAATCCGTCTATAGCCTAGTTTTAATCGTTTTTCGTGTTGTAGGAGGAGCCCTAGAAGATCACAAGAAGGCTAGTGACGTGATTGAAGAGGAGCAAGGAGCATAACCGCTTTAGAGGTGACTATTATGAGTAACTCGGCCTTTTTGTCTAAATTAGCACTATATATGATGTTATTGTGTTTTGATGAAGTTAGTATGTTTGTTAGGTTCTTTAATGTCCTTATAATGTTTTATAATCTGATTTTGGCGAAGATTTGAGGAAGAATCGGATGAGAACATGAATTTAGGAGTATACATGTTAAGACCGGTTTATTTGGGATTTTCTTGTTAGCTCTTGAATTGAATGTTTGCATACATGTTCATATGTGTAATTGGTGTTGTATACATGTGGGAAATATTGTGTTGTAGCGTAAAATCATGTTTAAGACGGTTTGGTAAAGAATTGAAAGGCTTGAGAATTTGCGAAAATGGCGAAATGCGAGCAGAGGCTCTGAGCCGGCAGGCTGACCGGCAGCCGGTCGGCCGGCTCAGAGTCCCCTTTATATTGTTTTGATTTTGAGAATTTTGGGGAAAGGACCCCCAGCCGGTGGAGACCGGCAGCCGGCCGGCCGGCTGGGAGTCCCTAATGTGTGTTGTTTGTGTGGTTTATGCGAGAAAGGGAGAAGGGGGTCCCCAGCCGGTGGACCGGCAGCCGGCCGGCCGGCTGGGAGGCCCATTATGTTGTTTTCTTCGGTTGTGTCGGCTGGAGAGTAAGGACTCTCAGCCGGTTGACCGGCCGCTTGTGGCCAACCGGCTGAGATCCCCTGTTTGTGTTGTTTGTTTAATAACTTCTGAATTTCAAGTCGGATTGCATTGATTCTTTTTCCGTATGCTTTGTATGCATGATTAGAGTCCCCGGAGTTCGGGCGGCACTATATTGGGTTCGGGAATGGAGTGAGGATAGAGACCCCCCGGTCGGGCAACCGAAAGGGAAACCGGCTCTCCCTCGTCTTAGTTCCCGGGGTCAATTAAGTGTTGAGTGTTGTATTCAAAGAATTTATTGTGGTGTATTGAATAGCCTCGCTCCTTTGGAGATTTGGTTGTCGAACCCCTCCGTGGGTGGTTCATCGTGTTTGTTCGGACGAACCCCTCCGTGGGTGGTTCTGTCTTCTTCGTGCGAACCCCTACGTGGGTGGTTCTGCTTTCTCCGTGTCGAACCCCTCCGTGGGTGGTTCTGATTCCTTCGTGCGAACCCCTACGTGGGTGGTTCTGCCTTCCTGACGAACCCCTCCGTGGGTGGTTCTGTCTTTCTTCGTGTTGAACCCCTCCGTGGGTGGTTCAGTGTTTTGTGGTCGAACCCCTCCGTGGGTGGTTCGCGTGTGTGTATTGATTGGTATATACTTGCCTGAGTAGGGGTACTGTGTTATATACTTGCTGAATGTTTTGGTATATAGGTTATGTCTTAAGTTGACCGCTGAACCTTACACTTGCTGATTGTTTAGTATCTGCTTGCCTAGTAACGGTACGGTGTCAGATCTAGATGTTTGTGATGATGTTTAAGATGATATTGAATGATGAGTCTGATGTTTGACTTTAGTATTGTTCATCCAAGGCATTGGGTGACTCTTCGATCGGTTTCATAAATAGTTGGACTGAAAGACCCCCCGACTGGGTAACCAGTAGGGAAACCGGCTCTCCTTCCTAACGGTTTATGAAGTTGGGTTGAGAGCTATGCATTAGTACGGCATGATAGTTGAGACAGTTGATGAGATGAAAATGCTTCACATGATTGTTTATGTTGGAGTATAGTGTTTGCTTATATGTTCGGTGTTGCATGACATTAGGTGGCTATGAGAGCTCTAGTCACTCCCCACTGACTGTGGCGCACATGTTGTGTGTGTGTAGGTACATGAGGCTGTTTGCAGGGGGTTACGTTGAGGCTAGCGAGCGATGATCCTTCATCGATGATTTTACCCATTCGTTAGCTAGACCTTAGTTTTATGTTTCAGCATTTTGTGCCTGTAGGGATATGCTATCCCGGGCTGCTTTCGTATAGTACTTATATACTTAGTTATGTTTTATATTCCGCATGTTTAGATTTATAAAGCACCTCGCATGTTTAGTTTGTTAAAAAATTTTAATTCCGCTGCATTTTTAGTACTTTGTGTGATTTAAATTTCCGCTTTCGCGAGGGGTTTTACAGTTGGTATCAGAGCGTTATCGCTCCTGACGCACTCATGTAATCCCCAAACATAACTTGACCAATAACTTGAATAATGAATGAGAGATTTGGGTAGACTTAAGGACAAGTGGTAGACTGTTTGTGGTTGCTAGTTGTTAGGTTAACACTGTTTTCTCTTTTGAAGGATGGTGAGACCCTCAGCCGCAGAGAATACTATAATGCAATCACTTAGGCAAATCCTTGAGAACCAAAGGGGTTCAGGCTGAAGCTGTTCCTCCTCTCCCGCATGGCAATGAGGCTCACAGACCTGGTGGTTTTTCCTGGATCGCCTCCCGGATGTCCAAGAGTCATGCTAAGACTTATGGTGGCGAAGTTGACCCAGTTGCTTTATCAGAGTGGTTTCGTGACATGGAGAAGAACTTTTCGATGTATTCGGTCGTCAGAGAGGATAAGGTGCGACTTGCCTCCCACTTTTTGACACTTGAAGCAGACCGTTGGTGGCTTCTTACTGGCCCTAGTTTCCTCGGTGATCCGATGTTTGATTGGGACGCGTTCAAAGACAAGATTGAGACTCGCTTCTACCCTAAGGAGCTGCGTTCGCAAAGATTGAAGGAGTTCATGGATCTCAAGCAAGGAGACATGACAGTACAGGAGTTCACGGACAAGTATAATCAGTTGGATCACTTTGCTTCTCGGTTCGTAAGGGATGAATCCGAGAGAGTCTACTTCTACAAAGGGAAGTTAGGTGCCCACCTCGAGAGTATGATTCGCAGAGATTCTACTTCTTTCGTAGAGGTGTATGATGATGCTATTTGGGCTGAGAATTCAATTAAGGCTATAGATGAGGAGACACAAGCCCTCTCCCTACCTAGTTCTTCACCAGCATGCCCTCAAGGAAAGA
Source organism: Silene conica (assembly GCA_029255685.2). Classification (NCBI taxonomy): domain Eukaryota; kingdom Viridiplantae; phylum Streptophyta; class Magnoliopsida; order Caryophyllales; family Caryophyllaceae; genus Silene; species Silene conica. The sequence continues at coordinate 71,324,538 of CM055312.2, read as the reverse complement.
GGCCCTTTACTTCTTCACCATCTTCTCCCCGTGCTAACAAGGTGCATTTGGTGCACAATGGTGGACTTTCTACCCTAGCTGCTGCTTCCAGAGGCAAAGGACCCCAGAATATTGGACGACGTCGAGATCATCACTCGGGTACACGTCGCTTGGGCAGACCGCGATTGTGCTATCACTGTAGGAAGCCCGGACACCTATCCGTTGAGTGCCCCGAGAAGAACGCTGCTGACAACGCCACTGCCGCTGTCCAGAGACCGAAGACCAAGGGTACTGTGTTCGTGATGAGCCGTGCCGCAGCAGAGATTTGCCCTCAGTTGATCACTGGTATGTCTTCACCATTGACTTCTCCCTGATATCTTCTTCTAATACCCCCCCAAGGTCTTATCCTTGTTCTGTTGTGTACCTCCGTTCTTGAATTCTCTTCCATCGTACCTTGGAAACTCCTTGCATAGCTTCCTGGCTCGACCCTACTTCTGAAATTTATCCTTCCATGGCTCGTGTGAGTAACTTACTTTAATGGACCTAGAGGAATCCCCTTAGGTTAACCGCAATCCGTGTCTTGGAGCATATTGATGTTAAGGAAAACCTATGAGATATTGTGAGACATGAATTGATGATCCTAGTGTCCGTGTGTTACTGATTGAGAGAGTGGAAGTGAATGAGGAAATACTTAAGTGAGTAGAGTTTTATACATGACCTTCGGTGGAACTTAGATATGAGGATTCTTTTGCATTGTGAGTATTTGTAGGTTTGGAAGTACCATTTGGGAATTTAAAGGAGATACTTGGAGTCTTGAGTGAATTTCGAGGAACATATTTTAGATGGTGTTGACGCCTAATACTTGAATGGAGTGAGTTAGCGACGCTTAATCTTGAAGAAGTACTGGATGTAGAGAGACCCGTACATTTGAGGAACGAGAGCTTTTAGTGACAGAGTGAGATTGTGGAGTCGTTTACGACTTGACTTGTGGAGTTGACTGAATGCTAGAACCTGATTTGTTTAGTGGATCTCAGCGTTTGCCTAGAGAAGTACTGGATGAACCGGACGATGCACCATTGATAGGTGGACGATTTGAGATAACTTGTTGGAAGTGAAAACTAGTTGACTTAATAGTAATTGGGAAGTAAGATACAGCTATCATTGAGGAATCTTAGAAATTGAATACCCAAGCCTTGGGGATGATTTGAATTGGGATAATGGTAACTTACTTATTTTGAGGAATCATAGTATTATAAGATACCGTGGGTGTACCATATCAAGGGACTTGTCTTTCGATGCTACTTGAGGATTTGAGAGTTGTGACTTTTGTAAAGCCTTATTGTGAATGTCCATGTCATAGTGATGAATCTGAGCTTGAGGACGTCAGCTTACCCCTAGAAATCGAATTTGGAGATTTAGGACCGCTTATGAAAAAGTGAGATGAGAACCTGGTGAGAATTTCGAGAAAAACCGAGCCTATGGAATCAGTTGTTCTAAATCATAATCTCTCTCGTGCACCGATTCTCTCTTGTACACCCGTAAATTCGCTAAGCTACCCTCCTCTCGGTCAATTGCAACTTGTTGAGTTTCATAACCTTGCCCTTCCTGTAGGTTTTGATATAAGAACTTGTTTTCAAAAGTATTTTGGTTTAAGGAAATGAGTAATTTTTCAACTTTGATAGGTTTTAGTGATAATTTTTCAAGAAAACCTGGTTTTAAGGAATTACTTGACTTACAATTTGATTAATCTCAGCGTCGATTTGCCATTGGAACTCGTTATTGGCCGGAGACGTCTGATAACCTGAGCTATGCTTTTCGACACCGGATCGATCTAAATTTTAATTTTAATTTATTTAACTTTGGGACTTGTCTCAGATTTGGAATGTCGGGCTCTTGAATGTACAACGAGAACCCCAACGTCCTTTGACGAAGACTGGTGCCTTAGAAAATGGTTTTCGAAATCTGTGAAAAGAAACCTAAGTTTTGTATAACCGTCTAAGTGAAAACTTTGGTTTGTTAACTTTGTCCTTGTTACTGCTTTCAAGTTTCGAGGACGAAACTTTTTGAAAGATGGGGTGATTGTAACAGTTCGCATTTTCGTAAAATATATTTTTAAGCATTTTAAATTATTTTAAATAATAAAGTAATATTTCCGTAATTTATTGGGAAAGTGTTTTAAATAAATAGTAAGATCCGTCTTAAGAACCTTAAGTTCTTTAAGACGAATGCGATTATGGCAACTTGAATCCGTAACTTAAAACCCGTTTGTGTTATCCAAGTCCGTTTCCTTTTAAACGGAAAGGACAACTCCTAAACCCCTAAAATCCTTAGTGTGTCGACATTTTAGTGTCCTTCAAAACCAAACACTGACATTTTATTTTCTCACAAAACTCTCTTAAATCTTCATCTTCTTCTCCTCTTTTCTTCTTCATCCGTTCACCGAATCGAGGTAATAAGTACATTTTCGGAATCCTCATCGAATTTGCAAGCCATCCGTCACTTCCGTTTTTCATTTCGTTCCACTTCAAAAACGGGCTGTTTTGGAGTAATCCGTCTATAGCCTAGTTTTAATCGTTTTTCGTGTTGTAGGAGGAGCCCTAGAAGATCACAAGAAGGCTAGTGACGTGATTGAAGAGGAGCAAGGAGCATAACCGCTTTAGAGGTGACTATTATGAGTAACTCGGCCTTTTTGTCTAAATTAGCACTATATATGATGTTATTGTGTTTTGATGAAGTTAGTATGTTTGTTAGGTTCTTTAATGTCCTTATAATGTTTTATAATCTGATTTTGGCGAAGATTTGAGGAAGAATCGGATGAGAACATGAATTTAGGAGTATACATGTTAAGACCGGTTTATTTGGGATTTTCTTGTTAGCTCTTGAATTGAATGTTTGCATACATGTTCATATGTGTAATTGGTGTTGTATACATGTGGGAAATATTGTGTTGTAGCGTAAAATCATGTTTAAGACGGTTTGGTAAAGAATTGAAAGGCTTGAGAATTTGCGAAAATGGCGAAATGCGAGCAGAGGCTCTGAGCCGGCAGGCTGACCGGCAGCCGGTCGGCCGGCTCAGAGTCCCCTTTATATTGTTTTGATTTTGAGAATTTTGGGGAAAGGACCCCCAGCCGGTGGAGACCGGCAGCCGGCCGGCCGGCTGGGAGTCCCTAATGTGTGTTGTTTGTGTGGTTTATGCGAGAAAGGGAGAAGGGGGTCCCCAGCCGGTGGACCGGCAGCCGGCCGGCCGGCTGGGAGGCCCATTATGTTGTTTTCTTCGGTTGTGTCGGCTGGAGAGTAAGGACTCTCAGCCGGTTGACCGGCCGCTTGTGGCCAACCGGCTGAGATCCCCTGTTTGTGTTGTTTGTTTAATAACTTCTGAATTTCAAGTCGGATTGCATTGATTCTTTTTCCGTATGCTTTGTATGCATGATTAGAGTCCCCGGAGTTCGGGCGGCACTATATTGGGTTCGGGAATGGAGTGAGGATAGAGACCCCCCGGTCGGGCAACCGAAAGGGAAACCGGCTCTCCCTCGTCTTAGTTCCCGGGGTCAATTAAGTGTTGAGTGTTGTATTCAAAGAATTTATTGTGGTGTATTGAATAGCCTCGCTCCTTTGGAGATTTGGTTGTCGAACCCCTCCGTGGGTGGTTCATCGTGTTTGTTCGGACGAACCCCTCCGTGGGTGGTTCTGTCTTCTTCGTGCGAACCCCTACGTGGGTGGTTCTGCTTTCTCCGTGTCGAACCCCTCCGTGGGTGGTTCTGATTCCTTCGTGCGAACCCCTACGTGGGTGGTTCTGCCTTCCTGACGAACCCCTCCGTGGGTGGTTCTGTCTTTCTTCGTGTTGAACCCCTCCGTGGGTGGTTCAGTGTTTTGTGGTCGAACCCCTCCGTGGGTGGTTCGCGTGTGTGTATTGATTGGTATATACTTGCCTGAGTAGGGGTACTGTGTTATATACTTGCTGAATGTTTTGGTATATAGGTTATGTCTTAAGTTGACCGCTGAACCTTACACTTGCTGATTGTTTAGTATCTGCTTGCCTAGTAACGGTACGGTGTCAGATCTAGATGTTTGTGATGATGTTTAAGATGATATTGAATGATGAGTCTGATGTTTGACTTTAGTATTGTTCATCCAAGGCATTGGGTGACTCTTCGATCGGTTTCATAAATAGTTGGACTGAAAGACCCCCCGACTGGGTAACCAGTAGGGAAACCGGCTCTCCTTCCTAACGGTTTATGAAGTTGGGTTGAGAGCTATGCATTAGTACGGCATGATAGTTGAGACAGTTGATGAGATGAAAATGCTTCACATGATTGTTTATGTTGGAGTATAGTGTTTGCTTATATGTTCGGTGTTGCATGACATTAGGTGGCTATGAGAGCTCTAGTCACTCCCCACTGACTGTGGCGCACATGTTGTGTGTGTGTAGGTACATGAGGCTGTTTGCAGGGGGTTACGTTGAGGCTAGCGAGCGATGATCCTTCATCGATGATTTTACCCATTCGTTAGCTAGACCTTAGTTTTATGTTTCAGCATTTTGTGCCTGTAGGGATATGCTATCCCGGGCTGCTTTCGTATAGTACTTATATACTTAGTTATGTTTTATATTCCGCATGTTTAGATTTATAAAGCACCTCGCATGTTTAGTTTGTTAAAAAATTTTAATTCCGCTGCATTTTTAGTACTTTGTGTGATTTAAATTTCCGCTTTCGCGAGGGGTTTTACAACTATGATCTCATTGTCGTTAACCACCACATGAAAAGCTCCTCCCACATTAGAGGATGACCCACGAAAAACTTTCTTTGGACTGCTTGTCAAATCCTGGAAACTTTCCCAACAGTACAGGTCGTCAGTCATCCAAGATGAAGTACCGGGGTCAGAGAATGATTTCCTCTTTTTGGGTAATGCTGAACATGATCCTCCTTCCTTCGAGTGAAGCACAATTTCTTTTTCTTTACCATGGTAGCTATTCGAGCTAAGCTCTTCTGATAAAAGGTTGACTCCTTTGTTAGAGATATGTGTTACAATGTCAGAATTGATTCTAAGTGGAATATCCTCAGTAATATCAGCACCAGAAGCAGGGACTTGCAACCCCTGGTTTAAACCCAAAAGCATCTCAATATCTTGCATAGCATCATGATAGGACTGTGATGAGTTTGAAGAAGACATTAGAGAAACCAATAGTGAGTCAGAGTCAGACGAGAATAGGGGCCACTCAGGTGTGGGAACTGGGTCTGAATGTTCAGCATCTGATAAGTTGTCCATTTCGGGAGTGACCAAAGCATTTGCGAATACATCCCCTCTAGGGTCCATTGGTTCATGGTAAGTAATGGGCAAATAAGGGGGCATTTCAACTTGCTGGCCATAGCTCCTTACATCATTCTCTAAGTTGACCAGATACGGATCTCCTTGGACCCTATTGGTAATTGAATTAAGCACAAAATCCGCTTCATTGAATGGGTATTCAAATTCACCTTGAGTTCTATTATGTGAAGGTTGATTGTTGTTATTGGCTTGATTATTAGGGTTAGGATCTTGGTCCACTAAATTAAAGTTTTGGGGTAAGGGATCAGGAGGAACTTGATTATCAACTGGCAGCTGATTTTCAACAAAATAAATATTACCCATTACCTGTTGCTGAGGCTTGTGTTCAGGTACATGGTTTACTGGAATTCGAATGGGATTACCTCTATGAGTATCCTCGTAACCTGCATGCATAACTACTCCCATTCCCTGATGACGAAATCCCTCAGTGATAACCCCATCTTCCATTCTATTAAAAGGAGGTGGCTGAATATGACCATTACTTTGACTGGCATCAGTATTTGCCTGATTTGATGATTGACCTACCTCCATTCTTTGTACGAAAGTATCCTGTTGATCCTGATGCATGTGTGTTTCTACCTGTACATTCCCATTTTCAGTCATAGTAACAAAAACGTCATTATCCATAGGATCTGTCTGTCCATTACCCATAAAATGAACATCCCCTGGATCTCCGTTCTGATTGTTTGGATCAAAATGGTTTTCTTGTCTATTCATGATGTTGTCATTGTCATCTGTACCTTGCATGTTGATGTGTTGATCCCTATTGCCATTAGTTTGCATGAAAGCAGCCCCTGGACCATTTTGATCATGATTTTGTGTCTGCATGTGATGACCAAACAGATTCTGGCCCTAAAAAATGACAGGACTGGCAAAAGGGAGGGCTGTTACAGCAAACTCCATTCCTGGACGAACTCTACCCCCATCAACAAGACCTAAGTCAAAATCTCTGACATATTCTTCAAGGAAATCCGCAGGTACATACTCCCCACGCCTTTCTCCCAACCGGACCTTTGATGTAATGTAGTGAGATGTTGATGGTAATGCGCAGAGATTCAGATTGAACATTGTATATTGATATCTCGTTTGGAACACCACAAAACCCTTGTCGATGGCCCTTTCCAAAGAGGAATTCAAAGTAGAAATAATGTCTGAAACTCTATCAGGACATATTCCTTTCTTGTGACCAATCCTTCCACAACGAGTACATAATTTAAACACCTCCTCGTATTTGAACTGGATCCATAGAAGCTTAGAATTATTACAAGCAAGGAAGAACCCCGGGTTCAAAGGTTCTCCAAGCCTAATTGTCACCCTCATTCTCAAATAATCATGATCCGGAATACCTTGAAACTCTTCTAAGACAGTGTCACTCCCAAACAGTCTTGCAATGATATTTCCCATATTGCGATTCAGGTATTCAAAGGGGAGACCACAAACCCGTACCCAAATCCTTGCCGTCGGGAAAGTAACACAGCGAGGTATCATTCCACTTCTCCACTTTCTGAGAACCATCAGTGCTCCATCGATAACTAAGATACTTCGTTCCAAAACATCATGCATGTCATGCATGTTAGCAAAATGTATGATGTAGACATCCCCATCCTTTTAACATTCACCGGACCTCGAGTAGCCCAGTTATCTTCAATCATCTGATTAACACTGCTTGCGCGTAGTAGTCTGTAATCTACTAAGAAGCCAAGCAAACAGTTGCTCCAGTAGAAGATAGAGTCTTCTAAGTTTTCCGGATGTGGATCGGAGATACAACACTTCCAGTCCTTGGAAACCTCCATTCATTCACTATTCCTGGTTCCTTAGCCACCTCAGTTCTAAAGTTGACATTATAGAATAAGTCTTCCAAAGGTTGGATGTGTTCTTCAACGTAGAAAAAAGGATTATTTTCCATTTTGATTTGATTAAAAAAAACGTGAGAGAAAGAGTAGGTTTTGAGTTATTTAGGTAGCTTGTAATATACTACAGAAGGGGAAACCCTATGAGGATAAAGCAGAAAGCGAATGATTGTTAATTTTGGAAAAGATGCAAAGTAAAGCTTGAGAACACAAAACGCCAAAACCGACAAGAGAATAAAGAAGAAGAAGTAAATGTAGATTTTGGGAACCAGAAATGTCAGACAAAGATTGATGATAAAGGTAAGTAATATTAAATGCAAAAAAGGAAAGATTTTAAGTGGAAAAGTGCACGGATGGATACAAAAGATGTACTATTTTATATCCCCAGTATGATTTGAAGCATACTGTTAAGATACATTGTTTGATGGTTAGAAAAGTTGTGTTTGTTAAAAAACTTTTGATTTTCAGATTGATGTGAAAAAGTTGTGTTTGTTAAAACTTTTGATTTTCAGATTGATGTGAAAAAACTTTTAGAGAGAAGTCAGAGCTCTAGTTTTCTAGAGAGATAAGTGGTACCAAAAATCAGTTATATAAGGGGTTTAATTTCACTTATTATTTAAGTTATGGGGCCAAATTACTCCAATTGAAAGTTATGTGACTAATTTCACAATTGCACAAAGTTACGTTCAATCACTACTCCCCCCATTGTATATTTGAAAGATGCACAAATTTTTATAAGACGGGTAATCTGTGTACAATATAGAACGGAATCTATAAATAATTGTAGTTATCACTGTATTGCAACTTCCGCTATAGTCGTCTAATACAATAGCAGAAACGTTGATGAAATCCATAGAACCTTTCAGATTCAAAACGAATGCAACATTCCACAGTTCCTTTTTCACATCCACAGTGTCATTTGCATTATGTACGTTGTATAATGTACAGCTGAGTTTCACACCTCGATCACACAGTTTACGTAGAAACCTTGATTTTGACGTAGATGTATGATCTTGCACAATACATGAAGAGGATCAACCCTATTGTATTAAGGCCCGCAAGCAACCAATAGAAATAATCAACATGCCCGCGATTGAGATTATCAGAAAACCAACTACTTTCTCCTCCACCTTCACTGGTTACTTTGTCGATCAGAGTTACAAGGAGGCTACTTAAAAGGTTTCCTGTGCCAAATATAGTCAAGTACATTGATAGTCCAACGCTACGTAATCCATTGGGAACCTGACCATAGAAAAGCTCTTGCAGACCAACCATGGTAAATGCCTCTGCAATCCCAAATAAGGCATATTGAGGAAGTAACCAACAAATACTCATAGGGACAGTCGCATTTGGCAAATCTACCACCCCATGCTTCAACGCCATCTCAAGCCTTTTTTTCTCTATGATAGCAGACACTATCATACAAATAATGGATAAAAAAAATCCAGTTCCAACCCTCTGAAGCATAGTTATCCCAGATGGTTTCCCGGTAAAAGTCCTGGCTATTGGCACAAGAACGCAATCATAAAATGGCATGAAAATAATAACACATATGCCAAAAATACACTGTAACGATGCAGCTGGTATGACAAAGCTTGACCCGATATGTCTATCCAGTGTAACACCTTGCTTCGTGAAGAAAGTTGAAGTTTGAGAAAATACGATTGCGAATGCTAAACTTGTAGCCCAAATTGGAAGCAACCCAAGTATGGCCTTTGCTTCTTCGACTTCGCTTGTGCTGCAAGAAGCTTCTTCTAACTCCGACAATTCAGGCCTAAGAAGAGTTTTATCAAGAAACCTAGTAATATAGAGATGAGGCAAATCAGCTCATAGATACCTCTATGATCCGAATGATAGTATTTGCAATTCTCTTTTCAATGTTGGACCACTTTATAATCTTAATACTTAAACAATAAATCAATAGGCAGGTATAGTGAGAGTGTGGACTAATTCCCTCAACCACCTTGCAACCAAGGTCCAGCAAAGAAAGACAATTAAAGAAATAGCACACCTTGTTCTCTTCTACTTATTGGGCCAACAATCATAGTTAAACAAATGACCATCCTATACTACCTTGTTCAAGAAAGAATTGTTATTTACCTGAACTGTTCCGATCCATGATTAGTCAAGATTCTTTGAGTTTTCTCTGAGTCCGCGAGATCAAAATGCCAGGCATTCCAGTTTCTTGCTGCCGCTACAAACACCTTTCCAATTTTCAAGAACGGACTTTGTCCTTCCCATTTCTCAATGAAACGGTATGTCAAAGCTCCAAGCACAAAAATCAGTAGCGCAATCACCACAAGGATGCACGGAATTCCAAATCCAAGGCCCCAACCAAGGTTTTCCTGGACATAGCTTAAGATTCCAAGGCCGAGCAAACCACCAGTCCACACCCCAACATACCACCAATTAAAGAAAGAGCTTCTGGCTTTGCTCTCCACGGGATCTTCTCCATCAAACTGATCAGCCCCAAAAGCCTGAACACAAGGCTTGTGCCCACCTTGCGCAATAGCCACCAGATAAAGGGCAAAAAAGAATGTAATTGTTTGGATATCATGTGAACATCCAAGAATGTCCTTTGTGCTGCTTTCACAATTAAGGGAAGGCAGCATTGCAGACATTGTGAGCAATCCCAGCCCCTATTAGTTGTTTGATAGTATCAAAAACTTTATTAGCATACTAATATTATAGCTTCAATAGTAATCCCTCAATTTCACTTAATTAGCCTATTATGAAAAGCTCAAATTAGGCCTAAGAAGTAAGAACAGACCAGACTTGACCGAAGATCCATCTAAAATTTGAACGACCTAAGACTGGACCAAAAAAAAGACAATGCAGTCCGTTCTTAGATCTAAATATTCTATCGGGTCCGGTCATAGACATAATTGAACAGAAAGCTAAGAGATATGAAGTAATGTATAAGTTACTAAACATTAACATATTATAGATAAAACAAATTTACTTAAATATCACAAAGGATTTATCTACACATTGCTGTAAGCTAAAAGGCTAACACTAATTTTTTTTAAATGAGTTTTCATGAGAAAAAAAATACACTAATTGTTTTAGAAAAAAAATTAAGGAATAAACCAAATAAGCACACATTTAAATACATTCAGACAGCAGTCAGTCAAGACCGAACGGTCTGGTCTGGTCCGTTTTTATAGACAAGCAGCCTCTATATAGATTTGATAGAAAACTGAAGATTAATTTTTACTAGTGAACTCAAGATCAGTTTTGGGAATATTTGATCAGTTTTACCCCTTCAAGTAATAATCCAATAAATCAACATAAATAATAGATGTATAAGATGGTCTATGAGTCTATGGTATAAATGTGAGATTTTACAGTTTTGATGTGAATTTTAAGATTTTTAAGATATCAACCTAATCCTTAAATTCCCACTCGTCCGACCATACAGGGCAGATCATGGTGAAGAAAGGCAGTCTAGCACCCTCGAATTCTTATTCCAAAATGGAGCTCAAACATAAACAAATTAACGAAATGGGTTGAGTTTCAAAGTATTTACCCAAAATGGGTCCACATCATCATCGAAGTTAGGCTTGGATTCAAGTCGCTCTCCCGCTCAACGACCTTACCCAAAGTGTCACTTAATGTCCACCCAAACCCAGTATGGTACTTCAAGGCAAGTTGCTTGGGAAGTGAGCAATTTCAGCTCAAATCGTCCTCCCCCACAGCAATTTGGGTCTTTGCAAAAAAAAAATGTTGTTAAACAAACTCGAACTCGGACTGTCCACAAAAGTGACACTTATTCTAAGTTAATTAACCACCAAAGCAATTAAATTTATATGTTAAAATCAAGTGTCTAAAAGTGATATTGAGTGATTGTTGTTCTAAGTCCCAAAACGCATTTATTACTCTTAGCATTAAATATGTAAATCTAATCCCCCTAATAAATCATTACACTATCCTTGGTGGTATGGTTAGTGGTGGAAAGTGATTGTTTTAAATCGGGGGTTTGATTCCCATCAACTGCACTTTTGTTATTTTTTTTGCTAAGTCGCTAGCCGCTAAGCGGTTAGCCTTTTTTTGGTTTCTTTCGTAAGCCGCTCAGCCACGGAGCGGTTTGGCCTCAAGTCGCTCTCCTGACCTTAATCAAAACCAAGCCTACGTGGACTTTGGGCAATTAGTTTCAAAGTCGCCCCATTTCGTTAAATTGTTTGTTATGAAACCCCATTTTGGAAAAAAATCCTAGCACTCGCCCCAGCTTGTTTTAAATCATGAAAACTAAGTAGCCCTTGGTACTTGACAACCCGGTAGTTGAGCAATGAATGTTTCACACCTTAGGTTGCTACAATAGTATAGTCTGTCCACGCTTTGCCTGATGCCTATTATAACATAGAAAAGTGCACAAGCCTCCAATAGTCTAATCCATTCAAGCAATCATAAATCTTAATTTCGCACCCTTCTTTTATTAACCTTAACCACCAAAGGCAAGTCCAGAAAAAACAGAAAACAAACACATTATGCCTTACAAAAGGCTGGAAAGCATGCATCTCATGTACTATAAAAGAAATTTTGATACAAAATAAGGACACAGAAGATGTTATAGTAGTTTACTAACCAAGATGTAAATAATGGATGAAGCAATAATGGTATAGTACTTGCCCAGAAAAGAATCAGCAACAACAGCCCCCACAACAGGAAGAATTAAGGATACTCCATTCCAAGCATTGACATTAGCTGCTGCCATTGCTGTGGACTGCCCCAATTTCTCAGTCATGAAGTTTATTAAGTTGCCTGATACACCAAAATGTGCAATCCTCTCTGCCATCTCCACTCCTTCATTAGACAACATTATCATCACTAAGTGCCTCAAGGGCTACCACATATGGCCGGTCTTACTCACCCTTGTGCTGGTAACATAGAGAGATTGTTTCCAATTGATCGGAGTAGAGATCCACTAAGTGGATCTGGCTTGGATCTCGCAAATCCCAATTCAGCCTGATCCATTGCCAATTGCCCCTCCTAGACCGGAGTGACTTTAATGTTTGAGACGAGTTTATCATGCAAAACCTAAGACACTAGTCCCTCCTATACTTAGCAATCACACTTTCCTTATTTTCCTAATCAATAGAATTGTGTCCGTTTCTAAATTTGGATATAAAATGACTACTCTATCCATAAAAATTGGATTAGAACAAACGTAATCCTCATTAATTCCTATTATAACCTTATGAGTTACCATCCTCGCTTACGCTCCTTAATATTTGTATTCTTAATAGTTGTGAAAACTAAATGAGCCGATTTCTAATCGTATTAGGGAGCAATGACGGAAACAGCCTCTTTGTATTCCTAACAGAAGGATAAGGATGCGTACATCCGACAACCATGGCGAACCAGCTAAAGTTGAATCATCAGGGGCCATTTTTGCTATATTTATATACTCCTTCCATCCCCGTAATTTGTTTACCTATTCCATATTTGGATGTCTCATTCATTTATTTCCCTCTCTACCTCGCTGCATAGGGAATGTTTTTGAAGGGTAACATGATTATCTCAGAACCTATCGTCTACTTATCATTCCCTAACATTCTAACAATAACCACAAATGATACCCTTTCTCTTTTTAGTCCTTATGCAATTGGGCCAAAACCAAAGGTAAACAAATAAGGGGACGGAGGGAGTATATATTACTGGTTCGACTGGCGAATATTTACATTCCTACATACAAATCGTCGTTCCGTCACACCGATCAATAACTATTACGAAGCCTAAATATCAGGGTTACTCGAACTTTACAATGGAGTTCTATTATTACTACACTAAAACAAATATTGTCAACAAATCGAATACAATGATCGGGAATGTGATGAAATGATAGTTGGGAAAGAAAGAAGCGAAATTACCAATAATAAAAGCAGCAGATCTCCAGCGACCAGTGTTTGATCGAACGGCGGGAGTATGCTTAAAATTAACAGCTCCAGGAACTATATCTTGTTCCGCCATTAAAAGGGGAGTGAGAAAAGGATGATCATCATTTGAAGTTGAATCAACTGTCATAATGCTGGAATTTGTGGATGCCATTGTTCTACCAGCAGTCCTTTGGATAATTGCTTAAACAAGCATGAATCCCTTTCTGTACACATTTCAATGCTCATTACTTGAATCGTACATCTTTGACTTGTTGGGGAAATGTTAAGGTTATTTGGACATTAAAAAAACAAGCAACCGGTTGTTACTCCAACGGAGTGACTTGTAATGTTAAGGTTATTAGACCACCCCAATCCAAGGGTCACACTAATCGGGTCACAACCCAGTTTTACCATTAATTACACCTTATTAATCTTTACCCATTTTTATCCTCCCATCCAAAAGGTCGCGACCTAGGTCACCGGTCTAATCATTATTCATTTTCCACTTAATTGTAATTTACGCACCCCTCTGATTTCTTGTGTTGTTCGTTTTGATTTTAACATACTAAGTAAGAAATAACGAAATTAATTTGGACCACACAATACACATAAACCCATATGAAATTGATTTGGCCCACACAGAGTTGTCCAAAAGAGAAAAGAGGGAAAATCATGTAATTAGACTAAAACGGAAGGAGGAACATCATAGGAAATCGGAGGTGTATGTATTTTGTTTTGAAACGATTTTTTAAAATAATGCTAGAAAATAAAATATTTTTCATTTTGGGTTGGTTTTGAAACTATTTGTCAAAATGGTGTTGTAACACCCCCATAATCAAAGGCATTTAAGAAAGACCATCAGATTATGAAAGTATTATCATCTCAGTTACCCGAGATATAACATCAGATTATGAGAGTTTATTGACTTAGATATACTCAAGAAGGGGGGTTGAATTAAGTATGTCAACTTTTTCGATTCTTCTTCGATGTTGGTTGTTGAGACGAAGTAATAGCAAGTAACGAGTGAGAACGATAAAGTAAAGGGGACACGATCTTTTGAAGTGGTTCAGTTTCACAAATCGAAACCTACGTCCACTATTCTCGATTAATAAAATTAGTACCTTCTCCGGATTACAATTTTATCAATCCAACTCGTACAACTTTGATGTTAGTTGTAACTCAATCTAGATACCGTAAAATATCTAGCTACGACAAGTACCGTTAAATACTTGCTTACAATGACTACCGCTAAATACTCGAATCTTATCTTAAGTGAATAAGATAAAGTCTTCAACAATTTCTTGCGTTTCAATGATCTTGTATGTGTGGGAACTTTCTTCAATGCTTGTAGTCTAGATTACGAGATTTGAGAATGATTGACGCGGAAAACGAGACGTATGAAAGAGTACGTTCGTTTGATTTGCGTGAGGCTTGTGTATTCGGTGGTTTTAGACGTGTGATGTAATAGGTATATATATTAATTTAGATCTAGGTTGAATCCTAGATAGTTTAGGAATATTACTTTATCTAGAATACTTATTCTAGGTAATATTTAAAATTTAATCTTACTTGATTTAGGAAAAGACTCTAATAAGATATTATTAATTAAGACATAAGATAATATTTCCACAAACCTATTTGACTTAGGAAATCATCTTATACTATAAAATATAATATCCTACTTTGAATTAATTCCTAATTCTTATCAATAATATAATATATTATATCTTCAATCAAATCCTAGTTAATCTTTAGGTAAATTAAATAAACATACATTATTTATTTAATTAACCATAAAAATAATATGAAACGTATTAGAAGTCGTGTAGGAAAACGTGAGGGCATACTTCCTCAACACGCTTCCCCACACATGATTCCCAACGCACGCTTCACAAGACACGTTCTTCGAGACATACTTCCCGAAGCACGTTTCTCTAGGAGTTTAGATTTTGACAATAACGGTTAGAATAAAAATCCTTAGAATATTAGAATTTAATATTTATCTCATAAGATAAATATCGTAATTCTTGTTTAACCAAAGAATATTTTTATCCTAAAAACCGTTTTAAGATTACTAAATTAATATATTAATAGTACGCATACATCTTCACGCTTTTTACTTATTCCACGCAAATCTCATTTCTTCAATAGTTATAGACACGACCTATAAGTTAAGAACTCTTGCCATCGTAATAAAACTTTTGTCTTGTAAATCTTCAAAAAGACTTGACATTTGACATGAGCTTGATCTTTCTTCAATCTTGATTGAATCTATACTTTAATAAGCTACGATCTTCGCTCTAAAATTAACTGTACACTTAAACGCACGATTACACGCATATGTATATAAAACATAATTATTTAGACTTGTCATTATTAAAACATAAAACAATATATTAATCATATAGAATATATTACTCAACATTTATAATTACCGCGACCCTTAACACGGAACCGACTAACTCGGCCGAGTAGGCTCTACTCGGTCGAGTAGGCTTTACTCGGTCGAGTAAGACATACTCGGTCGAGTACCTCGCAGTTCTCAGCAGAGTCAGCACTGACCAGTTATAACAGTTTTAAGACAACCTATCGGTAAGCGGGCAACATAATTATACCTTTTATTCTTTCTCCAATAAATTATATATCAACAATGCGACCGAGTCAAACCAATTCCATCGAATAACTCATATAACAAATAGAGGGGTGTTACAGGTGTCCACGTAAGCTTGTATTTTCCAAACCTAAAACACGGAAAAAACACGCCACTATCAATGGCGTGTTTAGGGTAGTTAGAAAGAAGCAATAATAATTATAAAAAAGCCCAAACCCGTCATTAGAAGTGGTGGGTCTTCGCCCTTAAACACGCCATCCTTCTTGGCGTGTCTATCATCAAACTAATTCCCCTAAATCGAGCAGAACGATCATAAAATACATCACTGTAATTTATCTCATATCCTCCTCGCGCTACTCCTTAGTACTATTTACCACCAAATCAATAAGATAAGAGGCACGCCAAATCCTGTGGGCTCGTCAGACCGATGTCGAAGCCCATTCAAATTAAGTCAGGTGCTAAAGCTCTCGGTTTTTGGGTCCGCGTGTGGTGGTCCGTAATGGGCGAGAGAGGTAGGTCAGGGTATTTGAATGGTGGTATGAATTGAGATATCGGATGGTGGTCGAGGGACTCGTGAAGAGCTCAATTCTTGGTTGATTTGTGGCGGTAATAGTAATGGCGATTTTATTTGAGAACGAAACGAAGTATGCGCAACAACGAAGAGAGTTGCAACACACCTCACAAATTCAGCATATAAATGAATTGAAAATTATATATATATATATATATATATATATATATATATATATATATATATATATATATATATATATATATATATATATATATATATATATATATATATATATATATATATATATATATATATATATATATATATATATATATAGAAGTAGGATCATATGAGTTGGGTCATTAATGGTGAGTTACCCCTCTAAATCTCAACCATTGATCTAATCTAATATGGATGGCTGAGATTAAATCTTAATGAACATATAAAAATCCAATTTTTCTCTCAATCTCATTCATTATTATAAAAATCACTCTCTCTCTTCTCCTCCTCCCTCTAAAAAGCCAGGAAAATAAAAAGCATCGATAACCTATTTTCGATTGTTCTTGTGCTCTTCATCTTCAATTCTCTCCATTTTCAAAGCGGTTTCATGCTTATTCTTCGTGCTCGGTAATTCTACTTCGTCTTCATCTTTGATTATGTGCAGTCAAGTAATGAATTTCTTCTTTTGGTACTATTTTTTTGTTAATTTCTTCAATTTCGCATTTCATGTTCTTCGTTGCTTGAATTTGTTGTGTTTTTTGTGTGTATACTTCAATTTATTCAGTCGTTTTCATTATCTAGTTCAGTTAGTCGGTTTTTGTTGTTGAATTACATTTTATATTGTTTTCACATAATTCTAGGGTTTCGTAATTGTATTTTCGATTTTCGTACCTG
Organism: Silene conica; assembly: GCA_029255685.2. NCBI lineage: Eukaryota > Viridiplantae > Streptophyta > Magnoliopsida > Caryophyllales > Caryophyllaceae > Silene > Silene conica. The sequence goes on along the minus strand of CM055312.2, from coordinate 71,307,489 downwards.
ATTTTTGATTTTTTATGTTGTTCTTTCTTGTTTGTTATTGTAATATATTGATGTACTTATTGTAATATAGGTTTAGTTATTATATATGATTTTGTTATTATCTGGTTAGTATTTATAGTGTTTTATAGTCAGCTTTAATCACTTTACAATGCAGTTATTGTATTACACATCTCGATTATTGTATTACTTTAACACAATTATTGTATTATGAAAACTCAATTATTGTATCTGGTAGTGACTTCATGGCTACAATGCAGTTATTATAACATTACATCTCGATTATTGTGTTACCTTAACACAATTAATATTGTATTATGAAAATTCAGTTATTGTATCTGGTAATGACTCCATGGGTGTCGTGTACATTGATACCCAGTTATTGAATTGTTTATACCCAGTTATTGTATTTGTATAACCCAATTATTATATTGTTTATACCCAGCTATTGTATTGTATAAACCCAATTATTCTACTGTATAAACCCAAGTTCTTGTATTGTTTATATCCAAGTTATTCTATTTTATAAACCCAGTTACTGTATTGTTTATACCCTGTTATTGTATTGTTTATACCCTGTTATTGTATTGTTTACACCCTGTTATTGTATTGTATAAAATCTGTTATTGTATTGTATAAAATCTGTTATTGTATTGTTTACTCCTAGAGTCATAGTTGTTGTATTGTTTATTTCTCTAGAATATCTAATTATTTTATAATGTTATTATGGTTATTTCAATACTTATATGAGATTATTGTATTTTGGTTGCATAGTTATTTTAAATTTACGCATTTTTGTTTTTATTTCTTTTAGTGACCGTTCGCTTTCTACTGGTTCAGCCCTCATCAATAAACAAGTCATCGTTTTCGGCGGGAATAAATATCGGCGGAAGAATGGTGAAAACACCGACAACACATGGTTCTCGTCGGGAAGAAATACTTTTAGATGTAGCATTGGAGATATATATATGTAACGTTACGGATTGTTACTGTTGTTAAATGCATTGTTTAAAATTCTTAGATGTAATGATAAAGATGCATAGATTGTTGGAGATGCTTAAGTGTATCAATATGATGAAGTCAAAATAGTTATATAATGAAAGTAGGTTTTTTTTTAACCTTGTTATATATTATTATTCTGTTTTTCAGATTTTGTCACTGCATTAACCAAACTCATTTATTAATTCAATGAAAATGACTAGTTATTCAATTAAATAAGATAAAAACAAGTACAAGGTAGAAATTTGAATATATTTGAGTTCCATTTCAATACAATAACACGATTTACTCATTACAATAACTAATTTACTACATTACAATAACTACAAATATCATAGTTTTACATTACAATAATTGAGTTTCTACATTACAATAATTAAGTTTTGAGTTTCTACATTACAATAACCGAGCTTCTACATTAAAATAACTGAGTTACTCAATTAAACAAGCTGAAAACTAACAAACAATGACCAATTATATACATCAATTTCTCCATTGAACGTCAATTATTCACGTCTATCTTAATTCAACCTGCAAATCACCAAAAAGCAAAATATAAGTTACCAGAAGTAAATAAAGGATACAATAATTGAGTTTTAATAATAGAATAACACGGTTAAAGTAATACAATAATCGAGATATAATGTTACAACAACTACATTTTTTAAGAACTTCATATAGAATAATTCGTTCGATATATTACAATAATTGGACTACAAAATAATTATAACTAACTTTAAACAACTAACGTGTGCATAACTGAATCACATATAGAATAACAATCTTTATTTATTACAATAACCGACCTTCTACATTACAATAACTAGAAATTCCCGAGTTCTTACATTACAATAACTGAATTTTTGCATTTTAATAGCTATTAAATAACCACATTTCTTGCTTCTCCAGATCTTTTTCTCTTCTTATCACCTTCTACATTTTCATTTTGAACAATCGGTAGCAACTTTTTGCGATCCTCTTTGAATCCATGTCTGTTACAGACCATAGATTTTTTGTCTACCAAACCATCACGGAATCTCGTTTGTGTGTACTTTCTTGGTATGAAACCATTGTCTACCATCCTACTCCACTCTTCACTACCACCCGGAGTGTATCTCATTCCAAGATTATGGACAGTATTATCCCCTGTTTCTGATGCAAATGTGGGTGTAGAGAAAGTTGTTTCATTGGTATTATTTATTTCAATACCTAAAAACATATTGAAATAAGTTACAGTGTGCAGTTATTGTAAGCTTCTGTAGCAGTTATTGTATTGCATAATGCTAGTTATTTCAATGCACAATGAGTTATTGTATTTACAGTGAGTTCTTGTATCTAATAGTGACTTCATTTAAGACAGTTATTGTATTATATAAGTTCTGTTATTGTATTTCCTTTTACACAGTTATTGTATTATATAAGTTCTGTTATTGTATCTAGTAGTGACTCCCTTAAAAGTTTTATTGTTATTCAGTGTCCATGAATTTATTGTAATAGGTTTAGTCAGTTATTTTAATGGTTGTAGACAATTATTTTAATGGGTGTAGACAGTTATTTTAATGGTTTTTACACAGTTATTGTATTATATAAGTTGTGTTATGTTATTGTATCTAATAATGACTTTATTTAAGACAGTTATTGTATTATATAAGTTCTGTTATTGTATTTACTTTTACACAATTATTGTATTATATAAGTTCTGTTATTGTATCTAGTAGTGACTCCCTTAAAAGTTTTATTGTTATTCAGTGTCCATGAAGTTATTGTAATAGGTTTAGTAAGTTATTTTAATGGTTGTAGACAGTTATTTTAATGGGTGTAGACAGTTATTTTAATGGTTTTTGCACAGTTATTGTATTATATAAGTTCTGTTATTGTATTTCCTTTTTTTACACAGTTATTGCATAATGTAAAATATTGTAGGATTGCATAATGTCAATTATTGTAATGCATAATACCTGTTATTGTAATGCATAATGTTAATTATTGTATTGCATAATACATGTTATTGTAATGCACAATACTTGTTATTGTATTCAGTAAAGTCAGTTTTCCATTTTGTGATACTTCATTCTATTTTTCAAAGTTATTATGTTCATTATTGTAATGCATAACCTAGTACATGTTATTGTAATGCATAATGTTAATTATTCTATTGCACAATGTTAATTATAGTATTGCATAATACCTGTTATTGTAATTCACAATAGCTGTTATTGTATTCAATGAAGCAGATTGAGTTATTTTAAGCTCCTATAGCAGGTACTAGGTTATTGTATTACAGTAAACTAGTTATTGTATTACACTAATCTAGTTATCAAAATAGCACAAGCTGAATGATATCATGAAATCATCAATGTTTGATCGTTATCAACTTTGTTAATCTCTGAGTAACATACAACAGTGATTATATTAATATAAATTAGACAAATTGATACCTGAAATCATCAATCTTTGATCGTCAATAACTTCATCTAGCTGATTAAGTGTCTGATCCTCATTAAGTTCGTCTGAATTTATCATCACAAATCCTGAAAATTACGAAAACAATACATAAATTGTCGTACAATTTGTTATTTAAATCAAATAATTCAGCTATTGAAGTATTAAAATAACTAAATCGTAAGAAATATTGGTACCGGAAAATTAGGGTTCCTGTAATTTTTTTGTCTGATTTTTCGGAATTGATACTTTTTAGTTGAATTATTGAAGATAATGAATTGAATTTAGGTAATAATTGTGTATTCTGAAGAATTGATGAAGAATTGGTGAAGAATTTGATGAAGAATTGATGAAGAATTGATGATTTTCTGGGATTTTTGATGATTATTTTGGGAATTTGAAGGAGAGAGAAAGTTGGGGGAAAAACAGAGTTTATTAGCTTCAATTATGAAAATTAGGAGCGTGTTGAATTTTTGGATTTTAGGTCAATTGTATTTATACGCGGGGGTAACTCACGGAATATGAAACTCTACCTTGTCCAAACCCTTGGCATCTTCTATCTCCATTTTCTAATGTTGTCAATCAAAATACTTAATCAAAATACTTATTAATATTTGAATGATTATTTAGGTTAATTGGCCATTAAAAAATTCGTCCAAAAGTAGGTTAGGAGGAGGATGGTGTGACTTAATTGTTGTAGTAGTGATTTGAAGGCTGGAGAAAAAGAAAAAGATGGCGTCTGGGAAAGTAAGAAAAGCGAAGCAGAACAAAGGGAATCAATTAGTTTTTGCGATTAGGAAAGTAAGAAAGAGGAAAGCATGTAGTTTCTGACCATTAAATTGCACAGCTAACACGCCATTACATATGGCGTCTTTATCAGTTAAGACCCGCCACTCCCAATGGCGGGTTTTGGCTTATTTTTTTTTAATTGTTATTGCATTCGTAGTAATGCTAAACACGCCATTAGCAATGACGTGTTTTTCCCGTGTTTCAGGTTTGGAAAATCCGAGCCTACATGGACACTATTTGGACAAATAGTTTCGAAACCAACCCAAAACGATAAATATTTTATTTTTTAGCATTATTTTAAAAAATCTTTCTTTGTTTTGTCTGTATTAAAATTTAAATTTCAAACTTATTATTGAAAAAGGGTAGTTTAGAAATTTAACAATAAAGAATCAATACCTAATTTTAAAAAAAATAAAATTTATTTGGATCATGATTTTTCCTAGCCTTTTAACCATAATAAATAATAAATTTGTTTGTTTGTGATGTGTAAATAAATATATATAGTTTAGTTTTAATTATTATCTTTCATATTTTATATTATTAAATATGATAATTTTTTGAATTATAATTTTATCCTTACAATATTGGCGCAAAAACGAAATTTACTTTTCTATTTTTTTTCAGCCTTTTTAGTAGGGTGTTACCGAGACTCACTAACATCGGTGTTGCCCTAGCAAAAAATAACCCTATGATAATTTTTCCGGGTTGTAAACGGTTTCACTCCATCTATTACTATCTTTATTATCGTTTCATATTGCATTAATCATTTGTTATCTAATTCTATTTTTTATAAGAATTAAATAGTTTTACTCTCGTGGAATTTTCAACAATTTGATTAAATGTATGAACTTTTACATAATTATAATTCGTTTAAAAATATTGATCATATAAAATAAAATTTGAGGGTATTCAATAATGCCCCTTGATTTTCAATTTTAAATAATGTAGGTTGTTTAATATAAATAAAAATTCAATTCGCACGTTGTTGTATACCTGACAAAAATAACGCGATTGGAATGAACCAATTCATACACTGACCCCCAAACTAAGAACCCAAGTTTGAATGGTAACCCAATGACTCTAAAAAATTATATGTGCTAATGTGGATGCATAAAAATCCTTGAAAAAATCTTGGTTTTATATAGATAAGATCTATAAATAATAGTGAAAATTGGTAATAACCACCTAGTATTTAAGGTATTTTACAAATTACCACCCTGTATTCATTTATTACAAAAAACCACCTACATTAGATTGTATATATTCAAACTCACAGCGTATTTTACTTCCGTTTATAATTTTATTTACTTATTTCTCGACTCGGTTACTAAATAAACTAACAAATTACTTAAAAACCTCTAAATAATTCCACCAAGCAAATACTCACTTGTCAAAATAAAAGATTCTTTTACTTTGCACCCAGAACATCAAAACCCTAAATTAAGAATCCCATCATTATCATCAATTTTTAGCCTTAATTGCCTCTCCATCATCACTAAGCATGACCATCATCAAGTTTATCATCAATCATATACGTCTCCGTTCTTTCCTTTCTAGAAGGTACCAAATTTTTTAAGATTTGATTGTTCTTAATTCCGGGTTAATAAAAATCCTAATTTAGTAATTAGGATTTTTTATGATTATATTATTGGTTTTTGTTGTTTATATTTCAATTGTGATTGTTTGTTCCATTGTGTATTTAAGGTTTGATTTTTATTTTTTTTACTTAGCTTTCGCCTCTTGGTCATCAATTCAATTGTGATTGTTTGCTTCATATGGTTTGTTGCATTACTAATCTTATAATGCTATACAGGACTTGCTAGTACGCGAGGCAGGGAAACTACATTCATAGAAAGTCCGAATAGGCCATTCGGAGCTCTAGCTTACCCGAAAGGAATCCGGACATCAATTGCTTGGGAAATAGCATTATCAGTTGTGAGATGCAATAAATTTTGGACGATGTGTTTGCTGAAAGATACTCAACTTCGTAAGGACAGTTCTCTGAAGGCGGTGCGGCGAGCGGTTTTTCAAATGGGCCCTCTCAAGTCGTCGGGACCAGATGGGATTCCGGGAGTATTCTTTCAAAAATGTTGGGGTGTGGTTAAGAATGATGTGTGTCATGGGGTGTTATCGATTTTGAACTCCAGAAAGACTCTTAAGGAGTTTAATAGGACTTTTATTGTTTTGATCCCAAAGACCGAATGCTCGGAATCGATCTCGGATTTCAGGCCGATTAGTCTCTATAATGTCATCATGAGGGTAGGTTTGAAGTGTATAGCAAATCGCATGGTGAAGATTATGAGTAAACTCGTGGGGGATTCCCAGAGCGCTTTTGTCCCAGGAAGACATATTAGTGATAATATTCTTCTGGCCCATGAGTTGATTCACAAGGTAAATAACTATCGCATGCGAAAGCAGGGGATGTGTATCTTCAAGGCAGATAAGAGTAAGGCGTATGACCGAGTTAGGTGGGATTTTTTGGAAGCGGTTTTGAGGAAGTTTGGCTTACCGGAACGGATCATCAACTTGATTATTAACTGCGTTTCAACGGTAAACTATGAGATCTTGCTTAATGGCAGACCCATTGAGCGGTTCAATCCCAAATGTAGTTTGAGGCAGGGGGATCCTCTTTCTCCGTTTCTCTTTATTTTGTGTATGGAGGTTCTTGCTTGTCGAATGAGGGTGTTGTGGGATCAAAATAATCTTCGGGGTACTTCTGTGTGTAGGGGAGGGGAGCGTATAACAAACCCGTTCTTCGCGAATGATTCGGTGTTCTTTTTTGAGAATCGAGAGGAGCGACTGCGAATCTTCGGAGAACTATTGACCTATACTGTGAGATGTCAGGTCAAAGAGTCAATTGCAATGAATCAGGTATTTTATTTAGTCCAAATACGAATCTCAGGAGGTTTTAAGGTATGATCAAAATTTTGAAGGTTAAGAACTGTGATGGGTTCGAAAAGTATTTGGGTATACCGATTGAGTTTCAACAATCAAAAAACGGTATTTTTCAGGGGCTTATGGATTATGTGGCAAAAAGGATTGGGTAAGAGGATTGCCTGGTGTAGTAATATATTTATTAGCCGTCCAAAGTTGAATGGAGGCCTGGGAATTCGGGACATTGGATGCATGAATAAGTCGTTGTTAGCTAAGCATGGATGTCGGACTTTATCTAGGGAGAATTCCTTATTTTTTAGAACTTTTAGAACAAATCTTTTTTGGGACAGTAGGAGTTCATGAAGGAAGGAGCCTTCCTATCAGAGCAAATGCGTCTTGGGGACTGAGAAGTATTTACTTGGGACTTGACTGGATTGGGTCTAAAGTGGGGTGGAAACCGGGATTGGGGTCGAACTTAAATGTCTGGACAACGAGGTGGGTGGGTGGTGAAGCTCCTGTCATTAAAACTTAATTAGATCTTATGAATGCATGATGATTACATAAGATGGAAGAAATGTCCTTACATTGCTTTAAAAGGTTTATACTCAATTAATCACCTATTAATCGAGTCTTGCATGAACCGTTTACCCTTACCAACGGTCTATAATGAAACCGTCTCCAAAAGCTCTTATCAAGGACCCAATCTCAAAACCAAAATAAATTTTGTTACTAGAAAATTGAAGTTAGTATACAAGAAATAATTAATGATATTCCAATAATATTATTAGTATTGAAATGATTTATTTCTTTAGAAAAACTATTTTTCTAGAGAGAATAAGATGGATGAATGAATGTAGTATGAAAAATGAGAAAGCATTCTCTCTTTTTCATGTGGTAAATGGTGTAATATATAACGAGCAACATGAGCTCCTTTGCTCATGCATATGGCCGGCCATAGTGCCCCCATAGAGCCAATGCATGGCCTCTATTTTATGCTTAAAGCACACAATATACCTTACACCTATCTTACACATCTATTTAGGCTTTGTAAGAGCATGCACAATGAAGGGTTTTGACCCACCTCTTAACCTTCTCTCTCTTCTTAGGAGGTTACCCTTCCATTGTGGGTAACTCTAAAATTTCTAAGGGGAAGGGGAAATCCCTTGTTTGGGGAAATTTGGCACATTGGCCCTTGTCCACTCTTCTTCCTTTTTTATTTTTTTTCCTTTTTCAATTTTTTTGGTTCTTTTATTTTATTTTATAAATGTATTATAATTTATTTATAATTTTTTTTTTGGTTCAACATAATTTATTTATACAAAAATATTTCATTTTCTTTTCTCTATAAATAGAGTCCAATATTAATCTATTTTTCAAACTTAATCTTCTAACTATTTTCTCTATTTAATTAGTTGATAGTAACCATGAATGATAGTAATCGAAATTATGGAATTAACCGTTCAGTTATTTTTAAATTTATATGCACGTTTAATTAGTTTTAAGTTTATAGGTACGTAAGTAAATTATTAATAATAATGTACGTTTGATTAGTTTTAAGTTTATATGAAATTATTTTGTTTGATGATGTTTATTGAAAATAAATGGTGGATATTTTAATGCGGTGGGGTCAGACTAAATAAATAGGTTTATCCCTCCATTTTAGAGAAAATTGGGTAAAAGTTAAGAGGTAATGGAAAAATGATTTGGATGAAAGAGAATATGATGTGTAAGAAATATAGAAGGAGAGAGGAAAATTGGAGGGGAAGAGGTAACCCCTCTAATGTGCATGCTCTAAGACTAATAATGATAGTGTATTATTTTAACACACAATCACCATACTCATACATATATACACGACCCAAAGAGGATAAAATGAACCCCATTTTATCTTTGTCAATTGTGTTAAGTTGTAACATGTCACACATGTCATATAACACATTTACCAATTTGTTAATTATGCAATTTTAACTCTTTAAAATTCATAACATTTAAATAATTCCTCTAGTAATTTTTAATTACTATCTTATAAAAATGTAATATCATAATTTTAATTACAACCATTTGTAATTTTATGATTTACCGTGTTCATTCCCGATTTAATTGTTTCTTAAGCAATTAATCAAAACCGAGTAATAAACAAATTTTATTACTTTGACAATTATTATTATAATTCCATTATAATAATACACGTCACATAAAAAATCATTTTCAAATTTCTAGTTATCAATTAATCCGTATCCATATACGATCAATTAAATATTCCATTGAGACAGAATTTCCTAAAGATATGACCTTAAGGGATCAACTGATCACCACCATCATATGACGGTAAGGTCAAACTCTAGACAGCCAATCATTATCGATAAATGTTGATCAGTCGACTTTAAAAGAGTAACTTTCCCAATTGTGTTCCATTTAAATGAGATTTAAATATGTAAACGCATTATTGTCGAGGACACTACCTCCAACAATCTCCCACTTGTCCGCGACAAGTGTGCGTTACCAATTCTCTTGTCATATCACTATCTCCCACTCAATTCAAGGCATCATCACAAGTCGTACTTGCAAGTGATCTGATCTAGAGTGGTTTTCCTCGATCTGGAGTCATAACTATCTGACCGGAATTATCTACCATAGATACCTTCCGAGCGTGACCACGCATTTTTAGTTATTTTACTCCTCGAGTGGCCTCGAGATATTTATTAACCCTGACAAGAGGTGGACAATTCCCAATTGACCTATTCCCTTCGGCTAGCCACAGCCCATCATAACCCAAAACATGTCCTTATAAACCCCAGTTACGAAGGTGTTAGGACACAAATCAAAGTTACTCTGAGAACTATGCCACCTGAGGCTAATAGTAATTAGTCAAAGATTTGACTCATGTGAAACACGATAGAAGCTCCCGCCACGACCAAACAATCTTTGATAAGAAAAGCCAGAGCTCCATCATCAGTAGTCATTAGCCCAACAAATGTATCTTAACATATCCTTGCCTAGGTGATCGACTAGTCATCTCGTATGACTTTATGACATTTGAACTCGTCATCAATCGCATCACTCATCTAGTTGCTTCGAGACCTCACCTCATTCAAGCTACTAGGAGCGAGGTCTTACCATCTCATTTGAATATGACATGACCTTGGGTGAGTTATAAATAACTCAAACGATTAATGTGATTATAACATATAAGTAGTCAACTCTTGATCACTACTTAATGTCCAATGAGCTTAAGTGTCTCATAAACACTTATCTAGAATTGCAATTATCTTCATTTCATGTTATCCTTAACTTACAACATGATTTTCATAAGCACTTTCTTTATGGATCATATCCATATATATGCTCTTTAACTTGAAAGAAGCAAGTCATCTCATGACTAGTGACTTAAGTTTATGTGCATGATGTAACTTGATGCCCATCGTTGAGGGTACCAAAGATAAATTTATAATTCCTAAACTTAAACTATAGATAGTGAAAGTCAGGGTCGAACCACAAGGAGGTGGGGAATGTTTATTGTTTGATGCTAATGTTTAAAGTCACAAAATTGGGGGTTGATTGGTTGTTTACTTAGTCCAAAGCAAGGATTAAAAATAAAACAAGTAAATAAAGATGATAATAAAACAGTAATAAAGGGATGCTAGGATGTTTGGGTAACAAATAGCTAAGGTAATATAAATCCTAAGGTCAACATGTATTGCAGTCGCGTAAGGGGTGTAACATATCCTTTCGGTCTATGGTACCTAATAGCTCCTTTCGGCCTATGCTATTAGCTCCTAGGTCTCACTATTATTGGGTGTCAACAATAAGGGTGATTCCTAAATTCTAGGTCACATATCTTTCAGTCTTGAGTAACCTAGTCATCTTAAGGTGTAAACCAATGCCCTTCCCGTATCTCTCAATCTTAGGTAGGTCATTACTAACATCCTACAAGTCTCCTTTCAGTCTCATTGTAGGTCATTATAGTCTATGAATTAAAACGGAACAGAAAACATACGCGAGTGGGTCGACCGACCGGCTAGCCCAGTCGGCCGACCACCGCCTTGGTCGACCGACCCATTATGTGAGTCGGCCGACCACGGCCCTGCTACAGGTCGGTCTCGAAACTGTATATTACCTACACATATTCATCCCCTACATCCTAACATAAGTATTTAGCTACGCATGATTATTGAAACAATAATAAAAACAGGCATAAACATGGCAATCATAACAATTATCAATCTAAACATGCAATTTACGATAAAGCTTTGGGATTCTATCTTAAACCGAATGCGATAATACTAAGAACAATAATAGAACTAAATTAAGGAAGAATTACCAGAAATTGGAATTAAGATGGAAAGGAACAAACTTTATCGAATGCTTGAATGATTGATGAACAACTAAAGTGCTTGAGAATATTGAAAGATTGTAATTAAACTAAAAGACGGAATAAAACTAAATTATGAACTTGATTCTCAACTAAAACTGAATAAAACTAAAAATAAAACTGAATGTTTAACCCTAAACGAAAGATTAGTTTATATAGGGCGGCAATTAGGAGTTTCCTAAAGACTCCAACACTTCTTATGGACTTCTGGAAAGCTTCTGGGCTGCGCTGAGGTCGGTCGACCTACTATGTGGGTCGGTCAACCTCTTTACGGGCTTCAGGAAAATTCTGGGCTTTCCAAAACAGAGATTTGGTCGGCCGACCCAAGTAATAGGTCGGTCGACCCGTTTCCGCGTTAGATTGCTTTGATTCGTCTCGGTTTGACTTTTGGTACTTGATTAATGATTCCAGTTGACTTTCTTCGTTCCTTAGTTATGCAAAAATCTCGAGGGCATAAATTTGGTGTAAAATTGTCCTTTTTCCGCACAAATCTGCAAAAGTGCATAAAAATACGAAAGTGCACAATTGTTGGGAAATAAGACCTAAAACATAGTAAATGAGCGACCAAATGCATGTAAAAATAGATGTAAAACATCATAAAATAGACACGCATCATAACTCCTAGTTTCAAAATGCTCCACATAATCACTAGGTACTTATGTATTTTGTAGAAACTTGTCATGACAATTCAATGTAATTAAATTACAAGTCATTAAGATTCATAGTAAATGAATATAAGCCAAAGATTATCTTAAATCTTTTGAGAACTTGGAACTTACGTCGTTGTAAACCTTTTAACACATGACTAAGTTATCATCCAAAATATCGAATTGGTCATGATCTCCATTTGAGAATAAATGACAATTCATGATCGCTTAATCATTGATTTGATAATTCTTAAAAAGGTAATCCTGCAAGAAAATATGCATCAAATTTTACATGATTGTACTAATGGCGGAAACATTAGTAGATTCAAACATGTAAAATCATAGTATTTAAGGTTCGATAAATTTCCATGATGTCATCATGGTAATTCTATCTTCACCTTTATGAACAACCTTAATATTTTTCAATAAACAAGATGTTTTTACAATCTCAACCAAACATCCCATGTTTAATTAGATTTAAATCATATCAATTTGTCATCTAGAATTGAAAAATCGTATACTTCTTTGAAGTATTAATGCCTCATTCCAAACGAGCAATGAGTTGTTGTATATCACGTTCACTCCCACTTAACTCTAGTTCTTGCCAGAATCTGAAAATTCGAAAGTCATTCTTCAATGACTGAATGGGTTCAAATTATGGAGCGGAACTCCCACTGAATTTTATATTAAATCATTAATCATAAAACTCCCACTCAATTCTATGTTCCTTAATATTTAATGAATTGATGATGATTGGGACAAAACCATATATGCTTATAGGTATATCTTTTTCAAATACCCTTTTGAAAAGCGGCTTTAAAAGTCTAGTAATTTCATTCTTAATGAAATGTATTATTAGTTTCAACAAAGTTACTCACTAACTTTGCAAACTATCGACATCCATATGTCTACCCATGCTTCTCTCAATAAATCTCATTTATTAGCATATACACCATTTAAGTTTCATGGACCTTGAATTTGCATTGGCACATTTAAATCATCATCTAAATCCAAGAACATCTTCTTGAGCTTTTGCAAAATCTTTTGAAATATTTTTCCTTCTAGTGTCCTCGCGTAGTGCATATAAGAATATAATATTATAGTGCAATCCTGTGCGAGCTAAACTTCTAGTTTCCTCAAGTAATACTTATAAGAATCTTATCTTATAGTACATTCATGTGCGAGCGAGAACTTCACAATGGATCCCATCCACAGATAGATACTTAATTCTACTTTTGATCTCTTTCCTCATTAATTTTAAGAACTATTTCTTAAAGTATTTCCTAGAGCCGTCGTTCCCTCTATCTATAGATAGATGCAGAATTCTTACTTTCGATCTACTTCCTTAGTAAATTTAAGAAATCTTTCTTAAACTATTTCCTGGGAATGGACGTAGATCTTCCACTTTGGATCTTCTTCCTCGGTAATTTTAAGAACTTTTTCTTAAAGTATACCCTGAGGAGCGATGTATATCATAAGGCGTAGATTTTCTTAATCGTAGATCTCATCCACAATTTTAACTTAATCTATCTTCTCAATCTTTCACACAACCGAAATAATAGATCCTACTATTCTCCAATAGATCACATCTATTGTTTTCTTCCTAAATCCTTTATTGTGACTTTAAATTTATCCCACTCTATTCTTGCAATAATAATCTCATTTTATTACCAAGAATAGCCATTAGCCACAACCAACGATTTATGAAGTCGGAATGTATGCGTCACATAATCTTATTAGAGACTTTTATGAGATAAAACGGAAAAATATTTGACTAATAGCTTGATAGTTTGGGTGGTTAATAACTTTCCTTTACTTGAATTCTAAACTCAATTCCTTATGAATTGGTTTTTGACATAAGTATCTCATGCTTATTCGCTTTCAATGAATTATACATTCAAATATGATAATCAATTCAATTTTATGTTTTGATTTGCAAGTGTTTGAATGATAAATTAAGAACATTCCCATAAATAAATGATGGTGACTTGGGTTGAAAACCAAGCCACCAAATATCCAAAGCACAATAATTGTTCAAGGACCAATTTTCCTTATCTAACAAGGAAATCAACATGGTTTGTAAGTTCTAAATTAACAACACTTCAAATCATGAGCAAAATAAGCGAAAAATCAAGCTTCTTGATCATCTCCAAGGGAGCTACCTTTAGTTCCCATTTGATCTTTTAAGTTTCATTTTCCTTTCCCTTATCCTTGCTCTCATGCCCTAATTCAAATAATAAGAGCATTTATATCACAACTTGTATCCTTATACCAAAGTTGAGATAAACATAAAAATAGGGATAATTATTATACCAACAAGAATAATTCTTCCAGCTTTGAGATCGCTGAGATATTTGGAACAATTCCTCTTTCAATGCCCTTTGCCATTGCAATAAAAGCATTTGACTCCTTGAAGGGAGCTTTTCTTGGGATTTGAGGTGCTTACTTCGGAAGCCACCTTCTTAGCATTGTTGGAAGTTTGCTTCATGCCTACCTTTCCCTTCCTTTTGAACTTTTCTTTGCTCTTGGTGTTAACATTGAGCACATCCTTAACGGAACTAACATTTAGGTCCATATCCCTTTCAGCTTGCACAATCATATTGTGCAACTCATCAAGGGTTGTCTCTTGGTTTCTCATGTTGAAATTCACCCGAAATTGAACATAAGTTTTAACCTTAGACAAGGAGTGGAGGATTCTATCAATCACTAGTTCTTTAGGAATATCCACTTGATGCGTTCTTAGAGTCTCAACATGCTCAATTAGCTTGAGCACATGAGAGCTAACTTTTTGGCCCTCCTTAAGATTGAGATCAAAAAAAGCGAATGCCGCCTAATATTGGACAATTCTCGAAGCTTTTGAGAACATTGTCACAAGCTTGGAGTAGATTTCATAGGTGGTGCTAAGTTTAATAGCACTCCTTTGAAGTTCGGGCTCCATAGAGAAGATCAAAACATTTTTGATCGTTGCGGACTCTTTGTGGGAAATTTTCCTTTGGAGGATTTTGGCTAACACTCTCCCCTATGAAATCGAGTTTGTGGCAAGGAACTTTGAACGGGAGTATGGATGCGTCGTGTATGGAAATGACGAGGGAAGGATTGAAACAAAGGAGCATATCCTAAGGAATTGTGAGTTTGCCTCGCATATTTGGGCAGGCTCGGCCCTTGGGCTTCGTGTGGATTGTGATATACACTTTAGTATTCAAGAATGGATTGTGAATTGGATTGAATACCTGGGCAAGGCAGATAGAGGGGGTTGGAGTAAGTGTACTTTTATTGCCACACTGTGAGCTTATGGTGCAAGAGAAATAATAGGCTCTTTAAGGGTAATTCGATGCCCCCTGATATTCTCTTTAAGGTCGTGGAAGAGAGTGTTAATAACTGTCAGTTAGCTAGCACCCGTAAGGGGGGATCAGATGACGGTCATGGGAGGATTGGAGATGGTGAGGATGTTCTGCAAAAACAATTGGTGGAGGGAAGGGTTGCAGCTATTTCGGGAGTATCTGAAGATTGTGAAAGGATTGATGTTAGGGTTTATGCTAGTTGGAATGACAACTTGGATGCAGGTATTGGTTTTGTGGTATATAGATTCGATGGGACGGAGACACAAAGGATCAGTAAGAGATTCAAAGCAGAATCGGCGACTCAGGCAGAAGCTTGGGGTATTCTAAAGGTGCTCAAATGGGCGCAAAAGGAACGTGCTTTGCATCTTAATGTGGCCTCTGATTGCCTGACGGTGTTGTCCCAACTAACGGGATCGGATAAGGTGGATCACCTTCTTAGAGGGATCCTGGACGATTGTAAATTATTGTTTTCTTGTTTTCATTGCTTAAGCTTTAGTTTTATTCCTAGGAAGTTTAACAAAGTGGCACATGAGGTAGCTCATCGTGCTAACCATTTGTAAACGTTTTCTTTACACATGACAAAAAAAAGTTCTCTGAATGCAAACAACTATGTTGACAGAGCGAGCTACTGCACGAGAGATGTGTGCTAGTGGATGAAGTACTCAAACTTTATATGTTGAATTCTATTGTCTGAAATTGATGACGGGCTTGTTAGTGATGATTTAGAAGCAATTAAAGTTAGAAATTGACGATAATGATGAGGATGTTCTTAATTTGGGGCTTTGATGTTCTAAGGCAAGTTGGGTGTAATGTAAATGAGTGGTTTTATTCTGTTAAGAGTTAGAATTTGCTTGGAGTTATTATTTATTTAGTTAGTCATCCGAGTCGAGAAATAAGTAAAATATGAACGGGAGTGAAATACGGTGTGGGTTTGGATATATACACTCTAATGTAGGTGATTTTTTGTAATAAATTAAATACATGGTGGTAGTTTGTAAGGGCAAGTGCAATGGTTTAGTTAAGGGACTTGCTTGCAAATATAAAAAGTTGTAAGCTAGTAGCCAAACCATTGTATCTCTACTTTTGTATTAGCTTAAATCAAGCTACTAGCCCCATTAAGCTACTAGCTCAAATGCCCCAACCCAAAATTTCAACCTATCAAATTAAAGTTTCTTATAAAAAATAATTATTTAAATAAAAAACTTGGAAGTTTTGTTGTATGTGGGTCCATTTAAATTAGCTTGAAACCATTGTATGCAATTGTAGCTCAAAATAATATAGCTTAAAAAATAGGATTAATTGATAAAAATACTTTGAACTATGGGTGCCCTGCTCAAAATACTCCAAACTTTATTTTAACTACCAATATAACAAACTAATGCTATAGTTCGCTTTTATTATAATATATGACATGTTACCTGCTAAATAAGTGAATACATTTTAAACCCTTCTTTTACCTGTCTTTCCCTTTTTACTTCTATGTTAATATATTCACCTAATCACGTCATTAAAACAGGCTATAATAAGTTAACAAAACAACATATTCTATTCAAAGCAAACGAGGGCATTAGTTGATTATATTGGTAGTTAAAATAAAGTTTAGAGTATTTTGAGCAGTTCACCAATAGTTCGGAGTATTTTTATCAATTAATCCTAAAAAATATGATGTGACAATTCAAGCTAACGGTACATTAGCTCACCATTGCACTTGCTCTAAAATACCGTAAATAATTGGTGGTTATTAGTAATTTTTAAGCATTCTAGATGGCAAATCCTATTACTACACAAATACTACATGGCATCACTTGAAAAAATTTAGCGCACTAAAACCGATTAGTAAAACTTGTCTCTTGAATACTCTCAACATCAATGATAGTGTAGTGCATTCAATTGAATTGAAAAATATGGAGTAAATGAGTAATTTGCAAATTAAGTTTTTATTTACCCTTGCGTCTTCATAATATTTGGTCTATCTCATCTCTTACTCATCATTAAAACCAAAGGTAGCTCAAAAATGTCGCAAATTATCACGCCGAATAATTTGGGTTATAAAGTTACACATAAAAAATCTTGAGCATTCTACATGACAAACTTATTTTAATAAATCATATAAAATGGTAAATTAAGGGTTTACTTAGGACGACACATGGCATCATCCAAGATCAGTATTCACTAATGTTCTTTTGAAGTATGATTTTATTACCCTTATCATTTACTATGGTAATTCAATGATGTAATAAAGATTACAAAATAAAATTACTACCATAAATTGGATTTATTGGCATCCACAACTCTATCTCTCCCTTGCACTAATAGTTTTTGTCTTTCCATTTCATTACTCCCTCTTCATTATCTACCCACAAACTAATAAATTAAAGTCTAAAATTAAATTTTATGAATTAAAGAGCATGTTAAAATTAGTCACTTAAACTTTGTCTCATCAATTTCCCAACTTCAATATAAAAACATTGTATGATTATTTATCTTCTCATAAATTTTATATAAACATGTGAAATTATTTGGAGCACTATAGACTCTTCAACTAACTAAAATTATTTGTTTCATATTATGAGCATAACATATAGAATTCTTACTATTCTTCTTTAATATATAATTATTAAGTTGTTTTTTTGGTAATTACGTAATTTGATTAGTTATTATGTTTTATACTTGTTTATTACAGTTTGTAAGTTTTTTGCTTGATTCGTTTGATATTGAGATTTGCTATATAACTACTCTACTATATTTCCTAATAATTCATATGACCAACTTTGAAATTTAATTCTCTGGTTGAATACTATGCAGGTGGGTTATGCATATGAGGTTTTGTAAGTCTTTATCATCATGTTTCGAGAATGAGTAGGACGCATAGGTATGTTCGTGAGTGTCTTATTGCTTATTCTAAAACCAATTCAAAATCCTTTATTCAAGAATTTGTGGCTATGGAAATCTAGTCTATTTCTTTTATGTTTATGTCGTAATTTTTTGTATTTTGATGTATATTTTAAGGGGTATGACTTTCATTTATATAATTTTTTTTAAAAGTGAGTACATGAATCGTAAAATAGCTTATAATAATGATGACACACAAATGATAGATATATGTGGGCATGCAAACATTGGCCAATTCGGGCGTGTTCTACTCACTACTCTTTCTTAGGTAACTTATTTTGTTGTTAAATATTATCTTAAGGTATACATTAATATATTAATATGAAATTTTTGAAAGAAAATTTTGTGTTTGATGAAAGTGTATTTGTTTGATTTTTTTAACTAAGCATAATCATTGAAGATTGTTGTTGACCAAGACATGATATCATTAATGACATTTAGCCTATCATGATAATTGTCTAGCCCAAAAATCCTCATCGCAATGTTGGGCCCATAAGTAGTCTCAGAAGCAACAACCCATTACAGAAGCAGACCAGATGCAGGAAAAGAGTCGTTGGAGTAGGAGAATGGGTCAAAACCCTAAAGGGATATCCCCTACATTTCCTCCTACAAACCAGGACCAGAACAGAATTGGTTACACACAAGTCCGTAGCTATAAAAGGAAAGGCTAGGGCATTTTTTATTCATTCAGTTCATACGTTGTAAAACTTTACTACTTACGCAAGCACTTGTACTCATACAAAACAGCGAAATTACTCGATCATAGTAAAAATATTGGCGGGATTCCGTTCCCCCCGCGGTTGTTTCGCTCATTGGGTTTTTCCGCGTCACCAAAAACCTCTTGTGTCATTCTTTATTTCTTTTGTTATTCTCTATGTTCGTTTTTAGTAAAATCTTTATATTGGTTGACACTTTGACCCGCATCACATAAACTTGACCCGGTAGAAATTTTACCAAAACAATTTGGCGCCCACCGTGGGGCATATTGCGCATTCCAATATTTAAAATCGTTATCTCGTCACAACAAGCATGTCTGGGACCAAAGCCAACCCTTCCAGTTCTCAGAGCATGCCAGCCCAGTCCAGTGGGACCAACCCTACTGTGTCTGTTGGTCTCGCAGGACTACCCCCGGTCGTAAGTCAGACCACAGCCCCAAGGGTTGTGGCACCATCCAGCAAACCTCCGCAGATTCCCAGATCACCCCCTGTGTCTGCTTCCCCAAGGCAGAGCAGAGAGAGCAGCCCCAGCAGAAGTGGAGAAGCCCAGATACCTGGAGTAGGCCAGCAGCCGCAGGTTCCCAGCCCAGATCCGATGCAGGTGGTGGTCCAGGGAATGAGTGCTTTGCAGGAAGCCATAGAGAGCCTGAAGAAGGACAATCTGAACCTGAAAGAGCAGATCGCCGCAGTCGCACGACCAGAGCCGCCGTACAGAATGTTACAACCAGGGCCTGGACAGACCTTCAAACCCTTCGGGAGGGGAGGGCTGAACCGGCCAATTCGTCAGGAGATCGTCACCAGGCTGGACCTAGGTGTTATCACCCCGAGCAGCGGCCCAGAGATACTGGATCTTGACTCTTCTGTGTCCAGAGCACCGCAATCCAGTCCAGCTCAGCCTGCAGGTAATCCTACACCTTGTTTCCCCCCTGGGACTAATCCTTTGACTTTTTCAGGTACACCTCCGCAGCCCACACTCGGGTGGACGCCAGAAATCCCCGTGAGGTCAGAACCAGTGAGCCAATCCAGTGCTGGAGGCTGGGCAGGAGGAGCACCTGTACAGACAGCAGCTGGTTGGCATCCAGGCCCCGGTTTCAATCTATCTGTAGCAGCCAACCAATCAGCCGCAAGCCCCTAGGGAGGAGCCCCTCCAGGCTTCTTCCCTCCGCCTGTTAACCCGACCCCAGGTCCTTGGGGAAGAGCCTCTCCAGGCTTCTTCCCTCCGCCAGTCAATCCATTCCCTGAAGCAGGCAGTCTCTCAGACCAGCGCTACCAGGAGCTGAAGGACATGATCACCAAGATACTTGGTATGCCAAGGCCCATGGAGAAAGCTTCACAGGACAGTTATGCAGATTCACCCTTCATTGACAATATTGCCCTGATCAATGTGCCCAAGGGGTTTGTGCCACCAACCATGATTATACGATGGTACGGCTGACCCCCTGGACCACATCAATCAATATAAGAAGAAAATGATGGTGGTGACCGCAACCGGAGCACTTAAGGAGGCCTGTATGTGCAAGGGATTTGGATCAACCCTGTCCGGAGCAGCCCTGCACTGGTTTGTAGGATTTCCCAATCGCAGCATCTCTTCCTTTGCAGATCTGGTCAATGCCTTTAATCAGCAGTTTGCCAGCATCATGAAACCAGAAAAGCAGACTAGTGATCTATACAGAATTGTTCAAGGATTCGAGGAAACAACTCGAGATTACCTCACCAGATTCAACAAAGAGAAGGTTGCCATTCCGCATTGTGATGTACCCACTGCCATCGAAGCCTTCCGCAGAGGGTTACATCACGATTCAGACCTGTACAAGCAATTGACAATGCACCCAGGCACTGCCTTTGCTGATGTACAGGCCCACGCAGTTGCAGCCATGAGGCTGGAAGAAGACGCTGCCTCCAGAAGAAGTACCTATGACACAGAACCTGTGTCTAGGAAAGCACCAGTAGAAAAAAGGAACGAAAGATCAAAGCCCTACAGCAAGCCAGTGAGCAAAGTATCCGAGAGCACTAGTGGTAAAAACGATGCAGATCCACCTCCGAAGGTCAGCGAGTATGGCTTTACCACTGGGATGGCTGGCTTGCTGAAGGCCTTGAAAGAACTCAAGGGAGTCAGATGGCCAAAGAAGAAGGAGGAGCGGCCCAATGACCGCCGTGATGCTAGCAAAAAGTGTGAATTCCATGATGACATAGGTCATACCACGGACGAATGTTGTACCCTCAGAAAGGAGGTCCGATTCCAGTATGACCGAGGCAACTTGGACCATCTGCTCCCAGAGAAGTCCACCAGTGTCAACGCAGCCAGCCAGGTGCAGCCTTCACCAGCTCCTCCCTGCAACAGAATTGTCAATGTCATTACTGGAGGATCAGAGCTGTGTGGGCTCACCTACTCAGCAGCCAAAAGACGTGTGACAGCAGCTAAGGGGGACAAGCCAGAATCATCATGCAGAATAGCAAGGCAGGACCTCCCAGCAGTGACCTTTGACGAAACAGACGCAGAAGCTGTACCAGAGCAGCACCATGATGCCTTGATTATCACATTAAACATCGGCAATTGTGAGGTCAGGAAGGTCATGGTGGACACCGGCAGTTCCGTCAACCTACTAATGCTGGATGCACTAAAGAGCATGGGATTTGACGAGAAGGACCTGACAAAGAAAGCTATTCCCCTGGTTGGATTCAGTAGAGAAACCGCGCATACTCTGGGGGAAATCACCATCCCCACCTACGCCGGAGGGCTGAACAAACAGGTAAGGTACTTAGTTATTGATGGTCCATCTACTTACAATGTTATTCTTGGCAGGCCCTGGATCCACGAAATGCGAGCAATCCCGTCAACGTATCACCAGTGCCTGAAATTCCCTACACCGTGGGGAGTCCAGGAGATACGGGGAGACCAGGAAGAGGCCAAGGATTGCTACAAAGTAGCTCTCAAAAGGACCACCAGACCACCAGCCGCCAGAGCATAGCAACTACAGCAACTGCACATCCAGGAGGAGTACATCGAGCCCCAGCAGGCAGAAATCGATGAGGTCCGCCTGGATGAGCAGCACCCAGAGAGGACCGTGTTCGTAGGCTCAGAATGCTCAGGAGATCTGCGCCAGCAGCTCCTCCAGCTGCTCCGAAAGAACGTGGACTGCTTTGCCTAGTCCCACAAAGACATGATTGGCATAGACCCAGAAATCATAACACACAAGCTCAGCATATATCCAGGATTCAGACCAGTGCAGCAGAGACGTAGGAAATTCGCAGCAGAAAGACACCAGATCATAAACCAAAAGGTGGATAACCTTCTGGAGGCAGGAAAGATCAGGGAAGTCAAATACCCATAATGGCTATCTAATGTGGTGGTGGTACTAAAAAAGAATGGCAAATGGAGGGTCTGCGTGGATTTCACAGACCTGAATAAGGCCTGCCCCAAGGACCCATTCCCCTTGCCACACATAGATGCTATGGTGGACGCCACTGCAGGCCACGAAATGTTGACTTTCTTAGATGCCTAGAGCGGATACAACCAGATCAAAATGGACCCGGCAGACCAGGAGAAGACAGCATTCAGGTCCGAAAGAGGCATTTACTGCTATAATGTAATGCCCTTCGGTCTTAAGAATGCTGGTTCTACATACCAGCGACTCGTCAATATGATGTTCAAAGACCAGATAGGACGCAATATGGAGGTATACATAGACGATATGGTGGTCAAATCCAAGCTATTGGCGGACCACACCCAGCACCTGGAGGAAACATTCAACACCCTTCGGAAGTACAAGATGAAGCTAAATCCAGCTAAGTGTACCTTTGGAGTTTCCAGTGGGAAATTCCTGGGGTATATGGTAACACAGAGAGAGATAAAAGCCAACACAGAACAGATCAAAGCAGTTCTGTAGCTGGAATCACCCCAGAAGCCCAAAGATGTGCAGCGTCTGACGGGAAGAGTAGCAGCCCTGAGCAGGTTTATCTCCAGATCCTCAGACCGGTGCAGATTATTCTATGATATTCTTAGAAAAAGCCAGAAGTTTGATTGGACACCAGAGCACGAAAAGGCATTCCAGGAACTAAAGCAGTACCTTATCAGCCCGCCCCTGCTATCCAAACCAGAGCAGGGGGAGGTACTGCTCTTGTATCTATCAGTGACCGAAGCAGCAGTAAGCGCAGTTCTGGTCCGACAGCACGAAGGAGCTCAGCATCCGGTATACTACGTCAGCAAGTCATTACTACCAGCAGAAGCAAGGTATACCTCACTTGAGAAACTAGTATTGGCATTGGTCACATCATCCTATAAGCTGCGCCCATACTTTGAGTCTCATACCATCTCAGTGGTTACCAATCATCCACTCAAGACGGTCATGAGAAAGCCAGAACTATCAGGACGAATGGCTAAGTGGTCTGTACACCTCAGTGGATATGATCTCCAGTTTGAACCATGCACAGCCATAAAGTCGCAAGCCCTCGCAAACTTCGTCTCCGACTTCAGCCCAGCACTCCAGACCCAAGCAGAGCAGGAAATCCTGCATCTACACCAAGGTGCCAAGCCAGGTACTTAGGAATTACGAGTAGATGGGGCATCAAACGCCAGAGGGTCAGGAGTTGGGTTGATCCTTAGATCATCAGAGGGTGACCTGATCACCCAAGCAGTTCGATGTGAGTTCAAAACCACCAACAACGTAGCTGAGTATGAAGCCCTGGTCCTGGGACTACAATTGGCCCTAGACATAGGGATCAACTGCATCAATGTATACAGTGATTCGCAATTAATTGTGAATCACGTCAATGGAGCATACGAGGCAAGAGACCTCACAATGGCGGCCTACTTGTGTGTGGCAAAGGAGTTAATCAGCAGATTCGCAGAATTCTGCATCCAGCAGGTACCCCGGGAGCAGAACGCGGAAACAGATGCACTGGCAACCTTGGGATCAACCTTCAAACCAGCTGACGTAGCCAATATACCTATCACCCATGTTCTCAAACCAGCCATTCCTGGACCAGATTCAGACCAGGAAGAATTACCTATCTACATCAACAACCCAGACCAGGAGCCAGAGCAGGACTGGCGAAAGCCATACCTGGACTGGTTGCAACATGATATCCAGCCCACCAGTAAAAAAGAAGCACGCAGTTTCAGGATAAAGGCTTCCAGGTTCCTACTGGTTGATGGACTCCTGTTCTGGAAATCATTCGCAGGGCCATATTTGCGATGCCTGGACCAGAAAGAGACACAGACAGTCTTGCATGACCTCCACAGCGGTGACTATGGAAATCATGCAGGGGGAAGAAGCCTGTCCAATAGAGCCCTCAGAATGGGGTACTTCTGGCCTACAATGCGCAAGGATGCAAAGGAATATGCAAGGAAATGTGACGCCTGTCAAAGGCACGCATCTGTCAGCCATCAACCAGCAAAACCCCTGCACCCGGTCATATCCCCATGGCCTTTTATGAAGTGGGGGATGGACATTGTGGGACCTCTCCCCATAGCACCAGGAAACAAGATGTACATGCTGGCCATGACAGACTACTTCTCTAAATGGATCGAAGCAGAATCATTCACCCAGACCACCGAAGCACAAGTCATCTCTTTTATTAAGCGTAATATATTCACCAGATTTGGCATACCTTCAGAAATAATATGTGATAATGGTCCCAATTCATTGGGAAGAAAATCGAGGCTTTCTGCGCTGAGTGGAACGTATCACTCCAGAAGTCTAGCCCCTGAAACCCCCAGTCCAACGGACAAGCTGAGTCTAGTAATAAGATCATTATTGAAATTATGAAAAAGAAACTACAAGAAATGGGGGGGGGGGGGGGGAAATGGGCAGAGGAGCTCCCTCTGGTCCTGTGGGCTGACAGAACTACTCGGAAAGTAGCAACAGGTCAAACCCCCTTCAGCCTTGTCTTCGGAGCAGAAGCGGTAATTCCTTCTGAAGTCAAAATCCCAACCCACATGTACGGGTGTATAACTGAGGGTCAGAACCAAGTGGAAATGGCCAGTAACCTGGACACTGTTGATGAACTCAGAACCAGTGCCTACGTCAGGATGGCCTCATACAAGCAGATGGTGGCTCGGAGCTACAACAAAAATGTCAGGATCAGAACCCTGCAAGTAGGAGATCTGGTCCTGAGAAAGGTGTTCCAGAACACCAAAAACCGACAAGCCGGAAAGTTTGCCTACAACTGGGAGGGTCCATACCAAGTCGAAAGCATAGTTGGTAATGGGGCCTACAGGCTGATGACAATGGAAGGGGAAATGATACCCAGATCATGGAATATACTTCACTTAAAAAAGTATATCATCTAGAGGTGCCTCCACTAGACCAGAGCAGTTCCCTTAGACCTCAGGTTCTACTCTGTATAATGTGTACTCTGGTCCAGCTTAAATTTTTGTCTTGCTTTATGTTTTTATAACTTAGTATTTGGTAATTTAAGTCTTGTGATTCAAAACCTTGGCACATTTAAATCAATTATCGAGTCTTTTTAAAGGAAAAATATTTTATCACTTATTTTCTGGACCAGAATTTACTTATCCTAGTGGACTGACCTACAGAGGAAATCTGCACTGATCGCAGGAGAACCTAAGTTAAAGCCTGGCACCCCAGTATAGGGATGGGTATCTAAACACCATGCCAGCACACCAAAACAGCGATGGCCAAAACACAAAAGAAACATGCATGTACAAAAGAAAAACGCAAGAAAAAACGGCAGAAAAGCAACAGATGAAAAAAAGCCCCATACAACGGGGAGTCATACGATTAAAAGCTGTCCAAGGCAGCTCAAAACGGAATTGTTTTCACTGGTCCACCTGGACCAGCAGCAAAAAGTTACAACCATTAAGCCCACGCAGGGGCATCCAAAGTTCAAAAGATAAAATATTAAAACGCCCATATCAGGGCCCAGCAGACAAAATTTAACCTAATCGTCAGGAGTAGGCCTAGCAGCAGCAACGTCAGCATTGGTGGGGTCAGAGGTCACCTCCTCTCCGGCATCTTGGGACCCCACCCCGCCTTCTTCCTCGTCATCATCGGAGATCAGATCCATGTTTAACCCCTCGGGAAAGTCAGTGGCAAAGGCCTTCTCCAAAGCAGCTAAGTCCCAGGTGGTGTGGTTACCCTCCTGGAACTCCTTGACACACTTTATCCGGGTCTCAGCAGCAGTAAAGGCAACAGCTTCAATTAACGCTCTCTGCAGACCAGCCTTCTTTTGCTCCAGAGCCTCCACCTTCAGCACCAGATCTGCCTCTGAAGTCAAGGCCCTCTCCAGCTTAGAGTGAGCCGCGGCTAGCTGGTTCTGAGAAGCCTCCTCCTGGGCTTTGAGCATCTCCTGACCAATAGCCACATCCCGGCGAGAACGCTCAACAGCCTGCCGCAAACTTTCCCTCAAGGCCTCCTCCAAGCTCAGCTTCTCTGATATCTCCCGCTCCTTCTTCGCCAGGGCCTCCTGCATCCTTTCCACCTCATGCCTCCTCCTCAGAGCCTCAGATTGAGCCGCCTTCGTACAGTGAAGTTCAGCCAACAGGGCTTCGCTATGTCGCTTGGCACAAAGTGACAGCTCCAGGACCTGGAAATCCAGACCAGGTAAAAAAAAAAAAAAAGAAAAAGGAAAAGAGAAAAAGGAAAGCTACCTCAAAGGAAACCTCCGCTGTACGTCTGATCAAATCTTTGAAAGGACGAGGTTCCATAATAGAGGCAGAGGCAGGGAAAAGCAGTGAGTCCAAGGCAGGCCAGAGATTAGTTCTGGACCCACCAAAATCTCCTGGGAGTTCCAAACGTAGAGCAGGAGAAGACAAACCTTCTCCACAGGATGGTCGAGGCAGTTGCTCTAGTATAGGCTTAAAGCCAGGAGTAGGAATGGTGGGAGGGATCTCAAGAGGAGACGGATCAACAAAAGAAGTCTCAGGAACAGGCTCCTGGACCAGATCAACAATGTCAACTTCAATCGGGGCAGCCTTGGACCCAGCTCCAGCAGGGCTCCCCTCAACAACGTCCATCCTCTTTTTCTTTGAGGACCCCGCGTCCCTAGAAGCTAACCTTTTCCTACGCAGCTGCATCACCCTGCTTACATCAACTCTGGGCTTGCCTGAAAAGGTAACAGCAGAAATCAGAGCAGACTAAGCGCAAACCCACCCAAAGAGAACAACAATATCGAAAATACCATACCCTCTTTCTTCACTACCAGAACAGCAGAATCCCGGACCAGCTTGGAGAACGTCCTCTCCTCGGCAGGAAGGTCCAAGAGCTTGGCCTTCGAAGTAGGGGGATCCGCGGAATCAGGGAGCTTAGCTAGGCTACGCCCTGAGGAAACTAACAAGCTATCAGTAAAAGACAAAAGAAAATAGAGCCAGGAAAATCAAAACGCCAGAGCAGAGCCAGTACCTTCCACAGGCTGCCACTCAGCAAAAATATAGTCTGGAGAATAAGGAAGGGTGTCAATCTTGACAAAGATAAAGCGGGTAAACCACTTACTATCGTCTGGAGTGGTGGAAAAGATAATGGCAGAGGGCATATTGTCATGGCTACGGATGGTACACTGAGAGTGACCCAGAGAACGAGGAGTGAACCACTGCCCCAAATCAGCCAAACCAATGTTCAGCCCCCGTTCACGGTTCAAAGCACAAATACTGAGTAAGATCCTCCATGCATGTGGAGCAATCTGGCACATAGCTAGCTTGGTTAACTTCAGGAAGTCGATAATCAAATCAGGGAAAGGGAATCTCAGACCCAAACGGAAAGGATACTCATAGAAACAAGTCCATCCTTCCCTCTCAAAATCGGCCTTCTCGCCAGCAAGAGGGAAGTGATAGACAACCCCGTCCGGAAATCCGAACCAAATCTTGATAAGAGAAGCATGGGACTCGTTGAAAGCGGAGTCACACAACTGTTTGGCAGCAAGCAACCCCTGCGAAGGGAAAGGACCAGAGTAGTACCCTGAAGCAGGGGTAGACCCAGAAGACCCTGCAGGAGCAGGAGTAGCAGAGGGAGTAGCGGAAGAAGATCCAGGAGCAGACATGATGAATCGTTGAAAAAAGAAAAAAGAGAGGTGGTGAAAAAGTTTTTACTGCAAAGAGAAAGCAAGAATGATCGAGAAAAAGCAAGAAAGCAAGTAAAAGAAATTGAATTTTGAAGATGGTAAAAGTGAAAAAGTCGGATGAAAGGCAATTTATAGAAGAAGTGGACGGTTAAAAGTAAAGAGTAAATTTTGAATTCAAAAGTTGAAAGTAAATGCAAGTGGGAAGTTGAAATAGTTGAGGGGACATACCATTAATGAGTGGTTGGAAAAACCGCCTAGTGGGTAGCCTACGTGAGCATCGTCAGCAACCCTCAACTACCCGTATAAATCCCAGAAGCACGCTTAGGAGCAGAATAAAATTCCAGCCCAATTGAAGCCAAGTTAGGCTGAAATTTGGGGGAAATTGTTTAACCCAAAAATCATCATCGCAATGTTGGGCCCATAAGTAGTCTCAGAAGCAACAGCCCATTACAGAAGCAGACCAGATGCAGGAAAAGAGTCGTTGGAGTAGGAGAATGGGTCAAAACCCTAAAGGGATATCCCCCTACATTTCCTCCTACAAACCAGGACCAGAACAAAATTGGTTACACACAAGTCCGCAGCTATAAAAGGAAAGGCTAGGGCATTTTTTATTCATTCAGTTCATACGTTGTAAAACTTTACTACTTACGCAAGCACTTGTACTCATACAAAACAGCGAAATTACTCGATCATAGTAAAAATATTGGCGGGATTCCGTTCCCCCCGCGGTTGTTTCCCTCATTGGGTTTTTCCGCGTCACCAAAAACCTCTTGTGTCATTCTTTATTTCTTTTGTTCACTATATTCGTTTTTACGTAAAATCTTTATATTGGTTGACACTTTGACCCGCATCACATAAACTTGATCCGGTAGAAATTTTACCAAAACAATAATGATGATCATTGAATTAACACTAAAACTTGAGAGAGACGGTCTTTCACTAAATTATTGAGAGACCATACTTTTGTACCCTTTTATTTGTATTTCGTGACCCTTTTGTCATTGATCGTACTATAGTAATTTCTTACTTATTTATATAATAAATGTACTTAGTTTATCTTTAATCATGATTTGTACCTATTATATTACTTTTAGTACAACTTTTTCTTAAATTTGTACAATAGTCTCTCAATAATCTTATTGAGAGGTGGTCTCTCAAGAGACCTACTAATTAATTAAACTGCGACTTTTATATCGATGATTTATATAGAATGTCTCACACACACTCAAAGGGTTTGGTTGAATTTTTTGAAAGTAAATAAATGATCATAACAAAAAGAGTATCTATTTTAGCATTAGTTAATGAATTATTCAGTACATGAATGTTTTTATTACCTTTAATTAATTCTTAACGGTTTAAAAAGTTGTGCAAAATACAATTATTAAACTTTTTTACCTTATTGTTAATCTATTTTACCACCCTAATTATCTAGCCCGGGAAACTTATGCAATATTCCCTCCAATCATATATTTATCTAATGCAGAAGCCAAGCTGCTGACGTGGCATCACTAGAAAAAAGCTTTGTTCTACGTGTCGCGTTGTAAAGCATCCTAGAGCTATTGTCCAATTAGATTCATCCTAGAGCTATTGTCCAATAACATTCAAGGTATGGTATAATGGTATAATAACTATTCCAAGATTTCATTCCATATATTGAAACAATAAATAATGACAGTTTTGGCTGAAAATTAATTCCGTAGCACGGCCTAAATCCTAGAGTTACCAATCCATAATCACCGAACAAAAAAATACCTACAAGTATTTTTTAGACTACATTTTCGATTTACATATGGGTCGGAATAATTACGGGTCGGAATACCTACAAGAATTTTTTAGACTACATTTTTTTATGGTTTAATCGTTATTAAATATGGGTCGGAATAATTATTCTTCATCGGTATATACACTTATGTGAGCGTCGTGATTTATTAGACTACATTTTCGATTTATTGTAAGACATCTGACTATTCACGTGAATGCGAAACATTTTAACAACTACGGAGTATTTATTTAATATAGTAAATAGTAAATGAGTGGTCATTTAATAATTTTGGAATGTCTTCGTCTAAGATGTCGCGCGCAATAACTGTTATTTATTATATGAACATCTTTAATAAATATAATTAAAAATACGTTTTTTAACCCAACTATACATTTATACTCACGTCTCATCAGATTATTTACGTTTTGCTTTTATTGTACGATATGTAATATAAAACTTTATTTTATATATGGGTTACATATTTTAAAAATGGTGCAATGAGTAATTAAAAGTATACAAATTCTATTGTAAGTCTTGATCATCTTAATGAACAACTATATGATAGCTCATGTATACCGTCATACCGACATGTGTCATAAATAATTCAAAATTTATTTATATGTATATAATTAATCAGCTTTCTTTGATATTATTAATTACGGTATTCATCTAAAGTTAAAAACAGGCCACAGTAAATAATTAATTTGTTTATCTTCAATATTATTAACTATATTCATCTAAAGTTTAAAAAACAGACCCGTGAATTTCACGGGTTACAACCTAGTTCAAGATTAATGCAAAACAATATACTCTAATTAACTCAGCAAATTTTGGTGTTTTGTGAGAATTTGGTTTTTTTTTGTGGGTGTAGTGAAAACGGTGATTCCAGGGTTTGGGATGAGTTGTTATTTTGGATGATTCAATGAGTTGGGGTTTATTTATGCTGCAAAGATGGTAATTTGCGGGGAGAGATTAAATGGACGAATAAAGAGTTGGTGGTCAAATGGTCGGTTGATGAAGTAGTCACTATAAGAAAATGGTAAATATATATTATATATATATGTAATTATTTGTTTAATAGATAGAACTTACATAACGAATTTTTTAATTGGAGAAATAAATTAAAATAAATACACACGTACAAAATTCACATAGGTATATGGTGGTATAAATCAAGTAATTACGTTTGGTAATATATGAAAAGTGTAAATCAACAAAAATAACTGTGATTTTACTTAATAAATAAGATCGCAAACAAATTTACGTTTATGTAATAGGATATTGAAAAGTTTAAGTCCCCTACAAATTTCATGAAACAAATATTAACATATAGTATATCGTAAGCACCCCGTGCATTGCACGGGGTATAAAACTAGTTATTAATAATAAGTTTTGATAAAAGAAGTTATGTTTAAAGAGTTGTGTTTATTTGTTTGCATGAACCTACAATCATTCTCCAACATCCTTTGGGTTCATAATCATTCTCCAACATCATTTTACAAAGAAGTGAGTCTTTATTTATTTTTTTACCACTTTTCGAATTCAGTATTTTTTAAAAATCTATCTGTTTTTTTTTTTTTTACAATTTTAGTAAATTTTATTTGATTTTACATAACTTAGTAATCGTCAAAACAATGTTGCATTTAAATATCTTTACAAAATTTTATATCTTCCATTATTTTATTATTGACAGTAAAGGATATTTACATTGAATTAATGGGTGGACAATTATTATTCTATACTGTCAACAAAAAGTTATTGAATTTTTACAACTTGTAATTTTTAATTTTTTTGATACCCTTGATTAAGGGCGGATCTGGGGGAGGGAAAGGGCGGGCACGTGCCCTCCCCCGAGTTTCAGAAATTAATTATATGTAAGTGTAAATAAATAGCAAAATATCTTCGTAGCCCAAGTGGTAGAGCATTCTCTTATTGTAAAGGAGACCCAGGTTCAAATCTTACTAATGACATTTTTATTCAGAAAACTATTTTTGGGCCTTCTCGTTTTATCGTCAATCAATATATCAATATATATACTTAAAAGAGGAACTTTTAAAGCGATTTCATTGGTTATTATTTTGGAGCGATTTAATTGGCTATTACTTTTGTTGAATAATTTTAATGTATAAATAAAAAAATCAAAATAAAGAGTAAGAGTTTGCAAATACGAGTATTTATTAATTAAGTCATTGAGATAGAATTTGTGTGGTTAGAATTTACGGATAACAACTAACTCATTATTAGAATTTGTAGGACTTATAAAAAGATATAGTTAATTTTAGGATTAGAATTCTAAGAGAACTCTTAAGTTGATTATATTTACCAAACTTGTGTTTGAATTCATGTAAAAATTTTCTGTTTAGGTAGTAAAATTTAGGATTAGGACGTAGACTATTTTGTATTTTTCATTAATTTATTTTTATAAAAAGTTAAACTTCCATAAAAAACTTGTGACGCGTCAAATAAAACCCACATTTCAAAATAAAGACAATTTTTTTGTGGTTCTCGATGCATTTTACTTTTTGTCTTATCTATCATGTGGGTGATACTTGATCCGTTATAAACTTGTGACGAATATATCCGTCACAAATATTCGTCACAGGTAAGACATATTGATGATTGTGTGTTTCTATAGAATTGTAGTTGTTCCATACTTCCAATTATTCTTCTAACAACATTAATAAGTTTTAATAATTAATAATTATAGTTAAGAGAGAAAATTTTCAAGCGATTTCATTGGTTATTGTTTTAGAGCAGTTTCATTGGCTATTAATTTGATTAAATAAATTAACTATATAAATAAAAAGATAATTAAATAGTAATAAAATATCAGTTGGATAATTATTGTTTTTAGAGAGTAATTACATTGGCTATTATTTCGGTTAAATAAATTAAGTATATAAAAAAAGATAATTAAATAGTAATAAAATATCAGTTGGATAATTATTGAATTAGTTAATAAAATAATTGATTTCGTTGACTATTGTTTTAGAACACTTTCAGTGGCTATTACTTCGGTTAAATAAATTAACTATATAAATAAAAAGATAATTAAATAGTAATAAAATATCAATTTTATAATTATTATTTATGGAGCGATTACATTAGCTATTACTTTGATTAAATAAATTAAGTATATAAAAAAAATGATAATTAAATAGTAATAAAATATCAGTTGGATATTTATTGAATTAGTTAATAAAATAATTGATTTCATTGGCTATTGTTATAGAGCAATTTCATTTCCTATTACTTTTGTTAAATAAATTAGGTATATAATTAAAAAGATAATTAAATAGTAATAAAATATCAGTTGGATAATTATTGTTTTTAGAGAATTACATTGGCTATTACCCTTAGTTAAATAAATTAAGTATATAAATAAAAAGATAATTAAATAGTAATAAATTGATTG
The DNA here is from genome assembly GCA_029255685.2 of Silene conica. Taxonomy (NCBI): domain Eukaryota; kingdom Viridiplantae; phylum Streptophyta; class Magnoliopsida; order Caryophyllales; family Caryophyllaceae; genus Silene; species Silene conica. The sequence goes on along the minus strand of CM055312.2, from coordinate 71,274,225 downwards.
TAAACTAAGAGTTTTGACTACCGTAGAGACGTAGAGTTATGGTATAATTTACTTTTTCCCTTCTCTTATTTAATTAAAAAGTATAAATAGATGTATTCATGAATATATTAAGCCTCTCTTATTTAACTAAAAGCATAAATAGTTGTATTGATAAATATATTAAGCACTTAAGTTTATGAGGTATAATTAAAAATACGAGCTATATAATACGAACACATAAGAATATGAGAAAATGTAAAAAGAATAAGAATTTAAGAGAATCACGAACTAAAAATACGAGCATTGAAGAATGCGAGTTATTAACCTAAGAATACGAACTAATATAAAAAGAATACGAGCAATTGAGCTAAGAATACGAGCTAATGTAAAAACAATACGAGTTATTAAGATAAGACGAGCTTTAAAATACGAGCATAAATGAATACGGGCTAATGAAGAAACAATACGAGCTATTAAGATAAGACGAGCTTCAAAATATTAGCACAAATGAATACGAATACGAGATTAAAAGGATCACGAACTTAAATATACGAGAACATAAGAATACGACCTATTAATATGAGAATACAAGCTAATGTAAACATAAAACGAAAACACGAGCTAATTGAAACACTTCTCGAGGTAAAAAAAAAAAAGAACCAGAATTGCAAGACGTCAAGTTTCATGATATAATAAGCACTTAAAATTACGTGGTATAATTAAAAGAATACGAGCTACAAAATACGAATATATAAGAAATACGAGCTAATGTAAACGGAATAAGAACTTAAGAGAATCAAGACCTAAAAAATACAAGCACATAAGAACGCGAGTTATTAACGCAAGAATGCGACCCTAATAGAGCTATTAAGTTAATTAAGAATACGAGCTAATGTAAAAATATACGAGCTATTAAGATAAGAATACGAGCTAATGTAAAAATAACACACGAGCATATAAGAGGATCACGAACTTACAAATATGAGCATATAAGAATATGGACTAATATAAAAAGAATACCACCTAATGTAAGAAGAATACGGGATAGTAAGATAAATATACGAGCTATTAAGATAAGAATACGAGCTAATGTAAAAAGTATACGAGATAATAAGATAAGAATACGAGCTATTAAAATAAGAATATATGCTAAAGTAAAAAGAATACGATCTAATGTAAAAAAATACGAGTTAATGTTAAATGAATACGAGCTTCAACTTTTTTCATATATTAGAAATATTGGATAAAAAAATTTCTTTAAGATGATACTTAAATGAAAAGTATACAAGTTATTATAACACTATAATATTAATTGATAAAAATACTCTGAACTATGTGCGTCTTACTCAAAATAGCTCAAATTCTATTTTAACTACCAATATAACCAACTAATGCCCTTATTCTCTTTTATTATACTTTCCCCATTCTTTTTATGTCACCCCATTTCCCTTTTGGACACTATTCACAATCCAGTATTCAACGTCAGTTTTCTCTCAATCCGTTCACCGAAATATATTCACGTGAGATCTTTTTTGGCTTGTCTTGATAAGAGGATTAAGAATATTAAACTTTTATAATTTTTAGTAATATGTAGCTAAAGATATAATCAAAACAAAATGAATATCGGCAAACGTGTATAAAGAAATGGGGTGATATAAAAAGAATGGAGGAAGTAATATATTACTGCTAACTGCTAAATAAGTGAAGAAATTTCTAACCGTTCTCTAACCGTCTTTCTCTTTTTACTTCTGTGTTAATCTATTCACCTACTCACACCATTAAAACATGCTACGATAAGTTAACAAAACAACAAATTCTATTCAAAGCAAATGAGGGCATTAGTTGGTTATATTGGTAGTTAAAATAAAATTTATAGTATTTTGAGCCGTTCACTTATAGTTCAGAATATTTCTATCAATTAATCCAACAATAAATGTGCTTAAAAAATTATTTTGAGGGTGCTGCGTAATATGTAGGTGTCTTTCCAAGACCATTGAATCGAAGGTACATGTTTTCGTTTCCATTGGAATTTCATGCACTTTCAACGTTCCATATTGTTCCATTGATGATGATACATCTGATGTTTCATTAGCCATAAAAAATTATCATAGTTGGATTATTCTCTATATATGCCTATTATACTAAGTATTTTTAGAAGATTAACTGTTACGATAATTACTTTGAAACCATGCAAATATATTACCCAGGCAACGCCTTGGCATGAGCCAAAAAATAATCATACTTGAATTATTCTCTATATATGCCTATTATACTAAGTATTTTTAGAAGATTAACTTTTACGATAATTACTTTGAAACATGTCAAGATATTACCCGGGCAACGCCCGGGCATGAAATCTAGTATATACTTAAAAGAGAAACTTTTCGAGCGATTTTATTGGCTATTGTTTTAGAGCAATTTCATTGACTATTAATTTTGTTAAATAAATTAAGTATATAAATAAAAAGATAATTAAATAGTAATAAAATATCAGTTGGATAATTATTGTTTTTAGAGCGATTACATTGGTCATTACTTTGGTTAAATAAATTAAGTATATAAATAAAAAGATAATTAAATAGCAATAAAATATCAGTTGGATAATTATTGAATTAGTTAATAAAATAATTGATTTCATTGGCTATTGTTTAGAGAAATTTCATTCGCTATTACTTTGGTTAAATAAATGAAGTATAAAAATAAAAGGATAATTAAATAATAATTAAATACCAGTTGAATAATTATTGTTTTTAGAGCGATTATATTGGCTATTACTTTGGTTAAATTAATAATTATATAAATAAAAAGATAAATAATTAAATAGTAATAAAATATCAGTTGAATAATTATTGTTTTTAGAGTGATTATACTAGCTATTACTTTGGTTAAATAAATTAAGTAAATAAATAAAAAGATAATTAAATAGTAATAAAGTATCTGTTGGATAACTATTGAATTAGTTAATAAAATAACTGATAACTAAGAATTTTGGCTACCGTAAAATTATGGTATAATTTGTTGTTCCCTTTCTCTTATTTAGTTAAAAGCATAAATAAATGTATTGATGAATATATTAAGCACTTAAGTTTACGAGGTATAATTAAAAAAAAAATATAAGCTACATAATACGAACACATAAGAATATGAGCTAATGTAAAGAGAATAAGAATTTTAAGGGAATCACGAACTAAAAAGTATGAGCACAGAAGAATGCGAGTTAGTAACCTAAGAATACGAGCCAATATAAAAAGAATCCGGGCTATTAGGCTAAAAATAAGAGCTAATGTAAAAACAATACTACCTATTAAGACGAGCTTTAAAATACGAGCACAAATGAATACAAGCTAATGAAAAAACAATACGGGCTATTAATATAAGACGAGCTTCAAAATATGAGCACAAATGAATACGAATACGAGATTAAAAGGATCACGAACTTATATATACGAGCACATAAGAATACGGCCTATTAAGATGAGAATATGAGCTAATGTAAACAGAATACAAAAACATGAGCTAATTGAAACACTTCTCGAACTAAAAAAATAGAATTAGATTTGAAAGACGTCAAATTTCATGATATAATAAGCACTTAAGATTACGAGTTATAATTAAAAGAATACGATCAACAAATTACGAATATATAAGAAATACGAACTAATGTAAAAGAAATAAGAAATTAAGAGAATCGGGAACTAAAAATACGAGCACACAATAATGCGCTAATGTAAAAAAATACGAGCTATTAAGATAAAAATACGAGCGTATAAGAGGATCAGGAACTTACAAATACGAGCATGTAAGAATACAGGCTAATATAAAAAAAATACGAGTTAACGTAAGAAGAATACGGGCTATTAAGAAAAGAATACGAGCCTGATACATATAATGTTTTCTTAGCCAACAAAAACAATCATACCTAAATTATTCTCTATATATGCCTATTATACAAAGTATTTTTAGAAAATTAACTGTTACGATAATTACTTTGAAACTATGTCAAGATATTACCCGGGCAAAGGCCGGGCATGAAATCTAGTATTATTCTTATTTTGAGATTAAAAATTGCATGTTGAAAGGATCGATCCTTGAACTTCAAGATACTAAACTAACCAGTTAACCACTACACCATTACTATTAATTGTTTATTTGATTATTAAAATTTATTATATCATTATTAAACATACTTGTTAAATTATTCTCTTATAAAATCCGCCACAAAAATAAGACAATATTAGTGGAAATCAAGTTGCTTATAACTTGAAGAAACAAAAAACCGTATATTATTGGTGATAAAATATGGATGAAAGAGACGGTTACTGAGATTGAAACATTTGTATCAATATATATTGTTATTTTTAATAATATATTAAATTCTTTATTTTGTAAGGTTAAAAACATCCATTGAGATTTTTTTTTCCGTTTCATTTTAATCATTATACCAAAATATTCTAGAACAAAATTCAAAACAAAAAATTGCGTTATAAATTAAAGAAAATTTTTGTCGAGAAAAATTTGTGCCTACCCTATGTCAAAATCTTGCATCCGCCACTGCCCTTGATGAAAAAATTATTGTATTAGACTTGTAAATAGAATAAAGTCTAGAGTAATTTAGATTCGTCGGAATTACTTTTTCACATACGAACTTTACTTTTTCACATACATTTCTTCATAATTTTCCATATCGTACCCTTTTTCCTAGCTATAATCAATTTAACTCTTATGTTTACACTTTCCGTAAAATCCAATCTAAGTAATCTAGAACTTGAACAATGGACTAGAATTTTTCGATTAGTAATTTACAATTTTAGCAATTATTAATATGTCTTATTGAAATTATTAGGTTTAGTTTTTAGTGAAATTCTCAATAAAATACTGCTTGTAGAGAGCTCTTACTCGGACGATAAACTCATTAAAAAGAAAGAGTCCATTATTACGTGTTCTTGGAAGTAAAGGCAGAAGATTGTCTAGAATGAGAAGTCGATTGCAATAGTGCTTTCATCATTATGTTAGAATTTTCACTTGCTTCACTCACACTCAATAGGAAGAAAAAACTAGAGCCAGCTTCAGGAGTATCTTATCTAACTTACTAACATACTTGCCGCTCCGGGGCTATTCTTTAACTACGAAGCATTGGAAAGATTTAGCCCTCGATTTCGCTCATTCATTATAGGCAACCTATAATTATAGTGAATTAATCTACTATTATTCTAAACAATTCAAAATAATAAGCTATCAAACAATAAAATAAAATAACATAAACATTTTATGACATTAAATTAAATTGATAAAAGAAGCCAATATTCCGAAAAAAGTTTCCAAAGACAATTTATTTTATATAAAGCGGTCTGAAAATCAATCTAAACATTCGAATTTGGCTTAAAAACGATAACTCTGCTATGGAGTCCGGTTTAATATGTTGTTTACACTTGAAAAACACTATTCTTTCAACAAAATCTGACACTTAGACCTGATAAAAAAATATCAATTACACCCACATCAAATCCACTTTTTAAAACTTACTCTCACCTCAATTTTTTTTAATAAATTACACCCAAATTAATTGATCAATTTAAAATATGCACCCAAAACCATTTTCCGAACTAATTTCCGTCAATTTTGCTGTTTTTCCGGCAAATTAATATTTTTAGGACTATTTTGCCCTTCCCTTCTTTTTTTCAATCTCTTCCTTCATCTTCTTCATCCTTCAATCTTCACCTTCTTTGTAACAACCCGACCCGCCACCGTCGTAACACGCACCCAATAAGATGAGATGTGTTCCTTTGGGCCAAAAAATTGTCCTCACTTAAGCCCAAAAGCACAAGGCCTTGTTACTAAATGGTGGGTGGAAGCAATTCTAAACATATCACAAGCCCCTCATGTAACATCCCGTATTTTCATAAAATATTTTTTAAGGTTTTGAATTATTTTAAGTGATAAAATAATATTTTAATAATTTATTGAGAAGTATTTTTAATAAATCGTAAGATCCGTCTTAAGAACCTTAAGTCCTTAAGACGAATACAACTTGGCAAACTTAATATCATAAAACCCGTTCATTTCTAAACCCGTTTTCATTTAAACGGGAAAGGACACATAAAACCCCCTAAACCCTCATTGAAATGTCGACATATTCATTCTCAAAGAAATAAGAACACTGTATCTTCATCCTCGTATTTCCTCCTTAAAACTCAATCTTAAAATCCAATTTCAATCATCATCCGCTTTCCGAATCAAGGTAATTTATACATTTTTGGAATCCTCATGAAATTTGTAAGTCATCTATCACTTCCGATGTTTAATTCCTTCCATTCGAAAATTGGCCTGTTTTTGTAGAATCCGCATTTTGGTCTCTTAAATCCGTTTTTCTTGTTGTAGGTGAAGGCTTAGACGACCCTAGTGTGGATAGCTACGTTGTAGAAGAGGAGCTTTGATCAAGATCGCTTTTAAGGTGACAATTATGAGAAACTCGGCCTTATTTGTAATATTAGCACTTTTCTTGGTTTAGATGATTAAGTTTCTGATTTTACATGTTGTTTATGTTCAATGGACTTAGATATCATGCTAGGAATTCATGTGTATGATGTTCATTTGCTTGATTGTGTTTCACATGCTCATAGTTCGATTTTTCAGAAATTGTGTGCTTAAGACGGATACAAAGGATAATCTTATTGAGGCTTAATTGTGGGATTAATTGCTGGTAATTAGTGTATATGATGATTATATATGCTGGGAAATCTTTGTATGTTGCGATTTTAGAAGTCTTGAATCGATTTGAGGAGTTTTGTGTATTGTAGAGAATTGCAATTTTTGCGTACAGATGACTCTGAGCCGGTAGGCTGACCGGCAGCCGGTCGGCCGGCTCAGAGTCGGTATGTTAAAATTTTGAATGTTCTGAATTTAGGGAAAGAGGGTTCTGAGCTGGTAGGTCGGCCGCCGGTCGACCGGCTCAGATTCCTACTTGGTGTTTTGTGGAAATTTTTCAGAGGCTTGGGAAAGGACTCCCAGCCGGCAGACCGGCAGCCGGTCCACCGGCTGAGAGTCCCTTCTAATTGTTAAGTTTTTGAAGTCGGATTTATGGGAAGGGACTCCCAGCCGGCTGGCCGGCGGACGGTCCACCGGCTGAGAGCCCTTTCTCATTGTTTTTCAGATTTTGCAATGGCATGGGAAGGGACTCCCAGCCGGCTGACCGGCAGCCTGTCCCGGACCGGCTGAGAGCCCCTGTTCTCATTGTTTGGTTTATAGCTTTCAAACGGTTTATCGGTTTTGTTTGAGATTCGTTCCGTGTACCTTTTATGTGTGTTTGAGGTCCCCGGAGGATGGGCGACACTATATTGGGTTCGGGAATGGAGAGAGGATAGAGACCCCCCGGTCGGGTACCCGAAAGGGAAACCGACTCTCCCTCATCTTAGTTCCCGGGATCAATTAAGTGTTGTTTAGTGGTTTAAGAAGTTAGAATTATAGGTTAGTTTCTATCCTTGGATGTTATTGGTTGATGCGTGTTAAGGTATGCCTTAAGCTGGCCTCTGAGCTTAACACGTGAGTTGTATGTCGCGTGATGGGATATGTGTTAAGTTCACCTCTGGACCCATTACGTGTTTTGCTTGTGGCGTGTCAGGATATGTGTTAAGCTTACCTCTGGACCTGACACGTGATCGGTTGTCGTACACGGGATATGTGTTAAGTTCACCTCTGGACCCGGTGTGCGATAGCTGTGTATTGGGATATGTGTTAAGTTCACCTCTGGACCCAATACTTGTTTGTAGCATTGGGATATGTGTTAAGTTCACCTCTGGACCATTTGCTTGTGGATGTATAGGGATATGTGTTAAGTTCACCTCTGGACCCTTTACTTGGATTGTATGTTGGGATATGTGTTAAGTTCACCTCTGGACCCGACATTTTTTTGGTAGTGGGATATGTGTTAAGTTCACCTCTGGCCCCATTGCTAGTGTTTATTGATATCTTGGTCTATGCCTTAAGTTGGCCTCTGAGTCCTTGATTGTGAAAGTGTGTTGGTATTTAGGTTATGTCTTAAGTTGACCGCTGAACCTTTATACTTGTTGTTTTATATCTGCTTGCCTTGTGTTGGTACAGTGTCAGATATGCATGAGGATATTGATGATTATAGTAACTTGGTTATAGTTTGTTCATCCAAGGCATTGGATGACTCTTTGGTCAGTTTCGTAAATAGTTTGGACTGAAAGACCCCCCGACCGGGTAACCGGTAGGGAAACCGGCTCTCCTTCCAAATGGTTTCCGAAGTTGGTTGAGAGCCGTGCATTAGTGATTGCATGATAGTATGATTCAGTTGATGAGATTTTATACTTCACATGTGTATATATATGCTGGAGTATTCTGTTTGTATTTTGGTGTTACGTGTCGTTACAAAAGGTGGCTAGGAGAACTCTAGTCACTCCCCACTGATTGTGGTGTACATGTTTACATGTATGTAGGTACATGCAGGTTGGCCGGGGTTGATGAGAGGTAGCGAGTGATGATCCGCTTATCATCTTTTGACTTACACTTCACGATATATAGCTAGACTCTAGTTTTGATACAGTTATGTTTTGGTGCCTGTAGGGATGTTACATCCCAGGCTGTTGTATATATTTCATTTCCGTACTTAGACTGTTATACTTATCTACTTTGTTTATATCAGTTTCAGTTTCCAGTTTTAAATCACCTCGCATGTTTATGTTAAAAAGTTTTAATTCCGCTGCATTTTTAGTACTTTGTATGATTTTATTTTTCCGCTTTCGCGAGGGGTTTTACAGTTGGTATCAGAGCATTATTGCTCCCGACGCACTCATGTGACCCCCAACCTTAACTTGACCAAATAAACAAATAATGAATGAGAGATGGGGTAGATCTAAGGATTTATATTGTAGTCTATTTGTGATTGCTAATTGCTAAGTTAACACTTGTTTTTCTTTTGAAGGATGGTGAGAACCACAGCTGCTGAGAACACTATAATGCAAGCACTTCATCAGTTGCTTGAGAACCAGAGACAGCAAGCAGAGACTGTTCCACCTCCTCCACTGCCAGGCAATGAGGCCAATCAGCCTGGTAGCTTCTCTTGGATAACATCACAGATGTCCAGGAGCCACGTGAAGACTTATGGAGGCGAGGTTGATCCGGTAGCTCTTACTGAGTGGTTCCGTGAGATGGAAAAGAGCTTCACCATGTACTCGGTTGGCAGAGAGGATAGAGTGCGGCTAGCCACTCACGTTTTGACCTTAGAGGCCGATAGATGGTGGGCATTGACCGGACCGACTTTCACTCTTGATCCTTTATTTGATTGGGATGCTTTTAAGGATAAGCTCGAGACGAGATTTTATCCTAATGAGCTTAGATCGCAGAGGCTTAAGGAGTTCATGGACTTGAAGCAGGGAAAAATGTTCGTTCAGGAGTACACCGACAAATTTAACCAGCTTGCACATTTCGCTTCGAAGTTTGTCAGGGATGAGGCTGAGAGAGTTTACTTCTATCGGGGGAAGTTGGGGCCGCGCATTGAGAGCATGGTCCGCCGTGACTCGACTTCTTTCGTTGAGGTTTATGATGATGCTATTTGGGCCGAGAGTTCCATTCGTGCCATAGATGCCGAGACCAGAGCTGCTACTTCTAGTGTTTCTTCTCATCAGAGGTCTGTCTACCAGGGGAAGAGACCATTTGTTCCATCCACTTCTTCTCCTTCTTCTCAGAAGAAGCGATTTGAGAGGTTTTCTCCTCCGGTTGCTAAGACCATTGTTCACACCGACACAGCTTCTAGTGTTTGCCACCGTTGTGGTAAACCATCTCATCCGGGCTTTGACTGTTTCAAGAATGCCTATGAGTGTTTCACCTGTAATGGATTTGGGCATCGATCTTATGAGTGTCCTGAGAGGAACACCGTACTTGGCAAGGCTGCCACTGCTGCTGCAGCGACTAGGGGAGGAAAGGCTAAGGGGAAGATCTTCGTGATGACTAGAGCTGAGGCTGAGGCTCATCCAGACATTGTAGCGGGTATCTTTTCTGTTCTTGGCGCTGAGTGCCTTATTCTATTTGATACCGGTGCCTCTCTATCATTTATATCGACTCAGTTCGCAGACCGTTTAGCTCTTGAGTCTTCCTTGGTTGAGGAGACCTCCATTTCCTTGCCTTCGGGAGACGTGTTTTCTTGCTCTTCTTCCCATAGGGATGTTCCGATTATTATTGGTCAAGCCATATTTCCAGCGGACTTACTGAGATTTCCTCTCGAGGAATTTGACATTATCCTCGGTATGGATTGGTTATCGCGATACCATGCTCGCTTCGAGTGTCGCGACCAGAAAATCTGCTTGAGGAGTTCTTCAGGAGTTCGTGTTTCCTATAGGGGAACTCACCCTAAAAAGGGTGTTCGTGTTATTTCTTCGATGAAAGCTTCTCATCTTCTTAGGAAGGGTTGCCAAGCCTTCATGTGTGTTGTTTCAGCTGCAAAGCCATCGCTACCGAAGCTTGAGGATGTAGCCATTGTTCGTGAGTTTCCAGATGTTTCCCCAGAAGCGTTGCCAGGGATACCGCCAGAGAGAGATGTGGAGTTTACTATTGAGCTTGTTCCAAGTACCGGACCTATATCTAAGGCTCCCTACCGTATGTCTCCACCTGAGTTGAAAGAGTTCAAGCAGGAATTAGAGGAGATGATTGAGAAGGGATTCATTAGACCGAGTGCTTCTCCTTGGGGTGCTCCAGTTTTATTTGTCAAGAAGAAAGATGGTTCCATGAGACTTTGCATTGATTACAGAGAGTTGAACCGAGTCACCGTGAAGAACATATATCATTTGCCTAGGATCGATGATTTATTTGATCACCTTAGAGGTGATTCCAGATGTTCGAAGATTGACCTTCGTTCCGGTTATCATCAGATTCCAGTGAGAGAGGCTGATATTGCGAAGACTGCCTTCCGTACCAGATATGGGCACTTTGAGTTCGTTGTCATGCCTTTTGGTTTGACGAATGCTCCTGCTATCTTCATGGATCAGATGAACAGGACGTTCAGTGAGTTCTTAGACACTTGTGTTGTGGTGTTTATTGATGATATCCTCATTTATTCGAAGCCTGATGCTGAGCATGCCGAACATCTTCGATTGATACTTGGGATTTTACGTCGACAAAAGTGGTTCGCGAAGTTCTCTAAGTGTGAGTTTTGGCTTTCCAAGGTTGCATTTCTTGGACATGTGATATCTAGTAAGACAGTTATGAAAGGTTTTTAGATACTCATAAACTAATCATTTTAGTCATACTAAACTAACCTTATAATTAACATTTTAATTATCTTATATTATGATCTTATGCATGCTTAAAATGCGGAAATAAGAAGGATATCGGAACCTTACACACGGTCCAAATATTAGCAAGGATGATCCTCCGAGTATTTAACAAGAATACCTCCTTTGTGATGCACCAAGACAACCCCTTAAAACAACCGAAACCTTGAACAAGCTAGCACAAAATCGGTTTTCCTTAATATTAATTCTAATCTCTTAATTAGAAAAATTATTTCAATACTACAACTAGTATATATATTATCTTATAATATTGATTTGAGGTTGTTTAATTTTTTTCCTTACTTAGTGAGTTTTTCGGCTAGGTTAGGAGATGAATGAGGGTGTATTGTATATCTTATATATCATGTATACCTTGTCTTAATTAACAATTAACTTAAGGAGTATAGGGAGTGGTGGCCGGGTATGCGAAGGAGGAAAAAGAAGGGAACAACATCTCTTTCCAAGGTTAATAAGGTGGCTATAGGGAGTGTGTTTTCTAGGTCCTTTAAACACAATGATTAAAGGTGTAATTAACACATAAAACACACCACACCTACCTCTACCATAACCGGCCACTTAATCCATAAAATGGATTTTATTTTACAAATTTGTCAATTGTATAAATTGTACAATATGTGACATCTTATATGTCATAAAGTAATAAAATTATAATTATCTTATTATAAATATTTATCATATAAATATTGTATATTAAATAAATCATATTTATCAATTGACATGTAATTCGAAATTACAAATATAAAATGATAATTTATCGTCAATACGATTTACAACCTTTGTATTATAACCCGATTCATTCTAATTACGATATTATAAAATATCGTTTATTGTTTAATAATTGACACGTTTCAATTATAAACATAAATCTTACAATAAGATTTAACCTCTGATTTCTCGATATACGAGTTTAAGGAATATGATCAAATCGTATCAATATACATTTGATCATTTTATCAATTAAGGGAATTGTCCTATAGGTGTGACCTAAAGGGATCAACTGACCACCACCGTCATACGACAGTAATGTCAAACTCTAGCTAGCCAATCATTACCGATTAATGTTGGTCAGTTGACTAATATAAATCGTATCATCCCTTGCGCATTCTCGTCATGAGATTTAATTACGTGATCGCACTATCGTTGAGGACAAATTTCCCAACAATCTCCCACTTGTCCTCGACAAGTGTGCGTCACCAATTCTCTTGTCCTATTACAATCTCCCACTCAATGCAAGGTGTCTCTCTGAGGTCGTACTTGCATTCGATCATATCATGAGTGGTTTCCTCGATCTGGAGAATAACTGTCTGACCGGAATTATCTACCATAGATACCTTCCGAGCGTGGCCACGCATTTCCAGTTGACTTCTCTTCGAGTGGCCTTGAGATTTGAACAACCCTGACAAGGGGTGGACAATTTCTATCACACTACTTCCTTCAATCAGTCACAGTCAGTCACGGCCTGAAGCAATCCCATTTGACTCCAGTTACGAAAAGTCGTAGAGAATGGATCAAGGCTATGCCTAAACTGTACCATCTTGGGAGAGTAGTCTTTAGTCTAAGAATTGACTCACAAGAATATTATAGCAGCTCTCGCCACGACCCGGCTATTATAAAATTTCCAGAACTCTATAAGCGGTCACTTTGCCCGACAGAGGTCTCTTGCAGTCTGCCTATGTGATCGACTAGTCATCACATATGACTCTATGGCACTTGAACTTGTCATCAGTCGCCTCACATTCTAGTCGCTTTGAGATGTCACCTCATGTAAGCGGCTAGGGGCTATACTAAGTCAATCCAGTTCACTTATGGGGTTCAATATTGTCTCTTACAACCCATTTGGATTTTGACAAAGTATCTTTTATCTTGAGTTAATTATAACTCAAATGACATTGTTACGCAAAAACAGTCAATACTATTTCATTGCATTTGATGCACGATCATCTATTTGTATTAGTGTTTTGCGAATAAACCTTGTATTCATGATTGCAAAACTTACAAATCTTGGTCTCCTTCCGACTTATATTATCTCACATAATATGATCTTATTTGAGCACATATCTAGAACCCATTCTAGATCTTGAGGTTCCTTTCCTGAGGGAAGCTCCCACTGTTATCTTATAACTCGTGACGTATGGATATATTAGAGGGATTAAAGAATCACTCGAAATTACCTAGTTACTCATGTGCTGAAATCTATATTGTAGTTATTAGTGATTTCATCACTCTTACTATTTTCAAACATCTTGGCTAATTCATCATTTTGATCTCTAATGAGCGACCTTTTATTATCAATATAATAAACCTTCCCGTAAAATTACATCATCGTATGATATAAGGTATTTGTTCATTTAGAATTGAGAACCTCTTATTCTTTACACTTTAAAGAATCACCCATCCTCTCTAAATGGTAGGTTCAATTCTTTAATGAATATCACTCCCACTAAACACAATATCACTCGATCTCTTAAATGAACCTTTCATTTCTTGCATGTAAATCTTTATTTATTACTTGAATCATCATTACTATCACTATCCCTATAGTGATCTATTCTTCAATCAATCATCACTTCTTTCATGTCTTCGTTTCCTCGCGACAAATATGACATGATAATACTACATTGAGAGAATTGAGATGATTTCTTCTCTTTTATCTTATAAATTTAGAAAAATCATTTATTAAGGAACCATTTTCCTTCCGATTTCATACGGGGTTTCATTATATCCTCTCTTTGAAACAATGAACATAAGGAACCTTTCCTCTTATGTCCTCCCGTAGTTTCTTCAGTGTCCTCTCGTAGTTTCTTCAATTCATTCATTTAGGGCTCTTCTTAAGACTCCCATGTATGAATCTTCTCTAAGATCCTACATGTATATCATTGGTTTGCGAGCGAAATATTTTCTCCCACTCTATCCTTTTAACAATAACTTTTACTTGTATAAGGATAACAATTTCGATTTAACCAATGCATATAAATGTTTGAAGTTTTATAGGTGTGATGTATACATTCTCATTTTCACTTAAAATGATCATCTGAATTAATGATTTCTTATTTTGATTGAAAGTATCTCATGGGGTGTAGTTCTCCGTTTTAATCAACACTTTGATTATATTATATTGATCGTATCAATGTTTATTTCGTGATAAAATCACCATTATTCATGTTTTAACAAGCTATGCAATTTATTTTAGAAATCAAGAAATTGATTAAGAACAAAAGTAGTGACTCAGGTTGAAAACCAAGTCACTAATATCCAAAATTACAACCATTGTTTTAGGATTTGAATCCTTGTCGTACAAGAAATAAATTGTTCTAATAAAATGCAAAATATGAAAGAAGACGATATGAAAATTAGAGCCTAGCTCTTCAAGTCTTCGATCAATTGGATGCTACCATAGCCATCCAAGTAAGGAATTTCATGCTTCCTTCTCCTTGCCCTTATCATTAGGAGGTGGCCCTTTAAAACAATTAAAAAGGGTAAATATCAACACATTTGTATCACTATACATAAGTTGATAAATGACATGAATTTAAATGAGAATTGTTACCTACGACGGTTGCCTTCCCATTTTTGAGATCGCTTAAGTATTTGGGGCAATTACGCTTCCAATGACCGATCCTCGTGCAATAATGGCACTTGTCTTCGGATTTCGAAGAAGAGGTGGAAGCGCCTTTCGAAAAGTTCTTTTCTTTGGTCGCTTTGGGCTTGAACGTTTTCTTGCCCTTGCCTTTGAAGGCATTCTTCTTGAAGCTCGTTTTCCCTTTCTTTTCGATGTTTAAAACATCCTTGGTGGAACTTTCATGAAGTCCCATGTCCCTTTCGGCTTGGACAAGCATCTTATGCAACTCATCCAATGTGGTCTCTTGGTTTCGCATATTAAAATTCACCCGGAATTGAGCATACGATTTTACCTTATTGAGCGAGTGAAGAACTCGGTCAATTATGAGAGAGTCAGGAACATCAACTTCTTGCGTTTTTTTAGTCTCCGCGAGCTCAACTAGTTTGAGCACATGAGAGATTATATTTTGCCCTTCCTTCAAGGTAATGTCGAAGAAGGCGGAAGCCGCCTCATATTGAATCATCCTTGGAGTTTGCGAAAACATGGTCGCAAACTTGGTGTATATCTCATACGATGTGGTCAACTTGATCATACTCCTTTGGAGATCCGGCTCCATGGAGAAGATGAGCACATTTTTAAGAGCGGAGGACTCTTTCATGTAGGCTTCATAGGCCTCACGAGTTTGGACCGATGAACGAGCGGTCGGAGCGGTCGGAGCGGCTTCAGATAGGTAACGAGTCTTATCGTCACCTTGAGCGGCCAACAGTAATTGCGCATCCCAATCCTTAAAATTGGAACCATGCTTATCGAGTCTGCAACGATCCATAAAGGATCGAAGCCATGATACGTCAGTGAGAGGTGGAGCGTTGGTTGCCATTGACGATGTTGAAAATTAAACTACAATAAAATGAAGGAATTAAAACAACGTCATTTTCAAAACTTGTAAATATAATTTAAACAAGTCTAGTCTATTTACTTAATGATCTCTTACCCAATTAAGTAAACAATCCCGAGACCCAAACCCTTACTAATTCGGGCACGGTATAGCCGATTCATCCCTAATTGGTATAATTTGGTGGATTAACCTCTTAATCGGTTCTACATTAGAACTCTCGGTCGACAATTTTCTAAAAATCGTCTTTAGCCCGAACTTATTGCAACTACGGTTACGAATACTTTCGTTGAGATCGACCAAATTTCAAGGTGTAATCTTATTACCCCACTTACCCAACGTGACAATTTTAGTACCCCGGTGTAGCCGAGCCTACGTTCTGTGAAGAAGGGATTCATGGGTCCATACTTTTTGGTAAGGCTAAGTCTCAATATTTATTTGTAAGAGATCTAGTCAATTATTATCTATCTCCGTTTAAGTGAACTAAGTCGGTGAATTATCGATAAAGTAAATGACTAGGTCGACTAAATCGAACAATGCATGAGACGATATATGACGATTTGGCTATGCATGCAAACATATAAAAAGCAAAATAAAAGCATAAAATAAACCCTAGTATGGCCTTTCCTAGAAAAGAAATAATAAAAGTACAAATTCGGAAACCAACTCCTTTGGTCCCTTGAACTTCACGAGGCACGCACTTCGAGGTAAACACCTTCTTGTTCGGAACTCCTTTCCGAATGGCACCGTCTTCAAGGATCTCCGGAATTTACAAAAATTACAACTTTTCTAGTCTACTTTATACATTATAAAATAGAAATAAATTACAATTGGGTGATACGAGATCACAAAATTACAACCGAATCGGTAACCCCTTACATTACGGGAAATACCGATTTAAAAACTAAGGCCATACTAAGTAAATTACATAACTCCCAAAATTACGTAAATAAATCATGACATTCATAATAAAATATGCAATGCTTATGAATATATGAACTATCATGCAAACCCTAAGCCAAATCGTCCTATTTAAATATCAATTATATAAATAGTTATCGTATACCTCGGTTTATGGAATTGCGTGTTTTAACGTTTAACAACACTATGCATAATGTGAATCGGAATTCACTCTTAAGTTAATCATCCCAACTCTTTAGGTTTCAAAATTTAGTCTTACTCAAACTTTGAACATGACTTAACTTGTTATATTTTAATATTGTTCGGTATTTAACTCGGTTTTGCGGGAAAATAATATAAAAATCGAAAAGAGTCATAAAAATTTCGAAAATTTCAAAATTAAAATTTTGAAAATTCTAGAATGTTCTTAAAATTTCAGAACTTTAAAATATTAGTATTTATACGGTTTTAATATATATTTCAAAAATAATACGTAAAACGAGCATTTTAAGTCGGAAAATTCAATAATTAGTTCCATAAATGCAAATAAAATACTAATAATAATTTTACACTTTCCAAAATACTTTAAGAACATAAAATGTACATAAAATTAAATGGCACACTGCCCAATAGCCGAAATTTTTAATTACATGACTCTTATTATTCAATTTTAAATGCAACTTTTAAACAAATTAAAATTAAATAAATCAGAAAATTTTGGCTCCCAAGAAAATTATGGTGATGAACATATCATATATTACTAAAATGGGTTAAATTTTCCGGCCATTTTAACAACTATTGCAAATTTTAACGATTTTCGTCATATATCGTACGATTTTAACCTTTAAAATTATTTCTCAAGCATAAAATAAGATAAAAATCTCGAAATTTTTATACATTCTGGAAATAATATATATGACATCGTGTTAAATATTTATGGCCAAATTCCAACTTAAACTATTAAAGTCGAAATAATGTCACTAATTACCCGATTTTTACATTAAAAATATATAATAATGCAATATATGAGATAAATTTCTGGAAAATTTAGCATACATTTTAAATATTGCATGTGACATACTCATAAAGTTTTATAGTCAAATTCCAAATATAACTATACAAACCCATTTTTATTCATCTTATTGCATTTTAACCTTTAAAATTCATATTACATGTTTTATAAGTCCATAATTTACGAAAATTCATATTCATAACATAGGATATACATGTGAAAACATACTGAAAAATCTCTGCCAAAAGACGATTTTAACTATTTTTCCCAAAATAAACAATTTTTAACCATTAAAAACTAATAAAACCGGAAAAATAAAATACCAATGAATAATATATATGCAAAATATATTCCAAATATTCTAAAACATTTTAGAAAACAGTAGGTATTCATGCTTAATTAATTTCGGCCATATCATATATTAAACGAAATTCCAAATTTTATTTTGTTATCCTAATAACTCCGTAAAAACGTAAACGGAAAGCATGCAAACAACCTAGTTGCTCTGATACCAATTGAAAGGTTTTTAGTTACTCATAAACTAATCATTTTAGTCATACTAAACTAACCTTATAATTAACATTTTAATTATCTTATATTATGATCTTATGCATGCTTAAAATGCTTAAAATGCGGAAATAAGAAGGATATCGGAACCTTACACACGGTCCGAATATTAGCAAGGATGATCCTCTGAGTATTCAACAAGAATACCTCCTTTGTGATGCACCAAGACAACCCCTTAAAACAACCGAAACCTTGAACAAGCTAGCACAAAATCGGTTTTCCTTAATATTAATTCTAATCTCTTAATTAGAAAAATTATTTCAATACTACAACTAGTATATATATTGTCTTATAATATTGATTTGAGGTTGTTTAATTTTTCTCCTTACTTAGTGAGTTTTTCGGCTAGGTTAGGAGATGAATGAGGGTGTATTGTATATCTTATATATCATGTATACCTTGTCTTAAATTAACAATTAACTTAAGGAGTATAGGGAGTGGTGGCCGGGTATGCGAAGGAGGAAAAAGAAGGGAACAACATCTCTTTCCAAGGTTAATAAGGTGGCTATAGGGAGTGTGTTTTCTAGGTCCTTTAAACACAATGATTAAAGGTGTAATTAACACATAAAACACACCACACCTACCTCTACCATAACCGGCCACTTAATCCATAAAATGGATTTCATTTTACAAATTTGTCAATTGTATAAATTGTACAATATGTGACATCTTATATGTCATAAAGTAATAAAATTATAATTATCTTATTATAAATATTTATCATATAAATATTGTATATTAAATAAATCATATTTATCAATTGACATGTAATTCGAAATTACAAATATAAAATGATAATTTATCGTCAATACGATTTACAACCTTTGTATTATAACCCGATTCATTCTAATTACGATATTATAAAATATCATTTATTGTTTAATAATTGACACGTTTCAATTATAAACATAAATCTTACAATAAGATTTAACCTCTGATTTCTCGATATACGAGTTTAAGGAATATGATCAAATCGTATCAATATACATTTGATCATTTTATCAATTAAGGGAATTGTCCTATAGGTGTGACCTAAAGGGATCAACTGACCACCACCGTCATACGACAGTAATGTCAAACTCTAGCTAGCCAATCATTACCGATTAATGTTGGTCAGTTGACTAATATAAATCGTATCATCCCTTGCGCATTCTCGTCATGAGATTTAATTACGTGATCGCACTATCGTTGAGGACAAATTTCCCAACAATCTCCCACTTGTCCTCGACAAGTGTGCGTCACCAATTCTCTTGTCCTATTACAATCTCCCACTCAATGCAAGGTGTCTCTCTGAGGTCGTACTTGCATTCGATCATATCATGAGTGGTTTCCTCGATCTGGAGAATAACTGTCTGACCGGAATTATCTACCATATATACCTTCCGAGCGTGGCCACGCATTTCCAGTTGACTTCTCTTCGAGTGGCCTTGATATTTGAACAACCCTGACAAGGGGTGGACAATTTCTATCGCACTACTTCCTTCAATCAGTCACAGTCAGTCACGGCCTGAAGCAATCCCATTTGACTCCAGTTACGAAAAGTCGTAGAGAATGGATCAAGGCTATGCCTAAACTGTACCATCTTGGGAGAGTAGTCTTTAGTCTAAGAATTGACTCACAAGAATACTATAGCAGCTCTCGCCACGACCCGGCTATTATAAAATTTCCAGAACTCTATAAGCGGTCACTTTGCCCGACAGAGTGTCTCTTGCAGTCTGCCTATGTGATCGACTAGTCATCACATATGACTCTATGGCACTTGAACTTGTCATCAGTCGCCTCACATTCTAGTCGCTTTGAGATGTCACCTCATGTAAGCGGCTAGGGGCTATACTAAGTCAATCCAGTTCACTTATGGGGTTCAATATTGTCTCTTACAACCCATTTGGATTTTGACAAAGTATCTTTTATCTTGAGTTAATTATAACTCAAATGACATTGTTACGCAAAAACAGTCAATACTATTTCATTGCATTTGATGCACGATCATCTATTTCATTGCAAAAACAGGGTTTGGGATGAGTTGTTATTTTGGATGATTCAATGGGTTGGGGTTTATTTATGCTGCAAAGATGGTAATTTGCGTGGAGAGATTAAATGGACGAATAAAGAGTTGGTGGTCAAATGGTCGGTTGATGAAGTAGTCACTATAAGAAAATGGTAAATATATATTATATATATGTAATTATTTGTTTAATAGATAGAACTTACATAACGAATTTTTTAATTGGAGAAATAAATTAAAATAAATACACACGTACAAAATTCACATAGGTATATGGTGGTATAAATCAAGTAATTAAGTTTGGTAATATATGAAAAGTGTAAATCAACAAAAATAACTGTGATTTTACTTAATAAATAAGATCGCAAACAAATTTACGTTTATGTAATAGGATATGGAAAAGTTTAAGTCCCCTACAAATTTCATGAAACAAATATTTAACATATAGTATATCGTAAGCACCCCGTGCATTGCACGGGGTATAAAACTAGTTATTAATAATAAGTTTTGATAAAAGAAGTTATGTTTAAAGGGTTGTGTTTATTTGTTTGCATGAACCTACAATCATTCTCCAACATCCTTTGGGTTCATAATCATTCTCCAACATCATTTTACAAAGAAGTGAGTCTTTATTTATTTTTTTTACCACTTTTCGAATTCAGTATTTTTTAAAAATCTATCTGTTTTTTTTTTTTTACAATTTTAGTAATTTTATTTGATTTTACATAGCTTAGTAATTGTCAAAACAATGTTGCATTTCAATATCTTTACAAAATTTTATATCTTCCATTATTTTATTATTGACAGTAAAGGGTATTTACATTGAATTAATGGGTGGACAATTATTATTCTATACTGTCAACAAAAAGTTATTGAATTTTTACAACTTGTAATTTTTAATTTTTTTGATACCCTTGATGAAAAAATTATTGTATTAGACTTGTAAATAGAATAAAGTCTAGAGTAATTTAGATTCGCCGGAATTACTTTTTCACATACGAACTTTACTTTTTCACATACATTTCTTCTTAATTTTCCATATCGTACCCTTTTTCCTAGCTATAATCAATTTAACTCTTATGTTTACACTTTCCGTAAAATCCAATCTAAGTAATCTAGAACTTGAACAATGGACTAGAATTTTTCGATTAGTAATTTACAATTTTAGCAATTATTAATATGTCTTGTTGAAATTATTAGGTTTAGTTTTTAGTGAAATTCTCAATAAAATACTGCTTTTAGAGAGCTCCTACTCGGACGATAAACTCATTAAAAAGAAAAGAGTCCATTATTACTTGTTCTTGGAAGTAAAGGCAGAAGATTGTCTAGAATGAGAAGTCGATTGCAATAGTGCTTTCATCATTATGTTAGGATTTTCACTTGCTTCACTCACACTCAATAGGAAGAAAAAACTAGAGCCAGCTTCAGGAGTATCTTATCTAACTTACTAACATACCCGCCGCTCCGGGGCTATTCTTTAACTACGAAGCGTTGCAAAGATTTAGCCTTTGATTTCGCTCATTCATTATAGGCAACCTATAATTATAGTGAATTAATCTACTATTATTCTAAACAATTCAAAATAATAAGCTATCAAACAATAAAATAAAATAACATAAATAATTTATGACATTAAATTAAATTGATAAAAGAAGCCAATATTCCGAAAAAAGTTTCCAAAGACAATTTATTTTATATAAAGCGGTCTGAAAATCAATCTAAACATTCGAACTTGGCTTAAAAACGACAACTCTGCTATGGAGTCCGGTTTAATATGTTGTTTACACTCGAAAAACACTATTCTTTCAACGAAATCTGACACTTAGACATGATAAAAAAATATCAATTACACCCACATCAAATCCACTTTTTAAAACTTACTCTCACCTCAACTTTTTTTAATAAATTACACTCAAATTAATTGATCAATTTAAAATATGCACCCAAAACCATTTTCCGAACTAATTTCCGTCAATTTTGTTGTTTTTCCGGCAAATTAATATTTTTAGGACTATTTTGCCCTTCCCTTCTTTTTTTCAATCTCTTCCTTCATCTTCTTCATCCTTCAATCTTCACCTTCTTTGTAACAACCCGACCCGCCACCGTCGTAACACGCACCCAATAAGATGAGATGTGTTCCTTTGGGCCAAAAAATTGTCCTCACTTAAGCCCAAAAGCACAAGGCCTTGTTACTAAATGGTGGGTGGAAGCAATTCTAAACATATCACAAGCCTCTCATGTAACATCCCGTATTTTCATAAAATATTTTTTAAGGTTTTGAATTATTTTAAGTGATAAAATAATATTTTAATAATTTATTGAGAAGTATTTTTAATAAATCGTAAGATCCGTCTTAAGAACCTTAAGTCCTTAAGACGAATACAACTTGGCAAACTTAATATCATAAAACCCGTTCATTTCTAAACCCGTTTTCATTTAAATGGGAAAGGACACATAAAACCCCCTAAACCCTCATTGAAATGTCGACATATTCATTCTCAAAGAAATAAGAACACTGTATCTTCATCCTCATATTTCCTCCTTAAAACTCAATCTTAAAATCCAATTTCAATCATCATCCGCTTTTCGAATCAAGGTAATTTATACATTTTTGGAATCCTCATGAAATTTGCAAGTCATCTATCACTTCCGATTTTTAATTCCTTCCATTCGAAAATTGGCCTGTTTTTGTAGAATCCGCATTTTGGTCTCTTAAATCCGTTTTTCTTGTTGTAGGTGAAGGCTTAGACGACCCTAGTGTGGATAGCTACGTTGTAGAAGAGGAGCTTTGATCAAGATCGCTTTTAAGGTGATAATTATGAGAAACTCGGCCTTATTTGTAATATTAGCACTTTTCTTGGTTTAGATGATTAAGTTTCTGATTTTACATGTTGTTTATGTTCAATGGACTTAGAAATCATGCTAGGAATTCATGTGTATGATGTTCATTTGCTTGATTGTGTTTCACATGCTCATAGTTCGATTTTTCAGAAATTGTGTGCTTAAGACGGATACAAAGGATAATCTTATTGAGGCTTAATTGTGGGATTAATTGCTGGTAATTAGTGTATATGATGATTATATATGATGGGAAATCTTTGTATGTTGCGATTTTAGAAGTCTTGAATCGATTTGAGGAGTTTTGTGTATTGTAGAGAATTGCGATTTTTGCGTACAGATGACTCTGAGCCGGTAGGCTGCTGGCTCAGAGTCGGTATGTTAAAATTTTGAATGTTCTGAATTTAGGGAAAAAGGGTTCTGAGCCGGTAGGTCGGCCGCCGGTCGACCAGCTCAGATTCCTACTTGGTGTTTTGTGGAAATTTTTCAGAGGCTTGGGAAAGGACTCCCAACCGGCAGACCGGCAGCCGGTCCACCGGCTGAGAGTCCCTTCTAATTGTTAAGTTTTTGAAGTTGAATTTATGGGAAGGGACTCCCAGCCGGCTGGCCGGCAGACGGTCCACCGGCTGAGAGCCCTTTCTCATTGTTTTTCAGATTTTGCAATGGCATGGGAAGGGACTCCCAGCCGGCTGACCGGCAGCCTGTCCCGGACCAGCTGAGAGCCCTTGTTCTCATTGTTTGGTTTATAACTTTCAAACGGTTTATCGGTTTTGTTTGAGATTCGTTCCGTTTACCTTTTATGTGTGTGTGAGGTCCCCGGAGGATGGGCGACACTATATTGGGTTCGGGAATGGAGAGAGGATAGAGACCCCCCGGTCGGGTTACCGAAAGGGAAACCGACTCTCCCTCATCTTAGTTCCCGGGATCAATTAAGTGTTGTTTAGTGGTTTAAGAAGTTAGAACTATAGGTTAGTTTCTATCCTTGGATGTTATTGGTTGATGCGCGTTAAGGTATGCCTTAAGCTGGCCTCTGAGCTTAACACGTGAGTTGTATGTCGTGTGATGGGATATGTGTTAAGTTCACCTTTGGACCCATTACGTGTTTTGCTTGTGGCGTGTCAGGATATGTGTTAAGCTTACCTCTGGACCTGACACGTGATTGGTTGTCGTACACGGGATATGTGTTAAGTTCACCTCTGGACCCGGTGTGCGATAGCTGTGTATTGGGATATGTGTTAAGTTCACCTCTGGACCCAATACTTGTTTGTAGCATTGGGATATGTGTTAAGTTCACCTCTAGACCCTTTGCTTGTGGATGTATAT
The DNA here is from genome assembly GCA_029255685.2 of Silene conica. Lineage (NCBI taxonomy): Eukaryota > Viridiplantae > Streptophyta > Magnoliopsida > Caryophyllales > Caryophyllaceae > Silene > Silene conica. The sequence continues at coordinate 71,249,844 of CM055312.2, read as the reverse complement.
GGATATGTGTTAAGTTCACCTCTGGACCCTTTACTTGGATTGTATGTTGGGATATGTGTTAAGTTCACCTCTGGACCCGACATTGTTTTGGTAGTGGGATATGTGTTAAGTTCACCTCTGGACCCATTGCTAGTGTTTATTGATATCTTGGTCTATGCCTTAAGTTGGCCTCTGAGTCCTTGATTGTGAAAGTGTGTTGGTATTTAGGTTATGTCTTAAGTTGACCGCTGAACCTTTATACTTGTTGTTTTATATCTGCTTGCCTTGTGTTGGTACAGTGTCAGATATGCATGAGGATATTGATAATTATAGTAACTTGGTTATAGTTTGTTCATCCAAGGCATTGGATGACTCTTTGGTCAGTTTCGTAAATAGCTTGGACTGAAAGAGCCCCCGACCGGGTAACCGGTAGGGAAATCGGCTCTCCTTCCAAATGGTTTCCGAAGTTGGTTGAGAGCCGTGCATTAGTGATTGCATGATAGTATGATTCAGTTGATGAGATTTTATACTTCACATGTGTATATATATGCTGGAGTATTCTGTTTGTATTTTGGTGTTACATGTCGTTACAAAAGGTGGCTAGGAGAACTCTAGTCATTCCCCACTGATTGTGGCGTACATGTTTACATGTATGTAGGTACATGCAGGTTGGCCGGGGTTGTAAGAGCTAGCGAGTGATGATCCGCTTATCATCTGTTGACTTACACTTCACGATAGCTAGACTCTAGTTTTGATACAGTTATGTTTTGGTGCCTGTAGGGATGTTCCATCTCAGGCTGTTGTATATATTTCATTTCTGTACTTAGACTGTTATACTTATATATTTCGTTTATATCAGTTTCAGTTTCCAGTTTTAAATCACCTCGCATGTTTATGTTAAAAAGTTTTAATTCCGCTGCATTTTTAGTACTTTGTATGATTTTATTTTTCCGCTTTCGCGAGGGGTTTTACACCTCATTCTACCGATGTGGGACACATCTCCACACACACCCACATTCTACCGATGTGGTATAGATATATCATGGAGTGTTACAAACTCCCTCACTTTAAGAACAAAACGTCCTCGTTGTGCCTTAAACCTGACCGCAACCAGGGCCAGAATCCTCCCCCGCTAGGTGTGTGACCCGGGTAATCCCGACCACAGGCTCACCACACGGTCGCAGGGTCGCTCTGATACCATTTGTAACAACCCGACCCACCACCTTCGTAACACAACCCTAATAAGATGGGATGTGTACCTTTGGGCCAAATACTTGTCCTCACTTAAGCCCAAAAGCACAAGGCCTTGTTACTAAATGGTGGGTGGAACAATTATAAACATATCACAAGCCCCTCATTCTACCGATGTGGGACACATCTCCACACACACCCACATTCTACCGATGTGGTATAGATATCTCATGGAGTGTTACATTCTTCATCCTTCATTCTTCACCTTATTCATCATCCATTTTCCTTTTTTTCATAATTTTCACTCATTTTTACCAAAAATTCGCAGAATTTTCGAGATATTGAGCAAAAAAATCGCTAAATAGGAAGTCATTAAATAACCACTTATAGTACGATAATTAGAATTGAAGAATTAACATTAATAAACGATGTCATAGCATTCATTAATCCACCCCTCGCTCTAATATATTTATAAAGTGGAAGTCTGAAACATGAGATAGGCTTCAAGGGCACTTCTTGCGACCGCCAGTGGTGGTCATGTTATGTAATACTACACTGAACCGAATATATTATTCGGGTGCGGTAACCCCTTTGAAGAGTTGCACTGATAGACTTATATGATTAGTGCTTAATAGGATTGAAAGTATTACTCATATGAACAAAGTGCACTTTCCTTTTTGGTTATCCATGTTAAAGAACTCCACAGTTAAGCGTGATTGGTTGAGAGTATTCTTAGGATGGGTGATCTCCTGGGAAGGTTCCCAGGATGTGCATGAGTGAGGATAAAATGTGTTGGAAAGGACCTGTGTTGATCTGTGGGTCATGTACACATCCTGATGAGCTACCGTGGATAGCATTTATGGTCCTAGGTTTGGGTCGGGGTATTACAAATGGTATCAGAGCAATCATGCGACCGTCTGGTGAGCCTGTGGTCTGGAGTCCCCGGGTCACCAACCTAGCGGGGGAGGATTCCTGGCTTAGCTCGGCTGCGGTTGGATGCTGCCAGGCGCAACGAGGACGTTGCATTCTTCAAGTAGGGGTGTGTAATACTACACTGAACCGAATAAGATATTTGGGTGTGGTAACCCCTTTGAAGAGGTCCACTGATAGGCTTATATGACTAATGCTTAAAGGGATTGAAAGTACTACTCATATCAACAAAGTGCACTATCTTTTCTGGTTATCCATACTAAAGAACTCCACAGTTAAGCGTGCTTGATTGGGAGTAGTCTTAGGATGGGTGACCTCTTCCCAGGATGCGCATGAGTGAGCACAAAATGTGCTTGAAAGGACCCGTGTTGCTCTGTGGCCCATGTACACAACCTGGCGAGCTACCGTGGCTAGCATTTCCGGTCCTAGGTTTGGGCCGGGGTGTTACATGTTAACCCAACAAGGACATACTGCAACATTCCTAGAAGTACATGGTGATACACGGTTACTGTTGGAGCTGGTATCCTCCACATGTAGTGTGATAACGTCATTGCACATACACTTGTACAGACAAGTGGGAGATTGTTGGGGCTGGTGTCCTTGACAGTTAGTATAATGATTTATTAAAACTCTTAAAGGATCACAAGGGCATACTTCAGTATTATTATCAGTTGATCCACGTTTATCAATAACAGTTGGCTTGCTAGATAAATTTGACGGTTATATTTGATATGGATTAAATAATTTTAGCTAATACGAATTACATGATTAATTCGTAAATTAAATATAAACGGTTATATTTGATAAAATGCGTAATTCGCGTATTAATATAAGCAGTTATATTAATTAAGCTGATTATACAATATTGTCATTTTCTTATCAGACCATTATTATTGTATCGACTACGCATTGTGACGAAGTAATACATTAGTATCTGATAACATGTATACGATTTATAATTGTAACCCGCGGATTACATTTTAGCATTAGGGTCGAATCACGTATTAGAATAAGGTGAGAGTGGAAAGCCCACTCTCACCCTATGAGCATTTGGCCGAGTAGGGTTACATAAGGAGAGGAATTCTCTTTTTGTCAGACTACACGAATTAATATTCTAAAACATTAGGGTTTTGAGAGCAGCTTTCTCCCAAAAACCTAGATCTCACATCAAAACTCACAAAAGCTCTCCCCATATTGCAAGGCAATTGGAGAGTTATTTCTAGCACACGCGGCATCATCTCAGACGGATCTTGGGTGCAAGTTATAGGAGGGAATCTTTGTTGATTCCTGTTCTTAGGCCATATTCGCAAGGACCTAAGGTTGTGCATCTTTTCTTTTCGATTTATGTTTTTCATTTTATGACGATATTCACATGTAAAATTTCGTTATAATCCTGTAATTTTAAGGGTGAATATACGGAAATTCCCCACAAGTGATATCAGAGCAAGGGCTACGAAACTTTTACAATTGTGATTTTCATAAGATGTTTTAAAATCGGAATTTTTAATCCCGTTTCGTGCTTCGCCCATGTGCCCTTTTGTGAGAAATCGATCTTGTTTTTCGATTTTGATTTGCATATTGTTGATTAATCGATATTTTTAGCAATATGTGAATCATTTGTTATTGTTTATTGTTGATTTACACGCATTAAATCAAGAATAAATACATATTTTGATTTTATAAGTGCAACGTATTTTGGATTCTACGAACGAGCGTATTACTACTCGTTCGTAGTCTTCCTCTGCAACCCGTCACTCGATCGAGTAGTTTTTGGCTCGATCGAGCAGCTTTTGAGGCAACCCATCACTCAATCGAGTACTTTTTGGCTCGATCGAGCAGATTTTGCTTCCAACCCGTCACTCGATCGAGACTTGCTGAACTCGATCGAGTGACACAGTTACTCGATCGAGCATTTTTCTAGAAATTTTTCATTTTCTGAATATTTTGGTTTTCTGGCAGACAGTTTTGACTCGATCGATTACCGCTGTTACTCGATCGAGCAAAAACGTCCTTGTTTTGGCTAGATCGAGTACCGCTGTTACTCGATCGAGCAAACTCGTCTCGGCCAGTGCTGTTTTAATCTGTCAAGGTTACTCGATCGAGTACCCTAGTGACTCGATCGAGCAATCCTGTTTGGCAGGTTCTCGAAAAAAAAAAATTTGTTTTCTTTTGGCCCATGGTAATATACTATATACGGACATAGTGTATTAACATTTGTGAAACGGTTCACACTCGATAGATACATATTGTTTTAAAGCGGTTTAAAATGATGGATTATAAGATTATTAAGATTAATGTGAATAGAACGGTTTAATCACATAATTTTATTCCCGTAAGGTGGTTTGGTAAAATTTATTAAACATAATTAAAGAATTATGTCACGAATGAATTTGTTTTAGTTGATGCATTTTATTTATCATCTGTTGAATGCCTTTGAATGTCTTTATAACGTATTTAATTTTTTGCAAACGATTTTAACTTAGTGTGGCCTTAGTAGATTGTATTTCCGGAATGATGGAACATAGTCTTGGTTGTAATTTTGAGATCTCGCATCTCCGTTTTGTTTTTCCCTTGTAATTACTTTTGTATTTAAATTAGAATGTAAAATAGGTTTATATTTGTAATTTAAATTAGTAATTTTGTGAAGACCAAAGACGGAGACCGGATGCTCACTCCTGCTGCAAAGACCAAGATGGAACATCATGACAAGCTTCTCGGGTCCAACGGTGGATTCCAAAGTTGTTTTAAAGTTTATTTTGGTAGGATAGGCCACACTAGGACTTTTATTTACGTTTCTTGCATTCTTTTATGCTTTCATCGATAATAGTTTGCATCATATTCCGCCTAAAACCAAACCACTTATAACATGCCTGAAAACTGACTCATGTAGAGGTCGCGCGTTAGTTTTCGATGACATACAGATGTCACTTGTCAATGATTAAGCCATCACTTAATTTTATTCATTCACGCAAATGATAGATTTTAGTTCACTTAAAATGAATAAATACAAGTTGATGGGATCTTCCTCGTATAACCAAAAATTGAGATTAGTCTTTATAAATCAGACTCCCATGAATCCCTTCTTCGTCGGTAGGCATACTATGACCCCTTCTACGTCGGGTAAGTGGGAACAGATGATTTATTTTATCTCAACATCGTGGTCACTAGATACTATCTTGCAACTATGATGGACTAAAGATGAGATTTACGGAAATCTATCGACCAAGAGTTCTAACGGTAGAACTAGCCAAGCAGTTGGCTTATCAATTTACGGCAATTGAGTCTTGGGATCGTTTATATAATTCTTGTGGGAGATCAATTATATAAATGCTTGAGTCTACGAGTTTAAATCCAATATAAAAATAGACTTAAATCACAACGACGAGTTGCTTATATCGTTTTGTTTTTATCTTCTTTTCGCTGTAGAACATGTACAACTTAAACTGCTAATAACAAATGGCTGGTAACGACCCAATGCCAAGTGCCACGCTAGCACGAGAATCCTGGCTTAAAGCCTTCATGGACTCCATGAATCAGTCTACTAGACTGAAAAGAATGATGGGTCAAACTTCTCGGACTGGGAGACAGCATTACAGAATGCTGCCATTGCTGACGGAAAGCTCAAGTACTTGACTGAGCCTATTCCGGCACACCCAGGAACTGCGGCTAGAGCTGCCGAAGTTCGCGCTCATAGCGACTTCGTCATGGAAGCGGGTGCGATAAAGAACGTACTTATCTATGCAATGGAATCCAATTTGCAAAGACGCTTCATTTCTCATGGTGCAAACAAGATTTTCACCACGCTCACAAATGAATTCTCAAAAGCTCCGAGAATCGTGTCATATGAGCATACCTGTCGCTTCTTTGAAGCGAAACTCCAGAAGGGCCAAGCTGTTAGCCCACATATTCTCAACATGATTGAGAATATCGAGAAACTGGAGACCTTAAACTGCAAGATCAATGAGAACATAATCGTTGATCGAATGCTTCATTCACTTCATGAAGGGTTCACCCTCTTTAGGGTCAACTACTACATGAATGACATGAAGAAGACCCCTCATGAGCTCCACTCACTTCTCGTACAGACCGAGAAGGATCTGAAATTGAGTGGGAGCGTGAAGCAGGATGTTCTCATGATCTCCAGTAAAGATAAAGGTAAAGGGAAAGGGAAAGCTCAAGGCGACCTAGCGATAGGTAAGCCAAAGTTCAAGAAGTCAGGATTTGCTAAGAGTGGACCCGGTGAGTCGAGCAACTCACAGGGTAAGACAAAGAGCAAGGATACAAGCATGGAATGCCACCATTGCCACAAGACTTGGCATTGGAGGCGCTCGTGCCTCGTGTATCGCGAGGACATTAAGGCAGGCCGCGTTACTCCTGTTGGTATGTCTTCTTCTTCTTTTATTCACATGATTGAGATTAACCATGCAAGTTACGGAACTTGGGTACTAGATACTGGTTGTGGTTCTCATCTGTGTAATCATGTGCAGGGCCTCCGAAACCTCGAGCCCCTCGTAAAGGGTGAGGTTAACCTGCGTGTCGGGAATGGAACACGAGTTGCTGCAGTCTCGAGGGGAACATACGTTATCCAGCTTCCTAGTGGATTTGAGTTATCGTTGTATAACTATTATTATGTTCCTAGTTTATCCAAAAACATTATTTCTGTTTCTGCACTTGACAAACTTGGATTTTCATTTGTAATAGAGAATAATAGCTGTATTTTCTCGTTACACGATATGATTTATGGCAAGGCAGTTTCCATGAATGGAATTTATGTTTTAGATCAAACCACCGAAATATTACACGTGAATAATAAGAAGTTAAAGGTTGGTGACAAAGATCAAACCTACCTATGGCACTGCCGTATGAGACATATAAATGAGAAACGCGTAAAACAGCTCATACAGAATGGAGCTATCTCAGCCTTTGATTTCGAATCATATGGCACGTGTGAATCATGTCTCATCGGTAAGATGACTCGTATTTCCTTTAAAGGTGTTGGAATGCGCGCTACCGACCTATTAGGACTCATACACACGGATGTATGTGGCCCTATGTCGATCAACGCACGAGAAGGCTATAGGTATTTCATCACTTTCACTGATGATTTGAGTAGAAATGGCTATGTCTACTTAATGAAACATAAAAGTGAATCCTTTGACAAGTTCAAAGAATACCAGAATCAGGTACAGAACCAACTGGGTAGAAAGATTAAAGCACTACGATCCGATCGTGGTGACGAGTATCTTTTTAATGAGTTTGATCAACACCTTAAAGACTGTGGAATCGTTCTACAGTTGACTCCACCTGGAACATCACAATTAAATGGTGTGTCCGAACGGAGAAATCGAACTCTACTTGATATGGTTTGATCCATGATGAGTCACACCGTTGTGCCTCATTCATTATAGGGCTATGCTCTTCTGTCAGCCGCTCTAATACTTAACCGAAGTCCGTCTAAAGTTATTGACAAGACTCCATACGAGTTATGGAAGAGAACGGTCCCTAACTTGTCCTTTATTGGGGTTTGGGGCTGCGAAGCTTATGTCAAATGGAGACACGAGGACAAGCTCGGCCCACGATCGGTCAAGACATACTTTATAGGTTATCCAAAAGGAACTTTTGGTCATTACATCTACTCGCCAACCGAACAACGTGTTTTTGTTGCGGCTAGTGCGACGTTCTTAGAGAAAGAATTTCTCGAGAACAAGTCGAGTAATAGAACTTCGATCTATCGGAGATTCAAGAACCAACTACCGAGCAACCATTGGAGGAAGCAATTCCTTTAACCTCGGCTGCGGTAGATATTCCTGAGGCACCTAGGAGGTCGGGAAGAGTCTCTATTCCTCCGGACAGATACATTGGTATGGTCGAGGAACATGACATAGTTGACATCTTACTCCTAGAGGGTAATGAACCCACGACCTATAAAGGTGCCATGACTAGTTCCAACTCAAAGCTATGGCTAGAAGCTATGCAATCCGAGATGGACTCCATGTATGAGAACAACGTGTGGGATCTTGTGGACCTACCTGCAAAGGTACGCCCCCTTCAATGCAAATGGCTTTACAAGATAAAGCATGTCGTGGAAGGACAACAAGATATTCACAAGACACGACTAGTTGCTAAAGGTTTCACACAAGTGCCAGGCTTGCACTACGATGAAATCTTTGCACCCGTAGTCATGCTACGTGATGCGTGTCTATTTTATGATGTTTTTCATCTATTTTTACACGCATTTGGTCGCTCATTTACTATGTTTTAGCCTTTATTTCCCAACAATCGTGTACTTTCGTATTTTTATGCACTTTTGCAGATTTATGCGGAAAAGAGACGATTTAGCACCAAATCCATATCCTCAAGTCTTTTGCATAATTAAGGAACAAATAGAAAGTCAATTGGAGTCAAAGTCAAGTGCCAAAAGTCAAAACAAGAAGAAATCCGAAGATTTCCGTACGGAGGCGGTCGACCGACCAGCTAAACGGGTCGGCCGACCAGGCCTGAACTTTAATAAAGCCCAAAATCTCAAGGAAGGCAAAAAAATAAAAGAAGCCCATACGAAGCGGTCGACCGACCCACAAAGTAAGTCGGCCGACCTCAGCAGAAGCCCAGACGATTCTTTTCGGAAATAAATTAGAATTAGAGTCTTTAGGAAACTCTTACTTTTTCTACCTATATAAACTAATCTTGTGATTAGGGTTAGATATCATAGGATATCTGGGAACTATCAAGCTTTATCATCAAGTATCAATTAGCATCTAGTTTATTTAGAAGAATTTTAGTTTTGTAATCTTTCAACAATTCCCAAGCATTCAATAAAGTTTGTTTCTTTCTGCCCTAATTCCAATTGTGGTATTACTCTTTTTAATCTAGCTTTTTATTATCGTTCTTATTTTTATTACAATTGTTTAAATCAGAATCTCAAGCTTTGTTAGTTCTTGCATGTTTAGATTGTTTACCATGTTTACCATGTTTATTCCAAATTTTATAATCATCTTAAGTATTATGAGTAGCTAAATTTCATATGTTAGGATGTAGGGGATGAATATGCATAGGTAAATAAAATTCGAAAGACCGACTTGTAGCAGGACCACGGTCGGCCGACTGGAATAACTGGTCGGTCGACCGAGGTCGTGGTCGGCCGACTGGAGTAGCTGGTCGGTCGACCACCCGCGTATGTATTCTTATTTCGTCTTTTCTTGTCAATTATAATATCCTGCAATGAGACCATAAGGAGACTTGTAGGATATTAGTAATGACCTACCCAAGATTGAAAGATACGGGAAGGGCATTGGTTTACACCTTAAGACGGATAGGTTACTCAAGGCTGAAAGGTATGTGACCTGGGATTTAGGAATCACCCTTATTGTTGACATCCAATAATTGTGAGACATAGGAACTAATAGCATAGGCCGAAAGGAGCTATTAGGTAGCATAGACCTAAAAAGATATGTTACACCCCCTTACGCGACTGCAATACATGTTGACCTTAGGATTTATTTTACCTTAGCTATTTATTACCCAGACATCCTGGCATCCCTTTTTATTATATTTTATTCTCATCTTTTAATTCTTGTTTTGTTTTAATCTTTGCCTTAGATATAGTAATCAACAATCAAACCCCCAAATTTGTTACCTTAAACAGAAACATCAAACAATAAACATTCCCCACCTCCTTGTGGTTCGACTCTGACTTTCACTATCTATTGTTAAAGTTAGGAATTATAAATTTTATCTTTGGTACCCTCAACGACGGGCATCAAATTTTGGCGCCGTTGCCGAGGAGGTGACGCCAGTGTTTACTGTTTTTTGTTTTTGTTTCTCTTTGTTTAAGGAACTTTTTGTTCCTTAAACCTTCTCACTTTTTTCTTGTAGTTTCCATCTTATGCGCAGGTCAGTTCAAGGAGAACTCCTACCACTAGACCACGAGCTTGAGAGGACTCTTAGAGAAAGAAGAAAGCAACTTTTAGCAAATCAGGAAGGAGGTTCACCATCTTCCTTATTTCAAGAAGACTTATTCGAACAACCATCATTACCATCTTCACCAAAAACACCACCTTCACAACCAAATTCACCCATCAATCCACTTTCGCCAAAAACACCACCTTTTACCTACTTTCCAGTTTTTCCTAAAGAAGAAGAGGATATGGCAGAAGAAGCTACTATTGCCAGTCACTCCATGCCTCAGGCAAAGGACCTATACAAAGGGTTCACTTTACCTGCAGGTACTGGGAAGCCATTCGAGGCCAAGCCCGCCTACATTACTATGGTTGAGAGAAACCAATTTGGAGGCTCGGCCAATGAGGATGCTGCATATTGAAATCTTCACAGATTACATATGCTCTATAGCACCCCCAGAAGGAGTGACGCAGGACCAGATTAAACAGACCATGTTCATCTTCTCTCTTAGGGATGCTGCGAGAGAGTGGTACAGAGATTTAGACCGCACTGCTGCGGGAGTCACAGATTGGAACACCTTAGCCTTAGCATTCTACAGGAAATACTATTCTGCATCAAAGACTAATGCTTTGAGGGCGCAGATTACTAATTTCAAGCAAGGCCCCAATGAAGATTTTAGCGAGGCGTGGGACCGGTTCAAGAGACTTGTTCGATCCATACCACATCACGGATTCGAACAATGGTTTCTTTGCAACCAGTTCTACAATGGCCTCTAGGATGACAACAGGGCCTATCTAGATGCTGCAGCTAATGGGAGATTCCAAGATAATTCAGGAGAGACTAAGGGTCTCAAGTTGATAGAAGATGTTGCTGTGCACCGCGCTGAGCATGGTACTTCTAGAGGAAACCAAAGGAAATCTGAATACAACCTATCAGCAATTGAGGCCTTGACAGCTAAGTTGGAAAAATTTGAGGCTGCAGGAAAGCTCGATCTAGGGAGTGGAAGCAAGGGAGGAATATACCAAGTAAACGCCGTTCAGGACGGACCCTTTGCTTGTGAGAGGTGTGGTGGAGAAGGGCATGTGTCAAAATTTTGTACTTCATCTAATGAAACATGTGCCGCTTTTCAGCACTATCGTGGGAACAATTTCTATGACCCGAATAATAATAATGTCCATCCCAACTTAAGGTGGACAAGCCAGAATGTTCAAAACCCACAACACATGCAACCTCAGCAAAATTCCACATATATACCCCCACATAAACAAAATTTTCAAAGACCACCTTTCAACCCTCAACCACCTTCTAATCCACCACCCAACACAGATGCTCTTATCCAAAATCTTATCGGGTTGGTTCAGAAGGAGTCACAGGCTAGAGAGGCAGGGATGAAGATGTTAGAGTCCCAGATTGCTCAAATTGCGAGTAAGCATGATACTAGGGCTCCGGGTCAGCTTCCGACCAAACCGGACCAGAAAAAAGAGACTCTAAACATCATCTCCCTGCGGAGTGGAGCTAAAGTGGGGAGCAAGGAAGAAAAACAGGCGAGTAGCAGCGAAGGCAGTCGACCGACCGAAGACTCTGGTCGACCGACCACAGATCAGGACCCGAAAATTTTACCTGAACAGAAAACTGGTCGACCGACCAAAGAAACTGGTCGACCGACCACTGAAGCAGAGCCCGAAGTTCCCTTTCGTCCAGATTTGCCGAATAACTTACGGGATTTTCTTTTCCGGGGTGACAAGACCCCCAGGTTTTTAAAAAGGGCTGCAAATACTGAATCCTCAGCTACTCCTTTCCCAGAAAGACTCGTGCCTTCAAAGGATCAGGTATCTTTTGACAAATTCAAGGATGTGATTCGTTCATTAAATGTTCAAGTCCCGTTTTTAGAATTAGTTCAACAAGTTCCTTCCTATCTTAAATTTATGAGACAGCTTTTGTCAAGAAAGAGGTCTCTAGAAAAGGTTGAGTCGGTGGCCCTCACTGAAGAGTCATCTAGCTTTCTATCACATGTCATAGCCCCTCATAAATTGTAAGACCCTGGTAGTTTTTCTGTCCCATGTAATATAGGAACCTTCCCAGTTAAGAAGGCTTTGTGCGACTTAGGTGCTAGTATAAGTGTCATGCCCCTAAGCGTTGCCTTAAAACTAGGAATGACCGAATTTGCAGTGACCAGTATGACAGTCCAGATGGCAGATCGCACATCTATGGAACCTATAGGAGTGTTGGAAAACATCCCTGTCCGTATTGACAGGTTCTTCTTCCCAGTTGACTTTGTAGTTTTGGACATCCCAGAGGATGCCCATATACCTATAATTTTAGGAAGACCTTTCCTTCACACTGCAGGTGCCATTATAGATGTAGGCACTGGGACTCTAACCTTCAAAGTAGGCAAGCATTCTATTATCTATGGCCTATCTTATAGAAAAAAGGATGCTATGACCCCCCATCACATGTAATGCTATCACTTCTGAGAAGAAGTATGAGGTCATCACTACTTCTCCCACTTTATTACCTGTTCCTGTATCTGTTTTTACACCTCCGCCCCAGATTGGGAGCAGTAGGGAGGACACTTCTATTATGACTATTGCAGGAACTGGTTTGGGGAAACCTAAAGTGAAGGACGTCATCATCCAGAGAGGAGGAATGGGATGCCTAAGCTATGAAGAAGATGAGAATCCAGACGTCGTGGATCGGGAGGAGAAGAAGAAGAGGGGAAAGCTCAAGAGGAGAGACCGTCGCATATGCTTTGCGACGGCGGAAATAAGATGTGTTTTGCTACAAAAGCAAAAACCGTGGAGACTACGGCATGTCGTCAGAAGCCGTGGTCGGATATTTTCCGCATCTTTAGCGGATAGTTGTTTTGAGTTGCAGTTTTTAAGACAATTTATTTTTGTTGTGTGAAACTTTTTATTTTGGCTTGCTCGTAGTTTTAGATCCTTTCCTTTATGTTTGAGTAGTTAAGACTTTAGAATCGTTTTTGGTATCTCGCGCATTGTTGGGCGCACGTACTTTCTTGCTTTTTCAGATTTTACGAAGAAACGAAGACCTCCAGGACGCAGAGGGTCGACCGACCAAAAACATCAGTCGGTCGACCAGAGTCGCTGTATCGCTAATTCTTCTGTGGTTCACAGGAGGTCGACCGACCAGAAACATCGGTCGGTCGACCTACTGTCCGCTGCAGTCTTTCGTTTCTCTTCCTTGGAAATCGTGAAATTGACTTGGTTACTTGAGTGGCACTGCTGGCCACCAAAACCTCCCAGCTTACGCTGGTTTGGGGAGGTTTTTCTCATACGCCTATTAATCCAGTGAGTTCTTTCCAGTTTTTCCTTAGTTTTTTTTTTCTCTTTGCACCTTTTTTTTTTTTTTTTTTTTACTTTTCTGAAACCTTTACTTAGGCTAATGCACAATGGGGACATTGTGCGGGTTGGTTTGGGGAATGGTTTCGTGTTACATGCATTGCATTTTGTCACACGTTTATTGCATTTCTGTCTTGCATCGTTCTTTTCTTTATTTTCCTTATATATACAAAAATCCAAAAAAATTCAAAAAAATTCAAAAATTCCAAAAAAATGCACGTTTATTTTAGCATATAGGTCGAGTCGGAACGAAAGTATTTCAAGGATGATTTAGCTATCTTACATGTTTATGCCTTTACCTTGCCTTGTCAACTTGTTTTAGTAATAGAGTCTTTTGCATATCTACGAGTTTTTGTCAATTTGCATATCTTGAGACTTGACCTATACCTTGGCAACCTACTATACATTCTAAAGGTTTAGAGCTTATTTCCTGGTTTCATTCTTAAACCAGTTGTCTAGGATGTGAGTAGTACTCCTCTTGGAACATGTTATATCAATATGCATAAACATGAACTTGAATTGCTATATACTTGTTTTACTTTCTCGTTTTGTGAGTCTTGATACGTGCATTTAGGATCCCTTTTCTCATATTTACCCATAAGCCTTACATAGCCAAAATTGCCTTTTTATTCCCCCAAAACTACATCCTATATTTAGCCTACCCTTCCAAGCTAGTATTTGTGGTCTTTGGTTTATTTTTTTGAGGCATCTTGGTTTATATGCTATCATGAGCAAAAAGAGAAAAGAAAGAAAGAAGGAAAGAAAAGAAAGAAAGAAAAGAAAAAGAACAGAAAAAGAAAGAAAGAAAAGAAAAACGAAAAAATTCGGAAAACACAGGAAGTCAGTCGACCGACCACCTTCATAGGTCGGCCGACCAACTGACATCATCAGATTCAAAATTCCGTTCCAAAATCCCTTTCTTTTATATGTTATCACTCCCGTGCTTTATTCAAAAATATTTGGGAGTCCTTTCTTATATTTAATGTGAGAGTTGTGCTACAAAAAGAGCACTTTCTTAATTTCAAGAGTTGTAAAATATGTTGATGGAAACCGGTTCTACTAGCTTGGCTACTAAACCCACGTATCCAAAAACATCTTAACCACTTTTACCTTTTACCTCACATATCTTTCATTACCTCAATTGCATGTATCCGAGTCACTTAATGGGTTTGTTATACATAGTTGTAGAATTCCTGTTCATGTTAGATTGCAGGCATGTTTTCATAGGTCGCAGTTAGGCGAGTGTCGTGACAAATTACTTCTTTCTATCTTTTACATATACTCACCCTTTGCTTCATGAGTGTCTCGAGCGTACCGCGAGAGTCCATGGTATAAAGTCTCTATAGTCTCTAGTGTTGCAAGTTTGACGACACCATAACTCGTTTGCATGATTTATATACTTTCTCATTTTGTACTTGGTATTGGTCTAGGCTGACATGTAAATTTCGCTCTGAGATTGAAATCGTTCCATTAGTTAGGATCGAGTCTATTTCTTGCTTGAGGGCAAGCAAGGGTTTGGTTTGGGGAATTTGATGCGTGTCTATTTTATGATGTTTTTCATCTATTTTTACACGCATTTGGTTGCTCATTTACTATGTTTTAGCCTTTATTTCCCAACAATCGTGTACTTTCGTATTTTTATGCACTTTTGCAGATTTATGCGGAAAAGAGACGATTTAGCACCAAATCCATATCCTCAAGTCTTTTGCATAATTAAGGAATAAATAGAAAGTCAATTGGAGTCAAAGTCAAGTGCCAAAAGTCAAAACAAGAAGAAATCCGAAGATTTCCGTACGGAGGCGGTCGACCGACCAGCTAAACGGGTCGGCCGACCAGGCCTGAACTTTAATAAAGCCCAAAATCTCAAGGAAGGCAACAAAATAAAAGAAGCCCATACGAAGCGGTCGACCGACCCACAAAGTAAGTCGGCCGACCTCAGCAGAAGCCCAGACGATTCTTTTCGGAAATAAATTAGAATTAGAGTCTTTAGGAAACTCTTACTTTTTCTACCTATATAAACTAATCTTGTGATTAGGGTTAGATATCATAGGATATCTGGGAACTATCAAGCTTTATCATCAAGTATCAATTAGCATCTAGTTTATTTAGAAGAATTTTAGTTTTGTAATCTTTCAACAATTCCCAAGCATTCAATAAAGTTTGTTTCTTTCTGCCCTAATTCCAATTGTGGTATTACTCTTTTTAATCTAGCTTTTTATTATCGTTCTTATTTTTATTACAATTGTTTAAATCAGAATCTCAAGCTTTGTTAGTTCTTGCATGTTTAGATTGTTTACCATGTTTACCATGTTTATTCCAAATTTTATAATCATCTTAAGTATTATGAGTAGCTAAATTTCATATGTTAGGATGTAGGGGATGAATATGCATAGGTAAATAAAATTCGAAAGACCGACTTGTAGCAGGACCACGGTCGGCCGACTGGAATAACTGGTCGGTCGACCGAGGTCGTGGTCGGCCGACTGGAGTAGCTGGTCGGTCGACCACCCGCGTATGTATTCTTATTTCGTCTTTTCTTGTCAATTATAATATCCTGCAATGAGACCATAAGGAGACTTATAGGATATTAGTAATGACCTACCCAAGATTGAAAGATACGGGAAGGGCATTGGTTTACACCTTAAGACGGATAGGTTACTCAAGGCTGAAAGGTATGTGACCTGGGATTTAGGAATCACCCTTATTGTTGACACCAATAATTGTGAGACCTAGGAACTAATAGCATAGGCCGAAAGGAGCTATTAGGTAGCATAGACCTAAAAAGATATGTTACACCCCCTTACACGACTGCAATACATGTTGACCTTAGGATTTATTTTACCTTAGCTATTTATTACCCAGACATCCTGGCATCCCTTATTATTATATTTTATTCTCATCTTTTAATTCTTGTTTTATTTTAATCTTTGCCTTAGATATAGTAATCAACAATCAAACCCCCAAATTTGTTACCTTAAACAGAAACATCAAACAATAAACATTCCCCACCTCCTTGTGGTTCGACTCTGACTTTCACTATCTATTGTTAAAGTTAGGAATTATAAATTTTATCTTTGGTACCCTCAACGACGGGCATCACTACGTTCCATTCGGATTATCTTAGCGATTGCCGCATTTCATGACTATGAAATCTGGCAGATGGATGTTAAAACCGCCTTCTTAAACGGTTATTTGGAGGAAGAGTTGTACATGGTACAACCCGAAGGTTTTATTGATCCTGAACATCCTAAGAAGGTTTGCAAGCTTAAGCGTTCTATTTATGGACTTAAGCAAGCATCACGGAGTTGGAATCATCGTTTCAACCAAGTGATAAAAGAGAATGGTTTCATTCGATCAGTCGAGGAACCATGTCTATATATCAAGTCGAGTGGGAGCAAGATTGTATTCCTAGTAATGTATGTCGATGACATACTCCTGAATGGGAATGACATACCTCTCTTATCTTCGGTTAAAGCATGGTTGAAAAACCATTTCCAGATGAAAGATCTGGGAGAGGCACAAAGAATTTTGGGCATCCGTATCTACAGGGATAGATCACGACGGATGTTATCTCTCAGTCAGGAGTCTTATATAGATAAGATTCTAGAGAGATTCAGCATGACGAACTCCAAGAAAGGGTTCCTTCCTATGGCTACTGGGCTTCACTTGAGCAAGTCTCAAGAAGCTAAGACATCGGAAGAAAAAGAGCGCATGAGTCGGATTCCTTATGCTTCGGCTATAGGATCGATCATGTATGCCATGATATGCACACGTCCAGACGTTGCATATGCATTGAGTATGACAAGTCGATTCCAAGCACATCCAGGTGAACAACACTAGATGGCCGTGAAAAACATTCTTAAGTACCTAATGATGTGCCGGAATTCGCCGTCACTACCGGTCATCAAACAAGATTTTTAAACCCGAAGAAAAGTAGTATTTGGTTCGGGGTCGAACGCGAAGATGGTGGGGAAATTGAATAATTACGTTCTAATTAGAGCTTGAGTCGGGGGTAATAGTTTGGTTTTGAAATGACTAACAACTAAAGGTAAATTAAAGCAAATATATTAAGATTGAATCGATGAATAAAAGATACTAGGGTGTCGGGGGTACTAAGGTAGGTTGGTAGCGAATCATGCAAGAGGGTCTAAGGTCTCCATTATACTAGGTCTAGGTTTGTCTCGTATATCGATTCGACTCACCTAAAGTCGAACCCTATCCTAGCTCTCGCTACAAACAAGGTTAACTTAACATACATACATTTTCATGAAAGCCCTAGACCATCGTCAAAGACCAACAACAATAAGAATCATGCCCAACCGTCGTTGAGACATTTCATCAAACATATAACATGCACAAATGAAAACCTAGCAAAGAAGAGAACCAAATCCTAACCCTAAACAAAATTCATAACTACCAACAAACCAAAGCACACCCCTAACCCTAGTAGGGGAACTACTCACACATAACTAAGGCAAGCATGTAAACAATTGAAGCATAGATGATGAACATTATGGGAAATGATAAAAAGAAGCAAAAGATTAAAAAGAACTTGAGATAAATGTAAACAAATGAAAATACTAAACAAGAGAAAGGAGGATTATACCAATGCTTGCATTAAAGTGAAGAACTTGGATACAAATGAAGAATTCTTTCAAATATCTTCAAAATACACCCAAAACTACAAATGTAAACTATGGATCTTCTAGGACTAAGGAATGATTAACAAGAACTAAAAGATTAAAGTCAAATCTAAGAAAGGATTCAAGTTTTTAAGAGAGTTTTGATGGCTAAGTAATCTCAATGGAACAGTAAAAACCCTAAAATATGACTTAAAATATCTCAAAAGTTGCGTATCAAATAATAGACTAAGTGCGGGTTTATATAGTGTGCGAAAAACTGAAATCTGACTTTCAGCCGGTCAACCGGCTGCCGGTGGTGGACCGGTTGGGAGTCTTTCTGCAAACTTCTGAACTTTTCCTTCTTTTTCTTCAACTTGGATTGATTTTCAGCCGGCCGGCCGGCTGCCGGTCAGGCACCGGCTGGGGGGGCTTCTTTGATCATTCTGACTTTTTCTTCATTTTTTCAATATGTACAGGTATCACCAGCCGGTGGACCGGCTGCCGGTTGGCCACCGGCTGGGAACCCTTTTGCTAGAATCTGCCCAAAAACTTGTTTTCTTCAATCTTCGAAATTTGGCTAAGTATGGGATACGATCCCCAGCCGGTTGGCCGGCTGCCGGTTGGCCGGCTGCCGGTTGGCCGGCTGCCGGTTGGCCGGCTGCCGGTTGGCCGGCTGCCGGTTGGCCACCGGCTGGGAGGCCTGAACCAAATCCCTGTAAGTTTTGCTCATTTTGTCCAAAAGTCAAGTCAAGATCCCCAGCCGGCCTACCGGCCGCCGGCTGGGAACCGGCTGGGAGGACCTGGAAAGGTTTCTTGCATTCTCTTCTCAATTTCTTCACATTTTGCTCCAAATTCGTCTCGTTTGCTCCCGTTTCTTCAATCCCGCCACAATACCTACAAAATGTGAATCAAATAGAAATAGTCGAGGTAACGGGCATAAAAACGAGCAAAGGCACGCAAAATGAGGTCGAATCGGGACCAAAAATGAAGAATAAACAATGGAAAACATGACCAAAATATAGCTCATCACCTACGGAAGACTAAAGATTGGGGATTGACTTATGGAGGTGACACGAGGCTCTGCGCCACTGGTTATGCAGATGCTAGCTTCCAAACGGATCGAGACGACTCGAAATCTCAGTCTGGATTCATTTTTACTCTTAATGGCGCTGCTGTCAGCTGGAAAAGTTCGAAACAAAGTGTTACAGCAGATTGTACAACTGAGTCCGAGTACTATGCCGCTTCGGAAGTAGCTAAGGAAGCAATATGGATGCGTCAATTCTTACAAGGACTATCAGTAGTGCCTAGTTCGAATGACCCGATCACCGTTTATTGTGACAATAAAGGTGCCATCTTCCAAGCTAAGGAGCCTAAGTCTAGAAACAAGTCTAGACATGTACAACGGTAAGCTCATCTTATCAGAGATTACGTGGAGCAAAAGGAGATATTTATTGATAAGATCGCTACGGATGATAACATAGCAGATCCTCTCACTAAAGCATTACGACGTGATAAGCATGAAGGACACGTTAATTCCATGCGACTTAAATGTGTTCCTGAGTTGTAGTACTCTTTTATGAATTACATTCATTTTCTTGTGTACTCTATTACAACCTCATCGTTATGATATTTTATGTTTTGTTTTTCATGTGGAATTGTACGACAATTTTGAATACCACAAAGTGAACTGATTAACATTACATCGTTTTTGGTCCTTGATTACCCACTTGAGCTGATAACTCAGGTAATCATTTTGTGACGGTGGTTGATGGTGGGTTCAACGAGCCATAAGTCAAACAGTTGACTGACCAATCACAAAGGTGAGTTATACGGATATCTCGTAGGGCATATCGTGACAACGTTATGGAGTCCTAAATGTTTTATAACATTAGGTGTCAGGTCGTGGATAGGACCTCCATAGTGTTCCTTAGAGTCGAGTCTTTTGACTTTCAACTGTCTCTTGAGATTAAGGCAGATTTTTGGTAACTTTGGTTTCTTTCCCACGGTCTTCCGTAACAGGGGCCAAGAGGATTTTCACTGGGTTATTTCATGCTGCGCTTACATCTGCAGGATTCGAGTTGAGGGAAATATCCAAACCCTTATCAGGATTTTATCATTTCTCAGGGCCACTCGAGGAGTAATAACTGAAATGTATGGCCATGCTCGAATACAGATTCGTTTTATCAGTTAAGTTACTCTTTAGTCGGGGAAACCACTCTTGATGCAGATCACTTGTAGAATACGACCTTTGCGAATACGGATTTGCAAATTGTTTTACATTGAGTGGGAGAAATTTTAAAAGGATATGAGAATCGGTTATCGCACCTACACTTGTACGGACAAGTGGGAGTTTGTTGGAGCCGGTGTCCTCCACATGTAGTGTGATAACGTCATTGCACATACACTTGTACGGACAAGTGGGAGATTGTTGGGGCTGGTGTCCTTGACAGTTAGTACAATGAGTTATTAAAACTTTTAAAGGATCACAAGGGCATACTTCAGTATTATTATCAGTTGATCCACGTTTATCAACAACGGTTGGCTTGCTAGATAAGTTTGACGTTATTGTCATACGGATGGCGGTGATCAACTGGTCCCTATAAGTCACACTTATAGGACACGTTTGAGAGATGTGAAGGTATGAAAATACAGTCACATTTATGCCGAATACGACTAAACAGTTAGTCAGAGGTATTGACTATAAAATTAGTCAACGAGATGTTGAGATAATTATTTAATACGGATTAAATAATTTTAGCTAATACGAATTACATGATTAATTCTTAAATTAAATATAAACGGTTATATTTGATGAAATGCTTAATTCGCGTATTAATATACGCAGTTATATTAATTAAGCTAATTATACAACATCGTCATTTTATTATCAGACCATTATTAATGTATCGATTGCGCATTGTGACGAAGTAATACATTAATATCTGATAACATGTATACGATTTATAATTGTAACCCGCGGATTACATTTTAGCATTAGGGTCGAATCACGCATTAGAATAAGGTGAGAGTGGAAAGCCCACTCTCACCCTATGAGCATTCGGCCGAGTAGGGTTACATAAGGAGATGAATTCTCCTTTTGTCAGACTACACGAATTCATATTCTAAAACATTAGGGTTTTGAGAGCAGCTTTCTCCCAAAAACCTAAATCTCACATCAAAACTCACAAAAGCTCTCCCCATATTACAAGGCAATTGGAGAGTTATTTCTAGCACAATCGGCATCATCTCAGACGGATCTTGGGTGCAAGTTATAGGAGGGAATCTCTGTTGATTCATGTTCTTAGGCCATATTCGCAAGGACCTAAGGTTGTGCATCTTTTCTTTTCGATTTATGTTTTTCATTTTATGACGATATTCACATGTAAAATTTCGTTATAATCCTGTAATTTTAAGGGTGACTATACAGAAATTCCCCACAGTTACAACGCTGGCAGCAGGTACTGCAAGCACGAAAACACGTTTTATATCTTGGCGCCAACTTGCACCTCCTGCAACACCTTTCTTGGCAATATGTGTCATAATATTGAAGGTGCGTTTATTAGGTACGGGAAATTATTCATCGCAAAATCGATCACAGTTTAATTGTTTATGCAAAGGTTTTCTTACTTATATTTACCCCCGGAAATGCTTTATGAATCCGTTGTGCATGGTTTGCAATGCAGACTTCCAACTGTAGTTGCAACAAATGAAAACACATCCAAGAAGGACAATTTTGTATTCATTCATCATTTTCCCCAATTTCAATTTCATTTCCCCAATTTCAATTTCATTTTCCCCGATTTCATTTTCATTTTCCCCAATTTCATTTCCCCAATTTTCATTGTTGTTTTGTTGTACCTATAACCGAGGAAAGATCGTCAATAAGCGGATCTAGCAGCTGGAGCTGTAGAATAAAAAGCTTCCTTTTCTTATAGAACATACCATGAGGTTAATGGATTTTTTTCCTCCTAAACTAATTGCTTAAGAACTAGCAAGTCAAGTAGACCCAGAAATTTTAATGACACTTGTCGTAATCAAGCTAAGCCTCTCTTCAATAAGCATAGATGGAAATTTGGGGTACTTTTAGGAAATATTTTAGGGAAAAATTAGGTAAAATAAGTGAAATTGGTAAATAGAGGAATGAAGAACCAAAGTCTTATAATCGCGGGGGCAAAATAGTCATTTCAAGTGGATTTTTGCCTGAAAATGGGTTTGGGTGCAAGTTTTGAACGGAGCTATTAATTTGGGTGTAATTTATTAAATTAATTGAGGTGGAAGTAAATTTTAAAAAGTGGATTTGAGGTGGGTGTAATTGATAATTTACTCTATTTTTTTATTTATATTCGGTCCTTATAAAATTATTTTCGGCCAAAATATTTTAATTCATAATCGTATAATAAACAAAAACAAGCAAGTTTCATTTATACATTAATTATCATATAACAAATCTAATAAAAAAAAATTTGGGGAATCGTATAAAAATTGATCTATATTGTGTTGATTTAATTTTTATTATATCAACAAATAAATCATATAAACTAAGTCAATTTAACTTTTAAATTAACCAATATAGGGCCGAAAAAATCAAGAACTTATCGATTTAAATCAAGAAAATCAAGAAACGATTTAACATCATATGGAAAATCAATAACATACATATTAAAATAATTTTGAAGTCAATGCTCTGATACCACTTGTATGAGATATCATATATTTCATAATGAGATTAATCGTATTATTGTCATAAGGAATTATTATATCAAAATTAACTTTAATATGAATGCAACAAAAGTAATTAAATCGATATAAGAAGGGGAAAAAATAACCTTGGGTCCTTTGTTTTTGGCCTAAGAACAACCTAGTATAATATATTTTAAGGCATAAATTCCTCCTACCAATTGCACCGCCCGAGATGATCCAAAAATATGCCTCTCTCACGTGTTTTTTTTCGTTCGCGGCCGTGCTAGTGTCTCTCAAAAATTCGTTTGTGCTAGGGCTGAGATAATGAACTTATATATTATTGTTAATATAGAGTCCTTATGGAAATAATATTGTATAATCTTAACAAAATTAGAAGAACAAAATCTATATAAATCCATTGATTCACACGACACACAACAACCAAAATTGAAATCTCCTAACTCAAATAAAACTCTATTTTATTAGTTACTAGTGTATAACCCGTGCGTTGCACGGATTCTAAAATAATTGATTAAATGTAAAATGTTTAAGGGCGTCTTAGTCTCTATAGTTTAAAAAAGATTGTAAGACAATTATAGAGCCAATATAATTTGACTAACAGTATTTATTACTTCAACTTTGATTTTTTTGTTTATGAAAGGTAAGTAGTATATATCAAACCCAAAGTCAAATTACAAGGACATTCTAGAATAAATACAAAAACACTATGCTAAGCTCAGCCTTGTGTAAAGCTTCTTGGAAGATTTCGCTTCCCTGCCTCCATCTCGTGCATTTCCACACTCAAATCATCAATCCAGTAGCTGGACATAACAATTATTATGACACAAGTAGACTACCCACTCGTCCATAACATCTGCACTAAACAGACAATTTAGCTGCTGTTGTTGTTAAGAGTGAGAAACTCAAAAGCACAGCACCAGCCTACTCTACCAAGCTGCAACCGCTCACTGCTGCCAGTCACTGCCTCACAGCCCTGCAATTCTGCACAGAATAGAGCACATACTTGCATTTGCAGCAGGTTCCTTTTGCACAACCCTCAGCCACACTCACAATTTCCACCCACTGCGCATTATCACCACTGCCACCAGTCCCTGCATGTACAGGTATGCTCACGCTACAAGCCCATACAACAGCGCCTAAGCATTTAGATAATCTAGGCTCGGCCTAGTGAATATCTGCTCTGAAAAACGCTTCCTTGGCTTCATTCTTGCTCAATAACACACTCAAAGTAACCTTTTCCAGCAACTGTAAAATTGCTACTCAGATTGAGCTCCTGCACGCATGAACTGCAATCTGAAAAACACATTATAAATTACCTTACAGCCATCTGCAGCTGCAAATGCTTTTCGGCCAGCAATTCCTGATCTGCAACTGTACTGACCAGGCCAGTAAAACTACAGCATCAACTCTTTATTCCAATTCCAACAACTTCAGAATGCCACTATCCATATACAGCACACTTGAACTCCTGCTACTATTGCTCTGATTTGCACTCGTTGCCTCTGCCAGTCCCCTGTAGTAGCTTGCAGCAGCTCTGCCAAAGACTGCAACACTACCAGAGTTAGTGTACATCCCTGACACGCTCACTCCCAGCCCAAGAACAGCCAGTAAACATGAGCCAGATCAGCCTTCCAATCATCCGTAAGCAAAATGAGCAGAGAAACTGCCACCAAACTGCTACGAAAAAACTCCTATCTATCTGATATCGCTAGTGTACATAACTGATACACCCACGCCAGATCACATACAATCTGATGCAGACATATGTTCTTCTGAAGACAACTGTTCTTCTAAAGACAGTAGCTGGTGAACAAACTGATATATCCAGTCAGCCTCTGAACGTACCCAGCACCAAATGCCCCACAGTCACGCATTGTCGTGTTTATTAGGGCCTTTAGCAGGAAACATTACATCTCCCACGCTTGTCTTCCCTGACCGAACACCTAGCCTTCCTTTCCTAGAGCCCTGCAGCACTTCTATGAAGGTCTGACCCCCAAAACCCGAGACTACAGTTCCAGATTTGTCACTATTTCCAGACATGTGGCCTGTCCCAGTAGCTTTCACAACAGTGACAACAGCACACTTCTTTGTTGCAGGTTTCCAAACTTTCTCAACTAAGGGCTTGGTCTTGCCTATACCATGCCTGCAAAGATGGGTGTCATGCCCCATCTTGTTACATTTTTTGTATAGAATAGGTCTCAATTCATACACCACCTTCACCCGAACAACTACGTCATTCTTATCCTTGAAAGCTATTTGGTCTGGTAGTTTTTGGTCGACTTGCAGCTCAACCATAACCCTCGCATAATCCAAGCGGGTTTTACCCTCAGTCATATTATCCTTCTTCACAAATTTGCCAACTAAATTGGCTATTTTAGGAAGTCCTTCCCCCCAACATTTCATCGGTAAATGATGCAGTCTAATCCAAGCAGGCACAGACTAAATAGCTTTTTTCCTTAAGTCCAAGTTTTTCGACCAAGGCTTCACAATTAAAGGCTTGTTATCAAACAGATAATGCCCGGATTGCAAAACCTGTTCTTGCATCTCCATAGTCTTGAAGCGTACAATAAAAACCCCATTATGTAAGAACGAGATTTTATAACTTTGATTTAATTTCTGAAGAAATTGACTTTTGGATGACACATTGTGTAATGATATATATGAAACATCTTATAAATACTTAAGCCCCTTAATTTTTTTTGGTTCAATAAACCCCTAAGTTTTGTGTACTTTCATTCTAATAACTTTTCTAAACTCATTTATGAGTTAGATTACTATAATTTGGCGAGGAGAAATGAACAAAAATTACGGAGAAGGAAAATAGAATAGGGGATTGTATAGTGTATAGTATACGGAATTGAAAATAAGAAGTCGAGTAATAATTTGCTATGTTTATGATAATTTTGACCCAATTCTAAATTTTGGTAATATTTATTTTGACAAACAACAACATTATATGTCACTTGATTTTGTCGAATTGAAGTTATATAATTGGTCCTTATACTGAAACAACATGTTGACTTTATTCCTTAACTTTTCAATGTGGGATAAATTGCTACTTCTAATTAAAATTTTAAAAAATTTAATAGGTAGTTTAAAAAGTTAAAACTTTATTTTATAATTTACTCAACCGTCTAACATATCTATTCTAAAATTGTTTAATATCCTATTTCTTTTCTTTATTCCCCTAATTTTGCAATGGGAGATATATTGATACTTCTAGTTAAAATTTTAAAAATATTAAATTTTTAATTTTTTATGCCCTATTTCCTTTCTTTTTTTCCCCTAACTTTTTGATGTGGGTTATTATCGACTTTAAAAAAATTGTTTTATACCTTATTTTATTTATTTTTTCCCTTAACATTTTCATGTGAGATATATTGTCACTTTTAACTAAAATATAAATAAATAAATTATATAGGTAGTTAACAATGGATTAAGTCGTTTTCCTAACATGTATTATTTTTTACGGGTTTGTAGATATATCTATATACAAAAATACCCTTTTATTTATTTAATCTCTTGGGGGCAACAATTTTCTCCTTGGAATATGCTCATACAATCTTCGATTGAGAGTGATGATAGAGTTTGTATTCAATAATAAATAATTAGATGAGATTATGCATTAATATTCCACGATTCCATTGATTCTTATCATCATGAGACTAATGAAGTACTCTACAGTTCTACACTATACTGTTTAATTCGTAAAAATGGAATTTATTGAATAAGATAATTAAAAGAGTTAGTCTTCTCAATGACGACGTCTTAATAAGTTTATTGAAAGACTATTTCACACTTTCAAGAAAAACTAGTACTAAAGATAATAAAATAGGTATGAAACATGATTGAAGATAAAATAGGTACAATTACTATGCAAATAGGTACGAAATTACTATGTCACAATCAATAATAAAAGGGTCACGAGAAAACAAATAAATGGGTACGAAAAAAATGCTCTTTCAATAATTTAAGTGTAATTGAAAAGTTAAGAGGCGGTAAGTAGACCAACTAACAACAATTGAATTTCTGCATATACTTCGTAAATGCGAATCATGATGAATGGACAGATTCTTATAAAATTAGTTTCTCCATATAACCAAGGATTAAAAACTGAAATTCCGGTGATACATTGGCCTGAAAATTTAAAAAGGGTTTTTATTTCACATTTTGAAAAAGTTAAGGGGCCAATTATTCCAATTTCACAATCCACTAAAGTAAAGTGGTAACCGTATTTTTTTAATTAATTCTACTACTTAATATTATCTATTTTAAAATTGTTTGATACCATATTTTCTTTCTTTATTTTCCTAATTTTTCGATGTGAGATATATTGCTTCTCCTAATTAAAATTTTAAAACTATTTTATACCCTATTTTCTTTTTTTTATTCTCCTAATTTTTCGATGGGGGATATATTATCACTCATACTTATAATTTAAAAAATATTTAAATTCAAAAATTGTTTTATACCATATTTTTTTCTTTATTCTCCTAACTTTTCGACGTGGTATATATATTACTACCTCTAATTCAAATCTACAAAAAAAAAGTGTTTCAAAAAAGTATATTTTTTTTATTTCTTTGTTTCCTAATTAAAATTTTATAGCTATTTTATACCCAATTTTATTTTTTTATTTTCCTAATTTTGCGATGTTGAATATATTGTCACTTATACCTATAATTTTAAAATATTTTAATTCTAAAATTGTTTTATACCCTATTTTTTTCCTTTAATCCCCTAACTTTTCGATTTGGGATATATATTACTATTTCTAATTCAAATCTACAAAAATTTAAACAAAAATAAGTGTTATAAAAAAGTATATCTCTTTTATTTTCTTTGTTTCCTTAATTTTTCGATGTTGGATACACTCTATTCCTAACTAAAATTTATAAAATATTAAAAATTTAAAATTGTGTCACCCTATTTTCTTTCTTTATTCTCCTAAAAATCTAAAACCTTACAAAATTTAAATAAGTAGTTTCTAATAGCATTTAATTTTTTTCGATGTCGGATGTATTACCAGTCTTAATCATAATTTAAAATTTTTAAAAATATTCAAATTCTATAATTTTTTAAAGTGTGATTTAAAGCCACTTCTAATTATAATTCAAAAATTATTCCAATTCTAAACTTTTTTTTTTTTTGCAGAAAAGCAAAGGGTCTTTATTTCATAAAATATGAAGGAATTACAAGACCCCAAAAGCTAAACTACAAAGGAAACCAGTGTGGCCCCCTATCTAAAAAAACCCCATTGGGGAAAAAATAAAACAGAACAGATGTGAACTGTTAATCCAGAAAAACATTGCTTTTGGGGGAAAGCAATGTGAAAAAATCGGTAGCCACAAACGAGGAAGCTAACACAAAAAATCCCTAGACGCCAAAAAGATCAATACAAATGACGTTGCACACTTAATTCGTCTAACCCCCAAGAGTGAAAAGAAAGACGAATTGTGACTTGATTCAAAATCAGATGAACAACTGCTTCCATTGTAGCTTCTCGGTTGTGGAAAATACGAGTGTTGCGTTCATTCCAAAGGTTGTAGATAGTGGCTAGGAGAGCACATCTACGTCTTCTTTTTTGCCAGCTCACGCCTCGATTGTGATGAACATACCAATTAAGGATGGCTGCCAAATCAGAAGCATAGGTAGAAAAATTAAAGTGTTGTTGAACAGCTTCCCAAATTTGAGCAGCCCATTGACAAGTGAAGAACAAGTGGGAGTGAGACTCCGCCTCCTCTTTGCAAAGGACACAACGATTCACCCAGTTAAAGCCCCTGCGAATAAACAGATCAATCGTGGGCAGCTTATTTTGAATAGCTAGGTGTCCAATAAAGACGTGCTTAGGGATGTTAGCACGCTCATGCACAGTCTTGTACCACGAAACGGCAGGCCCATGAATACGGAAAAAACCGTATATATCCTCGGCTTCATAACGCGGCATCACCTGCAACATTCTCTGAGCATGGTCAGCCCCTACAATAGCAAATAATTCATTTTTAATCAACACAACATTGTTCCAAAACCATGAAGCCGAGGTGGTAGTGGAGGCTTCCCATATGGTCTTGCTATTTAAATGATAAGCTTGCACTCATCTAACCCATAGAGAATTAGGTTGGGTAATAATCTTCCAAATCCATTTAATTGCCTGCGTTTTCGTCCAACTCAGAATTTCCCGAATATCAAAGCCTCCCTCAGATTTTGGACGACATAAGAGACTCCATTTCTGACTGACAAGCTTCTTCCCTCCATCAATATTGCCCCAAAGGAAGTCTTTACAAAGCTTAACAATTCGCTTGATCACCCCTTTAGGAAGGAGGACACAAGCACCCCAGAAATTATGAAGACCAAACAAGACGGAGTTAATAAGTTGAGCTTTTCCAGCATAAGAAATAAGCTTATTAGACCACGTATCAATTCGAGCCTTAATTTTATCAATAAGGGGAGTGAACATACCAATAGTGAGACGAGAAGTATAAAGAGGAAGCCCAAGATAGCGAAAGGGAAAAGTCCCTTCAGTAAAACCTGTGGAGCTTAAAATTAAGCTCTTGACAGTAGGGGAAACGCCACCAAAATAAACAGAGGTTTTAAGAGGGTTAGCAGAAAGACCGGAATAGCCAGAGAAAATTTAAAGACAGTTGGCCACGGCTTGGACATAGGGAAGGTCACCCCTAGTAAAAACAAGCAAGTCATCCGCAAAAACCAAATGGGTCAGCTTAAGCTTAACGCACTTAGGGTGATAAGAGAAAGCATTGTAAGTAGGAAGATTTCTGAGATGTCGAGAGAGAACTTCCATACAAAGGACGAAGAGGTAAGGAGAGAGGGGATCACCTTGTCTAAGACCTCTCTTACCCGGAAAAAATCCTTCAACTGAGCCATTAACATTGATAGAGTACCAAGGAGTGGTAACACACACCATAATCCATTTGACAAACCTCGTAGGCAATCCATAATGGTGGAGGCAATCCTGCAAAAAATTCCAGTTAACTGAATCAAAGGCTTTCTTAATATCTACCTGAACAATGCATCGAGGAGATATTAAAGCTCTTGAGTATTTTGAAGCAAGTTCATGGGCAAGGAAAGTATTATCAAGAATATCGCAAATTCTAAAGTTGTTTTATACCATACTTTCTTTTTTTGTTCTCCTAATTTTTTTAATGTGGGATATATTGTCACTCATACTATAATTTAAAAAAAACATTTAAATTCTAAAATTGTTTTATACCCTATTTTTTTCTTTATTTCCCTAACTTTTCAATGTGGGATATATATTGCTACTCCTAATTCAAATCTACAAATTTTTTTAAAAAATTCAAGTGTTTTAAGTGTTACAAATTTTTAAAAAAAATTTAAGTGTTATAAAATGTAAAATTTTGTCACCCTATTTTCTTTCTTTATTCTCCTAAAAATCTAAAATCTTACGAAATTTAAATAAGTAGTTTCTAATAGCCTTTAATTTTTTCGATGTCGGATGTATAACCACTCTTAATTATAACTTAAAAATTTTAAAATATTCAAATTTTATGATTTTTGAATGTGGGATTTAAAGCCACTTCTAATTATAATTCAACAATTATTCAAATTCTAAAATTGTTTTATACCCTATTTTCTTTCTCTATTCCTCTGACTTTTCGATGTGGGATATATTACTACTTATAATCAAAATAAAAAAAATTAAATAAGCGTTTTAAAAGAGTTGGAGACTACGACGTCACTCGAAAAAAAGCGTCAAATATATATTTATATTGATTGATTAGAAGCTATTTTTTTAGAAGCTATTTTTTTGGTAAGTTATTATATATATATATATATATATATATATATATATATATATATATATATATATATATATATATATATATATATATATATATATATATATATATATATATATATATATATATATATATATATATATATATATATATATATATATATATATATATATATATATATCACAATATATGGATACCATAACCAATAAGCAAGCTTATTTCGGTCCAGTTGGGTGACATATTTCGGAAAACATTTTTCCTGAGTCTTAACCAATATTATAATTTAACATATATATATATATATATATATATATATATATATATATATATATATATATTAGGAGAATATAATTAATTATCGTATAATCAATTAATTATAATATCGTATATTAAAACTTATGTCATTTATAAATATAACATTTATATTTATTTAGAATTAACATTTTAATTCATTTCTCCTTCTAATCATCTAACTAGTTTTTCTACCCGTGAAAAATTACGGGTTATTTTTTGGATGTCCTTTGGCTATTTTCTAATTAATTTTTCTTTTAAATTAAATAATTTGATTGTTTTCTACTTGTCAATTAATACATTACCAGTATTATTGCAATTGTATATGAAATGCAATGGCGGAAATGTAATCAATTAACATCTCTGTTATTTTATTCTTTGATTTTTTTTTATTTTTTGACTTAAAAATAAATTGGGTTGGAATATTTGTTGCCAACTTATTATGATAATTTTAAATATTCTCAATACAATTAGAATCATATCATCAAAAATAACATTTTGGGTCATAAAAATTTTAGAAAATTGAAGATCAGAATAACATTATATTCTCTACGTAATTCTCCTTTATAGTTCGACTTGTATATAAACTATTTAGAGTCCAGTTAATATGTACATGTTTTGTGTTTTTTTTTAGTTTATTACCAACCACCATTTTTTTATGAGTCAAAATAAATTAAAGTTGATAAAAATACCAAGTTTAAGCACCAATGTATTAATATAGGTAATAATTTTTTGTTTGAATTGACAAAAAGAGAAGAAGATTATCGTATAAAGTCAAGGTCGGGGCCTAGGGTCAATAGATTATCGTCGCACTCATTAACAACATTATCAAGTGTTAACATTCTTAAATTTGAACTTCTTCTATTAAAATCCATATAAGAAAACAATGATACCAATATCTTTAGCCATAATTCGTATAACCGATATTTGTATTTGTACCAGATATCATTTTTTGTCTTTACATAGTAAAGAACAATTCATTGCAACATTGTTGTATTTAGTAAGCCATTATTATTCAAATGCTCTTAAAATGTTTTTTTTTCATATATAAAATGTACAAATGCAGAACTTATAAAGTGTACAATATGTTCTCATCTAAGTTGTTTCATTTTTATTCCATCATTCTCTACTTTGGTGAAGTTATATCTCATTTTGTAACGAATGATATGTAATTACATGACAATAATAAAATGGCCATAACTTACATATTTTTGCATTCACCCATAAATCATGAATGGTTGGAATGTATGGTGATCGTCTAAATAACATATTTGACAATATTTTGTAATAAGATAATAATGGCGGATGAAAAAAGGGGTGTAATAAGAGATTAGGCATAAAAATAAGACATGGTCCATTTTATAGGTTTAATGATCAGTCTAATTTTCACAATCAACTATTGTTTTCTTTTGATGATCTATCGTTTACAATATTTTAGTAAGATAATAATGATAAATGAAAAAAGGTGTAATATGAGATTTGGCAAAGATCGGGTCCATTTTTTATTAGTATAAATGTATAATGTATATATCTAGATTTTATATATACGACACTCAACTATATATGATAATTTATAACCCCATATAATTTAGAAAAAAATACAAACGGAGATGGCTATCAATTGTCACTTTCTTAAAAAAATAGTAATAAAAAAGTTAGTTTTTCAAAGAAGATAAAATCAAATTTGCTATTAAAATGCATATTTTATACTAAAATATCACCCTTCAAAATTAAATTTCATAAATTTAGAATTTAATTATATAGAGATAAAAAAACTTTCATGGAGAAATCAAAGATTTAATTTATTTATTGTCTAAAAACCAAATTTACCCGCGCATGACATTATTAGTTAGCTAGGCCAATGATTTTAAGAAAACGCCTTCACAACCGCCTACACAACATAAGACAAACAAAAAACACCACGAATTAGTAATTTATCTATAAAATTCAAGGAAACCAAATAAACTTCTCAAATTTGAATGATATATGTTAAACACAGAAACTTAGGAGAGACCGCCTCTCAATAATTAATGAGAGACGACCCATCTTTAATCAAATGGTTCCAAATCATACCATATTATAATATGGTAATTAATTTTAAATAATTCAATTTATAATTAATTAGTCAACCAATAATCTTGTGAGAAGATTGACCTTCCTTATTTTGTGAGATTCACATTTATGAGTATCCAATTCCAAAAAAAATAAACAATTCAGAAAGATTTTGAATCCAATATTCACCAAATATTCACGCATGATTTTGAAGAAAAATTTCGATTCCAATATTCACGCATTATTTTGAATCATTATTCATCCATTATTCACGCTAGATTTTGATTCCAATTCAGAAAAAACTAAATACACAGTTCTAAAGAATCAACACTCATCCATTGTTCACGCAAGATTTCGATTCCAATTCAGAAACAACGATGAATATGGAAGAACATGACGATCCGATGGAATTAGAAGGTATTATTAATCACGCCTAATGTACTTATTTTGTTGTAAAAAATTTTTGTTGCAAACTAATCAATTATTCTTGTAAGTTGTAGCATTGGCAATGATGAAAAATACAGTAGATGATGATTCGACGCCATTTGAGGTTGAGGAAGATGATCTCAAAATAACAGAGGATGATGGTAAACTATTATTTCATCATACTTACAACAATTTAGTACTTGTTTTTCTATTATGCTTACAGTCGGTTTAACCTAAGTAACATATTGCATGAATTTCGTACTTGTTTTTTCTTTTTATGGACTAACAGATTAACATGTACAAAATAGAAAAAAATGATACGTTTGGCCTACAAATTTTTACTAATACGAAATAAATTATAACATGTACAAAATAAAAAAGGATACGTTTAGCCTATAAATTTGTACTAATACGAAAACTAATATAACATGTACAAAATAAACAAAATTGCGACGTTTAGCCTGTAAACTTGTACTACTACGAAATCTAATATAACATGTACTAAATTGTTAAAATCAATTTCGTATGTTCAATTCCTTGTTACGTACCAACAGTATGGTAACATTAATTTCGTACCCTTTTTTTTGTATATGTATTTTGTAACTTGGGTACTTCTTATTATGATGTAGGTGTCATTGCAAATGAAGTAGACATAGCTGACTCATTACTTGGGGCTAAAGCTTTGAAATGGGAAGGATTATACAAATTATATGTTCAGCATTCAAAATGTGTAGGATTTGGGGTAAAGAAATGGTGCACTCGTACAAACAAAGCTGTACCACCGTTGGTGACGGAAAAATACTTTGCATGCTCATGTCAGGGGGACACAAATTCGGGTAAAAAATGCAAGTCAATTAGTGAAAGTCCACCATCTTCAATTAACGAAAAAAAACGCAAGCAACGGACTACCCTAATACTGGATGTTTAGCAAAGTTGAGAGTGAAGTATAATAACGATTACAATTTATACGAAGTCGTGATGCATGTAGTTGCCCATAATCACCCATTAACACCACCAGAATGGCATCACCATCATCGCTCTGAAAGAGCAATACCGCCTGAGGAGGGTGAGGTTATACGGATTATATATGACAGAAGCTAGGCTTCCCCCTACTGCTCAATATCGTCTTTTGGCTGCATCTTGCGGTGGTGAAGAATATGTAGGGCATACTAAGAAGGACCACCTCAATTTCGTTCATAGGCTTAAGATAAAAATAATTGCACGTGGAGATGCACAAAATGTTGTTGACATGCTACAAAAAAGGGCAGAAGAGGATCCTTCCTTCTTTTATAGAATTAAGTACGATTCTCAGAAAAGAGTACAAAATCTTTTTTGGAGGGATTCAATGATGAAGGAGGACTATGCTATTTATCATGATGTTGTAATTTTCGATACCACTTATCGCACAAATAGATACAACCTTATATGTGGTGCCTTTGTTGGTGTTAATAATCACTGGTCAAATGTGATGTTCGGTTGTGCGTTCCTTTCCGACGAGAAGCAGGAGTCCTTTGAATGGTTGTTTAACACTTTTAATGAATCAATGGGTAGTGATATCTTCCCTTCGTCCATACTTACCGATCAAGATAAAGCTATGTCAAATGCTATAGAGAAGGTTTGTATTTACACACATTTTCGTTTTATTAATTAATGAATAAATGTAAAAATTGTTGCGATTACATTCCTAACATTTACGAATATAATTATGCGAAACTGTTATTGATATTTTTAAATTTTGTACATATATTGATTTAAAAAATTTGGGTTTTGATGAAGTACGTGGGTATTGTGCGCATTATTTTGGAGTACGTGGGTATTGTGCACATTATTATATTAAAAAATAATAGTTTTGATGAAGTATGTGGGTTTTGATGAAGTACGTGGTTATATGATTTAGCTTGATGGGTATTTGTGTGTTCATAATTTAAGTAGTTGAGCATATTGTTTAGACTTTGTTTACTGTAATTCGTTGATTATTCAATTGCGGGTATCTTTCCTTATTTTGGAATTGATACGTTCATCCACTAAATTTGTACTAATACGAAATCTAATATAACATGTACAAAAAAATTGATACGTTTATCCTATAATTTTGTACTAATACGAAAGCATATATAACATGTACTAATATAATTTATTTTACGAAACTGACTTTGGCTTTTGTTGTTATCAATGTAGGTTTTTCCAATGTCACGACATCGACTTTGTCAGTGGCACATACAACAGAATGCTATATCTCATTTTGGTCTCCTTAAGCATGACGCATCATTCCAACATGTTTTCAACAAATGTCTTAAAGGATGCTTTAACCCGGATGAGTTTCAATTAACTTGGAATAAGATGATATATGAATTTGGATTGGAGGGTCATGAATGGTTCAATCGGTTATACGAAATTCGAGAAAAGTGGTCTACTGCATTTAGTAAGGATTTTTTCTCCGCTGGCATCCTTTCATCTCAAAGAAGTGAAAGTACAAATCATGCTATTGGCTTTCAAGCTAATAAAACCACTTCGCTCACTGATTTCTTTGATATTTATAATGACACTATAAAGAGGTGGAGGAGTGAGGAGGAGAAAAATGAATTTCAATGCAGTAGATCGACACCTTCATCAAATATGTCCACAGTGGGACTTATTGTAAAACCCCTCTGTGGGGAATATAGCATGTATTCGCCCTAAACTTGCAGGATTATAATGAAATTTACAGTTGTGATTATTGTCATAAGATAAATAAAAACATGAAAAAGAATACAACCTTGGGTCCTTGCTTGAATAGGCCTAAGAACAGGAATTAAAGTAAATTCCCTCCTATAACTTGCACCCAAGACTTGATTGAGATGATGCCGCGTGTGCTAGAAAATACTCTCCAATTGCCTTGCAATATGGGGAGAGCTATTGAGGTTTTAGATGTGAGATCTGAGCTTTGGGAGAAGAATGCTCTCAAAAACCCTAATTTTTCTTTGAGATTTGTTTTGTCAGTGAAAACAAGAGTAGTCTGACATAAGGAGAAGTCTCCTCCTTATGTACCATTTGGCCGAAATTCTCGAATAGGGTAAGAGTGGGCTTTCCACTCTTACCTTATTCTGATTCGTGATTCGACCCATTTAGCTAAAAGTTATTCGCGGGTTTTATTTATAAATCGTAACATGTTATCAGATATTAATACAGTCGATATATTAATAATGGTCTGATAAAAACGATATTGTATAATTACCCAAATTAATATAACAGTTTATATTAATTCGCGAATACAATATTTAATTAAATATAACCGTTTATATTTAATTTACGAATTAATCATGTAATCCGTATTAGCTAAAATTATTTAATCTGTATAAAATAATAATCTCAACATCTTATTGACTAATTTAATAGTCAATACCTCTGACTAACTGTTTAGTCATATTCGGCATAAATGTGACTGTATTTTCATACTTTCACATCTCTCAAACGTGTCCTACAGGTGTGACGTATAGGGACCAGTTGACCACCGCCATCCGTATGACAATAACGTCAAACTTATCTAGCAAGCCAACCGTTATTGATAAACGTGGATCAACTGGTAATAATACTGAAGTATGCCCTTGTGATCCTTAAAGAGATTTAATAAGTCATTGTACTTAATTGTCAAGGACACTAGCCCCAACACCCTCGCGAAAGCGGAAATATAAAACATACAAAGTACCAAAAATGCAGCGGAATTTAAAACTTTTTACATAACTAACATGCGAGGTAAAATAAAACTGGAAATGAAAGTAAAATATAAATATACAATCAGCCTGGGATGGCGCATCCTTACAGGCACTCAAAACTGAAATGTAACTAAGTCTAACTAACGTAAACGTGTAGGTCAATCGATGAATAGGATCATCGCTCGCTAGCTCCATGCAACCCTCTGCCAACCACCTACATACATGTAAACATGTACGCCACAATCAGTGGGGAGTGACTAGAGTTCTCCTAGCCACCTTATGTAACGACACATAACACATAAAGCAATACAGAATACTCCAACATATATCAACATGTGAAGCATAAATATCTCATCAACTGATCTCATACTATCATGCGAACTCAAATGCACGGCTCTCAACCAACTTCATAAACCGTTAGGAAGGAGAGCCGGTTTCCCTACTGGTTGTCCAGTCGGGGGGTCTTTCAATCCAACTATTTATGAAACCGATCATAGAGTCATCCAATGCCTTGGATGAACAAACTATAACTCAACAATGTAATCATCAACTTCATCATGCATATCTGACACTATACCAAACTCTAGGCAAGCAGATATAACACAAACACTAGCAATGGGTCCAGAGGTGAACTTAACACATATCCCACTACCAAACTATGTCGGGTCCAGAGGTGAACTTAACACATATCCCAACATGCAAATCAAGTAAAGGGTCCAGAGGTGAACTTAACACATATCCCTATACTTGCAATTCAAGAAAAGGGTCCAGAGGTGAGCTTAACACATATCCCTAATCACAATTCAGTAATGGGTCCAGAGGTGAGCTTAACACATATCCCACTACAAACAAATGTCGGGTCCAGAGGTGAGCTTAACACATATCCCAACACACAGCTATCGCACAACGGGTCCAGAGGTGAGCTTAACACATATCCCGTGTACGACAAGCGATCACGTGTCAGGTCCAGAGGTGAGCTTAACACATATCCTGACACGCCACAAGCAAAACACGTAACGGGTCCAGAGGTGAGCTTAACACATATCCCGTCACGCGACATACAAAACACGTAATGGGTCCAGAGGTGAGCTTAACACATATCCCATCACGCGACATCCAACTTAACCATTAACATCCAAAGATAGAAACTAACCTATAGTTCTAACTTCTTAAACCACTAAACAACACTTAATTGATCCCGGGAACTAAGACGAGGGAGAGCCGGTTTCCCTTTCGGTTACCCGACCGGGGGGTCTCTATCCTCACTCCATTCCCGAACCCAATATAATGTCGCCCATCCTCCGGGGACCTCAAATACATATCAAAGATACAAGGAACGAGTTTCAATCAAAACCGATCAACCGATTAAGAGTTATACCCAATTTACGAATCAAAAACACTTACAGGGGCCCCCAGCCGGTCGGCAGGCAGCCGGTCGGCCGGCTGGTGGTCCTCTCAGCCTTCCTTTCTTTGCTAAAAACAAAAACAACACAAAGGGAGTCCCAGCCGGTCGGCAGGCAGCCGGTCGGCCGGCTGGGAACCCAAATTGCCTAGCCTTCTCAAAATTCGCAAAAACACTCAAATGTACTCCCAGCCGGCTGGCAGGCGGCCGGTCTGCCGGCTGGGCATGCAATTACTACCTAAGTCAGGTCTTCGCAAAAATCACAAAAGACGCTCTCAGCCGGTCGACCGGCGGCCGGTCGGTCGACCGGCTCAGAGAACCTGATCAGAAATCGCATTTTCCAGCTACTTCAAAACTTCACACAATCGATACCAAAGCTTGAGAATCGCTACAAGCAAAGTTTACTCAACATTACTAACCACTATGTAACATTATCTAACAGCAATTCAACCCATAACAATCCTCAAAATGATTATAACAAGTATCTGTCGCAAACATGAAATTTCTGAAAAATAGCTTAAGAACATGTGAAACAACAACAAGGCACGAATTCAACATGTATAAACAATCCTAAACATGTTACTAAGTCCATTAACATCATTCTTAAACAAAAATCAGAAACATTAAGGAAAACACATCAAAACTTGCTAATATTCACAATAAGGCCGAGTTTCTCATTATCGTCACCTTATAACTTCTTAAACCAACATGAATCCGACTCCAAGCTACTCCTTTTGTCCAAGTCTGCGCTAGAAACACAACAAACATCCGTAAACCTCGAAAAACGTGACCTTAGGGTCACGGTCAGAATATAAGACGGAATTATTTTGGAGAAATTCTTACCTAGAAAGATGGAGGGCGAGAAGAGGAATCCGTGGCCGCGAAAATCGCCTCAATCGGATAAGAAACGAAGATTCTATGAGAGTTTTAAGATTGAAGGAGGAGGAAACCAAAAATGGTGTTTGTTGTTAAGTTTACAAATCTGAAAAATGAAATGAAGGAAAGAGGTGGAAGATGGTGGGGTTAGGGTTTTGTGAGGAAAAAAGAGGGGAAATGGATCCATTACTAAGTTAGGCCCATAAGACAAGTTTTAAGACGGTTTAAGCTAAAAACACCGACTTAAGGTAACTATAAACTTAAGACAATATAAATATTTCCGGACTATGAAATTAAATTGCTAAGACGTAAATTACGCAATTAAATGAAACCTTATTTAAATCCTTTAAAAATGTTCTCACATAAATTAATCAGTTATTTAAATGAAATCCCAAAAATTACGAAATATAAATTATTTCTCGAACTTGGACTTAAAATCATTAAACTTCTAAGTCCCGAAATATTGGGATGTTACAATCACCCCATCTTTCAAAAAGTTTCGTCCTCGAAACTTGAAGACAGAAATAAGTACTAAAACAACTTTAACTACCAAAACGTACTACCCGGGTTATGGTAACCCAAAACTTTATCTTTCAAAAATTTCCAAGAAGAAAAGATTTTAAGGTACAAGTCTCTGTCAATGGACATTGGGATTCTCGTTACGTATTTAAGAGTCCGACATTCCAAATTTGAGACGAGTCCCAAATTTAAATCAGTCAAAATTCAAAATTTAGATTGATTCGGTGTTGATAAGCACAGCACAGGTTATCAGACGTCTCCAATAACAAGTTCCAGTGGCATTCAACGCTGAAATCCCTCAAAGTTGTAAAACACTCTGCTCTTTAAAACCAAGTTTTCTTCAAAATTTACCTTTATTCTCAAATTCTTGAAAGAGTAAAATTGCAACAACGACAAAAAGGCCGCCTTCACCAAAAGGGAAAGCAGTTTCAAATTCTCGAAACAATTAAGTCTTTTCCAAAAACTACAAACTTTCAGAGTTAACAATGGGAAACAAATTTCAAAAACAATCACCGTGAGGGTAGAAACATCCAAAAGATTACTTTCGACACGAAGTGTTGAGAGTTTTTAGTTTCACAGCTGACAGAACATATAAGGAAGGATCGAAAGAACGAACAACCGGGTTAGAGGTCGAGGAAGACGATAACTCTTGCCAAACATGGGTACACTAACCGCTCAATCCATAATCAAAACATCGATACA
This sequence comes from Silene conica, assembly GCA_029255685.2. Lineage (NCBI taxonomy): Eukaryota > Viridiplantae > Streptophyta > Magnoliopsida > Caryophyllales > Caryophyllaceae > Silene > Silene conica. The sequence goes on along the minus strand of CM055312.2, from coordinate 71,209,428 downwards.
ACGATTTCTAGTATATCCCAAGAAGGACAGTTCAAGTGATCTCTAGCCTCTCAATGGTTTCACGATCCCTCTTACTATCATCTCATCTACAGAACAAGGTATTCCTCAACAAGAAGGTTTCCAAAACTCTCACTCAGTTCACACTAGAATCCGTTTAACCACGGTTAAGGACCTCACACCCAAGGTGGAAACCTAATACACATACCCCAGACCAAGGTTCACGCACTTTCAGCACTTCAAACCAGAATTCTATTACCATGACACCGAACCTCGAAAACCAAAATATGGCATTCATCATCCTATAACCTTAACTTTTAACAGTTCGATTCTAGCTAACCTATTCCACAAGGTTCGACATCCTAAATTCCCAAATTTTATTACCACAATGATCATTCAAATCAAGACCTTACTAAGGTAACAACTCTTAAATCCTCTTGTTTCTAACCACTTACCAACAATCTACATCCCAAGAAAAGTTCCAAGGAAGTAACCACTTTCACTCCTACGGTTCCCATAAGGTTTAGGCATTCACATTCCGAGATTCCTCAATTGATATTTATGAACACTTATAAGTTTCAAATTTCCACTCTACGATTACCTCAAACATCAACGGTTACCTGTAAGTACATCAATAGGCAATTGCCGAGGTTCCATAAGTAACTCACGGTCAACACTCAGTCAGCTCTATAAGTCCACTTGTAAATGTCTCAATTTCTCACACCGTTACCAATAACTCTCGTTCCTCAAGTATGTGGTCCTTTCTGCATTACCAAAAGTTCCTCAAGATTAAGTAGCACTAACTTACATAATTCATCAATTTAACCACATCATCACCATCTTAAGCAGGTACCTCCAAAATAACCTAAGACTCCAAGTATCGTATTTAAATCCTCAAATGGTACTTCCAAATCTACCATCACCACTTACATCTAGCCATCTAACATGAAGCTTTCAAGACGGCTCACTATCCAATATCACCCAAATATTATTATCACAACTCTCTCAACCAAACTTTGACAACGCAAAACCAGGTATTCCACAAGGCAAGTTTCACTACTCCAAGAACAAGTCGATCCCGCCACTAATCTAAATGAAAAGGAACAAGGCTCACAGAAGAGGAGATGAGATACGAACTTCAGGGATAACCATGACATAGGTCTCGAGAGAGACGCACGAGAGACGGCTCGAGGAACAACGAGATGTCAAGGTAAGGAACTTAGGCTATGGACTCCAATAAAATTGAAGCCATGATCGGAAGGAGAAGTAAAGGAGAAGAAAGGAGAGAGAAGCGACGTGAAAAGAACGATTGTGGAATCTTCCAAGTGCGGGTTTCTCACTATTCTCGCGGGATTCTCACTTCTTACTTCCCAAATGCAGTCATTAAATTATCGGTTCTCATGAACAATTCCTCCAAGGATTTATATACCCTAATCTTCCAAACTTTAAACGATATCATCATTACAACTACCTATTCCCAAAAGTTTGAGATGTCTCATCTCTGCTAGTCCCTCAAATGACAATTCAATAACACTTTCAGGTCATCACCCCTATATGCTATATCCACTTTACTTACCTCACTGTCCACAAGTTAACAATTTTTAACCATCAAGTTTCTGAACTTCCATCTCTCAATAAAGTACTTCATTCCATCCACATACTGGTGGTGAAACTTCAAATTTCTCTTAAGTTTTTCAATAAATAAACGCTAAGATTTATTAAGCCACCTAGATAGGGTCACATAGTGATTCACTTCCTCTAAGCTTAAGTCAACCTCTTCGAGTATTCCACTATTATAGCAAATGATTCGTATTCCTCAACAATGGGCCTTTCTCAGCTCAATCACTCACCTAAGTCAAGTGATACTAACTCACTTCATCATACACTCATCATCATTAGCATCTTAAGCCTATTCTTTCAGGTTGCTCTATAACCTCAAGTATCTTATCTAACTCCTTAAACAGTACTCTTCAATCCACATATTTTCACGATCTAGCATGGTTCTCAAGGTTAGGTTCCACCAAATACTAAGTATACAACTCAACCTTCAAGCGAGTATCCTATCACTCACTTTTACTCTCCCAATTGGATAGACAACTAGACCCTTGGATCACCAAAACATGTCTCTCGATACCTCTTAAGTTATTCCTCAAATAACAATATTTCTCATAACACAGCTTACGGTTGTCCTAAGACTAGTTCCTCCAAATCCAATAAAAGGGAAAGTTACCTAGCTTAAGAAAGCAAGCAACAAGGTTAAGCTGAAAAGATATGAAGATCTGTTCAAGTGAGATAGACAAATATTCTAAAAGAAGGATGTGCATCCGGAGTTATCGAAGAAGGTAGTGCACCAAGAAAGAGGAGTATCTTCAAGGCTCAGAAGCATTCTCCAACAGTAGCACGAACCTTCTAACTTCGGTAGAAACTCCGATCTCCACCGTCAAATGGACAAGCCCACGGTTCGTCGATTGAAAGATATAAAAGTGAAATCAATGACAATCAACAAACACGTTAGAGCCTAATAAAATCAATCACAAAACAGACTACAATATAAGTCCTTAAATCTACCCCATCTCTCATTCATTATTCAATTATATGGTCAAGTTAAGGTTGGGGGTTACATGAGTGCGTCGGGAACGATAACGCTCTGATACCAACTGTAAAACCCCTCGCGAAAGCGGAAATATAAAACATACAAAGTACCAAAAATGCAGCGGAATTTAAAACTTTTTACATAACTAACATGCGAGGTGAAATAAAACTGGAACTGAAAGTAAAATATAAATATACAATCAGCCTGGGATGGCGCATCCTTACAGGCACTCAAAACTGAAATGTAACTAAGTCTAACTAACGTAAACGTGTAGGTCAATCGATGAATAGGATCATCGCTCGCTAGCTCCATGCAACCCTCTGCCAACCACCTGTCATGTACCTACATACATATAAACATGTACGCCACAATCAGTGGGGAGTGACTAGAGTTCTCCTAGCCACCTTTTGTAACGACACATAACACATAAAGCAATACAGAATACTCCAACATATATCAACATGTGAAGCATAAATATCTCATCAACTGATCTCATACTATCATGCGAACTCAAATGCACGGCTCTCAACCAACTTCATAAACCGTTAGGAAGGAGAGCCGGTTTCCCTACTGGTTGTCCAGTCGGGGGGTCTTTCAATCCAACTATTTATGAAACCGATCATAGAGTCATCCAATGCCTTGGATGAACAAACTATAACTCAACAATGTAATCATCAACTTCATCATGCATATATGACACTGTACCAAACTCTAGGCAAGCAGATATAACACAAACACTAGCAATGGGTCCAGAGGTGAACTTAACACATATCCCACTACCAAACTATGCCGGGTCCAGAGGTGAACTTAACACATATCCCAACATGCAAATCAAGTAAAGGGTCCAGAGGTGAACTTAACACATATCTCTATACTTACAATTCAAGAAAAGGGTCCAGAGGTGAGCTTAACACATATCCCTAATCACAATTCAGTAATGGGTCCAGAGGTGAGCTTAACACATATCCCACTACAAACAAATGTCGGGTCCAGAAGTGAGCTTAACACATATCCCAACACACAGCTATCGCACAACGGGTCCAGAGGTGAGCTTAACACATATCCCGTGTACGACAACCAATCACGTGTTAGGTCCAGAGGTGAGCTTAACACATATCTTGACACGCCACAAGCAAAACACGTAACGGGTCTAGAGGTGAGCTTAACACATATCCCATCACGCGACATACAAAACACGTAATGGGTCCAGAGGTGAGCTTAACACATATCCCATCACGCGACATCCAACTTAACCATTAACATCCAAAGATAGAAACTAACCTATAGTTCTAACTTCTTAAACCACTAAACAACACTTAATTGATCCCGGGAACTAAGACGAGGGAGAGCCGGTTTCCCTTTCGGTTACCCGACCGGGGGGTCTCTATCCTCACTCCATTCCCGAACCCAATATAATGTCGCGCATCCTCCGGGGACCTCAAATACATATCAAAGATACAAGGAACGAGTTTCAATCAAAACCGATCAACCGATTAAGAGTTATACCCAATTTACGAATCAAAAACACTTACAGGGGCCCCCAGCCGGTCGGCCGGCTGGAACCCAAATTGCCTAGCCTTCTCAAAATTCGCAAAAACACTCAAATGTACTCCCAGCCGGCTGGCAGGCGGCCGGTCTGCCGGCTGGGCATGCAATTACTACCTAAGTCAGGTCTTCGCAAAAATCACAAAAGACGCTCCCAGCCGGTCGACCGGCGGCCGGTCGGTCAACCGGCTCAGAGAGCCTGATCAAAAATCGCATTTTCCAGCTATTTCAAAACTTCACACAATCGATACCAAATCTTAAGAATCGCTACAAGCAAAGTTTACTCAACATTACTAACCACTATGTAACATTATCTAACAGCAATTCAACCCATAACAATCCTCAAAATGATTATAACAAGTATCCGTCGCAAACATGAAATTTCTGAAAAATAGCTTAAGAACATGTGAAACAACAAGGCACGAATTCAACATGTATAAACAATCCTAAACATGTTACTAAGTCCATTAACATCATTCTTAAACAAAAATCAGAAACATTAAGGAAAACACATCAAAACTTGCTAATATTCACAATAAGGCCGAGTTTCTCATTATCGTCACCTTATAACTTCTTAAACCAACATGAATCCGACTTCAAGCTACTCCTTTTGTCCAAGTCTGCGCTAGAAACACAACAAACATCCGTAAACCTCGAAAAACGTGACCTTAGGGTCACGGTCAGAATATAAGACGGAATTATTTTGGAGACTTTCTTACCTAGAAAGATGGAGGGCGAGAAGAGAAATCCGTGGCCGCGAAAATCGCCTCAATCGGATAAGAAACGAAGATTCTATGAGAGTTTTAAGATTGAAGGAGGAGGAAACCAAAAATGGTGTTTGTTATTAAGTTTACAAATCTGAAAAATGAAATGAAGGAGAGAGGTGGAAGATGGTGGGGTTAGGGTTTTGTGAGGAAAAAAGAGGGGAAATGGATCCATTACTAAGTTAGGCCCATAAGACAAGTTTTAAGACGGTTTAAGCTAAAAACACCGACTTAAGGTAACTATAAACTTAAGACAATATAAATATTTCCGGACTATGAAATTAAATTGCTAAGACGTAAATTACGCAATTAAATGAAACCTTATTTAAATCCTTTAAAAAATGTTCTCACATAAATTAATCAGTTATTTAAATGAAATCCCAAAAATTACGAAATATAAATTATTTCTCGAACTTGGACTTAAAATCATTAAACTTCTAAGTCCCGAAATATTGGGATGTTACACTTATTAGGAGTGCTTCAACTGTTTATACTATTAACTTGTTCAAACGTTTTGAGGAAGAATTTATATACTCATTAGGTACAAATGCTATTGTTGTTGGTAACGAAGATACAACAAAGGTATTTAAAGTTTCCGAATTGGATGATCCTGAAACATAATATGTCGTAACATTTGATTCAGTTAGTACTCTTATATCTTGTTCATGCCGAAAGTTTGATGAAGTTGGGATGTTTTGCTATCACTCCCTTCGTGTACTTCATTTGAGTTCAGTTTCTGATATTCCTGAAAGATATATAAAAAAAGGTGGTCACGCTATGCAAAATTAGAGGTACGTTTTTTTATCACTATCTTTTTTAGTTGACTGTACCCATTAAAATATTCTTCGTACATTTTCAGAGTACATATTACATATACGTTTTAATTACATTTTTTGTGCTATATAATTGAAGTAGCTCATCTTATTTCGTTTAGGTGTGAGAGCGGTTGAGAGAGCAGTCTACCGGTATTGTAAATTCAGTAGAGCGTCTGTCATAGCGTCGAGATATCCTGTGCAAATTTCACACCCTCATACTACAAAGCCAAGGGTCAAACGAAACAAGGTCTTTCATAGACCAAGTTTACAAAACTGCATGTGCTGGTCTGCAGAAAATTGTTGAACAGTCTTCTACAATGCAGTCGTTATCTTGTATCCAGGGCATCAACAATGACAACCAGGATGAGCCTCAAAGAGTATTAGATCCAATAAGAACGAAGACCAAAGGCCGAAGTGTTAGGTTGAAGCGTCCTTCCAAAAGTAAGAAGGCAAATGGAAGGGGAGGTCATTTGACTACAACTACTACTTTAGTACCATATACACCTCCACCCCGTTTAGTTTAGATTATTTATCTTTTATTTTTAATAATTAATCTGGACCATTTATTTCGTATTCGGCAACTTTGTACCAGATAATTTCGTATTTATTTTGGTGTTTTCGTACAATTTGTTGGTTAATTTAATACCAATTTATTTTTGCATGACATTGTAATTTCGTACCATTTCTTGTTAATTTAGTACCATGACATTCACTACTAATTCAGTACCAGATAATTTCGTATCTATTTTTTCGTAATTTCGTACAATTTTGGTTTCGAATTTATTATATCATTCCTTAATTTATAATGGAAGGGGAAATATTTATATTGGAGGAAATATTTGGAAAGTTTTTTCTAGCTAATATTAGCTTTAGCAAACAATCAGGGCTACTTTACTAAGTTTTAGGAATAACGTATATTCAGTATATCTTTGGTAACGTAACATATATAGCATTTCTCTTTATTACTAAAACTAAACTAATACGAAATCTATCTTTTCTACTAATACGAAAACTAAACTAATACGAAATCTAACATACCATGTACAAGTATAAAAAAAATTATACGTTTATCCAGTAATTTTGTACTAATACGAAATCTAATTTAACATGTACCAAATAAAAAAGATACGTTAATCTTATAATTTTGTACTAATACGAAATAAAATATAACACGTACCAAATACGAAATTAAATATAACGTGTACAAAATAAAAAAAAAAAAAAAAAAAAAAAAGCAAGAAGAACAACCAAACTAAGAAAAATTGATACGTTTTAATGACCTGATTAAAGACCAAATAAAGTGTTTAATATCACATAAACGGAAAATAATACGTGTCTTACAAAAAGCTAGAAAAAACGACCAAATATTCCCGTCACATAACCAAAATGAGATTGTCTAAAATCGTCTACATTATAACATAAATGTTCTAAATCCAATTCTACTTTTTTGGACCCTTCCTCTTTGCTCCTCTCACTCTTACTAAGCCTTTGCTTTTCCTTGGTGGACTAATATTTTGGAATCGATTAAAACCTTCATCATTAATGCCGAGATCGAATGAAGGCATTTCTTTTGCTGCTTTCGTCACCTCAATGACACGCTCGACTAGCTCATCACAGGAACGCATTACTTCCTCGTTCTCCACCAATTGTGTAAACGTGACTTCAACATCTTTATCAGCAACTCCACCTCCCATTTTTTCCTTCTCCATATCGCTTAACTTTTGGGCATTGATCTTTATTCGACCAACCCTCTCAAGCGTAAGCCTTGAGTGGATTTCTTGATCTCTAATTATCAACATCGCATCTACCTCGCACTCCTACCACAAAAAAATACACAATACAAAATTAATATAATAAGCATAAATAAAAGTAATCAAAATTTACATGGCAAAAGGCAAATTAAAGTATTGGCTGAAATTAAAGTTTGGGCTGATCTTGTATACATACTGTACAAAAAACGTAGGTACGAATTCTATTGAGTTTGGTACAAATATGTTATGACCAGGTTAAAACATACTGTAACAACGAATTCATCAAAGTTCTTTAAAGGTAAAACCTACTGTAACCACAAACAAGTCCATATTCTACTGTAACAACGAATTCTTTAAAAAATAAATAATGGTACAAATCTAACATTGCCAAGAAACAGATTGTATGTTAAAAATCAATATTTGTACAAATTTATAAACAATTAAACATGAAGATTAACTTACAGTATGATATAGTAAGCAAGAAAGTGAAGGTTGCACTTACATTTTTGGCACGATCACGAATTTCTGCGTCGGTAAGAAGGTCATCAGGGATCTTAAATGATACAATCCTATCATTGTCACTCTTGGTTGATTCAATCTTTGACCGCATTTCATTTTCAACTTCTTTTGCGGCTCTCTCAGATTCCTCTTCACGTTTCTTTGATACAGGGTACGTTAACGAATCCCACTCACCATTTCCGTACTTTCCATTCAACTCTAATGAAGCTTTCCTCTCTTCCTATATTCTACTTTTCAGATTTTCAGTAGTCCAATGTTGTATCAATGACAATTCTGATAGGGCCTTTTTGCATTGCCAAGCCAAACGATGAAAATAAACAAGTTGAAGAAATAACATACAACCCCCAACATTCTTTACCTTTCTAGATCTCCACTTGTTCACAGCTTCACCAATTTCACTCAAAATGTATTCACACCAGTCAAGTCCACCAATATCCTCCACAATTTTAACAGAAGGCAAAAGATGAAGGTCAACATTCTTATGGGCTTCGGGTGCTAACAATGTACCTAAAGCATACAAAACAAAACACCTTTTGAAGTCATCCCCCCCTTCGCCCAACGCATACATCTCCCCGGCAACAGTTTCAGCACTAAGTTCTTTTTTTGGAGCTACATTAAATTTTTCCCTCCATTCCGGAATATATTCCATATGGTGCTTGTCTTGTTTTTTGTTTGTCGCCAAGATAACTTTCTTACCCGTATTAAATGGCAACATAAACACGTCGTACACATCATATACGGTTATGAAACACTCTTTGTTATCATCTACATGAAACTGTCGAGTAGCAGGATGGTACGCACCTAGTAGGAATGGTACCATTCCGTGGTTAAACCTTGACAACTTTAAACTTAGTAATCCGCCGAAGTTTATTTCCCGTACAGCTTGTTTCTGTTTCTCTGTAAGCTGTCCAACTAGTCGTTCCAAGCCTAGTGGTCCCCCCATAATTAGTGACCTCCTTCTCGTAGCTACAAAAAAAAAGTATATATTGTTGGTCAAGTTCATACAAATACACCCAATCCAGAAACTTTTTACAGTAAAGTGTTGCAAATATGAAAAGATGTTCGCTTTGGTTTAATGGCATGCCTGTACTTGGTGAAAGGGCTTGATCATCATGTGGTTCACACTTCTGTTGCATGAGGACATGACACCATTATATAGACATGAACTTGAAACATGTATTTAGCTCAAACAGTCAAACCACAACACTGTGATGCATTGATGGTAGACAAGGCGAGGGCTTTGCACATGCTGCTATTGTTACTATATTGATGGTTAGGAATGTAAACATAGTCGTGGGTCTTTTGTTACCATACTTTATTACAAAACTTTTGTTGGCCACGTAAATGAATGGGATATACCTCTGTGGGTCTTTTGTTGGTCCATCTTCAACTCCACCTTTTTGAACATTAGCACAACTCCTCTTTCCCCGAACACCCTATGTGTTACAAACTTCAGGTAAATTCGGCTTCTCAATGTCTCGATCGTTAACATTTGAACATTCCCCTTTTTCTATCACAAGAAAAAAAATCAATATAAAAAAATATCGATACGTTTATCCTATATATTTGTACTAATACGAAATATAATATAACATGTACAAAATAAAAATTATTGATACGTTTATCCTATATATTTGTACTAATAAGAAATAAAATATACCATGTACCAAATTAAAAAATTGATACTTTTATCATATAAATTAATACTAATACGAAAACTAATATAACATGTACCAAAATAAAATAATTTATACTTTTATCCTATAAATTAGTACTAATACGAAAACTAATATAACATGTACAAAATAAAAATTATTGATACGTTTATCCTATATATTTGTACTAATAAGAAATTAAATATACCATGTACCAAATTAAAAAATTGATACTTTTATCATATAAATTAATACTAATACGAAAATTAATATAACATGTACCAAAATAAAATAATTTATACTTTTATCCTATAAATTAGTACTAATACGAAAACTAATATAACATGTACAAAATAAAAATTATTGATACGTTTGTCCTATATATTTGTACTAATAAGAAATTAAATATACCATGTACCAAATTAAAAAATTGATACTTTTATCATATAAATTAATACTAATACGAAAATTAATATAACATGTACCAAAATAGAAACTGTTATAGTTTTATCCTATAAATTAGTACTAATACGAAATCTAATATAACATGTACAAAATAAAAATTATTGATACATTTATCATATAAATTAGTACTAATACGAAAGCTATTGTAACATGTACAAAATTTAAAAAATAGAATATGGTTGAAGCTAAAAACTAAATTAGTACTAATACGAAAGCTATTATAACATGCACAAAATTTAAAAAATAGAATATGGTTGAAGCTAAAAACTAAATTTCGTATTAATACAATGGTTGAAGCTATTAGTACTAATGGTCGTTCTTCTACAAATTTGCAAACTGGATGTTACACCATATTTGTTAAACTAAATTTCGTCTTAATTATCAAAATCATCGTATTTGTTTTTAACCTATAAATATTGCTAATAAAAGTTTCATCCAGGTTGCTTAAATACGTTTTTAGTACCATAATACAAAAGAACAAAATAAAAGTACAAAATTTACATGGTCTTCAAAAATATATATACCAAATTGCAAAAAAAAATGGTACCAAATTCATAAACATACCTATTACGAATTTCACTCGTTTTCTCGGGGCCGGCTTCAATGTACTTTTCCTACCCGTATTCTTCTTCATTCTGGTGATTTTGATAATTAAGAAAGATGAATATTTTTTTGTGTCCTGGGTTGCGTATTCTTTGTACTGTTGGTTTTAATATATGGATGAATATGTACTGCATTGGAAAAGATGAAGATTTTTGGAAAAGATAAAATTTTTGAAAGATTTTGCTAAAGATTGTACTGCAACTGTTTGAAAGATTATATTGCAGAATCTTCAGAAACTTTATGCTGCTTCAAACACAATCACACGCAATATCAATATGTTAATGTTTGTATTTTGGTCAAATATTTATTTCTTTCCTATTTTAATGTTATTGGTATTTAATTATTTTTTTCTCTCTCCTATATACCATATTATATTTTGGTGTAGTATTTGATATGGTCCAATTTATAAATTGGTCGTCTCTCAATATTTTATTAAAAGACGGTCTCTCAGGAGACCTACTGTATATTAAAATTTAGCGACATTAAGATTAATTAGGAAAGAATAATGATTTTGGCATTCAAAGGGTTGTAGTTTATGAGTTGTTTTTTATAATCTTAATTATGATAAAAATTATTGCAAAGTTAATATGGGAGTTGAATGAGTGATGGTTAATTATTGCAAAGATAGAAGAAGAATAATTATGTTAACGATGAGAATTATTTGTGATTTGTGACATCAAAATTAATATAGGGCTTTTAGTTTACCCAAGTATCCTATTATTATATTTATAGAATTATTTCAAAGTTAATACGTGAGTTGAATAGAGTGATGGTTAATTATTTTATAGATAGGAGAAGAGTAATTATTCTAGAAGATGAAAATTATTTTGTGATATCAAAATCATTTTAGTTTACCCCAAGTATCCTTTTAATTATATATAGATATGTGTATATTGGTAGATAATGGATCAATTGGATAATTGTGTATAGAGAATGACGTGGTTTTGTGACGTGGTAGGTGTCATTTCGCCGACGTCTATATAACATTTAATCATTTTTTATGTAGTTTTTTAATAAAATTTTACAGATAATGATGTGACTTGATAATATTTTAGTGTTGAAATGACATACTTTTAACTTGCTCTTTTATTTTATTTATAGATAAATGAATTAAATTAATGGCATATGATAAATTGATTATTAATGTCAAATTAAAAATTGTCATGTCACATTTAAACATGCCATATCAAATTAAAGCATGACATGTCACATTATTTAAGTTAGCTTTTAACAATATTGTATAGATTGTATTAATTAATTATTTGTATTATTTCCATAACTAATATTTCCCTCCATTCATATCCACTTTGCATCTTTGCTTTTTCACGTTTGTCAACGCACGTTTTATGTGCTAAATATCTTTAGCTACGTATTCGCAAAAATTATAAAAGTTAGATATTTTCAATGTACTCGTGAAGACGAATCAAACAAGATCCCGCATGAATATATTTTCTCTTACGTATTAGGAGAAAATTGATAACGAACGTCGATTTGTAAATAGTGTACAAAATCCAAAAGTACCATTTGGATTTGAATGGAGGGAGTATATCAATATATAATAAAATTTTGGAACCATCTTATAGATGTGACCGATAAAGACCAACTAATCACTGTCATCAGTATGACATTAACGTCAAACTTCTAGCAAAGGCAACTGTTACTGATTTACGTTAATTAGTTGAAAAATATACAAAGTAACCCTCTGTGATCTGTAAGAGATTTAGATTGTAGTCGCACTAACTGTGGAGGACACATGCTACAACAACTGGCGGCCTGGGAGCCGGCTATGAGCTAATCTTTGCTTCATTTTTTTTTTTTTTTCCCTTCCTTTCTTTCAAGTAATTCTTTTTTTGCTCCGTTTTGTCAAATCCGTCACAAAATATACAAACGAGAGAAATACTCATAGTTTACGAAACCGGGTATGCATATAAAAAGGGCTAAAACTAATTCAATTCGAGTCGGAATGCAAGGTAAAAGAGGGAGAAATCAAAATAATATAATAACTTATCATTTATATGACTACATTTTTCTCTCTTTTGAACTCACGTGCTCTTAAATCGTATTGATTCACGTAATTAGTTGTTTAGTGATGGACTCATACGGGGGAGGGAGAAAGGAGAAAGAGAAGGAGCAGAAGGAGATTGACATAAGAGAGAGAAAGAGGATGTTGGGAAAGAAAAATGGCGAGAAATATTCTATGTTTGGTTTCATGAAACCTTAACGGAGAAAAGGAGAGGTTACGTTTGGTTTTGCTCAGTGTAGGGGGTCGTTTGTTTAGATTGTCTTGAATGGTAATGTACTCGTTAATGATTCTTATTTACACGAGACTAGCTTTATATTTCACATCATCATGGTAGCATAAGCTCCATATCTTATTTATTTATTTTTTAAAAAGAGGCGTGCTATTTCTTATACACGTTTTACTTCATCCCAAAAACAAAATTTCGTAGTTTTTTTCAATTTTACCTCTCCCATTTCATACACGCGGAAAAAATGAAAATTGAACCTAACTCAAACCTTAGTTATGACACCCCATCCCCACCCAATGAAGATAATATATGCGTCTACACCTACGCTAATGTTCATCGCGTTTTTTTACGCTCTGTACTATAAACTGCTGCGGTTGCCTACCATAAGAGAATGAAACCAAAAATTAATAAGCATTTCATGTTGTAGTATAGTTGTGCACTCTTATCTTGTGTTTATTTCTTTTTGCATTGTATATTTCTATTTTTTAGATAAAACGGGTCTGCCAAACTTGGCCATGTCATTTCAATTTATATTTTGTGCAAGCTATGCCTTAGATCTTTTACCTAAATGTCTTTTTGTACATGGTTGTCTTGCATGTGGTATAGTAATTAGTATGTTCTATAGATGATCCTGTCTAGGTAAAAGACAATTTTTGTTTATATTTCGATGTCTCCTAACGAGCTTTCTCGAGTGATTAGCCAAATCGGGGTGCGATGCCTAAAGCTGACAAATCTGATCCGACCGAACTCGAGCAAACTCGACAGAACCCGAGAATATTACAACTTGAAACAAACCTGGCCCGACTTGATAACGACTATTAATCCGACACGACTTGATGATGAGCGACCCAAACTTGAACTAGATCTGACTCGATATTAACCCGATTAAATTAATGACCTGACAATTACTAAACTTAATATTTATCAAAATAAAAGTGATTTAGTGTTTAAATTGATAAAAATGACTTTATAATGAGGTGACTAAATCAAATAATGGTAAAATACTGAATTTAATGGTAAAAGATGAAATAGTCCAATAAAACAACCGAGTATAATAGTTTAGGAGGTAAATATAAAAAGTTGACTAAAATAAAGTCCCAAGTTTGATGGGTGCACACCTCTATGGTATGCCTACATTGCTACATCGACCGAGTAGAAGAGATTTGACGATCAAATGAAATAAAAATCCCTTCAAAATTTCTCCCTTTTTTTCTCCCACATTCATCACCATATCCGACGCCTAGATTTGGCCGGATCTTTACCGTCAGCCATGCTTACCACCGTCCGATCAATCCCTTTCTCTCTTCTCATCTTCATCTTCATCTCTTTTCTCTTCTCTTCACTATCCCTCGCTTCTCAATCTGATCACAAGGTCAGTAATGACAATTAAGCTGTTTTCATCATAATCATATGAAGTTTAATTCTTGATTTGATTATGTAATTGGCTTTTATGGATTATAATTTTGTTGGGTATTTGCTTAATTTAGTTTGAGATTAGTTTGGATCATGGTGTTTGAGCTGGGTTTGAGTTAAATGTATCAACTTTATCTTGTTTAGGGTTTTGGGTTTTTGTTGATTGAAGTGGTGAACTGAAGTTGTGGGGGCTTTTGTTTGGTGAGTTGTGTTTGTTTGATTTTAATTTGATTATTGTATGAGTTTTTGGGATGTCAATGTAGTTTTATGGGGAAAAAGTTGAAGAAATTTGGAGTTTTTTTAAAGTGGGTATGATGTGATATGAGTTGTTAGGTACCTGTGACTTGAAGAAAATTGAATATAATATCCATGCATCTATGAATTGGCTTGTTCGTTCTAGGGCGACAGACCTAGGTCATTTTACATTCATCTTCATTGCTGTTTTTAGGCATATGTCATTTGTGTTAGCTACACATTAGGTTGATCTTCAAGCCCTTGTGATATCATGTCTTGTGAAATGTTCGGATTAGTGAATTTTTGACTTGGGAAGCATGAAAGGTGTTACTGGATGTGTTTGCAATGCTAGGAACGTGACCCGGACCACCTGGTTTACTATGGACACCTTAGGTTTAGATGGATGCATGTTCAGGAAAGGGAAGGATGCCATATCTCCTGTTTGGTTTGCAAATAGGATTCCAACACAAATCAAAATCCCTCTTGAAAGATTTCGTTGAGGAAAACTCTCTTGCTCCATTCCCCCTTATTTCCCTTCTCAAATGCTATCTGAGCACACTGTTTGAATCATGGAAGTGGGGCGTCTTATCGCCTTTAGTTTGGTACTATTGTGTGTTATTAGGGTCTTCTAATTTTGTGTCCGTTCAAGCTCATTTACACATCTAGCTAGGTGAATTGTGATGTTGACATTGCCCCCTTTTCTGTGTGTATCTAATATGGTTAATGATTTACAAAATTATCTGTCTGCTGTAAAAGCTGAATGCTTTTGTTTCTTTTAGTATGAGGCAGATGAGCAGGTTATTCTCTGGGTGAACAAGGTTGGTCCATACAACAATCCGCAGGAAACCTATAACTACTTCAGCCTCCCATTTTGTCATCCACAGGGCCATGTTGCTCACAGATGGGGTGGACTTGGGGAGGTTCTTGGTGGGAATGAACTTATTGACAGCCAACTTGCAATCAAATTTAAAAGTATGCAGTATTCTTTATAAAGTTTTTGTTGAGTTTATTTTATTTTCCTCTCTCCGTATCTGTTATTGTCACTTGAAAATAAATGCTTATGAGTCATGACTCATAATCTCTTTTTCAAATTTTTAGAAAATGTCGACAAGACCTCTATGTGTGAACTTGAACTTGATGCTTCTAAAGCTAGACAATTCAAAGATGCAATTGAAAATTCGTACTGGTTTGAGCTCTTTATTGGTGAGTTATTCATTCATGTTGCCATCATTAAGCTTTTTCTTTCTCTCATACTCCGTTTATTGATTGACTATTGAACACTTATATTTTTCGTTCTCTCTTGCATTGCGCTGGTTGCGTCACACCGTTCAGATGATTTGCCTCTTTGGGGTATGCGTCTCTCGATTCCTTTTGGCCGATTATGGTAGAATAATGATATCCACAGTATTTCATCTTTTCCTGTTCCTTTGGTGTAGGTTTTGTCGGAGAGCTTCGATCTGATAAAAATGGGGAGAATGCTAAACACATGCTATACACAAACAAGAACTTTATCATCAAATATAATAATAACCAGGTACATGAATATTTCTGTTAGTGGCTCTAATTCAGTGACTTTATTGTAAGAACTGTAAGATTGTGATTTCTCGTTTCATTTATGCTCTATTGCTGACTTATTTAATTAACCTAATCAAATATTTTTGTATTATTCTTAAACTTTTTGCGAACTTCTTTCTGTGCAGATCATCCATGTTAATATGACTCAGGATGGCGCTAAGCAAGTAGAGGATGGAAGAGTGTATGACATGACATATACTGTTACATGGATTCCTACGACCATCCCTTTCTCTAGGCGTTTTGAGATTTACTTGGATTACCCTTTCTTTGAGCATCAGGTTTGTAAAAATTGTCAAATTTGCTACCTCTTTTGGCCTTCGAGTAAGTGTTTCTTTCACTAACTTGTTATTTTCTCCTTTCATTTTAAAAATTTACTTGGTTAACTTGCATATTTCTTGAATTTTTGTGTGCATATACCTTGCTTCGTTGCGTTTTAACTGTGCCATGTAGTAAAATAAAATGAAATCACTGACAAAAGAATACTGTTTGCAGATCCACTGGTTCTCGATTTTCAATTCATTCATGATGGTGATTTTTTTGACTGGTCTGGTATCAATGATATTGATGAGGACTCTTAGAAATGATTATGCCAAGTACGCTAGGGAAGATGATGATTTGGAGAGCCTGGTAAGACTTCTGTATAGTTGCTATGTGTTCTAGTTGTTGATGTAGTCTGCTGAAATGCAATCTTATTTGTCAGGAAAGGGATGTTAGTGAAGAATCTGGTTGGAAACTTGTTCATGGTGATGTTTTCCGGCCTCCACGTAGTTTATCTCTACTTTCAGCCGTCATTGGTACTGGAGCTCAATTGGCGACTCTTATTTTCCTCGTGATCATTTTAGCAATAGTTGGGATGCTCTATATTGGGTATGTTGCTGAAACCCCTTACAAATATGATACACTACCGCTGAATATAGATATTTATTGTGCCATTTTGGGGTATATTCTTTCTACAACATGCCTCCAATGTCATTTTTGCTACCTTGATGGCATTTTTGTCAAGCGACTTTAGACGTTTTCTTTTAGTCATAATTTTGTAACCGGTTTTGTTTCTTAAGATGTATGATTTGGTAGCAAATATCTACGAGCCAAGAATCAGCATGTCTTGTTTTTTTAGTACCATTAGTTGGAACAGTTCATGACTTTGATTTTTTCCCCTTATATAACACAGGAGAGGAGCTATTGTGACAACTTTCATTGTATGCTATGCCTTGACATCATTCATATCAGGTTATGTTAGTGGGGGAATGTATTCTCGTAATGGTGGTAAGTATTTGTAACTTTGTTATATATCTTTTTATTTTTAACTTAATTTGTTACTTTCTATATTTTTTTTTCTTTCTTTTCTTCTGCAAGGAGTTAGTAGAGGGAGTGTGCAGAGCAGCTTGCCTCCCTAGTGCTGAATTTATCATGGTTTTTGCCTATTTTTTGTTTAGTGATATCACTATTGATAACGCTTCTCCATTTATATTTCAGGTAAAAACTGGATAAAGTCAACAATCCTTACTGCTTCGTTCTTCCCCTTTTTGTGCTTCGGGATTGGATTCATTTTAAATACTATTGCTATATTTTATGGGTCTCTAGCAGCTATTCCTTTTGGGACAATGGTAGTTGTTCTTGTTATTTGGGCTTTTATCTCCTTCCCTCTTGCACTCCTCGGGACAGTAGTTGGGAGAAACTGGAATGGTGCACCAAACAATCCTTGTCGGGTGAAGACTATTCCTCGACCTATTCCAGAGAAGAAATGGTATCTAACACCCACAGTGATTTCTCTTATGGGCGGATTGCTCCCCTTTGGAAGTATATTCATTGAAATGTATTTTGTCTTCACGTCCTTTTGGAATTATAAGGTAAATATTCTCTTCACCGTTTACTTTCTGCTTTGCTATTTTTGTCCTCTCTTATCCTTAACTCCTACCTATTGTTCAACTCAAACTGCTTCAAATTTGAATGAGATAACAAAATTTGTCTGTTAAGTTTCATCTTACGCAGACAGTGCATTTTCTAGTGTAGAGGTTAAAAAGTGGACCAACCCCGATGCCCTGACCTGATTTGGAGCTGGATTCAAGGCCGATTAGCTCAAATTTTCTATTTTTTTAAGATTTAAAAGAGTGTTGTAGAGTTATATCATTATATTATGCTTTAGGTTTTTTACTCTATTATCAGAGTAAACTACAAACTCACTGCCTTAAATAATGCCGATTCTTGCCTACAGCAGGGCAAGGGGGTTGGAAGTAGTCTAAGTACGAAAGTCTTACCACATTTTCTTACATCTAAGAAATATGCACATTATGAAACTCGTTATGCTTGCTGGAAATCGGTTATTTTGAAACAAAAGTTCTTTTAAATTTGTAAGGCAGCCTAAATTACATGAATAAATATATGAAGGCAAAACATCCAATGATTTTATGTAGTTAAAAGATGACTCACCAACTGGTTGCACTTCTTTTTATCCTGGTTTAGAAGCCATTAGATATAGTTATTGAAGCAATTTTCATTTTCGAACATCTAGAACGGTCTCTCTATGCCCTTAACATGGGGATAAGGGTAATATTGTTGCCTTTGTATTATTACGTGGAGTAGTAACTAGTTTAGTATCTTGTACTATTAAATAAAGTGGTGATACCTATTCGTTTTGTTGGAAATGGACTCAGTTATGTTTAATCTGATTATCTACCTTCTCATACTTCCACTTATTCTGCAGGTGTACTATGTTTATGGCTTCATGTTGCTCGTGTTTCTTATACTCATCATAGTGACTATTTGTGTGACAATTGTGGGGACATATTTCTTGTTGAATGCTGAGAACTATCATTGGCAATGGACATCATTCTTCTCTGCGGCATCCACGGGGATCTACGTGTACTTGTACTCTATTTATTACTATCATATGAAAACCAAGATGTCAGGCTTCTTCCAAACCAGCTTTTATTTTGGTTACACGATGATGTTTTGTCTCGGCTTGGGAATTCTTTGCGGTATGTCTTTCTCAAGTGTTTGCACCTCCGTTTCTGATTTCCCTTTTCCTCTTCTTACATAAAAAATTGAGCAGAGATCCATGTTTGTATTACTCCCTCCATCCCATGCATATTGTTTCTGTTTTCTTTGGTTCATCCCAGAATAAGTGGTCTCTCTCTATATCTAGTGAAATTAGAAATGAAATTATACCATCCTTAATTAAGCAACATATTGGTAACTGGTACGGGTAGTACGGTAATTCTACTCGTAAGTTCTTCAAGTCAAGGGGTAATAATGATATTTCAGTACAAAATCATAAATGACCTCTAGTGAAATGAGACAGTATTGGTGGGATAAAGGGAGTCCTGCAGCATGAAATTGTCCATTCTCAAGCCGGGTAGGACCGCAAGGGCATTCAGCGCTCTCTCCTGAATTTTAAACTGCATTCTCACTTTATATCTAGATCTGTAGTTGAAGTTATATCAGCTCAACTTCTTATCAACTGATACCTTTGGTTTAGGGTGCTAGGCTGCTAGCTCTGAAATATTAATTTGGGTATTGCAGCTTTCCCGTGACAAATCTGTTGGCCATAATTTCGGCATTTAGCTCATCAAATCATAAGAATAGACAATTTACTGAACCATCCGTTTACATAATGTTATTTACCTAATTATTAAGATCTGTTCATTCTGCTAATAATTTCTCCTGGTCACATTTTCAGGAGCTGTTGGTCATCTGGGTTCCAACCTGTTTGTACGAAGGATATACAGAAACATCAAATGTGATTAATGATCCAGCCATCCTGTGTCAAACTGTGTTCTATTGAGTTAACTCTAATCAAATTGTCCACAAAATGACCCCGAAGGTGTGTCAACTTATAGATCTTGGGTCATGTTGTGCTGCCGCAATGATAAACGCTCGAATTGATTAGTAAGGACTTAACAGCTTCATTGGAATCAATTTTTAAAATATGTCAAATTTTTACGTAACTTTTGCTCATGTATCGAAATCTCAACATTGGTGAATTCTTTCCCTTCCTTGTAGGTCTGAATTGTTAGATCTGTTGGAAACTTTATTGCGGTTGTAGGCGTGATCGATATGGCCATGTTTGATGTTTCAACCAACAGTTTACTACTCTATAGTTGGGCTTTCTTAGAACAATTTACTACTTGGGCTGTTGGGTCCAAGCGCTTCACTTCAAATCATTGTTTTATCTCCCTATAACAAAATACACTTGGTCTCCCTTCATAAGGGTAATTTTGGTTTGTTTCCAAAAAGAGGGATTTTGAGACTATTTGACGGTCAAATGTCACCACTTATGGAAAACAAGTTATCGTAAGTTGTAAAACTAGTTACATCATTGTGGTTACATTTGATCATAAAATGGTTACAAAATTCCGTGTTTTTGGGAAGATGAAAATGTTTCATCTAAAACATGAAAGAACTTGACAAAATATTATTCTTTTTTCGCTTGAGTGTTGGTTCTTTTCATTTCCATGCTAGTCGAGTGTTGGTTTTCCTTTCCCTTTTTAGTGAGTTTTTTGTCGTTCAAATTTAATTTCATGTGGGTAGATTGTTTTGTGTAGGCTAAATTCATTTTTTTTTTTTTTTTACTTTTGGTGTCCAAAAGAGAGTGAATCAACACATAGACTAGGAGGAAGTATTGTAGATGGTATGGGATATGGTCCCACTAGGCGATATATTGGAAATGCCTAAGGGAAAGATTATTGTAAGTCTTAAGATAAGACTTATTTAAAACTATCAATAATCTACTAAAATTTTAACAAGGTCTTAAGTTGAGTCTTAAAAATTTAAGACTCAATTTAAGATTTTTGGTGAGTCTTAACCCACTTTCAATGCAAATTATCCTATAAGTGGATCACATGTGTCATTGTGATGTTAAAGTAGAATCTGAGGTGAATCTGACGGATAATGTATAAAGTCTAGGCATATCTGAGTGAATCTGACAATAAAGAAATAATAAAAGTTAGTGGAAAGTTCATGTGACAGACCACCTAAGGTGGCACAGACACTTTCCTCAATTAGTTGTCCCGTGTCCGACACTCGGACACCCGACACTCATTGGACACATGACTAAACATATTATAGTTTAGATGAGGAATAAATTTTTTTTAAAAAATCGATTAGAAGATGAGTTTGGGTGAAAAAATGAAAATTAATTATAGCAAATGTCGAATTGTACTTTTACTTGTTTAAATTTAGATTCAAATACATAATAAAAATAAAATTATACGTTATTTATAATCATAAAATATATATTATATTACATTTAAATGACGTGTCTCGTGTCCTAAATTTCATGAAATGTTATGTCACGTATTCGTGTTGTGTCGGGACCGTTTTGGTGCTACCTAACAGACCACCATGTCAAACCACTTCAAAAGGAGGTCAATTACAACTTTATGACGATGATCACGACGATGTCTGAGTTCATTTATATAAAGTTATTTTTGGACTCCGAAAACACATTTGATCTGAATAGAACTAATCAAATTAACAAGAGTACTTCATATTTAATTTAACACAATTGGCTTATATCGTAAAATAAGAATATTGCCAAAATACTTGGTCAATATTTCTCTTTAGTAGGTTTTCTGTGAGACGGTTTCTAAATAAACTTATTGAGACGGTCTCTTAATATCGTAGACGATCTTGCTAGGGCCGTCCTTGAGAATTTGGAGGCCCTGTGCGAAATTTTATGACGAGACCCTAAGCAAGTATTGTACGTCCTTCAAAAAGTTTGTTCTTATATTTTATCTTGAACAAAAAAAAAATCTCCATTTAATTTGTTTTTCTTCCGACTTTTTTAATACAAAATATATGTAAAACTTATGTTATTGAAATGAGATTAAAAAAAATAGAATGAAGTAAGTATATAGTAACCCTCATAATTACAATTTACAAATTTACGAAATATTTTGCTATGGGTTAATATTTTCTTCCTAAACTTTCCACTTTATTATAAACAAAATAAATATCTCGTTTTTATAAGTACACATCAAATTAATATAACATACTGAAGAGATTTAGAGAAGTAAAGTAAATATATTGATCAGAAGATAATTTACAGAAGGTATACAGTAGACTATTTATATAGATTACATAGGCTAATGTAAACTGAAATACATTGAATGATGGGAAGAGGAAGAGAGAAAGAAGAGGCAATAATGTAGACAATAAAGAAGGGAGTAATGCTGAAGGAGTAATGTGGAGTGCAGAAGGTTTAATACTCCTTAGTAGGCCTTATCATGTTATACGTGGGACTTGGACTCAGTTTGGATATTTGTATCCTTAATACGCTCCCGCAAGATGGACGGTCGAAGAGTAAGGCCAATCTTGGATGAAAGGAGAAGAAAGCGAGATCTGGGCAACGGTTTAGTAAGTGTGTCAGCAATTTGATCATCACCGTTGATATGTTGTATGCGAATGGCGCCCAATTGGACCTGTTCCCGCACAAAATGAAAGGCAAGCGCAAGGTGTTTCATCCGGGAATGGAATATGGGATTGGCAGAATAATTGGTTGCACCAAGATTGTCACAGAAGATAGTAGGGGCAGTCGACAGTGAGATACCGAGTTCGGACATAAGTGACTTTAACCAGAGTATTTCAGACGTAGTATCAGCAATAACGCGAAACTCGGCTTCGGTAGAAGACCGTGATAAAGCCCGCTGCTTTTTAGAGGACCAAGAGATAGGGTGATGCCCAATGAAGACAACATAACCAGTAGTAGAAACATAATCAGATTGATCACCGACCCAATCAGCATCACAGAAAGCATGGAAATTGAACGGAGTGTGTTTACGGAAGTGAATACCTTGATTAATGGACCCTTTCAGATATCGTAGTAACCTTTTGAGAGAACACCAATGAGCAGCAGTGGGATGAGTAAGGAATTGAGCCAGTTTGTTAACTGGAAATGCAATGTCAGGCCTTGTTAAGGAAAGATATTGTAAGCTTCCTACAAGAGCACGATAATCAGATTCATTCTCAATTGGTTGATCATCCTGCCGAGTAAGAGAGGGGTGAGAGAGCATAGGTGTTGAAGAGGGATTGCAGTCCATCATATTGTAGCGCGTAAGTATATCGGCGACATACTTAGATTGATTAAGATGTAACCCAGAGGATGTCGGAGTAACTTCCATCCCGAGGAAATAGGAGAGGCAACCGAGATCCTTAAGCGAGAAGCGGGAAGAAATAGCTGCAATAAATTTGTTAACCTCGGTAGCATTTGGCCCTGTGAAAATGATATCGTCGACATAAACCAAAGCATAGAGTTGAAGATTAGTTTGATGAAGGATAAATAATGACGGGTCAGAAATCGAGTGACGAAAACCAAAGGACAGAAAATATTTTTTGAGTTCATTATACCAAGCCCGAGGGGCTTGTTTCAAACCATAGATTGCTTTTTGTAGCTTACAAACATGCGTCGGAAAGTCGGGATGAACAAATCCGGGAGGTTGTTGCATATAAACGTCCTCATTCAGAGTGCCCTGCAAGAAAGCATTATTAACATCTACCTGACGAAGTGACCAACCATGGGTGACGGCTAGGGAAAGGATAAGACGGATGGTGGAGGGTTTGATAACGGGGCTGAAGGTCTCGGTATAATCAAGGCCAGGTCTTTGGTGAAACCCTTTTGCAACCAGACGCGCTTTATGTTGCTTTAAGCTGCCGTCGGGATTATACTTAATACGAAAAACCCATTTACAGCCGACGAGATTGGGAGCAGA
Source organism: Silene conica (assembly GCA_029255685.2). Lineage (NCBI taxonomy): Eukaryota > Viridiplantae > Streptophyta > Magnoliopsida > Caryophyllales > Caryophyllaceae > Silene > Silene conica. The sequence goes on along the minus strand of CM055312.2, from coordinate 71,185,541 downwards.
TTCGGGAGAGACTAAAGACCAGGTGTGGTTTCGAGACAGAGCATCATATTCAGACTGCATTGCAGCACGCCATAAAGGGTCTATCAAGGCTTGTTTCACAGTGGTTGGGGTAACGTGGATGGTGGGTGCGGTAGACAGGAGAGCAGTGGTTTTAGTCTTGGGGGGGCAGGCGGGTTTAGAGTATTTAGGATTGGGTTTGCGAATATTATTTGACAGACGAGTGGTGGGACGGGTTGGAGGAGGCGGGGGAGGAGGTGGTGGGGGTGTTGCGGTAGGAGGAACGGAGACAGAGACAGAAGTGGAGGACGAGGAGGAAGGCTGAACAGGGGGAGGTTGGTCAGAGGAAGGCAAAGGAGAGGAGTTAGGAGTAGGGGAAGGCGTCGGTGCGGAAGAGAGGACAGGGATGGTGAGGGTACACCAATCAGAGGAGGTAAGAGGAGAGGAAGGAGAGGATAGGTTGAGGAGTGAGCAGTAGGGAAAAATATTGTCGAAAAATCGAACATGCCGAGATGTATAGACTCGAGAAGTAAGAGGATCAAGACAGAGATACGCACTTTGTGTCGAGGAATACCCAATAAATATACATTGAATAGAGCGGGGTTGTAATTTGTGAGTAGTATATGGTCTCAACCAAGGAAAGCACAGACAACCAAAACTATGAAGTTTGTGAAAATTCGGATTTTGACGAAATAATTTAATGTAAGGAGAGTCATTTTGGAGAGTCGGTGTGGGAAGACGGTTGATGAGATAAGTAGCAGTAGAAAAGGCATATGGCCAAAAAGATGACGGTAGTTGAGCATGGGTGAGAAGGGAGAGACCGGTTTCAACAATGTGTCGATGACGACGCTCAGCAAAACCGTTATGCTCGGGGGTGTGCGGGGGTGAGGTTAAATGGGTGATGCCAGTGTCGTTGAGGTGGGAGGTTAATTTGACAAATTCGCCACCATTATCCGAATAAAATTGTTTAATGGGTGTGCGGAAGTAATTTTCAATAAGAGCACGAAACTTGCGAAAAATGAGTTCGGTGTCAGACTTGCGTTTGAGAGGATAAATCCAAATATAGTGAGTGAAGTGATCAACAAAGACGACATAATATTTGTAAGACTCGGAAGACGTAATTGGAGATGTCCATAGGTCAGAAAAAATTAAATCGAGAGGAGCATTGGAGGTAAGCGTAGACTGACCAAACGATAACTTATGACTTTTATTGATTTGGCAAGCAATACAAGGATCAGAAGTAGAAATGCGAAAATTAAATTTGGAATTGAGAACTTGAATGACTTTATTTGAGGGGTGGCCAAGTCGATGATGCCATGAGGCTTGACCAGGTGCTACGGCAATGTGTGCGTGAGGCGGATTAGGCGTCCATATATAAGACCCATTAATAAGGGGACCTTGAAGAAGAACCGCTCCCGTCGATTTTGCCTTAAAACAAAAGGAAGTGGGTGAGAACACAGCATACGCATTATTATCATGGCAGAATTGGGAGACGGATAATAACTTGCGAGATATGGACGGAACAATTAAAACATTAGTGAAAGAAAGTGAGGAGCGAGAGAAAGGAAAATGAAAAGAACCAGTGTGGGTGATGGGAAGAGCCGAACCGTCTCCAATCACTAAATCATCCGGACCTTCATAGGGATGGTGAAGGGATAGGGTATTGAGATCATCGGAGATGTGATGTGACGCACCACTGTCAACAGTCCAAGAGTGAGACGGTTGAGCAGGAGAGTGAGTGGCGGTATGAGCTTGCGGGGAAGGAGCACGGCGCTGACGAGTAGGGAAAACTACGTTAGGATATTTTGCTTGGAAATCACCACAGTCAGACGCGACATGGCCGACTTCGTCACAATAATGACAACGACCCCTGTATTGTTTTGGGGAAGCAGATTGAGAAGAGGCATGATAGGTTGGTTTAGGCGGATAAGAGGAACGAGCTTGGGTGTTATTGGTGCGCTGATTGTAATTAGGACGGTAATTATTATTGTTGTGTCGAGGAGTAGCGACATGAGCAGACGGAGTAAAGGTCGAAGAATCAGACAAAGCAGGGGCATGTTTAAGACGTAATTCCTGCTGAATTAATTTCTCGTGGAGAGCTTCAAAGGAAATTGACGTATCACGAGCACGGACTGCCTCTATGACAGAGCGGTATTTATCATAGTTTAGCCCGTTTAGGATACGGGCAGTGATATCGTCAATATCCATAGGATGCTCGAGTTGAGCGAGATCATCGGTACAAGCCTTAATAGCGGTCATGTATTCGGTAATTGACATGTCGTCAGTGTGTGAGATATTCTCGAGACGATCTTTAATCTGAAGACGATGGCCACGAGAGGAATTGGCAAAGGTACGGGATAAAGTGGTCCAGGCAGCGTGGGAAGTCGTATCATTGACAATAAGGGCAGCAATCGGGGGGGCAAGAGTTCCGGTGAGAGCACCGAGAATGAGTTGATCTTGTCGGTACCAAGTGGAATATTGAGGGTTAGGGGCGGTAGTGGAGTCAGTTGCAGGAGGTGTGGGGGGGGGGGGTGGTTATGGTTTTTGGAGGGGCCATGGTTGTACCATCAAGGTAGGAAAAAAGTTCGAGACCATTCATTATGGCACGGACTTGAAACCTCCATTGACGGAAGGTGATGGTGTCCTTAAGTTGGATGCAGTTTGTGAAATTGACGAGGGTAAGGGGATGCGTTGGGTCAGCAGAATTGACGACTTGGAGTTGGTTGCCAGCCATGTTGATCGGATTCGAAAGGAAGATGAAAATAAACACAAGAACGAGGACGCGGGTTTATGTGATCGTGAGGATCGTATTAGACTCGTGATACCATGAAGAGATTTAGAGAAGTAAAGTAAATATATTGATCAGAAGATAATTTACAGAAAGTATACAGTAGACTATTTATATAGATTACATAGGCTGATGTAAACTGAAATACATTGAATGATGGGAAGAGGAAGAGAGAAAGAAGAGGCATTAATGTAGACAATAAAGAAGGGAGTAATGCTGAAGGAGTAATGTGGAGTGCAGAAGGTTTAATACTCCTTAGTAGGCCTTATCATGTTATACGTGGGACTTGGACTCAGTTTGGATATTTGTATCCTTAATACATACTTTGTACATGTTTTATAATCAATATACTCTCTCCGTCCCAATTATTTGTTTAACTTTGATTAAAATGACGTTTATAAAAAATAAGAAAAGGCAAACGAATAAATGAGACGGAAGAGACTCTTTAATGATGAGAGAAAAGAAGAGAGAGGAATATCTGATTTTCTCTGAAATTTAACCTAATTTTCAACAAAAATGACTGCTGCTAAAAATAACCTTAATCCAAATCAAAATAGATTTAATTCCTTATCGGATTCTGTTCATGAAAATTTACAAAATACAAAAAAAAGCTTATTAGGATCTCATGGAAAAGATGCAACTGTGGTGCCATCTTCATCTGATACTGGAAAAACTCGTACAATGAGGGATATTCAGGGTATTCCTACACTTAATCTTCAGGATGGAGATGGCTTACAGGGTTGGCATGTTAGACAAGGGGGACGTGACATTCCGATCATGGAAACTATACTGGAAGAAGAAGTGCCTGGTGGAATGATGCAAATCTCTCCTGAGGATGTTCAACTTGAGGTAGAATTCTGGTCTAATTCTATTATCTGTTATGTTTTGGGTGTAAATCCTCCATGGGATGTTATGGAAGACTTTATTTACTGTGAATGGGATCATTTTGGGGTTGATAGAGTCTCGTTCTTAGACAATGGAGTTTACCTGGTTAGATTCTCAACTATGGGGGGCAGAGAAGATCTTCTACAATCTGGATATTATATGTTTGAGAACAAGTCAGTGGTAGTAAAGCCATGGGTGTTAGATATGGATTTAGTTAAGAGTCCAGTGGATGTTGTTCCAGTGTGGATTAGAATGTATGGAGTTCCATTGAAATGTTGGGGAAAATGTCTTACTCAAATAGCTGGGCTTGTGGGTCAGGTTGTTAAGCTGGATAAGAATACCCAGGATAAAATTAGACTGAATTATGCTAGGGTTATGGTAGAGTTAAAATTGGACCAGAAGTTGGATAATGAGGTGCAGTTTCTGGATGAAAAAGGTAGTGTGATTACTGTGAGGATTGAGTATGAATGGAAACTTGTGTCATGTACTCATTGTAAGGGCTTGGGACATTCAGTTGATCATTGCAGAAAGAAGGTTAAAAAGGTGATGAAATCAGTGCCAATTGATGTCCCTAAGCCTCAACCTCAGAAGGAAAAACCAAGGGTTTGGCGGCCTGTTCAGAGGGTACCAGAGAAGGAGGTTGTTGTTACTCCTCCAAATTTATCATTGTCACACTTTCCTCCATTGGGGGAAGGGATACATGCTACACCTGCAAAACAGGCTATGAGGATTAGTAGACAGGAAAATATAGTTGGAGTAAGATTATCTGGGAAGTTTAGCAAATATACTTTTATGGATGCTGTCACAAACTTTGCTTCTGTCTCAGATGAAGGAATTGAGAATGGTAAGGATCCACCAAATATAAGTGTAAATGCATAGCATTGGTTTTTGAATTGTCCGGGGTCTTAATGACCTGAATAAACAGAAAGCTGTCAAGTGGTTTATGCACAATAATAATGTAGGTTTGTTTGGTCTGTTAGAGACAAAAATAAAGGCTAGAGTAATGTTGCAGATGAATACTAGTTTTTGTGATGGCTGGAGCATCTCTACAAATAGTAGCTATCATTCAGGTGATAGAGTGTGGGTGTTATGGCAACCTTCCAAATTTGATGTGGTTTTCTTAGATTACCATGAACAGTTTATCCATCTGAGGGCTACATCAAAACCTGATGGAAAGTGTTTTTTGGTCACTATGATTTATGCTTTCAATGGAGTGAGTGAAAGATTGGATCTGTGGAGTAGATTAAAGACTTTATCATTGAGCTGTGATTTACCCTGGTTGTGGCTTGGTGATTTTAACACAGTTCTATCTCCCATGCAGAGATTAGGAGGGGACTCAACAAATGCTGAAATGGAGCACTTTCAGGACTGTGTTTCTATATGTGGTATGGAGGATTTATCAGCTGATGATGCATTATTTACCTGGTCTAATAAGCATCAAACTGGTGATAGAGTTTATAGTAGGCTGGATAGAGCTATGGGAAATCAGGAGTGGTTTACTGGCTTTGCTGATAGCATGGCCCATTTGCATCCTGAAGGAGTTTTTGATCATTGTCCTTGTACTATCATGGATAGGACAAGTGAGATGAATGGCAAGAAAAGCTTCAAATATTTTAACATGTGGGGAAAGGCTGAAAGTTTTATTGAAGTTGTCACTAATAGTTGGAGGACTGGTTATAAAGGAACTAAGATGTTCAATGTAGTAAAGAAATTAAAAGCTTTAAAACCAGTTTTGAAGAGGTTGAATAAAGAAAGATTTTCTGATATTGAGAATGACACTTCTATTGTTAGTTCTCTTTTAGAACACTTACAAAAGAAGTTAGTGGATGAGCCTGGTAATGTTGCGCTTATGCAACAAGAATGGGATACTAACCAGGATTTGAAAGAGTTGATTGTGGCTAGGGATGGTTTTCTTATGCAGAAAGCTAAAGTTCAGTGGTCTCTGGAGGGAGATTTGAACACATCTTATTTTCATCATGCCATTAAAATGAGGGATTTGATCAATAAAGTGTTCTCTATTGAGGACTGTAATGGAGTGAAATGTGTAGAAGGGGATCATATTCAGAATGCCTTCTTGGAGTACTATAAGGGACTACTGGGTTCTAACTCTAATACTACTGGTTTTGTTACTCATGTAGTCCAGAGAGGGGTGTGCTGCAATGACTAGCACTGGAGCATTTTAAATGCTCCTGTGACAAGGGATGAAATCAAAATGTGCATTTTCAGTATACCTAAAGACAAATCACCAGGGCCGGATGGGTATACCAGTCAATTTTATAGAGATGCTTGGGAAGTTGTAGGAGATGAGGTCTGTGATGCTGTGAGTAATTTTTTTGAGACATGCAAGCTTTTGACTCAAATTAATGCAACTGTCCTCACTTTGATACCTAAAACTGATAGGCCTACTAGTGTTCAACATTTTAGGCCTATATCTTGCTCCAATGTTATTTATAAAGCCATATCAAAAATCCTTTGCAATAGATTGGCAAAAGTGTTACCTGATATTATTAATCAGTGGCAAGGGGCTTTTGTGAAGGGGAGGAGTATTTTGGAGAACATCCTTATTTGCCAAGACTTGGTAAGAATGTATAATAGGCACAACTGTTCAGCAAGATGCATGTTCAAGTTGGATTTACAGAAGGCATATGACTCTATTGAATGGATTTTTGTTGAGCAGATGTTGGTGGCTTTAAATTTTCCTGACAGTTTTACTAAGCTGATTATGCAATGCATTACTACAACTTCATTTACCATCAACCTGAATGGAGTCAAGTTTGGCTATTTTGCTGGTAAGAGAGGATTGAGGCAAGGGGACCCAATCTCCCCATTGTTATTCTGTATATGCATGGAGTATCTGTCTAGAATTATGGAGTATGCAATTCAGAACTGGTATTTCAGATTTCATCCTCTCTATAAAAGCTTGAAGCTAACCCACTTGCTTTTTGCAGATGATTTACTTATGTTCAGTAAAGGGGACACTCAATCTATAATGCTTATTTTGAGAGTTCTATCAACATTTTCTGCAACTACAGGTCTGAAAGTGAATGCTCACAAATCTGAAGTGGTTTTCTCAGGTGTTCCAACTAATGTGAGACAGGACATTATTGATATTTCTGGGTTTTAGGAAGGTAGTATGCCTTTTAAGTATTTAGGGGTGCCAATTCAGCCTGGTAGATTGAAGAGGGCTGACTGTCACCTCCTAATTGAGAAGATTGTTGCTAGGATAAGAAGTATTGGGGCTAAAAGATTGAGTTATGCAGGCAGAATAATCCTTATTAATTCAGTGCTCAATACTTTGCACAATTATTGGGCATCAATTTTTATTATTCCTAAAGGTGTGATTAATAGGATCATTGTTGTGTGTAGGAACTACCTATGGAGTGGTGAGGCTTAATATAATAGAGTTCCTTTGGTCTCTTGGGAAAGTATTTGTTGCAGCAAGAAGGAAGGTGGGCTGGGAATTGTTGATGCAGGTGTGTGGAATAAGGCAAGTGTAGGGAAACTGGTGCATTGGTTGCATATTAAGGCTGATAGACTTTGGGTCCTATGGATTGATCATGTCTATTTAAAAGGGGCTAGATGGACTGATTATAATCCTCCAGCTGATGTGAATTGGAATTGGAGGAATATTTGCAAAGTAAGGAGGCTGATGAGTGCAGGTTATCAGGGAGATTGTTGGATGGGAGGTACTTTTTCTGTTCATGGAGTTTATAGGTGGCTGCAGGGAACACATACCCCTGTGCAGTGGTATAAGGAAGTTTGGGATGGCTGGGTTATCCCTAAACATGCTGTGATTAGTTGGCTTATTGAGAAGGGAGCCCTGAATACAAGAAGCAAAATGAAGAGAATTGGAGTGTCTGATTCTGACAGATGTGTGTAATGTGAAGAACAAGTGGAGAATCATGTGCATCTGTTTGATGAATACAGGAATAGTGTTCAAATTATAAATGGAATTGAAGCTGCTTGCCAGATTAGACTTCAGTCTGATCAGTTGTACCAGACCAGAGTGAAGAAAAAAGCTCGTAGAGTTATCAAAATGGCCATGAGATACTTCATATGGCAGGAAAGGAATAGATGCAGAATTGAAGGAAGTCTAAGAAGACCAGAGTTGGTAGTGCAGATTATTAAGAATCATGTAATTAGTAGACTTAAATATAAGATGACGAAAACTGATAGAAGAATAGAGGAGCAGTGGTGTAGGGAATGCATGCATCTATGATTTGTACTGATGTATATGTTTTGAGTATTTTATGAAAAGCTTACATTTTACCAAAAAAAAAATGAGACGGACAAAATAAATGATATAAAAGTTGTCTAAAGAATTGCTAAATATTAAAAATATACATGAAAGTTTAACTAAAGGGAAAGATGATATCATATGCTAATTTAGAAAAAATGGAAAATATAAGATAATGGGTACAATTAATAACTGGGTGGGCCCCACGAGCAAAAAGGAAAAAAAATACCTCTATTGGAGTTGAACACGGGTTGACTCCAAAACCTACCCAAGCTTTTACCAGTTGTGCCACTTTATCATAATAGTATTTAATGGTGTCAATTTAGTTATATTACTTAAGGACGTGTAGTAGAATTGGGCCCTGGAGATTTGGGGGCCTGTGCGGTCGCACGGGCTGCACACCCAAAAGGTCGGCCCTGGATCTTGCATTGTCATCATTAGGTTAATCCCTTAAAAAGGGTACCATGCCAACTATTTCTCATTATTCGTATAAAAAAGAGAAGATTTTTCATTATTAATGGTTTATGTTAAATTAAAAGGCTGGTAAAGTTGTGGTTTTTAACTCATATTGTCTTTCTTAAGCGTCTCACAATATAGCCTATATTTTGGATTGTTATTGATGCACAAAATATTGGAAAAGTTTTATTCATAAGCATAATCTCCTAATATTTTCGATGAGTAACGCCACCAACGGCCTCCCACCGGAGACCGCTTATATGGCTATCGACCCTATTGCTGTCGACTCCAATAATCAAATCAATCCTTAAAATCCTTCATCCACAAAAAATTCTAAACGCAAAACTATGCATCTCAGCGAATTTATAGCAAATACTAATGCGGAATCCATCACGACGGTTCAAATGAATTCATCGCCGCAGTTTTCTAAGCAACAAAAAATTCCGAATCCCCAGAACAATATTGCACCTAAAAACTCCTATAAGGATACTGTCCAGGGATTAACACCAATCACGCATACTAACTAGATTGACTCGGAAATAGATGCTGATTCAGATGAAGATTTAATGGAGGGGTATGCAGACGAGGATGACATTTGTCCCCGAATTATTCTGTCAAAGAAGGAAAACCCGAAATTCGAAAACCATGGAGGAGAGCTTTAATTATCAAAATGTTTGACAAGAGTATTGGTTATCTTTCTCTTATCAGAAAGCTTCAAGCTAAATGGTCAATTAAAGGTAAACTTACACTTACGGACTTAACGTACTCTTATTATGTTGCTCAGTTTACTTCAAAAGAAGATTATGAATACGTACTAACACAAGACCCTTGGATGATCAACGATCATTATCTCACTATTCGAAAATGGATCCCTAATTTCGTTCCGTCTGAGGATAAAATTAAAACTATGACGGCTTGGATTCGTATTCCGAATATGCTTGTGGAATATTTCAACGAGCAGTTCCTGAATAGGGTGGGTTCTAAAGCTGGGAAATTCATTAGAATAGATAAGAATACGGCTAATGCGGAACGATGCCAATTCATTAGAATGAGTGACAAAGTCGATATATCAAAGCCTTTATTATCTAAATTTCGCATGAATGGCAAAGTCTACGTCATCCAATACGAAGGGTTAAAATATTATCTGTTTTCATTGTGGTAAACTCGGTCACGACACAGAAAAATGTCCCAAACTAATTCCAGTCGAGAGAAGCACAGTTTCTATGGTTAAGCCTAACGTATGGAACTCGTCTGAAAATCCGATAAAACTAGTGGACCCGAATTCCATTGCTGTTGATTTAAGGCCGGAAGAAGTTGACGAATTTGGGTCATGGATGATGGTAACTAAGCCCAGTGAAGGAGGTTAGCTTAATCCAATGCTAAGATTCCGCAACCCAATATTATCTGTTTTCATTGTGGTAAACTCTTGCTGATATGTGTTTTCCAGGTCTTATAATCGATACTATTATGGAATGTGTGACTTCTACTTCAATGCAAATCTTGTGGAACGGTGAAGCAACGGAAAAATTGAAACCTACACGAGGGGTTAGGCAAGGTGATCCATCATCGCCTTATCTCTTTGTTATGTGTTTGGAAAAAATTACAACATGTTATTGATTGTCGAGTGGTGGGTAATGGTTGGAAGCCGATTCCTATTTGCAAAGACGGGCCAAAGATTTCTAACCTTTTTTTCGCTGATGATATGATTCTCTTTGCTGAAGCTTTGGTTCAGCATCATTAATTATTAAAGACGTGCTCGATAATTTTTGTAAAGCATCGGGAGAGAAATTGAGTATTAGCAAATCAAAAAAAATTTCTCCAAAAACATTGATGATGCTATTGTTGAAGACATATCATCGGTTCTGGGCTTTAACCGAACTCTAGACTTGGGTACTTATTTGGGTATGCGAACCATTAATGGCTGGGTAACTAGAGATACATTCGCACACCTTGAGGAGAAATTCACCAAGCGTTTAGCGGGTTGACAAACCAAGTACTTATCATTGGCAGGCCGCAACACTTTGGTACAATCCTCTCTCTCTACTCTTGCTAATTATAGTATGCGGACGGCTAAGCTACCACGCTCTATTTGTGATTCTATTGGTAAAAAACGAGAAGCTTCCTTTGGGGCGACAACGAAGAACAACGCAAAATTCATCTTATCTCGTGGGAAACAGTTTAGAAACCAAAATGCCTAGGGGGACTCGGTATTAAATCCGCTAGACAGTCTAACACTGCTTTTCTAACTAAGTTAGGATGGCGTATCTTATTGGAACCAAATTCTCTATGGGCTCGAGTTCTAAGAACAAAATACTATAATGGCCGTAGAGATGTTAACATATTTTCTCCTAAACCTAATATGTCCAATGTGTGTGCCGGAATTACTTCTCAAGCCGGTATTATTAACTCAGGTACTACGGTGGCTGTCGGAAACGGCCGACAAACTCTGTTTTCAGGTAATTCCTGGGTCGAATCAGGCTGCTTAGCGGATAGGGTATTAATGCTCCCCCCTGAGTCTATCGTCGATGTCACGGTCAGCGATATGTGAGAAGAAAGTAATCGCTGGAAAAGAGACTTGTTCTCCGATTTTTCGGGACCGATGAAGCTTAAAAAATAGCAGCTTTTTCGCTATCCCCTGAACCTAAAATGGAAGATTCTCTGTTTTGGAATGCTTCTTCAAATGAAAAATTTACTATCAAGTTGGCTCTAGCTTTAATTAAGTTGGCCGATATTCCTCAAGAATCCAACCCGATCACTTGGCATGTTATTTGGAAATTATCGGTCCAACAACGCATTCGTATGTTCATATGGTTAGCCGAACATGAATGCCTTATTACTAACTATAACCGTGTCCGATGCAGTCTCTCTGATGATTCTTGGTGTCCACGGTGCGGGAAGAGGAAGAGACCACAGACCATTTGCTTCGCTTCTTCCCGTACTCGTCGAAAATTTGGGAGTCCCTTGATGAGCAGGCCGTGAATGACACCATTTACACGACTTCTTTTTCAACTTGGATCTCTCAAAATTGCGAGTAACGGAGTATTGCTTGCATCTAATAATTGGTCTATAAATTTGCTATAACTTGTTAGTGGCTTTGGAGACGGAAAAACAATTTGCTTTTGGTAGAGGCGATGACGGCCCTATGAATCCTATTTCATTCTTAAGGCATGAGTTTCAAGTCTCGCCAAGTGCTCTCGATCCCTTCTCTATTCGAATTCTTATTCCGGGTACTAGACACGAGGAGTGGTTTATTCGTTGGAATGCACCACCATTCGGATGGATTTTCTTAATACGGATGGGGCGGCTGAAGGTTACCCGGGTCCAGCTGGATGTGGAGGGATATTTCGTGATGATATTGGTAGGTTTTAAGAAGCCTTTTACTTTTCATGCGACGTTACTAATTCAATGAGAGCCGAAATACGAGCTCTCGCGACTGGTTTGATTCAAGCGAGACGATTGGGCTTTAGTAAGGTGCTAGTTCACATGGATAACGCTCCCTGTGTCGATGTTATTAACAAAAAACAGCTACTAAGCAATAACCTGCACCCTCTAGTGCAACAATTTCTCGAGCTTATTCAACTTTCGGATGGGGAAGTTAAAGTTATTCATGTCTTTAGGGAAGCTAATCGAGCAGCGGACTGGCTCGCTAATTTGGGAGTTCACTACTTTGATCGATCCTCCTCCGGACGGAATCCGCACATCTTCGTGAAGACCTTCTTGGGGCTACCACATCTCGCTTAGTTCCTATTTAGTTGTTTCCTTTATTCTTACTGGGTTTTTTTATCCCTCTCTAGCACCAAAAAAAATCTCCTAATTATATAATTTAGCTGGAGAGGTTGCAACGTTTACTCTCTAAATTAAAAATAAAATATTACATTTAACATGACACATTGATCATATATCAAGCGTAATAAAATGGCGTTTTTTTATTACAAGGCTTGGATATGTAATCCGTGGTACTTTACTTGTTTATGGTCAAATTAAGCACATTAATTTTAGGTTAAGATTTGAGAAGTTTGAAATGAAAAATATGTAAATAGGAAATTAAGTGTAGATTTATGGTCAAATTAAGCACATTAGTTTTAGGTTAAGATTTGAGAAGTTTGAAATGAAAAATATGTAATTAGGAATCAAGTGTAAAATGGCACACATATTACCTTAAATGAATACTCCCTAGCCTTACACAAATTCTCCTTAGTCTTATACAAATTCTCATTGAAGACGGATCGTCACAAGCTGAAAACGGGTCAAGTTCTAATCATGTGGTTAGATAAGACAACATATAATGGTATTCGCTTGGTAATTTACTTTTGTCTCATCTACTAATTTAAATATTATTTGAACCATCTTCAACTTATGTCGTATATGTCCGTTTTCGATAACACTTACAGGCTTACGGCTAGTCCTATCTAACTAATCAACGATATAGAGAGAAATTGGAAAGTAAAAGTTGAGAATTGAGACCATTCAATGTTGACTATGTTAGTCACATTCTTCTTTTGTCCGTTTACATTCCTAGTAATGTTGTTAGCTAAGTACTTACGTCGCTCCTCGTTAGGCAATATAATACTCCCACTTATTTTATTTGTCTACTTGTATTAACCAAGTGATAATGTATCACGCTAAATATATTTAGGCAGTGTTTAAAAAGGAAGATATTAGTTTGAAAACTCACTTTCAAATTAAAAAAAAGTGAAAATAAGGATTTTAAATTTAAATTCTTTGTTTGGGAAACAATGGATTTGGAATTTTGGATTTTGAAAAGAAATTGCTATATTTCTCCCATACTTTACTCATTTCGCTCCTAATTTCATTTTAAGCATTCCAAGTTTACCCTTGTCTTTGTAAAAAAAATAACACATTAATTTATAGATTAATCGTATCTATGTAAAAGTATATAAGAAGAACCACTACACATAAACTAGACACGTGTCGCTCTCACATTAAAAAAATTCCCGCCAAGTTCCCATGATGTAAAATCGATTTTGGAAAATCTTGGAAAAAATATTCTCGATGATTAATGTATACAAAATATGGAATATTTAACCTGTCCATGCAATATTTAATAAATTTACACACTTTCTTAAATTCTTATGCATATCCGTGCAAAAATATATTCTATATAAATTTAGAAGTTTTTAGACTATAAAAATGTTCTATATAAATCCGTACAAAAATATTCTATAAAAATTATTTTATATATTTTTAAATTTAGACACTTCTTGGAAAAAATATTCAATGAGATTCTTAAACCAAATATTGACTGATTGCCAAATTATCTTTTCACTCAGAGATTTTTTAACAAAAAATATGTCTCACATGCCTGTTAAAATGAGATCAGAGGGGTCATCTTTCCAAACCCGAATACCAAATATTACCCAACCAGTTACAGTAAGTGGGAATATTTTTACGTATGAAATATAAAAATTCAATTAATTCAATGAGATATTATTCTATCAAAAGTTACAAAATATAGACTATTACACAAGATATTATTCAAAGATATGTGAAATTATACATGATATTAAAACTGTACCACACCTGCTACAAGATAACTAGATAATAAGAGTGGTGTATACGGATATTCAAAGAGTAATAATCTTAACAATGAATTCAATTATGTGAAATGATACAAGATATTATGCCCCAAAAATTGCTTATTACACAAGATGTAAAAGAGAAACCGCTAGACACGCGTCAGTTTCACAATCACTATTGCATTAGTTTTTTCCCGCCTAAGTTTGATCTATAATTTAGGCATATTTTCAACATTTTTTTTACATAAATATTGTCTATCAATATGAACTCAATGATGGATTGTTTATAATTATTAGCCAAAAATAATAATCTGATATAATGAAAGGCTTATAAGCAGCCTAATTTATTACACTATTTATCGTAGTACAACAACAGAGCCTTAGTCCCAAAATAAAATTTTGGGGTCGGCTAACATGAATCATCATTTGGAACCGTCATGAGCAAACTCTCATACACTATTTATCGTAGTATTAATTAAAAATTATTATAGTACTATTGTTAACCTGTTTTAAATTTTATGGTATTATAAATAAAAATAATTATATTCTTCTGATGCACTTTATTGTATTTACTCATAAGTTTTTTCACAGGATTGTGTCAGTGGTCTCATCTATTCTATGGAGGTCAAAGTTGTCGAAGTTGCAAGAATTGGTCAATATTTTTATTTATGTAAATGCGGTTATTTTTATCCTCTTATTGATATTTTTAGTTTAAATTTTTTATTTATGATAATATATAGAATATCATTTTTTTTTAAAATAATTAGACCATTATTTTGTGTCTTGGAGAAATGATTTTTTTATTAAATATTTTTATCTCTTTTATAAATATGAAATCATGAACAAAATAGTCAATTTTTATATTTTATACGTCAAAAATTATTTATTTTATTTGTTTAATTAGTAATGAATATAGAAAATTATTAGGATCAACACAAATTCTTAATTATATAAGATGATATTATCTACAAGTTTAAGACGAGTCAAATATCATGCCACCTGTGTATATAAGATAAATATTTTACTTTTTTATCTATTTGAATTTACTTTAGTAATTCGATGTATACGAAGTATTACTCGGTTGATAATTTCTTATTTGTAAAGAAATATTTGTTAATGTAATTTAATTTGGGTTTTGTCGGGCCAATTCATGTCATGTTAGTTTGTTTCATCATTTTTTCGAGATAATAAGGGTCGGGTCTGGTTGGGTCATTTCGATTCGGGTCAGATCAGGTCAATGATTAAGAGAGAAATCTAATTTCAAGTCAATTTGGTCATTAGAGTTGCGTTTTTCCAGGTTATTTTCGGGTTGGGTGGTTTCGAATCATGCCACTTCGGGTTGGATTAGTTACGGGTCAAATTAGTTCGGGTCATTCTCGGGCCGAGTTAGATCCATTAGGTTGGTTTATATTCAGGTGATGTAGTTTGGGTCAATTTCGGGTGTCAGGTCAGCCTATTTTCGAATATGTAACAATTATTGTTCTCAAATTGAAATATGACAAAAATAATAAATAGTAAAGGGAAAAACCGTAATAGTCGGGCGACGGAAAATAGAAACTTATAAATAAAGATAAAAGGCGAGACCAAATATTACTTTAAATCTCCAATTCCAAAAGATGAATTGCAGCGTGACTAATTCTAACATATTGATAACAATATTATTCTGATTTTTTATAAGTTTTAAACATTTATTTATATAAAACTAAGAATTATTCAACTATGCATTTCCGTGCAATTTGCACGGGTTCTAAGCTAGTAAGATAAATATAATAGTTACAAATACGCGTATGATAGCAGTTTTGTTTACTCCAAATAAACTTAAGATAAAATTTAATCACTACATCATAACTTTGTTACAAATTTCTCTTTCTAAAAAAAGGATTTAACATATTTCTTTATCGATTAATGGGTGACGATAATCCATTTTTCGATTTTAATTTTGGATCGTACAACAATAATAGTTCTTACAACAATGACGGAAATTGATATAACAATGATTAGAATGCAGAACAACATATCGATATTACGATGAGTATAATAGTCACAAATACGGAGAGAGAAGCGGTTTTGTATACGGTGAAAATAATACGGATTCATATAATTCTACCGAAGAAGATGAAAATGAGTTATTAATTGATTTAATTAAATTTGGTCACTAATTTTTGTTATTTCGTCACTTTTTTTTTATAAGTCAAATTGTTGTAAAATGGTTCATTCATGTAAATTACATGAACAAGCTCAAACATGTTCATGTCGAGCCCATGCCCTTTCATGTAATTTAATGAATCAGCCATTTTAAAAAAAATCTAACGTTAATTAGGTAAACGCTAAAGATATTCAACGTTAATGTTTTTTTAATGCTGTTTGATTTGCGAATATGCGATTTAATTAAATTTCGACACTTATTTTATATTTCGTCACATTTTTTACTTGCCAAATAGCTGTAAAATGACTCATTCATGTAGATTACATGAACAAGCTCGGACCTGTTCATGTAGATTACATGAACAAGCCCAGACATGTTCATGTAAATTACATGAACGAGCCTAGGTATGTTCATGTAATTTACATGAACGAGGCCATGCCTATTCATGTAAATTACATGAACATGTCTGAGCTTGTTCATATAATTTACATGAATGAGTCATTTTTTTTAAAAAAAATGCAACGTTAATTAGGTAAATGCCGAAAATGTTTAATGTTAATTTTTTTTAATGCGGTTTGATTTGCGAATACGCGATTTAATTAAATTTCGTCACATATTTTTATTTTTGTTTCCAGTCCAGTTATGGAAATACTGTAAGAAAACAATGGGGGAGAATCAAAGGAGCCTAAGTCAGAAAAAGAAAAAAAAACATAACTATATAACCATCAAAGCATTCCTCGTGACTATATCCTGCAGATCTATCATCAAATCAACACAACTACAACACAAGACTTATCATATAGTACTATACAAAACCACTAACTTTATACAACATCCCCAAATTTTGTATCAACTAACCCTAAATCCAGATGAAGATTTAACTTTAACAAGTATATAAAACTAATATGACCAGCAAACTAACGATTAAGTTCTAAACTATTAATAAAACTATTATGAAATTGAAAAAATAGTGCAAGGACAATTAAATTACCAGATTCTAAGTAACTAATAGTTATTCTGAGCAACGACAAAAGGATTGCATCACGGTGACGGATGTGCGACGGCAGAAGGAGGTCGGTGATGGTGGTCAAGTCGTGGGACGATCATGAAGTAGCAGAGCTATGGTAGGAGCAGTAGGTTTTTGAGAGCGAGGGTGTTTCAGAGCGAGAATGAGTTTTGAGATGAGATTCATCGCATGTGAGTGTTTTCTTTTTTTTTAATTAAATATCATTTTCATCAGTTTAGTTATAACTGACGTAAAAATATAATATCAAATATGTCGGTTTAGTTGATCAACTGATGTATTTGATCAAAAACATCAATTCCGCAATAATCCGCATATAACTGACGCAAAAATTACGTCGATTTCTCTATAGAACCGACGCAAATAGCTTAACTATAGGGCCAAAAATGCACTCCCGCCAAAATTAAGTATTTTTTACGTCAGTTTTTGTAGAACCGACATAAATCACTTGACGCAATAGGAGATTTTTGTACTAGTGTGAATAGTAACTAGCTATGTCAAATCTACGGAATTCATCATTAAACATCGATTAGGGTTCAACAATTTCCTCTCGGCCTACTGTGTAACCATAGATTAATTACCAATAAACTTTCGCATAAATTGGATCAAACTATTATAGCATGCTTTGTCTAATTCTATCCCGACTTTCGCTCTTAGGATAAGAATAACGAATTAATCAACAATTACGGTCAACAATCATAGATTAATGAAGTGAAACAAGCATGTATATAATCAACGAAATGATGATGAAAACAATGAAATTTGACATAAGTAATATAATTGACTATCCTAATAACATGGCTTTTTTACCCTAGATATAGAACTACTCAGACATGGCTAAGGTGACTAGACTAGCAACAAGATGAATTGTAATAAACATGATATCGATATGTAATTTGCGAATTGAAATCTGCGAATTGAAATTAAAATTGAAATGTAAAGAGAACAAGGGAATAAAGAATACCCAATTATAAAACTTTGAAGAACAAGAACAAGATAAACCCGAAAAATAACTTGGATAAACTTCGAGAATTCTTAAACAAAGAACTAAATTTAAAGAACAAAAATAATATTTCTAGAAAAAGACTGAAAGTAAATATTTTCTGATGATGTTCTCACGAAAAACATGAGTATATATAACAAAAGAGGAGGAAAAGTGAAGCGTCGGTCGAAGTTGCATCCACCCCGGACCCTGGGTAGCTCACCCTGACCGGGGTGGGAACAGTATTTCTCGGCAAATGAATTTCTAATTAAAATAACATGATTGCAGCCACCCCGGACCCCAAGGCAACTCACCCCGACAGGGATGAGAGCAAGTTTCCTCAGCATTCAAATTTCTTCAATTGTTTGTATTTTGTGCTTTGATGACGACATAGGGTGCCATCATTCGTGCTGTCATGACTTTGCTTTTGCTTTTCGAGTTTTGACTTTCGTTGACTTTGACTCGATTTCTTCATTTCCTTCTTTTTCCACTACTTCCATTGCTCGGAAGCGACTAGATTTGTGTTTATTTAGCTCCGCAATACTTGGTGAACGTCAAAATATAGGAGAATCAAACATTTCCTACAAAATCGTCAAACAACATAAGATCCACCTAAAACACGGAATTAGCTCAATAGATACTATATAATAGTGTAAAAGACGATGAAATACGAGCTAAAATGACGATAGAAAGTGCATAAAAATATAACACATCAGCTTCTCACGCATGACTTCAATCTTATTATCATCGCGGGGATGTGACAGCGACGTTTAGAATAAGGAGGAGAGCCAATAACAAAGTCGTTTAAGGAAGAGCTGGAGCATCGAAAGAGTTTTTGAGTGTCCCACGATAAACAAGGAGGTATAGAGAAATTGTGAAGAGTTTTGCCACTATTACTAGTAGAAGTTGATCCTCCTACGTGCTCCTCATTTTGGTGTCATGGCCGCCATGCCAGACCTTTATTATAATCGTGTGTGTGGATATACATAGAAATAGAATCATATGAGTTGGGTCAATATTGATGAGTTACACCTTTAAATCTATGAGTGGCTGAGATTAGATCTTACAACTCGTATATAAAGAGGTTTTTGACAATTGACTTCTTTTTTTCCCTTTTTTCAACTGTCCAACTGAATAACACAATAACTCAACATTTTCGCCATTTCCTTCATCTAGCTTCTTCGTCATTTTCAGTCTCTTCATACACCTCTTGCTCATCTTCTTCGTCGACTTCTTTACTTATCTTCTTCGTCATTTTCGTTCATCTTAAGTAATTGATTTTCTTTAATTTTCTTCAATTTTTGCATTATGTAGTTTTTTTACTTGAATTTTGTTGTGTTTTGTGTTTGTATTCTTCAATTTTAGTCCGTGTTTTCATTATGTAGTTCAATTAGTGTATTTGTTGTTGTTGCATTACATTCTTCAATCAAAGAATGATGGATATACCACAAGAGAAGAGAAGAGAAGAGAAGAGGAGGAAGCGTGAGGAGAAGAGGGGGAAGCGTGAGGAGAAGAGAGGCAGAGGTGGGGATGAGACAATAGGGTTTAGTGACATATCGACTCATTTGCTAATGACATCTATTTTTATGTTATTTGGACTTTGCCTAATTTGCATTTCTAGCAAATTTTGAGAATTTAACCCAAACTCTAATTTTGAAATTTTAGGCATTTTCAAACAAGGGATTTGAGCGAAGTCCATATCTATATCTATATCTATATCCATATCTATATCTATATCTATCTATATAATATTATTAAAAGGCTAGGCAAAAAATGTCAAGTTGAGAGGTCTCAGGTTCGATTACCAGTTGGGGCGATGACCACTTGGTCACTGCAGCTCCCGAAAGGGTGGCTTACATGGTCCATGTGGTGGTGCGGGAATGCATGGGCCCGGGGGGATTAAACCCCCCGTCAGCCAAAAAAAAAATGTCACGTAGATAAAACCACCTACGATTATAAATGCCACGTAAAAGTCACCTACGATTATAAATGCCACGTAGACATCGACTAAAAACCACCCAACAATAAATTATTTCTTAATCGACCTTTTTTTCCTTCTTTTAAAAAAAATAAAACAAAATATCATTAATAATAATTATTCTTTAACTCCACCCAAACATGAATCAGCAACTACATATACAATCTTCAAAATATCTTCTTCCACAATGTTTTTGCCAAAATGTCTTTAGTTTACTGATGTCCGCGTTGTAATTTATTTATATTTATACAATATAGTTAAAAGACTAGCTAAATCATTAATTTGTATTCAACATGACAAACAAAACCTTATATTTCACCTCATTCATAATATTTTTAAAAAAAATTAAAATATAGATTGCAAAAAAAAAAAAATTGATGCAAATTTTTATGTCCCTCTAATAATAATTTTGGTTATCAATTTACCCTTTTTATTTAATTATTATCTTTATTTAATGATGATCTTTTTTGTTTTCCCCTCAACGTTATATAACAATAATCATAACTTCTATGTTTTCTAAAAATTTGGTATCTAAAGTACAATTTATAAAAAGTTAAGACTAAATATTTCACTAACTCATCTCACAAAGCCATGGTCGTAATAAAAAGTCATTTTCGATTATCATGCGTCACTTGCTTATAAGTAAAAACAAAATATAAAAAATACAAGTCAACCTAAAAAAAAAAATGATGCAAATCTTTTATCTCCCTTACCTAACTTTTGTCATCATTTTACTCTATTTATTTAACTTTATTATTATTATCTCTATTTAATAATGATATTTTGACTTTCTCTCACCATTATATAACAATCACAATTTTCATTTTATTCAAAAAATTAGTATGTAAGGTTTACATGGATAAGTAAACTTTTTTTTTTACTTTTTTTTTCTTTATTTGATATTGAATTATGTAGAATCTTATTTTTTATTATTTTTGTGTTTTCAAACTGTAGGAGGGTGATACATACTCACATAAAAAAAACTGCATGAAATTGGTGTTATATGTATGAATCTTCTTTACATATTTTGTTTGGTTTGAATGACTTTTTCATTTGCTTTTCTTTTTCTAAATTTGAGTATATGCAACAAATGGTAGCATGAACGAAAATATTGATATTAACAACAAATCACAAATATGACTAAGGTAAGATAGTGTAAATATTGTATTTTTTATATATTTAATTAATTTGGATAGATGGCTAAATCTATATTTTCCTTATGATTTGAATACTAATGAGATGAGATAGGATATATACATTCGATTTTGTTGTCTTATTGTTGCTTTGATGATAAAATGGCAAAAGTACATTGTATATTTCGATTTTCGATAATATGTTTATATAATTCTCTTAGTATAATTACTTACATTTTATCCCAAAACAACATAATACTTATGAGTAGCATATCTTTTTTAATTTTAATTTTCAATTTGAGAATGTATGTTTTACTTTATTTAAATTATTTTAATTTGATTAAACGTTAGAATAATTAAGCGAAAATGATTGAAAAAATTTAAAGTCTTAAATATCATCATTATTTTAATAAAGTTGACTAACAAAAATATCAAATTTGGCGTTTAACAAAAATGACATCATTCGATTACAAAAGTAATGATAATGAGAATAACAAAATACTAGTAAGTTACAATAAAAAACAATACTAAAGAATAACGTAAATCGTAAATAACTGAATATCAAGCTACAACAAAAAGTAGTAAAAAAAAATACGCCAACAAATTAATGACGAGTTAGAGCCTAACTCTTTCACTTTCACAATAGATTATCTCCAATATCGTATTGAATAAACCACACCTCATCCTTTCAATTTCCCTATCATAATATCGCAATAATGAGAGTCATCTTTCCATATTTTCTAACTTTTAATTCTTTCATTAATTTGCCATAAATTTAAATTAATCATCTTCTTTAATGAGTATATTATTATGAGATATCGTGGAGGGTCTCATGTGACAACTTTATTTTTGTTATTGATTCATAAAAACGACTCATTTTCTTGCTCAGTAATACATATCTTATATATGAACGGCTAAAATAATTATAGTGATGGACCACGAATGAAAAATGGAAAAATCATCAAACAATTAAAGGGGAAAAATGCTTGAACAATCCTTAAACCGAACCCGTGAATTTCACGGGTCATAAAACTAGTTTAAGAATGAAATACCCATTCCCAAACAGATGATTAATATATGCAGTTAAATTTGGATCACTTCTGAACATAAAAAGTAGAGAAAAAATCTGAATAATCCAAAAAAAAAAGAAGGAAGCTTACCTTAAATAAGAGGAAGTAATAATAAATAGTGGCATAATTTGACAGTATTACTTCTAGTTAGTTTGGAGTTTAGAGTACATGAGCAGCAATGTTATTAGTTGGTTGTAATTCTATTGTTAAGCTAATAGTTAGGGTCTGTTTGGCAAAACTACCTGAAAAGGTACCTGAAACCTGAAAATGCACCTGAAATCTGAAAAGGTACCTGAAAAGGTACCTGAAAATTAAGACCTGATAAGATAGCTAATTTTTGTTAAAACTGTTGGGAAACTAGCTGAAAAGGTAACTGATATTTGACAAAATGACGTAAAAGGACATGGTTTATTATTGATATCTTTTACGTTTTTACTATTATTCTTGTGTTATTGTAAACAAATGAACGAAACAAATTGAGTAGTAACTTCTGAATAGAATCGTGCACTTAAAATGGTACTGGAAAATGCCTGCATTGCTACTTCCATGATTTTTTCCTACACACTGTTTCGAATGAATTGGCCATTAAAATCAAGTTATAGGAATAACTTCAACTACTAGCTTTTATATATACATGATTCATACCCAAAGAATTTCACAAATTAATATAAAACTATTAGGTAAAAACAAAATTCAAACAATATATCCTCATAAATATACTATTGATATAAAATTAGTTTTTTTATTAAAGTCATACACACAAAAAAAATTAATTAAGTTTACGTAAGGATTTTGTATTGTGTTTAATTTTGTTAAGAAACGTCATAAAATCCGAGGTTAGAATAGGTAAATAAAACTGAATCAGGTATCTGATTTGTCAAATGCTACATGAGGTAGCTTTTTATTTCAGGTACTTTTTCACCATTTTTCAGTCAAAACAGGTAGTTGCCAAACACTCCAAAAATAATAAGCTACCTGATTGTTTTTGCAAAAAAGTCATTTCAGGTAATTCAGGTAGCTGAAATGGTTTGCCAAACCGAGCCTTAGTACTCCCTCCATTCATATCCACTTTGCATGTTTCTATTGTGTACACTATTTATAAGTGAACATTTAATTTCAATTTTTTCCTAATACGTAAGAGAAAATATATTCATGTGGGATCTTGTGTGATTCGTCTTCACGAGTATATTGAAAATATATAATTTTATATTTTTTTACAAATATGTAGTTAAAGATATTTATCATGTAAAACATGTATCGCCAAATATAAAAAACAAATACGTAAAGTGAATATGAACGGAGGGACTAACAAGTACGGTTGTGTTTGTGATTAAGTGAAACACCGCTACAATTTGGTCCAACTGAAAAGCCAGCCACCATCTGGACAGTGGAGTTGACAAAATTTGGGTTAACATTTATCACCTCGTTGTAGACGGAGGGTATCCGTCACAAGGAGAATTCCCCCTGCTAATCTGCTATACTTCATTCCTTTTGTAAGACAATGTGTATGAGTGTATGACCTAAGTACCTACCTACTTTGCTGCCTAATACACATGCATGCTTCCAATGTTCCAACAAGCTCAACTTATAAGTTATAACATCTACCAATTACACCATCCTATTCAAATTAGTTTTGGACCTTATCAAATTTTAGTTTATACCGTTATCAACAAATTAAACAACTACGGATCGGAGTATGATCTAAGACTCACCTACCGATCTGAGTGCAAGCATGGGGTGCTCAGCTCAAGCTCCAGCTTATATATAGTAGGATAGGATTTCAATTCTCATCATTTACTTTGAATATGAAGTTAGAATCAACTCTCCCACTTTATTATTTTAATACTTTACTTATTACTTCCTCCATTCATATCCAAAATACATTTATATTTTTTCACAAATATTAAAAAAAAAAGGGTAAAAACTATTAAAAGTACAATTGAGAGTGTGTAAGATGTTTTTTTTATTAATTTAGATGTCTTATGGTTGATTAAAGGTGGATCATTCGATGACATTTTTTTTTGTAAATTAAGGATTTTCATGGGGATACTTTAGTCATTTTTTTTATTTAGAAAGTGGTAAATCGGATATGAATGAATTAAAGATGAAATTGTGTAGTTTGGATATAAATAGAGGAAGTATATGTTACGTCGTATTCATTTTAGTGATATACCGTAAAGTGGAAAGGTCACGAATTATAGACCGTCAAAAATACTTAGTGGGAAAATAAGGGTACCCCTTAAAAAAATCAAAAAATATAGAATACCGTGTAATTTATTAAGATTTTATTGAATTAGGCTCTTAAAACTCCATTATACTAAAAGCAGTTATGCCTAGGGGTGTAACCGAGCCGATTTGAGTTCGAGCACGGGTGAGCTTGGAATCGGCTCAGAAGTTTGAGCTTGAGCTCGGAATCAGCTCGGAATTATCCGAGCGTAAAAAATCAAAGCTCTAAATCAGCTCAGAGTAGGCTCGAGCTCAACTCGAGCTCTATTCGAGCTCGGTTAAATAAATTTTTTCTTTACTTTCTTGAACTTGTAAGTCAAAATAAAAATAAATATATTTTAATACACATGCAAATATAAAATACTTATCATATATAAGAAATATATGATTATAAATGTTAAAATGACATTTTATTAGGAACAATAAAAATTACAAAATGACAAAATAAATATAAATAATAGATAAAACGAGTCTAACCGAACTTCCGATTTCGAGCTCTAGTAAGCTCGGAATCGGCTCGGATTTGGTCCACCCCGACTCGAAATCGGCTCGGAATTAGTTTTGACCGATTTCGAGCCGAGCTTTGACCGAGCTGATTCCGAGGGCTCTACGAGCCGGCTCAGATCATTTACAGCCCTAGTTATGCCACTGAATTCTCTTTTAAATTATTTTATTTCCATACATTAAATATAAAAAGTTATCTCATTTGAAGAAAACTAGTTTTACGCCCGTGCAAAAAATGCACGGGTTTAATTTTATTAAATTGAAAAAATTAATAAGAGTGTGAATATATTTTATAAACATATGATTTTAGTATCGCAGTTATATCAATGTAAAAAGTAAAAAAAATTTATATACTTAACTTAGACGTAAGTAAAAACAAAGCATTTGCTTGACATTATAAAAGTATACAAATTCTTATTTAGAACAACAATATCGGTTTAAGTTTACGACGGTTCAAGTATACGTATGTAGGATGAATAAGACAACACAAAAGCATTATTATAGCGAAAATAAAGATACTGACCCATTTTAAACTTAAGACGGATAGTAACCGATAAAAAGATAAATTTAAAAATTGTACTTACGGTTTAAATCATAAGTTTCTAACCATCGTACTGAACCCAAATTATTATTAGGTCGACCCTCTGACTACCAAAAAACTCCGACCATATAATATAATATAAACCATGCTTTTTATATAATTTTATGTATATTTCAGACGGAGATACATATTTTCGTTGATTTAGAACTCACAACTATTTTAATTTGTTAATTTACAGTATTGAAATGTTTCAACTCTCAACTATTATATTTGGTATTTAATTTTTATTTGTGTTTTATACTTATTACCACTAATTTAATTTTTCATTGTTCCATGTAAAGTAATATTGAAAAGTTTTTTAATATTAGAATACTCCATCTGTAAAGTTTCGGTGTTGCAATCATATTATTAATTTATTATATCTAATTTATGACTTTAATTTATGTAGAATTAGTTAACTTATTATCAACAATAAGATCTGATTTTTGTGGTTGAAATTGAGTTAGTACTCTATGGGACTTTATATTTCATTGTGTGATTATAGATTATAACTTATTTAATTAACAAAAGTAAAGAAGAAATTAAATCGATGAAAGCTTGAGAAACGCGGAAAGAGATTAAATCGACGAGAATTTGAGAAAAGTTAATTAATCAAGTATAAAGAATATGGTGGACCCTACTCTAATTATAAAAAAACTTCTTACTTTTAATCAACCAATAAGAATATTTTAAATTTTATCCCTTTTATATTAAAGGGATTGTAAAAAAGCAAACAAATAAATACGGAGTATGTATTTGCTCGCAAGGTTTTGCGCTCATTGAGATTGAGTTGAGCTCACACAAGTTGAATATTAATCAACTCGATTTCGGGTTACTCGCGAGCTGTCTTGTCTCATTATCATTAGAGATGATAAAATGGGTCAATTGGGCCGGTATTGGTTTGATCGGTTCGGGTATGTCATACATCTCGGGTGGGTTACATCGAATTGGGTCATTTCGGATTTCGATCAATTTCAGATGACCTTTTGTCCCAGGTCACTTTCAGATACGTGTCATTTTGGATATAGTCATTTTCAGATTAATGGCTAAAACACTTTAATTAGTACTGTTTTTATTAAGAAATAATCTCTCCGATTCAGACAAATGGTTACATTGGAAAATATGAGATATTTAAGAAAATGGGAAAAAGTGAGTGTTAAAGTTGGAACTTTTGATTTGGCCTAGAGCTTGCAAATAATGACACGACACGAACCCAACACGATATTTAATTGGGTCGGGTTTGGGTTGAGCTCTTTAAACACGATCCCGACACGAATGACCTATATAGTAAATTAATCCTAATTTTTTTTATCCTCTATCAGATAAATATACTTAAATTTTCCAAATATGGATATGACACAAAAACACGACACGAACCCAACACGAAATTAACGGGTTAGGGTTGAGGCTTGATGACCCATTTATCTAAGTGGGTTGACACGAACACGACACGAAATTTAATTGGGTCGGGTTTGGGTTGGAGGGTTTGTGACCCGTTTATATGTGACACGAACACGAACCCAACACGATCCGATCTGTTTGTCATGTCTAATTCGGCCACATGAATAATGTAATGGTTAATTAAAAATTGAGTGAGTGGGCGAGTGCCGAGTGAGTCATTAATGGTAAATTAGTAAATAGATGGTAGATATAAGAGTAATTTAGTCATTTTTTAGGCTAAATAAGATATGTTGCCATTTGTACGGATCGTCTATTTTAGGTAACTGTTACCATTTGTCTGAATCGAGTGGAGTACTATTTTGCAAATTTAACAACTCCGTATTTATAAAAAATGCGGTTACAACCAATTTTGATGAATATAACATTAATATGACCTTAGTACTTGTTATTTAAGTTTATTGGTCCATATTAAGCCATCTTTAATTGTTTTAGTTACAGGAAGGTTTTCTTTCGGCCAGGTATATTGGGTCACTTAAGGGTCAGGTCAGGTTGGATCTGATCAGGTCAATTCAGAATTCAAATTATAGGCAAGACGTATATGTTCAGGTCACTTTTAAATATTGGATTAGCTTTATTGGTTGCAGAGGCGGATCTTTGTTATGCTGGCCGGGGGCCAGGCCCCCTGAGTTTTGGGCCGGTCTTAAGTGAAATACCAGATCTTCTAATAAATTACTCAATAAATGAAGAGTTGGCCCCCCTGCCTATCCATTCAAACCATCCCAATTATCAAAGTGAATAGAACTAATTTAAGTGGCCTAGAACCCAACATAATTGGCTCAAAAATTAATTTAGTTTTCCTAGATTGTATTATTTGTGCCGTCATCAAGTAAATACTATGTTATACGAGTACAAAAGTAGTTTATAAGTATTTTATTTTTCTGAAATTTTCATAATCATAAAAACCTTAAACTCAACCTAACCTCTTTTACAATTTTAATAGTAGATAAACTGTATTGATTGTAATTTCAACGGAATAATGAGTAACGACTATAAGAATACTTTTACAATAAAATATTTTTTCATCACTGTGAATTTTAATTTATACCATTTTTGTTGTTTTGATTATTTTGATTGAATATAAAATTTGATATTATGCTATTTATTTAGTTTAATGTTTTTTTTTTCTATTGGCATTGTATACTTGTAGTTTATTAGATAATTTCTAATTTTATTTTGGGTTTTTTTAAGTCTCGTACGATATATATTTTTATTAATTAAAAATATCAAATTTCATCTAAATTTAATTATATGCAATCATTTGTGCAAATAGTTTACTACGGAGTACTTCATAAGTATTGGTACAAAGTAAAAGTCTTTTAATTTCAAGCCAATTATTGACGATTTAGGCCCTGTTTTATTAAACTGAAAGCATCTGAACTGAATTTAATGGAGTTAAATTGTGCAATATTTAGAACTGTAGGCCGAATTATTTGTAAAAAAATCTCAATTTAATAAGCTACCTAGTCTATATCTATATATAATATAAAAAGGCTAGTCAAAGCACCACATTTCACCATTTCACTTTTGAGCAATTCTAGCAAGCCACATCATCATTATTTAAAAAAAA
This sequence comes from Silene conica, assembly GCA_029255685.2. Classification (NCBI taxonomy): domain Eukaryota; kingdom Viridiplantae; phylum Streptophyta; class Magnoliopsida; order Caryophyllales; family Caryophyllaceae; genus Silene; species Silene conica. The sequence continues at coordinate 71,156,970 of CM055312.2, read as the reverse complement.
AAAAAAACTATTGAATTTACAAGCATTAAATGCATATATGTTTTTTAAATACCATAAAATCATTATTTAAAAATAACAAAATAAAAAAAAAAGCTAATGAATTTACAAGCATTTAATGCATACCAAGTTTTTAAATAGCATAATAACGAATAAAGTTTAGACTCTTAATTTTTAATAAATTTAACAACAATTAATAAATCAAAATGCGTGCTAAATTTAAAATTTATGTGTTTATTGTTAGAATAAGTTAATCCCCAAATAAATAAAAACACATCACTTTAAATTTACATCATGCAACTATTTTGTTTTGCTATAAAATTGTATTAAAAGTCTAACCTAAAAAATGTGACATGACAAGTTTAATTGTGGCGTGATAACTTTTATTTGACAAGGTAAAAAAAGTGACATGGATTACCAATTTAAGAAAATTAAAAAATACAGTATAAGTTAAAAAAAATTTTAAAAATAGAAGGTATAAACAAAAAGAAATTGTAATTGATCTCCTCTCGTAGTTTACCTTATTTATTTATCCATTATTTCCTTTATTAATGAAATGACTTTTTAACTTTCATTTCATCATTATTATATATACTCTTTATTTATGTACCATAGTTTTTATTTTCCTTTGATCCATAAAATTTTGAGAGAATTAGTAATAAAAAAATTCATATATATGTCGAAATTAGGAGGTTTTTAACTACATATGGAGTAGAAAATAAATTTCAATGCAATTTGTTCATATATGGAAGGGTGACTTTTTTTATGGAGTAGAAAATAAATTTCAATGCAATTTTTAGATGGTCGTTTCAAAACAACCAAGTTATTCACATTTTGGTTTGTATGTCCTCCTGAATCAAAAATTGAATTGTATTAAACATTTATTTTAAAATATCGCTCCCTCGGTTGTGTTCGTTTTAAAAAAATGATTGAGAGAGAGTGAATATTCCTTATAAATTATTCACAAATTAAACATTTAAACACAGTAAATTATTAATGATCCCGTGATTTTCACGGGCTCCAAAACTAGTTGTTTGAGTTAAAAACATAAAAAAGACAATGCGAATATGCTCCGTCCCGATTCCCTAATAAAACTTCTCAAGATTTGGCCACGGATTGATTGGGATCACTCGGATGGGGTGACCTTCGTCAGGTGTTGTTATCAGTTTATCACCCTCTAAGTTGAATGAAATTGGATTTGCGTCAATTTTTGACCGCTCTCGTTTACCGCTTTATCTGGTCAAAGTTTGTAAGAGCACGAAGACGAACACCTGTACAGGCTGTACGGAATAATACTGACTCAGATATTTAACAAAGCCAAAACATTCCATCGATAAACTCCCAAAATTCACCCGACTCCAACCCTAAAGGCTAAACCCAACCCACCCCCATGTGACATGTGTTTCTCTCTCTTCCGCAACCAGAAACCCAAACCCAACACCAAACCCATGGGTCACTTTACCACCCAACCTCACCACAGCAACAACCATTCAACCACCTCAACAACCTCCATCAACCACCAATCCTACTCATCCCAATCTAAATCCTCCTCAATATCAAGCCGAACCTCACTCTCAAGCCTTAAAGACTCCCTCCCTGAAAACCCTCACATCTACGACTTCTCCCAAATCCGAGCCTACACCAATAACTTCCTCCTCAAGCCGCTCTCCTCTTCTTCTTCTTCCACCTCCTGGGTTTGCGTGTCCAACACGAAACCATCTCTCGTCACGCAACGCAAGCTTCGTCGTCCGATTGACCTCCCAGATCTACGCCTCAAACTCTCCCTCCTCTGCAAATCGCATCACGCCAACATCGTCAAGCTTTACGGTGCCACGGTGTCCGGGAATTATGTTTACCTTGTTTATGAATTCGTAAATGGGGCTAGTTTGAGTGATTGTTTGCGAAACCCGAGGAATCCGAATTTTACCGTCTTGTCGAATTGGTTGACGAGGATTTCGGTTGCGGCTAATGTTGCTGATGCTTTGGATTATATGCATAATTGTGTTGGGGTTGGGGTGAGGTCAGGGTTTGTGCATAATCATTTGAAAAGTAGTTCGGTTATTATCTGTGACGAGACTACTTTGGTAGCCAAGATTTGTCATTTCGGCACTGCACAATTGTGCGGAGAAGTGCCGGAAATGATCACCGCCGGGGGTGAGACTGAAAGTGATAATATTACGGTGTTGAAGCGGGTTGGGAGCGGGTTAGGGAAGTTTGAAGGGACAAGAGGGTATATGGCGCCGGAGTTTCAGGTAACGGGGGTGCCCACCTTGGAGTCGGACGTGTATGCGTTTGGCGTGGTGGTGTTGGAGTTGTTGTCTGGGAAGGAGCCAATTAAGGTGGATATTGATAAGAGGACGGGTGCGTTTCAGAAGGTTTCTTTGATTGAGGTTGCCAGGGAGGCCGTGGAGAGTGGGACTGGGAAGTTGAGGCAGTGGGTGGATAGACGGTTGAGGGATTCGTATCCGGTTGAGGTGGCAGAGGGGTTGGCTAGGGTGGGGTTGGAGTGTGTGCAGGAGGATCCGAGGAAGCGGCCTGATATGGGTAGGGTTGCTGGGTGGATTTCTAAGTTATTTTTGGAGTCTAAGAGTTGGGCTCAAAATATGGGGTTTCCTGATGATATTACTGTTTCGTTGGCTCCCAGATGAATGACTTTTGGGTTCATTTTGCAGTCAGTAAGAAGGTATATATGGCTTCAGAGTTCAGACTATGTTGCATCGGCTTCAAAGTGTAGTCTATGGTTATAACTTGCTCTGAGATTGATTAGATTGAAAGCAATTGTTAATAAATGTAGAGCGTAGTGTGTTAGAATTGAAGCTTCAAACAAAGGCGTTGGTTGCATCAACTTGAAAGTGTAGTCTATGGTTAAAACGTATCCGAGACTGATAAGATTGAGAGCGATTGATCATTAATAAAGGTTGAGCTAAATTTGTGAATATTGAAGCTTCAAAGTTTAAAACGAAGGCGTTTCTAGGTACACTGCGGAAGTGCGGAAGGTAACCCCTGCTCATATTTTCACCTTCACATACATGTCAGCATATATATAAATTAACATTTAACCATCTCTGGTTGCGGTAATTGTATAGTACTCGTAAGATATAGCAACCCTTTGGGCTTGTATATCTTCAACCTAAGATCCGGAACTGAGATAACACTTAAGAATAGAGAGCTTGTGCAAGAGGAATTGAGATGTGGGTAATTGTATTATTTGTGAGAGTCGGAAACACTTCTGTGCTTATCATTGTTTTTTCACTTGTGTTGTCCAGGCGTCCCCATGTATATAAAACTATTTTAGCAACTTCTTCAGTATATAAAACTATTTTAGCAACTTTTGCAGGGTCGCAAATGACTATTGACAATATGTAATCTAAAGCCAATTGCAGATATTGTACTTTAATAACAATTCATTCATTGTTGAGAGTATTTGCAAATGCCATTATATTATCCCCCTGGCACCAGAAAGTATTGTTTTATTTGGCTTCAAAGAGATTAGATTTAGTGCTAAAGTAATTGGGTAGAGATCATTTGTATTTCGTGACCCTTTTGTCATTTAATTACATACATACTTGAAAGAGTAGGAATTACATAGTAGGATACTGTTGCAGAAAAATATCAGCAGGTGATGACAACGGAAATTATTAGAGGTCACAGCTCAGGGTTAATGTGCATATACTGAGACTAGTTTGAAACTCTTTACTATTGCTATGTACTTGTACTGTTCAAGTGTTGAACACGGGAGTAGTATTTTCGCAATTGTTCAGGCTTGTAGATGAACATTGACAAAATGTAATGCAATCTAAAGCCACTGCAGAAAATTGTACATTAGTAACATTAATTGTTGACAAGACTAAATGGCATTACATCGGGGGACATTCAAAACCAGAAATTAGAAACCAAATTACCGAAGGCCAAACTGTCTGTTTCCTGTACATCTATGACCACTAACATAAGTGGAGTGTTGGAACTGGATTCAAGTGGTAACGCCAAGACGTTGGCCAAGGTACACAAGATGCCAAGTCAGCCCCATCAGTGTCATTATATTTAGGAGGGATGAGTAGGAGTTGAGCTTCTTGAGCCTGTAGTCAAGTTTAGCCAATTTGTTCTTGGCCCTGTCTTGCTCTGACCTGCTGGTGGCAGGCTCAGTCGCTGCAACTGTAGTAGTTGTGGCAGTAGCAGTCGTGGTGGTAGTAGTTGTTGGAACTGCATCAGTAACCACTGTGTCTATCACTCTTGCAGGAGTGCCTTGCCAGTCTATTCCTCTTCCTTCCTCCTTTTCCAGCTTCATCCTTCCAAACATGACCTGTATACAACAAGTACGACCCCAACATTAGGCAACAAACAAGTAAGAAATAATGTTTATACATTATACATTATACATTATACATTTGACGACACTGGTTGATTACACTACCTTGGTGGCACGAGGCTCCAAGAACAATAGGTTAGCCAAAACCATAAGCAATGAACCCATAAGATTGTACCCTTGAAGAATCTCAGGCATACTTTTAAAAACCTTACTCCGATGCCCCAACAAATGCCCTAACAAACCCAAACCAATACTACCCACCATAGCCTTGAAATACACCGGATACACCTTACTTTGCGCCATTGCAAACTGTTGTCTCGGCAATACCCCCGCCAAGACGTGACTCATAACAAAACTCACCCAAACCCCCATCCCATACGCCATCGCAACCCCCATCAAATTCATCAAACTCCCTAATGAATCAAATCCCGAAAAAACATACCCTATTACACGCCCACCCATTCCCTTCCCTCGTTTCACAATATCCGACAATCCCTTCTTTCCCTCCCTACCCTTCTCAATCACCTTTTCTTTTGTCTCCTCCACTAAATCTTCCGTTTTCTCCTTCACTTTCTCTCCCGTCTCCTTAACCTTATCTTTCATATCTACAACCTTCTCTCCGACTTTCTCCCCAGTCTCCCTAACCTTACCTTTCACATCTCCGACCTTCTCCCCAACTTTTTCCCCTGCCTCCCTAACCTTATCTTTCACCATATCTTTCGCGTCTTCAACCTTCTCCCCAGCTCTCGACGCCATGCCCTTAACCGTATCCACCCCCTCCTCGACCGCCCCTTCAGCCTCCGCTGCCCTCTCCCTAGCCCTCCCCAAAACCCCGGCCACCTTATGCTTACACTTCCCATACGCATCACAAATAAGCTCCCTCGGGCCAGAACTGTGCTGGGAAACTCCAGCGACGGCAGCCGCCGCATGAGATAGTTCCTCGGGAGGCGGGCCCGATTGCTGGTGCGGCGGAGAGATGAATACTTTGGTGTTTCCATCTCCAGCGACATCAGCGTATTCGACGACCACAGCCCTATGACCGTCTTTGACAATGACTTGCTCTCCACGTTCGTTGGTAACCGGGTTTGGTGAGAATAACCCGGAAACTGCAAACGAAGTTGCTATTAAACTTAATGCTATCAAATTCATCATTTTTTGAAATTTTAAGATGGTGATGGTAATTTTGTTCAGTACAATTTTGAGAATGTTGAGTAACTTTTGTTGTTGTGATGGAGCGGTTGGAGGATTAAGCAGGTTGTTCAGTGGCGGTTTTTAGAGTGTGTTAGTGAAGTGACGCGTGGCAGTGTTGGGTTTATTGACTGACACGTTGTGCTCACGTGTCTCTTTGTAACTTTGTCCACCAGGATGGTAAACCAAAAAAATGTAAAGGAGAAAGATGAGATTCGTGTTTTGGGTTTTGGGCTGAGCTCAAATTTTTGAACGATTTTGATAGTCTAGGTTCTTTTCTTTATCTATTTTCACAAATTTTCATGTAGGATTCGCCACAAATTTATAGTGGGTCAAATAATATTTACTTTAAGAGATAAAATGAATCATTTGTAATTTTTTATGTACTTTTATTTTTGTCTTATCTAAACAAGTTGTTCTGCTCAATCCATCGTAAATTTGTGACGAATATACCCGTCGCAAGAGGCTCTTATTGATATATTTTTTTTCTCGGTCAAGTATTTGTCTTTTTATTTGAAGATTTAATTTGGTCAACTTGTTACCAAATAATTAATCAATTTCTCTCTCCTCGGCCTTTATGCCAACTCCAAAGATAGACAAATGATCCGACAAAGGAAGTACTAGACCGTCTTAAGGAAACTTATTCATTCTAGATTTATTTTCGATCCAACAGGTCGGCCTATTTGGTTCGGATTTTGACGTTGAAATAACTGGTCATTTTGGGTTTGGATCGCCGAATCGAAATTTGCACGTCATGACCCTAGAAAAGTAGATCGAATTTTTTTGGGTTGGATTAGAACTTGACACATAAGTGGATCATACATCCGATGTATTACCACACGTTTTATAATTTCTGAGCATAATAATAATAACAGTTTTGAGTTTTGTTTTTAAAATTATGAATATTGCTATAAAATTTCTTAGTTCAATTATTAAAATATTAGGCTAAAAAAATTATAATAAAACTCATTTCATCTAAATTTAGAAATTTTCGTTTTGACGGAAAACGAAATTAAAATTGAACTTAGGGTTTTCGTCAAAAACCACCTTTAAAAAACCTTTTTTTCCAAACACCACCTTTAATAAAAAAAAAAATTGTCCAACAACACATTTTGGGCAAAGTTTCAGCGTTTGGAATGGGGTGACTTTCAGCCGATGGTTGAGAGAGCAAACGAGGTCGGTTTAAAGTGTTCTTGAACTCGTTGGAAAGGTGAGAGTACAGACTTTCCAACGGTTGTCAACACGGTGGTCAAAGGTGTCCTTATGTGAGCTAGATTGATGTGTAAAGTAAAGCTAGTCACATAGGGTTAATCTAAATTAAAGTAGGATTTTTTCGTGGGTCAATTCACTCTCGCTGAACCACCAACTTGCAATCAACGACCACCACAAAGAACACAACTGCGACATAACTTGCCCTACCCTCAACCTACATACCAAATTTCAAATCAAACCAAACATCATAACCCCATTTAGAGACCCTTGAAAACCCCTCTAACAACTCGTTGTAAACCCAAACTTCTAGCTCTTTCTCTAACCAACCTTACTTTACACATCAATCTAGCCCACATAAGGACACCTTTGACCACCGTGTTGACAACCTTGGAAAGCCTGTACTCCTACATTTCCAACGAGTTCAAGAACACTTCAAACCGACCTCGTTTCCTATCTCAACCATCGACTGAAAGTCACCCCATTACAAACGCTGAAACTTAGGCCAAAATGTGGTGTTTTACAAAAAAAATTATTAAAGGTAATGTTTGACAATTTATTTTTTTAAAGGTGATGTTTGGAAAAAAAAAGTTTTTAAAGGTGGTGTTTGACAAAAAAAAACTCTTTAACTTATAAACTTTAATAAACTCAGAATAAAATACACGTATACTTAAAAACAAATAAAATTCGAGTTAATAAGCTTAGAAAAAATACGCATATGCCCAATTTTCAATAATCCAAAATCCAAAATTTCTAAATTTCAAACCCTAATTGTAAAAAACTTTATCTTTAAGCTGAAAAAAACATTCATTCTATCAATTAAAAACATGTATTAATAAATTTGTTGACGGAATGACAAAATTACTTGTGATATGTGGGAATTAAAATCCATAATCTGATAAATTATTAACAATTTGGTTGGGAGTGAAAGGAAGAGCAGATGTAATTTTTGTTAGTTGTTTTTTAACTAAGGGTAAATTCGGAATAAAGTGACAAAGTGTGCAAGATTTGAAGCATGTGCGAGATTTAACAAATACCTTGGACTATTGGTGGACTCGTCAGCACGAATTATTTCAAACCATCGATAATTTTGATCGTATAACAATAAGTCCATCTAGTCGCTAATACATTACTTTCATTGAACTCGTAGCTGGAGTAGACCCATCAAAACTTGACCCAACTCGTAAATAACCCACAAATAATCCTGTTTTTATGAAGCTAAACTTGAAAGATAGCCAAACCTGCTTTGAAACGTAAACAAAGGTTCAAAACCGACTCATGGCAGTTTGACCATTGGGTCAAAAAAATATAGTTCTCTTAAAATACACAATGTAAAATTGGTATTGACTTATTAAATTTTGAGGAAAAGTATTTATATATGATATGTCATCACCTTGAACTACATACCATGTCATCACTTTGGAGTGCGTGTTATGTCATAACTTTCAACGTATTACGTCGAACCGTAAACCACGTCAGCATTGCCACTTGATCACCTTGAAGTGTGTGCTATCTAAGTCGGCATTGGCACGACATGAGCTTGAACCCCATATCACATTAACATTGCCACTTACTAGCTTCGAATTGTGGGTCGAGCATAATTGCCACTATATTACCTCGAATCGCATGTCACGTCGTTAATGTCATCAATGTCATCTTATTTGGCCACACTTCTGTACTTTGCGAGTTAGGGAATATAATGATGATGCTGATGTTGGTGACGGGGTGATGGTGAAAATATTGATGACTAAGATGAATAAAAGGAGACAACGCATACATATGGTAGAAATAACGACATAAAAGAATTTTTTAAAAATACCAGAAAAGGGTTGTTGATTGACTCATTGTTTTACCCAAACCTGACCTGAAAACCATGTGGCCATATACACTTGACCCCTCATTTTACCTGGCCCGAAATGCCTTCAGGCCGTATTTTACCAAAATTCGAAACTCCTCGGCCCGTAACTCTCCGTTCAACCCGTTTAACAGGTCTAGCCGAGAATTACGGTCATTCAAAGTTTATTCGTCCAAAAACTTTTGACTAACCATAACTTCAAGCAATTCAGAGCCTTCACGCGTTCACGAGATATTTGATTTGAAAAAAAATATTGTATTTTGAACTCCTAGTGAAGAATTATATGTAAGTGTATAACTTAAGGTTTTTTCCTAAAAAAGAAGGGTACGCCTATTTTCGGAAAAAGCGGAAGGGTACAAGTAGACCTGACACAATTTACCCTGTTTGAATGGCTTGATTCGAATAACCCGGTCCAACACTCGAACTCAAAACCTGAGCTTGACCAAACCCAATATAACCCACCAAAATGTTTATTGTTACACATTGATTTTTAACCATAAATAACTTGACAATACTACACCGAAAATTACCTGAACCTAAAATAACCCAACCTAATATGAACTCTTGCAACACGAAATTGACTTGGCTCGAATTAACCCGCCCCAAATTTGACTCGACAGATCCGTTTACCGACCTTTCAAATTTTGACTTAACCCGTAAACCCGATCCATTCTACGAGGATTAAAACCTGAAAATCTCGACTCGTGACTTGTTCTACCGAAACCCGAAATAACCCGTTATTTCAGAGTCGAACCTCGCCCGAACAGGTTAAAGATAAATCAAGAGTTTTATTAACTATTTAATTTATATATTACATTTGAAAAGATAATTAAAAATTATTAGTTTTAGTACTTTAAATTATGGGGAAGTGGTAATTAACCTCCTTAAGTTTATCCAATTGTCAAAAGTAAGAAAAGTCTAAGGTAATATATATATATATATATATATATATATATATATATATATATATATATATATATATATATATATATATATATATATATATATATATATATATATATATATATAGGGTTGGGATCCGGTGAGAACCACCTTACAATGAAAACCGGTGAGAACTCTTCCTTACGGAGTTTTTTTAAAAAATTTAATGACATAATTGGATTCGGCATGGAATTTTATGGCCAGAGAACATATTTCTTGGTCTAGAAATAAATACTAGTGGCGGAAAAAATGATAGATACGAAAAAATAGATAGTAGGTGCACGCAAATAAATAAAACGTATCTCACCTTGATTTCCGTCACTAGTATTTATTTTCTAGATCAAGAAATATGTTCTCTAGCTATAAAATGTCATGCCGAATCCAATTATGTTATTAATTTTTTTTAAAAATGTCCGTAAGGTAGAGTTCTCACAAGGTTCTCATTGTAAGGTGGTTCTCACCGGATCCCAAGTCTATATATATATATATATATATATATATATATATATATATATATATATATATATATATATATATATATATATATATATATATATAGGGTTGGGATCCGGTGAGAACCACCTTACAATGAGAACCGGTGAGAACTCTTTCTTACGGAGTTTTTTTTTTAAAATTAATGACATAATTGGATTTGGCATGGAATTTTATGGCCAGAGAACATATTTCTTGGTCTAGAAAATAAATACTAGTGGCGGAAAAATGATAGATACGAAAAAATATATATATAGACTTGAGATCCGCTGAGAACCACCTTACAATGAGAACTTTGTGAGAACTCTACCTTACGGACTTTTTAAAAAAAAATTAATGACATAATTGGATTCGGCATGACATTTTATAGCTAGAGAACATATTTCTTGGTCTAGAAAATAAATACTCCCAACCCTATATATATATATATATATATATATATATATATATATATATATATATATATATATATATATATATATATATATTCCGGTGAGAACCACCTTACAATGAGAACCGGTGAGAACTTTTTTTTACGGAGTTTTTTTACAAAAATTAATGACATAATTGGATTCTACATGAAATTTTATGGCTAGAGAACATATTTCTTGGTCTAGAAATAAATACTAGTGGCGGAAAAATGATAGATACGAAAAAATAGATAGTAGGTGCATGCAAATAAATAAAACGTATCTCACCCTTATTTCCGTCACTAGTATTTATTTTCTAGACCAAGAAATATGTTCTCTAGCTATAAAATGTCATGCCGAATCCAATTATGTCATTAATTTTTTTTAAAAAAGTCCGTAAGGTAGAGTTCTCACAAAGTTTCATTGTATGGTGGTTCTCACCGGATCTCAAGTCTATATATATATATATATATATATATATATATATATATATATATATATATATATATATATATATATATATATATATATATATATATATATATATATATATATATTCCTTTCTTCAAGAATTTGACATATATGTGTTATTATCAAAGGTTGAAATCACAATTGTTGTTGTCATTTAAACTACCTTTCAAAAAAGCTCTTTTTTACATTAAAAACTTTCCTCCCTTTTCCTCAAAACTCAAAACCCTAGTTTTATTTGTGCCGCTGCCGCCTCCACCAATCGAGCACTTCTCCCTTCTCCCTCTACCGATCATTGGAGATGGGCCTTTCCTTTGGTTCATCTCCGGCGATCCACCACATCTAACCCTCTTTTGACCCCTTTCTCGGATCTTGCCCATTTTGTTCTCGGGTCGGGTCTGTCTCGTCTGTCTAGTGTCGATCGTGGTCGTTGTCTCAACTAAGGGTCTTATTTCGCTACGAATCGTTGTCCTGTCGCCGGAAACTTGATATGCAATCTTCGGGTAAGTCTTATCTTGTTGGATAGGTTGGTTTGCCGGTCGTTTTTTTTGGCGTCTTGGTGTTTGGGTTGGTTTTTATGAGGGTTGTTGCGCTTTTGTTGTTTGTCGGGTCGGGTGGGCTTTGACCTTTTGGTGATCCCCCATTTCCCCCACCTCTTGGTCTTTAGTCGTTGTGGGTCTAGTTTGGGACTGATTGGTGATCCCCCATCTGCCCCACCAATCGGTCCTTTGTCTTTGTCAGTTTTTGGTTGAGCTTACCTCTCCGGGTCTGTTTTGGACCGTTTGGTGATCCCCTCATTCCCCCCAACATTCGGTCCGATGTCCTGTGTGTCTCTTTTGTTGGTTTTGCATGTAAGACGGTGGTCCTGGGAGGGTTCATTTGGTGACATGGGTGTCCTTGGTTGGTTTGTTGTGTTTTGTAGGGTTATGGGTGAGTTTGGTATCCGTCCTGTTTGGGATGATGTGAGGTCTCGGGTTTGGTTCCCATTCGGTTTGTTAGGTGTGTGGTAGGGTCAAGTAGGGTTTGGTTGTGTTATTTGGTTGGCTCGGATGTGGTGGTCTCAAGTCCTCTTAATGGTTTTTTTTGGTTTATCGTGTCGTAAAATAAGTGTCCTTTCTTGGATATTTTGGGTGTCCTGGCCCTGTATCCTTGAGGCTTTTTTAGGTAATATAAATGGGTCCTATGAAGATTGGTGTCTGGTTCAAGTTGGATCTGTCGGTTGATGGTGCTTTAATGCATTATTGGTCAGAAGATTGGTCGTCGAGAATCCTTTGAGGCAGGTTGTGCTTTTGCTGGGTTTGTTGATCCATCGTACCTGTGACTGTAGAGTTCGTTCGTCTTGGTGTAGGAGCTCACGCTCCGCCGGAGGCAGCCTGTTGTCTGTCATCCACCTTTCCTTTCTACGCTCTTGTGGCGTAAGTGCACCATGCCCTCGCCATTTCGCACCTCACAAGCATCGAACGCCTTCGGAAAATGTTAGCTTCCGGCATAACAACGATAAGGAAACTTGCTTCCACTATTTCGTACTTCACCAACTTGTGTTTTCTATCCGACATGGTCTTTTGCTAGTGTTTACTAGTTGTTTTGTCGTTTTGTTTACTTATAAGTGTACTAAGGGCGTAGTTTGTCCGGACTTTGTGTAGTACGCTTTTCTTTACCGCTGAAAAAAAAAAAAGAAAAAAAAAGGTTGAAAATTGAAATTACATAAAACCTTAGAGATTCCGGCATTGGTAATAGAGGCTTCTTTGTCTGGTATGCTTGAATTCTCACGCTAACACAGGGTAACTATATATATAAAAGTGATCTTGACTGATGACAATGCTTGACTGACTATCTTCTTGTATGGGCGGGTAAGGTTGTCTGTTCGGCGAAAGACAAAGAGCAGCTTAGTTGTCCTGCAAACTGGAAGTTCATTGTCAACCATTCAATTTGCCATAAACCCAGCCTCCTTTTTCCTCATCCTCGTCTGATTTAAACGATTAGTCTGAAATGATGAATACTATAGAAATTTGATAAACAATGTAGCAATGCTGCATTATTATCATGCATTGCGTCAGGGCCAAAAGTTACAAAATAACGGGTTTCAGTTTTCTCAGTAAACTTCATAAATGGCTCTAACAATACAATCAAACTTGTGTCAACGTGTCCAATGATGACCGCTCTAAATTGCCCAAAGAGAAGGAAAAAAGAATGCAAAAAATAAATAAAACAGCTCTGTTAACTCGACACCACCTTTCCAGACCAGATTCGTAAAAGTAAGCAAGTAGCTGTCAAAAAGCTCAGGATCATACAGGCAATAATAGCTTTATCAACAAAATTCCACTGCCTTGTGTTTGGTTTCGCCAAATTAAGGTTAGGTTGATGAGGAAGACTGCTCTCCCTCTCTGAACTCTTCAATATGAGATGGGACCGCTTACGCGCTCCATGATGATCGTCTTCGGATGTCTTGCCAGTCACTTGGGTCGGGATTAATTCTGAGGTTTCGCTGCATTGTGTAGCAGAACAGCATGAGCCTGACTCGTTTGAGCATGCACATGGTTCGGGAGTTGAACTCTGAGGAGAGCATTTATCATATTTTGCATTACTCCTGTCTGATGTTGTTTCAGGCTTATAGGGGTTAAGAACCTCGATGACTTCCCCAAAAACCGACCATCTTCCCACAGAAGTGATTCTTACTTTAGCTGAAGCACCTAGAAGGGTTTCTTCAGCATCTATCAGGACTTGTATGTATCCTTTGGTATGTCCCACCTGACAGCACCAAGTCTCAGTTCTTAAGAAACGGCCATATAAGAATCTAAGATGCTCAAACACGATTGCAAAGGTCAGCCACCAAGACACAGCTAATTTGTAAAAATGTTCCACTTCTTTGGTGCTAAATGAAGAGTCAAATATGGTAGTGTCGAAGTGTCGTGACTTGTCGGAATATGAGAGCATGCACAGTCAAAGACTCAACTCTCAAAGTGAACTGAAGAGTCAAGGTAACACAATATTAATAGGGAAAACAAAGTGGAATAATCAACAAAGCTAACTTTGGGCAATTACATGCTATTCTAATCCTTCACTTTCTCTCCAGCACATGTGTCGAACACTAGACTACCATGGATGGGGAAAAAAATATTCTTAGTCAGTAACATGAACAGTTTATTGGAAATAGACAAGTCTCACACCCAAACATGCTCCCATGTCAGATACTAGTAACAAGACTTGCAACTGAGTACAGCATAGCTAAAGCATATTCAACTAAGGTAAATCACTGAATAAATACTCCTTTTTCCTCATGGTAAAAGAGTAGCACAGTTGCACCAAAAACGCCACAAAGACTACCAGAAAACAAAGAGACAATTTAGTTAAACTGCAGAATCTAAGAATGTTTCTACCATGCATGTACGAATGAAACAAAAGGTATTAGGTATACAAAAGAAAGCCAATATGTGCAATCATCTTACCAAGTGAATTCCATCTGAAGCGACATCAGTTATCCATATTCTCTCAATCTGCCCTTCCATTCCATTATATGGAGTGAATGATTCAAAAACAGTAGTTAGTTCACGACTCCGTTTCTTAACGACTGCAGTTGGAACTTTCTTCATCCTTGCAGCAGGAGTACCTGCATCGTGAAAGTGTATAAATAACACCATAACTCAAATGCTTCAAAGGCTCCTGACCATGGTCGATTAAGGAGGCCGTAGGACACTTCAAGATAGCACTTTTTCTTTTAAAAAGGGATGTACAAAAATAGGTTTGTCCGTTGTCATGCACATCATAGCAGGGATTCTTAGAATATTACCAATCATAACCGGAACTTTGAGAAACAATGTGACAATACAGAAATAACATACTGATATGAAAGAGAGAGAGACTGAAGTAACTATACCAGGACGGGGATAGAATTGTGAAATATGAACTTGAGCAAGCTTGTAATCCTTGATAAGCTCAACGGTCTGGGCAAAATCATCATCAGTTTCACCTGAAGAAACGATTCAGAGCGACAGTTAGCTTCAGAGAGTAATCATAAATGGTCATAGAATCATACTCCATGGTGTAATAAACTCTACAAAGAACTGAATTCTAACATTTTGAAAGGGAGCGGCTATTTTGCTATGTGGTATTGTGGGGGTATATCCGATTTATATTGTAGACTTCATGTCTTTCCCCATTGCACCACACTGACATGTGAAACAATCTTTCCAAAACATTGCAAGTATTAGCTTCACATCATAGCTTCTAAGTTCTAACTGTTCAGAAAGACAAACATCTTCACAAACTTAGTTAAAAGAAAGTTCATAGTTACCAGGAAAACCACAGATAATGTCAGTTGCAATCTGCATTCCAGGAACTAGTTCCGTCAAAGTATCTGTCACAGTCCTGAATTCTTCTACAGTATATTCTCTATTCATAGCCTGGTCATCAATCAATATTAAGAAGCCACACAATGAATATAAGCTAAAAGGTCAGCTGTCTTTACTTGAAGATAAGAGGGTAAAAATAAAACTAGAAAGGAAATGACAAAATCTGAAATCAATGTAAGCAATTGTTGACTGAAAAGCACATACACTTAGGACAGCATTACTCCCAGATTGCACGGGAACATGCAGAAAGGAGTATACACATGGATGGGACAATACTTGAGCTATCTCTTTTAGATGTTCAAGAATGTAAGGGGGATTCGTCATTCCAACACGAAGCATACAGCTCCCGTTGGAGGGGAGCTCAGCAACGATTGCATTCAGAAGAATAGGAAGATTAGTTCCAATGTCACGCCCTGTGGAAGTCTCCGCAATTCAGTAAACAAAAGTTTTAAAGTAATGCAGAAGTGAATCCCATCCTTAAAGGACAAAAAACCTAGAAAGTACCATATGCACCAGTATCTTCACTACTCAACCATATCTCTCTGACTCCCTCACCGATGACGGTTTTCACACGTTGAACCTGAAGTAAGGAGAATGTCAAAACCACAAACTTTAAACCATATCAATATGACCCACAGTCTAAAGTACTTACAAGACCATCCACCGTATAACTTCCTAGATGACCACGTGCATGCTTTGTTTTACAATAGGTACAAGCACCTAAGCAACCAACATTGATTGGAAGTATCTCGACGAACTTGTTCTTTCTTACCTGCACGTAAGAATGCACTGAACTATCCTCATTTATCCAAGCAATACGCACAGCAAAGCTTAACAATGGAGACATGAATTGGACTCATACCTTAGGGAGATCAAGTGCTGGCAATGTTTTTCGATTCAGAAGTCGCACCTCATGGCCTTTTAAGGTCTCTTCAACAACTTCAACAACACGGTCAATTTGCTGGACTCCAACTATACTAACTCCATCAAGCTCTTTCAGATTGCGGCTTCCTTGTGGTACACACCCTGCTACAACCAATGGTTTATTTGCACTTTTACCCTTCGATAAAAGAGTATCCATTGCAGACTGACTAGGTGCTTTAACTGTGCAGCTGCAACAATTTGACTTTACAGCATCAATATAACAACCGTATATACCACACCAGCTACTCACAAATTTTGTTTTAGCCTAAAAGGTAAATTGCATGTGGAGAAAAGAACTTACGTATTAATCAGCCATAAATCTGCCTCATCGGAATTGTCAGACAAGGTATATCCATAAGCAGAAAGCTGACCTGCCATGTATTCACTGTCACTCTGACACACAAAGATTATACTATTAGCCGTGGAAGATACACTGCTAACATACATATAGAGATGAAAAATGATCTCTATAATCACAGCAGCTCTAGTCACACACACACATTCAGGTGATCATTATAATAATCGAAGTAATGAGCTGATCAACTCTAATTGCAACACTTTCTATCCAATCTGTAACTAGTGGAATCAATGAGCCACTCTGACCTTCAGCAGATAACAAATTCACACTTCACATCAATGCCACTCTATATTTCAAAAACATTACATTAATATGAGACCATCTCACATGTATGATAAGAATATATGGGTATCGAAATAATATGCAAACATCCAACAAAAATTTCAAAAACATCAGCATCCTGTGAATTTCAACATTCAATAAACAAGATAACAATCCTTAGCTACGTATCAGAACTCTAATCAGTCCAGTTATCATGAACATAAAACCCAGAAAACTGTACTCCATAATTTTAATGGTTCCCAACTAAGAACTACATAAACATAATCCGTATATCTCAACACAATATGAACAAATAAATCTACAAGGATGGCTTAATTACCTGATTATGTGAGCATCCAAAAGTTTTAATATAAATAATCTGCCAAACAAATATCACAAATCACATGAATGTATAATCCAAATTAACAATATAAGCTCCTGAAATTGCAAAAAAAGCAAGAAACTTTGGGCATGAAAGGAGAAAAAAAAGACCTGGGTACCGGGAATTTTGATGGATTGAAGAGGGTCTTGAAGAAAAGATTGCTTAGATTGAAAGGGTTTTTTCTTAGGGTTTATACCAACAGAAGTTACAGGTAACCTAAACCCAGGAGCAACTCCTCCATTTCCTACCAATAAATCTTCAATGTCTTCCATTTGATGGTAGTAACAATGGAGGGATTTGAAGCTTTTGTTTGTATGACGAAAGAGATTGTAGAGATGCCTTGAGTATACGCAGTGACTGACTGCACCCAATAGCTTGTGTTTGTTGAAGCCTTGAAGGTGAACTATTCGAGATTAATTGAGTCCGGATTGAGTAGGGATCTCAATGGGGCGGGGCAGGTGCGGAGAGGGTCAACCCGCGCCCGCGCCCGTCTTGCGAAATATAAATGCGCACTCGCGCCCGTCCCTGCGACCCGCGGCGGGTTGAACCTTTCAAAACCCTCCCTGCCCCGCGGGGACCCGTTGACCCCGCCTATCTCCTCAAAAAATGTAAATCGTAAATCTAAAATATACTAGTCGTAGTAATTATACAAAAACGTTTTCGCAAAATGCTTTAACATTCAATTAACTAGAGTCCGTTGAGCCATGAAACAGTTTTACATACAAATATACCATGAAACACATGCACAAACCGGGAGAGGACCGAAGTGGCCTATCGGCTATCACCGTGCAAGAACGTTGAATCCAGACTGGCTTTATCTGAATTTGGTGCGAAACGATGCCAAAAGTAAAAGAAATAGATTAAATACAGGTACAGGATCTTACGTTTTGAGCCAAAGAAAATAACTAATCATTGAAATTAAGTGCAAATTTTGACAAAGTACTAGAAGAGTAAACAAAATTACAAAACAAATGAACACTGTTCAGTTCTTCATCTTCAGTTTTTCAGCTCCGTTTACCGTTTTAAGTTATATTTTTTATCTATATATATTACTATTAGATATTATTATCTATTAGGCGGGTATAAGCGGGGCGGGGACATTGGGGCGGGGCGAGTGGGGTGGGTGTGGGGCGGGGTGGGTATGGGGGGAGTCTCATATGATACCCGCACCCGCCCCGCGTCCCGCGACGAATGATGCTTTTGAAACCTGATACGTGCCTATTTTATGCATTTTATTTATTCTTTTGGCACGTATTTTCTTACATTTTCGTGACTTTTAGTTACTATTTCTCCCGAAACGGTTTACTTTGGCATTTCTATGTTTTATATGTAGGAATACGCGGAAGTGAGCAAAACTGAACCTTATTTGCCTTTCGGAAGCTGTTTTGAGTACTAATGCGGAGCAAGGATCCGAGTTGCACACCCAAATGTTATCATTGGGCCAAATTAGAGCTGAAACAAACAAGAAGCGGTCGACCGACCCATCAGAGAGGTCGACCGACCCAAGCCCAATTCGCGTAAAAAAACCAGCAGCGATAGAAGCGGTCGACCGACCCGCAAAAGTGGTCGACCGACCCGGAAGCTGCAGCGGAGATTTTTATTTCGTGTTTGTACTTACCTAATCTTGTAATTATACTTATTTAAGAAGACCAAAACTCTTCAATTAGGTTAAGCACTTTATGTTAGACAAGTTTTTTCATTATAAAACAATTCTATTAGCAAATAGTTTAGAAAGAGATCTAATTCCAAGCTTTCATCTTTGTTCTTAGATTTTCCAATTAAGTTGTAAGTTTGCTACAATTCAATCTTTCCCTTTTAATTTAATCTTGTTGTTCATCTTATTGTTGTTCTTTAATTCATGTTTTCCCTTTTATTGTCATCTTTAATTATGTTGATTCCTTTGATATTCTTAGTTATTGTTAGTTTTGTAATTAGAAGTATGCATAGCTAATTCTTGTGATTAAGAATTAGGGGAACCATGGTAAAGATTTGATTTTGATAAGTTTAATGATTGAATTACCAATCCCCCATTGTTGTTGGTGAACTAACCTTTAGGATTGAAAGATTATTAGGATTAGTTTAACAACAACTTTGGGATTGCCATATGAACGAAAGTTTAGTGCTTTTCTAGGAACCCTAAGACCGTAAGGATTGGGTAGAATATTGACCTAAAGGTTTATTCTTTGTTCCTTGGGATTGTGTTATTTGATTATTTTACCCTTCATTGACTTGTTTTAACCATGGGGAACCAAAGTTCTTAATCCCCTTTTTATCTTATTTTATTTCTCTTGTTTAATTTGTCCTTTTAGTCATTAGTTTAAATTACAAATCAACCCCCCCTTTTTTGGTTACTTGTAATAGACTTTAAATTCGCAAACATAATTAACCTTGTCTCCTTGTGGTTCGACCCTTGACTTATCCTATCTAAGTTTAAGCTGAGGTTTTATAAATCTTATCTTTGACACCCCTCAACGACGGGTGTCAAATTTTGGCGCCGTTGCCGGGGAGACGGTATAATTTTGTTTGTTAGTTTTTAGTTTATTTTTCTTGTCTTAAGGAACTTAGGT
Organism: Silene conica; assembly: GCA_029255685.2. Classification (NCBI taxonomy): domain Eukaryota; kingdom Viridiplantae; phylum Streptophyta; class Magnoliopsida; order Caryophyllales; family Caryophyllaceae; genus Silene; species Silene conica. The sequence continues at coordinate 71,137,262 of CM055312.2, read as the reverse complement.
TCCTTAAGACCGTTCTTACCTTTTCTTCTAGTTTTTCTTTAGAAGACAGGTTTTTGAGAGGAAGGCTTGAGTACTCTCTTGTTTAGATATGGATTCTATTTATGACCACCTACAGCCAAAAGCTCAAGATTTACCGAAGGGATTCGCCTTGCCTACCCCCACCACTGGCTCCTTTGTGCTCCACCCAAATAATATCTTTATGGTGGAACGGAGTCAGTTTTCTGGTCTACCCGACGAAGATCCATTGAAGCATGTTACAACCTTCACGGATTATTGTTGTGCCATACCCATACCTGACTGGGTGACTAGAGATGAGGTGTTGGCAATGATGTTCCTGTTCTCATTAAAAGATGCCGCGCGAGATTGGTACCGCTACCTTGATAGGGCAGCTGAGAAGGTTACAGATTGGACTTCCTTGGCATTGGCTTTTTACAAGAAATATTTTCCCCTTGCAAAAGCCGAGGACTTGAGAAGCCAAATCACTAACTTTCAACAGGGGCCTGATGAAGGATTTTGTGAAGCATGGGATCGGTTCAAGGAATTGGTCCGTTCTATCCCTCACCATAACTTTCAACAATGGTACCTGTGTAACCAATTTTACAACGCCCTTTACGATGATTATAAGATGATTCTTGATGCGGCCGCCAATGGGAGATTTCAGAATAACACCGACCATATGAAAGGTTGGGAAACCATTGAAGACATGGCGGTGCATAGGGCAGCCTTTAAGAGTTCACGTGGGAATTCACGACGGCTGAATGTGGAGATGAATAGAGTGATGGCTCTTGAGACAACAGTTGAAGCCCGTTTTGAAAAGCTTGAGGCAACCCAGCTAAAGCTTGAAAGTGCGAACCTAGTTACTACGGTTGACAGCACGGGTGAGATTGAGAACTTAAGAGCTCTTGTTGATGTTTTAACAAGGCAGGTTATAGAGATGGGAAAGGCTCAAATTGCCTCCTCAAAGGCTTTTGAAGAACACTTGACGAACATAGCCAACCGAATAACTAGCTCTCCAGCTAGTTGTGAGGGACCCATGGAGACGTTGAACGCCATAAATCTTAGGAGTGGCCGTGTTTGTGAAGGATCAACCCAAAAAGACGATTCTGCCGAGGTTCAAAACAAAGAATCTGATCCCGTCAACAGGACAGGAGGTCGACCGACCCCTACTGTAGGTCGACCGACCTCGGTTCCTGACGTGAGATCAGATTCTGGAGAAAAGAAAATTTCGGATGTTGCAGATTCTGGTCGGTCGACCGCTGCTGTAGGTCGACCGACCGACGTTCCTGAGCAGAGTGCTGTTTTGACTCCGGAATCGCTGGATTCCTCCTTCATTCAAGGCCTCACCGAAATATTACAGCTGAAAAAGCCAAAGGTTGCCGAACCTATGGCTAATGTCACCGTTCCTTATCCAGAAAGACTGAAAAATTCAAAAGAGGATCGGAAATTTGGTAAGTTTTTGGAGATGGTGAAGAACCTTGAGGTAACCATCCCTTTCACTGATTTAATTACCCAAGTACCTTCTTATGCTAAATTCATGAAAGATATTTTTAGTCGTAAGAGGAATTTTCAGGACGACGGTGCTGTTGCTTTTGTGGAAGAGTGTTATGTTCTTTCACAAAATAATATAACACCCAAATTAAAAGACCCAGGTAGTTTTTCTATCCCTTGTACCATAGGTAATCATGTTATAGGGAAGGCCCTTTGTGATCTAGGGGCTAGTGTCAGTGTTATACCTTATTCTGTATGTGAAAGACTTGGTTTAGGTAGACTTAAAGTCACCAATATTACCTTACAGATGGCTGATAAATCAACCCAAAGACCATTAGGGGTCTTGGAGGATGTCCCAGTTAGAGTGGGAAAGTTCTTTATTCCTGTAGATTTCGTTGTTTTAGACATTGCTGATGATAGTCAAATACCTATTATTTTAGGTAGACCATTTTTACACACAGCTGGGGCTGTAATAGATGTCAAATGCGGGACCATTACTTTAGAGATTGGAGATGACACTATCGAGTTTAGTCTTGCCCATAAGGCAACTATTCCTACTGATGATACTTGTTGCTCCATTGATATTATAGACAGGAATGTTATCCTTAATTGGAGGGAATCCTTGACCAAGGATCCCTTAGATGATCTGACAGTTTTGGATAAGCGTGCAGGTAATCCAGCTGAAGATGCTGAAGAGCGAGATGTGATAGAAGAAGAGGAAGAGGAGTATGAGTTCACTGAAGAAGAGAATGAGAAGCTCATAAGCCTAGCTAATGCAAATCTGGTAAACATGTGCTATTCCATTAGTACTGATTCTGTTCAGGCAGTTGAGGTAAAGGTACCAGAGCGTAAGCCACTTCCTCCTAATCTTAAGTATGTTTTCTTAGATGATACTGAACAGTACCCTGCAATTGTTAGTTCTAAACTTAATCCTGACCAACTTTCTGCCTTAATGACTGTTCTTAAAAAGAATAGGAAAGCTCTAGGTTATTCCTTGGATGATATTAAGGGCATAAGCCCTGATGTTTGCATGCATAGAATAGAGTTAGAGGAAGGGCATAAGCCTTATAGACAGGGACAACGTAAGTTGAATCCTAAGATGCAGGATGTGGTTATGGCTGAGGTAATGAAACTTCTTGACGCAGGTATTATCTATTCAGTTGGCAACTCTAAGTGGGTTAGCCCAGTTCAGGTGGTTCCTAAGAAAGGAGGAACCACAGTGGTTAAAAATGATAAAAATGAGCTAAGACCAACTAGAGTTGTAACTGGGTGGCGGATGTGCATTGATTATAGACAGTTAAATGCCGCCACCAAGAAAGACCATTTCCCCCTTCCTTTTGTTGACCAAATGACTGAAAGACTGGCTTCTAATAAATTCTTCTGTTTTCTAGATGGTTATTCAGATTTTTTCCAGATTCCCATCCATCCTGATGATCAGAGTAAGACTACTTTTACATGTCCACAAGGTGTTTTTGCTTATCGCAGGATGCCTTTTGGGTTATGCAATGCTCCTGCTACCTTTCAAAGGTGTATAATGGGTATCTTTTCTGACTTTATAGAAAACATTATGGAGGTATTTATGGATGATTTTTCTGTTTATGGTAATGCTTTTGATCAATGCTTAGCTAATCTTGATAAAGTCTTGCAGCGATGTATTGATGTAAACCTTGTCTTAAACTGGGAAAAGTGTCAGTTTATGGTTACTGAAGGGGTAGTGTTAGGGCATCTAATTTCTGACAAAGGTATACATGTAGATAAAGCAAAGGTGCAAGTGATTGAGCAACTACCCCCTCCTATTAATGTCAAGGGGGTGAGTTTCTTAGGACATGCAGGTTTCTACAGGCGTTTCATTAAGGACTTTTCTAAAATTGCTAAACCACTTACACAATTGTTTCTTAAAGATGCCATCTTTGATTTTACTGATGAGTGCCTTTCAGCTTTTAACAGGTTGAAGGAAGCTTTGATCTCAGCACCAATCATTCAGCTACTAGATTAGGATCTCCCATTCGAGATCATGTGCGATGCTAGTGACTACGCTGTAGGTGCTGTGCTAGGTCAAAGGAAGAACAAGGCTCTTAATGCTATATGCTATGCGAGCCGCACCCTATATGAGACTCAAGTCAACTATTTCACTACTGAGAAGGAGATGCTAGCTGTGATCTTTGCCTTAGAAAAATTCAGGTCCTATTTGGTAGGTAATAAGGTAATTGTTTACATTGACCATGCAGCTTTGAAAGGTCTTTCTCAGAAGAAGGATTCAAAGCCAAGACTTTTAAGGTGGATACTCCTTCTCCAAGAGTTTGACATTGAGATTAGGGACAAGAAAGGCGCGGAAAACGTGGTAGCTGACCACCTATCTCGCCTACAGTTGACTGATGGGGAAGATTCTTTACCTATTGATGATTCATTTCCTGATGAGAGTTTATTTATCATTAATAGTTCAGGTTCTTATCCCCCTCCTTGGTATGCTGATTATGCTAATTTTGCTGTTACAGGTAAAATCCCTCCTAAGTTGTCATGGCAACAAAAGAAGAGATTTATGTTCGATGCAAAACAGTATTTTTGGGATGACCCTTATATTTTTAAAGAATGCGGAGATGGACTTATCCGGAGATGCGTCCCCCAATGGGAGGTGAAGGACATTCTGGAAGCATGTCACTCTTCTGCATATGGTGGTCACCACGGTCCATCTAGGACCGTGGCCAAGGTATTACAGTCTGGTTTTTATTGGCCTACTTTGCATGCCGACTGTAGGAATTTTGTAGGAAACTGTGATGCTTGTCAAAGAACTGGGAATGTCTCAAAAAGACATGAGATGCCGCAGGTTGGTATTTTAGAGGTAGAGATTTTTGATGTCTGGGGCATTGATTATCAAGGACCTTTTCCTAGTAGTCAAGGTAACAGGTATATTCTTGTGGCTGTTGATTATGTGTCTAAGTGGGTAGAAGCTATTGCTACTCCCCATTGTGATGCAAAGGCTGTTATTAAGATGTTTAAAAAAATCATATTTCCTCGTTTTGGTGTCCCTAGGGTTGTCATAAGTGATGGAGGTATGCATTTCAAGGAGAAACGCTTGGGTGACTTGTTAAATAAATTCGGTGTCCAACACAGCTTATCACCCTCAGACTAGTGGTCAAGTTGAGATCTCTAATAGAGAACTCAAGGAGACCCTAGCCAAAGTAGTTTCTAAGTCTAGGAAAGATTGGAGCCTAAAACTTGATGATGTTTTATGGGCATATAGAACCGCGTTCAAAACCCCAATAGGAATGTCACCATTCCGATTGATTTATGGTAAGACCTGTCATTTACCAGTAGAGTTAGAACGTAATAAGTCTTGGTGGGCTATATGCGATCTTAATTTAGACCCTAATCTTTCCCGTGAGAAACGTTTGTTGCAGCTCAATGAGTTAGAAGAATTCAGGTTGTTAGCCTATGACAATGCCAGGATTAACAAAGAGAAAACAAAGCGCTGGCATGACAAGAGAATCATTAGGCGTGATTTTCAGGTAGGTGATAGGGTGTTGCTTTTTAATGCTCGTATTCGTCTTTTTCCTGGTAAGCTGAAATCCAGGTGGAGCGGACCCTACACCATCACAGCTGTCTCAAAATTCGGGTCAATCGAATTAGAAACCTCATCTGGAGAGAGGTTCAAAGTCAATGGCCAGTATGTAAAGCACTTCCGAGGAGAAAATGAATTTGTCGGAAAGGTCGAAGTTTCTTACTTTGACCCTTTCTAGGATGCTTCTTGATAGGTAAAAAGGTCGTGCGGGACCTCTTAAACCAGCGCTACACGGGAGGCAACCCGTGCTCTAGCTTAAGTTTACTTTTTTTATTTATTTATTTCCGTTTTATCCTTGATGAAATTTTAAGTTTCTGCAGAAACAAATAAAAGAACTCGTCAGTACAGTGGTCGACCGACCCAAATACTAGGTCGACCGACCTTCTAGCAACTTTAAAATGCATTCTGACAGGTTAAGTAAAATTTGCAGAACAGGTAAAAAGGACGGAGGTCGACCGACCGAGAATTGTGGTCGACCGACCGCGAATTTTTTTTTTTTTTTTTTAGAGTCAAAGTCACGGGTGTTTTGTGTTATGAAAACACAATTTTTGCCTTCATTTGCTCACACTTTCTGCATCCTTCTTGCTCTCTTAAAAACCCTAAAAACACCCACCTTCTTCATCCTTCACCAATTTACTTGCTTTCTTTCAATTTCTTCCTTCAAGGTATGTTTTTCTTAGTTTTCTTTTTCTCTTTTTCGTTTTGTTTCATCTTAATTCCGTTTTAGGTAGTATTAGTTTGTCTTTTTTAGTTTAATTTTGCCCTTAATTTCGTTTCCATGCTTGTTTGTGTGTTTTTCTCTTAGTTTTCTTCTTCCTTTTGATTTTATATGCTTAGATCTGTAATTTGTGTGTGATTTCGTGCTGTTAGGGTTAGTTTAATTCTTCCTTTCAATTTTATTGCCTTTTTTCGCGCGATTTCAACCCCAAAATTGCGACTCTGACACGGTTCACGGTCGACCGACCCAAAACGGAGGTCGGCCGACCAAAATTTGAATTTCCTGAGTTTCGTAATTTACAGATTCTGAATTTTCGTCTGATAGTCGGTCGACCGACCGAAAACTGAGGTCGGTCGACCAAAACTGTGTTTTTCCTGAGTTTTTATTTTTTGCAGTTTCTGACTTTGTTTCGTAAGTTGGTCGACCGACCTAGGTTTGCGGTCGGCCGACCTGTTGTGCTACAGGAATTCTGTGTTATCTCGCGAAAATGGTCGACCGACTTATCTATGAAGTCGGCCGACCCATGTCTGTTACAGGAGTTTCTGTTTTTGCAGTTTCCGTTCCTAAATTTGTTAAAGAAATGTTTTCATATTCACACAAGACTTATATTTTTATTGAACTTTTCAGATTTACAATGTCTAGCCGAGAACAAGGTGGAAAGCGCTCCCGCACCTCCGGTGCAAGCATCTCCAGAGGCCGTGTTCCTAGGTCGAGAGGGTTGACGGTGCAAGACACGGATAGTCTACCAAACTATCCGCAAATCATTCTCAGCACTCCGGCTCAAAAGGCCTGATTTCTCCATCTCTCCGCCTATTGCTTGGTAGTGGTAACCCGGTTCCTTTGTGTTCCAACCTTGCAAGCCTTGGGATGTCATGATGAGGTGGTGTCCTTGCTTGATGGGACGGGTTTTTCAGGACTCGTCACTATGGATGAGTTCACCTATTCCCTTCTCACTCTTGAGTTCTTTTCTTCCTTTACTTTTGATATTAGAGCATATCACCCCGGCTATGATAATGTTTGCATTTCTTTTCGTTTGTTCAATGAAAACTTTTCTTTAACTTTAAACCAATTTGCTCAGTTTTTAGGCTTATCTTCTACGGGTCTTACGGATGACCCCACTGGGTCATATAATGATTTGTGGTCCTGTCTTTCTGACTCCAGCGATGGGAAGAAGAAAAACAGTACCATTCACCTTCCCGCCCCCCGTTATTATTTGCGTCTGTTGGCTAACACTGTTTTTGGCCGCAAAGAGTCTCAAAATGTTAACAACATTGAGCTCTCCATTTTTTCTGGTTATCTTAACATCAGACGTACGGGTCAACAGTTTTATAACACTGCATATTTGGTCGCCTCTCACTTCATGTCGGTGGGCGAGGGAACTTCCTTGTCTACTATTGTTTGTGGTGGGCTAGTCACTCGATTAGCCCGCTCCCTTGTCCCCCAGTTCCCTCGCTATGAGGATGCGATTGACACTCTCTCCCGGTTCATGGACATGGCTTATGTCAGGTCCGTGCGTTGGGTGAACAGGTGAGACTATTGGAAGGTAGACACCTACCTCAGTGATCGCATCCCCATCACCATGGCTCCCCCTATGCTACCCCTTTTTACTGTTGTAGGGGAGCCCAGACCACTACTCCCGTCTTACCGCCTCCCCCTTAGAGGAGGCACCTCTAGAGGCCACAGGGCCCCTGCTCCCGGTGCCCACCATCACGCATCTGGGACGGGGTACCCAACTGATTTTACTGCTGCTCCTAATGTTTATGTTCCTCCTTTTGTTGATGACAGATCTCTGCCACAAATGATGGCGAGCCTTTGCGTGCAGTTCAACCAAAAACATTTGAACGATAGTCTTTGCCAATATCCGGTTTACAAGGAGTATGCCACTCAAGGTAGGCTCCCAACCGGCCCATGGACTCACCCCACCTGGTACACACCTCTCGCAGGCGGTCGTGTCCACGGTGAAGCTTCAGGCTCTGCCTCAGGAAGAGGCATAGGTTCTGAAGAGGAGGACGAGGAGGAGGAAGGAGGAGAGGACTCTGAGCCGGATTTCGACTCAGAATCCTAGGGACGTGCTTAACCTTACCCTCTTTGGGGTGCGGTTTAGGGAGGTCCCTCCATCTTGTAAGTAGTTTTTCTTTTATTTTCCCTTTCGATTTCCAGTTTTTCCCTTAGATTTCCAATTTTTCCCTCTAGATTTCCAGTTTTCCTCTCCTTCCTCCTTAGACTCTTTTTGTAATTTCTAGTCTTTTTCCTTTTCCTTTCTTTGTTTGTTTCTTTTCCGCCTACCCCCATCCCTATGCTGTGGATGTATGCTGATGAGCACAATGGGGCATTGTGCGTTTTGGTTTGGGGAGGGTGTTTGCATACTCCTTTGTGAGTATGCAATTGTCTTTGTGTCTTTTGTTTTTCATTCCTTTAGGTGTTTTTCTTGTTTTCATCCTCTTTTGTCGCGTGTTCTTCCCTGTTGCGCGTTTTTCTCTGTCTTAAGTTTTTAGGTCGAGTCGGAACGGACAAATACAATTTATGCCTCACATATCACATATTGCCTTGCCTTGCATTTTTTCAAAAATTTTCAAGCTAGTCTTTTGCATTATCTACGAGTTTTTGTTGATTTCATGCTAAATTATTAGACTTGACTCTCTTCTTGGCAAGCTACTACATATTCTAAGGATTAGAGCTTAATAAATCGGTGACATCCATGACCGATTTCATGTAGGTTTGTGAGTAGTTTCTCCTCTTGAGGCATGTCACATCAATGTGCATAAACATGAGTTTTGTCTACTTAATACCTGTATGCATTCGGATTTGTGGTTTCTTGACACATGTAGTAGAGGTCCCCCTTTCTCATTTTTCCCATAATCCTCACATAGCCAAATTGAATCTTTTAACCCATTTGCTACATCCAAAATTTGCCTACCCTAGCCGAGCTAGTAATATAGTGATGGGACTGTTTTGGCCATCCTTTAGTTTGTGCTTCATTGTTAAATATTGCTTTTGTGAGAATGGTAGAAAGGAGAAAAAGACAAGAGAAAGCTACGAAAAGAAAAGAAATAAGAAATCAAATGGAAAAAAAAAAACGAATCAGCCTGTTTTCAAGGCTGGTCGGTCGACCTGCATTCTGGGTCGGTCGACCAGGACCATTGAACAGGATATTTCTGAAAAAAAAAAGAGGAAAAGAAGAAAGAAAGAAAGAAAAGGAGAAAATTGGAGAAATTGTGATTTTTTTGCTCCAGAACTTTGAGCATTGGCATGTATGGAAAAGTAATAGAAGTGATCTTATAGTATGGATAGACGGTTGTTAGCTCGGTTTAACCCCTCTTACCATAATTTATTTTAACCCCTTCTTACCTTTAGCCTCACAATTCCAAAATTGCCTCGGCATGTGTCATGGTTATCTAGTGTGGGAATGCATATGTACGGTTGTAGAGATTCTATTCATGTTAGATTGCAGGCATGTTCTTACGGGTCGCAGATAGGTGAGAGTCTTTACTTTTATTTATCTTCTTATCTTTCACATATACATTTGACCCTTTGCTTTCATGAGTGTCTCGAGCGTACCGCGAGAGTCCAATTGGAATGAGTCTTGCAAGGTTGAAATTTTAGCATGTTATCCCAACATGTCCAATTCGTTTTGCTCTTGACATTATGCTTGATTATATTTGAAGATTGCATTAAATTGGTTAGGCATAGTGTTGTGTTTGGTTGTAAAAAGTGTGAAATTCGTTCCATTAGAAGTTTTTCTTTTCTTTTGAGTCTTAGTGCTTTTCTGAGGACAAGCAAGGTTTGGTTTGGGGAGTTTGATACGTGCCTATATATGCATTTTATTTATTCTTTTGGCACGTATTTTCTTACATTTTCGTGACTTTTAGTTACTATTTCTCCCGAAACGGTTTACTTTGGCGTTTCTATGTTTTATATGTAGGAATACGCGGAAGTGAGCAAAACTGAACCTTATTTGCCTTTCGGAAGCTGTTTTGAGTACTAATGCGGAGCAAGGATCCGAGTTGCACACCCAAATGTTATCATTGGGCCAAATTAGAGCTGAAACGAACAAGAAGCGGTCGACCGACCCATCAGAGAGGTCGACCGACCCAAGCCCAATTCGCGTAAAAAAACCAGCAGCGATAGAAGCGGTCGACCGACCCGCAAAAGTGGTCGACCGACCCGGAAGCTGCAGCGGAGATTTTTATTTCGTGTTTGTACTTACCTAATCTTGTAATTATACTTATTTAAGAAGACCAAAACTCTTCAATTAGGTTAAGCACTTTATGTTAGACAAGTTTTTTCATTATAAAACAATTCTATTAGCAAATAGTTTAGAAAGAGATCTAATTCCAAGCTTTCATCTTTGTTCTTAGATTTTCCAATTAAGTTGTAAGTTTGCTACAATTCAATCTTTCCCTTTTAATTTAATCTTGTTGTTCATCTTATTGTTGTTCTTTAATTCATGTTTTCCCTTTTATTGTCATCTTTAATTATGTTGATTCCTTTGATATTCTTAGTTATTGTTAGTTTTGTAATTAGAAGTATGCATAGCTAATTCTTGTGATTAGGAATTAGGGGAACCATGGTAAAGATTTGATTTTGATAAGTTTAATGATTGAATTACCAATCCCCCATTGTTGTTGGTGAACTAACCTTTAGGATTGAAAGATTATTAGGATTAGTTTAACAACAACTTTGGGATTGCCATATGAACGAAAGTTTAGTGCTTTTCTAGGAACCCTAAGACCGTAAGGATTGGGTAGAATATTGACCTAAAGGTTTATTCTTTGTTCCTTGGGATTGTGTTATTTGATTATTTTACCCTTCATTGACTTGTTTTAACCATGGGGAACCAAAGTTCCTAATCCCCTTTTTATCTTATTTTATTTCTCTTGTTTAATTTGTCCTTTTAGTCATTAGTTTAAATTACAAATCAACCCCCCCTTTTTTGGTTACTTGTAATAGACTTTAAATTCGCAAACATAATTAACCTTGTCTCCTTGTGGTTCGACCCTTGACTTATCCTATCTAAGTTTAAGCTGAGGTTTTATAAATCTTATCTTTGGCACCCCTCAACGACGGGTGTCAAAACCCATCCCCGCCCCGCGACCCATCAAAACATTACCCACACCCGCCCCATGTGGGGCGGGTGCGGGGCGAGACCCGCCAAGACCCGCCCCATTGACATCCCTAGGATTGAGTTTTGGGTTGCATTCACGCATGATTTTGCTTAATTTCACGATAGCAAGGACTTCTCCTAATTAGTCGTTCCGTGTTCGATACTTTGTCCGACCTTCGTACACCCGACAATCGTTGGACACAAAGTTAAGCATATTATAATTTAGACGTGGAATAAAATTTTAAAAACGTTCAATTAGAAGATGAGTTTGGGTGGAAAAATGAAAATTAGTTATAGTAAAGGTTGAATTGTACCTTTACTTATTTAGATTTAACTTCAAATATATGATAAAAATAAAACTATACGTTATTTATAACCATAAAATATATATTGTTATTATATTTAAATGATGTGTCTCGTGTCCTAAATTTAATGGGATGTCGTGTCACGTGTCCATGTCGTGTCCGTTTTGGTGCTACCTGGATCGCGCATACTTTGTCGTCTTATTTTGATTTTACTCTCTCACTTTTCACACACAATTAGAAATGACAGTAATAAAAACAAAGAAATCTCCAAAAAAAATGACGCGTGTCGTGCATACACCAAAAATAAAAGCCTAGGTCCTACTAACAGAAGTTAGCGGTAAATAGGGTCGATCTCCTCAGGAAAACAGACTTGCTTAACTAACAGTTTTTACCTTTGGTCACAGGCATGGGGGTTTTAAATTGTGAAAATTAAACTAAGATATAGAGAAATATGCAAAGAATAAGAATACGGAAGAAAATAACACAAGTTGAGATAAAAATCGAGGAAAAGGAATATGTTGGGAATTCGGGTCGTTGTGTCTCACATATGATAGTCGTAAATGGGGTAGGCCTAAAATTGGTGGGAAAGACCGGGTTATTACGGCCAAGTCTCAAACCCGACTATACCTTCCGGTCTTAAGTCGCCCTAAGGTCGTTTTTGCTTAACTTCCGCTCTCACAAAAACTATTTAAAATCAGTAAACAAGTCTTACCCTTCCAACCTTCCGGTCTAGGTCGGGAATTAACTAGATGTAAGGTCTCATGCGTGCACTCACTAAACCTAACATAAAATAAATTGTTTAACGATTACTCCCACCAAAGACGGTCTAACCCGACTACTACATATTATATATTCGACACAACTCCCTTATCCCAACATATTATGGATTTAGCTACTCATAATGGGGGTAACGAAGATTATAACGATAATGAGAATTCTAGCATATGACATGATAAAAGGATAAATAAAAATCAGATTATAAACAGTAGACAAGGGATTCGAAATTAACGTTAACAAAAAGGGAAAGGAGATGCGAGATTTGTTAGTCTTAAGACGGATGTAAAATAACAAACTAGCATATGATTTGATATGAATTAAACAGGGACATAAAATAAATGGATTAAAACTAGAAATAAGATTGGCAAAGATGATGAATTAAAACAGAAAGCGAAAACAGAGACAAAGCCGATCGAACACGAACAACGAAAACAGAGCATAAACTATAAGAAACTGATCGGGAACGAAAACGGAAACAGTAGATAGAAACTGAATAAAGAATGGGAAAACAAAGATAAGAGAGAAGAAATACAGTAATCCAAAGGCAAGAACAGAGATTAGAATGGAAGAACGAAAAACCCATAAATTACTAAAAATGTGACGGCTACAGTAGTTTAGAAAATACTTAAAGTAAAAGAAGTTTTTGAGAATGAACTAGGGTCTGCAAGAACTGATAAAAAAAATGATACCTAATCCTCTACATACGAGCTCCTTAAATAGTAGAGAAAAATGAACTGATGTAATAAATCAGTGAACACGAAGAGTCTTGAAGTTCTCGATCGAGGGAAAATTCCTCTCGATCGAGCACTATTAGCTTCACAAAACCGGTCGATCGACAGGTGTTAGAGAATCAAATATTCACTATACCCTTAGATAAATGTTTCTTGAACCAAGTTGAGTCTTGAGTACAGAAGGTTTACCTAAATTGTTTGTTTTGTAGTTTGCGATCAGTCAAACAAATACCAATATGTGGAAGTTTTACAATGGAATTGGTGCAATTATGAGTGTTTATCTAAGGGTATAGTGAATATTTGATTCTCTTTGTGCTATGATTATTTTTCTTTGATCAGTTCTTGATGTCCTGAGTGATCAATAAATGATTCAAAATTGCCAAGTTGGAAGTCAGTTTCGTAGAACTTAGACGCCAAAATTTCAGTTTTGCGGAGAGCTCGTTGATGCTTTCTCACCTAAAGTCCTCTTCCCTTTTGCCTTACAGCCTGATGACAAATATGAAGTCTCGGAGTCGACAAGGATCCAGAATTTGGTGAATAATTACACGCAATATATTTCCTTCCTTATATACACATGGCAAGAAAATTCAAGCTCAGTTGAGGTAATAATTTTCCTGGTTGAACATGGCTCTTTTTCTTGCCATAGTGATTATTTGAAGTGAGAAGGGAGGCCTGCATTAGTATTGTTGTAGTGTTTTCTTCTGGAAACCGAGTTAGGCTATTAATTTAGTGTGCTGATGCATGGTTTGACAGCTTCTCCGTTCCATTAGTATGGACTATTGACTATTAGAATTGGCTATTCCCATTTGGATTCATTTTTTTCCATTTCATTTTTGCAGGAATGAGCATCAGAACAATTTTCAGCTCCATATCGAGCTCCTGAGTTGTGGGATTGTCGAAGTCAGTGTGACATTGATGAAAGAACTGATATTTGGTTGTTAGGACACACTTTGTATGTGATCATGTATGTACTTGCCGTTTGTATTTTTAAGGGGTATTAGTTATTATAATGTATTTTGTAATCATGAAATATTAGCTTATTATGTTAATTATATTGGAAATATGTATGGAGATACACTGATCACATTGGTTTTTGTTATAAAATAGACAGTTATTTTTGCTTTCATTTGTTATAGTAGCTGGATGAATCGACATTTCTAGCTTGGGCAAAAGCCGTGGCCTTTGGCTACGGTTGTGCGTGTTAAATGAACTTGTGGCTACGGTGATCAATTATTAACCGTAGTCTTAAATGGATTTCTGGCTAGCAAAAAATGGACTTATGGCTACGGTTATTCATTATTAATCGTAGAAAACAAGCACTTATGGCTACGGTTATTAATTACTAACCGTAGCAAAAAATGGATTTATGGCTACGGTTATAAATTACTAACCGTAGCAAAAATGGACTTATGGCTACGGTTATTACTTAGTAACCGTAGCAAAAAACGTACTTATGGCTATGGTTGACAACCGTAGCCATTTCTCTACTACCTAAGGCTACCCCCTGATTTGCTACGGTTGCACAACCGTAGCCATATGCCCTTTTTAACCGTGGCCGTATGTCATTTTTGTACTAGTGCATATTGGGTTTCGACCGAGTGCTTTCTTCGTGGATACCTCTCGATCGAGCACAGGACAGCTCGATCGAGGACTTTGCTTCATCGATGGATCCTTCGACAGGCCTAGAGTTGATTTCCATTTCAAACTTCTCGATTGCTACGTGACCAACCGTAGTTCTCCCATCGACTATGGCAAAACGGTGCAACGAGGCAGAAAGAGCTCGGTTTCTGCTACTATTCGATCACTATCTGCAAAATAGCAACACGAACACAAAGTAGCACATACGGGGTATAAAATGATATAAAATCACCAAATATTACGATAATGTGTGCTAAAACAAGACTAAAAAGTCTATACAAAATGCACACATCAAACTTCCCCAAACCGAACCTTTGCTTGTCCTCAAGCAAACCTAATGCAAACTAAAACAAACTAAGAAAAACTACCGACCTAATGGATGGAGAAAAGACTCAAGCTACCAAAATAGTCAAAGCCCAGCGCATACTATGCCCAAAAATCAACTGATGCCAAGATTGGAAATAAGCGAACGAATTTGTGCATATCATGGAAAACACATGTAAACTTTCAACCTTGCTAGACTCATAAAATTTAGGACTCTCCCGGAATCTCTCTTCTCTCAATCAAGCAAATGGTAAAATATATGTGAAGAGAAGAGAAGAATAAAGAAGTATAAACTCTCGCCTAACTACAACCGACAAATCATGAATGCTAGACTAGCATGAATAAAGGTTTCAAGCACCGTACACACGCACAACCACCAACGATGTCCATTACACGCCGAACTATTGCAAGTTTTGGGATAGTGAGGATAAGTGGGACAGAAAGGGATACAACAAGTATGGGTAAGTGGGGGTTTAAGCCGAGCTAGAACCACCAAATCTCCTGAAAGTACATTCCCAATTCTTCCGACTATACATGTAAATCATTGCCTTTTCTAGGCAAACAAATACTACCCAAAATCATAGCAACTGTCAACCGGATATTGATTTCCGTATTTTTCCTTTTCATCAATTTTTTTTTGAATTTTTTTTTTTTTTTTTGAATTTTCTATTTGATTGTTTTTTTTCTTTTTTTTTTCTCTGTTTTTGATGAAAACTCTCGGTGATAGTGGCAACTTCCCTCTCGATCGACCAAAAAAGGCAGTCGATCGAGTGCTTTCTTCCCCAGATTACTCGATCGAGCATAAAAAGCTTCGATCGAGCACTTTTCATTTTTGAAAGCTCTTCGAATGACAAGTCTTAGCTAGGCAAACCACTCGATCGAGTACAAATGCCCTCGATCGAGTAAAGTCCAGCTGAAATTTTCCTCTTCGTAAATACTCCAACAACAATGAAACCAGGCCAAAAATTGATAAAAAAGGCACAAATCCTTCACTACTCCTAGCTCAGCATAGGGTAGGCAATATATAGGATGTAGCAAAAGGGACAAAAGGCAATTTTTGGCTAAAGTGGAGCTAAATGGGCATAACGAGAAGGGGGTGATGCAATAGTTCTCCAACGTGTAATACCAACCACAAAACGGTACGTGTAGGCAATAAGAAACCAAGACTCACACACATGCAAAACATGAAATGCAGGGAGTACTACTCACAATCCTAATATAACTGGTCATAGATGTCACCAGTTTTAAAGGCTCTAAAGCTCAGAATGTGTAGTAGGTTGCCAAAACTATGAGTCAAGTCTAGTGGTCTAACGTGAAGTCCATGACAAAATTCGGGATAGCGCTTAAAACTTCACAAGGCAAGGGTTGAAAATTGGCATAACATGACATGAAAGTGACTATAAACAGCTTGTCATCATCAAATCTCCAGTCCGACTCGACTAAATGCAAAAATAAACGTGATTGTTGAATTTTTTTTGGAATTTACATAAAGCACTAAACGTGAATGCAAACGAAATGCAAATGCATACGCAAAAGGATGCATACCCTCCCCAAATCAAATCAGACAACGCCCTCGTTGTCTTCTCATCACATCAAAACCAGCAAGCAAGGGAAAGGGGAGATCAACCTAATACATGTTCCTAAAAACAAAGAGAAAGCAAAAAGAAAAGAAAAGAAAAGATGGAAGACGGTGTTACTCACAAACTGGCTTCCCCAAACAGTACCAAACCAGGGAAGCCGTAAGCATCACGAAAAGCTCCCTCCTCCCGAAACGTGGGGTCCTGCTCCTCCTCTCTCGCAGCACGCCTCGCTGCAGCCTCGGCACGTAAGCGCACCGCTCTCGCTACCGGTGTCTCCTCCCTCTCCTCGTCAGAAGAAGAAGAGTGAGGGTACCCACCATCTGGGAATCGGTAGAAAGAGGGGTGAACCCATCCCTCTGGAAGGGGACGTGCTGTGCGGATGTAGTCCTCAAAGATTGGGAACATGGCTAAAGCCTGATCCCGTCGCATATCGGTGACGTACCTGCAAATGTCATCAAGCACAGGATCACGACGCCCTTGGTCGGAGACCGCATGTGCCTCAAGGGCAGGAGGTAAAACAAAGTTGGGAGGATAAACCATCCCAGAAGAAGCAGGGGTAGGGGTAGGAGTAGGTGATGGTGAAGGTGAGTGAGTGGTGACGGTGGTAGGTGTAGTGGTGTACGAGTGATGGATGGAGTGGGCATGAAGGTGAACGTGGACGCGGACGCGGGCGTGGACGTGGGCGTGGACGTGGGCGTGGACGTGGGCGTGGACGTGGGCGTGGACGTGGGCGTAGGTCCAACCCTAGGTGGTGGAGTCTGGGCTGGAGACTGGGAAGACTGCCCAATCTCGCGCTTCGGAAGAAGAGGGGGGTGCGCTGGTGAAGGTGAGATGGTAGGTGGTGGGTGGTGGTCTTGCTCCCTCAGCAGTGGAGAGCGGTAAAAGACGAGGAAGTGTGGCGCAAGGTAGTGTCACTGAAGGGTATGTAGCCACAAATCTTCCACGTCATCCCATCTAGCCAGCGAAAAACTCGCATGGCCTCTATGTCTAAACGCCCAATCTCCCCTACTAGGCCAACCCTCTCATGTAGGTAGGGCGAATGTGGCGGAGGATCCTAGTACCAATCCGCCACATACAATGGAGCTCGTGACCAGCCTCCCAATACCACTCCAATACTGGGCAACCAGAAATGAAATGTTAAGAACAAAAGGGTTACGCGAATCGATGTTCACGTACCCGGCCACGATGGCAAGCTCAGTGTTGGTGAGGTTATTGGGCTCAGGTCGCCCAAAGAGAGTCTCACCCAATAAACGAAGAAACTAACGAGGTGCTGGGGTGTGAACGTGGGCTCCCTTCCGTGAAGAGAGTGGAGTGTGAGAGAGGGCAGCCCACAACTGAGGTACGAGCCTTCGAGGAGGCTCGATGGTTCCATCACTAACGAGGCCTAATGCCTCCCCAAAATGCCCCAGAGTCTAGTCAAACGACTCATTCATGAGTCGGAAATGAATACTAGGGAGAGTACTATCCTCCCTAAAGCTCTCGGGGTCAAAGGTGAAGGAGCTAAAGAACTCGTAAGTGGGTCTGTCTAGCGTGAGCTCCTCCATCCTAATCAATCCAGACATCCCCGTCCCGTTCAGCAGGTGGCAAACATCGTCATATATACCTAGAGTCTCTAGGTCAGGGAGCGAGAGGAAACGGGTCGGGGTGAGGGGTACAGACAAAAGTGTAGACAACCTAGAACGGTGATCAGCAGAAACAAAGCGTACCTCGGGCCTCTTAGGCAAGGGAGCGAGGTTTGTCCCTCGTGAAGAAGTAGCAATGGTCCTCGATGTAGTGGCCGCAGCAGAGGGAGGCGTAGCAGTAGCCTAGGTAGTAGGGGGCTCGATGGCAGCAGTGGCCCTAGGTGCTATGGTGAGCTCAGTGGAAACGACAGTGGAGCTCGAAGAGGCGACCGTAGGAGGCCGAGAAGTGGTGGTGGTGATGGCCAAGGATTGGGGACGAGGAATCCTAGGGAGCTTCGAGTACCTAAGAGTGGCACCCGCGGCTAGCAAAGAGAAAGAAGGACGCGGCTATCCAGCATCCTCATCAGACTCGGTCTCCTCCCCGGAATCACTCTCGGACTCCGACTCAACATCCTCTACAGTAACATGGGCACCAGGAGTTGCTTGAGAAGCAACAGTACCCTCCAAGGCCGGTGGACTCACTGTCATCCCTCCCCTAGGAATGACGGTGTCGGAAGACACCGTCGCAGCCTCAGAAACAGCAACAGGAGGCTGCCCAGACTCCTCAACAGTAGCAACAGAGTGTTGCTCTGTTATCTCGGTTACGACATTCGAGACGATTGTCGCGACAAAAAGTTCAGGAGCAGGGGATTGGTTTACTTGATCCATTACTACATCAGACAACAAGTAAAAACTAATTTAAACAAGGATTAAACAGTTAAAGAACAGAATTCGAAGCTCGACTAACATACACCCTAAAAATTTGAAAAACTAAGGGAATGGGGTGTTTAATTAACAAAGAAGAGCTAGGAATACTTACTTGTTGTTGATAATACCCACGTATTGCAATTAATTTGAACAAAAAGCACAGAAATCGAAATGTGAACCGAAACCCTAGAATCGAAAATTTTCGAATGGGGGCTTGAAATCGGGTTGTTTGATAGGGCTTTTGTTAAAATTGGTATGTAAATCAGTTGGGTACTATAATGTAGTTGTTATTTGGGCAAAATAAGGCTTAAATTGCAAAGGGAGTGTGAAAAAGCTCAAGAAATAGGGAAGAACTCAAAAACTCGGTCGAAGAAATGAGCTGAAAATCGAGGGATTTTACCTTATATAGACCGAAAAAGGTACTCGATCGAGAAAAAATTCCTCTCGATCGAGTACTTTTTGATACCTGGAGGGCTCGATCGAGAACAGTAGCAGCTCGATCGATCAGTTCCTTGACTATTGAACTTCTGACCCCTCGATCGAGAGAAAAATCTCTCGATCGACCTTCTTAAACTCCTCGATCGAGAAGTTCCTGACTTTTGGACTTCTCCTTTTCGATCGACCAATTTAGTTCCCTCGATCGAGAAGATATCTTCTCGACCGAATTCATCAACCCTTCCGTTTGCTCGATCGAGAGGGTTTTGCCTCTCGGTCGAGTGCTTTTTCACCTGGCCGCACTTTGAATTTGGTTCTGATTGTTGCGGCTCAATTGTACCTGCAATAAGCATAATACAAATATCCCAAAACCACCAAAAATATTTTTCCGAGTCACTCTACTGTCCAAACTACGATTGTTTACTACGGATGTCCTAAAAAAAACCACAAGTGCTAAAAAGAGTTAAAAATTCAAGAAAACTAGTCTTATTTACAACTTCGCACGGGGTTGAAAACCCGGCTATTCCTCCCTTGATTCAGATTGGCCATCCTTCGGCCTCGGTTGTGATGCACTGGTTTCTCCAATATTGGTCCTCAATTTCCTTCTCGATGCCCGCGACTCATCTTCCGACTTCCGCTCGTCTTTGTACTCTTTAAACAGCTCCGCTATGCTCTTTGATACTCCCGTAGGTGGGTCCATTGCAAAGTTTCCCCATCCTGGCCCGGTGCACATGATAACAGAAATACGGGCCCCTCTTTTGCTCTCCTTACGAGGCAACGACGTTAGTGGGGTTGGGGGTATAACGACACGCGGAGGTTCATTTATAATCATGGAGTCTTTTGACGGGGTCATTTCCATAGGACAAGAGTCAGAGTCAACGGTTTGCAAAACATTGCATTCCAGAATGCGCATTGGACCCTTATGGGTCGCGGGTTTGGCGAAAACTAATTCTTCTCCCCCGACTCGGAAGGTCAAAGTGCGCAATCCGACATCAATAATTGTTTGGGCAGTATGTAGAAAGGGTCGGCCAAGTATGACTGGTGTGTATGAGTCTTCCGGAATGTCGAGAACGACAAAGTCAACCGGTATATAAAAACGTCCCACCTTTACTAGTATATCCTCCAAAATCCCCATAGGCTTAGCCGTCGACCTATCAGCCATTTGCACCGACATGCTAGTGTAGTGAAATCGGTTAAGACCCAATCTCCTTGCTAAAGACCATGACATAACGCTAATACTAGCGCCTAAGTCACATAACGCGCGGTCAATATAGTGAAGTCCTATGTAGAAAGGTATGGAAAAACTACCCGGGTCGGAGAGTTTGAGTGGGGTCCGATATTGCAAATGGGCTGAAGACTCTTCCGTAAAAGCTACGGTACGCCTACGCATAAGAATATCTTTCATGAATTTTAAGTAGGAGGGTACCTTTCTCACTAAGTCCAAGAAGGGAATGTGGACATTGAGGCCTTTGATCAATTGGCCAAATCTTCGGAATTCTGGTTCACTTGTCTTATTTTTCATCAAACGTCCCGGAAATGGGACCTGCACATCTGAATCTGGTCGGTGCGTATCACGTATTAACGCATTGTTCATCATTCTTGTTGAGTTTATAGATCCAGTACTTAAGAGGGGGAGGGGGTGAATTAAGTACCCTTTTCAAAATTATAGCAAAAAGAATGGCCACGAATGATTCTGAATTAATACTCAGGCTAATTAAACAGTCGGATTGTCTGTTTAATACAATACGAATTGTGCAGAATTATTTCTTAGGTCAATTTCGTGTTGAGCAATAACAAAAAGAAACAAACGTAAGAAAAAGAATTAAAGTACGAGACACACGATTTTTAACGTGGTTCGACCTACTCTCTAAAGGTCTACGTCCACCCCTTTCTTATTATTGATTCCTTAATAATTAACTCTAATTACAAGGAATTACCCCACGATCAACCCCGATCGTGCAATCTCGAGTACAACCCCGTACCCCAAAAGTATCCTTGCAAATAAAAGAAAATTACAACTGAAATTGCTCCTTAATAGGATTCACTAATATGAACAAATGAGACAATTAAAATTCCTACGAGTATAAATACTTGTAAGAAATAAGACGGTCTCAAGAATACGGCTTAAAAAGAGTTTTGCAAAAATATGAAGTTATGAACTTTAAGAACTGATTTTTGCAAACAAAAAGCTTTTAGAAAATATGAATGCTAGTAACAATGAAAGCCTTTTGTACTCTTCTTTTTCTCTGCCAAAAAACGTGTGTGTGTCTAAAAACTAATGCCTTGCATATATAGTCAATGATGACTTGTATTTTAGGCAATAGAATAAGGTACACAAAATCTTTCCATATAAGCAAGAGATTATTCTTATGAAAACTTTCTGGAAAAAAGCTTTTGAAGAGTTATTCTTTGAAATAAGCTTTAGAGATCACACGCCTAAAATAAGGCAAATATTTTGAAGAATAAAAGGTCTATTTTTTCTAAAGAAAAAATATTCCTTTATCTTTTAGTTCCTGAAAAAAATAAGCCGTATTTTGTGAAACCGAATATTAAATACAAGTAATATACTCTTACATTTTTTCTAGACTCGGACAATAAATTAATCTTGTCAAACTCCGTCATCCGAATCTGAAAGTTCTCAAGCACCTGTCACACATATCTCATATCTATATTAGTATACGAGAGATAAGGAAACTTGTCATCATCAACATAGTGTCTCAACAAATTCCCCCTTTGATGATGGTAAGTTCCTTTAAACAATAAGTTCCCCCTCAGCAAAAGCAATCAGCCTGACTTTAAAAAACGGATAGCAGAAACAAACAACATATGCATTTGATTAGAGCAACTTCACAAGCCAAAGAGCAAGAGAAAACATGAAACAACATTCATCGAAAAAGTCTGAACTAGTAGCCATTAAGTAGTATGAGTCCTAAAATATTCCCCCTCTTGACATCATCAAAAGGAGAGGGAAGACAAAAGGTGCCAAAGTTCAAATTTCAGAAACCACGAATCCTACAGACAGTCACCGGACACAGACGATAGACATCATCGTAACCGAAGATAAACAATTAGTGACAGTAAACAGTTAAGCAGCCTGCAGAATATTGACAAGAGGAACAGAAAATGGAGGTGGTCAGTGGGTAGAACGGTCTAGGATTTGTTGAAGGAGAGTTGGAATAGAGGCCATAGAGGTTAAGAGTTTTGTAATCGCCTCCAATTCCTGTGCAAGAGTCCTGAACCCATCAGCGTGAACGTCCAATAGCTCGTCCAACTTTGAAATTACCGCCCCAAAACTCCCTGAACTCGACCCGGCAGTATCCTGATTACGCAACCCAACCAGTTTGTCTGCCATAATCCGAATGTGCATCTGCCCCAACAGCCCATTACTCATACGATCATCCATAGACTGACATATACTATCATCCAACAATAGCCCTTTCAGCCAGAAAACATGTGTGATACGTGCCTATTTTATGCATTTCATTTACTCTTTTGGCACGTATTTTCATGCACTTTCGTAACTTTTTAGTTGCTTTTTCTCCCATATTGTCTACTTTGGTGTTTCTATGTTTTGTATGCAGGAATACGCGGAAGTAAGCAAAACCAAGCTTTATTTGCCTTTAGGAGGCTGTTTTTGGAACAATAAATTCGGATGGAGCATTCAAATACAATCATCGGGCCGGATAAAAGCTGAGAAAAAAGAGAAGCGGTCGACCGACCGAGATATCAGGTCGACCGACCGATGTCGAATATGTAATCAGGCCCAACTCTCCACGGAAGCCCAAATACGAAGAAAATAAATCCGTCTCAGCAGAACCGGTCGACCGACCGAAAAAACAGGTCGACCGACCACTGGCTGTTTCGAGACTTCCGTTTTCTTTTCTGATTTCCTAATCTTGTAATATTTCTTATTTAAGGAGACCAAAACTCTTCTATTAGGTTAAGCAGTTTTCCAGCAAGTAGGGATCTAAGTAATTTTCTTTCAAGTACTTTATGTTTGGAGACTCCATTGTTAGAATAATATCATAAAGCTTTCATCTTTGTTCTTAAGATTTCCTTTCAAGTTGTAAGTTTGTTCTAATTAATCTTTCCTTTAATTCAATCTTGTTGTTCATCTTGTTGTTACTTTCTTGTTTTATGTTTTCTCTTTTATTATCTTCTTTAATTATGTTCATCTCTTTAAGCTTCTTAATAATTGTTATTTCCATAATTAAAAGTATGCATAGCTAATTCTTGTGATTAGGAATTAGGGGAACCATGTAAAGACTTGACTTTGATAAGTTTGATGATTAAATTACCAATCCCCCATTGTTGTTGGTGAACTAATCCTTAGGATTGAAAGATTATTAGGATTAGTTTAACAACAATTTTGGGATTGCCTTTGAACGAAAGTTTAGTGCTTTTGTAGGAACCCTAAGACCGTAAGGATTGGGTAGAATATTGACCTAAGGGTTTATTCTTTGTTCCTTGGGATTGTGTTATTTGATTATTCTTACCCTTCATTGACTTGTTTTGACCATGGGGAACCAAAGTTCCTAATCCCCTTTTTATCTTATTTTAGTTTTCTTGCTAGTTAATTACTTTAGTTGTTAGTTTAAATCCCAATTCAAAACCCCCCTTTTTTGGTTACTTGCAATAGACTTTAAATTTACAAACATAATTTACCCTGTCTCTCTGTGGTTCGACCCTTGACTTATCCTATCTGAGTTTAAGCTGAGGTTTTATAAATCTTATCTTTGGCACCCCTCAACGACGGGTGTCAAATTTTGGCGCCGTTGCCGGGGAGACGGTACAATTTTGTTTGTTAATTTTTAGTTTATTTTTTTTCCTTGTCTTAAGGAACTTAGGTTCCTTAAGACCGTTCTTACCTTTTCTTCTAGTGCTGTTTAGAAGACAGGTTTTTGAGAGGAAGGCTTGAGTACTCTCTTTATGGATTCTATTTATAGCTACTTACAGCCGAAGCCTAAAGATTTACCGAAAGGATTCACCTTGCCTAAACCCACCACTGGCACCTTTGAACTCCGCTCGACTCATATCAATTTGGTGGAGCAGAGTCAATTTTCTGGTCTACCTGATGAAGATCCAATAAAGCATGTTACAACCTTCACAGATTATTGTTGTTCTATACCCCTACCTGAAGGGGTGTCTAGAGATGAGGTGCTGGCAACTCTGTTCTTGTTTTCTTTAAAGGGAGACGCGCAAGAATGGTACCGGGACCTTAAAAAGACAAGTGAAGGGATTAAAGATTGGACCACCTTGGCCTTGGCCTTTTACAAAAAATACTTCCCTCTTGCAAAAGCTGAGGACCTGAGAAACCAAATCCGTAACTTTTTACAGGGACCTGATGAAGGATTTTGTGAAGCATGGGATCGATTCAAGAAATTGGTCCGTTCTATCCCTCACCATAACCTTCCAGAATGGGACCTGTGTAACTGCTTTTACAACTCTCTTTACGATGACTATAAGATGATTCTTGATGTGGCCGCCAATGGAAGATTCCAGAACAACACCGATCATATGAAGGGTTGGCAAACCATTGAAGACATGGCGGTGCATAGGGCTACTTTTAAGGGTTCACGTGGGAATTCGAGAAGGCTGAATGTAGAGATGAATAGAGTAATGGCTCTTGAGACAACAGTTGAAGCCCGTTTTGAAAAGCTTGAAGCAACCCAGCTAAAGCTTGAAAGTGCGAACCTTGTTACTACGGTCGACAACACGGGAGAAATTGAGAAATTAAGAGCACTTGTTGATGCCTTAACCGCGGCAGTTTTTAAGATGCATGAGGCTCACTGCACTTCCACGGAGATTTTTAAGGAACAATTGATAAACATAGCCAACCAAAGAACTAGCTCTCCAGCTAGTTCTGAGGGACCCATGGAGACGCTGAACGTCATAAATCTAAGGAGTGGCCGTGTTTGTGAAGAAGCAACTCAAG
Source organism: Silene conica (assembly GCA_029255685.2). Lineage (NCBI taxonomy): Eukaryota > Viridiplantae > Streptophyta > Magnoliopsida > Caryophyllales > Caryophyllaceae > Silene > Silene conica. The sequence goes on along the minus strand of CM055312.2, from coordinate 71,112,299 downwards.
AGGATGATCCAGCCGAGGTTCCAACCAAGAAATCCGATCCCGTCAAAGGAGCAGGAGGTCGACCGACCGCTTCGGTAAGTCGATCGACCACTGTTCCTGACGCGAGATCAGATTCTGAAAAAAGGAAAAAGACGGATTTTGCAGACTCTGGTCGACCGACCGCTGATACTGGTCGACCGACCGCTGATACTGGTCGACCGACCAGTGTTCCTGGAAAAAGTGCCGCTTTTACTCCGGAATCGCTAGATCCTTCCTTTATTCAAGGCCTTACTGAAATTTTACAGCTGAAAGAGCCAAAGGTTACTGATCCTATGGCTAAAGTCACCATTCCCTATCCAGAAAGACTAAAAAATTCAAAGGAGGATAAGAAGTTTGGTAAGTTCTTGGAGATGGTGAAGAATCTTGAGGTAACCATCCCTTTCACTGACCTAATTACCCAGGTACCTTCTTATGCTAAATTCATGAAAGATATTTTAAGTCGTAAGAGGAATTTTCAGGACGACGGTGCTGTTGCTTTTGTGGAAGAATGTTATGTTCTTTCACAAGATAATATAGCACCCAAGTTAAAGGACCCAGGTAGTTTTTCCATCCCTTGTACCATAGGTAACCATCTAATAGGGAAAGCCCTTTGTGATCTAGGGGCTAGTGTCAGTGTCATACCTTATTCTGTATGTGAAAGACTTGGTTTAGGTAGACTTAAGGTCACCAATATTACTGTACAGATGGCTGATAGATCAACCCAAAGACCATTAGGGGTCTTGGAAGATGTCCCAGTAAAAGTGGGAAAGTTCTTTATTCCTGTCGATTTCGTTGTTTTAGACATTGCTGAAGATAGTCGAATACCTATTATTTTAGGTAGACCCTTTTTACACACAGCTGGAGCTGTGATAGATGTCAAACGCGGGACCATTACTTTAGAAATTGGGGATGACACTATCGAGTTTAGTCTTGCCCATAAGGCAACTATTCCTACTGACAATACTTGTTGTTCCATTGATATTGTAGACAGGAATGTTATCCTTAATTGGAGGGAATCCTTGACCAAGGATCCCTTAGATGATCTGACAATTTTGGATAAGTGTGCAGGTAATCCAGCTGAAGATGCTGAAGAGCTGGATTTGATAGAAGAAGAGGAAGAGGAATATGAGCTCACTGAAGAAGAGGGTGAGAAGCTCATAAGCCTAGCCAATACGAGTCTGGTAAACATATGCTATTCTATAGATGCTAATTCTGTCCAGGCAGTTGAGGTAAAAGCACCAGAGCGTAAGCCACTTCCTCCTAATCTTAAGTATGTTTTTCTAGATGATACTGAGCAATACCCTGCAATTGTTAGCTCTAAACTTAGTCCTGACCAACTTTCTGCCTTAATGACTGTTCTTAAAAAGAATAGAAAAGCTCTAGGTTATTCTTTGGATGATATTAAGGGCATAAGCCCTGATGTTTGTATGCACAGAATAGATTTAGAGGAAGGGCATAAGCCCTATAGACAGGGACAGCGTAAATTGAACCCTAAGATGCAGGATGTAGTTATGGCTGAGGTTATGAAGCTTCTTGATGCAGGTATTATCTATCCAGTTGGCAACTCTAAATGGGTTAGCCCAGTTCAGGTGGTTCCTAAGAAAGGAGGGACCACAGTGGTTAAGAATGATAAAAATGAGTTAATACCAACTAGAGTTGTGACTGGGTGGCGGATGTGCATTGATTATAGACAGTTAAATGCCGCCACCAAGAAAGACCATTTCCCCCTTCCTTTTGTTGACCAGATGACTGAAAGATTGGCTTCTAATAAATTCTTCTGTTTTCTAGACGGTTATTCAGGTTTCTTCCAGATTCCCATCCATCCTGATGATCAGAGTAAGACTACTTTTACATGTCCACAAGGTGTTTTTGCCTATCGCAGGATGCCTTTTGGGTTATGCAATGCTCCTGCTACTTTTCAAAGGTGTATGATGGGTATTTTTTCCGACTTTATAGAAAACATTATGGAAGTATTTATGGATGATTTCTCCGTTTACGGTAATGCTTTTGATCAATGCTTAGCTAATCTTGATAAAGTTTTGCAGCGATGTATTGATGTAAATCTTGTCTTAAACTGGGAAAAGTGTCATTTTATGGTTACTGAAGGGGTAGTTTTAGGGCATCTAATTTCAGATAAAGGTATACATGTTGATAAAGCAAAGGTGCAGGTGATTGAGCAATTACCTCCTCCTGTTAATGTCAAAGGGGTGAGAAGTTTCTTAGGACACGCAGGGTTTTACAGGCGTTTTATTAAGGACTTCTCTAAAATTGCTAAACCACTTACACAATTGCTTCTTAAAGATGCCATCTTTGAGTTTTCTGATGAATGCCTTTTAGCTTTTAACAGGCTGAAGGAAGCTTTGATCTCAGCACCAATTATCCAGCCACCGGATTGGGATCTCCCTTTTGAGATCATGTGCGATGCCAGTGATTATGCTTTAGGTGCTGTGCTGGGTCAAAGGAAGAATAAGGCTCTTAATGCTATCTACTATGCGAGCCGCACCCTGGATGAGACTCAAGTCAACTACTTTACCACCGAGAAGGAGATGCTAGCTGTCATTTTTGCCTTAGAAAAATTTAGATCTTATCTAGTAGGTAATAAGGTAATTGTTTATACTGACCATGCAGCTTTAAAAAGTCTTTTTCAAAAGAAGGATTCAAAGCCAAGACTTTTAAGGTGGATCCTCCTTCTCCAAGAGTTTGACATTGAGATCAGGGACAAGAAAGGCGCGGAAAACGTGGTAGCTGACCATTTATCTCGCCTGCAGCTGACTGATGGGGAAGATTCTTTACCTATTGATGATTCGTTTCCTGATGAAAGTTTATTTATCATTAATAGTTCAGGTTCTTATCCCCCTCCTTGGTATGCTGATTTTGCTAATTTTGCTGTTACAGGTAAAATCCCTCCTGAGTTGTCTTGGCAACAAAAGAAGAGATTTATGTTTGATGCAAGACAGTATTTTTGGGATGACCCTTACGTTTTTAAAGAGTGCGGAGATGGACTTATCCGGAGATGCGTCCCCCAATGGGAGGTGAAGGACATCTTGGAAGCATGTCACTCTTCTACATATGGTGGTCACCACGGTCCATCTAGGACCGTGGCCAAGGTATTACAGTCTGGCTTTTATTGGCCTACTTTACATGCTGACTGTAGAAATTTTGTAGGTAACTGTGATGCCTGTCAAAGGACTAGGAATGTCTCGAAAAGACATGAGATGCCACAAGTAGGTATTTTAGAGGTAGCGATTTTTGATGTTTGGGGCATTGATTACCAAGGACCTTTTCCCAGTAGTCAAGGTAACAGGTATATTCTTGTAGCTGTTGATTATGTGTCTAAGTGGGTAGAAGCTATAGCTACTCCCCATTGTGATGCAAAAGCTGTTATTAAGATGTTTAAAAAAATCATATTTCCTCGTTTTGGTGTCCCTAGGGTTGTCATAAGTGATGGAGGTATGCATTTTAAGGAGAAACGCTTAGGTGACTTGTTAAATAAATTCGGTGTCCAACATCGTAGGGGTTTAGCTTATCACCCTCAGACTAGTGGTCAAGTTGAGATCTCTAATAGAGAACTCAAGGAGACCCTAGCCAAGGTAGTTTCTAAGTCTAGGAAAGATTGGAGCCTAAAACTTGATGACGTTTTATGGGCCTATAGAACCGCGTTCAAAACTCCAATAGGAATGTCACCATTCAGATTAATTTATGGTAAAACTTGTCATTTACCAGTTGAGTTGGAACGCAAGTCTTGGTGGGCTATATGTGATCTTAATTTAGACCCTAATCTTTCCCGTGAGAAACGTTTATTGCAGCTAAATGAGTTAGAAGAATTCAGGTTGTTATCCTATGACAATGCCAGGATCTACAAAGAGAAAACAAAGCGCTGGCATGACAAGAGAATCATTAGACGTGATTTTCAGGTAGGTGATAGGGTACTACTTTTTAATGCTCGTATTCGTCTTTTTCCTGGTAAGCTGAAATCCAGGTGGAGCGGACCCTACACCATCACAGCTGTCTCAAAATTCGGGTCAATCGAATTGGAAACCTCATCTGGTGAGAGGTTCAAAGTCAATGGCCAATATGTGAAGCACTTCCGAGGAGAAAATAAATATGTCGGAAAAGTCGAAGTTTCTTACTTTGACCCCTTTTAGATGCTCCTTAGAAGGTAAAAGGTCGTGCGGGACCTCTTAAACCAGCGCTAAACGGGAGGCAACCCGTGTTCTAGTCTTAGATTTACGTTTTCTTTTTATTTTTTTTTTGTTTTATCCTCAGGTGGAAATTGGATTCTCTGCAGAAAAAGAAAAAAAATAGGTATTCGTCAGTGCCGTGGTCGACCGACCAGCTTTTCTGGTCGACCGACCAGACTGACAATTTTTTGTACTTTTTCTGACGGGGTAAGTAAAAATTGCAGAGCAGGTAACAGTACAGTGGTCGACCGACCAGCTTTTCTGGTCGACCGACCACAACCTTTTTTTTTTTTACGGTTTTATTTGTGCAGAAAAAGCTGTCACGGGTTGTTGTGTTTTTGAACATGAAATTATTGCTTTGACCCATTCTTTTTACCAGCACCCCCTCTCTCTCATAAAACCCTAAAAAAATAACTATTCACTCATCTTCCACCTTCTCCATTTTTTTACTTACTCTCTTGCTTTCTCCATCCTCAAGGTAAGTTTTTCCTCCATTTTCTTTCTCTCTTTTTAGTTTTTACCTTCTTATTTTCGTTTTAGGTAGTTTTAATTCATCTTTGTAAGTTCAAATTTTGCTCCTAGTTCCTTTTTCATGCTTGATTATGTGCTTTTATGTTAATTTTCTTCTTCTTCATAAGTTTATATGCTTAAGATCTGAGAATTTTGGGTAATTTTGTGCTGATTAGGATAGTTTAATTCTTCCTTAAAATTTTGTATGCCTTTTACCGCGCAAAATTCAACCCGCGAAACCCGACACAATCACTGTTGCGGTCGGCCGACCGGAAACGGAGGTCGACCGACCAAAATTTGAATTTCTGGGTTTTTGAGTTCTGCAGATCTGGGTTTCTTTTCTGACGTATGTCGGTCGACCGACCGGTAAATGAGGTCGGCCGACCAAAGTCGCGTTTTCCTGAGTTTAATCGTTTAATAGTTTCTGATTTTTCTCGTAGTCTGGTCGACCGACCTGTAGTTACGGTCGACCGACCATACTTGCGTTTTGTCGTGATTTTTTTCAAGTTTCTGATTTTTTTCCATCGCAGCAGAAAAAAAATACAGACAGTCTAAAGAATCTGGTCGACCGACTGATTCCTGTAGTCGGCCGACCAGATCCGTAAACAACCTTCTGTTTTTGCAATTTTTCGTGCCTGATTTAGTTAAAGCATTGTTTTCTATGCTCATAAGACTTATATTTTTCATTGAACTTTACAGCCTTACGATGTCTAGCCGTGATCAAGGAGGGAAGCGCGCACGCACTACGGGTGCTAGCACGTCTAGAGGACGTGTCTCTAAGTCGAGAGGTCTAGCAGTTCAGGACACGGATAGTCTACCAGACTATCCGCAGATCACCTTCAGCTCTCCGGCCCAGAAGGCCCGATTCCTCCATCTGAGTGACCATTGCGCGGTAGTGGCGACCCGTTTCCTTTGTGTTTCAGCTCTGCACGCATTGGGGTGCCATGATGAGGTGGTTGCTATGCTCATTGGGACCGGGTTTGCAGGCCTTGTCTCTATGGACGAGATCACCTACCGCATTCTTACTCTTGAGTTTTTCTCCTCCTTTACCTTTGATTTAGGGGCTCTTCACCCCGGTTATGATAGTTTCTGTATTTCTTTTCGCATGTTCAATGAAACTTATGCTTTAACACTAACCCAATTTGCTCAAATTTTGGGTCTGTCTTCTGAGGGTCTTACTGATGACCTCACGGGGTCGTATTCTGATATGTGGTCCTGTATTTCTGATTCCAACGATGTGAAGAAGAAAAACAGTACCATCCACCTCCCTACCCCCCGTTATTTTTTGCGTCTGTTGGCCAACACTGTTTTTGGCCGCAAAGAGTCTCAGAATGTTAACAACATTGAGCTCTCCATCATGTCCGGTTATCTTAACATCGGACGTACGGGTCAGCAGTTTTATAACACTGCTCTTTTGGTCGCCACTCATTTTGTGTCAGTGGGTGAGGGAACTTCTTTGACCACTATTGTCTGTGGTGGGCTAGTCACCCGATTAGCCCGCTATTTTGTACCCCAGTTCCCTCGCTATGAGGATGCGGTCACCACTCTCTCCCGATACATGGACATGGATTATGTCAGGTCTGTGCGTTGGGTAAACAGTAGAGGTGTTTGGAAAATAGACACCTATCTTAGTGACCGCATCCCCATCACCACGGCTCCCCCTATGTACCCCCTTTCTATTGTTATAGGGGAGCCCCGACCACTACTCCCGTCTTACCGCCTCCCGCTTCGGGGAGGCGCTTCTAGAGGTTCCAGGGCTCCTGCTCCCGGTGGCCACCATGCCACACCTGGGACAGGATACCCGTCTGATTTTACTGTTCCTCCTAATGTTTATGTTCCTCCTTTTGTTGATGACAGATCTATGCCACAAATGCTGGCGAGTCTTTGCACGCAGTTCAGCCAAAAACGGTTGGACGATAGTCTCTACCAGTACCCGGTCTACAAGGAGTATGCCACACAAGGTAGGCTCCCGACCGGCCAGTGGACTCACCCCTCCTGGTACACACCTCTCGCAGGCGGTCATGTCCATGGTGAAGCTTCAGGCTCTACCTCAGGTGCAGGAGGAGGGTCTGAGGAGGATGGCGATGAGGGAGATGGTGAGGAGAACGCTGAGCCATTCTACGACTCAGCGGGATAGGGACATGCTTAACCTTACCCTCTTTGGGGTTCGGTTTGGGGAGGCCCCTATTGATTGGTTCGGTTTGGGGAGGTCCACATTTACTTTGTAAGTGTTTTCCCTCCTTAGATTTCCAATTTTCCCCTTTAGATTTCCAGTTTTCCCCTTCTTCCTCCATAGACTCTGTTTGTAGTTTTTAGTCTTTTTCCTTTTCTTTTCTTTGTTTGCTTCTTTTCTGCCTACCCCCATCCCTTTGCTGTGGTTGTATGCTGATGAGCACAATGAGGGCATTGTGCGTTTTGGTTTGGGGAGGGTGTTTGCATACTCCTTTGTGAGTATGCAATTGTTTTTGTGTCTTTTGTTTTTCATTCCTTTAGGTGTTTTCCTTGTTTCCATCCCCTCTTGCCGCGTGTCCTTCCCTGTCGGGCATTCTTCTCTGTCTTAAGTCTTTAGGTCGAGTCGGAACGGATAAGTACAATTCATGCCTCACATGACATTTATTGCTTTGCCTTGCATTTTTTCAAAAATTTTCAAGCTAGTCTTTTGCATTATCTACAAGTTTTTGTTGATTTCATGCTAAATTATTAGACTTGACTCCCTTTTTGGCAAACTACTACATATTCTAAGGATTAGAGCTTAATAAATCGGTGACATCCATGACCGATTTCATATAGGTTGTGAGTAGTTTCTCCTCTTGAGGCATGTTACATCAATATGCATAAACATGAATTTTGTCTTCTTAATACCTGTATGCATTCGATTTTGTGGTTTGTTGACACATGTGGTAGAGGTTCCCCTTTCTCATTATTCCCATTATCCTCACATAGCCAAATTGAACCCTTTTACCCATTAGCTACATTCTAAAAATTGCTTACCCTAGCCGAGCTAGTAATTTAGTAATGGGACTGTTTTTCTTGCTATCCTTTGGTTTATGTTTCATCGGTGAATTTTGATTTTGGGAAATTGAAAAAAAAATGAAAAAAAAGATACGGAAAAAAAAAAAACGGAACAGCCTGTCTTCAAGGCTGGTCGGTCGACCAGTTCCCCTGGTCGGTCGACCAGGACCATTGGGTAGGTTCGTTTTTCAAAAAAAAATAAGAAAAAAAAAAAAAAAGAAACAGAAAAAGAAAAGAAAGAAAAAAAAAGGGGAAAGGAATAAAAGTTGGAAGAATTGTGGAGCATTGGCGTATATGAAAAAAAAACAATAAGAAGTGATCTTATAGTATGGACAGACGGATAATAGCTTGGCTTAACCCCTCTTCCCATAACTTATTTTAACCCCTTCTTACCTTTAGCCTCACAATCCCAAATTTGCCTCGGCATGTGTCATGGTTATTTAGTGTGGGAATGCATATGTACGGTTGTAGAGATTTTATTCATGTTAGATTGCAGGCATGTTCTTACGGGTCGTAGATAGGTGAGAGTCCTTACTTTTATTTATCTTCTTATCTTTCACATATGTATTTGACCCTTTGCTTTCATGAGTGTCTCGAGCGTACCGCGAGAGTCCAATTAGAATGAGTCTTGCAAGGTCGAAATTTTAGCATGTTTTTCCAACATGTTTAACTCGTTTTGCTCTTGACATTATGTTTGATTATAGTTGAAGGATGCATTAAATTGGTTAAGCATAGTGTTATGTTTAGTTATGAAGAGTATGAAGTCCGTTCCATTAGGAGTTTTTATTTTCTTTTGAGTCTTAGTGCTTGCTTGAGGACAAGCAAGGTTTGGTTTGGGGAGTTTGATACGTGCCTATTTTATGCATTTCATTTACTCTTTTGGCACGTATTTTCATGCACTTTCGTGACTTTTTAGTTGCTTTTTCTCCCATATTGTCTACTTTGGTGTTTCTATGTTTTGTATGCAGGAATACGCGGAAGTAAGCAAAACCAAGCTTTATTTGCCTTTAGGAGGCTGTTTTTGGAACAATAAATTCGGATGGAGCATTCAAATACAATCATCGGGCCGGATAAAAGCTGAGAAAAAAGAGAAGCGGTCGACCGACCGAGATATCAGGTCGACCGACCGATGTCGAATATGTAATCAGGCCCAACTCTCCACGGAAGCCCAAATACGAAGAAAATAAATCCGTCTCAGCAGAACCGGTCGACCGACCGAAAAAACAGGTCGACCGACCACTGGCTGTTTCGAGACTTCCGTTTTCTTTTCTGATTTCCTAATCTTGTAATATTTCTTATTTAAGGAGACCAAAACTCTTCTATTAGGTTAAGCAGTTTTCCAGCAAGTAGGGATCTAAGTAATTTTCTTTCAAGTACTTTATGTTTGGAGACTCCATTGTTAGAATAATATCATAAAGCTTTCATCTTTGTTCTTAAGATTTCCTTTCAAGTTGTAAGTTTGTTCTAATTAATCTTTCCTTTAATTCAATCTTGTTGTTCATCTTGTTGTTACTTTCTTGTTTTATGTTTTCTCTTTTATTATCTTCTTTAATTATGTTCATCTCTTTAAGCTTCTTAATAATTGTTATTTCCATAATTAAAAGTATGCATAGCTAATTCTTGTGATTAGGAATTAGGGGAACCATGTAAAGACTTGACTTTGATAAGTTTGATGATTAAATTACCAATCCCCCATTGTTGTTGGTGAACTAATCCTTAGGATTGAAAGATTATTAGGATTAGTTTAACAACAATTTTGGGATTGCCTTTGAACGAAAGTTTAGTGCTTTTGTAGGAACCCTAAGACCGTAAGGATTGGGTAGAATATTGACCTAAGGGTTTATTCTTTGTTCCTTGGGATTGTGTTATTTGATTATTCTTACCCTTCATTGACTTGTTTTGACCATGGGGAACCAAAGTTCCTAATCCCCTTTTTATCTTATTTTAGTTTTCTTGCTAGTTAATTACTTTAGTTGTTAGTTTAAATCCCAATTCAAAACCCCCCTTTTTTGGTTACTTGCAATAGACTTTAAATTTACAAACATAATTTACCCTGTCTCTCTGTGGTTCGACCCTTGACTTATCCTATCTGAGTTTAAGCTGAGGTTTTATAAATCTTATCTTTGGCACCCCTCAACGACGGGTGTCAATGTGATAGCCACATTCCATAAGGCAAGTCTCGGTTTTTGGCAGAGAAAACAGCCTGAACATCGTGGGCGACCTCACGGATGTATTGAAAAATGACGGAGGCTAGATTAATAGGTTTGTGATGCACAAGGTAGTACATCAACACCAGGTCAGGGATCTGACAGTACCCACGAGAGTTCTGTCGTAGAGTAACTGTGCGACGAACAAAGTTATAGAGAAACTGGTGAGGGGCATCAAGTCGCTGGGGATTGATACGGGTTTTTAAAAGTGCAGTAGGGTCGAAATACTGGAGTACTTGTAACGGTTCCAGATCATCCATCAATGGCCAGGTATTTTTATCACAGGTGGTTAGGCCAGTATATGGGATATTGAAAATTTCAGCAAATTCATCTGCCCGAAGTACTAGGGTATGACCATTGATTTTAGCCGACAGAAGATCCCCTTTGTTAGTAACTGGAACCGATTGATAGAATTGGACAAGCTCGGGAATAAAAACAACAGAGTCAACAGTAAACATACCCGTCCATTCTTGATAATTGAGAATGTCTTTGAAGAAGGAAAAGGCAACATGAGAGTCCAACCAAGATGGCGGGTAGTAACGACCCGAAAGAATAGTACAATCCAAAAGACTTATGCACTGAGCAAGATCAGCGTCTCGCAGAGATAAATAGCGCAAGAACTCCACCAATTTGTCTCGGTCCAGAGAGGTCATCAGAGTAGCCTTGAAAGGCGGGACAGTACCTTCAGAGGCCGGTTGTTTGCGGACCGGAGAACTCGGTTTTTTTCGCTTGAAAGAGGTAACTTTGCCTTTGGTTAATGACTTTAAAGTTTGAAGGCTGACCCCAAGGCTGTCCTCCCAAGCAGCATCATCAAATACGTCATTATCATTTTCAGGAATAACCTTCTCTTTCCCTTTTTCGGTAACCGGACCCAAATCAACTTCCGGAATTTCATTGAGCACACTGGGTTCTTTGATTACTACACCACGCCGAGTACGAGGAGGTTGTCTAGACACGGTAGACTTCGCATAGAGGGCAAGGTTCTCGGAATCCGTGACTGGTGGTTCAGGGGATGGTGATGCATGCACAAGAGTGGAAGCGGTGGTAGGGTTTTGGGATTTTGATGTCGAGGTTTTGGGGGAAGTAGGTGAAGCAGCGGTGGTATTTGCGGTAGTGATGGGAGAAGAGGTTTGAGGAAGTGAGTCGGGTTCTGGGTTTATGGTGGGGTCGGAGAGTTTAGTGCGAGATCTGGTGGTGGTGGTGAAGGGTATGGTGGGTTTAGCGGTGGAGGGTGACGGAGGGTTGGGAGGGATGGTGGGCTTGGTTTTCTTTTTCGGCGGCATGGTGGTGTGAGGATGGGTGTTTGTGATTTTGGGAATGGAGGTTTTGTTGTGATGAGGGAGACGAAGGGGATTGAGGGTTTTCTGATTTTGGGAAAAGGTAACAGTGAATGGGATTTGTGAATGGGGTTAGTGGAGACGGGTGGTTGGGAATTTAATGTCAATAAATCTTAAGCAAGCATAACTGATTACATAGCACATAAATACGTTCACCCTTTTACTAGTCTATTGAACAAGTTCGCCGACTAGAATAAGTGAGCTGCAAGTAAGATCGAAGATCTGAACCGAAAACAAAAGACACATATGACTACCCTCGTCCAATTTAGTCAATCATTGGAGGTTTAAATTAGAAAACATAAAACTATGAGCTACTTTGTAACAGACCTAATTCTAAACGAATTTTCTCAAAAGGTTCTCTTGCCAAGGGCTTGGTAAAAATATCAGAAAGTTGATCTTTAGTGTTAACAAAGTTCAAGCATATGTTCCCTTTTTCCACATGATCACGAAGAAAGTGATGCCGAATGTCGATGTGTTTTGTTCTAGAGTGTTGAACAGGATTTTTAGAGATGTTTATGGCACTAGTGTTATCACAAAGAATAGGAACGCAATTAATGTGCATACCGTAATCCCGCAATTGTTGTCTTACCCATAGAACTTGAGAGCAACATTGAGCCGCAGCAACGTACTCACTTTCTGCTGTTGACAAAGCTACCGTATTTTGCTTCTTGGAAGCCCAAGAGATGAGACAAGGGCCAACGAAGGTAGCTACTCCAGACGTACTCTTTCTGTCAACTGAACACCCTGCATAGTCTGCATCTGAATACCCCGTGAGAGTGAAATTACAATGTAAGGGATACCATAAATACAAGTCCTGGGTTCCAATCAAATATCTTAGAATACGTTTGACTGCAATTAAATGTGATTCCTTAGGATTTGACTGAAATCGAGCACATGGGCAAACACTAAAAAGAATGTCAGGACGACTAGCAGTAAGATATAGCAATGAACCTATCATTCCACGATATACCTTTTCATCAACATTCTTACCCTTCTCATCTTTGTCAAGTTTCAAAGTGGAACACATGGGTGTGGAAAAAGGATTTGCATTACTCATACCAAATTTCTTGAGCATCTCCTTGATGTACTTCCCTTGATGAATCATGATACCATGAGAAGTTTGCTTGATTTGAAGTCCTAAGAAGAATCCAAGTTCACCCATCATGCTCATTTCGAACTCCGACTGCATAAGATTTGAGAAATAAGCACACAACACGTCATTAGTTGCTCCAAAGATAATGTCATCAACATAAATTTGAACAACTAACAAATCATCTTTGTCCTATTTCAAGAATAGAGTCTTATCAATTGAGCCTCGTTGAAAACCGTTTTCAAGTAAAAATTTGGAGAGTCTTTCATACCATGATCTAGGTGCTTGTTTAAGACCATAAAGAGCCTTATCCAATTTATAGACATGATTTGGAAAACTACTATCAAGAAAACCCGGGGGTTGTTCAACAAATACCTCCTCTTCCAAATAGCCGTTAAGAAATGCTGTCTTAACGTCCATTTGAAAGAGTTTGATGCCCATATGGGCTGCAAAGGCTATGAGCAAGCGAATGGCTTCTAATCGTGCCACAGGTGCAAAAGTTTCATCAAAGTCGATTTCTTCTTGTTGATTGTAGCCTTGTACCACAAGTCTTGCTTTGTTTCTTACAATCACCCCTGTATCATCGAGTTTATTTCGAAAAACCCATTTCGTTCCAATGACTGAACGATCTTTAGGACGAGGTTCTAAATGCCAAACCTTGCTTCTCTCAAATTGATTAAGCTCTTCCTGCATAACAATCATCCAATCAGGATCAGTTAAAGCAACAGTGATATTTGAGGGTTCTATTTCAGATAAGAAAGAATAATGAGCACAGAAATTGTTCAGTGAGGATCGAGTTTTGACTCCCTCATGAATGTTTGTCAGAATGTTATCCATTGGATGAGAACTTTGGTGTTTCCAGCGACGTGGAATGAAAGTTTCTGATTGAACATCTTGCTCGACTGTTTGATTTTGTTCCACTCTTTCTGTTCTCTGTGTAGCTTCTGGAGTGTTGAAGGATCGTTCAGAATTAAACAGATCGTTAGTCTGTTCAGTTCCCCCTGTGTTCTGCACCTCTTCAGTAGTTCTCTCCTGTGAAGACGAAGGTTCTTCACCTAGTTCTGGGGTTTCATTCCTTATGAATCCAATCTCAAAGTCATCATCATCCTGCAAATCAGCATTGAGAATATTAGTTTCATCAAAAATTACATGAATGCTTTCTTCAAAGCACATAGTTCTCTTGTTGTACACTTTATAGGCTTTACTCTCATTAGAGTATCCTATAAACACCGCCTCATCACTTCTTGGATCAAACTTTCCCAAATTATTTTTACCATTATTGTGAACATAACATTTTGATCCAAAACAACGAAAGTGAGAAATGTTTGGCTTTCGCCCATATAGAAGTTCATAAGGGGTTTTCTTGTAAACGGATCTGATTGACACACGGTTACGAATATAACATGCTGTTTTCACAGCTTCGGCCCAAAAGGTTCTGGGCAATTCACTACACAGTAGCATGGTTCTTGTCATTTCCTCCAAGGTTCTGTTCATCCTTTCGACTACACCATTTTGTTGTGGTGTTCTTGGGGCAGAAAAATTGTGATCAACTCCATGTTTCCTGCAAAAGGATAAAAAGGATTCATTGTCAAATTCCCTTCCATGGTCTGTTCTAATGGAGATTAGAGAGTGTCCGAGTTTGTTTTGCAGCCTTTTGATTAAGACTTCAAATTCTTCAAAAGTTTCACTTTTAGCATGCAAAAACAAAGTCCAAACGAATCTCGAGTAATCATCCACTAAAACGCAGACATAAAGGCTCCCACCTCGACTTCTAATCCTCATTGGGCCACATAAATCCATGTGAATGAGTTCTAGAGGCTTAGTGGTGCTTACAAACCTTTTAGATTTAAACGAGCTGCGAACATGTTTACATCGAGCACAAACGTCACAAACTCCTTCCATTTCGAACTTTATGGAAGGTAAACCATCCACTAAATCAAGTTTGTGCAGTTTGTTCAGTGAAGAGAACCCAACGTGTCCAAACCTCCTATGCCATAAGACAGGATCATTTTGCATAACTGATAGACATTTAATGGTTTCCCTTGGAATGCTTCCTAGGTCAGCCACATAAATGTTGTTAACTCTCTTACCTTCAAGAACAATTTCATTGGTACTTACTTTGATTACATAACAAAGGTTTGCATGAAATTCGACTTTATTCCCTTTGTCACATAACTGTGAAATACTAATGAGATTGTGTTTAAGTCCTTTTACCAGCAGCACATCATCAATGGAATGTGATCGAGACTTACCAACTTTTCCAATACCTACAACCTCACCCTTTTTGTTGTCTCCGAAAGTCACACTTCCACCATTGTACGCCTTCAACGAGAGGAATTGGTTCTTATTACCCGTCATATGTCGCGAGCAACCACTATCAAGATACCAACGGCTGCCTCCTCTCGCAAGGCCCTGAAAAGAGATTAGTTAGATGATTTAGGAACCCAAACAAGTTTGGGTCCCTTCTTATTACGAACAAGATCAAGGACATCCTTTCTAATCCACATTTTCTTTACGACTCTAATGTTGCGATCCAAATGTCCTAAGCGTTTTTTGCAAGCATTAAACACATGACCAGCATTACCACAGAAGTTGCAGATGATGTACTCAGGCAAGCCTACGTACTTACGTCTCCTGAAGTCTCTATCATGGGGAGCAGGTTTCTTAGCATAAATGAAGTCTCCCTGCTTTGAACAGTCTGGAGGTGTGTTTAATCTTTGTTCAGGATTTCTGGCAGAATGATATTGAGGATTGTTTTGTCTAATGTCAGAACAGGAATCATGCACATTTGAACATTCTGGAGGAGTGTTTATTTTCTGTTCAGGGACCCAGACAGTACGATATTGAGGATCGTCTTGTCTTGTGTCAGAACATGACTCATAACCTAATCCAAGTTTTTTTGTATTCTTAGATTGATTTACCAGAAAATTTAACACAGTGTTACTTCCTTCCCACTTAGCTGCAACGTTTCTAGCATTACTTAAGTCTGTCTCCAAGTTCTTTACTTTCTCAAGCAATATTTTATTTTTATATAGGAGATCATCGTATTCAACATTAAGTCTATCAAGTTTTGAGCAAGTATCAGAATATTTAGTCGACTTAACAGCATGCGACTCTTTTAATTCATCAAGTTCTTTAGTAAGGACACCGATCTTATGAATAAGAGACTCATTTTTTGTACTAAGCTCAGATTGAACAGACTGGTTGACTGTTTGTTTGTTGACTTTCCTTAACTCACGCTTAAGGTCTATGTTCTCCTCCGCTATGCTTTCTATTTCAGATTGCATGATACTCATTTGTTTATTTTGTTCATAACTATTATCAAGTGTTTCCTCTAACAATTTCAAGATCTTTTCTTTAGATAGAGAGCGAACTTTAGTTTTGATTAGTGAAAGACTTACCTCATCCTCTGATTCACTGTCTGATGCATCTGAATGAGCCATAAGACATCTGAGAGTGTCTTCATTCCTCTTTCTCTGAGATCTTGGTTTATAAACAGATCTCAAGCACACCTTCTCTTCCTCTTTTGAGGGTTCATCGTCTTCTGAATCAGACTCACCCCAAACTGCAGCCATCATAGCACGTTTGTACTCTTGTTTAGATCTTTCACGTTTTTCTTTAGATTTCTCTTCTTCCCACATAGGGCAGTTTCGAATCTGGTGATCTCGTTCACCACATTTAAAACAGCCCATTTTTGAACCAGAACGTGATGAAGAAGGTACAGTCTCTCGTTGTTTATAACTATTGAACTTCCCATGATTTTGCTTTCTAATGATATTAGCAATACGTTTTTCCTATAAGGGTAATGAAATAGTGTATGTACTTTTTTTCAAGGCAACCCCTTCTTCAAGATCACTTTCATTATCACTTGAGAGGGCATTTAACGCCAATCCCTTAGCTTTGGGTTTCTCATCGGCATCATTTTCAAGCACCAGCTCATGTGCCATAAGAGATCCCATTAAAGCTTCATAGGTGAGTGTAGTTAAATCTCTTGCCTCTTCGATGGCAATGACTTTAGCTTGCCATTTCTTAGTTAAACTTCTTAGAATTTTTCGGACAATGTCCTCAGTTTCAAAAGTTCTACCAAGATTAGAAAGTTCATTAGTTATGTTTGAAAAACGTGAAGACATGCTTTTAATTGACTCATCTTGTAGCATTTTAAAGGACTCGTATTGTTGCATTAGAATGTCAATACGTTGTTTCTTTACTTGCACAGTTCCTTCATGAGCCAATTCTAAGCTGTCCCAAATTTGTTTGGCCGTTTTACACCCAGCAATCCGACTTGTTTCAGATTCTCCGATACCGGATTGTAAGAGTGATATGGCTCTAGCATTCTTTTCTGCCTTTTTGTAATCACTTGCTGTATAGTCCTTTGGTTCCTTTTCACTTACATCATCATCTTTGTCGGTGGAAGTGATAGAGAGAGGACCGTTCTGTATGATTACCCAACACTCATAGTCAGTTCCTTGTATGAAATGCATCATACGGTTTTTCCACCAGCCATAGTCTGTGCCATCAAAGACAGGACATTTGACGGTTGTGGAATTCATTTAAAAAAGATAAACTCAAAAAGTATCAAACTCTTTGCGGTAATGCAATCAAGAGCACGAGGCTCTGATACCAATTGTTGATTTTATAGATCCAGTACTTAAGAGGGGGAGGGGGTGAATTAAGTAGCCTTTTCAAAATTATAGCAAAAAGAATGACCACGAATGATTCTGAATTAATACTCAGGCTAATTAAACAGTCGGATTGTCTGTTTAATACAATACGAATTGTGCAGAATTATTTCTTAGGTCAATTTCGTGTTGAGCAATAACAAAAAGAAACAAACGTAAGAAAAAGAATTAAAGTACGAGACACACGATTTTTAACGTGGTTCGACCTACTCTCTAAAGGTCTACGTCCACCCCTTTCTTATTATTGATTCCTTAATAATTAACTCTAATTACAAGGAATTACCCCACGATCAACCCCGATCGTGCAATCTCGAGTACAACCCCGTACCCCAAAAGTATCCTTGCAAATAAAAGAAAATTACAATTGAAATTGCTCCTTAATAGGATTCACTAATATGAACAAAGGAGACAATTAAAATTCCTACGAGTATAAATACTTGTAAGAAATAAGACGGTCTCAAGAATACGGCTTAAAAAGAGTTTTGCAAAAATATGAAGTTATGAACTTTAAGAACTGATTTTTGCAAACAAAAAGCTTTTAGAAAAAATGAATGCTAGTAACAATGAAAGCCTTTTGTACTCTTCTTTTTCTCTGCCAAAAAACGTGTGTGTGCCTAAAAACTAATGCCTTGCATATATAGTCAATGATGACTTGTATTTTAGGCAATAGAATAAGGTACACAAAATCTTTCCATATAAGCAAGAGATTATTCTTATGAAAACTTTTTGGAAAAAAGCTTTTGAAGAGTTATTCTTTGAAATAAGCTTTAGAGATCACACGCCTAAAATAAGGCAAATATTTTGAAAATAAAAGGTCTATTTTTTCTAAAGAAAAAATATTCCTTTCTCTTTTAGTTCCTGAAAAAGATAAGCCGTATTTTGTGAAACCGAATATTAAATACAAGTAATATACTCTTACATTTTTTCTAGACTCGGACAATAAATTAATCTTGTCAAACTCCGTCATCCGAATCTGAAAGTTCTCAAGCACCTGTCACACATATCTCATATCTATATTAGTATACGAGAGATAAGGAAACTTGTCATCATCAACATAGTGTCTCAACAATTCTTCTGTTTGGTTCAGTCGATCGAGCGTTCTCTTGCTCCAGATCAGTCGATCGAGCATTCTCAGCAACCAAACCACTCGATCGACCTTCCAGCGTTCTCGGTCGAATGGTTTCTTTATGAACAGTGCTCGATCGAGCACTCTCTACTGACACATCGCTCGATTGGGGAGATTCAAGCTCTCGATCGATCTCTTCTTCTTCATTTCCTCCCAATCAAGAGTCTAAATCCTCTCGATCGAGTCCTTTCTCGGCTCTTACAGCTTCTTTTCCAGCAACTTTCTCGTTTCCTGCAACATCAAAAACAGCCTGATTAACAACTTCTTCATTGGAATAAAATTTACCTGATTTGAGGGTCACCACGTTCAACGTCTCCTTCCTGTTTTCTGACTGCGAGGGGAGGTGGCCCGATTGTCTTGACGATTGATTAGCGGCGAGTTGAGCAATTTGCGACTCGAGCATCTTTATGGTTGAGTTCGTCGCTTGGTCAGATTTAGCCATTGGGTGGCCAAAGACTGTATCATCGTCTTTAACTCTCCTACCTCAGACACCTCTCCACTCGAAGAACTACCTTGTTGAGGGTTCAGAAACTGCGGGGCCCTCGAAAATTGTTGCTTGTGCAGTGGAATATACGGTTGTTGTTGTGGTGGTGGGGAGACGGGTTTAGAACATTTTGGCTCGTCCACCGTAAATTCGGGTGGACATACCCGTGATTGTATCCCCCTTGCTTGTATTGTTGAAACGAGAAAACTTCCTCTCGATCTGCATAGCATTCAACCGCACCGTGGCCTTGCTCGCCACACCTTTCACATAGCACTATTTCCTCTTTTTGTAGAACATGAACCGTCTGACGGTTCCCAACACCTCCGTTCTCTAACTTTTCAATTTTCGCAAATAATTTATCAAACTTCGCCTCTAGACCCTCAGTCTCGATATTGGTAACCGTTCTCGTCCCACTTCTGGGTTGCCGTATTCAGACGTATGGGTAGCCATCTCCTCAATTAAACTCCAACCCTTATCGTCGTCCACCTCACGCTTAAATCGCCAATTCGCAGCCGAGTCTAAAATGGCCCTATGATCATCGTATAGGCCATTGTAAAACTGATTACAAATAAACCATGGCTCGAAACCATGGTGGGGGGCCGACCTCACATAACCTTTAAACCTCTTCCAAGCTTCGGTTAAGTTTTCAGAGGGTTTCTGTTTAAAGTTGGTTATTTGGGTGCGTAAGGCGTTGGTACATTGTGGTGGAAAGTACTTCTTATAAAAGGCAAGGGCTAGGGACGTCCAGTCAGTTATCCCAGCTGTCTCCCTATCTAATTCCGACAACCACTCCCTTGCGTTGTCGGTTAAGGAAAAGGGAAAGAGGGCTTCTTTAATCTTATCCTGGGTAACCCCCCCCCCCCCCCCCCCTTTCGCTGGAATCGAGGAGCAATAGTCAGCAAATCGCTCCATGTGTTTTCTAGGATCCTCTCCCGCGGCCCCACGGTATTGGTTTCTTTCCACCATGTTTATATAAGAGCGTCTGAAATCAAAAGTTTGGCCATCTTCATCAGTAGCTATACTAAACCCTCTTGGAATAAACGCTGCTGTGGGTTCAGAGTGGCTTGCAATGTTAGGCATGATTGGTTGAAAATTTGGTTCGGAATTGAAGGGTTCGTCACAAAAATCGGTTCTCTCAGGTTCGGGGGTACTCAAGTCTTCCTCCCGAATAGCTCTCAAACGCTCTCTTCTTCGACGTAGAAATAGTCTCTCAGGTTCGGGATCGGGATTCACCAAATCTCCCCTTTAAGACTTGCGCATAAAACTAAAGAGACGATTAGTACGGCCTTAAGGAATTAAAATTCCTTAAGACTAAGGATAGATAAAAACAGAAATAGAAAAAACAACGTTGCTTCCCCGGCAACGGCGCCAAAATTTGATGCGTGTAGTTCATACACCAAAAATAAAAGCCTAGGTCCTACTAACAGAAGTTAGCGGTAAATAGGGTCGATCTCCTCAGGGAAGCAGACTTGCTTAACTAACAGTTTTTACCTATGGTCACAGGCATGGGGGGTTTTAAATTGTGATAATTAAACTACGATATAGAGAAATATGCAAAGAATAAGAATACGGAAGAAAATAACACAAGTTGAGATAAAAATCAGGGAAAAGGAATATGTTAGGAATTTGGGTCGTTGTGTCTCACATATGATAGTCGTAAATGGGGTAGGCCTAAAATTGGTGGGAAAGGCTGGGTTATTACGGTCAAGTCTCAAACCGGACTATACCTTCCGGTCTTAAGTCGCCCTAAGGTCGTTTCTGCTTAACTTCCGCTCTCACAAAAACTATTTAAAATCATTAAACAAGTCTTACCCTTCCAACCTTCCGGTCTAGGTCGGGACTTAACTAGATGTAAGGTCTCATGCGTGCACTCACTAAACCGAACATAAAATAAATTGTTTAACGATTACTCCCACCAAAGACGGTCTAACCCGACTACTACATATTATATATTCGACACAACTCCCTTATCTCAACATATTATGGATTTAGCTACTCATAATGGGGGTAACGAAGATTATAACGATAATGAGAATTCTAGCATATGACATGATAAAATGATAAATAAAAGTCAGATTATAAACAGTAGACAAGGGATTCGAAATTAACGTGAACAAAGGGAAAGGAGATGCGAGATTTGTTAGTCTTAAGACGGATGTAAAATAACAAACTAGCATATGATTTGATATGAATTAAACAGGGACATAAAATGAATGGATTAAAACTAGAAATAAGATTGGCAAAGATGATGAATTAAAACAGAAAGCGAAAACAGAGACAAAGCCGATCGAACACGAATAACGAAAACAGAGCATAAACTATACGAAACTGATCGGGAACGAAAACGGAAACAGTAGATAGAAACTGAATAAAGAATGGGAAAACAAAGATAAGAGAGAAGAAATTACAGTAATCCAAAGGCAAGAACAGAGATTAGAATGGAAGAACGAAAAACCCGTAAATTACTAAAACTGTGATGGCTACAGTAGTTTAGAAAATACTTAAAGTAAAAGAAGTTTTTGAGAATGAACTAGGGTCTGCAAGAACTGATAAAAAAAATGATACCTAATGCTCTACATACGAGCTCCTTAAATAGTAGAGAAAAATGAACTGTGTAATAAATCAGTGAACACGAAGAGTCTTGAAGTTCTCGATCGAGGGAAAATTCCTCTCGATCGAGCACTATTAGCTTTACAATACCGGTCGATCGACAAGTGTTAGTTACTCGATCGACTCCTCTTCTTTGATACTTCCTCGATCGAGCATATTGGGTTTCGACCGAGTGCTTTCTTCGTGGATACCTCTCGATCGAGCACATGACAGCTCGATCGAGTACTTCTCTTCATTTTGATCCCTCGATCGAGCACAGGACAGCTCGATCGAGGACTTTGCTTCATCGATGGATCCTTCGACAGGCCTAGAGTTGATTTCCATTTCAAACTTCTCGATTGCTACGTGACCAACCGTAGTTCTCCCATCGACTATGGCAAAACAGTGCAACGAGGTAGAAAGAGCTCGGTTTCTGCTACTATTCGATCACTATCTGAAAAGTATCAACACGAACACAAAGTAGCACATACGGGGTATAAAATGATATAAAATCACCAAATATTACGATAATGTGTGCTAAAACAAGACTAAAAAGTCTATACAAAATGCACACATCAAAAAATATGTATGCTCAGCCACGGGGATCGATCTGGGGGTACATAAAGTAGGCAAGTGTCATCGCGTAACATAAAAATAAGAATAATTTTTGAACATATATCTAACAAAATGTGGCTTAGTGGTTAAAAGTGGCTACAGGTTGAAGGTTCAAATCTCATAAGAGGATTTTTTAGAAAAAACTTGCTTCATCGCACCTAGGGCTGTTAATGAGACGAGACAGCTCGCGAGCAACTCGAGATCGACTCGGTCAAAGCTCGACTCATGTGAGCTCGACTCGAGCTCGGGCTCGGCTCCAGAGCTTAACGAGTCAAGCCGAGCAAAGGTTGGCTCAACTCGAAAAGCTCATGAGCAGCTCGGACATTTGAGATTACATAAGATATTAATCATATTTTATAAAAATATGTTCATATTTTATAAAAATATTTTATGATTATTATATCTTTGTAGCATATATATCATATATGTTGTTGATTTGCTAAATATTTTTACATAAAATCTTCGAACCTTGTTATTGAAAATATCGAAGAAAAAATAAAAAAAAATAAACAATTTTATATATGCTCGATTTGGCTCGAGTTTGGCTCGAGCTCGTGTTACAGCTCGCAAGCTTTGTAACGAACATATTTTTTTCAAGCTCGGGTAAGATCGGCTCGAGTTTTTATAATCGAGCACAAGCCGAGCAAGGTCAAGCTCAAGCTCACCTTGGCTCGTTAACACCCCTAATCGCACCAAACTTGTTTTTCGTTTTCCAAGACATTCACAACCCTAATGACATCTTCATGCACACAATTTTTTTTGGTTTATTACAAATGCATAATATATCTCAAATTCAAATATTCTAAGCAAAAATACATATGAGAAAGCTTTATCGGATAAATATTTTTCTACTAATTATGGGTGATGCGTGTATATTATATATACTTTACGAGTTTACGGTACCTTTCGACCTTATTAACTTCAAAAAAATATGTAAAACTCAAAAACAAACAAAGTTTACTGTACATAAAAAATGTAGATTCCTTTTTTTTGAGCTATGTATAAGGGAGAGAAGCTAGGCCAAAGTTTGTACCACATGTGCAACAGCACGATAACATTATCCAAAGTAATAGGCTCCCTCATGTTCTTTAGTTGGTACGAAGCTATAAAGAAATAAGTTGGGTGGTGGAGAAGCACAAGAATCATAGGAGATGACCAAAGTTATGGTGGATTTTTCTTACGTTATTCCCAAACCTTCATTCCCTTCTTCTCTCAATAACAACTTATTCCACCAAACAAATTTACAAAATTCTACTATTATTATTGGTCCGAGGAGGATTCAGCTTCGCAGATTCATCACTTACGATGCCAAATCTGGTGGGGGATTTCCTCTGAATTCTGTATGTACTCCCTCGCTTACTATTCCTTCCGTCTCAGTTAATTATTTACACTTTTATTTTTCATATACAAAATAATAAAGTGTAAATTATTACAGACAAAGGGAGAATTATATTTTATGCTATTACTTATGGAATTAATTATGTTTTGACTTTTGAGGCAAGCATAGATCTAATTTGCATATGTTTTTCCCACTTTTAATTGGCTTATCGAAGAGGTATTAGACGAATAATAGTGAATCCACAAGTATGTACCATGAATAATAGATTGCATGTTTAAATTCACCCGACCTTTGCTTGGAGCTCTTTTATTTGTGTACCACAGTTTTATCACATTTTGTATGTATAAATATTTCCTCGAAAAGTTATGGAATACCTAGTACGCTCTCATATTCACTTATTTGTTCCCTCTTTTTGTATGGGGTTAGTCGGATTTTCTTTCTTCTTTCCGTTTTTGCATGTCGGGGTTTATTTTTGTATGTCCAAATTCAGTTGTATACGGTTTGTGTATTCCAAATTTATTTCCTTTGTAAAAAGCAACATAAGGCAAAAAAATGGGTGATATGAGAGAAGATGTAGAAGAGATACCTAATATTGTTATTGGTGTATTGTATGAACAATGAAGGCATTTAAGAAAAATTGTGATACATGTAAAGGTCGGGGTGCTATTGACTGCCCTGGTTGCAAGGTACGTACTGCCCTAACAATTACAATTACAATTACAATTACCATTATTATCATGTATACTAAAAAGGTACATACAGTAGCTATAAAATGTAACTAACTCTTTTTGTTCACACCACACAATGGTTTCTTATTGCCATTTTCACAGGGTACAGGTAGGAACAAAAAGAATGGAAATATATTTGAGCGTTGGAAGTGAGTAATCCTCGTCATTTTATGTCTTTGGTTTTCTTCATCTCGATTAAAATCAGACCGATCATTTAACACAAATCAAGCGATACTAATAAGTAATAATATACGAGATTCCAAAATTACTCCATAAAATATTATACCGCTGTGAAAAAATAAAAATGATCGCTGATCGTAAACAACCGTGTTGGTATGACTGGCTCATCATATACAAATTTGTCTAGTTAATGAAATACAAAGATTAAATGATGTTGTTATTGCAGGTGTTTTGAGTGCCAAGGCTTTGGATTAAAGAGCTGCCCTGGATGTGGGAAGGGCGGTCTGACGCCAGAACAACGAGGGGAAAGATAACTATCGTCTATCTTCATCACTCATTACCACTTTCACCCTCTCGAATCTTTTTACATCAAATACTCTGTATTTTTCTTTTTCATATCATGAATTATAAAATTAACTTTCTTATATGTCAATGTTGCGAACATGGCGAACTCAAGATTAAATGTTTGGTTATTAAAAATGTAAAATACATGTAATGGGATTCCACGCCCAGACACCACGTGGAAAAACAAACTCTTTATCATTAAATTATAAGATATTTATTGTACATGTAATGTAATTAAATAACATTTATTTATTTTAGTAATCAACAATATTTGGGGTAGCAAAAATTCGTCTTCTAGGTCAATTTTTTTACGTCTAAGGTTGTGGTCGCCACCCCCTTCCTACTATGTGGGTTCGCCCCTACCGATACATATTAGAATTTTTTTTTTTTCACATACGAACTTTACTCTTTCACATAGTCTTTCACATACATTGTCACATGTAAAAGAGTAAATTCGTATGTATGAAAGTACTACTATTAGCACTAAAAATTGTCTGTCCTAAACATTTATTATTTTAAGGGTTAGAAGACCCATAAGAGAAGGGCATGTTAATTGCGCCAGTTCAAAATTAGACACATAAAGCAAGGGTCAGGCCCAAAAGAACGACTGGAAGGCAGCAAGTTCAAGTAGAGTCCAGCGGAATAAAATTCAAGCGTTTAAGGGAACGGACGAGAGCGGTTATTCAACTAAAACTTTACAACAAACAAGACACTTGAAACTAAAACGTATGGATAATAATATAAGTTTCAGTGGAAAAAAAAATACAATTGAAATTAAAATTTTATAGGAAACAACACTTGATTTATACTGTATGAAACTAAAACTTTACAACAAACAAGACACTTGAATTTATTGATTACTACTTCATCAGAGTGTAACTTACACGTGGTATACAGTTCAATCATATGAGACATTACATAAACTCCGGTATTATTTATTATTAATATTAATATGATGTAATCAAGAACTTAATTAAATAATTAACATGTTTTGGTGGTGCCGTCCTTGAAGTGGAGGGTGCAACCAGGACCAGCCTTACAACAGTTAGTACATAGCGTAGTCAATTGCTTAGCTCCTGATGATACACAAGTCACGTATGCCAAATTGTTTTCACAAAATTCAGGACAAAAGTTTTGAGCTTCAACTTCTTTTACATTCCCAACTCCCACCATCAAAACTATTCCTGCCAATTTTAAATTTAGTTAGTATCATAAAACTTGTGCCTTTTGTGTCCAAGAAGAATTAAATGTGCACAATATTGCTAATATGTAAGGTCGTTTTCTGATTACTCAAAATAAGGCTCTTGTTTGACTTTATAACATCTAAATTAAATATTTTAATAGTAAATATATTAAATAAAGTTAAAAATGATACAATTACTAAGTTTTTATTTCCTCTTTATACCTCACACAAAATATCATCAACGCATATCTTAATAATTTTATTGAGATGATACAATTACTAGGTTCTCCCTGCATATATGAGAAGTAGATCGAAGGGACACATTATAGTTATTCTACTTCAATTCCCTCGTATACAAAAGCGAAAGATAAGGAAGCTGTAGCCCTATTAGTTGAGATAAATTGTGGGTAACATAGAACTTACCAAACACCAGAAGTAGAGCTGCAATGCTGATCTTGTTACTTGCCATATCTATTATTCTTGATTTCGATTGAAAAGTTATAAATTGATAAGTAATTTGTAATTTGTAATTTGAATTGAATGTTTATGGTATTAAGAGTTTGGTTATATAATAGCTACGTGAGTTTATTCAATTGCAACTTGTTTAGCCGCCATTCAAAGTCAAACTTTGAAATCTAAATCAAGATTCTCACGTTTCAATCCTTGTAGATAGGTCAATCTTTAATACTTCGTATGAGGTTAACTTCATCCACCCTCATTATTACTGGAGTCAAAAAAAAAATCTAATAAGACGAAATAAACAAACTACTTTGTTTCTTATTAGAAAATAAAGATCGTAATATTGCAATGTAAGCTATTTATTCTTAATTAGTATGTTTAATATTACTGAACAACATACAACTGATTAAATAAAGCGGAAGCGATAAATAGGATCGAAAATAAAACCTCCAGCCATTGCTAATCAGATTCCTGAACAACTTTATCAACCCCAAAGTATTAATCTGAATTTCTGAAGAACACTGTAGTCGTCTGATTTCGGTTCCAAACCCTCACTGCTAATTTTCTTAAGGGAGAATAGATTTAGTGATCTAATTAATCAGAATATGTATTCTCTTATATACTGCTCTTTCCATCAAAGAGCAGTGTTTGAACGCAACACAAATAAAGGAGTGGTTTCCTAGATGGGAAAATTAAGGGGCAGTTAGAGTCCATAGTTTGACTGCCTCATTAATGGGCCATATAATTAGAATTTGTATAAGACTATTAATATTATTAATAATAATATCTAGTTAATTAATTATAAAAATCCAACATTCTCCCACTTGACTCATTTAACAGAAAGGAACTTCATATACGAATCATAGCGACGAATTCCTGGGACGAGAATTAATCTTCCATGTATTACGATATACTTAGTCTCTCACCACTCATACTTAACTTAATGAATAAACCATATGTTTACTCTAGGTCAAAACATAATGATATTTCTCAATAAAATAAATAACCAAAGAACGTACGTATATAATTAAAAGAGAAAATATCCAACTAAATGAAAGTTTCGAAAAAACATAATATAAATGAATGTATCACATCATGGGACCAAGTCCCATGTTCACTACATGACCCTGGAAACCCTTAGGTGGCATGCCTTTAGTCAAGGGATCAGCAATCATCAATTCAGTGCTAATGTGTTCTATGATCACTTTCTTTTCCTGAACACGCTCTTTTATGGCCAAATACTTAATGTCGATGTGTTTACTTCGACTTCCACTTCTGTTATTCTTAGCCATAAATACCGCAGCTGAATTTTCACAATACATTCGAATCGGCCTGCTAATAGAGTCAACAACTCTTAGCCCAGATATGAAACCTTTCAGCCAAACACCATGTGAGGTAGCCTCAAAACAAGAAACGAACTCGGCCTCCATAGTAGAGGTGGCTGTCAATGTCTGCTTAGTACTCCTCCATGATACAGCTCCGTTAGCTAGCATAAACACATATCCAGATGTGGATTTTCGTGAATCAATGCAACCAGCAAAGTCTGAGTCGGAATACCCCACCACTTCAAGACTATCAGTCCGTCTATACATAAGCATGTAATCTTTAGTACCCTGAAGGTATCTCAACACTTTCTTTGCAGCCTTCCAGTGATCGATGCCTGGGTTACTCTGATATCTGCCTAATACTCCAACAACATATGCAATGTCAGGTCTGGTACAGACTTGAGCATACATAATGCTACCAACAGCTGAAGCATAAGGAACATTTTTCATTTGTTCTCTTTCCAAATCATTCCTTTGGCACTGGTCTAAACTGAATCAGTCACCTTTCACAATAGGTGCTACACTTGATGAACAATCTTTCATTCTAAATCTTTCAAGCACTTTGTTTATATAGGCCTCCTGAGACAAGCCTAAAATGCCTCGGGATCTATCTCTATGGATCTTAATGCCAATGACATAAGATGCCTCACGCATATCTTTCATATCAAAGTTATTTGAAAGAAATTGTTTCACCTCATATAGCAACCCCTTATCATTGGTTGCTAGCAGAATATCATCCACATATAACACAAGGAAACAAATCTTACTCCCACTGACCTTAAGGTATATACATTGATCCATGATATTTTCTTCAAAATTGAATGAAGAAATTACTTCATGGAACTTCTTATACCATTGTCAGGAGGCTTGTTTCAAACCGTATATGGATTTATTTAGCTTACAAACCAAATGGTGACCGTCTTTAGAGGAGAATCCTTCAGGTTGTTTCATGTAAACCTCTTCCTCTAAATTGCCATTAAGAAATGCCGTTTTCACATCCATCTGATGTAGCTCGAAATCAAAATGAGCTACTAATGCCATGACAACTCGAAGAGAATCTTTCTTAGACACAGGAGAGAATGTCTCTGTGTAGTCAATCCCTTCTCTTTGAGTGAACCCTTTAGCAACGATTCTTGCCTTATGTCTCTCGATGTTGCCAAGTGAGTCCTTTTTAGTCTTAAAAATCCACTTACATCCAATGGTTTTTACACCATTGGGCAACTCGACGAGATCCGAAACTCGATTAGATGCCATAGAGTTCATCTCATCTTTCATAGCATCCATCCATAAGTTTGAATCTGTAGAACTTATGGCTTGTGAAAATGACATAGGATCATTATCAGCTCCAACACTACAATCCGATTCTTGTAGATATACTTCATAGTCGTCAGGAATCGCCGATCTCCTCTCTCGAGTATATTTTCTTAATGGAGTTTCTTTCTCATTATGATCTACTATATTTTGATCGACATTTTGTGGAATTTCTGTATTTGGTTGTTGAACCTCCGGTCGTACTTCAGGACCGTGATCAATAACCAACCTGTTACTCAAAACAGAGGGTGAAGCTTCATGTTGATCCTTTTCAGGTTCAACTCCTATAGTACTCCCACTGATCAAATCATTTTCTAGAAATTTTGCATTTCTAGATTCCACAATTCTGGTACTATGAGACGGACAATAGAACCTATAACCTTTGGACTTTTCGGCATATCCAATGAAATGTCCACTAAGAGTCCTTGGGTCTAGTTTCTTTTCTTGTGGGTTGTAAATTCTCACCTCAGACGGACATCCCCAAACGCGTATATGTTGCAAAATCGGTTTCCAACCTTTGAATAACTCAAAAGGCGTCTTAGAGACAGCCTTGGAAGGAACCCGATTTAATATATACGCAGCCGTCTTTAGCGCATCAACCCACAAAAATGAAGGAAGTTTAATATTACTTCTCATACTACGCACCATTTCAATTAATGTCCTATTCCTTCTTTCTGCTACACCATTCTGATCCGGAGAATCAGGCATAGTGTATTGGGCAACAATCCCATGCTCTTGAAGAAATTTAGCAAAAGGACCAGATGCTTGTCCATCCTCAGTATATCTACCGTAGTACTCACCACCTCTATCTGATCTCACAATCTTAATGTGTTTATCACACTGTTTCTCTACTTCAGCCTTAAAAATTTTAAAGGCATCTAAAGCTTCGTCTTTGGAACGGAGTAAGTAAAGACGCATATATCGTGAATAATCATCAATAAATAAAGGTAATAAAGTATTTCGGATCGTTAGCGTTCATATCCGGACAACATATATCCGTGTGTATGATCTCTAGTAGGTCAGAACTCCTCTTAGCACCTTTCTTAGATTTGTTAGTTTGCTTTCCCTTAATGCAACTAACACAAGTCTCAAAATCGGTAAAGTCTAAAGTACTAAGTACCCCTTCCTTTACCAATCTCTTGACCCTCTCAATGGAGATGTGTCCCAATCTCCTGTGCCATAACATAGAGGACTCCTCATTTATAATACTTCTTTTTAAACCAGTACTAACATGCATAGTGTTTTGAGTGGTATCATTTTGTAAACAAAGACGATATAAATTATCAGACAAAATACCATTACCAATAACTTTAGAATTTCTGTAAATACTAAAACCAGAGTCCATAAAGTTAAAAGAATATCCGAAAGGCACAAGTCTAGAAACTGAAATCAAATTCCGAGCAAAATTCGGAACATAAAAAGTCTTTTCCAAAATCAAAATAAAACCAGTACTTAAAATTAAATTGCATGTCCCCACGGCCTCAACGTGCGAGCCTATCTTGTTTCCTGAATAGATGGCGCTCTCACTTGCCACTGGTTTCCGAAGGTTTGTCATACCCTGCAAGGTATTTGAAACATGGATTGTAATACCAGAGTCAATCCACCAAGTATTATGATTAACATTGACCATATTAGATTCATAACAAACAAACGCATGAAAATTACCTTTCTTTTTGAGCCAAGCCTTAAACTTTACGCAGTCTTTCTTCATGTGTCCTTTCTTTTTACAGAAAAAACACGACGACTCCTTCTTAATTACTTGCTCAGCTGGAATCTTTCCCTTTCCTTTATCTTTAGGGTGAGCCTTATACTTCTTCGTACTGGATGATGCTTTATCAGTAGAAGTAGTTAAATTCACTTTTTCACCTTCTTCCAATGATAACCTCCCCTCCTCTTGAACACACATGGTCAATAATTCATTGAGAGACCATTTATCCTTATGTGTATTGTAAGAGATCTTAAATGGGGCATATTGAGTTGGGAGAGAACATAAGATGAAATGCACTAAGAAAGTGTCAGACATAGTAACTTCCAATTCCTTAAGTTGGGCTGCAGTATCCCTCATGCGCATGATAAAATCACGCACTCCTTTAGTGGCATTAAGTTTCAAAGATGTGAATTGCATTATTAAGGTGCTTGCCAAAGCCTTATCAGAAGTTTCGAACTGCTCATCTATAGCCTTAAGCAGGTCCCGGATTTTAGTATGCTTGTCGACTGAACCTCTGATACTAGCACACAGTTTAGTCTTAATGAACAACGTGCAAAGATAATTGGATTTCACCCACTTTTCACGAAGGTCTACTTGATCTGGTGTGCTTTTTTCAGTTATTTCAGTCGGTTCATCATTCTGAATAGCATAATCAAAACGCAAGAACCCTAAATGCAGCAGAACTCTTTCTTTCCACACCTTAAAATTGTCACCAGTTAATTCAGGAACGTCAATTTTGACATCAAAGGAACCTCCACGTAAACTTGCTGCAAATTTAAATATACACACTTAGTAACAAAAATTGAGACTTAACTTTATCACAACTTACCAATGTAAATTATGCTCATATGAACCTAGTGACATAAACTTGCCTGTGGGCTAAAGTCTACTCAAATTAGATGCATAAAAATTAAACTTTATGATGAAACTATTAAATCATATTCATTTCTTAACTCCTGTGGGTAGATTAAGAAACATAATTTAATATAACACCCTAATTAATTTATACAAATACAATAAGATTCTTGTGGGTAAGTCTAATCATATTACGTATAATTAATTACAATTAAATGTCTAATTGCCACATGTGATTTCGAATAGAATTTAAACAATTAAAGATGCTGTGGCTACTCTCTAATTAATAAATTTCAAATCACTTGACATTTAAAAAATCATTAACATTAATATAACCCTTGACTTTATGTATATACGAAAACAATATTATACGTGTATATAGCATATTACACCAATACTACATAAAATTAAGGTAACATGTGATTTAAACAAGTCTCAAACAGTACAAAGTGAACAACTTTTACCATGTTTAAGAGTGAGGACAAAGTTCACATGCTCTTCCAAAAATAAATAAAATAATAATAATTTTATTAATATGAAAAACCAAAAGAAAAAGCAACTCCACCATGTCCCACCATACTTGTATACATGCGACAACTCATCCCCTAGCAAACAATAAATATAAATATTATACTAAAGGTACAAGACAAATGCAGAAAGTCTTTCACAAAACACAATAAAGCATGAGACTTCAAGTCTCCTTCAACCTCTCGACAAAACAAAAAATAAACCCAGATTTCAATCTCCATAAATTCCAGATTATGCACCATAAACGAAAACCGAAAGTACAATTCGTAAATTAAACCCAGAAAAACCCAACACAATATTTCCAGATCTAATAAGCAAAAAAACGGAACAACCGAGACAAACCAACATCCGAAAAACGACAGAGAAAAAACGAGACAACGGATCGACTACAATAAGGATGAAAACTGAAGTCGGAAAACAACAAGCAAGACAGAGGCCATTAAGGCTCTGATACCAAATGTAAGTTATTTATTCTTAATTAGTATGTTTAATATTACTGAACAACATACAACTGATTAAATAAAGCGGAAGCGATAAATAGGATCGAAAATAAAACCTCCAGCCATTGCTAATCGGATTCCTGGACAGCTTTATCAACCCCAAAGTATTAATCTGAATTTCTAAAGAACACTGTAGTCGTCTGATTTCGGTTCCAAACCCTCACTGCTCACTTATTTAGATGGTGTAATTTTCTTAAGGGAGAGTAGATTTAGTGACCTAATTAATCAGAATATGTATTCTCTTATATACTGCTCTTTCCATCAAAGAGCAGTGTTTGAACGCAACACAAATAAGGGAGTGGTTTCCTAGATGGGAGAGAATTAAGGGGCAGTTAGAGTCCATAGTTTGACTGCCTCATTAATGGGCCATATAATTAGGATTTGTATAAGACTATTAATATTATTAATAATAATATCTAGTTAATTAATTATAAAAATCCAACATGCAAAAGCATGAATGAAGAATTATCTTATAACTTAGGCTTAACAAATTGTACAAGTACAATTGTTATTGTGACTCCGTCTTGAGATAGAACCCTTTTTCGATAGTCCACGTAGTGATGATTGAGAATAGATGTTAGTCTAATACCGTCTAATCAGTCAGAGACAATAAGGTGATCTAATGTAAACTTTTTATCTCATTCAACCACATAAGGAAAGCAATCTCATCATTTCCTCAATTAAGGCAACCAAATAATATATTCCAAATCATTCTTATTTGTTTTCTTCATAACCATCATATATCTTACTATTGCAATAGCCAAAGTGCTGACTTGGCATAACTGAAAACATGCTTAGTCTGATGTGGCACAATTTCAGAGTTAGTGGTATATTTCCAAAAATAAATTTTTTAAAAAATACAAATTTATAAAATTCGCGATCTTTCAGTTATTATGGAGATCTTTCAGTTATTATGGATGGATTATGGATTGCAATTAAATCCTTTAAAAAAGTCAAATAACCGTGAAGATTGCAATTAATTCCTTTAGTTTAGGAAATCATGGAATCAATCAAATTTTCATTCCGTGAATATTTGTTATAGAATTTTTTTTTTGTTTATTCTTTATTAAATATGGGTCGAAATAAATTACTCTTCCTCGGTATATACACTAATGTGAGCGTCATAATTTATTAGATTACATTTTCGATTTAATGTAAGACGACTATTCACGTGAATGCGAATCATTTTAACAACTACAGAGTATTTAATATAGTAAATAAGTGGTCATTTAATAAATTTGGAATGTCTTCGTGTAAGACGTCGCACGCAATAACTGTTATTTACTATATGAACATCTTTAGTAAATATAATCAAAAATACGTTTTTTAACCCAACTATACATTTACTACTTACGTCTCATCAGATTATTTACGTTTTGCTTTTATTGTACGATATGTAATATACAACTTTATTGTATATATGGGTTACATATTTTAAAAATGGTGCAATGGGTAATTAGAAGTGTACTAATTCTATTGTAAGTCTTGATCATCTTAATAAACAACTATATGATAGCTCATGTATACCGTCATACCGACATGTGTCATAAATAATTCGAAATTTATTTATACGTATATAATTAATCAGCTTTCTTTGATATTATTAATTACGGTATTCATCTAAAGTTAAAAACAGGCCACCGTAAATAATTAATTTGTTTATCTCCAATATTATTAACTATATTCATCTAAAATTTAAAAAACAGACACGTGAATTTCACGGGTTACAACCTAGTATTCATATAATATCATACCATATGATGTTATAATTATACTACTAATTATATATCAAATATAATAATTAGTTAGTGCACATAAATATCTCGACACATCTCAATTATCACTAACTTGTGTGACCCAATAGGATCAGTTTAATATAGTAGTAAATTAACATATTAATTTACAGATCATAATTGTCTCCAGCAACACATTACCATCACCTAAATTTAACTGACAGTTTCTCACAATAAATTTTGTAATTATTCGGACATTCCCAACAATCTCCCACTTGTCCGACAAATGTACAATTTAGAATTCCTTTGCTACTTAATGTCAGACATAAGTAAGTCCAACGTCATCCTTATAAAGCCTAAACATGGTTCTCGAATCTGAGCTAGACTGTTAAAGACAAATGATTAACCATTAATACATTTGAGCACGGCCATGCATTTTATAGGCCCAACTTCTTGAGTGGCCTAGAGACAACAATCCCTTTGAAAATCAAGGGGAGGACAATCTCATCTTGTCCAGCTACGTTTCTCCATGCAATTCATAATGATCCGAGCATTGCCTTTATGATCCCCTTTTACGGTGGACGTTTGATAACGTCAAAATACATCAATTCTTACATGAGACATAATAATGAACTCAGGTCAATGAATTATTCTAGGGTATTAATGAAAGTTCTTATGACAGACTGAAAAGACCCAAAGAACTCCCACTGCGGGTCTGCCCATTACATATTCAACAATACATACCCACATAATAGATAAAGATATCCAATATCTTATGATCTATGAAACTTGATCATCAATCTACTTTGTATACTTGTCACTTGAATATCATTAATGTCCCAACTTAATGATGTGATAAGGGGCAAATTAATCTGCTTTTCAGTTTTATGAATAGGGTTTCAATAATCAAATCTTATTTGATTGCCTATACTGAATCGGAGATTATTTTGGACTTTTATTTAATTAAACCAAGACTGAACAAAATAAAATTTTATTCGATGAATCATGACAGTTTTACAATTATGTCATAACATAAATTAAAACAACCCAAAATTTCCGATCCTGACGGCCCAAAAAACCACGCTTTTAAAAGCGTCAAGAAATAAAATGGTGACGCTTTTAAGAGTCGAGAATAGCCGCTAATAGCGTGGGCAAAGTAAGAGATGTGTTGTAGTGAAAATAATGGGCATACTTGGCCAAGTACACCCTACTCGACCCCGCACCCCATTTACTCGGACGGGTACACGCCACTCGGCCGAGTACTCCTTGACCAGAAATGAGGAGTATTAGAGGTAAAGATAAGCTAGTAGCTAGTAGCAATTAGCTTACAATTGGAGAAGCTCTGAGAGCGGATTCTCTGTTTCATCCATCTTGCCCCACTATATCGTCCTTGTGACACATCATTAGTTTAATAGACATTGATATATATTTTATTATGTGAATGTTGATATGTGGCATGTTAAAAATAATGAAATACAAAAATGGAACGTGTGATCTCAACGACTGGTCTTGTGAAGACTATGAACAATTAAGTTGAACAACTGATTTTAACGAGGATGTGTAATTGCGTGAGTATATTATATAATCAACTAATTTGAATATCCGGCCATTTTTATATCAAAAAAAGTTGAATTATTGACTTTGTTATTTGTTTTCTTTATATTGGTTGTCAATTGGTAAGCAATTGTTAGACTAAACTTATGTTAATCAGAAATTGAATGTTGACTTTGAATAAGCTATATAATACACTTGATTATAACTTAATAAATACTCTTAATCTCCAAGTCTCTAACAATGTGTTGTATAAAAAGTAAGGTGAAAGACAACTGAAATAAGCTAGCAAGACTCACAAAAATGGATACTCTTAAAGCCAAGGTTCCTGCCATTCTCGCGATATTCGGTGAGTTCTGTTCACTCTTCCTTTTATCGTCAAGACTAAATCACATAACCAATAATATTACTATTAGATAATCAAGGATAAAGTTAGGTTCAAATTCTACTAAGGTCCAAAAAATAATTTTCCCTATATTTTTATTCGTAGTTAATTTTTTGGAAAAAATTCAACGAGGCAAGGCCTTAGCATGATGAATTGGTCAGCCTGTGCTTTCGTTCCCATAATTAGATTCATCGGTCTTAGGTGGAATTTAAATTATTTTCCAATTTCATAAATTTGGAAAATGCATATGAGCTAATAATATACCGAATTATGCAACACTCGATGATGGGCTATCGTTATAAAACGCGATATCATAAGGATACTTGTATGTACATATGTGCAGTAGTAGCAATGATGCTTGGAGGAGGGAAGGTGATGGAGGTGGATGCCAAAATTTGTCCCCAAATTTGTTTTGACGGGTATGGTTACATGACATGCGCAGCAACCGGGGATCAACATCTGAATCCGCCTTGCAATTGTTGCATGGCTCCTTCTGGCTGCACCATTTACTACCCTAACGGCTCCCCTGTTCCTTGTTAAACCTTGTACGCGGGAGGAGTATATATACTTTGAACCTTTGCTTGTTCAAAAAAATAATGAAGTCATTTCCGAATTCCGATTATTACTGTTTTATGCACTTTCCTTGTTTTTACTCCGATCTGTATCGCTCGACGTAGCCAAAATTGTATAATAGCGTCATATAAGTAAAACTTATCATTTGTGTATATGGAATACGTATTAATATTAAGTTTTAAAGGTGTAAATTTCAAATCAAATGAATGAATTTAACTTTAGAGAATAATTAGGAAAATTATTCTCTCCATTATATTATATATTGTTACCTTAATTGTTGTAAATTAGATGCTCTAACATTGGCAACTATCCTCCTAATAGCCGTAATAGAATCATATTTTAGGTAGCCTTTTTTTTTTTTGGTAAACATATTTTAGGTAGCCTTTTTGATATCATTCCTGTATATATACCATGCTCAACTCTACTGTAAAATATAACATTCAATATACACTTTTACATTCTCTACATGGTATCATGAGAAAGGTTTGATCCCTCCCGAAAACCTAAAACACCAAACCGCCCCTGCTCCTCATGTCGAGCTCCACTCTCCCAAACCCGGATGAGCCCCTCAAACCTCTCATCCTTCTAAATGTTCACTCCGTCACCAAATTTGACGGCTCTAACTACCAATAATGGCGACTCCAACTTGAGTCGTTGTTTCAAGGTTATGGGCTGTCCTCCTACATAGATGGCAGTGAACCACCCCCACAAACCATAACAACTAATGACAAACTTACTCCAAATCCAGCCTACAACGCTTGGTTTCGGCAAGATCGGCTCTTATTCGGTGCCGTGTCAGGCACCATCACCATCGACCTGAGTCCCCTCCTCAACCGCACAACCACTACCCATGAGGCATGGGACACGCTTGCGTCGTCCTATGCCCGACCTTCTCGTGGACACATTAAACAACTCCGCCACAAACTCAAAAACATCACTAAAGGCTCCCTTTCTATATCCGACTATATGACCAAAATCAAAACCACTGTCGACGAACTCGCACTTCTTGGCGGCATACTATCCAATGAGGACGTCACTGATCAAGTCATTGAAGGGTTGGACTCCTCTTACCAACCCGTCATTGATGCAATCAATGCACGCGACAACCCAATTTCCTTTACTGAACTACTTGAGAAACTAATTCACCGTGAGCTTCTCATCTCCCAAACCGAAACTCGCTCAATCTCCTCCTTTCCTGTTGTGGCCCACCCCACCTATGCTCGCCATCACACTTACTACAACACTACCCATCGCCAATCCCAACCAGCCGTGTCCCATCCAAACCAAAACCCCCAAAACCCCTTCAAAGGTAAGTGCCAATGGTGTCACAGCCAAGGTCATACTCTCGCCTACTGCATGATCTTCAAGAGTCTGTACCCCGACATTGGTGTTCCACCATACACCCGTCAACCAGAATCCAATCCTCAAACTGCCCAGGCCCATCCGACTACCCTTAACCCACAAGCCCCACCTTCTCCCTGGTTATTGGACACTGGTGCGTCGCATCATGTAACCGCTGATCTCGATAATCTTGCCCTTCACCAACCCTATGATGGCACTGACGAAATTGTTATCAGCGACGGGTCTGGCCTTCTTATCCATCACACTGGTTCTACTCTTATCTACTCCTTCAAACTCCCAAATGTTCTTCACGTTCCTTTAATGCACAAAAATATTATTTATGTCTCTAAGTTTGTTCTGATAACAATGTCTCTATTAACTTTTATTCTCATTCCTTTGTTGTCAAGGACCTTAACTCAGAGACAAAGCTTTTTACAGGACCAGCGAAAGACGGTGTCTACTACTGGCCCATGTCGCCTCCACCTCAAGCCAATCCCGCTACCATCCACGATGCTGACTTTCATCATCGTTTTGGACACCCGCATTTTTCAGTTTTAAAATCTATTCTTTCTACGTTTAATTTTAAACATGCCCTTCCCAAAGACAATTGTAAGGCTTGCAGTATCTATAAAAGTCATAAACTACCCTTCGATGTGTCGTCACTTACGTCTCAATTCCAACTTGAAATAAGTTTTAGCGATTTATGGTCATCACCGGTTCACTCACTCGATCAATTTAAATACTACGTCATTTTTGTTGATCAATATACCAAATTTACATGGCTATTTCCGCTTAAAAAGAAATCCGACACTCACCAAACCTTTCTGACATTTAAAAACCTTGTCGAAAAACAATTCTCACGTTCAGTTTTAACTTTTTATTCCGATAATGGCGGAGAATTTGCAAAACTAAAATCTGATCTCGCCTCTTTCGGGATTCAACATCTTAACTCTCCATCACACATCCCCGTACACAATGGCTTTGCGGAACGACGACATCGACATATAGTGGACACCGGTCTCGCTCTCCTAGCCCATGCTTCTATGCCTCTCGTGTATTGGCCCCATGACTTCCAAACGACAGTCTATCTCATAAATAGAATGGCTACCCTCACCCTGCAAAACGCCTCACCTTACTCTCGTCTCTTTCATGCACCTCCCAAATACTCAAACTTCAAAAACTTTGATAGCCTCTGCTTTCCATGGCTTAGACCCTACACCCACCACAAACTTGAGGCTCGCTCTATTGCGTGTGTTTTCGTCTGTTACTCCCTGTCGCAACACTTCTATCTTTGCCTTGACTCGACCACCAACCGTGTCTATAGCTCTCGTCATGTGAAATTCGTTGACCACACATACCCCTTTGCTTCATCTGTCACCTCTTTTGCACCTCTCCCCTCCACTGCCGAGTGGTGCAGCATCACCATTTCGCTGCTTCACCCTCCTCCACCGAACCCAGAAATCCCTGTACCTCACCCCTCCCTTGTTTCCTCTCGCACCCAATCCCCTGCCTCCTCACCTATGCCCCTTGTTTCTCCACCCTCTACTTCAGCAACCACTACTATCTCCCTAAGCCCGAGCATCCCTACCACACTTACCACTACAACCCCTCCCTCCTCTCCGCCCCCACCAAACCACCATGATGCCACCCAAGCCTCCCACAATATCTTCAAACCTATTAACAAACTAAATCTCACTGCACAACTCACCTCACCCGAGCCCAAAACAATTAAACAGGCTCTTGTGGATCCCACATGGCGAGCCGCCATGGAAGAACGGTTCAAGGCCCTTACCCGTAACGAAACTTGGACACTTGTCCCCTCCTCCGCTGCCAACAACATCGTCGGTTGTAAATGGGTCTTCCGCACTAAATACAATCCTGACGGAATAATCCATAAACAGAAAGCTCGTCTAGTCGCCAAAGGCTTCCATCAAAGGCCTGGAATCGACTATACAGAAATCTTCAGTCCCGTTATTAAACCTGCCACGATCCATTTACTGCTGAGTCTTGCCGTCACCAACATTTGGCCGCTTCGTCAAATCGACATAAATGATGCGTTTTTATAGGGTACCCTCTCTGAGTCGGTCTATATGTGCCAGCCCCAGGTTTTATCGACCCTGAAAAACCCATTCATGTCTGTCAACTACGATAGGCAATCTATGGCTTGAAGCAAGCCCCTCGGGCCTAGTACAATGAGCTCCGCTCTCACCTCCTCAGTGCTGGTTTTACCAACTCCGTATCCGACACATCCTTATTTCTATATCATAGAACTTATACTCTTTTTGTTCTCGTATATGTTGATGACATTATTGTTACAGGTTCATGCTCTACAAGTGTTCAACGGTTTATTGAAGCTTTGTCCATGCGATTCTCACTCAAAGACCTGGGTAATTTATCCTACTTTCTTGGAGTTAAGGTACAACCTTGTTCTAATGGCCTGTTTCTCAATCAACAAAAATACACCACCGACATCCTATCTCGTGCCAACATGCTAGAAGCCAAGCCTTCCACCACCCCTATGGACTCCTCCGCCAAAATGTCTCTTGCCGATGGACCAGAATACGATAACCCCACTGAGTACCGTGCTCTACTGGGCAGCCTGCAATACCTGTCATTAACTCGCCCAGACATTGCATTCGTAGTCAACAAACTATCCCAGTTCATGCATCGCCCCTCCGTTCTCTACTGGAATGCATTAAAAAGACTGCTACGGTATCTTGATGGAACACCATCTCACGGTACCATCATCCATAAAGCCTCTCCATTAAGTCTTCATGACTACTCCGACTCCGATTGGGGTGGTAATATCGATGATTTAACGTCAACCGGTGCGTATATGGTATATCTTGGGAAAAATCCCATTTCTTGGAGCTCCAAGAAACAGCGTACTGTCTCTCGCTCCTCCACTGAAGTCGAGTATCGGTCTGTAGCAAATGCGTCCGCTGAACTCCTTTGGCTTGGCCACTTGCTTACTGAACTTCGTGTCACACTACCATCTAGTCCAAGAATCTACTGTGAAAATCTTGGTGCCACAAACCTAAGTGCTAATCCAAGTCTTCCACTCCCGAATGAAACAGGCACTCGACTACCATTTCATTCGCGAAAAGGTCCAGTCTAGCTCTCTTCGCCTTGTACCAATTACTAATGATGATCAACTCGCCGACGCACTTACTAAACCTCTCCCAAGACCACAATTCACCATGCTCATGTCCAAGATTGGTCTTCTCTTCCGACAATCCATCCATCTTGCGGGGGGATGTTAGAGAATAATTAGGAGAATTATTCTCTCAATTATATTGTATATTGTTACCTTAATTGCCGTAGATTAGATGATCTAACATTTGCAACTATCCTCCTAATAGCCGTAATAGAATCATATCTTAGGTAGCCTTTTTTATATCATTTCTGTATCTATACCATGCTCAACTCTACTATAAAATATAACATTCAATATACACCTTTACGTTATCTACATTAACTACGTAAAACAATAAAACAACAATTGTACCAAAACTATGGCTCAAAAATTCAGACCCTACGCCATTGCATATGATGTACATGTACTTTGTGGTTACTTGGTGTAAAAGTTGTAGATATGTAATAACATAAGGTTAATTAACATAGTAGGGAATACTAGCTCATATGGTCGACATAAAAGAAAATCGGTCCTGATATATACAACCCTATAGGTAGGGGTGGCAATAGGTAGGGTCTGGGTAGGGTCCGACAAGACCCGACCCGACCCGAAGTAAAAAACCTTAGACCCATACCCGATCCAGACCCTAAAGGGTCTGAAATTAAGGGACCCATACCTGACCCTAATGGGTCTGGGTCCGGGTAGGGTCTACCATAGGGTCCAATTTTTCTTAACGAGTCATTCAATAAAATGTACCAAAGTCGAATTAAATTACAAAGTTTTGATTAAAGTATTACAAAGTCTTGGTTATTTAGATCATTATCCGTGCCCGACCCTAAATTATATCATTTACCGTATCCAAACTCATCATTTTCATCAATTTCTTCGTTATTCTTAATGGTTATGGATATGCGTATAGTATATTAATGATAACTAATAAGGGTCATCTGTTTGTGTGTATTATTTGGGTTATTGACGTTCGTATGTGTGTTTTTTTTTCCTTAAATAAATATAAGGGTCTAAGGGTCGGGTAGGGTCCCAAGACCAAGACCCGGACCCAGACCCGAAGCTTTTATATAAGAGCCATACCCGACCCATACCCGAGTGGGTCTCAAAAATTCAGACTCATACCCGACCCGTTAGGGTCCGACCCGTTAGGGTCTGGGTTGGGTACCCGACCCACTGTCATCCCTACCTATAGGTTGTACATAAGAAGTTGTAAATTCTTGTAATTATCTTTATAAAAGGGATAGAAAATAAGGCTCTCTTATTAGTTCCTTAAATTAAGGAATATATGGGCCCACCATTTTTCACTCTTATTTAATTTCCATCCTTCTTATATTCGGAATTAATTATGATCCGTAATTCCGTATTTTGATCTTTTATCATTCCTATTTACGTAATCGATTGCAGTAGTACATTTCGTCACTATCATAATAAAATACGATATGATCAAATTATTGTTAATTTAATATTTAAATAACAATATACAACAATCCAATAAAATACGATATTTAACGATCCAAAAATTAAATCCAAAAACTAAAAAATTACCAACAACAAAAATAATCTTTATGTTTTCCAATCAAATCAAATACAAATTAAATTACAATATATTTTCCAATCAAATCAAATACAAATTAAAATATCACAAGATAAAATACGATATACAACGGTCCGATTTATAAAACTCCTGCATATTGGAAAAAAAACAAAAATCATGTATATGAGTAGAACAAATAGTCTTTATGTTAAATTTAAATCTTTTAGTTGAATCTTATATAAATTCAACTAAAAATCTGAAAATATACAGAAAAAACAAAAATCTTGCACAAATTCGTCTTTTTGTTGAATAAAATTAAAATACGATATGCAATACAACGGTCCGATATATATCAGAAAGATCATATTTCGCCAATATCATCATAAAAATAAAACAAAAATCCTGTATAAAAGCACAAAAAATAGTCGTGTAAATTTAACAAAAAATATGGAAATTCCTTTACTATAAAAGGAACAGATTTTAGAGAGTTCTTATTGGTCGATCAAAATTAGGAAGAGAAAAAATTTAATTAAAGTGGGGTCAACCATGTTCATTCTACATAATTAATTATCTCCCCTCAAACTTTCATAAATTTAACCTTTTCACTACTTTCATTAATTAACTAAGTTATAATCTATAATCACACATTGAAATATGAAATCTTCCGAAGTTCTAACTTCAATTTCAATTGTAAAAATCAAATCTTTGATGATCATTGATAATAAGTTAACTAATTTCACATAAATTAAAGATATAAATTAAATATAATAATAATATGATGGAGACGCCTAGACTTTACAAATATAGTATATTCCGAGATTAAAGAAATTGTTAATATTAATTTAACATGCAACAACTAAAATGATTAAATTGAGTGACAATGAGTATAAAATAGAAACAAAAAGTGAATATCAAATATAATACTCGAATATATAAATTGGCGAAAATTAATGCATTCACATACTGAAAATCAACAAATTAAAATTGTTGAGAATTGGAAATCAACAAAAATATGTAACTCCGTCTTAACTCTTAAATGTACATAATATAGACATGTTTATATTATACAGTCGGAGATGTTGGGTAGTTAGAGAGTCGGACTAATAATAATTTGGGTTCATTACGATGGTTATGAA
Organism: Silene conica; assembly: GCA_029255685.2. Classification (NCBI taxonomy): domain Eukaryota; kingdom Viridiplantae; phylum Streptophyta; class Magnoliopsida; order Caryophyllales; family Caryophyllaceae; genus Silene; species Silene conica. The sequence goes on along the minus strand of CM055312.2, from coordinate 71,068,592 downwards.
CTTAGAATTTAATTAAACCGTAAGTAAAATTTTAAAATCTATATATATTTTACCGGCTATTTTCCGTCTTAAAATTAAATGGGCCAGTATCACTCCCCATGGGTTATAGGACAAATATTTTATTTTCGTCATACATAATGTTTTTTTTTGTTTTATTCATCCTACATATATATATTTGATCCGTTTTAAACTTAAACCGATAGCGTCGTCGTACATAAGAATCCGTATAATTTTATAATGTCAAGCAAATGCGTTGTTTAATTACGTTTAAACGTATAAATTCTTTTTATTTTTTACATTGATATACTTACAATACTAAAATTATATTTTTTATTAAATATATTCACCTTTTTATTTTTATTTTTATAGTTTAATAGAAGTAAACCCGTGCATTTTTTGCACGGGCGTAAAACTAGTTAAAGCTAATTTCAGTTTTCAAGGGATCTAATTTAACACTTATTACACCAATTAAATGTTAATCCATCAATTACTATTGTAATTATTAAATAGTCATTTAACTACTGAATAACCAAATAATTTACTTGGAATGTTTTTCTAACAATGCATAATAAAAACATCCAAAATCCAAAATTGTTCCACGTAGTTCAAATGTTTAAAGCCTGTTAAAAAAATGGGTGACCTTTGTATTTAATTAGTTGCCCAAGATGGCAGTGAGCTTGATACAATAAGGTGACATTAACCAGTAGAATGGCATTTCACAATTTTATTCATTCAGTCTCACTATAAATCAACAGAAAGGACCAAACCAGATACAACTAATGTTAATTATATATTAATCTCAAAATTATAAATTATCCTCTTAACAATACTGTAAGAATTATGGGCCTATACAGTAATATATGTGGACAACTACTTATTCGGTAGTAATTGTATTTATGCGCTATCAATTAAGTTAAGCCCAAATATAAAGTGATCCCACTACGGTGTAGTAATTATGGGCTTATATACGTCTTAAAGTATGGGCCTGACTATTATCTAAGTGTAGATACCCATTAGGTTTATAATGCATGATGGGCGCATTATACTAAGGAGACTATATATAGTCACCTAGGGTTATGGTCCCTAGTAGCACACAATAACCTAATCTCCCCGCATCCCATCAGTAGAGAGATCCCTATTGGTATGTGTGTCTACTAGAAGACCTAATCCGTAGACCGTCCCTTCAGACGGTTCATCCCAATCTTACATCATGTATTCATCCCAATCTTACCTCATGTAATCAGGTACGCTTCCGCATCTAGTATTTACCGAATAATTTAGTATGAAGTTATTGGCCTTTAGACGGATGATTATATCTAACAAGTGGTATCAGAGCCACCTTCATATTAAATTATTTGGATTTGGTAATTATATACAACCTTGATATTATACGCTTGACTTGCGGTATGACTAAACTCATGTATTAAGGTGTAAATTTTGGTTTGGGATTGACGATTTGGATCTTTGGTAATTAGGTTTTGTGGTAATTAAAGTGGTGGACAAATTTTTTTGTTGCCTTGATAATATGGTATAAGTATTTGTGTTTCGTATAATTTGGTATATATGTGTTAATTGCAAAGTATTTGCCTTTGAACGGATTTATGGCTTACGTTTTCATCACATGATTTAAGTAGGTATTTATTTAAACGCTTTGTCGCTTCGTTGATATATCAGTGCAGATATTAGTGCACTTTGCTTTTGCGTAATTGAAGCTACTGAATTCATAATTTTGGATATTAATTCCTAATTAAGGACATGATGGTGTGAATGGTTATGCTTTGCATGACGTATGTTGTTTGACCGTGGATCAAATTTTGTGTTTATCTATACATCCTCATTATTTTTTAAGTTGTCAGAAGTAGATTTACTTCCATGGTCTATATATTAGCATCGTTTTTTGTTTGCTTATCTTGAATAAGTGCATCAGATATGTTATGCAGTATAGTTTGTCATTTGGTTTTAATGGTGAGTATTGATAAGGATTTGGCTTGGCATATACGACTACATGTGGATGAAATTATGTATCAACTTGGTTTTTAAATTAAGTTTTAAGTTGGTGCGATCTTTTCTACATGTTAGATCAATACTCGCATGGTGATATGGTGTTTGTACATATTTGACAATACAAATAATATATCTATTATGATATTTATTTATAGTATTATACTCCTTTGTTGTCTTACAAGTCAATTTATGGGGCATGATAAGTGAAAATTATGGGTATATACTTATCCTGTCTATTAATTTTAAAGACTTATTTGGATTAAAGTATTATTTTGATAAAGTTTTGTATATCCATAAAGGTAAAGTCACTTGTCAATTTCATACTTGTTATTTTCAGATTTAATAATTGGCCATATGGATTTATAATAACGGGTCTAATATTTTAGGTTGTTTAATCGACACAATAAGTTGCCAAAGTAACCTCTATTGTGTAAGTTGAATGATTTAGATATTATGACTACGATGTGTGACTGAGTTTCATGCGGATAATGGTCGGCCCAAAGGAAGGCTATTATTTGGCCGAAGTCCAGTCATGCTTGTGGTGGTAAATATGTAACAATTATAAGGTTTCCATGTGAATATTAAGTTGGCCCAAAGGAAGGCTTAATGTTTGACAGGAGTTTATTGTTAATATTTGATCACTACACCAAGATGACCACTTACAAGTTAATTTTATGTCCAAAGACTAAAATTAATGTTGTGCTAGGTATCTTGTGATGATGGGAATGCCAATATTGAATCTGAAAATCAAGTTAAGGGAGTGTCTTTATGTTTATGACACTCATAAGGATGCCCATAAAGCTTTTACGGTGAATAAATTCAATTCTTTGGTTTAGTGTGTGTAATTCGTGCGAATAATGGTCGGCCCAAAGGAAGACTATTATTTGGCCGAATTGCATGTACACGTTGGGTAATAAATATGTGACGATTATTAGGTGTTTGCATGTGTGTACTAAGTCGGCCCAAAGGAAGGCTTAGTATTCGACGTGAGTTTATTGTCAGTATTTGATTACAATTATTCAAAGAGTAGTGTTTGTGCTTATATAATATTTATGTTTAACAACTAAATATGAATTTTGGCAACGACACTTTAATTATTTGAATTTATTCAAAATAGAAGAATATCGTTTTGTTCATTCAGTTTGACATTTATGATTATTATATCTGTTATATTCAGTTACATTCTTGATTCGGATGAAACCATTTATTAATTGAATGGTAAAGAATGTAAACATTTATTTTGGGTTGCGATAATCATAACATTGTTTTGAGAATGTGTAATTGCTACTCTTAAGGATTAAAGTCTCGTGTGGATTCACGTGATTTGAGTAGTAGTACATTCAAAATGCATGTTTAATAATTATCTAACAAGAAATTAAGGATATATTCAAGGGCATTATTCAGGTAATTAAGAAGCTGCAAAAGTCAAACTCAAGACAAACATAAGGTTAGTTTTTTTTTTTTTTATAGTGTTGGTTTGTTAAGAGTTTTTGACACATAAGGTAAATCTAGCAATTTTTTGTTAACGCTTGGCGTGTTGTAAAGTTAGGCTTCTCATTGGATTTGTCTAAAATTATTTTTTATATCCAATCATGTTTGATGGGTGGATTTGTATTTTTGCCCACATAAGTATATTGATGCAAGTATAAGTAAGATGTGACAGTCAATTGATGATGAAAGATTCATCTTTTTCGGGCAAAGCCTCATCTGAGTTTGAGACAGTCAACTATTTTAGTTATCATTAATGAGTTGTCCTTTTGTTTGAATTTGGAAAACACTTTGGTATCACCCTTTAGGTGGAAACGATTATTTTTCGTATGAACAAAATTTGATTCCTTGTCCATTGAGGAATAATCAATTGTTTGTTTTCCTACTTCAAATAATGGTGAATCCATCAATTTTGATAACTATTTACAGTTTAGATTGTAATCTCTTTCAAGTAAATTTGCATTAAAGTTCGGTGGATATACAGAACAATGAAGAAATGACAATTTCTTTTCGGTATGACACATTAAAAGGAAAATTAAAATTTTGTGTCAAAATGAAATTGTTGTCCCCTTACTTCAGATATTCATTTTTAAGGGGTAAAGACAAATATAAGGGAGATTAGATATCAAAGTTATTTTTCGATGTCTTATTACTAACATATGTGAGTAGGTGAATCATTGTACACTCTAAGTATTAATGGTTTAAATCATTATGTTAATTTGTAGATGTAGCTTTGGTATGGATATCTAAATCTCATTTGAGAAGTTTTAAGTTCTTGACAACTCTTTGTGATATTTGACTAAGCTGTTTTACTCAATAAAGAATTAATTATGTCATTTATCATAAATGTGGATATTTATTATAACGTCAAGGTTATTTTTTGGAAAATGCTAGAGGTGTTCGATCTTGTGTTTGATGTTATACCATATGATGATTTGTTTTCGGTATAGATGGTGTAATATTTATACTAAGCAAGATTTTAAGGCTGGATAAGGGGTATGATTAATTGTTATACTTGTTCTTTTCTAGATGTTTCTAGTAATAAGTTTTTAAAGTTTGCAGCTGTCTTTGATAAATTTCTAACAATGGCATTGACTATTTAATCGTAGTGTAACTTATTTACACATTTGGCATATCCAACTAATTAAGGATGAGACCTAAAATTCATAAGGTTAATAGTTGGACTTAAGGACAGTCAATGAGTAGTTTGTTGGATAATACTTAAAGTTTAAAAGGTAATAAGTTAATGATCCCAAATCAAGTTGTTTAAGACGGAAATTAAAGGGTTCATTGAGATTATTGAGTTTGAGTGGGAGAAAAGGTAATTGACAGTGTTTTAAGTCTCCCTATAGAGGATCATAAGATCAATTCAGTAGAAACAAACTCAATTATCTCAATAACCAATTTATTAGACGATCTACTTAATAAAGTAAATGCAACTAAATTAATTACATTGTTTTCCTATATGGATAAAATGGATAACATTGTAATGATGGACTAACAAGTTGCAATAAGAGTTAGATGATGGAATGTTAGAAGGTGATCTAGTCACCATTTAACAAACCGTTGAAGGTTCTAATTCATATAGGTGGATCGATGCCGTAAAGAAAGTAAGTCATTTGATTGACGATGATATTTGGACATTGTTCAATTACCTAAAGTTATGAAATAAATTGGTTTCAAATATTTATTTGTTACAAAGAAGGTTCAAAAGGTAATGTGACAATGAATTTCCTTTTGACGATCTTGACTATAAGGACATTTTGGCATATTCAATTTTTGGTTATATTGGATGAATGTTCAGATTTGTTTCTCAATTATGACATTGATTAAACTATTCAGTGCAAAAGCTATAACTTTGATTCAATAGATTCAAAGTAAATGTTTTGCAAATTGAGGTAATTCATCCAATAAAGTTTTAAGAAAGGTATTCCGTCATAAAGACTACAAATTGCATTGCTATCATCTTATTTTATATTAGATGAATGTTGTAGATGATTGTAGATACTCGGGATTCAGTGGGAGTATGAAAATATTCCGGTTTTATATCCTTTCAGTAAAGGAGACAAATTAGTCTCAAATGCCCTAAAAGGAAATATTTATTCGGAAAATACAATAATGCTTAATTCATATGTTTCAGAAAATATTTTATGTGTTTAAGCATTATGATATATATTTAGTTTGTATGCGTTTAGATATTGCGTACATTCTAAAGTTTATTTGACAGATATTAAGTTGCTACAGATTAGGATCTTGGATCCACTAAGGGCAGCCAAATATATTATTTGTCATTTACATTTAGAACAAAACATTACCCATAGGAGATCGATTCAAGTTGAGATCGTTCAGTATTTCGACTCTTAGACGGTTATGTGCATTTGTCTTAAGGCTGCAAATTTGATTTGGTATTGAAATACCACTTAAGTTATTTTGTGACAAATGTGAGTTATTATAGTTTCAAATTAACAATACAAGTGATGTATTGTTTAAGAAACATTTCAGAGTGAAAAGGTGTCAACTATACATGTTGATACAAACTCCATTTTGCGGATCCGCTTATTAGGTAATTACCACCCACGGTTTTTCTTGAGCTCATTGCTCAAATGGGTGTTTCGGTTTTAAGGAAATTCAGTTTAAGTGGGAGTTTGTCATGTTAGACACATTAATGTTTACGGCTATTAAGTTCTGCAGAAATAAAGTTTTCGGTTTATGGTTTCACTCTGTTTTATTTGGTTGATCTCACTAAGGTGGACCAGTTGGAAATATGCATATTTGGATCACATTCGGATGCTATTTTCATGCTGCACTCCCATGCTCGATTCATGTCGTTGGTTATATTGTCATATGTGACCATTGAGGGTCTTGTTACGACAAATTGTAGCAACGGCCGCTTTGATCCTATGTTGATATGATTGATGGACCGAATTGCTTAAGACGGTTAGATTGTGATAGCATTTTGAGCTCATAAGGTTATTATAGATACAATTATCAAGTGTTACACATTATATATGAATGTATTTGGCCCAAGTGGGAGATTGTAAGAATTATGGGCCTATACAGTAATATATGTGGACAACTACTTATTCGGTAGTAATTGTATTTATGCGCTATCAATTAAGTTAAGCCCAAATATAAAGTGATCCCACTACGGTGTAGTAATTATGGGCTTATATACGTCTTAAAGTATGGGCCTGACTATTATCTAAGTGTAGATACCCATTAGGTTTATAATGCATGATGGGCGCATTATACTAAGGAGACTATATATAGTCACCTAGGGTTATGGTCCCTAGTAGCACACAATAACCTAATCTCCCCGCATCCCATCAGTAGAGAGATCCCTATTGGTATGTGTGTCTACTAGAAGACCTAATCCGTAGACCGTCCCTTCAGACGGTTCATCCCAATCTTACATCATGTATTCATCCCAATCTTACCTCATGTAATCAGGTACGCTTCCGCATCTAGTATTTACCGAATAATTTAGTATGAAGTTATTGGCCTTTAGACGGATGATTATATCTAACAATACAACTAATGTTAATTATTCAACAATAATTTCGAATATTTGGAGGAAGAAGAATTTTTATACTGTGTTAATAGCTAGAGGAAGAAGAATTTTTATAGATGACCATGTCTATTGAGGGAATGAATGAAATAAATGTTCAGAAAGAATAAAACTTTGTACATTGTAACCAACAATTAAGATTCAATTTACATGGAAAACATAAAAGAATTTTAATAAAATTTAATGCTTATATACAGCCTATAGGGCTGTATTTATCAAAACCCAAAGAAAATAAGGCTAATTAACATAATTTCTTATTAATTATTTCTACAATTTTAAAATTCTATAGCTCCATCTTAAGTACTCCTCCACCCATTTAAATTTTACTGTCCACTTTTTTCTAAATTTTACTCCAAATTGTTTTTTTTTAATATTTATATTTAGTATGGTAAATTAGTGAACTAACAATATTGTCACTTATTTAAACTGCCACTCTCCTTCCAATTAGAGGATTAAACAACCAGATGTATACATCTGGTAGTATAGTTTTCGAGCTTTATAACAAAGAAGTTGAGCTTATGTATTTATTTTACGAGTTTTATTGGAAAGCATCTGAGCGTCTTTATAAAAAAAATTATAAATCAAAATATTATATTGAAACTCAAAAATAATACATATAAAAACCAAAGATTTTAATTTAAACACTAAAAAATCATTAAAAGCTCGGAAAAAAATTACATATTTGTTCAATTAGATTTGTATTAGATGTACGATGCTCATATACATCCGGATGTATAATCCTATTTGTGCTCTCCCTATCAAAAGACACGGTCTCCCATTCTTCATGAAAAATGATAAAGTTGAAATTTTATTTGTATTTCTTAAATCCTTTCAAAATAGAAAGTAAAACAATACAATTAGAATAGAGGGAATAAATACATGTATGGTATATATAATTTTTTTTAATAAGTAAATTACTTATAAAATAGTGATAATTCATTACTTGTCCATATTTCTCGTTATTGTATTTCGCTTTGTTGACAATTAATCAAGAGAATTGAGTAATATGCTGAAATGTATTTTAAACAAAATATTTTTTTTATCCAAAAGTTAATGATTTCAATTTAAATTTTTTTAAAAAAAATATCTTCACCAGAGTTATAATATTGATTTCAAGTTTTAATTTGTTTTATCTGTATTATATGTCAAGTCATCCACAAATATAATATCAACAAAAAATTTAATAGCAATTTATAACTTTATATAAATTTATTATATTTTAATTAATAAATGATGGTTTAGGGTTAAGTGAAAATAATATAATTTGATAAAAACATTGGTTTTAATTAAAAGATTTAACTAAAATTAAATAAAAATGTAACAGCAGGTCTTGCTTGTGACGCGCTAATTGTGGGAAAATATCTGTATATATTCTCAATTCTTTATATGCAGGATTATAACAAATTTATAATGTACGATTTATAGTCATAAACGAAAAACAAGATACAAAGATTGGGATTAAGAATTAACCTTCTGTCATTGCAAAGGCCTAAGATCAGATATCAAAACAGATATCCTCCTAATCGTTGCACCCAAGATGTCCTGAGAAATACCCTTTCTAGAGCTAGAAATTGCAAAATTATCCTTAATTTTGTGTAAGATGAAAGCTAGAGAGAGAGAGGAGGGAAGTAGTATTTGGTTCTATTTAAGTGCAGAGTGAATGTCCTATTTATAGCTGCAAACAACCTTGCTATTAGACATCAACTAGGATTCCCCAAATCAGTATTTGGTTCTACCTACAACACTTCACAACAACTGAACAACTTAATAATTGCTCATACCGAAATTCTATCTTTATAGAATCAGTTATATCGCTCTCTCTTGTGTAATATTTTATGTTATAAATATCTTATATTTATAATCCACTAATTAAATATAACCTTTTATATTTAATCAAATCATTTAATCTTTATTAAATAATTTCATTACACATAATTAAATATAACATTTTATATTTAATTACGAACTAGCATTTTAATTCGTCTTAGCTAATATTATTTAATCAGTATTAAATAATTATGTCATCATTACATTGACAAATCGTTTAGTCGTATAGGGTATCAATATGATTACATTTTCATCTAATCATATCTCTCAGATTACATCCTTTAGGTGTGACTCTTAGGGACCAGTTGATTACGGCCATCTGTATGACAATAACGTCAAACTTTCTAGCAAGCCAACCGTTATTGATAAACGTGAATCAACTGGCTAAAATACAAAGTATACTCTGTGTTCCTTTAAGAGATTTATACGTGTTATCGCACTAACTGTTGAGGACACTAGCTCCAACAATCTCCCACTTGTCCGTACAAGTGTATGTGCGATAACCGATTATCATATCCAATTAAATTTCTCCCACTCAATGTAAAACAATTTGCAAATCTGTATTCACAAAGGTCGTATTTTACAAGCGATCTGTTTCAAGAATGGTTTCCCCGGCTAGAGAGTAACTCAACTGATAACGAATCATTATTCGAGCTTGGCCAATCATTTCAGTTACTTCTCCTCGAGTGGCCCTGAGAAATATTAAAACCATATAAGGGGTGGATACTTCCTTCAATTCAAATCTTGCAGATGTAAGCACAGTATGAAATGACCCAAAAAAAATCTGCTTAGCCCCAGTTACGGTTAGCTAGTGAGAAATAAAATCAAAGTCACCCAAAACTGCCTTTTATCTCAAGAAACAGTCGACAGTCTAAAGAGTCGACTCAAGCAACACGATGGACGTCCTATCCACGACCCGGCACCGAATGTTCAATAACATTTAGGACTCCATTGCGTCGTCACGAAAATGTCCTACGAGTTATCGTTATAATCTCATATCTGTAATCGATCAGTCAACGGTTTGACTTATGGTTTATTGAACCCACCATCAATCGACGTCACAAAATAATTGCTAGAGTTATTAGCTCTTGTAGGCAATTACAGACAAAAACAAATATAATGTAATTCAGTTCACTTTGTGGTGTTCAATGTTGTCAATGCAATCCACATGAAAAACAATATATAAAACAAAATCGATGGTGTTATAAATAGTATGTGAAATAGATACAATACCCAATCCACAAAGTACTAGAACACGTTTAACTCCCATTGAAATAACGTGCTCTTCTTGTTTATCATGTCTTAATGGTTTAGTGAGAGGATCTGCGATGTTTTCATCTATCACAATCTTGTCTATCACTATCTCCTTTTACTCAGTAGTAGAATCTGCAATAACACTCTGCTTGGAGCTTTTCCAACTGACAGCAGCGCCATTAAGAGTAAAACGAATCCAGACTGAGATTTCGAGTCATCGCAATCAGTTTGGAAGCTAGCATCTGCGTAACCGTTTGCAGAAAGCGTAGTGCCTCCACCATAAGTCAATACCTAATCTTTAGTCCTCCGTAGGTACTTAAAAATGTTTTTAACAGCCATCCAGTGTGGTTCACCTGGCTTGCCTTGGTACCGACTCGTCATACTCAAAGCATATGCCACGTCTGGACGTGTGCATATCAGGTCATACATGATCGTTCCTATAACTGACGCATAAGGAATGCGACTCATGCGCTAGACCTCTTCCGGTGTCTTAGGTGCCTGAGACTTACTCAAATGCACCCCCGAGATCATCGGAAGTAACCCCTTTTTGGAGTTGGTCATGCTGCATCTGTCAAGAATCTTATCTATATAAGACTCCTGACTTAGTGATAACATCCGTCGTGATCTATCTCTATAGATACGGATCCCCAATATACATCGTGCCTCACCCAGATCTTTCATCTGGAAATGGTTATTTAACCATACTTTAACCGAAGATAAGAAAGAGATGTCATTTCCGATCAAGAGTATGTCGTCTACATACAACACCAGGAAGACGATCTTGCTCCCACTCAACTTGATATATAAGCATGCATGGTTCTTCGATTGATCGAATAAAACCATTCTTTTTATCACTTGGTCGAAGCGATGATTCCAACTCCTAGATGCTTACTTAAGTTCATAAATGGAACGCTTAAGCTTGCACACTTTCTTAGAATTTTTAGGATCTGTGAAACCTTCGGGTTGTACCATGTACAAGTCCTCCTCTAAATAACCGTTTAAGAAGGCAGTTTTCACATGCATTTGCCATATTTCATAGTCATGAAATGCAGCAATCACTAAGATAATCTGAATGGAACGCAGCATGACTACTGGTGCAAAAATCTCATCATAGTGCAACCCTTGCACTTGAGCGAAACCTTTTGCCACTAGTCGCGCCTTGTAGATGTTTGGTTGTCCCTCGATGGAACGTTTTATCTTATAAAGGCATTTCCATTAAAGAGGTCGTACCTTATCAGGCAAATCAACCAACTCCCATACGTTATTCTCATACATGGAGTCAATTTCGGATTGTATGGCAGTAAGCCATAGCTTTGAGTCGGAACAGGTCATTACACCTTTATAGGTCACGTGTTCGTTACTCTCTAAGAAAAAAACGTCAACTCCATCAAGTTCCTCGATCATACCGATGTATCTATCTGGAGGAATGGAGTGTCTACCCGACCTTCTGGGTTCCTCAGGAATACTGACTGCAACAGAAGATGAAGGAACGGTTTCCTCCATTGGTTGCTCAGTAGTTGGTTCCTGAACCTCCGACAGATCGAAGGTTCTATTACTTGTCTTATTCTAGAGAAACTCTTTCTCTAAGAACTTCGTATTAGCCGCAACAAAAATGCGGTGTTCGGTAGGCGAATAGAAGTAATGACCAAATATTCTTTTTGGATAACCAATAAATTATGTCTTGACCGATCGCGGGCCGAGCTTATCCTCGTGTCTCCACTTGACATAAGCCTCGCAGCCCTAAACCCGAATAAAGGACAAGTTATGGACCGTTCCCTTCCATATCTCATATGGAGTCTTGTCAACAACTTTAGACGGATTTCGGTTAAGTATAAGAGCAGCTGACAATAGAGCAAAGCCCCATAATGAATCTGGCACAACTGTGTGACTTATCATGGATCGAACCATATCTAATAGTGTTCGATTTCACCGTTCGGATACACCATTTAACTGTGGTGTTCCAGGTGGAGTTAACTGTAGTACTATATCACAGTCTTTAAGGTGTTGATCAAACTCATTCGAAAGATACTCACCACCACGATCTGATCGTAGTGCTTTAATCTTTCTATCCAGTTGGCTTTCAACCTTCGCCTGGAATTCCTTGAACTTTTCAAAGGATTCACTTTTGTGCTTCATTAAGTAGACATATCAGTATCTACTTAAATCGTCCGTGAAAGTGATGAAATATCTATAGCCGTCTTGCGCGGTGATTCATGACATAGGTCCGCATACATCTATATGTACGAGGCCTAATAGGTCAGCAGCGCGCATTCCAACACCTTTGAAGGAAATACGAGTCATTTGCCTATGAGACATGATTCACATGTGCCAAATGATTCATAATCAAATGGAGATATAGCGCCATTCTGTATTAGCTGTTTTACACATTTCTCATTTATGTGTCCCATACGATAGTGTCATAGATATGTTTGATCTATGTCACCAACATTTAGTTTCTTATTATTCATGTGTAACATTTCAGTCGATTGATCTAAGACATATATACCATTCATGGAAACTGCTTTACCATAAACCATTCCATTTAAAGAGAAAATACAACTATTATCCTTTATTAAGAATGAAAATCCGTCTTTATCGAGTACGGAAACTGAAATAATGTTCTTAGATAAACTGGGTACATAATAATAGTTATACAGATATAACTCGAATCCGCTCGGTAGGTGGATCATATATTCTCCCATGGAAGCAGCAACAACTTTTGCTTTATTGCCGACTCGCAGGTCCACATCACCCTTTGCGAGAGGTGTGATGTTTTTTTAGGCCCTGCAAATGATTACACAGATGAGAACCACAACCAATATCAAGTACCCAAGTTCCGAAACTTGCATGGTTAATCTCAATCATATGAATATAAGATGACATACCAACAGGAGTGACGCGGCCTATTTTTATGTCCTCACGGTACACATGACAGTTCTGCCTCTAATTCCCAGTCTTGTGGCAATGGTGGCACTCAATGTTACCGTCTTTGCTCTTTGTCTTACCTTATGAGCTACTTGTCTCACCAGGCCCACTCTTAAATCCGGCGCTTTTGAATTTAGGAGGCTTAGCTACTGTTAGCTCTACTTGAGCTTTTCCCTTACCCTTTTCCCTTGTTTGCAATCATGAGAACGTCTTGCTTTATGCTCCCACTCAATATAAGATCCTTCTCGGTCTGTACGAGAAGGGAGTGTAGCTCATGAGGACTTTTCTTCATGTCATTCATGTAATAGTTTGCCCTGAATAAGAAAAAACCATCATGAAGGTAATGAAGCATTCGATCAATGATCACATTCTCATTGATCTTGTAGTTCAGGGACTCCAATTTCTCGACATTCTCAATCATATTGAGAATGTGTGGGCTAACTGGTTGGCCCTTTTAGAGTTTCGCATCGAAGAAGCGACAAGTGTGCTCATATGAAACGATTCTCGGTGCTTTTGAAAACTCGTTTGTGAGCGTGGTGAAAATCTTATTTGCACCATGGAAAATGAAGCGTCTTTGCAAATTGGATTCCATTGCAAAGATAAGTACGTTCTTTATCGCACCCGCTTCCATAACGAAATCACTATAGGCTTGTGATACGTTAGCTCGAGCAGTGGGGCCTGGGTTAGGTGGTAACGACTCAGTTAAATACTTGAGCTTACCATCAGCTACAGTTGCATTCCGTAATGCAGTCTCCCAATCCGCAAAGTTGGACCCATCATTTTTCAGTCGCGTGGACTGATTCATGTGGTCCATAAAAGCCTTAAGCCAGGATTCTTTTCTTAGTGTGGCACTAGGCATAGGGGCATCATTATGACCAGCCATAGTATTTGCAGTATTATTGTTTTGTTTAGATGAATTCTACAATGTAAAGAAGAAATTAAAACATAATAAGCATACCAACGTTTTGTAATAGTCTAGCAAAAACAGTTTATGTGATGACTTTAGCATTTATATAATTGATCTTCCTCAAGAAGTATATAAACGATCCCAAGACTCAATTTCAGTAAATAGATAAGCCAACCTCCTGGCTAATTCTACATTTAGAATTCTTGGTCGACAAATTTATGTAAATTCTATCTTTAGTCCACCATAACCACAGGATCGTACGAGGGTCATGATGTTGAGGTAAAATAAGTCAACGGCTACTACTTACCCAACGTAGAAGGGGTCATATGGAGAGTAAGGTCCTATATGCCTTGCGACGAAGAAGGGATTTATAGTAATTTGACTTATAAAAGACTAATCTCAATTTTAGGTTATAGAGGAAGATCCATCATCTTTAATTTAAATTCATTTAAGTGAACAAATATATAGCATGCGAGAATGAATAAAATAAGGTGATGGCTTTAGGGAAAAACGTGTGACATCTATATGTCGACACTGACTAGCATACATACTATATGAGTCAATTTACATGCAATCTCAGGTGGTTTGGTTTAGGCGGAAAAAATGATGCAAAACATGTGAATGAAAAGCAGAACGGAAATAAAAACGAAAATAAAGCAAGTCCTAGTGTGGCCTATCCTACCAAAAAGAACAAAAATACATTTTGGAATCCATTCAGCAATGGACCCTAGAGCTTGTCTTGACTTGATGTTCCTTCTTGGTGATGTAGTTGGAGTGAGCAATCCGATCTCCGTCTTGGTCTTCTTAATTACATTTGAAGAATTACATAATAAAATCCTATTATTACATTCTAATTCCCAAAAAAACGTAAAAAAAATATTACACAAGGCAGATTCGAGATCTCATAAATACATAACAAATTATGTTTCCATCATTACGAAAACATAATTTACTACTGCCACACTAAGTATTACAAAATACAACTGATTGCAAAAGCGTAAATAAATCCATTCATTCATCCAACAATATAATATATAGAATGCATCATACTAATTAAATTAATCTTTCAAGACATAATTCCGTAATTATGTCGAGTAATTTACCCAAACCACCATTTAATGATTTAAATTATGTGATAATTTCGTAATTAATCTCTAATCAAACAAACATATTCATATTATCGTATAATATGAATTAATCCAACATTATTTAAACCATTTTAAAATAATTAGGTATCAAAACTAGTGAACTTTTTCACCCAAAAATTACACATTATCCTTATAATGTACAAATATATATAAAAAAAACAGAAAACAGCCCGATATTTAAGAAAGAAAAGCCGGGACGAAAGAAGAAAGGAAAAAATCAACAAATAGATTTCAAGCGAAAACGCTGAAAACAATCAAAACGTCGCGAAAACCCAAGAAAAGCGCTGCAACATAACGTTGGAAAACAAGAAAGAAGGCTGGAAACAGATTTCCGGCGCTTCTGTAAAAAGCGCTGAAAATAAAGAAAAGCGTCGAAAACAGGGAAAACGCGGCTAAAAGAAAGTTGGTAATCTATTGCGACGCTTTTAAAAACGCTGTAAATCCAGAAATTGATTACAGAAGCGCTGAAACCTAGAAAAGCGTCGTACCAGAAAAGAAGCCGCTGATATAGGTCTGATTTCGATTTTTTTTTTCTTTTAAAAAATGTATTTGAACAAAATAAATATGGTTGCTAAAATTACAAGATCGATAACATTCAATATCTAATCCTTATTAAATATTGATATAATCTTTAACAATTCAAATTAACCTTTTAAAACGAACATCAAGATTATCATGAGATCGATTATTTAACAAATTTATGTCATTCAAAAACATTCAAGATGATTTCCTTTTACGTTTTAATACAATCCATATTGAATTTAAACATCTAATTTTGTTATTTTAACTGTTTAAGACAACAACAACAATAAATCAAAAAGGAAAGCGACGAACGGAAAAAAAAAAACTTGTCTCGGCTAAAAATAAAATACAAGGCTGAAAAAAAAAAATCTTTAAATTTTCTCAAAACGTTTATGAAAATCATACAAAAATAAAATTCGTAAGCCTTATGCTCTGATACCACTTGTGGGAAAATATCTGTATATATATTCTCAATTCTTTATATGCAGGATTATAACAAATTTATAGTGTACGATTTATAGTCATAAACGAAGAACAAGATACAAAGATTGAGATTAAGAATTAACCTTCTGTCCTTGCAAAGGCCTAAGATCAGATATCCTTCTAATCGTGTCCTGAGAAATACCCTTTCTAGAGCTAAAAAATGCAAAATTATCCTTAATTTTGTGTAAGATGAAAGCTAGAGAGAGAGAGAGGAGGGAAGTAGTCGTGTAACTCGTGCCCTTTAAGTGCAGAGCGAATGTCCTATTTATAGCTGAAAACAACCTTGCTATTAGACATCAACTAGGATTCCCCAAATCAGTATTTGGTTCTACCTACAACACTTCACAACAACTGAACAACTTAATAATTGCTCATACCGAAATTCTATCTTTATAGAATCGGTTATATCGCTCTCTCTTGTGTAATGTTTTATGTTATAATCTACTAATTAAATATAACCTTTTATATTTAATTAAATCATTTAATCTTTATTAAATAATTTCATTACACATAATTAAATATAACATTTTATATTTAATTACGAATTAACATTTTAATTCGTCTTAGCTAATATTATTTAATCCGTATTAAATAATTATGTCATCATTACATTGACTAATCGTTTAGTCGTATAGGGTATCAATATGATTACATTTTCATCTAATCATATCTCTCAGATTCCATTCTTTTGGTGTGACTCTTAGGGATTAGTTGATTACCGTCATCTGTATGACAATAACGTCAAACTTTCTAGCAAGCCAACTGTTATTGATAAACGTGAATCAACTGGCTAAAATACAAAGTATACTCTGTGTTCCTTTAAGAGATTTATACGTGTTCTCGCACTAACTGTTGAGGACACTAGCTCCAACACTAATCCCGTCACAAGCTTGTGACCTTTCTCAAAAAGGGAGAGGGGATAAAGTGGGGCATCCTTAATAGGAACAACAAGAGACTGAGTGTCATTTAAGATCATTTGAAAGGAAATCGACGTGTTGTGTTGACCGGCACGTTATGGATATACATTAGAGTCGTTGAATAGTTTGTGACAGTGGTTGAGTAGAAATACGATTTCCAAAATACTTAGGCTCCGTTTGACAAGTCATTTTCGCTACCTAATTTGCCTGAAGTAACCTTTTTACCAAAACAATCAATAGCTTATTATTTTTGGAGTGTTTGACAACTACCTGTTTGGAGTGAAAAAAGGTGAAACATGTACCTGAAATACAAAGTTACCTCATGTAACATTTGACAAATCAGGTACCTGATTCATTTTTATTTACCTATTCTACCCTCGGATTTTATAACGTTAATTAACAAAATTTAACACACTACAAAATCCTTACGTAAACTTAATTTTTTTTTTGTGTATGACTTTAATAGAAACTAATTTTATATCAATAATATATTTTTGAGGATATATTGTTTGAATTTTGTTTTTACCTAATCGTTATATTTAATTTGTGAAATTCTTTGGGGATGAATCATTTGTATATAAAAGTTAGTAGTTGAAACTATTCCTATAACTTGATTTTAATGGTCAATTCATTCGAAACAGTGTACATGAAGAAATCCTAGAAGTAGCAATGTAGGCATTTTCCAGTACCATTTTAAGTGCATGATTCTACTCAGAAGTTACTACTCTATTTGATTCGCTCATTTGTTTACAGTAACACAGGAATAATAGTAAAAACGTAAAAGATATCAATTATAAATCATGTCCTTTACGTCATTTTGTCAAATATCAGCTACCTTTTCAGCTCGTTTCCAAACAGTTTTAACAAAAATCAGCTACCTTATCAGGTCTTAATTTTTAGGTATCCTTTCAGTTACCTTTTCAGGTTTCAAGTGGCTTTTAAGGTTTCAGGTACCTTTTCAGCTAGTTTTGCCAAACAAAGCCTTAGGCTCTATTTGGTAAAACGAGTTGAAAAGCTACCTAATACCTAAAAATGTACCTGAAAACTGAAAATGTAGCTGAAACCTGAAAAAGTAGTTGATAAGGTAGCTGAAAATTAGGACCTGATAAGCTGACTGATTATATAAAAAAAC
Source organism: Silene conica (assembly GCA_029255685.2). Lineage (NCBI taxonomy): Eukaryota > Viridiplantae > Streptophyta > Magnoliopsida > Caryophyllales > Caryophyllaceae > Silene > Silene conica. Next base: position 71,050,417 of record CM055312.2, on the reverse strand, counting down.
TGTTTGGCAAATTAACTGAAAATGTAGCTTATTTTGGTAAAATGACATAAAATGATATACTCTTTCATATTCAACATAACCTTCCCTATTTCTTTTTTCGTCTATTCACAATACCTTATCTATTTCCTTATTTAGTAAAGTTTTTATACGTATTTTAATCACCTCACCCACCACAATACCACACCATATATACTCCTACTTTATACTTATTTTAATCACCTTACTCACAACAATTACCCCACAATACATACCCTCTCTCCAATTACCCAACCCCACACCAATACTTTCCCATATAATAATCCCCTCCTTATTCTCCGTGCCTTCACCAAATAGGGAAGGTTATGTTGAATAGGAGGGAGTAATAATTATTTACTATATTATAGATTGAAGGATAAAAAGGTAATATAACCTAGAATTAGGTACCAGAAATCTAAAATGCTACCTTATGTAGCATTTCATTTCAGGTAGTTTATTTGACCAAATAAGCTACTTACCACACACTACCAAAAAAATAAGCTACATGATTCATTTGCCAAAAAAATATTTCAGGCAAATTAGGTACTTGAAATGCACTATCAAACGGAGCCTTAGTCAATTATATTCAATAATTGAAACGTGATTCCAACTAATAGCGATGGTTTTTTATTTTAAACGCGAATTATAATCGATAAAAAATGACTAAGGAGCGTGAAATTAAAATTTTATAACAAACACGACTCGATTTTATTCGTTATTATACACTTCATCAGCAGAATATAGCTTACACATAACATACAAGTCCGATCATATAAAATGTTACATATATAAACTCTGTTGGTAATTTAAGTGAAGTACCGGTTCATTTTTCGTAATTTGGGTTTGGTTCAAAGACGGGCAAACTTATAAATAATAAAACTAGTTCGGGAAGTACGGAGTGTACACTAGTCTATTATATTATAAGTTCGCGGTATAGTTGCCTTATGAACGACTATGCATGGGTCTCGAAGAGTTGCGACTCTTCAGAAATCTGACTCAAAACCCTTCCCTTTTCCCTTTCATTCTCTTATATATATGAGACGAAAAGATCAGTAATTTCCCTAAGAAAAATTACTGATAACAAAACATCTTGAACAGAAAAACAAATTGCATATCAAAACTTCAAAATTATATCTCTGTTTTCTTGCCAAAAACCGAGGAACACCGTCTTATCTCTGTAAAAAATTCGGAACATCCCAGGCATTAATATACGGGACGAATTGTTCTATAAGGAAAGCATCGCGATTCGGTGTTGTTTCATTGTCTTAATTTCTTTTACAGTATATTACTAACAATCTTATAGAACAATTTAATAGACTGAAAGATGTCGACAGTGAAAGGTATGACAGAGAAGATTAGCAAGTTAGAGAAATTCGAAGGTGTGAATTTTAGGAGATGGCAGAAAAAGATGCATTTTCTTCTTACGACTCTGAAAGTGGTGTACGTTCTGAGCACTCCTGCCCCAGAAGTGGATGATAACAGTCCATAGAGGATTTAAGGAAAAGGAACAAGTGGGATAATGACGATTATATATGCAGAGGCACATCCTTAATGGTATGTCTGATTCCCTGTTTGATATTTATCAGAATATAGGAAGTGCAAAAGAATTATGGGATATGTTAGAGTCTAAGTATATTGATGAAGATGCTTCGAGCAAAAAGTTTCTGGTCGGTAATTTTATGAATTATAAGATGCTTGATAGTAGACCTGTCATGGAACAATACAATGAACTTTTACGTATTTTGGGCCAATTCGCTCAACATAATATGGAGATGCCAGAGTCTATTTCTATGTCAAGTATTATTGATAAACTTCCACCAAAGTGGAAGGACTTTAAGTATTATTTAAAGCACAAGAAAGAGGAGATGACTCTTGTCGAGCTCGGTAAAACTCTGCGCATTGAAAAATCCTTAAGGGATCAGGAATGTTGGAGAAGTGATACAGGAAAGGCATCTGTTAATATGATGGAGCATGGTGAAAGTTCAAATTCTGAGAAAAGGGGTACTAAACGCCCTAATCCCAACAATGACAAATCAAACAATTCGAACAAAAAGTCGAAGATGGAATGTTGGATTTGTGGTAAAAGTGGTCACTTCAAACGTGATTGTCGATATGGGAAAATGCGAGGAGTAGTAAAGCAAACAAAGGAAAGTGACATAAGGATCAGGGGTCTAAGGACCAAGGTCCTTCCCAAAAGCAAGGTACGGATTTTGTTCGTGATTTCCTTTTTGATGGAAATTTTATTCCATATATCCCTGAAGCATTTTTTATGCAGGATGATGCCATAGCATGGTGGATTGACTCGGGAGCCACAAAGCACGTATGCAAAAATCGTGGATGGTTCACAAAGTATGTTCCCGCTGAAGATGGGGACATAATCTATATGGGGAACGAGTCAACCGCTCCAATTCTCGGAAGAGGCGAAGTTGTATTGTTGTTTAGTTCTGGAAAAACTATTTGTCTTAAGAATGTATTGCATGTACCTAGTGTTCGTAAAAACTTAGTATCTAGTGGACAATTATCTAAGTGCGGGTATAAACAAGTTATGGAATCCGATAGATATGTATTATCTAAGTGTGGTTTATTTATATGTTTCGGTTATTTGAATAATGGTATGTTTATGTTAAACCTTAAGTATGATCATGTAAATAATTTGAATAATGATTGTATGAAAGTGAATAATGCTTTGATTTGTTCCGATGTTGATTCATCTTCTTTATGGCATGCTCGTTTAGGCCATGTTCATTATAAACGTTTATTGCTAATGTCTAAATATGATTTGATTCCGCGTTTTGATATGACTACAAAGAAATGTAATTTTTGTATGTTAAACAAAATTACAAGGCAACCTTTTCCGGGTGTAAAATGGACTTCTACGTTGTTGGAACTTATTCATAGTGACTTATGTGACTATCATTTTACTCCATCTTTAGGAAATAAACATTACTTAGTAACTTTCATTGATGATTGTACTCGGTTTTGCTATTTATATCTATTACATTATAAAGATGAGGCTATGAGTAAGTTTATTCTTTTTAAGAATGAGGTAGAGTTACAAAAATCTTCTTTAATTAAGAAGATGCGATCAGATAGGGGAGGAGAATACTATGACCCTACCTATTCCAACTAATAGCGATGGTTTTTTATTTTAAACGCGAATTATAATCGATAAAAAATGACTAAAGAGCGTGAAATTAAAATTTTATAACAAACACGACTCAATTTGATTCATTATTATACACTTCATCATCAGAATATAGCTTACACATAACATACAAGTCCGATCATATAAAATGTTACATATATAAACTCTGGCATTATTTATGAGTATGATATAATTAATGACTTAATTAAATAATTAGCATGTTTTGGTGGTGCCATCCCTGAAGTGGAGGGTGCAACCAGGACCAGCCTTACAACAGTTGGTGCATAACGTAGGCAAGTGCTTAGCTCCGGATGATACACAAGTCACGTATGCCAAATTGTTCTCACAATATTGAGGACATATTTTTTGAGCCTCAACTTCTTTTACATTCCCAACACCCACCATCAACACTACTCCTGCCATTTTCAAATTTTAGTTAGTCTCGTAAACACTTATGTTTGACACTAGTTTTAATCTCGTATAAATAATGCGCGAGTTATTCTTAAATCTGTGCAGAAAATATATGTGATTACGGTTGTCTTTCTGTTAAAATATCCAGTAATTATTGTTGCTTTGAGTAATTTCTTTATTTGAAAAAAAATCATGTTAAGATTATGATTGAATTGCATAAGGAATAATTTTATTATTGATAGATCGGTTTAAATCATATATGGTGAGGTATTTATAATACCTTACATCTTGATTAAACCTAACCCTACCTTAACAAACCCTAATGATAGCCGACCCTAATGGGCCTGATTCTCTGACATCCAAATAAATTGTTTAAAACGATTTCAACATTTGAGATTTTTTTTAAAAATGATGTTAGTGACATAAAATAACCTGGTAATAATTGACTTAAAAATAACTCAAACCCGAAATAACTCGACTCGATCCAAATAGCCTGACTTGATTGTCCTTTTACCAGGTCTAGACGTTACTATTTTGCATAAAATTAGTAGTAATGATATTATGATTACCATCAATCTTCACTTGTATGTACCTCAATGTTAATCGTAGTTATCACATTATCAATTACTCATCCACTTGCCAATATCCATTTTGTCATATAATCAAACTCATTCAGCCATTTTTTTTTTTCATATTATCAATAACTCATCCGTGTATATGAATTATTTTTGTACACTAAAATCAATCATATTTTTTTATAATAAATAATGTACTCCATAATATTTTGTAATATTCAGTTTGTAATTTTTTTGTTTAGATTATATATTGGTAATATCATAGAAAACGTTTTAACTTTTTCAGTGAAGACTTTTTTTTATTAAAGTTAATTGGTATTTGTAATTATTTAATTTGTGATTTTTAAATGTTTATATTGTATTGTATTCGTAATAGCAAATGTATAATGTATGATGTTGCATAGTTTGTGATATGAAATTTGGAATCATAATTTAAGTAGTTATAAAACATAATAAATAATTAAATTGAGTGATAAAACATGGGAAAAGCTACTAAAAAAAAGTTACTTTTTCAACCTTAAAATCAAGAACGAATAGAAAACCTCCATTTTCTTTTCCTTTTATAATAAAGGGATTATAATATCAAAATTAAATACGTACTTGGACGAAATTTTCATTTTTAAGTAGAAAAAAAGTGGCATTAGCAAAATAATAGTGTTAAATGGGAAGGTTATTAAGATATTAACGAAATTAATTTGGAAAATATATAGAATCAAACGTCTACTTCTACTTAAAATAAGAGAAGTAGATGGAAGGGATAAAACTTTATTGATACTTTAATCTATTCCATGTAATGAATTAAAAGAAAGATAAACGAAGTTGTTGCCGTATGTATTAATGTGGAGATGAAGTTTTAATAAAAAAAATGAACTAACCAAACACAAGAAGTAGAGCTGCAATGCTGATCTTGTTAGTTGCCATTATTGTTTCCTGGCTTCTTGATTTGGAATGCTAATAATATATAAAATTGGTAATGCTAATTAAGTGATTTTTTGTAAGTTGTGGTGAGTGATTATGGTAGTAAGAGTTTGTTTATATAAGAGCTTGAGCCTATAGGTGAGTTTCTACATTATCAGATCAGCCATTCAAAGTCAAACTCCGAGATCTAATTCAAGAGTGTCACGTTTTCAATCCATGTAGATAGCCCCATCTTTAATACTTGTATGTATCAACAATTCAACATAACTTCATCCACCCTCAATATTATACTTTAGGGTTATGGGTTCTTGTACAAGTGTTGTCTTTTAACTTTTAAGTACGGGAGATCCGCTAGGATTTCAACTATCCAAAAATTTGATTATACATGGAGTATTATTAAAATGTAAATTTCATTTAAAAATAATGTTCTTTTTTTTTTCATTATCCTTATATATTTATTGTCATGTCTATTTTAATTAAAACTAAATAAATTAAGCAAATATTGTTCGCGTTTACAAGAGTTTATCCAATTGTGCATGAAGTAAATGATTTTATTGGAATACTAGACAGATAGTTATTTCTCTAACTAGTTTGAATCCCGTGCAAATGCACAACTATTTTAGATTATAAATATGTAGAGAAATTAACATACATTTAGTACTTGACTTTAAAGTTAATATTATAGTTTACAATTATTAATGATTAGTATTAAGAGATAAATATTACATAAATTTCTATTTTCATGTTATATTAAGAGGTAAAACTAATGATTATTAATAAGAGTTAAATTTACATCGACTTGCTAAATTTAATGTTGTAGTCTACATTTCTTAAATACTAGATACATTTATGGTATAAAATGATAATAAAGGAGTATTAGTAAATATATTTAGTAGCCTAACAGACCAGTAATGATACAATACGTCATACCTAAACTATATAGTATTCCAAAATAATTGGTAGAATAAATTTCTATGTAAAAATCGACAGTACGTAAGAGTTTAAAAGTATATGTAAGGCTCCACATTTGTATCGAATATCCAAAACTATTAAGCCCAATTTATATAGGATAGTGATTTGAGAAGGAAAATGCTTAGATCCACCTATTCTTTTAGCAAATAGGGGATGTACATTATTGTAAATTTACAAAAGGACTTGCATGATATGGATGGAGAGTATACCGGCAAACACAAATTACATGTTCTTTTGAACTTAATTTTAAATCATATTAGTTTAGTTCAACTCTATTCGGTTCAGTTCAGTTTAGTTCGACTTTCACTTATTTCATTATAGTTCGGTTCAGTACAGTTCAATATAACTTCATTCAATTTAATTCAGTTCAGCACCAATAAATCCAAATCCAATTCAATTCAATTGAGTCCAAAGAAACATTGTCAAAATGAATAACAAAGGTGTTGGATTTTTCATCTTCTGACTCATAAGCCAGTTAAGGAAATTGGTAACAAAGGTGTTAATTACGCAACATGCATATCAATTTAAGCCGTAGAAGCAATATCGTCGCATCATTACTCTCTTCGTCCCGATTATTGATTTTTCATTTATTTGTTTATCTTTTATTATTATCCATATGTTATCTATTAACAATCAACACAAATTGTACCATTTTTTTATTATTGTGGTTTTTTTTGTCAAAATTAAAGATAAAGAAATAAACTATGAAAGGAGTATTTCTCATATCACTCATATCACTTAAAATTATGTTTATGGATACGTAAAGTAAAGTAGTTAATGTAAGCAAATTAAACTCAAATTCAATCCTCAAATATGAATTAAAGTCTACGAATTGGACATTAATTACATTAATTAAGCACCTCACGATACATAATGTCAACGGTTTCAGCTAAATTACTACTTGAATAACTCTGGTGTATACTCGGTGGTTGTTTAGAGTTTAAAACTTGTGTGAGTGAAATCGTGATGTGTGCGCTTTAAGGATGACAATGTCAAACCGTGACATAGCCGCGTTATTAATGTCTTGGATAGATATGTATGTTTTGAATTTGGTGCCTTGTTACTTTGTTAGTCAATATATCTATTCCATTTAAAATCTAAACTACTCATTCGGTCCAATTTAGTATTTTACACTTTATGACCTCCTTATAAAATAAAGTAGTTGTAAATTATTTACTCGGACAAATGGAGTAGATACTAGATATTGTTTGGTTTAAAGTATTAAAATAGATTGAAATAGAATATCATTGGAACTCCATACTTTCTGGTAATGTCTTGTTTGATCTTGGAATAGTTTGTAATAATAGTTATTAAGTGAAATGGAGTTAGAAACTTAGGGTAGATATGTGATTCTAAGAGTTGAAAACTTAAAATGGAGTTAGAATCCAATTCTTATATTTACACCCATGTCTGGGATACTTCCTACTCCCATAAGTACTCTCCTCATAATAATAATTAAAATGAACTTATTAAGCATTGGTCTATCCCATAAATACTCTCCCCATCTCCCATCAAACCCCCATAAACAATACTCACTACTAGGGATGATAATGGGTCGGGTCCCTGACGCAGACCCTCAGGGTCTGACCCTAACAGGTTGTAATACCCCGTAATTTATTTGAATAATTATTAATTTATGTTGACGTGTTGATAGTTAATCTTGAACGTTTATATCCGATAATTTATTTATCGAGTAAGTATGTTATATTTTTTATATGTGTTTAATAAGGGGTCGAGCATGTGAATTAGTAATAAGACCGTGTTTAAATATGAGTTTGGGCCTCGTCTTTGCGTAAACAATTATTTCAGCCCATCTCGACAACCAAAACACAATACCTCACGTTTCACTCAGTCACGTTTACAAAACACCACCTAAAACCCTAATCCCCACTAGCAGCCACCATGGGATACAGGAAGGATGAAAGATGGATTTAACCCGAACACCAGTCATCACCGTCAACCACCGTGGCCTCGTGGTAAGCGTTCGTTTTGGTCAGCAATAGCAATATCTCATTCATGTTATGTCCATGTCTTATTTGCTTATTCGAACGGTATTTTGTTTGAGTTTTGGGTACGAGTCCATGGGTGGTCGTGGTAGGGTGTTCATAGGTTAGAATGTTTGTGGTAGGGTGATGGATAGTGGCCGGAGCACCACCAGTATCATGGTTGTTTAGAGACGACAAAACAGGGGGTATGGACGTGTGGAGCAGGTCGTTGTGAGGAGACTTTGTGGTGGTACAGGGGGTGACGAATGGAGGATATGACCATCTTTGGAACCACCGCGGGTCAGTGGTGACGATGGTGGTGTCCAGGGAAGGTGTCGAGGCTAGTGGTTGGCGAAAGACCGTGAGAAAAGGAGGGTGTTCAGGTGTCGGTAACGGGAAAAAAACAGAGTGACCGTGTGTGTAGTCGGGTTTGGGCAGTGCGTTAGGGCGTTTATGGTGGGTTCAGGTGGCAACGAGGGCGTGGTGTTTGTAGTAGGTGGTACCGGCTAGAGAGTGGGATTGATAGAGGTGGCTAAGGGTGGCCTGGATGGTGGTTGTGCGTCTTGGAAGTGGTGGTGTCGTGAGGTCTGTTTCGTTCTGAGCTGTTTACGGTTGCGTGTTGTGCGTGTTACTGTTCCTGTTTCATTATTGTTTAGTTACACGTGATTACGTGTTTGTTTCTTTATATTATTATTATTATTATTATTATGTTATTATTATTAATCTGATAGAATTATTATTGTTGATATGATGATTAGAGTAATTTCGTTTATTAAGATTATTAATACTTGTCATTAGTAGTATGTTTATGATTATTGTATGAATAATGTTAACTAATATTATTATTGTTTTAATATGGATTCTAATTATATATTGTTTTTATCATTATCATTATTAACATTAGGTTTGTTATTATTAGTTGTGTTGTTATTTTTTTATAGGTTATAATTGTATGATAATATGTTATTTATGTTAATATTGTTATTAATTGTGATGACAACTAGTTATTTATATTGTTGTTGTTATGTTTTATAATAATTGAGTATTTGAATCGTATGTCATATATAGTAAGTCTATATATAGTAAGTAACATAATTAGCAAATTTTTAATCGACTAGTGATGATTGAATGAGTTTATCATTTATGAACATGGTCGAATATTTCAGTAGTATTTGGTAGTATGGTTAGATGTTGATATTGAGTACTATTTATAGGATCCGAGTTCGAGGTGGAATAATTCTAGCAGCTGTTCGATTATCCTTCTGCAATTGAGGTAGGGGAAAGAATTGAGATCTTGTTTATGATGTTGTGACATGATTATTAACTGCGGTGAGTTGTATACGTTTTATGGGATGAATAATATTATAATGTTATTGATTGTCGGTATATCCTCATGACAAGAAAATATGATAATGGGTCCTGTGATATGGAGCGGAGATAATGGGTCTTGTGATATGGTGTGGAGATAATGGGTCTTGTGATATGGTGCAGAGTTAATGGGTCTTGTGATATGGTGTGGAGATAATGGGTCTTGTGATATGGTGTGGAGATAATGGGTCTTGTGTTATGGTGTGGGGTGATATGGAGACGGAGTGGTATTCTGATCTTTTAAAATTTATGTCTTACTAATGTTTTTCCTACTCAACCTCGTGGTTGACCCTGTGTATTCGTGTGACACCTGTGATGATCCGTGATGGGGAGCAGCTTTGACAGGAAAGATGGTGCTGTGGGAGCATGGGATGGCGTGAGCACTTGGATGGTCCGACTTAGAATTAGATCACACACTTCGAAGTATCAGTTGTAGTTTAGTTTCCGCTGTGTAATATTTGTAATATCAAAGTTGAAATTTTATCAATTTTATATAAAGTACTGTAGTTGTTATACTTTGTTATTCACTACCTCGGTCATTCCGAGAGGGTAACAGTCCTATTTATTTGAGAATGTCTGGCTCAAGGCTCTTAAATAAATGGGGGTGTTACAAAGTGGTATCAGAGCGAACGATTCTCAGGCTTAAACCAAATGAATAATAATGAACGTAGGAAGAGTCACATAAAATGAACCCCGAGATGAAACTGATAGGAGCCCCAAAAAGGAACGAGATGAGTTAGGGGCCCCCTCACACCAAACCATGGGCCCTTTCGATTCTGTCTCGGGAACCCAATGAGAGTAATTGAAGAGTGGGGTAGACTATATAGTGACCTAGTTATTTTGTGCTAACATTCTTAAAGGAGAAGAATGAGGTAAGTGATGCGTGAATTATGGTTAACGATGTTATTGGAAGTTTATGATCGATATTGAAATGTGGATCGAGCTGGATGATTGAATTGAAATTTCAAAGAGTATGAATGGGTAATTGTTGAGAAATTGTTAAGATTGATGTGATCATGTGATTGGTGTTTGAAATGTCCATGTGATTAACTGGTCATTTAAATGATTATCGTAACTACGTAATATATTGTTGGTATTTGGATATGAATGGTCAGACCTATATATTAGTAATCTATGTCTAGTGATATGCGGAATGTGTTGCCCCAAACCTTGAATGACATATAGTTATGTGTTACATTTGTATATACATGTATTAATATTGAGTTATTTAGTTGATTCTACTTTCAGTTTCGAAATCTTTACTGTGTTTTAGATGACAACTATAGTTGAAATGAGGAATGCATGTTAATATGATACAAAGTGATGCATATGCTTCAAATGATATATCAACGCGTTTTGGAATAAGAATGGTCGAGTTTCGAGGTAGTAATGGTGAAATTGCAAAGGAACCAATATTTTAATAAATTCCAGAATGTTACTTTGTTTGTACAGGCTGTCATTTTAAACGTGTTCCGTATTTGAGTATGAAAATTTTATGTATGATAATCTTCTGAGTTAGCTTTTCAATCCTTTTGGTTTCATGTTTGTACGGGTTATATTTTGAGTGAAATAAATCTTTTAGTTGACAGTGGTCAGATTGTTACTGCACAGTTCCGTTTTGACCCATGTTTTTGTATAGGAAGTCATTTAAAACGTGTTTACAGTTTATGTATAATTCCAACTCCACTGTTTAGAAAATTCGTTCATGTTTTCAAAATGATAAGCCATGTAAAATCTTATCGAGTCGTTATTTAATTGTGATTTTTGAAAATTGCCCAATTTTCCGATGAATTGCTGTAAAGTTCCTGTCCAGACCAATTGAGTGGAAAAAAAATAGTTATAAATGATTCCCTTGAGATATGCATCTGCTTCTTTTTCCTATGATTAGTTAATTCATTATATTTTCTAAAAAGTATAATAGTTCGCAAGATAGCTAAGTGGATATTTAATTATGATTTGTGTAAATTGCTTCATAATGTTTGATTGGTGAAATTGTGAGTTATGAAAGTTTCGTATAAAGGTTTAATCAAATGTGAATGATGTGATGTTCGTATGTGATGTTAAAATCATATTTATCAGAGAAGAGTCTCGACAAGTGGTAGAATGAAATTCGACTGGTAAACTTATTAGCATGATATAGCAACTTATTGTGATAAGTAATGGTGATTATTTTGAAAAATGTGAATTTTGTTGATGTTCTTTCGTATGTTAATGGTTTATTTCTGTCTAGTTCTCTGCAATTATAACCTTTATGACTTTTTCAAGTATATTAGTGTGCCATAAAGTGAACTGCATATTTAAAATCTGATCACGATGTATTGAATTATTAATTGGTTGACATGTGATTTATGGAGGTATTAGTCTTGTGATTTCGTTTACTTTTATCGTTAAAATTTTCATAATTCATGAGTGAGCAGGACAATGTCTTAATAAAGCAAAGTCAGAATGACTCCGTGTAGTCTTGTTTCAATCTGTAGCTTGTGAAATTGTCTTTTGGCTCGTATTTATAAATTGTCACAAATTACCACTTCAATGTTTCAAAAGTTTCAAAATGTTTTCGAAATGATGATTATCCATGGTAACGTTTGATGTTTGAAAATTATAGTGATTGTTTGTAACGAGACGAATTCTGTAGCTACGTGTTGATGAAATCCTGCACAAGTATTTAATTGCTGCACATTATATAAACCTCTTATTCTGCAAGTCACCTATTTTAATGGTATCATAATAAATGATGTAATGTGAGTGGTTAGGAAATGCACCTAAATGATTTTAACTTGTTGATATTTAGGAATGTTAAACGGTCTTGTGAGTCTATGGTTGGTGTATATCCTGTGTAATTTGTCAATGCGCCATGTCTAATTACGTGAATTAATTTTGCTTTATGTCCTTTCTAAAATATGATTTTGCTTCTATAATATGATTATGAACGTGAAATGTTTTAAATTGTCATTTATGCAATATGAGTTTGCTGATTGTCTACATTGGTGTAAATATGTTGAGTTGTGTTAAAATTCCAACGGTATGTAAGTGTTAGCTACTCTGATTCTATTTTACTGCGTGACACGATTCTACCAATCCTAATACTCTTTTTATTGCTCGAGGATATATGTTGACATGATAATTGCTATGGGTTTCTTACGAGTACTTATTTGAGTTGAATATTAGTAATTGTTCCTTTATTTTGATAGTTCTATATTTTCCGTGGGTAAGATAATTCTTTTTATTGCAAGACGGGTTGAGTATGAGATGGGTAAACTTTTGGTAATTAATTAGCTGGGTTATTTATAATGATTTTGTATTAGCTTGGTTTGGTATAGCATACAAGTTCTTGTTTTATGAACGGTGGAATTATAAGGATACATACAAGCTTGTCAATGAATTTGGTTAAGGTATGTACATTGACATGTTGATTAGCTGATGGTTAAGTTTGAAAGGTTTGAGTTGCTCGTGAGTCTAGAACAAAGGCCATGATTGATTTTGTATTGAGATTGAGATTGCAGTTCAGTATTTTATCGAGTTGTCGTATTCTTTGACCTTGACTCGTGGGTGAGTAGCTTAGAGTTTTACTCTCTGAGTGTTGAACAATTCCTTTAAGGGAATATTTGACAATATTGGTATTGGAATTGAGATGGGAACTGGTTACTAGTATTGAGTTATGAGTTATTAGGCCGTTGTGCCACATTGTGTTTACGGTCCAGTATGGCCTTGGTTGTTGAGTTATATTCTGAGTTTGAAATTGATATTGAGATGGGAATATTGATTTGCGGTTTTATTCCGCCAGTTCACTCACCCCTTATCCTTGGTCTTAGGTTCGACGGTGAGAATACGATCCTCGGTTACTTGGAGTAAGATTTTATGAGATAGATTAATGAGTAAGATGGAGTAATGAACCGATTTTTTTTTATATAATGGGGTTACGAGGACGTAACCATGTTTTAAGGAGGATAGGATTATAAAATCTTAATGATTTATGATATGGCTAGTTGTTATGACATGACTAATTGGTATGTCATGATTGTTCGAATATACTTGATAATCATGTTTACTTATGTTATGCATTTTATTGTGTTTCGCGAAGTATCCTTTAATTCAGTTATACGTTAAACTATGGGGACAAAGTTTTGTTAACGAGGGTAGAATGTAACATTTCGTGCTTTTAAAGTACTTTTGTTAGTTCTTGATGCTATATGATGTCACACTTTGTGTTGTTACGTGTCTAGTGACCAGTTGGATGGTGAACTTTGGTACGAAGTTCATTTTAAGGGGGGAAGACTGTAATACCCCGTATTTTATTTAAATAATTATTAATTTATGTTGACGTGTTGATAGTTAATCTTGAACGTTTATATCCGATAATTTATTTATCGAGTAAGAATGTTATATTTTTTATATGTGTTTAATAAGGGGTCGAGCATGTGAATTAGTAATAAGTCTGTGTTTAAATATGAGTTTGGGCCTCGTCTTTGCGTAAACAATTATTTCAGCCCATCTCGACAACCAAAACACAATACCTCACGTTTCACTCAGTCACGTTTACAAAACACCACCTAAAACCCTAATCCCCACTAGCAGCCTGACACCCGTCGTTGAGGGGTGCCAAAGATAAGATTTATAAAAACCTCAGCTTAAACTAGATAGGATAAGTCAAGGGTCGAACCACAGAGAGACAAGGTTAATTATGTTTGTGAATTTAAAGTCTATTGAAAGTAACCAAAAAGGGGGGTTTGATTTATGATTGGGACTAACAACTAATAGCAAAATAAACAAGAGAATTAAAACAAGGTAAAAAGGAGTTTAGGAACTTCGGTTCCCTATGGTTAAAACAAGTCAATGAAGAGTAAAATAACCAAACAACACAATCCCAAGGAACAAAGAATAAACCTTTAGGTCAATATTCTACCCAATCCTTACGGTCTTAGGGTTCCTAGAAAAGCACTAAACTTTCGTTCATAGGGCAATCCCAAGGTTGTTGTTAAACTAATCCTAACAATCTTTCAATCTTAAAGAATTAGTTCACCAACAACAATGGGGATTGGTAATTTAATCATAAAACTATCAAAATCAAGTCTTGGCCATGGTTCCCCTAATTCCTAATCACAAGAATTAGCTATGCATAATCTTAATCATAAAATTAACAATAACAAGAATTAAGAACATCAAAGGAATTAACATAATTAAAGATGATAATAAAGAGGGAAACATGGATTGAATAACAACAATAAGATGAACAACAAGATTAATTAACAAGGAAAGATTGAATTGTAGCAAACTTACAACTTAATTGGAATTCTAAGAACAAAGATAAAAACTTGGTAATTCTTCTCTCTAACTATGGAGTTTTTATTAAAGTGGCTGCTTAATCTAATTATGAACTTTAGGCGTCCTTAAATAGACTCCTAATTACAAGATTAAAAGAGAAAAGTCGAAATAAAAATCGCGGAAACTGTCGCCAGGTCGGTCGACCTAATTTGTGGGTCGGTCGACCTCTTATGCTGTTGTCAGGCTTTCTTAATTCTGCGCGCTGGTCGGTCGACCTCTTTAGTAGGTCGGTCAACCTATTCTTGTACGTTCCAGCCCTTAAATTGGCTCGTATGAACCACTTGGCTAAGAATCCGGATCCTTGCTTCGCGTGAATACTCAAAATAGCTTCCGGAGGGCGATTAAAGTTCGGTTTTGCTCACTTCTGCATATTCCTACATTTAAAACATAGAAATGCCGAAGTAAACCGTTTCGGGAGCAATAGCAACTAAAAGTCACGAAAATGCATAGAAATACGTGCCGAAAGTATAAATAAAATGCATAATATAGGCACGTATCAAACTCCCCAAACCAAACCTTGCTTGTCCTCAAGCAAGCACTAAGACTCAAAAGAAAAGGAAAAACTTCTATTGGAACGGATTTCATACTTTTAGAACCAAACACAACACCATGCCCAACCAATTTAATGCAACTTTCAAAGAAAATCAAGCACAATGCCAAGAGCAAAACGAGTTGAACATGTTGGAATAAAATGCTAAACTTTCAACCTTGCAAGACTCATTCTAAATGGACTCTCGCGGTACGCTCGAGACACTCATGAAGCAAAGGGTCAAATATATATGTGAAAGATAAGAAGATAAATAAAAGTAAAGACTCTCACCTATCTACGACCCATAAGAACATGCCTGCAATCTAACATGAATAAAATCTCTACAACCGTACATATGCATTCTCACACTAAATGACCATGACACATGCCGAGGCAATTTGGGATTGTGAGGCTAAAGGTAAGAAAGGGTTAAAATAAGTTATGGGAAGAGGGGTTAAACCGAGCTAACAACCATCCATCCACACTATAAGATTACTTCCATTATTTTTCAAAACATGTCAATGCTCAAAATTTGAGAGCAAAATCACAATTCCTCCTTTTTCTCCCTTCTTTCTCCCTTCTTTTCTTTTTCCAAAAACGCAACCTGTTCAGTGGTCGTGGTCGACCGACCTTGAAAGTCAGTCGGCCGACCACCCCTGGAAACAAGCAGACTCGAATTTTTTCAGCTGATTTTTTTCATTCTTCCTTCTTTTCTTTTCTTTCTCTTCTCTGATTTCGATCACCAATTTTTTTTTCTTTTCTTTTTTTCTTTTCTTTTTCTCCTTTACACCATTCTCACAATATCAAGATTTATCAATGAAACACAAAAACCAAAAGATGGCCAAGACAAACCCATCATACTACGTTACTAGCTCGGCTAGGGTAGGCAATTTTTAGGATGTAACATATGGGATAAAAGAGTCAATTTGGCTATGTGAGGGTTATGGGTAAAACAAGGAAAAGGAACCTCTACCACATGTGTCAACAAACCACAAACCCGAATGCATATAGGTATTAAGTAGACAAAATTCATGCTTATGCACATTGATGTGACATGCCTCAAGAGGAGAAACTACTCTCAATCCTACATGAAATCGGTCATGAATGTCACCGATTTTTTAAGCTCTAAACCTTAGAATATGTAGTAGCTTGCCAAGAAGAGAGTCAAGTCTAATAATTTAGCATGAAATCAACAAAAACTCGTAGATAATGCAAAAGACTAGCTTGAAATTATTTTTTGAAAACGCAAGGCAAGGCAATAAGTGACATGTGAGGCATAAATCGTATCCGTCCGTTCCGACTCGACTTATATGCTAAAGTAAACGTGCATTTTTTTGATTTTTTTTTTTGTATGTATGCAAACTGAAAGGAGAAAAAGTAACTGAAATGCAATAAACGTGCGACAGAAAAAAGATGAAATAAAATGCAAACACAACAGAAGGAAAAAGACACAAGACACAAAAACAAATGCAGACTCAACAGAAGCATGCATATACCCTCCCCAAACCAAAACGCACAATGCCCTCATTGTGCTCATCAGCATAAATCCACAGCATAGGGATGGGGATAGGCAAAAACAAGTAAAGGATGGAAAAGGAAAAAGACTAAAGCCTGCAAAAAGAGGCTAAGGAGGAAGGAGGGGGAAAACTGGAAATCTAAAGAAAAGAAAATAAAAAAATACTTACAAGATGGAGGAACCTCCCCAAACCGAGCATCGAAGAGGGGAGGTGGGCTCGTCACTAATCTTCTGGCTCATATTCCGAGCCAGGCTCTTCTCCTGCCGCCTCTTCCTCCTCCTTTTCGTCATCAGACCCTAAGTCTGCTGACGAGGCGGATCCTGAAGCTTCCCCGTACCCTTGACCGCCCGCCTGAGGTGTGTACCAGGTGGGATGAGTCCAAGGCCCGGTGGGGAGCCTACCCTGAGTAGCCCGGATACTGGTAAAGACAATCATTCAACTGTTTTTGGTTGAACTGCCTGCAAAGGTCCGCCACCATGAGTGGGAGAGATCTGTTATCAACAAAAGGAGGAATAGGAACATTAGAAGGAGCAGTAAAATCAATTGGGTACCCCGTCCCAGGTGCATCAAAGTGGGCACCAGGAGCAGGGACCCTACGACCTCTAAAGGTGCCTCCTCTAAGTGAAGGCGGTAAGATGGAAGGAGTGGTCTAGGCTCCCCCTGAAAATCATCAAGGGGTAACATGGGAGGAGCCATGGTGATGGGGATGCGATCACTGAGGTAGGTATCTACCTTCCAATAATCCTTCCTATCCACCCAATGCACGGACTTGACATAAGTCATGTCCATGTATCGGGAGAGAGGGTCAAGCGCATCCTCAAAGCGAGGGAACTGAGGAACAAGTGAGCGGGCCAATCAAGTGACTAGCCCACCACAAACAATAGTAGTCAGAGAAGTCCCCTCGCCCACCGTCACAAAGTGAGAGGCGACCAAATAAGCAGTGTTAAAAAACCGCGGACCCTTACGTCTGACATTAAGATAGCCAGACAAAATGGAGAGCTTAATGTTTTTAACATTTTGAGACTCTTTACGGCCAAAAACAGTGTTGGCCAAAAGACGCAAATAATAACGGGGGGCGGGTAAGTGAACGGTACTGTTTTTCTTCTTCCTATCGCTGGAATCAGAAAGACAGGACCACATGACAGTGTATGACTCAGAAGAGTCACCCGTATGACCCGTAGAAGATAAGCCTAAAAAGTGGGCAAATTCATTTAAAGTTAAAGAAAATGTTTCATTTAACAACCGAAAAGAAATGCACTTATTATCATAGCCAGGATCATAAGCTTGAACATTAAAAATAAAGGAGGAAAAGAATTCAAGAGTGAGAAGGGTGTAGGTGAACTCATCCATTGTGACAAGTCCCGGAAAACCCGTCCCGTTGAGCAAGGGCACCACATCATCATGACAACCCAAGGCTAGCAAGGCTGGCACGCAAAGGAACCTGGTGACCACCACGTAGCAATAGGTAGAGAGGTGAAGGAACCGGGCTTTATGCGCCGGAGTATGGAAGATGATTTGCGGATAGTTTGGTAGACTATCCGTATTAAGCACCGTCAACCCTCCTGACCCACTAGCACGGCCTCTTGATGTACTTGCTCCGGAAGTGCGAGATCGTTTCCCTCCATGTCCTCGGCTAGCCATAGTAAATCTGCAAAAGTTCAATAATTGTTCTCAATATTTAAGCTTTGTGCAACATTGAAACATTTACTTTAGCAAAAAAAAGAAGAGCAATATTGCGAAACAGAAGTTCCTGTAACAGTAACGGGGTCGGCCGACCAACTATCAGCAAAACCAGAATTCCTGTAACGATACTGAGGTCGACCGACCTCATATCCAGGTCGATCGACCAACTAAACAAAAATCGAGTTTCTGTAAAATTGCAGTTTGGTCGGCCGACCCTCGTTTCAAGTCGGTCGACCGACGATTATCACTGTAAGAACGCGCGGTTTGGGATTTCGACAGAAAAAGAGCATAGAAATTGCAAGGGAAAATCATACTAACCCTAACAGCACAAAACCACACACAATTACAGATCTGGAACTATAGAAGCTAAAAGAAGAAGGAAAATCAAAAGAAAAACACAAATATGTGAAAAAAAAACAACCACTAGGAACAAAAACTACTGAAAAAAAAGACAAACAAAAACTACCTAAAAACGGAAATAAAATGCTATAGAACGAAAAAGAAGAAAAAAGAGCTAAGGAACACATACCTTTGATGGAAAAAATGAAAGAAACCAGGAAAATTGAGTGAAGGATGAAGGAGGGAGGTAGTTAGGGTTTTTAAGAGAGAGGAGGGGTGTTCAAAAAGTATGAGCAATTATTTTGTTTTCAAAAGGAAAGAAAAAACTTAAGACCCCTTACTTTCAACCCGGACCACTGCCGTGAGGTCGGTCGACCTAATGCGTAGGTCGGTCGACCTCTGTCCTGCGTACCTGCACAATCAGAAATTATTTATTGCTGTCAGAAGGTCGGTCGACCTTACTAGTAGGTCGGCCGACCTACTTAACTGACGATTCCTTCTATTTTTCCTGCAGAAGCTCAGAATTCCATCAAAAAACCTTAAAATACGACAGAAAAAGTACCAAAAATTACAGAAACATAAAATTAAGCTAAAACACGGGTTGCCTCCCGTTTAGCGCTGGTTTAAGAGGTCCCGCACGACCTTTTTACCTATCCTGAAGCATCCGAAAAAGGGTCAAAGTAGGAAACTTCAACCTTACCAATAAATTCGTTCTCTCCACGAAAGTGCTTTACATACTGGCCATTAAGTTTAAACCTCTCACCGGATGAGGTTTCTAACTCTATTGACCCAAATTTTGAGACAGCTGTGATTATGTAAGGTCCGCTCCACCTGGATTTCAGCTTACCAGGAAAAAGGCGAATCCGAGCATTAATAAAAAGCAACACCTTATCACCTACCTGAAAATCACGCCTAATGATTCTCTTGTCATGCCAGCGCTTGGTTTTCTCTTTGTAAATCCTGGCATTGTCATAGGCTAACAACCTGAATTCCTCTAACTCGTTGAGGTGCAACAAACGTTTCTCGCGGGAAAGGTTAGGGTCTAAATTAAGATCACAAATGGCCCACCAAGACTTACGTTCTAACTCTACTGGTAAATGACAAGTCTTACCATAAATCAACCGGAATGGTGACATTCCGATTGGGGTTTTGAACGCAGTTCTACAAGCCCATAAAACATCATCAAGATTTAGACTCCAATCTTTCCTAGATTTAGAAACAACTTTGGCTAGGGTCTCCTTGAGTTCTCTATTAGAGATCTCAACTTGACCACTAGTCTGAGGGTGATATGCTAGGCCCCTACGATGTTGGACGCCGAATTTATTTAGCAAGTCACCTAATCGTTTCTCTTTAAAATGTTGGAGCTTGTGTCCTCCACATGTAGTGTGATAACGTCATTGCACATACCCTTGTACGGACAAGTGGGAGATTGTTGGGGCTGGTGTCCTTGACAATTAAGTACAATGACTTATTAAATCTCTTTAAGGATCACAAGGGCATACTTTTGTATTATTACCAGTTGATCCACGTTTATCAATAACGGTTGGCTTGCTAGATAAGTTTGACGTTATTGTCATACGGATGGCGGTGATCAACTGGTCCCTATACGTCACACCTATAGGACACGTTTGAGAGATGTGAAGGTATGAAAATACAATCACATTTATGCCGGATATGACTAAACAGTTAGTCAGAGGTATTGACTATTAAATTAGTCAATAAGATGTTGAGATTAATATTTAATACGGATTAAATAATTTTAGCTAATACGGATTGCATGATTAATTCGTAAAATTAAATATAAACGGTTATATTTAATTAAATATTGTATTCGCGTATTAATATAAAGAGTTATATTAATTTGGGTAATTATACAATATCGTAATTTTATCAGACCATTATTAATACATCGACTGCATTAATATCTGATAACATGCATACGATTTATAAACAAAACCCGCGAATAAAGTTTAGCTAAATGGGTCGAATCACAAATTAGAATAAGGTAAGAGTGGAAAGCCCACTCCTACCCTATTGGAAATTTCGGCCAAAAGAGCTACATAAGGAGGAGGACTCTTCTTATGTCAGGGACTCTTGTTTTCACTGTTTAAACAAATCTCAAGGAAAAATTAGGGTTTTGAGAGCTTTCTTCTCCCAAAACCTCAGATCTCACATCTAAAACCTAAATAGCTCTCCCAATATTGCAAGGCAGTTGGAGAGGATTTCTAGCACACGCGGCCACGTCTCATTCTAAGTCTTGGGTGCAAGTTATAGGAGGGAATTTGTGTTAATTCCTGTTCTTAGGCCTTTCGCACAAGGACCAAAGGTTGATTTCTTTTTCATGCTTTTTATTAACTTATGACTATAATCACAATTGTATGTTTCATTATAATCCTGCAAGTTTGGGGCGAATACATGATTTATTCCCCACAAGTGGTATCAGAGCCAGGCCATGAAAATTTTACCTTTGTGTTTTTCGTAAGTTTTAAAACCTGAAAAATCGTCTTCTGCCGCTAAGTCGGTCGATCGACCCCCCGTTGCGGTCGGTCGACCGCCTCCTGCGTGTTTTTCTGTTTCGACAGTTTATCTTTTGTGAGAAATCGTGTTCAGAAACTCGGTTTCGTGTTTTGTGGTCGGTCGACCTGTTTTTCGGGTCGGTCGACCATTCTGCTTTAAAAAAAAAAAAAAAAGAAAAAAAAAAAATTTTTTTTTTTTTCGCCAGGTGGTCGGTAGACCTGTTTATTGGGTCGGTAGACCATCCCTGTAACAGACTCGTTTTTTTTATTTTCCGAAAATAACATGTTTTATTTTCACATGGCCTTTAGTAATATACTATATACGGAAATAGTATATTATTAATTTTGTGAAACGGTTCACCCTCGTTTGATACATATTATTTTAAAACGGTTTAAAATAATAGGATTATAAACTTATTAAAATTAAAGTGGTTAAAACGGTATAATCACATAATTTTAATCCTAAAAGGTGGTTTGGTAAAAATTTGTTAATCATAATAACAGTATTATGTCATGAATGAATTTTGTTTTAGTTGATGCATTTTATTTATCGTCTTGTTGAATGCCTTGTGAATGCTTTCAATAACGTATTTAATTTTTGCAAACGGTTGTAACTTAGTGTGGCCTTAGAAGATTGTGTCACCGTAATGATGGGACACAATCTTGCTTGTAATTTTGAGATCTTGAATCTCCGTTTTGGGTTTTTGCCATGTAATTACTTTTGTATTTAAATTAGAATGTATCTAGGACTACTTTTGTAATTTAAATTAGTAATTTTGTGAAGACCGAAGACGGAGACCGGATGCTCACTCCCACTGCAAGGACCAAGATGGAACATCAAGACAAGCTTCTAGGGTCCAACGGTGGATTCCAAGTTGTTTTATGTTTATTTTGGTAGGATAGGCCACACTAGGACTTTTATTTACGTTTATCGCATTTATTTTATAGTTTCATCGATAATAGCTTGCATCATATTCCGCCTAAAACCAAACCACCTATAACATGCCTGAAAACTGACTCATGTAGAGGTTACGCGTTAGTTTTCTGTGACAATACAGATGTCACATTTCAATTGCAAAGCCATCACTTTATTTAATTCATTCACGCAAATGCTAGATATTAGTTCACTTAAAATGGATAAATATAAGTTGATGGGGTCTTCCTCGTATAACCAAAAATTGAGAATAGTCTTTATAAATCAGCCTCCCATGAATCCCTTCTTCGTCGGTAGGCATAATATGACCCCTTCTACGTCGGGTAAGTGGGAACAGATGATTTATTTTATCTCAACATCATGGTCACTCGATAATATCCAGTGACTGAGATGGACTAATAGATAGGATTTACGGAAATCTATCGACCACGAGTTCCAACGGTGGAATTAGTCAAACTGTGGGCTTATCAATATACGGAAATTGAGTCTTGGGATCATTTATATAATTCTTGAGGGAGATCAATTATATAAATGCATGAGTCTATGAGTTTAAATTCAATTTAATATAGACTTAAATCACAACAATGAGTTGCTTATATGGTTTTGTTTTATCTTCTTTTCAGTCTAGAACACGTTCAATTAAAACTGC
This sequence comes from Silene conica, assembly GCA_029255685.2. Taxonomy (NCBI): domain Eukaryota; kingdom Viridiplantae; phylum Streptophyta; class Magnoliopsida; order Caryophyllales; family Caryophyllaceae; genus Silene; species Silene conica. The sequence goes on along the minus strand of CM055312.2, from coordinate 71,027,539 downwards.
TGTATAACTAAATGGCTGGTGAAGACCCAATGCCAAGTGCCAAGCTAGCACGTGAATCCTGGCTAAAAGCCTTCATGGACTCCATGAAGCAGTCCACAAGACTGAGGAATGATGGGTCAAACTTCTCTGACTGGGAGGCAGCACTACGGAATGCTGCCATTGCTGACGGACAGCTCAAGTACTTAACTGAGCCCATTCCGCCATACCCAGGAACTGGAGCTAGAGCTAACGAAGTTCGCGCTCATAGCGACTTCGTCATGGAAGCGGGTGCGATAAAGAACGTACTCATCTATGCAATGGAATCCAATTTGCAAAGACTCTTCATAACCCATGGTGCAAACAAGATTTTCACCACGCTCACTAACGAATTCTCAAAGGCTCCGAGAATCGTTTCTTATGAGCATACCTGTCGCTTCTTTGAGGCGAAACTCCAGAAGGGCCAAGCGGTTAGCCCACATATTCTTCACATGATTGAAAATATCGAAAAACTGGAGGCCCTAAACTGCAAGATCAGTGAGAACATAATCGTTGATCGAATGCTTCATTCGCTTCATGATGGGTTCGCCCTCTTTAGGGCCAACTATTACATGAACGACATGTTGAATACTCCTCATGAGCTCCACTCCCTTCTCGTACAGACCGAGAAGGATCTGAAATTAAGTGGGAGCGTGAATCAAGATGTTCTCATGATTTCCAGTAAGGGTAAGGGTAAGGGTAAAGCTAAAGCTCAGGGCGACCTAACAGTAGGCAAGCCCAAGTTTAAGAAGTCAGGATTTACTAAGAGTGGGCCAGGTGAGTCGAGCAACTCACAGGGCAAAACAAAGAGCAAGGATACAAGCATGGAATGTCACCATTGCCACAAGACTGGGCATTGGAGGCGCTCATGCCCCGTGTATCGTGAGGACATTAAGGCAGGCCGTGTTACTCCTGTTGGTATGTCTTCTTCTTCTTTTATTCACATGATTGAGATTAACCATGCAAGTTACGGAACTTGGGTACTAGATACTGGTTGTGGTTCTCATCTATGTAATCATGTGCAGGGCCTCCGAAACCAAGAACCCCTAATCAAGGGTGAGGTTGACCTGCGTGTCGGGAATGGAGCACGTGTTGCTGCAATCTCGAGGGGAACATACGTAATCCAGCTTCCAAGTGGATTCGAGTTATCTTTATATAACTGTTATTATGTTCCTTGTTTGTCCAAAAACATTATTTCAGTTTCTGCGCTTGACAAACTCGGTTTTTCATTTGTAATAGAGAATAATAGCTGTATTTTCTCCTTACACAATATGATTTATGGCAAGGCAGTTTCCATGAATGGAATTTATGTTTTAGATCAAACCACCGAAATATTACATGTGAATAATAAGAAATTAAAGGTAGGTGACAAAGATCAAACTTACATATGGCATTGTCGTATGGGACACATAAATGAGAAACGCGTGAAACAGCTCATACAGAATGGAGCTATCTCGCCCTTTGATTTCGAATCATATGGCACGTGTGAATCATGTCTCATCGGTAAGATGACTCGTATTTCCTTCAAAGGTGTTGGAATGCGCGCTGCCGACCTATTAGGACTCATACATACGGACGTATGTGGCCCTATGTCGATCAACGCACGAGAAGGCTATAGGTATTTCATCACTTTCACGGATGATTTGAGTAGATATGGCTATGTCTACTTAATGAAGCACAAAAGTGAATCCTTTGATAAGTTCAAAGAATACCAGAATCGGGTACAGAACCAGCTGGGAAGAAAGATTAAAGCACTACGTTCTGATCGTGGTGGTGAGTATCTTTCACACGAGTTTGATCAACACCTTAAAGACTGTGGCATCGTGCTACAGTTGACTCCACCTGGAACACCACAATTAAATGGTGTGTCCGAACGGAGAAATCGAACTCTACTCGATATGGTTCGATCCATGATGAGTCACACCGTTGTGCCTGATTCATTGTGGGGCTATGCTCTTTTGTCGGCCGCTCTAATACTTAACCGAAGTCCGTCTAAAGCTGTTGACAAGACTCCATTCGAATTATGGAAGGGAACGGTCCCTAACTTGTCCTTTATTCGGGTTTGGGGCTGCGAGGCTTATGTCAAGTGGAGACACGAGGATAAGCTCGGCCCGCGATCGGTCAAGACATACTTTATAGGTTATCCAAAGGGAACTTTTGGTCATTATTTCTACTCACCAACCGAACAACGTGTTTTTGTTGTGGCTAGTGCGACGTTCTTAGAGAAAGAATTTCTCGCGAACAAGTCGAGTAATAGAACCTTCGAGTTATCGGAGGTTCAAGAACCAACTGCCGAGCAACCATTGGAGGAAACAGTTCCTTCAACCGAGGCTGCGGTAGATATTCCTGAGGAACCTAGGAGGTCGGGAAGAGTCTCTATTCCTCCGGACAGATACATTGGTATGGTCGAGGAACATGATACAGATGACGTCTTACTCCTAGAGGGTAATGAACCCACAACCTATAAAGGTGCCATGACCAGTTCTGACTCAAAGTTATGGCTAGAAGCCATGCAATCCGAGATGGACTCCATGTATTAGAACAACGTGTGGGATCTTGTGGACCTACCTGCAAAGGTACGTCCCCTTCAATGCAAATGGCTTTACAAGATAAAGCATGCCGTGGAAGGACAACAAGATATCCACAAGGCTAGACTAGTTGCTAAAGGTTTCACTCAAGTGCCAGGCTTGCATTATGATGAGATCTTTGCACCCGTAGTCATGCTACGTTCCATTCGGATTATCTTAGCGATCGCCGCATTTCATGATTATGAAATATGGCAAATGGACGTTAAAACCGCCTTCTTAAACGGTTATTTGGAGGAAGAGTTGTACATGGTACAACCCGAGGGTTTTATCGATCCAGCACATCCTAAGAAAGTTTGCAAGCTTAAGCGTTCCATCTATGGACTTAAGCAAGCATCGCGGAGTTGGAATCATCGCTTCGACCAAGTGATAAAAGAGAATGGGTTCATTCGATCAGTCGAGGAACCATGTCTCTATATCAAGTCGAGTGGGAGCAAGATTGTATTCCTAGTACTGTATGTCGACGACATACTCTTGATTGGGAATGACATACCTCTCCTATCTTCGGTTAAAGCATGGTTGAAAAACCATTTCCAGATGAAAGATCTGGGAGAGGCACAAAAAAAAAAATTTTGGGCATCCGTATCTACAGGGATAGATCACGACGGATGTTGTCTCAGTCAGGAGTCTTACATAGATAAGATTCTAGAGAGATTCAACATGACGAACTCCAAGAAGGGGTTCCTCCCTATGACTCCTGGGCTTCACTTGAGCAAGACTCAAGAAGCTAAGTCACTGGAAGAGAAAGAGCGCATGAGTCGGATTCCTTATGCTTCGGCAATAGGATCGATCATGTATGCCATGATATGCACACGTCCTGACGTTGCATATGCATTGAGTATGACAAGTCGATTCCAAGCTCATCCAGGTGAACAACACTGGATGGCCGTGAAAAACATTCTTAAGTACCTACGGAGGACTAAAGATTGGGGATTGACTTACGGAGGCGACTCGACGCTCTGCGCCACGGGTTACGCAGATGCTAGCTTCCAAACGGATCGAGATGACTCGAAATCTCAGTCTGGATTCGTTTTTACTCTTAATGGCGCTGCTGTCAGCTGGAAAAGTTCTAAACAGAATGTTACAGCAGATTCTACGACTGAGTCCGCGTAAAAGAAGATATTCATTGATAAGATCGCTACGGATGACAACATAGCTGATCCTCTCACTAAAGCACTACCACGTGATAAGCATGAAGGGCACATTCATTCCATGGGAATTAGATGTGTTCCTAAGTTGTAGTACTCCTTTATGAATTCATGTAATAATTCATTTTCTCGTGTACTCTATTCAACCTTATTGTTATGATATAAAATGTTTTGTTTTTCATGTGGAATTGTACGCCAATTTTGAACACCACAAAGTGAACTGATTAACATTACATCGTTTTGGTCCTTGATTACCCACTTGAGCTGATAACTCAGGTAATCATTTTGTGACGTTGGTTGATGGTGGGTTCAACGAGCCATAAGTCACGTGGATGACTGACCAATCACAAAGGCGAGTTATACGGATATCTCGTAGGACACCCCGTGACAACGTTATGGAGTCCTAAATGTTTTATAACATTGGGTGCCTGGTCGTGGATAGGACCTCCATAGTGTTCCTTAGAGTCGAGTCTTTTGACCTTCAACTGTCTCTTGAGATTAAGACAGATTTTGGGTAACTTTGGTTTCTTTCCCACGGTCACCGTAACAGGGGCCAAGAGGATTTTTTCTGGGTTATTTCATGCTGGGCGATATCGGCAGGATTCGAGTTGAGGGAAATATCCAAACCCTTATCAGGATTTTATCATTTCTCAGGGCCACTCGAGGAGTAGTAACTGAAATGCATGGCCATGCTCGAATACAGATTCGTTTTATCAGTTAAGTTACTCTCTAGTCGGGGAAACCACTCTTGATACAGATCGCTTGTGAGATACGACCTTTGCGAATGCGGATTTGCAAATTGTCTTACATTGAGTGGGGGAAATTTTAAAAGGATATGAGATTCGGTTATCGCACCTACACTTGTACGGACAAGTGGGAGTTTGTTGGAGCTTGTGTCCTCCACATGTAATGTGATAACGTCATTGCACATACCCTTGTACGGACAAGTGGGAGATTGTTGGGGCTGGTGTCCTTGACAATTAAGTACAATGACTTATTAAATCTCTTTAAGGATCACAAGGGCATACTTTTGTATTATTACCAGTTGATCCACGTTTATCAATAACGGTTGGCTTGCTAGATAAGTTTGACGTTATTGTCATACGGATGGCGGTGATCAACAGGTCCCTATACGTCACACCTATAGGACACGTTTGAGAGATGTGAAGGTATGAAAATACAATCACATTTATGCCGGATATGACTAAACAGTTAGTCAGAGGTATTGACTATTAAATTAGTCAATAAGATGTTGAGATTATTATTTAATACGGATTAAATAATTTTAGCTAATACGGATTGCATGATTAATTCGTAAAATTAAATATAAACGGTTATATTTAATTAAATATTGTATTCGCGTATTAATATAAAGAGTTATATTAATTTGGGTAATTATACAATATCGTAATTTTATCAGACCATTATTAATACATCGACTGCATTAATATCTGATAACATGCATACGATTTATAAACAAAACCCGCGAATAAAGTTTAGCTAAATGGGTCGAATCACAAATTAGAATAAGGTAAGAGTGGAAAGCCCACTCCTACCCTATTGGAAATTTCGGCCAAAAGAGCTACATAAGGAGGAGGACCCTTCTTATGTCAGGGACTCTTGTTTTCACTGTTTAAACAAATCTCAAGGAAAAATTAGGGTTTTGAGAGCTTTCTTCTCCCAAAACCTCAGATCTCACATCTAAAACCTAAATAGCTCTCCCAATATTGCAAGGCAGTTGGAGAGGATTTCTAGCACACGTGGCCACGTCTCATTCTAAGTCTTGGGTGCAAGTTATAGGAGGGAATTTGTGTTAATTCCTGTTCTTAGGCCTTTCGCACAAGGACCAAAGGTTGATTTCTTTTTCATGCTTTTTATTAACTTATGACTATAATCACAATTGTATGTTTCATTATAATCCTGCAAGTTTGGGGCGAATACATGATTTATTCCCCACATAAAATGCATACCTCCATCACTAATGACAACCCTAGGGACACCATAACGAGGAAATATGATTTTCTTAAACAATTTAAGAACAGCTTTTGCATCACAATGAGGAGTAGCAATAGCTTCAACCCACTTAGAAACATAATCAACAGCTACAAGAATATACCTGTTACCTTGACTACTGGGAAAAGGTCCTTGATAATCAATGCCCCAAACATCAAAAATCTCTACCTCTAAAATACCAACCTGCGGCATCTCATGTCTTTTTGAGACATTCCCAGTTCTTTGACAGATATCACAACTACCTACAAAATTCCTACAGTCAGCATGCAAAGTAGGCCAATAAAAACCAGATTGTAATACCTTGGCCACGGTCCTAGATGGACCGTGGTGACCACCATACGCAGAAAAGTGACATGCTTCCAGAATGTCCTTCACCTCCCACTGGGGGACGCATCTCCGGATAAGTCCATCTCCGCATTCCTTGAAAACATAGGGGTCATCCCAAAAATACTGTTTTGCATCAAACATAAATCTCTTCTTTTGTTGCCATGACAACTCAGGAGAGATTTTACCTGTGACAGCAAAATTAGCATAATCAGCATACCAAGGAGGGGAATAAGAACTTGAACTATTAATGACAAATAAACTCTCATCAGGAAATGAATCATCAATAGGTAAAGAGTCTTCCCCATCAGTCAACTGAAGACGAGATAGGTGGTCAGCTACCACATTCTCCGCGCCTTTCTTGTCCCTAATCTCAATGTCAAACTCTTGGAGAAGGAGTATCCACCTTAAAAGCCTTGGCGTTGAATCTTTCTTCTGGAAGAGACCCTTCAAAGCTGCATGGTCAGTGTAAACAATTACCTTATTACCTACCAAATAGGACCTGAATTTCTCTAAGGCAAAGATCACAGCTAGCATCTCCTTCTCAGTGGTGAAATAGTTGACTTGAGTCTCATCTAGGGTGCGGCTCGCATAGTATATAGCATTAAGAGCCTTGTTCTTTCTTTGGCCAAGCACAGCACCTAGAGCATAATCACTAGCATCGCACATGATCTCAAATGGGAGATCCCAATCTGGTGGCTGGATGATTGGTGCTGAGACCAAAGCTTCCTTCAACCTGTTAAAAGCTGAAAGGAACTCATCATTAAATCAAAGACAACATCCTTAAGGAGCAATTGTGTAAGTGGTTTAGCAATTTTAGAAAAGTCCTTAACGAAACGCCGGTAAAAACCTGCATGTCCTAAGAAACTTCTCACCCCCTTAACATTAACAGGAGGGGGTAATTGCTCAATCACCTGCACTTTTGCTTTATCTACATGTATACCTTTATCAGATATTAGATGCCCTAACACTACCCCCTCAGTAACCATAAACTGACACTTTTCCCAGTTTAAGACAAGGTTTACATCAATACATCGCTGCAAGACTTTATCAAGATTAGCTAAGCACTGATCAAACGCATTACCATAAACAGAAAAATCATCCATAAATACCTCCATGATGTTTTCTATAAAGTCATAAAAAATACCGATCATACACCTTTGAAAGGTAGCAAGAGCATTACATAACCCAAAAGGCATTCTGCGGTATGCAAAAACACCTTGTGGGCATGTAAAAGTAGTCTTACTCTGATCATCAGGATGGATGGGAATCTGGAAACAACCTAAATAACCATCTAGAAAATAGAAGAATTTATTAGAAGCAAGTCTTTTAGTCATTTGGTCAACAAAAGGAAGGGGGAAATGGTCCTTCTTGGTGGCGGCATTTAACTGTCTATAATCTATGCACATCCGCCACCCTGTTACTACTCTAGTGGGTATTAATTCATTTTTATCATTTTTAACCACTGTGGTTCCTCCTTCTTAGGAACCACCTGAACTGGGCTAACCCACTTGGAGTTGCCAACTGAATAGATGATACCTGCATCAAGAAGTTTCATTACCTCAGCCATAACCACCTCCTGCATCTTAGGATTCAACTTACATTGACCCTGTCTATAGGGCTTATGCCCTTCCTCTAGCTCTATCCTATGCATGCAAACATCAGGACTGATGCCCTTAATGTCATCCAAAGAATAACCTAAAGCTTTCTTATTCTTTTTGAGAATAGTCATTAAGGCAGAAAGTTGGTCAGGGTTGAGTTTAGAACTAACAATTGCAGGGTATTGTTCAATATCATCTAGGAAAACATATTTAAGATTAGGAGGAAGTGGCTTACGCTCTGGTACCTTTACCTCAACGGCCTGAACAGAATCAGTACTAATGGAATAACACATGTTTACCATATTAGCATTAGCCAAGCTTATGAGCTTCTCATCTTCTTCCTCAGTAAGCTCATATTTCTCTATCTCTGCTTCCCTCATATCCAGCTCTTCAGCATCCTCAGCTAGATTACCTGCACACTTATCCAAAATTGTCAAATCATTTAAGGGATCCTTGGTCAAAGATTCCCTCCAGTTATGGATAACATTCCTGTCTATAATATCAATGGAGCAACAAGTATCATCAGTAAGAGTAGTTGCCTTATGGGCAAGACTAAACTCGATAGTGTCATCTCCAATCTCTAAGGTAATGATCCCGCGTTTGACATCTATTACAGCGCCAACTGTGTGTAAAAATGGCCTACCTAAGATAATAGGTATTTGACTATCCTCAACAATGTCTAAAACAACAAAATCAATAGGAATAAAGAACTTTCCCACTCTAACTGGGACTTCCTCTAAGACCCCTAATGGTCTTTGGGTTGATCTATCAGCCATCTGTAGGGTAATATTGGTGACTTTAAGTCTACCTAAGTTAAGTCTTTCACAAACAGAATAAGGCATAACACTGACACTAGCCCCTAGATCACAAAGGGCTTTCCCTATAACATGATCACCTATAGTGCAAGAGATAGAAAAACTACCTGGGTCTTTCAACTTGGGTGCTATACTATTTTGTGAAAGAACATAACATTCCTCCACAAAAGCAACAACACCTTCGTCTTGAAAATTTCTCTTACGACTCAAGATATCTTTCATAAATTTAGCATAAGAAGGTACCTGGGTAATTAGGTCAGTGAAAGGGATGGTTACCTCAAGATTCTTCACCATCTCCAAAAACTTACCGAATTTCCGATCCTCTTTGGAATTCTTCAATCGTTCGGGATACGGAACGGTAACACTAGCCGTAGGATCAGCAACCTTTGGCTTTTTCAGTTGTAGAATCTCGGTGAGGTCTTGAATTAAGGAAGGATCCAACGAATCAGGATTAGGAATCGCAATCTGCTCAGGAACTCTGTTCGGTCGACCTGGTATAGCGGTCGGTCGACCAGACGCTGTATTATCGGAATTTTTTAGTTTTGCAGAAACTGATCTCACGTCAGGTGTCGAGGTCGGTCGACCTGTTGTTGTGGTCGGTCGACCTCCTGACCTGTGTACGATATCAATTTCTTCCTCCTGAACTTTGGTAGAATCATCCTTTGGGGTGGGTCCCTCATAAGCACGACTACTCCTAAGATTTATAGCATTTAATGTCTCCATGGAACTCTCACAATCGACCGGTGAGCTAGCAATCTGATTAGCAGCTAAGATTGCTAATTGGCTTCCAAAAGTCTTCATAGAAGCCACTTGAGCCTTTTCCATTTCCAAAACTTGTTTCATTAGAGTATTAAAAAGTTCTCTCAACTCCTCAGTCTCACCCGTGTTGTCAACCGTAGTAACTAGGTTCGCACTTTCAAGCTTCAGCTGGGTTGCCTCAAGCTTTTCAAAACGGGCTTTAACGGTTGTCTCAAGGGCTAAAACTCTATCCATCTCCACATTCAACCTTCGCGAATTCCCACGTGAAATCCCGAATTCGGCCCTATGCACCGCCATGTCTTCAATGGTGTTCCAACCCTTCATATGGTTGATATTGTTCTGGAATCTTCCATTAGCGGCCGCATCAAGAATTACCTTATAATCATCGTAGAGAGGGTTGTAAAACTGGCTACACAAGTACCATTGAGGAAAACCATGGTGAGGGATAGAACGGACCAATTTCTTGAACCGACTCCATGCTTCACAAAATTCTTCATCCGGTCCTTGTTGAAAGTTAGTAATTTGGCTTCTCAAGTGTAAAACCCCTCGCGAAAGCGAAAATTTAAAACACACAAAGTACTAAAAATGCAGCGGAATTAAAACCTTTTAACAAACTAAACATGCGAGGCGCTTTAACAACTAAACAGGCGGAAGATAAAACATAGATAAGTATAAGTAAATACTATACAAAAGCAGCCCGGGATAGCATATCCCTACAGGCACAAAATACGGAAAACATAAAACTAAGGTCTAGCTAACGAATGGGTAAAGTCATCGATGAAGGATCATCGCTCGCTAGCCTCAACGTAACCCCCTGCAAACAACATCAAGTACCTACACACACACAACATGTGCGCCACAGTCAGTGGGGAGTGACTATAGCTCTCATAGCCACCTAATGTCATACAACACAGAACATGAAATTACAAGTACAATACTCCAACATAAACAATCATGTGAAGCATTTATATCAACATCTCAAACTCCTATCATCATGCAAATACTATGCAAAGGCTCTCAACCAACTTCGGAAACTATTTGGAAGGAGAGCCGATTTCCCTTCCGGTTGCCCGGCCGGGGGGTCTTTCAATCCAAACCATTTACGAAACCAATTGAAGAGTCATCCAATGCCTTGGATGAACAATCCTTAAAACAAGGAACTCAACTCATTAATATTAACATCAATATCTGACACTGTACCAACACTAGGCAAGCAGATAAATACAGCAAGTATAAGGTTCAGCGGTCAACTTAAGACATAACCTAAATACCAAAATCATATTCACAAGTATAAAGGTTCATAGGCGACATCTTAACGCATAACCTAGATATCATCATTCAGCAAGTATATAACACCGTACCCCTACTCAGGCAAGTATATACCAATCAATACAAACACGCGAACCACCCACGGAGGGGTTCGACCACAGAACACTGAACCACCCACGGAGGGGTTCAACACGAAGAAAGACAGAACCACCCACGGAGGGGTTCGTCAGGAAGGCAGAACCACCCACGTAGGGGTTCGCATGAAGGAATCAGAACCACCCACGGAGGGGTTCGACACGGAGGAAGCAGAACCACCCACGGAGGGGTTCGCACGGAGAAGACAGAACCACCCACGGACGGGTTCGTCCGAAGAAAGCAGAACCACCCACGGAGGGGTTCGCACGAAGAAGACAGAACCACCCACGGAGGGGTTCGTCCGGAACGAACACAATGAACCACCCACGAAGGGGTTCAACAACCAAATCTCCCAAGGAGGCTATTCAATAGACCACAATCAATTCTTTAAATACATCAATCAACACTTAATTGACCCCGGGAACTAAGACGAGGGAGAGCCGGTTTCCCTTTCGGTTGCCCGACCGGGGGGGGGGGGTCTCTATCCTCACTCCATTCCCGAACCCAATATAGTGTCGCCCGTACTCCGGGGACTCTAAACATGCATACGAAGCAGACGGAAAAAGAATCAATGCAATCCGACTTGAAAATCAAAAGTTATTAAACAAATAACACAATCAGGGGCTCTCAGCCGGTTGGCCACAGGCGGCCGGTCAACCGGCTGAGAGTCCTTTACTCTCTAGCCGACAACATGCAAAAACAACATGAAAGGTCTCCCAGCCGGCCGGCCGGCCGCCGGTCCACCGGCTGGGGAACCCTTCTTCCTTCTTCGCAAAAACACAACAACTTCAATAAGGGCTCCCAGCCGGCCGGCCGGCTGCCGGTCCACCGGCTGAGGACCCTTTCCCAAAAATTTTCGAAACAAACAACACATTACAAGGGGACTCTGAGCCGGCTGGTCGGCCGCCGGTCGGCCGACCGGCTCAGAGCCTCTGATCGAAATTTCGCCATTTCCGACATACAAAACTATTCCCAAATCCTTTCCAATTCTTCTCATACATGGTTCTAAGCATTAATTCAACATTCCCAGCATGTTTACTGATAAGGCTAAAGTCGTATCACCTTAATCAAAGTAAAACTATCTCAATACTAACAGAATAGCTAGTGGTAAGACAGGTATCGAATCCACAGGGAGGCGGTAATAAACGGTTTGCTAATGGTAATTAAGTCTAAAAGTAACAGTTTTACGGGGTTTTGGTTTGTTTGTTTTGACTAGTAACTAAAAACGATTGAAATAAAGGATGTGTAACAGAGATATTAAGAGTCTAGGAATTCCGGGTCACCAAGTATATTTTATTGGGATTCTTAATTAATCACTAGTTCAATCGGATTATTCAAGGTCACAAGATTGGTCAATACTATTGTGTTCTTTAGGTTAAAAACTAACATGCGATCGCTATTATTAGAATCAACCTATTTGATTATCGCAGCCTATATCAATTCTAACCCGATCGGTGAAAGAACTAATTTGCTACACTAATTATCAATTCAGGCCTAAATCAATTAATTAGAAAAAGAACAATAATCAAACAACAATCCATGCGATTTTACTAGCAATCAATTAACATTCCCTTTTTAATATACCGAATTGCGAAAGATCGTCGACGTTTTGCGAAAAATCGTCGACGTAATTCATTAAAAAGACTAACCTTGCCCTTAGCCCTTACCACAATTCCTCTCAAATTCAAAACCCACCAAAACCCTCACCCACCTACAACCACCACGCACCTGCCGCACCACCACGCACCTGCCGCACCACCACGACCGCACCACCACGCCGACCGCACCACCACCGACGAACCACCAGTTTTAAGTAGACTTGTTAGTCTTAATTAGAGTTTTATTATGTTATTGTTGTTATTGTTAATGTTAATTAAGTTAGATTTGTTAGTTGTAATGTTAATTGTTAATGTTTTTGGTGTTTTTGTTATTTTTTTCAAAAATCGATTCATAATTTGTGTTATTGTTTGTTCTTGTTGTTCTTGTTAGTTCTAATTAGGTGTAATGTTGTTGTTAGTAATGTTGTTGTCAGTATTGTTGTTGTTGCATTAGATAGAATCGAAAGGCGAAAAGAACCCAAAAAAATCGGATTGAGGGAGGAGTAGGACGTGCGAAAATCACGTCCTACAATGGTGAGGACGTGTGGTGTAGACGTCTAGGTGGGGGGGGAGACGTGTGGGATAGACGTTGGGGCATGGGTAGGACGTGTAAACCACACGTTGGGGCTTGGGGAGGACGTGTATACTACACGTTGGGGCTTGGGGAGGACGTGTATACTACACGTTGGTTGTTGGCTTGGACGTGAATTTCGCACGTCCATGGTGGTGTTGGACGTGTGATTCTCACGTCTCTAACCGTATGTTTTCAATTTTAATTCTTTTAATGTATTTGTTTTCAGGAATGGCAAACATGCCGTTGAACGATGAAACTTGGCTTTCACAACGGATTGCAGAAGCTGAGACAGATCTCGCAAGCCCTGCTGCGCAAAACCTGATGGTGAAAGAGTCTCTTGAACATCAACGCGACTACTGGATCAAGAGGCGTGACGCAGTCCGGTTAGTTAACGAAGCTGCTAGTTCGTACCCTCGACGTCCTGACACTCGCCGCCTTGCTGAAGCGAGAAACATGATACGTCTTGAACCCCCGGTCTTATCTCAACAGGCGATGCATGTGTATTGCAAGATTATGGATGTTATTAGAATGTATGAAGAGAATCACCCCGACGTTAGCGGTTATCCTGAGATGCGTGGTTGGTGGGAGTTTGAGAAGATATTTTTAAAGATAACCGGGGTTATCCCTCCGTATTTTTCGTTTTGGGCCAATGAGGTCTGAAGGATAGGTTGTATTAGTTAACATTTAAATCGCTTTGTTTGTTTGAACGTTTTTAATTTGATAACTTTTATCTATGCAATTTGTTTCACAATGAAATCGCGATTTTAGTGAACATGAAAATCATTCGAAAAACGGTAACATTTTGAATATTACAACCTAAAGAATACAAATAAATCTCAACCTAAATAAGACAAATATATCACAAACTAAAGTTTACAACCCAAAGAATACAAATAAATCTCAACCCGGGGGAGGCTGTCTTCGGCGCCGAGGAGTCCGAGGTGTTGTTCCCATCAAAGTATGCCATCGTTCGATGTTCGACGTGTACAAATCGGCATAATGTGCAACTGCAGGTTCTCTTGCCCACGCCCAACAAAGATCGATCGGTGGCATGGGTGCTTCGCTCAGTGGGCCACTGTAGTGCAATCTCATCCAATGGTCATGGTAGTGTACGATCCACATGACACCGTAAGGCCTCGACTCGTGACCCGTGGCCCTCAGCGGTAAGAATGTATAACAATTCCAACTCCTGACTCCGCCGTGGACGTACTGGCCGATACAACAAATAGTCCAGTTAAACAATGACGCAAAGACAGGCAAATACTCGGAAGACATCCAATGATGTTCACCGCAACCCCCGCTACCCGTAAACTCGATAGCCCTCAAGGTATCATCCCATCTGCTCAAAAGCGGAGGCGTGCGAGGAGACTCATCAAACACTGTCTTGTACACATCGTTTCCCTGAAGCTCTCTAAGGCACCACGCTCTCATGACCAAATGGTCCTGTTCTCGACCCCGGGCGGCATGCGATAGCACCCTATAACCACAATGACCATCAGCAACAACATCAGCCCAACCATCAAAGTGTGCCCATAAGCCTTGGGGGACTGCATATTTTTTTGCCCAAGAACACAAAGGTCCGGTTGTGTAACCGACCTCCAATGGTGCACCAACAGGTCCATCTCCAAAAGAAGATACCGTACTGACAGAAGTTGTTGTCGAAGGGGTGGAACAAAACTTGGCATATCTACGGTTAGCATGCTCAAAAGCGGACTTGTTCCGAGTAGTGGAACCCCTCGGTCTCCCCTTAGGGTTTTCTCGAACCTCAGGTGGACGAATATCTTCATCTGCCGGGTGGAGACCATCTCTAAGTTTCTCAATGATTACCCGTCTCTTCGCCGGATCGACCCCTCTAGCCTGCTCTATAAGAGCATCAAACTCATCATCATCGGTCTTCGGCCTATATTCGGGACTGTCGTACACCAAAGTCCTCCAAAACAAGTGCACATCCTCAACGTGGAGCCTCCTATGGTTTCTTTGCATCAGAATCATAATGCAGGCACAAGGCAACCCGTGTGTAATCTGTATCGCACATCCACAATTCTTTTCAAGCCCGTTTCCCAGCTCAATCCCTCTCCTAAACTCATCTTCCAGTAACCTAATGGCTTTGATAGACACATGATTTCGCAATAAGGAGAAAAAGGGTCCAGCACTTACAGAGTTGATCAACGACGTCTGTAACTCATGTCGAATCTTGGAGTGTTGAGCTTCAAGCATGCCGTGAATACGAGTCCACATAGTGTCGAGGTTTAAGTTTTGACTCTTCAACCAAGCTTTAAGGAGGGCGTGACACGACTCTACCCGGGAAGTGGCCGTGTTACCGAGATGAAAGTATTCGTTCGTATAGAAAACAACGAACTTCTTCTTGTAATGCGCCCATGTTCTCTGAACATAAGCAGACAACTCCACCCAAGTTTCAGAAAAGGCTTCCCATGCTCTCCGAAACTCACTTTGTGTGCTTGCATTGATGACCCGGTACCAACCCGTTTCCTTACTATGCAATATCATGTCTTTGTACATCATCATCTTTCTTGAATTTTTTACTCTGGTCTCAATGGCTCTGTTCACATGCCAACGACACAAAATGTGAGAAGTGTCCGGATAGAGGTCCTCAATAGCCCGGATCAAGCCCAACTCTCGGTCAGTGACAAGAGTAGGCATAGGTGACGCCCCCAGAAGCAGCTCCTCTAATCTCCGCAACATCCACCCATAAGATGTATCATTTTCAGACGGAAGGAGAACGGTGGCAATTAAGAAGGAGGATCCGACCGGTGTAACGCCAACTATCTCAATAAGTGCAATCTTCATAACATTGGTCGAGTAGGTGGCGTCGATAAGAGCGACATATGGGTAAGCACGGAATAGTTTGACGGATTCCGGATGACACATAAACACATGAGTCAACTCTTTCGTATCGGGGTCTGATTCGTGCCACTCCACATATTGGGCAGCAACTGCTACGGCCAACAGTTGTTGAGCGGGATTCCTACTTTCTCTCAACTCGCGCCGAACCTTGTTCGACTCGCTATAAATTTGGGTGCTACTTGGTTGGGGTTTTTCCGGGGTCCTTTTATGAAGAGCGTTCTTGATATCCCTCGGCGAAATATTAGCCCGGACTTGTTGCCTCACAAATTCTTTCTCTTCGGCATCCAAGCGGGCAAAATGTCTATCCCCATCTTTATAGGTCGCTAGTTCGTGGTTGTGCATACCCCCGTCAGTCGAAGTAATTACGTACCAAGCAATCGTGGGATCCCCATCATCGAAATGAGCGTAGTTCTGCACCGCTCGAATCCTAAACTCACATCCGCACTTAGCCGACCGTCTCTTCGTAGACTTCCCCGGATTCTCAGGATCGATCTTCTTTTTGGTTCGCCCGTACCTTGAACAACGGAAGTACGACCCAAGCAACTCCGGTTCTTTGCGATTTTTCGACCCATTTGATGCCTTCACTAAGGCGAAACCATTATCCATAGCAATTTTTTGAGCCCAGTCAAACGCCCCATCCCGACTTTCGAAAGATATATCCGTCTCAAAAAATCGGTTGTAATCAACCCCATTTCCACCAAATTTCTCAAACGAATCCTGTTAATACGCAAAATTGGTAAGGATTATATTAAAAAATATTAAAAACCACTTAATTTTTGTTAAAAACTGAGTAAAAATAACGGAAAGTAAAGGTCTTGTAAACCACACGTCCATGCACGGTATGGACGTGAATAGTGCACGTCCATACCATGCATGGACGTGTACTATTCACGTCCAGGCACGGTATGGACGTGCACTATTCACGTCCAGACCGTGCATGGACGTCCAGGATTAACGTCCATGCACGGTCTGGACGTGAATAGTGCACGTCCATACCGTGCCTGGACGTGAATAGTACACGTCCATGCATGGTATGGACGTGCACTATTCACGTCCATACCGTGCATGGACGTGTGATTTGGCCGTCCTCTCCACGCGAGGACGGCCATTTTTCAAGTCTATTGCAAAAATACGATTGAGTTTACGTAATCTAATTCTATGGCTTCTACGACTAATTCAACCTAATTTCTACTAAAGGGCTTAAACATGTAATTCAACAAAAATTAATTGAAAAAAAAAATTAAGATTTTTGGATTTTAATTACTTACCGATGAATCGTTGTCGTCGTTTGACATGGAATCGTTGTCGTTGTTTAATGTTGTTGATCGATGTTGAAACCGTTTTTTTTGGATTTTATGTTGTTTTTGTTGAAAGAGTTTCAGAGAAAATAATGTAGAGAGATAAAGTGAAAAGGGCAACCTATGTCTTTTTTATAGAAAACGCCGACGATTTTTCGCAAAACGCCGACGACCTTTCGCAACCCCCAATATACTTGGATCCCCTTCATCCTAGATTAAGAAATTAGCTACACATATTGAATCTAATAACAATAACAATAAAGAGGATTGAAAACATGATTGAAGATGATAAATAACAACAAGGAATAAAAAGCATAAAAACTTGAATGAATTAAATTGAACAAGAAATAGTAATACCGTAGTAATTAGCAAGGAAAGATTAAGAACAAAGTATGAATTAATCCGGAAAATGATGATGAGAAAAGCTAGATCTAAAGTAGTGTGTTGAATAAAAAGTAAGAAAAACTAGGTTATCGAGCCCTTATTTATAAAAAAAATAAGGAAAGTCGAAATAAGGAAAAAGCGGAAATAAATTCCTGCGACGGGTTCCTCGATCGAGGACGTCACTCCCTCGATCGTGGACCCCCCCTCGATCGAGGACATCACTCCCTCGATCGAGGGTCTTCGTCAAATGGCCTTTTTCAGCTCTTTTCTTCCTCGATTCTTCTCCAAACTTCCTAGAATCTCTTGGGATCCCCTTGTACTCCGCCTTGTCGACTCTCGTGACGCCTTAGTACACCAACTTGTTCCGCAAATGCGCTCATCCTGCATTAAAACATAAAAAGGCGGAAGTATCGACAATCTCACTGAAACGGCATATAAAATGTCATATAATATCACAAACCGTCTCAAAAACATCTAAGGGGAAGCATAAAAGTGTATGTAAATATGACTCATCAAACTCCCCCAAACCGACTCTTTGCTTGTCCTCAAGCAAAGTAAACTAAAAGAAGACCCATAAAAACAAACGGTGAATAGCTAACTCAGAGCCAATGCTAATGAAATAAATCCCAAGCTATGAATGTAACTAAGTGATGACTAAAAAGAGAAAACTCAGCTCATATTCCAAGATGACAACGATGTAGACAAGCCAATTACCTTTCAATCTTGCAAGAAAAATTAGCCGGATTCTCACGGATTCGCTCAAGCACTCATAAGGGGTGAAATATATGTGAGATAGAAAGAAATAAGACACTCACTCAACTTATGAAACATGCATGCAATCTAATGTGATAGAGATTTCCCCAACTAAAATGCAATCATAATGTAGACAAAAGTACATGTATCAAGGACAATAAGGATGGCAAATGGGCAAAGGTATAGAAATGGTTTGTGCCGAAGCACGTTATGGATATGTGGGGCTAAGACGGTAGTCGCAGCATTAAACCAAAACCAATTCTATAATAAGTATCACAATTCATCCCAATCTAGAGAAATTATCTCAATATTACAACATATGAGAGTCAACAAACTACCCTCCAAAGATGCATTAGACTCTAGTAATCATCCTTTCGATCTCTTAACAAAATCAAATGAAGCGTATATATTTTTTTTTTTTTTTTTTTTTTTCATTTTTTCTTTTCTTTTTCATTTTCTGCTTCATACATTTTTCTTCTTTTTCCATCATAAGAGATACAACATAATTGCTCAAAAAATTTCTACTACACCCACAAGTGACAAAATAATTCTCTATCCCAACCATAGTAGTAAGAATAAACATTGTAAACAAGCAACTGCGACTGTCCCGATAAGGTAGGCAAATTCTGGATTGTAGCTATTAGATGAGATATGAAATGGCCACAAGGTTCAAACGGGCTAACAAAAGGGTAATCTGTAAGGCTTATTTGAACGGTAAGAACCGCCTATCCACATGTACTTAGTCATATGAAAGCAATAAAAGTATCAAGAAATCAATTTCACACTTATGCAGTTTGATATTACACATTCCATGAGGAGAACTACACTCAAGCCTAAAAAACAATGAGACCGGTTTATTAATGTTCCCGGCCTAGGAAGCTCTAAAGACCTCAGAAATTAAGTAGCTTACCAACAAAATTTGTCAAATCTAATCGGCAAAAGGCAAGTCAACAACGGTGAAGGCTTGGACTATGAGCTTTGTATTCACTAATGCAAGTCAAAACAGAGTACATGACAGCTAAATGGGATTTAAAAACAGAAACAAGGGCAAATTATCATCATTGCTAGCTAAATTCACCAAGACTCGACCTAAAAGAAACTTTTTTTATTTTTATTTTTATTTTATTTTTATTTTTATTTTTTTTTACAGAAAAGAAACACACAACTGAAAATAAAAACACTCCCCCAAACCTATATGTCAAAATGTCCTCAATGTGACCCTACAGCAAAAAGATCACAATAAACCGCAGCAACCTAGAGAGGACACTACTAAAAAGACATGGAAGAGAGCAAAGAAAAACCAACAATAAAAGAAAAAAAAAAAGAAAAACAAGGAAAAATGCTACCGTCAGTAAGGTAGCGACTCCCCCAAACCAGCTGTGAAGGGGGGTAGTGACCAGCTGTCACTACTGCTAATCATCATCTACATAATCATCAATTGCTTTAAATTGTGCCTCCAAGTCTGAATCGACCTCCCTGCTGCTACCGGCTGCATCCTGGTGACTGCCACGTCCCCTACCACCACCATGAGAAGGGCCGGCCCCAAACTGACCACCAAATCCCCCGACTGGCTCATCTGGGCGAATGGGAGTATAGAAAGGTCTCCCAAGGGCACCGTAGTCGCGACTGAACTGGGTGGTAAACTCCTCTGAGGTCACACCGTACAAGTGAAATACCTGACTGTCGTCGCCAGGAATAGGTGTGTAGTAGCTAGGAGCAACACCCCTATATGGACGGTTCTCAGCAAGGCTAGTCGCCTCCATCTGCTCCCACAGTCTCCTCTGAACCAAAGCATTATTAATGCCCTCATGTAGCCGAACCTCCCTCTCAACAACAGGATCGAAAGAATAAGAAGGTGCAAATGATGCAGGTGCAAATGGTGGAGGTGCAAATGGCTGGAATGGTGCTGCAGGGCGAAAAATAGGGGCCGTAGGGTTGGCAGCCTTCCTACGAGGCTGGCGTGTCAGGGGAACCTGGTAAGTGAGCTCATCTGGAATCAAGTAAGAGACAGGCAAGGGACGTAGCTCTGACTCGTCCTCCTCAAGATGGTCTGTCTCAGGAAGTCGATCACATGGTAAATCCATCCACAAGGTACCCCGTACCTTCCACCTATATCTCCTCGCAACACAATCTATCCAATCGAGCCCATAACGCAAGTACTCTTCATCCACCGTGGGTGCCACAATATCAGTCATGGGTAAGTAAGGTGGAAGACCCTGAAAACCAGCTACTCGCCTAGCAAGGCGAGTCACTATAGCCCCACAATCTAAAGATGAGAACTTCCCTCTCATCTTATCTAAAGCCCCACAAACGACTCCCGGAGCGCTGAAAGTGAAAACCTCCTCCTTAAAAGGGTTTAGGCAGGAGGCTAAAATCAGAACTTCCATGGTCACCAGTTTACTTATGTCCTTCCTACCGTAAAGAAGACAGGAAAGTAGGCGCAGGAAAATCCTAAGAGAAGGATGTTGTACATCGTTGACAGCCATAGCTCCTACTTCCACGGAATGACCTGAAAAGAGTGAAAAGTACCGGGTGGCACGGAGCCAATTTGGAACCCCCAGCAAATCCTCCGGTTCCCCGACATCTAAACCAAGGTGCTCAGCCACTTGGTCATATGAAAGAGCATAATCGACATTAAGGAGTCGAAACTGAATCCTCCTACCCGGTATATCATGAACCAAGGAGCTTAGGAACTCAAGTGTCAGGGGACGATAAGATGATTCACACAAGGAGTACAAACCACCCAACCCCAACTGGTCAAACATGCCAAAGATGCTATCATTAAGGCCCAAGTTACCAAGTATGGTACTGTTTACGCACCTAGTAGGGTTCATTGGCCTAGCCATGAGGCGAACAAACTCGTTCCTTTGCTCAAGTGTGGCGAAGATTACCATGGGAAAATCGTCAACTGGTGGAATGCGTGGTTGACGTGGTGCCCTTTGTCGTCTTGCTCCTTGTCTATCCATCCTACAAAATTAGCATACAGAGAATTACAAACCCAATGGCAATCAAAACAAACCTGAAATTACCCAAACCCTAATCCCTAATTCGAAAATTTCGAATTTGTGACTAAAATTAGGTAATTCAAGTTGTAAATGACTATGAATCTAAATAATAAGTAGCTAATAGAAGGATTGAAGCAAGAAATAACAAACAAATAACTACAATTCTTTAATTCGAAATTTTCGACCAAACCCTAACCCCTAATTCGAAATTTTCGAATTTTTGACTAGAATTTGATGAATGAAGGTGTTATCGACTAGGAATTGTAATTATAAGTAAGTATAAGAGTGATTTGTAGCAAGAAACAACAATTTAAGGCATCAAATTAGCATAAACACACCAAACCCTAACTTTTCTTAAGATGAATAAAATCTGAAAATTAGAGTGAAAAATGAGAAATTACCTCCAAGAAAGTTGTTAGAATCTAGCAAAGATGTGATGTTGATGATGAATTAGTGAACAAATAAGCACAAAGGGGATTTGGGGATAAGAGAATTGAAGAGAAAGGGGAAAAGAGGCGAAAAAATTGAAGAGATATGAAGAATGAATTAAGTTTGGGGAAACAAAGCTGAAGAAGGCGAAAAAAACGGTCTGAACCGCCCGCCTCGATCGAGGGTTGGCGGTCCTCGATCGAGGGACCTTTAAAAATTTGGACCCCAACTTACGACATTAGGAGGAAAAATTTCAAACAGAGTTCCTCGATCGAGGACGTCACTACCTCGATCGAGGGACCTAAAATTTTCACGACCTCACTTACGCTTTAACGGAATTGAATTTTGCCAAGAGTTCCTCGATCTAGGCCACTAAAACCTCGATCTAGGGACCCTTAGCAGTACTTAACCCGTTATTCTTCAAATTCATGACTCCAAAAGCGTCGCACCCTGCAACAAAAGCTTGACAAACGCATTAAACGTAACCGAAAACTGAAATCAAAGAAACTAACACTAAACTAAGGAAACTTGAAAAAAAAAAAACGCGGGCTGCCTCCCGATAGCGCTGGTTTAAGCGGTCCCGCACGACCGTATTACCTCTAATCAAAGTTACTTTCAAAAGTGAATAGGGCAACGATTTCTACTACCCCAATGAAGGCACCTTCATGGTATAGTTTCAAGCGTTGACCATTCACTTTAAAATACTCACCCTTGTCAGTTTGCAGTGTAACTGACCCAAATTTGTTCACTTCAACAACAGTGAACGGTCCAGACCATCTACTCTTCAGTTTTCCTGGAAACAAACGCAAACGAGAATTGAATAGTAAAACTTTCTCACCAACATGAAATTCTCGTTGCAAAATGTGCTTGTCATGCCACTTTTTGGTTCGTTCTTTGGAGACTTGAGCACTATCGTAGGCATGCAATCGGAACTCATCGAGCTCGTTCAGCTTCATCAACCTCTTTTCACCCGCCAGTGAAAGGTCCATATTTAGCTCCTTTATGGCCCACATAGCTTTGTACTCCAACTCCACAGGTAAGTGGCATGATTTACCGTAGACTAGTCGGTATGGGGATGCTCCAATAGGTGTCTTGTAGGCAGTGCGGTATGCCCACAAGGTGTCATCAAGCTTCCGACTCCAATCTTTCCTGTTCTTTCTCACCACTTTCTCCAAGATCTGCTTCAACTCTCGGTTGGAAACCTCCACCTGCCCACTGGTTTGAGGATGGTATGCTAATCCTCGTCGGTGTGTAACTCCATATTTCTTCAACAAGGAGTTAAGATGATGCTCTTTGAAATGCGTTCCACCATCACTAATCACCGCGCGGGGCACTCCAAACCGTGGGAAGATGATTTTCTGAAACAACTTAATAACAGATTTAGCATCACAAGTGGGGGTGGCAATTGCCTCCACCCATTTAGAAACATAATCTACGGCTACTAAGATGTAATGGTTTCCATGAGAAGAAGGAAACGGACCTTGGTAATCAATGCCCCAAACATCAAAAATCTCCACCTCGGAGATTCCAGTTTGAGGCATCTCATGCCTTTGCGAAATATTACCTGTTCTTTGGCATGCATCACAAGAACGAACAAAACTAGTAGCATCTTTCAAGATAGTGGGCCAAAAGAAACCCGATTGCATTACCTTAGCAAAGGTCCTAGAGGGACCATGATGACCACCATAAGAAGATGAATGACAATGAGAAAGGATAGCATGTACCTCACTCTCCGGGATACACCTCCTGTAAATGCCATCAGCGCATTCTCGGAACAAGTATGGATCGTCCCAGAAATAGCGCTTCACATCGTGCATAAACTTCTTCTTTTGTTGATAGGACAAATCAGGAGGCAAAATCCCTCCCACCAAGAAGTTAGCAAAATCGGCGAACCAAGGTGTGTCGATA
The DNA here is from genome assembly GCA_029255685.2 of Silene conica. NCBI lineage: Eukaryota > Viridiplantae > Streptophyta > Magnoliopsida > Caryophyllales > Caryophyllaceae > Silene > Silene conica. The sequence goes on along the minus strand of CM055312.2, from coordinate 71,004,061 downwards.
GTGATAGCAAGGAGATGGTCATCCGGGAAAGAATCATCAATGGGTGTTGGATCTCCCTCTTCAAATCTCAAACGTGACAAGTGGTCAGCTACCACATTCTTTGCTCCTGGCTTATCTCGAATCTCCAAGTCAAACTCTTGTAGAAGCAAGATCCATCGAATTAGTCTCGGCTTGGCCTCCTTCTTTGCCAACAAGTATCTCAACGCGGCGTGATCGGTGTAAATAATAACCTTAGAACCTACCAAGTAGGCTCTAAACTTATCCAATGAGTAAACTACCGCAAGCAACTCCTTTTCAGTGGTGGCATAGTTGATCTGTGCATTATCCAAGGTCTTACTGGCATAATATATGGCATTTAAGGCTTTGTCTTTTCTTTGCCCCAAGACCGCTCCGATGGCATAGTCACTTGCATCACACATAACTTCGAAGGGTAGGGTCCAATCGGGAGATTGGATCACCGGTGCTGAAATAAGAGCTTGCTTGATCATGTCAAAAGATTTAATACACGCATCAGTCAACTCAAAAGGAGCATCCTTGTGAAGAAGCTGAGTAAGAGGTTGAGCAAGTTTAGAAAAATCTTTTATAAAACGACGATAGAATCCCGCGTGACCGAGGAAACTTCGAACGCCTTTGACATTAACCGGATACGGTAGTTTCTCAACCACCTCAACTTTTGCCTTATCCACTTGGATGCCTTTTCCAGATACCAAGTGACCAAGTACCACCCCTTCAGTAACCATGAAGTGGCACTTCTCCCAATTGAGCACAAGATGACTTTTCTCACAACGCTGCAAAACTTTGGACAAGTTTCTCAAACAAACATCAAAATCAGTACCATAAACACTGAAATCATCCATAAAGACTTCCATAATAGACTCTATGTATTCAGAAAATATGGCCATCATACAACGCTGAAAGGTAGCAGGGGCGTTGCATAAACCAAAGGGCATTCTCCTATAAGCAAATACACCATAAGGGCATGTGAAGGTAGTCTTCTCCTGATCATCAGGATGAATGGGTATTTGGAAGAAACCTGAATAGCCATCTAAGTAACAGAAATAACTATGACGTGCTAGTCTCTCTAACATCTGATCAATGTAGGGTAAGGGGAAGTGATCTTTCTTGGTAGCAACGTTAAGCTTCCTATAATCAATACACATTCTCCAGCCTGTGACAAGTCTAGTAGCAATTAACTCATTTTTGTCATTAGCAACTACTGTTGTACCTCCTTTCTTAGGTACGACTTGGACAGGACTGACCCATTTTGAATCAGAAATAGAAAAGATAATACCTGCGTCAAGCAATTTCTGAACTTCTTTTCTCACAACCTCTTGCATAGGAGGGTTCAATCGTCTCTGACCTTGCGCACTTGGTTTGTGACCTTCTTCCAGGTGAATGCGGTGCATACAAAAATCAGGACTAATACCTTGTAAATCGTCAATGCTATACCCAATGGCTTTTTTGTGTAATTTCAAGACGGTCAACAAAGCAGAAAGTTGACCTTCAGTGAGGTTAGCATTGACAATTACAGGGTTCATCTCCTTATCGTCAAGAAAAACATACTTAAGATGAGAAGGAAGAGGTTTAAGATCAGGTTTCTTTACCTCAAAAACTTTGGATGAGTTACCTAAACTTAGAACCTGTGGGTTCTTGCATTCTTCTCCCGTTAGTAGCTTCTCGACCTCAACAACCTCCCGATTCCATGAGCCTCTTTCTTCAGCTGAGGTTGTGGTTAGGACAATCTCCAGAGGGTCCCTGTTCAAACATAATGCAAAACAATCACTAGTAGTAAGATCAACTACATCAATGCTATGACACGTCTCCTCTAGCATGGGGCGCTTTAAAGCATTATGCAAGTTGAAAGTGATCTTATCATCCCCCACGGTTAGTGTTAAACTCCCCCGTTTAACATCTATGATTGCCCCCGCAGTATGAAGGAAGGGTCTACCTAAAATAATAGGCACATGGGCATCCTCAGCTATATCAAGTACAACAAAGTCAACGGGAATGAAAAACTTCCCAACTCTAACCGGTACATCCTCTAAGACACCTATGGGGTGCTTAACGGATCTATCGGCCATTTGTAAGGTCATGTTTGTGACACTCAATTGACCCATATTTAACTTTTGACAAATGGAATATGGCATAACGCTAACACTGGCCCCTAAATCGCAAAGGGCTTTATCAATTGACAAACGACCTATATGACAAGGGATAGAAAAACTCCCTGGATCCTTAAGCTTAGGAGGTGATTGACTTTGTAAAACGGCGCTGCATTCTCCAGTAAAGGCAACTGTTTCGGCTTCATTGAATGACCGCTTCCTAGTCAAAATATCCTTCATGAACTTTGCATAAGCTGGAACTTGAGTAATCAACTCCGTAAAAGGTACATTCACTTGCAAATTCTTCACGACTTCCATAAATCGACCAAATTGTTGGTCCAATTTGGTCTTATGTTGTCTATGAGGAAAGGGAAGTGAAATAGGAATGGGTTCGGGAGCTTTGGGTTTTGGGTTATCATTTTTTCCATTTTCACCGGAGGGGGACGCTCCTCGATCGAGGTCAACACCTCCTCGATCGAGGGCCTGGTCTCCTCGATCGAGGGCTTCACCTCCTCGATCGAGGGACCCCTTAGAGCGTAGCTGTGCATTTTTTTCTTTGGTTCCTCGATCTAGGACAGCAGTTCCTCGATCTAGGACCTTGGAATTTGGTCGAGAGACCACTTTCTCATGTTTTTCTTGGCTTTCCTCCGTCCCATGGGACTCATCACCCTCATCATCACTTAAAGCTAAGTTACCCCAAGCTTTGGGATGCATGTAGGGTATCTCTGGTTTCTCAAGCGGCGTTTCCGGGCCCGGATATGATGTACCACTCCTCAAATGAATTGCATGGGCTTGCTCATGAGGTTGCTTTCCTTGGGGAGGAAGTTGACCCGGTTGTTTAGAGGGATTTTGTCCCGCTAATTGAGCAACTTGAGTATCTAGCATCTTGTTATGGGCTATGAGCTCGGAAATCTGAGTAGTTTGCTTTTGTTGAATTTGCAAACTTTGCTGCAACATAGCTTTCATTTCAGCAAAATCATTGTTTGGAGCTTGTGGAGGAGCTTGCGGTGGTTGAAATTTTTGTTGACGTTGATTGTGGTACTGATTTCCTCCTTGAGGTTGTCTATTGTAACCTCCTTGTTGATTCCCCCGATTTTGAGGAATAACATAGTTCGAACTCGATGGTTGTTGAGACTGTGGATTCTGCACATTCTGATTACCCCATTGAAGGAACGGATGTTCCTTGGTCCTCTCATTGTAAAAGTTAGAATAAGGATTGCCTTGCCTATAAGATTGGAAGGCATTCACTTGTTCTAAGGTGCTCAAACACTCAGCCGCACCATGACCCTCAAGTCCACAACGAGCACAAAGTTCCTCCTGCTGATACATAGCATTAACCGTCTGCTTATTTCCCAAAGATTGTGTTGTTTGCATCTCAGCAATCTTAGCAGTAAGGGCTTCTAACTGAGCTGCAACTGCACTATCTGAGCCACTTCCTCTAGTAGCTCCCCTCGGGTTTCCATACTCGGCAGTGTGAGTAGCCATCTCCTCAATAAGCTTCCACGCGGCATCATCATTCGTGTTGTTCTGAAACCTCCCATTAGCAGAAGAATCTAGGAGGGCTCTATGGTCATCAAACAACCCGTTGTAAAACTGGTTGCAAAGGAACCACTTCTCAAAGCCATGATGGGGAACAGATCTAATCAACTTCTTGAATCGCACAAATGCCTCGTTCAAGTCCTCGGTAGGAGACTGCTTGAAACTTGTGATCTGGCTTCTCAAGTTATTGGTTTTCTGTGGAGGGAAGTATCTCTTGTAGAATACAAGAGCCAAGGAGTTCCAATCAGTGATATCAGTCATATCCAACTCTCTCAGCCATTCCGCTGCATCATCTTTCAGGGAGAAAGGAAACAAAGTTTGTTTCACCTGATCTTGAGTTACTCCTGTAATCAAAGGGATAGAACAGCAGTAAGTAACAAATTTTTCCATGTGATGAGCAGGATCCTCACCAGGTTTTCCTCCAAAGAGATTTCGCTCCACTAGATTGATGTAGGATGGTTTGATTTCAAATGTTCCTTCATCAGTACTAGGGAGCTTAAACCCCTTTGGAATAGAATCCAAGGTGGGTTCTGAATGACTTGCTAAAGTAGGCATTTTAAGAGTTGAAGTAATTTGTTCTGTTTCAAAAAATAAGGTGTCCTCGTCAAAGGACAGATTTTCTGAAGTATTTGAGCGCTCTGCGTCGCCGTCAAGTATACTCAAGCCTTCTACTTGACCAACTTCTCTGTTATGCTTTCGTCTATTCCGAAATCTCCTCTCAGGTTCTGAATTTGGTGTAAGGAGTTCAGACCTGTTCGACCTGGGCATACACGAAACTAACAAGAAAAGAATGAGAGCGGTCTCAAGGAACGGAAGTCCCTTGAGACAAAAGACAAAATTAACAAAACACAAACAGAAAATTGTTGCCTCCCCGGCAACGGCGCCAAAATTGATAAGGCTAAAGTCGTATCACCTTAATCAAAGTAAAACTATCTCAATACTAACAGAATAGCTAGTGGTAAGACAGGTATCGAATCCACAGGGAGGCGGTAATAAACGGTTTGCTAATGGTAATTAAGTCTAAAAGTAACAGTTTTACGGGGTTTTGGTTTGTTTGTTTTGACTAGTAACTAAAAACGATTGAAATAAAGGATGTGTAACAGAGATATTAAGAGTCTAGGAATTCCGGGTCACCAAGTATATTTTATTGGGATTCTTAATTAATCACTAGTTCAATCGGATTATTCAAGGTCACAAGATTGGTCAATACTATTGTGTTCTTTAGGTTAAAAACTAACATGCGATCGCTATTATTAGAATCAACCTATTTGATTATCGCAGCCTATATCAATTCTAACCCGATCGGTGAAAGAACTAATTTGCTACACTAATTATCAATTCAGGCCTAAATCAATTAATTAGAAAAAGAACAATAATCAAACAACAATCCATGCGATTTTACTAGCAATCAATTAACATTCCCTTTTTAATATACTTGGATCCCCTTCATCCTAGATTAAGAAATTAGCTACACATATTGAATCTAATAACAATAACAATAAAGAGGATTGAAAACATGATTGAAGATGATAAATAACAACAAGGAATAAAAAGCATAAAAACTTGAATGAATTAAATTGAACAAGAAATAGTAATACCGTAGTAATTAGCAAGGAAAGATTAAGAACAAAGTATGAATTAATCCGGAAAATGATGATGAGAAAAGCTAGATCTAAAGTAGTGTGTTGAATAAAAAGTAAGAAAAACTAGGTTATCGAGCCCTTATTTATAAAAAAAATAAGGAAAGTCGAAATAAGGAAAAAGCGGAAATAAATTCCTGCGACGGGTTCCTCGCACTCATCCTGCATTAAAACATAAAAAGGCGGAAGTATCGACAATCTCACTGAAACGGCATATAAAATGTCATATAATATCACAAACCGTCTCAAAAACATCTAAGGGGAAGCATAAAAGTGTATGTAAATATGACTCATCATTTACCACATCAAATCCACATAGGAACATGTATTAAAACAATCAATCGGTGACTTAATCACAAAATCCCAAATTAAACCGGTCTTAACATGTATACTCCTAAATCCACTTTCTCATCAAATTCTTCCTCAAATCATCACAAAATCAGTTTGTAAATCATCATAAGAACATTAAAGAACCTAACAATCATACTAGCTTCATCAAAACACATCCAAATCACATATAGTGCTAATTTAGACAAAAAGGCCGAGTTACTCATAATAGTCACCTCTTAAGCGATTAAGCTCCAATCTTCTCTTCAATATTGTCACTAACCTCCTTGTGATCTTCTAAGCTTCCTCCTACAACATGAAAAACGATTTAAAGTAGGCTATACACGGATTACTCCAAAACAGCCCATTTTTGAAGTGGAACGAAATGAAAAACGGAAGTGACGGATGGCTTGCAAATTCGATGAGGATTCCGAAAATGTACTTATTACCTCGATTCGGTGAACGGATGATGAAGAAAAGAGGAGAAGAAGATGAAGATTTAAGAGAGTTTTGGAGGAAATGAGTTTACAGTGTTTTTATTTCAAGAACACCAATATATCGATATAAAAGGATTTTAGGGGTTTAGGAGTTGTCCTTTCCGTTTAAAAGAAAACGGACTTGGATAACATAAACGGGTTTTTGGATATGAGCTTAGGTTGCCAAGTTTGTATTCGTCTTAAGGACTTAAGGTTCTTAAGACAGATCTTACTATTTGTTTAAAACACTTTCCCAATAAATTACGGAAATATTATTTTATTACTTAAAATAATTTAAAATGCTTAAAAATATATTTTACGAAAATGCGGGCTGTTACATCAAGTCATTGGCCTTCGCAAGAGGGAAGTATTTTTTGTAGAAAGCCAATGCCAAGGAAGCCCAATCCGTAACCTTCTCAGCTACCCTATCAAGGTAACGGTACCAATTTCTCGCGGCATCCTTCAATGAATAAAGGAACATCATTGCCTTCACCTCATCCTGAGTTACCCCTGCAAGTATATGTATGGAACAGATATAATCCGTGAATGTCACAACATGCTTCAACGGATCCTCGTTGGGTAGACCAAAAAATTTGATTCCGCTCCACCAGAATGATGTAGTTCGGGTGGAGTTCAAAGGAACCAGTTGTAGGAGTAGGCAAGGTGAACCCCTTCGGTAAATCTTGGATCTTCGGTTGTATGTGGTCATAAATAGTATCCATGTCTAAGAATGAGAGTACTCAAGCCTTCCTCTCAAAAACCTGTCTTCTAATATGCAAAAACAACACTAGAAGAAAAGGTAAGCAACGGTCTTAAGGAACCTAAATTCCTTAAGACAAGAAAAATAAACTAAAAATTTACAAACAAAATTATACCGTCTCCCCGGCAACGGCGCCAAAATTTGACACCCGTCGTTGAGGGGTGCCAAAGATAAGATTTATAAAAACCTCAGCTTAAACTAGATAGGATAAGTCAAGGGTCGAACCACAGAGAGACAAGGTTAATTATGTTTGTGAATTTAAAGTCTATTGAAAGTAACCAAAAAAGGGGGTTTTATTTATGATTGGGACTAACAACTAATAGCAAAATAAACAAGAGAATTAAAACAAGGTAAAAAGGAGATTAGGAACTTCGGTTCCCCATGGTTAAAACAAGTCATTGAAGAGTAAAATAACCAAACAACACAATCCCAAGGAACAGAGAATAAACCTTTAGGTCAATATTCTACCCAATCCTTACGGTCTTAGGGTTCCTAGAAAAGTACTAAACTTTCGTTCATAGGGCAATCCAAGTTTGCTGTTAAACTAATCCTAACAATCTTTCAATCTTAAAGAATTAGTTCACCAACAACAATGGGGATTGGTAATTTAATCATAAAACTATCAAAATCAAGTCTTGGCCATGGTTCCCCTAATTCCTAATCACAAGAATTAGCTATGCATAATCTTAATCATAAAATTAACAATAACAAGAATTAAGAACATCAAAGGAATTAACATAATTAAAGATGATAATAAAGAGGGAAACATGGATTGAATAACAACAATAAGATGAACAACAAGATTAATTAACAAGGAAAGATTGAATTGTAGCAAACTTACAACTTAATTGGAATTCTAAGAACAAAGATAAAAACTTGGTAATTCTTCTCTCTAACTATGGAGTTTTTATTAAAGTGGCTGCTTAACCTAATTATGAACTTTAGGCGTCCTTAAATAGACTCCTAATTACAAGATTAAAAGAGAAAAGTCGAAATAAAAATCGCGGAAACTGTCACCAGGTCGGTCGACCTAATTTGTGGGTCGGTCGACCTCTTATGCTGTTGTCAGGCTTTCTTAATTCTGCGCGCTGGTCGGCCGACCTCTTTAGTAGGTCGGTCGACCTATTCCTGTACGTTCCAGCCCTTAAATTGGCTCGTATGAACCACTTGGCTAAGAATTCGGATCCTTGCTTCGCGTGAATACTCAAAATAGCTTTCGGAGGGCGATTAAAGTTCGGTTTTGCTCACTTCTGCATATACCTACATTTAAAACATAGAAATGCCGAAGTAAACCGTTTCGGGAGCAATAGCAACTAAAAGTCACGAAAACGCATAGAAATACATGCCGAAAGTATAAATAAAATGCATAATATAGGCACGTATCACAGCCACCATGGGATACAGGGAGGATGAAAGATGGATTTAACCCGAACACCAGTCGTCACCGTCAACCACTGTGGCCTCGTGGTAAGCGTTCGTTTTGGTCAGCAATAGCAATATCTCATTCATGTTATGTCCATGTCTTATTTGCTTATTCGAACGGTATTTTGTTTGAGTTTTGGGTACGAGTCCATGGGTGGTCGTGGTAGGGTGTTCATAGGTTAGTATGTTTGTGGTAGGGTGATGGATGGTGGCCGGAGCACCACCAGTATCATGGTTGTTTAGAGACGGCAAAACAGGGGATAAGGACGTGTGGAACAGGTCGTTGTGAGGAGACTTTGTGGTGGTACAGGGGGTGACGAAGGGAGGATATGGCCATCTTTGGAACCACCGCGGGTCAGTGGTGACGATGGTGGTGTCTAGGGAAGGTGTCGGGGCTAGTGGTTCGCGAAAGACCGTGAGAAAAAGAGGGTGTTCAGGTGTCGGTAATGGGAAAAAAACAGAGTGACCGTGTGTGTAGTCGGGTTTGGGCAGTGCGTTAGGACTTTATGGTGGGTTCAGGTGGCAACGAGGGCGTGGTGTTTGTAGTAGGTGGTACCAGCTAGAGAGTGGGGTTGATAGAGGTGGCTAAGGGTGGCCTGGATGGTGGTTGTGCGTCTTGGAAGTGGTGGTGTCGTGAGGTCTGTTTCGTTCTGGGTTGTTCACGGTTGCGTGTTGTGCGTGTTACTGTTCCTGTTTCATTATTGTTTAGTTACACGTGATTACGTGTTTGTTTCTTTATATTATATTATTATTATAATTATATGTTATTATTATTAATCTGATAGAATTATTATTGTTGATATGATGATTAGAGTAATTTAGTTTATTAAGATTATTAATAATTGTCATTAGTAGTATGTTTATGATTATTGTATGAATAATGTTAACTAATATTATTATTGTTTTAATATGGATTATTATTATATATATATATATATATATATATATATATATATATATATATATATATATATATAATATATATATATATATATATATATATATATATATATATATATAATATATATATATATATATATATATATATATATATATATATATATATATATATTGTTTTTATCATTATCATTATTAACATTAGGTTTGTTATTATTAGTTGTGTTGTTATTTTGTTATAGGTTATAATTGTATGATAATATGTTATTTATGTTAATATTGTTATTAATCACATTATTGGTTATTAATATTGTTAAGTTTATTCTGATGACAACTAGTTATTTATATTGTTGTTGTTATGTTTTATAATAATTGAGTATTTGAATCGTATGTCATATATAGTAAGTCTATATATAGTAAGTAACAAAATTAGTAAAGTTTTAATCGACTAGTGATGATTGGATGAGTTTATCATTTATGAACATGATCGAATATTTCAGTAGTATTTGGTGGTATGGTTAGATGTTGATATTGAGTACTATTTATAGGATCCGAGTTCGAGGTGGAATAATTCTAGCAGCTGTTCGATTGTCCTTCTGCAATTGAGGTAGGGGAAAGAATTGAGATCTTGTTTATGATGTTGTGACATGATTATTAACTGTGGTGAGTTGCATACGTTTTATTGGATGAATAATATTATAATGTTATTGATTGTCGGAATATCCTCATGACACAGAAATGTGATAATGGGTCTTGTGATATGGAGCGGAGATAATGGGTCTTGTGATATGGTGTGGAAATAATGGGTCTTGTGATATGGTGCGGAGTTAATGGGTCTTGTGATATGGTGTGGAGATAATGGGTCTTGTGATATGGCGTGGAGATAATGGGTCTTGTGTTATGGTGTGGGGTGATATGGAGACGGAGTGGTGTTCTGATCTTTTATAATTTATGTCTTACTAATGTTTTTCCTACTCAACCTCGTGGTTGACCCTGTGTATTCGTGTGACACCTGTGCTGATCCGTGATGGGGATCAGCTTTGACAGGAAAGATGGTGCTGTGGGAGCATGGGATGGCGTGAGCACTTGGATGGACCGACTTAGAATTAGATTACACACTTCGAAGTATCAGTTGTAGTTTAGTTTCCCCTGTGTAATATTTGTAATATCAAAGTTTAAATTTTATCAATCCTATATAAAGTACTGTAGTTGTTATACTTTGTTATTCACTACCTCGGTCATTCCGAGAGGGTTAAAGTCCTATTTATTTGAGAATGTCTGGCTCAAGGCTCTTAAATAAATGGGGGTGTTACACAGGTCGGGTATGAGTTTGAATTTTTGAGACCCGCTCAGGTATGGGTCGGTTATGAGTTTTATATATAAACTTTGGGTCTGGGTCCGGGTCTTGGTGTTGGGACCTTACCCGACCCTTAGATCCTTATATTTATTAAAACAAAGAAAAAACACACATACGAACGTTAATAACCCAAATGACACACATACAAATGACCTTTATTTTTATTTTTTTGAAAGAAAGATCACTCCATTAATAAATAGTCATACGACATCTACAATATATGTGTAATTTGACGGGATACAACTCGACTAGAATCAAATAAAATAAAATCTTGTTCAAAGAAAGATCTGTGAACTTGAATTGCTTCAAAGCACGTCCTCTATCATATCGCCGCAAACAGCTTTTCACAAGAAGATCGTAGGATCTTGAGCCTTGACGAGAGACGATTTCATCTGACCAAATTAAGTGCAACCAACAAATCGACAACATATGTAATACCATATAACGATTTATTACGAAACCGATCTTCTGCATCTTCACCATATAAGAAACGACCAAGACGCTCATATCTATATTACCAATAGAACTAAAACCTTGAATAACAAGGACTGAAAAGACTCCGAAAATAGAGACAAACGAAAAACCTTGAATAACAAAGACTGTAAAGACTCTGAAAATAGAGACAAACGAACGGATCTCACCAAAAGGGAGACTTTTATTGATTAATTCGTAGGATTTCATAGTAAAAATTGATAAATAAAGTTTTATGGGGGCTTACCATCGATCAAAAGTCGATGGAAGCCCCAGATTTAATTGATGGAGGCTAGGGTTTTTTGAGAGACAAAAAAGAGAGGCTAGGGTTTTTTTTAGAGAGAAGAAAGAGAGATGTTTGCCCTTCAATTCAAACGACCTTTATTAGTTATCATTAATATCTATACGCATATCCAAATACCAATTAAGAATAATGAGGAAATTGATGAAAATGAAAGTTTGGGTACTAGTTAAATGATATAATTTAGGGGGAAATTGTTTAATCAAAGAAAAAAGCAGAGTTTAGGGTAGACCTATCCAGACCCGGACTCTCTGAGTCGAGTATGAGTCCATTAGTTTCAGACCCTTTAGAGTCTGGGTCGGGTATGGGTCCAAGGTATGTAACTCAGGGTCGAGTACGAATCTTGTTGGATTCTACCCAAACCCTACCCATCGCCAACCCTACTCACTACTAGGGATGGCAGTGGGTCGGGTACCCAACCCAGACCCTTAGGGTCGGACCCTAATGGGTCGGGTATGGGTCTGAATTTTTGAGACCCACTCGGGTATGGGTCTTATATAAAAACTTCGGGTCGGGTCCGAGTCTTGGTCTTGGGACCCTACCCAACCCTTAGACCCTTATATTTATTAAAAAAAAGAAAAAGTAAAACAAAAAACACACATACGAACGTCAATAACCCCAATAATAGACACAAACAGATGACTCTTATTAGTTATCATTAATATACTATACGCATATCCAAATAATCATTAAGAATAACGAGGAAGTTGATGAAAATGATGAGTTTGGGTACCTAAATGATACTTAGGGTCGAGTACGGGTAATGATCCCAATAACCAAGATTTTGTAATACTTTAATCAAAACTTTTTAATTTAATTCGAACTTTGGTACATTTTATTGAATGACTCGTTAAGAAAAATGGACCCTAGGGTAGACCCTACCCAGACCCAGACCCATTAGGGTCGGGTATGGGTCCATTAGTTTCAGACCCTTAGGGTCTGGGTCGGGTATGGGTCTAAGATTTTTTATTGCGGGTCGGGTCGGGTCTTGTCGGACCCTACCCAGACCCTACCCATTGCCATCCCTACTCACTACACATCATGATTATCTTCCCAACAATGGTGTCAAACACCATAACACAAGAAAACGTGATGATTAAGAAAGGTAATAAGCAAAAGATTAATAAGGAAATAAAGAAAAATTAGGAAGTAATACCAACAAATCAATAAAGGAGAATCCTTGAGTAATGATGAAGACTAATCTTCTGTAACACCCCCATTTATTCAAGAGCCTTTAGCAAGACATTCTCGAATAAATAGAGCTGTTATTATCTCGGAAAGTCCGAGGTAGTGAATAACAAAGTAAAACAATACAAAGTACTTTATATAAAACCGATAGAATTTAAACTTTGATGTTACGGAGACTACTTGTAAGAATAAAAGTACAACTGACGGCTACTCTATATGTGATGTAGATCTAAGTCGGTCCCAAGTCCGCATCTCTCATTCCCGTCCCAGCTCCTAGCTCAACTGTCTCTTTCCTGTAGAATCTACTCCCCATTCCGGATCATTGTAGGTGTCACACGAATACACAGGGTCAACCACGAGGTTGAGTAGAAGAAAGTTAAACAAGCAAACATTATTATAAATAGAAATTCAATCATCTCCACTCCGAATCACAAGGCCCAATTACTCCGCACCGATCACAACGCCCATTAACTCCGCACCGATCACAACGCCCATTAACTCCGCACCGATCACAACGCCCATTAACTCCGCACCGATCACAAGACCCATTTCTCATCACCTCATATCGTATCTCAGAATATATAATCAAATACCACAGTATACCAATCAAATATTAATATAAATAATCATGGTTATCATCAAATAACAACAGAGTAATCGTTATTATATACACCGTATTTCCCCTACCTCAACTTGCAGAAAGACAGTCAATAGCTCCGAAAGATGTTCCCCGCGGAAACCGTCACCTAAACATATATTACATAACAATTAATACATCTTCCCAAACCCCCATATCACAATGTATACCTACGATAATAGCAACCTTCTAAACGTGGAAAGTTCCCTAACATAGAAACTATCCCAAAATAGTAACCTTTCTTAAAAAGGAAACTTCCCGACTCGTAAAGTCCCTTAAACATACAACACTAGATATTACATACCTTACTAGTTATTGACTTACTAATTATGACGAGAAATCCAACAACCAAATATTACTAAATTAATAACCATAACCATATGAGTAATTACTGATAAAACAATGTTCATTAACAAGTATATTAACCATAGCAATAGCTAATAATATGACTAGTATTACTAACAATAATACTAAACACCATTATCATGACACTAAATCATAGCAACACCAATACTAATTTTAATCATGATATCAACATTATCCCTAACAACAACAATTAGTTCCGATGTAAACACAAATTACGATACTAACAATGATAATTAATAAGACTAGTAACAATATCAACATGGAAGATATTATAAGATTAATAACAATACAACATATACTTGTAGTAATAATATTGATAATCATAATAATAATAATAATAATAATAATATTAATCCTAACAATAATAAATCATGATCCAAACAAACGTGATGTAAGGCCGAACAGCCCCCCGAGTTCAGCAGCACGCGACAACGAAACCGAAAACCGAACAGCAACCTTACGCCTAAAAGAGACCGACCACCCTATCAAACACCGCCGCTACCGCCAACTGAAACCACCACCTTCGCCAGTGACACCACCAGGCTCGCCTCTGAGCCGTGGTGGTTCCTGGGAGGTTAATGGCCGTTGTCGACCCCGCAGCAGCCGCCCACAACTACCGACTCAAAACCCAACCCCCACACCAACTCTGTTTCCAAACCGTGAACCACCCATATGAATCCTAACAAAGAAACGACATGACTCACCACGACCCACCATGAAAACCACCACCCAAACACCCTGACTGCCACCAAACCAAACACCCTAACACCCAAAAGAATCGTGACCATAAAATGCATCGAAATCGTACATAAACATTACATGCTCGAAACTCTGTTTCTGAAAGAAAACTATGTGCACTGGCGAAGGTGACAAAACAACCTTGCCTGGTGGTCGTAGGTGGTCAACGTGGTTATGACTATGGTCAAGACACTACTCCCAACATCATAGGTCACCATTGTATAAGAATCAGACACTATAGATGCAATTCACGCGATTGAATCATTCGAAAAAAAAACGAAAGAGAACACATGAGACAGAATGACGTGATGACCATACCTATTTCCACCGTGTTCGACCACCATTAGGCCACCTTAACCCTCCGTGCAAACCTCCCTTCCCGATCCCTGTTGTGGCGGCAGCAAACGTGTAGGAGCAGCTAGGTCTCGATAGGGTTAGGTCTAGGGTTTTAGGTAGTGTTTTTATGTGACGGCAGAGGTGAGGTCTGAGTGTGTTTGTGTGAAAGTGTGTTATTTTCGGTTTTTGGCTATATTGGTTGCACGGAATTCGAGGCCCAAAACACTTGCCTAAAACGTGATCTAATAACAAATACTCAAACCCGATATTACACTTATAACATATAAACATAAAACACGTATTCGATAAATAAATTATAAAACTCGTATTCGGTAAATAAATTATTGAATATAAACGTTCAAAAGACCAACAACACGTCCATATAACTAATAATTATTAAAATAAAATACGAGGTATTACAGTCTTCCCCCCTTAAAATGAACTTCGTCCCGAAGTTCACCATCCCATGATTCAGAAATTGTTCGCTAAGCATGTAACGAACACCAAAAGTGATATCACATAACGTTATAACTAATAAAGGTACATTAAAACACGAAATGTTACATTCTACCCTCGTTAAGAAAACTTTGTCCCCAAAGTTTAACGTATAACTAAATTAAATGGTATATCATGAACCCCAAAATTGCATAGTGTATTCAAACAATCACGACATATATTCAAACAATCACGACATACCAATTAGCCCAGTCGTAACAACTAGCCATATCATAAATCAAAAGATTATACAATCCTACCCTCCTTAAAACACGGTTACATCCCCGTAACCTCATCATACAATTCCTGGCTCATAACTCCATCTTACTCATTACTTTCGCATACTATCTTACTCCCGGTCACCAAGTATCGCACTCATCGTCGAATCTAAGACCAAAGACAAGGGATGAGTGACTGATGGGATAAAACCGCAATTCAACATTTCCATCTCATTATCGCTTTCAAACCCAGAGTATGACTCAATAAACAAGGTCACACTTGACCGAAAACACAAGGTGGCACAACGGCTTGATAATTCACAACTCAAACCAGTAACCAATTCTCATCTCCATTTCAATATCAATATTGTCAAATATTCCCTTAAAGGCACCGCTCCACATTTAGAGTGTAAAACTCCAAGCTACTCATCCACGATCAAGGTCAAAGAATACGATAACTCGATAAAATACTGAACTGCACTCTCAATCTAAATAAAAAAAAAATCAACCATGGCCTTTGTTCTAGACTCACGAGCAACTCAATCTTATCAACCCAATCTCCTCGGTACTTACCTTCCAAGTTCATAAAATAAGAATCTGGACGCTATACCAAAACAACCTAATACAAAACCATTATGCATAAACAACCAATCAATTACCAAAAGCTTACCATCACACAACCCAACCCGTCTCACAAACAACAGGATTATCTATCAATAGGAAATATTAACCATCAAAATAAAGGAACAATTATTAATTTCAACGCAAGGAAGTACTCGTACGAAACCCATAACAATTATTATGCAAACACATATAACCTCGAGCAAACGAGAGTACTAGGATCGGTAGAACCCGTGTTACGCAGTAAAGCAGAATCAGGGTAGCTAACACTTACATACCATTGAAATTTTATCACAAATTTAATATATTTACAACAATGTAGACAATTAAGAGGCTCATAGTTCATACTTGACAAATCAAAATGTTTCATGCTCACAATCATATTATAGAAGCAGAATCATATTTAGGAAAAGACATAGCGCAAAATTAATTAGCGTAATTAGGCATGGGACATTGACATATTTCACAAGATATACACAAATCATAGACTCACAAGACCGTTTAACATTCCCAGATACCAATAAGTTAACAAATCACTTAGGTGCATTTTCCGTCTACTCACATTACATCATGTATCATGAAACTATTACTATATACGACTTGCACAATAAGAGTTTTATACAACGCGCAACAACTAAACATTCAAATAGGATTTCATCGACACATAGCTACAGAATTGTCATATTGCAAACAATCACCACAATTAACAAGCATCAAGTTTTATCCTGGTTTATCACTTTGAAAATATTTTGAAATGTTTGAAACATTGAAAGGGTAGTTTGCGGCAAAAT
Source organism: Silene conica (assembly GCA_029255685.2). Classification (NCBI taxonomy): domain Eukaryota; kingdom Viridiplantae; phylum Streptophyta; class Magnoliopsida; order Caryophyllales; family Caryophyllaceae; genus Silene; species Silene conica. The sequence continues at coordinate 70,987,379 of CM055312.2, read as the reverse complement.
AAATACGTGTCAAAGACAATTTCACAAGTTAAAGCTTGAAACAAGGCTACACGGAGGTATTATGACTCTTCTTTATTAAGTCATTGTTCTTCTCACTCATGAATTATGAAAATTTTAACGATATAAGTAACAATCACAAGGCTAATACTTCCATAAATCGTATGTCAACAATTAATAACTTACACATCGTGATCAGATTCTAAATATAACAATATGCAATTCACTGTATAGTATAACAATATACTTGGAAAAGTTATAAAGATTATAATCACAGGAACTAGACAGTGATAAACCATCAACATCCGAAAGAACATCAACCAGATTCACATTAATCAAATAATCACAATTACGTATAGCTATCAGATTACTATTGTAACAACCCGACCCACCACGATCGTAACACACCCCCAATAAGATGGGAGGTAAGCCTTTGGGCCCATTATTTGTCCTCACTTAAGCCCAAAAGCACAAGGCCTTGTTACTAAGTGGTGGGTGGAAGTTATTATAAACATATCACAAGCCTCACATTCTACCGATATGGGACAACTTTACTCTCATACTCTTTGGGGTATTACAAACTCCCCCACTTAAACAACACAACGTCCTCGTTGTGCCTCAAACTTGACCGCAGCCAAACCCAGAATCCTCCCCGCTAGGTGGGTGACCCGGATACTCCCGACCACAGGCTCACCACACGGTCGCAGGGCCGCTCTGATACCATTTGTAACAACCCGACCCACCACGATCGTAACACACCCCCAATAAGATGGGAGGTAAGTCTTTGGGCCCATTATTTGTCCTCACTTAAGCCTAAAAGCACAAGGCCTTGTTACTAAGTGGTGGGTGGAAGTTATTATAAACATATCACAAGCCTCACATTCTACCGATGTGGGACAACTTTACTCTCATACTCTTTGGGGTGTTACAAACTCCCCCGGTTGTTACTGTAATACCCCGTATATAAGCCTCGGACAACGACAGTCGAACCGTATTTTATACAAGTTGATGCGTGCATTTTATATAGACCTTTTAGGCCATATTAGCACGCATTTCCATGCTTATTTCGTAGCGTTTTACTACAAATGTCCCCCGAATAGTCTACTTTGGTTTGTTTTGTGTTATTTGCAGATACGAGCCGGAGAAGATCATAATCAAGCCTAAAACATGTCCCCATGCATGCATTTAGGGGAAGAGTTGAGTCGGAGCTTGTTACTACCATCTTGAGATGCGCGTAGAAGTAATGGAAGTCTATCGAGCGAAAGAAGAGCTTTACACCGCTAGTGCCTACTTTGAAGAGCCATAACTAGAGTTCTAGAAATGATATTCGAGTGATTCAAGTTGGAGATGAAAGCTTATCCTCTTAGCTTTCCAACGCCACCAAAAACGCTTGATTTGACTGAGTAACGAAGAAATGGCAGCCGTTTGAAGTTCAGTGCGCATTGCAGGAAATCTGTTCGACAGATTCAGTCGATCGACCACTTTTGTTCGATATCTAAGTCGATCGACCACTGCTATAGTCGATCGACCACTTTTGGTCGATAGGAAAGTCGATCGACCAGTTCCCAAGTCGATCGACCAGTTTCTTTTCCGAAAGCCCAAGTTTAACCTAAGCCCATTAGGTCGTCGGATGGAATCAGACTATTTCGTTTTTTAAGCAGCTTTTGAGTTCTTTTTAGACTACTTTTATTTTAATCTTTTCTCTTTTACTTTTAGACTTTACTCTCAAAACTTGTAATCAGTTAATCTTTCCTTAGCATTTTCTAGCTTTTGAGGATTCTACTTCGCCACTTACTATTGGTAATTTAATTTCCTTTGTTCTTTTTATTCACATTTCTTTACTCCTTGCTTTCTATTGTTCTACCTTGCATTTTTATTATCTTGCGATCATGTACTCCCTTTCCTTTATTTATTCTATCTCAATCATTCCCTCTATTATGCGTAGCTAATCCGCTCGACTAGGATATAGGTGATCCAATGATAATGTGACGATGTTCTTTTAGGTTAGATCGGTTGTTGGTATTTTGTCTCTGTTGTTAATTATGACATTTATTTGTGTTTAATTGGTTAAGTCGACGTAGCTAATTAATCGTATGGTAAACCCCGACCTAAGATCGAAAGCCTGGTGAGGGTTAAACCTGTCATAAACATTAGAGTGCCCTAATAAGTTGCGAGAGCCCGTTAGAAGCATTCTAGGGCGAATAGCGATCCGAGAGGACCTTTTCACTACCCCTTAGACCGGTAACTGCGACTGATCTGCGACCTAAACCTCCTATCGTTACACAATTATTGGTGAACCGGCTATCCTAGTTTTCTCTACCTTATATTTTTACACTACTTTGTTTACGCTTTTCTTTTCTCTTACCCTTCACTACTTTTAGTTTAGTTAAAACAAACAATCAAAACCCCCAGAATTTGATTACCTTGACAGACCTTAGTTTAGCATTTAGAATTGATTTTTGTCTCCCTGTGGATACGATCCCGACTTCCTTGCTACATTAGTTAGGCCAGTTGGTTATTTTTGATAGGGTTGCGACAGCCGTGTCAAATTTTGGCGCCGTTGCCGGGGAAACGGTAATTTTCTATTTGTTTTATTTAGTTTGTCTTTTGTCTCAAGGAACTCGTGTCCTTGAGACTGATCTTATCTTCTTCTCTAGTGTTGTTTTGATAGCTCCTACATGTCTTATTGACAATACTTCGGGAGAGTCCACATATGTTCCATTCTATACGGCACCAGGTGGTAATTTGTGAGAGATGTGGTGCTGCGGGGCACGATGCAGTTCATTGTTTTGCAGAGTGTGACCAAGTCTATGCTTATAAACAGTATAGACAAGGTTACTATACTCCATTTTCGCAGTATAATTATCAGGTGCCACCACATCCGTATTATCAGCAAGGCTATCAAGAGCCCCCCTATTCTTTTTCGCCGCCGCAACAACAAGCTCCTTCTTCTGCTGAAAACAGTGACGAGATTGCGGAATTGAAGTCATTAATAACGACATTTTCACTTTATATGCAAGAAGTTGAAAAAACTAGAGATTCTTCTATCAAGAGACTTAAGCTTCAATTGGCTCAAATAGCAACCGAGTCAGATGATGATATGTATGACTCGGATTTTGAGGAAAGCGTTCGATCGAGTGGTTTTGGCGAGGATGGAGCTCGATCGAGTGCTATTCACGCTCGATCGAGTACAGTGATAGCAGAGAGCAATGATTCGTTACCCGAGTCTGTTTCGGGTGATGATATGAAGGAAAACGATATCTATGGTGAGTCTCCTATTTGGAAGGCCGAGTTGGATGCCGTGGAGGCTGCAATATATGGGACAGAACCTATACAGTCAGACTTCTTTGCTTTTGACGATGTTGCTTCATCATTTACACATGTCCCGAATGACGATGAAAAGGTAAATGAAGATCACTCCTATTCGATAGAAGGTAATGCTATTTCTTTTGTTGATTCCGATAGGATTTCTTTTATCCCTTCCGTTAAATCATATTATGCTGTTGATTTATCGCCTCCGCCTCAGTTTAGGAGCAAATTGGAGGAACATCGTTTTGTTTCTTCTTACACAGGTCGTGAGAGGTTAAAAGACCCAGGAGGAGGATATCAAGATTTTATCCCACCTAAGAAAAAAGTGCGAAAGTGGGCTGATAGTAGTGTGATTGATGATGTGATGAGCCACTCACCTTCTGTTGTTGTTCTTTGGAGGCTAGTAGCGAAGCTGATGACCGCTGAAGTGACTGCTTTTAGTCAGAAGCCGAGCTTTGGGCTATATCACGGTGGTGTTTGATTGCTTTAGTTTCATGAGACTTTTTAAAGACAATTTACTGTTTTTAAGACTATTTATTGTTTTCGGTTTGCGTGAGACTTTGCATTTTAATTAGTTTGCTTAGGATTTTTATAGACTATAGACTTTGCATTTGGGTTTAGCGCAATTTTGGGCGCGATATTTTATGTCTAATTTCAGGTTTGAAGACCATCTTAACTCAAACTATTGAGTTACGCGAAGAAGACATTGTCACCTACAGGTACATTGCGGCAACACTGGTAGCTGCTAAAACCTCCTAGCTCGAGCTGGTTGGGGGTGCGTTTAAAATCTTGTGAGTTTCCGAGTCTCTTTATTGTCTTAGTTAATTTTACGCAAATTCCCATTTCCTTTTGCTTCTTTATTCACATGATTTTGCACAATGCGGGCATTGTGTGATTTGGTTTGGGGAAGGGTTTTGCGTTGCATTCACGTCTTCTGCATTTTTGCATGCATAAAAACAAAAAAAATGAAAAATTCAAAAAAAATACAAAAACATGTTAGCTTTTAGATAGAGTCTTAGGTAAAGTCGGAGTGGTTATATAACAATGACGACATCGCATTTATACTTAAACTCGTTTCAGCCTTGCATTGTTTACACCCTATTTTTAAGAAATTCATTTGCATAAGCTTACGAGTTTTTGATAATTTCTACCAAACGAATAGACTTGACCTAAATGTTGGCAAACTACTTATAAATTCTAAGCATTAGACCTTATAAACTGGTGACATTCATGACCGGTTTCATCTAGGATGTGAGTAGTACTCCTTGCATGGCATGTAACATCAATTTGCATAAACATGACATTCGTCTCTTATTGCCTGCATACACTCGGGTTTGTGGCGGTGACACATGTGGAGAGGCAACTTACACCCCCTTTCCTTTCATTTTCTACCCATGAGCTTCACATAGCCAAATCGACCTATTTTGACCCTTTTAACTACAATCCAAATTTTAGCCTACCCTAGTCAAGCTAGTTCAGTGGTTATTGTTGGGTATGTTTTATTGTTGATTTGGGTTCGCTTTGAAAAGATGTTGGTTAGAATGAATGAAAAGGAGAAGAAAAAAAAGGAAAAAGAAAAAAAAATGGTGTGGCTGCTGAAAAAAAAAAAAAAAAAGAGAAATGAAAAAAAAAACTTGATTGAAAAAGGAAAAGAAAGAATCAAATGGAAGGTTTCAGAAGAATGTTGAATTTACTCCTATGCTTGTCAATGTATTTTATGGGGAGTCTTGTTCGGAAGATGTGAATGAGTTTATGCCGCATTGGCATCGGTTTTATTTGTTCAAATTGAGTTGTTAAGCGGAATGGTTTATTATTTGGATATGGCTGTACTAGCTTGGCTTTATCTCCACATATCCAAATCTATCTTGCCCCTTTCTACCCAATTACCTCACCTCACATTATATGTAAGTCCTCGGCATGTGTCTTGGTCCTTTTTTGGTTGGAGTGTATGTGTACGGTAGCTAGAGAAGTTTATCATGTTAGAATCGCATGCATGTCTATGTAGGTCGTAGTTTAGGTGAGTGACTATTTTCCTTCTCTCTTACAAAAATTGTACTCACCTTGTGCTTTATTGAGAGATGAGTGACACGTGAGAGTCCAACATAAACGGTCTTGCAAGGTCGACGGTTTGGTATTTTACAGTCATTAATATAACTCGTGTGCATCTGTTTTTTTGTGCTATTCAGCTTTGGAACTTGTTCCTTAGCAAGGGTGTTACTTTAGCATTAAACTGGTTTATCGAGTCTTTTGTATAGCTAGCTCTGAGTTATATGCCGCTCCATTAGTCTTCCTCTTTGTTCTCGTGCTTATTGCTTGCTTGGGGACACGCAAGGGTTTGGTTTGGGGAGGTTTGATGCGTGCATTTTATATAGACCTTTTAGGCCATATTAGCACGCATTTCCATGCTTATTTCGTAGCGTTTTACTACAAATGTCCCCCGAATAGTCTACTTTGGTTTGTTTTGTGTTATTTGCAGATACGAGCCGGAGAAGATCATAATCAAGCCTAAAACATGTCCCCATGCATGCATTTAGGAGAAGAGTTGAGTCGGAGCTTGTTACTACCATCTTGAGATGCGCGTAGAAGTAATGGAAGTCTATCGAGCGAAAGAAGAGCTTTACACCGCTAGTGCCTACTTTGAAGAGCCATAACTAGAGTTCTAGAAATGATATTCGAGTGATTCAAGTTGGAGATGAAAGCTTATCTTCTTAGCTTTCCAACGCCACCAAAAACGCTTGATTTGACTGAGTAACGAAGAAATGGCAGCCGTTTGAAGTTCAGTGCGCATTGCAGGAAATCTGTTCGACAGATTCAGTCGATCGACCACTTTTGGTCGATATCTAAGTCGATCGACCACTGCTATAGTCCATCGACCACTTTTGGTCGATAGGAAAGTCGATCGACCAGTTCCCAAGTCGATCGACCAGTTTCTTTTCCGAAAGCCCAAGTTTAACCTAAGCCCATTAGGTCGTCGGATGGAATCAGACTATTTCGTTTTTTAAGCAGCTTTTGAGTTCTTTTTAGACTACTTTTATTTTAATCTTTTCTCTTTTACTTTTAGACTTTACTCTCAAAACTTGTAATCAGTTAATCTTTCCTTAGCATTTTCTAGCTTTTGAGGATTCTACTTCGCCACTTACTATTGGTAATTTAATTTCCTTTGTTCTTTTTATTCACATTTCTTTACTCCTTGCTTTCTATTGTTCTACCTTGCATTTTTATTATCTTGCGATCATGTACTCCCTTTCCTTTATTTATTCTATCTCAATCATTCCCTCTATTATGCGTAGCTAATCCGCTCGACTAGGATATAGGTGATCCAATGATAATGTGACGATGTTCTTTTAGGTTAGATCGGTTGTTGGTATTTTGTCTCTGTTGTTAATTATGACATTTATTTGTGTTTAATTGGTTAAGTCGACGTAGCTAATTAATCGTATGGTAAACCCCGATCTAAGATCGAAAGCCTGGTGAGGGTTAAACCTGTCATAAACATTAGAGTGCCCTAATAAGTTGCGAGAGCCCGTTAGAAGCATTCTAGGGCGAATAGCGATCCGAGAGGACCTTTTCACTACCCTTTAGACCGGTAACTGCGACTGATCTGCGACCTAAACCTCCTATCGTTACACAATTATTGGTGAACCGGCTATCCTAGTTTTCTCTACCTTATATTTTTACACTACTTTGTTTACGCTTTTCTTTTCTCTTACCCTTCACTACTTTTAGTTTAGTTAAAACAAACAATCAAAACCCCCAGAATTTGATTACCTTGACAGACTTTAGTTTAGCATTTAGAATTGATTTTTGTCTCCCTGTGGATACGATCCCGACTTCCTTGCTACATTAGTTAGGCCAGTTGGTTATTTTTGATAGGGTTGCGACAGCCGTGTCACAAGTATTTCAAATGGAATATTTATAAAGTATTTTACGTAAACTATTATTATTTTATAAATCGTATTTCTACGATTATTTCGTATTTCATAATCATTTTATATTTGATGATTATTTCGTAAAATGTCATTTCATTTGATTTCTTTATTTTGATAATATATTTATAATTAAATATATTTTCTATTTTAGATTTATTTCTCAGTTATTCTTGTTTTATTATTTAAGTCAAAATTCTATTTAAATTCTAATTTTATTTTTAAGTAAGTACTAATAATTTTATAATCTTATAATTAATTTAATTGATATTGATATTTACCAATACTAATTATATAATTTAAGTAATATAATTATTTATATGTAATTGTTAATTTGAAGTTATGAGTCGGAATCGAGGTGGAATTCCTTGAGAAGCGTGATGGGCTTGGGCTCGAGTAGGATATGAGAATCGTGTAATACCCGATCTAGTCTACTAATCGACTTATGCAATGGTTCAACCCATCGACATACCACACAAAGCTTAACAATCAAAACAAACCCTAATACCTATACCTCGTTGCCTCCATCAACGTAATACAACACAAACCCTAATCACTTTTAAGACCGCTTCTCTGCCACCCTACTTCTCCTACATCGAGAAGTCCTTAGATCACCGTGACATTGAAGGAGACCAAAGGAGGGGAAACACGCAGAAGTAACAGCCAATAATCAATCTCGTTTTTCCTATGCTGTAGCACGAGTTTGTAAGTGACTTTCGTACCCTCCCAGACCATCTTTTTGTATGTTTAATGGTTGTATGTAAACTCTGTAATATCCATAACATGTTCATCGTCTTCGAATCAACATAGAACCACAGTACTTGTCTTAATAATCGTCATGAATATCGTTTGTAATCACGAAGTCAATGCTCTGTTTTCGTGTTTTATATGCAATATATATTCTCTTGCGTTTTAATCACGTTCTGGTTTAAGGTTAGTTGTGGGTTCGTGAGTCTTGGTGGCGTGGTGTTAGCAGTTTACGTGGGGGGTGCTAGGGTGGTGTGTGGTGGTCGAGAAACAGCCATACGCAGCCCATTTTTAGGGTTGTTTCAGACGGTGCATAAACAGAGAAGGACGAGGCCAGGGGTGTGCAGCGGTTTGGGGAGTCTGTTTTACACGGTTTGGCTTGGGTCGAGCCCTGGTGCTTTCCACCAGGTGTCGTGGGTGGCGTGTAGTTGTCGGGGTTGGTGTTAGGCGTTGGTTAGGGTGGTGGTGGAGGTAGCTAGAGGAAGGTTTACAGGGCAGGAACACCTCGGGTACAATAATGTTGCAGGTCGCGGGTTTGGGTGTTGGTGTTTGTGCGAGGCCACAGGCTAGTGAGGGTTGAGTTAGTAGCGATGGGTTGTGTTAATGGGTACGTTACAGTGGAGTGGTCACGACCACCATCGATAGGTGGTGGTTCTGGCTCTTTTAGGGCGGTCGTTAGGGGGTCGAAACAGGCTGGTCAGAGTGGGGGCTTTTGGTCACGGTTTGGTTGTGGATGTTTTGCGTTTTTGGGTTGTTTTGAGTTACGTGTTTAGTGGGTGTCTAGTATTACTATTACTATCATTAATATTATTGTTATATGATATTATTATTATTATTATTATAATTATTATTATTATTATTATTATTATTTATATTATGGTTATTATTTTATTATTATTGTCTATTGTTATGATTGCTTTACTATAAATATTATTTATGATTAATGGTATTATTCCTAGATTTCGATAATCGCATGATTAGTGATGTCATTAGTATTTTAATCGTGTTTTGACAATCGTTATGGTTATTATTTTATTATTGTTGTCTTTACGGTTAATATTAGTATTAGTAAAAGTGGAATATGTGGTTAAGTTGGTAATAATGGGTTAGTTGATTTCATGTTATATATATAGTAAGTCGATTTTTGGTAAGAATATACTTAGTAAATTATAGTTAGTTAATAACATGTGGTTGTGTGAGTAGAATTTAATATTAAATAATAATTATAGGAATGGAGTTCGAGGTGGAATATCTCTAAACGGTGTCGCCTTTCAGACTTGCTATTCCAGGTAGGATACTTTGACACTATACTATATGTTGTGTTATGAATGGTTGTGGTATTGTGTTATGGATGCTGAGTATGATTGATATGAGAATGATATTGGTTTGACTGAGTATTGATTATTATTATTATTGGTATGTGCATTACATTATTTAATAGCATGATTGATTTAGAGTACTGTTGCATTTACGAGCATGGCATGTGCATTGGATACGGATTTGAGATGAAGAGATATTATTGGGCCCAGGCTAGTTCTGCAGGACTAGACCTGGTGACCTCGGCTGTTATGCTGGTGTTCGGTGACGACCGATTATAGTCTACCGGGAGGTTCGGTATGGCTTGGTGCACGGGTATGAGTTTGAGATTGAGATCGAGATTGTGATTGAGCTCGAGCATATCATGGCATTTGCATATCGATTATCTGTTGCATTATAATTTTTGTGTTATCCTACTCAACCGCGAGGTTGACAGTGTATTCGTGTACACCTACGATGATCCGGAATGGGGAGTAGATTCTACAGGTCAGAGACAGATGGATTAGGAGCTTGGGCATGGAGAGAGACATGGCTTGGAACTACTTAGTTTTAGATCACATACTTAGATGTTATCAGTTGTACTTTTATTTCTTGCGTAATAGTTGTAATATCAAAAATTTTAATTTAATCAGTTTTTATATAAAGTGCTTTGGTTTGTTTTACTTTGTTATTCACTACCTCGGACATTCCGAGATGGTAACAGCTCTATTTATTTGAGAATGTCTTGCTAAAGGCTCTTAAATAAATGGGGGTGTTACAAAGTGGTATCAGAGCGAACGAACCTCAGGCCTAAACCAAATGAATAATAATAAACGTAGGAAGAGTTTAATAAAATGAACCCTAGGTTAGTAACTGCTAGGAGCCCCAGGATTGGGATGAGTTAGGGGCCCCCTCAAACCAAGCCACTGGCCCTTTCAGTCTAACCTGGTAACCCGTGAGTGATGCAGAGAGTGGGTAGTAACAAAATAAAAGATCAGACCTTGCCTATATAGTACTAACAGTTTTGCAGGAGCGGGATGAGGTGAGTCATGATGTGAAATATGGTTGGTGATCTGTATTATGTAGCATGATAATGATATTGAATGTTGGGTGAGATATATGATTTTCAAGTATTGAGAACATGAGTTTTGAATATGAGTTTGAAATATAAGCTTGACTGGCATGATGATGTGCATTAGAAGAATACGACAGATTTTGAGATGTTGGTTGATCTGAATGATTGCATTGAAATTTTAGAGAATGGATGTCTATTTATTGAAAAATAATTTTGAGTGATATTATCATGTGATTTTGGTGTTTAGAAATTTTATATGATATCTGGTTATTAAATGACTATCGTAACTATGTAATATATTGTCTTGAATTTGAATATGAATGATCGGATTTAAATGTTATAGTAATTTATGTCTAGTGATATGCAGAATGTGTTGCCCCAAGCCAGGAATGTCATATAACTATGTGTTACATTTGTATATACATGTAAAATATTGATTTATTTAGTTGATCCTATCTTTCAGTTTCGCAATCTTTACCGCTTCCTTGATGGCAAGTACAAATTGAAATAATGAATAAATATTAATATGGTGCAATGTCATTTTTATGCTTCAATATATGCGCCAACATGTTTTTGAGAATAGTTGTGTTTTAATATGACGATGTAAAGTAATAATGTGAGGTATTAAAGTAACCAACGTTGTAATAAGTTTCCAGAATATTATCCATTTGTACGGGTTGCCGTTTAAAATGTGTTCTCTATATGAATGTGTAAATTTTATGTATGATGACCTTATGAGTTAACTTTCTTATGATTTTGATTTCATGTTAAAACGACTTATATTTTTAAGGAAATAAATATTTTGGTTAACAGTGGTCAGATTGTTACTGCACAGTTTTGTTTTGACCTATGTTTTTGTAAAGGAAATCAATTAAAACGTGTTTATTGTTTATGCATATTTCCAACTCCACTGTTTATAGTATTCATTCATGTTTTCAAAATGATAAGCCACGTAGAAGCTTAATGAGTCGTTTTTAATAAGTGATTTTTGCAAGTTGTTCAAATTTCGGTCTAAGTGTTGTAAAGTTTTGTTCAGACCAACTAAGTTGTAAAATTTGTTATAAATAATTCCCTTAAGCTTTGCATTTGATCCTTTTTCCTATGATTAGTTAGTTCATTAAATTTCCTAAAAACTATAATATCTCACAAGATGTCAGAGCAGTTATTTAATTATGATTTTTGAAAGTTCCTACATGATGTTTGATTGTTAAAATTGTAAGTTATGCGAGTTTTTTTTCAATATAAGAGTTTCATCAAATATGAATTATATTATGTAACCATGTAATATTTTTTATATGACAGTAGTAGCATGAATAGTAGACATAATATATGGATAAGAACTTGTTTTATAATAATATAACCTTAATTATTATTGGTGAGTTTATATTAAGTTAGTTTTATTTATACCGACACTACTATTGTATGCCACAAGCTGAACCTACATTTTGATATGTTTAAACCTGATCACAATGTATTGAATTAGTTATCTTGTTGATATGTGAATTATGGGAGTGCTAGCCTTGTTGGGGCTGGTGTCCTTGACAATTAAGTACAATGACTTATTAAATCTCTTTAAGGATCACAAGGGCATACTTCAGTATTATTACCAGTTGATCCACGTTTATCAATAACGGTTGGCTTGCTAGATAAGTTTGACGTTATTGTCATACGGATGGCGGTGGTCAACTGGTCCCTATACGTCACACCTATAGGACACGTTTGAGAGATGTGAAGGTATGAAAATACAGTCACATTTTGCCGGATATGACTAAACAGTTAGTCAGAGGTATTGACTACTAAATTAGTCAATAAGATGTTGAGATTATTATTTAATACGGATTAAATAATTTTAGCTAATACGGATTACATGATCAAATTCGTAAATTAAATATAAACAGTTATATTTAATTAAATATTGTATTCGCGAATTAATATAAACAGTTATATTAATTTAGGTAATTATACAATATCGTATTTTATCAGACCATTATTAATATATCGACTGTATTAATAACTGATAACATGTTACGATTTATAAATAAAACCCGCGGACAACTTATAGCTAATTGGGTCGAATCACGCATTGGGATAAGGTAAGAGTGGAAAGCCCACTCCTACCCAAACCCTATTTCGGCCGGCTAGTATTACAAAAGGAGGAGACTTCTCCTTTTGTCGGACTACTCTTGTTGCACTGATTAAGATAATCTCAAGGTAAAAATTAGGGTTTTGAGAGCTTTCTTCTCCCAAAACCTCAGATCTCACATCTAAAACCTAAATAGCTCTCCCAATATTGCAAGGCAGTTGGAGAGGATTTCTAGCACACGCGGCCTCGTCTCATTCTAAGTCTTGGGTGCAAGTTATAGGAGGGAATTTGTGTTAATTCCTGTTCTTAGGCCTTTTGCGCGAGGACTAAAGGTTGTACTTCTTTTCTTATCTTTTTATCTTATGACCATATTCACGATTGTATTTTTCATTATAATCCTGCAAGTTTAGGGCGAATACGCGTTTTATTCCCCACAAGTGGTATCAGAGCCTTAGGCCATGAAATTTTACAATTGTGTCTTTCATAAGATTTAAAATTTTGGAAAAACCGTGCAATCTGCCTTGGCACTCGATCGAGTCTCTGTTGTACTCGATCGAGTGCCCTTGTACCAGGCCTCGTGCGTGTGATTTTAGGGTTGCAATCGATCTTGTTTTCGATTCTTATTTGCATATTGTTAATTAATCGATATTTTTAGCAATATGTGGATCTTTTGTTGTTTTTATTTTTGATTTACAAGTTTTATATCAAGATAAAAACTCGGTTTGATTTAAAAGTGCAGCGATTTGCAGTTTTTACGAGTCACTCGATCGAGCCCTGCTGCACTCGATCGAGTGACACTGACACTCGATCGAGTGCCCCTGTTGCTCGATCGAGTGCTCTCGTTTCGGGCAGTTTGTTTTCGAAAATAACTTGTTTCTTATTTTCACATGGCTTAAAATAATATACTGTATACGGAAATAGTATATTATTTAGTGAAACGGTTCACCCTCGTTTGATACATATTGTTTTAAAACAGTTTAAAATAATGGATTATATGTTTATTAAAATTGGTGATTAAAGCAGTATAGTCACATAATTTTAATCTTAAAAGGTGGTTTGGTATAAATTTATTAATCATAATAACAGTATTATGTCATGTATAAATTTTATATAGTTGATGCATTTTATTTATCGTCTTGTGAATGCCTTAAATGCTTTCAATAACGTATTTAATTTTTGCAAACGGTTGTAACTTAGTGTGGCCTTAGAAGATTGTGTCACCGTAATGATGGGACACAGTCTTGCTTGTAATTTTGAGATCTTGAATCTCCGTTTTGGGTTTTTGTCATGTAATTACTTTTGTATTTAAATTAGAATGTATCTAGGATTACTTTTGTAATTTAAATTAGTAATTTTGTGAAGACCAAAGACAAGACGGAGACCGGATGCTCACTCCCGCTACAAGGACCAAGATTGAACATCAAGACAAGCTTCTAGGGTCCAACGGTCGATTCCAAGTTGTTTTATGTTTATTTTGGTAGGATAGGCCACACTAGGACTTTTATTTATGTTTATTGCATTTATCTTTATGCTTTCATCGATAATAGCTTGCATCATATTCCGCCTAAAAACCAAACCACCTATATCATGCCTGAAAACTGACTCATGTAGAGGTCACGCGTTAGTTTTCTGTGACAATACAGATGTCACATGTCAATTGCTAAGCCATCACTTTATTTAATTCATTCACGCAAATGCTAGTTTTTAGTTCACTTATATATGGATAAATAAAAGTTGATGGGGTCTTCCTCGTATAACCAAAAATTGAGATTAGTCTTTATAAATCAGCCTCCCATGAATCCCTTCTTCGTCGGTAGGCATAATATGACCCCTTCTACGTCGGGTAAGTGGGAACAAATGATTTATTTTATCTCAACATCATGGTCACTCGATAATATCTAGTGACTGAGATGGACTAATAGATAGATATACGGAAATCTATCGACCAAGAGTTCCAACGATTGGAATTAGCCAAACTTTGGGCTTATCAATATACGGAAATTGAGTCTTGGGATCGTTTATATAATTCTTGAGGGAGATCAATTATATAAATGCATGAGTCTACGAGTTTAAATTAAATTTAATATAGACTTAAATCACAACAATAAGTTGCTTATATGGTTTTGTTTTATCTTCTTTTCAGTGTAGAACACGTTCATTAAAACTGCTGTATAACTAAAATGGCTGGTGAAGACCCAATGCCAAGTGCCAAGCTAGCACTTGAATCCTGGCTAAAAGCCTTCATGGACTCCATGAATCAGTCAACTAGACTGAGGAATGATGGGTCAAACTTCTCTGACTGGGAGGCAGCACTACGGAATGCTGCCATTGCTGACGGAAAGCTTAAGTATTTAACTGAGCCCATTCCGGCACACCCAGGAACTGGAGCTAGAGCCAACGAAATTCGCGCTCATAGCGATTTCGTTATGGAAGCGGGTGCGATAAAGAATGTACTCATCTATGCAATGGAATCAAATTTGCAAAGACGCTTCATATCCCATGGTGCAAACAAGATTTTCACCACGCTCTCTAACGAATTCTCCAAGGCTCCGAGAATCGTTTCTTATGAGCATACCTGTCGCTTCTTTGAGGCGAAACTCCAGAAGGGCCAAGCTGTTAGCCCACATATTCTCAACATGATTGAGAATATCGAGAAACTGGAGACCCTAAACTGCAAGATCAGTGAGAACATAATCGTTGATCGTATGCTTCATTCGCTTCATGATGGGTTCGCCCTCTTTAGGGCCAACTACTACATGAACGACATGAAGAAGACTCCTCATGAGCTCCACTCCCTTCTCGTACAGAATGAGAAGGATCTGAAATTGAGTGGGAGCATTAAGCAGGATGTTCTCATGATCTCCAGTAAGGGAAAGGGTAAAGGGAAGGCTAAAGCTCAGGGCGACCTAGCAGTAGGTAAGCCCAGGTTCAAGAAACCAGGATTTGCTAAGAGTGGGCCAGGTGAGTCGAGCAACTCACAGGGCAAGATAAAGAGCAAGGATACAAGCATGGAATGTCACCATTGCCACAAGACTGGGCATTGGAGGCGCTCATGCCCCGTGTATCGCGAGGACATTAAGGCAGGCCGTGTTACTCCTGTTGGTATGTCTTCTTCTTCTTTTATTCATATGATTGAGATTAACCATGCAAGTTGCGGAACTTGGGTACTTGATACTGGTTGTGGTTCTCATCTATGTAATCATGTGCAGGGCCTCCGAAACCAAGAACCCCTAATCAAGGGTGAGGTGGACCTGCGAGTCGGGAATGGAGCACGTGTTGCTGCAGTCTCAAAGGGAACATACGTGATCCAGCTTCCAAGTGGATTCGAGTTATTTTTATATAACTGTTATTATGTTCCTAGTTTGTCCAAAAACATTATTTCAGTTTCTGCACTTGACAAACTCGGCTTTTCATTTGTAATAGAGAATAATAGCTGTATTTTCTCCTTACACAATATGATTTATGGAAAGGCAGTTTCCATGAATGGAATTTATGTTTTAGATCAAACCACCGAGATATTACATGTGAATAATAAAAGATTAAAGGTAGGTGACAAAGATCAAACTTACCTATGGCATTGTCGTATGGGACACATAAATGAGAAACGCGTAAAACAGCTCATACAGAATGGAGCTATATCGCCATTTGATTTCGAATCATATGGCACGTGTGAATCATGTCTCATCGGCAAGATGACTCGTATTTCCTTCAAAGGTGTTGGAATGCGCGCTGCCGACCTATTAGGACTCATACATACGGATGTATGTGGGCCTATGTCGATCAACGCACGAGAAGGCTATAGGTATTTCATCACTTTCACGGATGATTTAAGTAGATATGGCTATGTCTACTTGATGAAACATAAAAGTGAATCCTTTGACAAGTTCAAAGAATACCAGAATCGGGTACAGAACCAGCTGGGTAGAAAGATTAAAGCACTACGTTCGGATCGTGGTGGTGAGTATCTTTCACACGAGTTTGATCAACACCTTAAAGACTGTGGGATCGTGCTACAGTTGACTCCACCTGGAACACCACAATTAAATGGTGTGTCCGAACGGAGAAATCGAACTCTACTCGATATGGTTCGATCCATGATGAGTCACACCGTTGTGCCTGATTCATTATGGGGCTATGCTCTTTTGTCGGTCGCTCTAATACTTAACCGAAGTCCGTCTAAAGCTGTTGACAAGACTCCATACGAATTATGGAAGGGAACGGTCCCTAACTTGTCCTTTATTCGGGTTTGGGGCTGCGAGGCTTATGTCAAGTGGAGACACGAGGATAAGCTCGGCCCGCGATCGGTCAAGACATACTTTATAGGCTATCCAAAGGGAACTTTTGGTCATTACTTCTACTCGCCTACCGAACAACGTGTTTTTGTTGCGGCTAGTGCGACGTTCTTAGAGAAAGAATTTCTCGAGAACAAGTCGAGTAATAGAACCTTCGAGTTATCGGAGGTCCAAGAACCAACTACCGAGCAACCATTGGAGGAAACAGTTCCTTCAACCGAGGCTGCGGTAGATATCCCTGAGGAACCTAGGAGGTCGGGAACAGTCTCTATTCCACCGGACAGATACATTGGTATGGTCGAGGAACACGATACAGATGACGTCTTACTCCTAGAAGGTAATGAACCCACAACCTATAAAGGTGCCATGACCAGTTCTGACTCAAAGCTATGGCTAGAAGCCATGCAATCCGAGATGGACTCCATGTATGAGAACAACGTGTGGGATCTTGTGGACCTACCTGCAAAGGTACGTCCCCTTCAATGCAAATGGCTTTACAAGATAAAGCATGCCGTGGAAGGACAACAAGATATCCACAAGGCTAGACTAGTTGCTAAAGGTTTCACCCAAGTGCCAGGCTTACACTACGATGAGATCTTTGCACCCGTAGTCATGCTACGTTCCATTCGGATTATCTTAGCGATAGCCGCATTTCATGACTATGAAATATGGCAAATGGACGTTACAACCGCCTTCTTAAACGGTTATTTGGAGGAAGAGTTGTACATGGTACAACCTGAGGGTTTTATCGATCCAGTATATCCTAAGAAAGTTTGCAAGCTTAAGCGTTCCATCTATGGACTTAAGCAAGCATCGCGGAGTTGGAATCATCGCTTCGACCAAGTGATAAAAGAGAATGGGTTCATTCGATCAGTCGAGGAACCATGTCTCTATATCAAGTCGAGTGGGAGCAAGATTGTATTCCTAGTACTGTATGTCGATGACATACTCTTGATTGGGAATGACATACCTCTCTTATCTTCGGTTAAAGCATGGTTGAAAAACCATTTCCAGATGAAAGATATGGGAGAGGCACAAAGAATTTTGGGCATCCGTATCTACAGGGATAGATCACGACGGATGTTGTCTCTCAGTCAGGAGTCTTATATAGATAAGATTCTAGAGAGATTCAGCATGACGAACTCCAAGAAAGGGTTCCTTCCTATGACTCCTGGGCTTCACTTGAGCAAGACTCAAGAAGCTAAGTCATTGGAAGAGCAAGAGCGCATGAGTCGGATTCCTTATGCTTCAGCAATAGGATCGATCATGTATGCCATGATATGCACACGTCCTGACGTTGCATATGCATTGAGTATGACAAGTCGATTCCAAGCTCATCCAGGTGAACAACACTGGATGGCCGTGAAAAACATTCTTAAGTACCTACGGAGGACTAAAGATTGGGGATTGACTTACGGAGGCGACTCGACGCTCTGCGCTACGGGTTACGCAGATGCTAGCTTCCAAACGGATCGAGATGACTCGAAATCTCAGTCTGGATTCGTTTTTACTCTTAATGGCGCTGCTGTCAGCTGGAAAAGTTCTAAACAGAGTGTTACAGCAGATTCTACGAATGAGTCCGAGTACTATGCCGCCTCGGAAGCAGCTAAGGAAGCAATATGGATGCGTCAATTCTTACAAGGACTCTCGGTAGAGCCTAGTTCGAATGACCCAATCATCGTTTATTGTGACAATAGCGGTGCCATCTTCCAAGCTAAGGAGCATAAGTCTAGCAGCAAGGCTAGACATGTACAACGGAAAGCTCATCTAATCAAAGATTACGTGGAGCAAAAGGAGATATTCATTGATAAGATAGCTACAGATGATGAAGAGTCTATTGATATAATATACTCAAGAAGGGGGGGTTGAATTGAGTATGCCTTCTTTTTGAAATCTTCTTCGACGTGTGTGTAGTTGTATGATGATTGTTGAGTAGAGCAATAATAAAGTAGAGACACGATATTTTTGAAGTGGTTCAGTCTCACACTCTGAGACCTACGTCCACTATTCTCGATTAATAAAATTAGTACCAACTCTGGATTACAATTTTATCAACCCTACTCGTGTGACTTTGATGTTAGTCACAACTCAATCTAGATACCGTTAAATATCTAGCTTCGACAAATACCGTTAAATATTTGTCTTACAATGAGTACCGCTAAATACTCGTTCTATCTTACGTTAATAAGATAAAGTCTTCAATGTTTTCTTGGTGTCACAATCTTGAATGAATAAGATCAATGCTTGAGCACTTGAATCTTGAATCGGATTTGACAATGATAAGCTCGAACTTGAAGAATATGAACGGCGGCTCTTTCTCGATATGCGTGTATGTGTGTTGTGTATTTCGTGTCAATTAATGTGTCAAAGGTAGTCTATTTATATAGAATATGTATCTAGGTATTTCTAACCCTAGATGATTTAGGAATATTACTTAAAACTAGAATACTAGTCTTTTAGTAATACTACCTTAAATCTAATCTTAATATATTTAGGAAAGATATAATAATATACTATAGGTATTATATAAGGAATCAATTTCCTAATTCATATTTAGGAAAGATCTTTATATAATAAATAAATAGTATCCTTATTAAATCAACTTCCTAAATCATGTCAAAGATAATAAAATATATTACCATAATATAATCTTAGTTTATTTAGGACATTAAATAAATACATGATATTTATTTAAGCAAGTCCTACACGATTTGGTAATGTGGCATATCACACGATTTCCAAAATCGAAACAAACTATATTTAGACTATATATTTTTGACAATTAAAATCATATAAAAATCTTTAGTTTATTTTAGTAATAAATAATCATCTCATAAGATATTTATTTATTTCTTATTTAACCAAAAGATATTTTATATAATCCTATTAAGATTAACAATTCCATATTTAAATAGAATACTATTTAAACACTAATACTACACGACACAAATAGGAAACAAACGTTTCAACTAAGATACACATAAGCCTTGATCATTTCTTCTTGATATAGAGTTATAGCTACGAGCTATAACTTGAATCCATCTTGTACTAAAGCTATAGTTGACGAATACAACTTTAGTTCATTATGCGCGCTTGTGATCTTCTATCAATCTTTGACTTAGTCAATTCATTGACTAATGTGCTTGAATCTTTTATACTTGATAGATTAGATCTTGTTACTAATGTTCTGTACACTTAGCACACGATTATACATACGAGTATATAATATATAAATAGCTAGACTTGTCATTATCAAAACATAAACATATATACTATATATATATTTGAATACATGGTTCAACAAATTCCCCCTTTTTGATGATGGCAAGTCTCTCTTAGATATCGTGTCTAAGTGTATGTTCCCCCTCAATATAATAAGGGTCATTCATAGCAAAGAGTCACTTAGGGTTTCTATCTTCTATCTATCCCATATCCTTTAAGGACCCTAAGAGACAATGAATTACGACAAGGAGCAAGCTTAGGCAAATTCTAATCTAAGTCGCATTTTTCCCCCTCTTGACATCATCGAAAAGATGAGAACAAAGACATGAAACGACTAGAATAATACACTACGAAACATAAGTAAGCATATAAACGAGTCGAAATAATATGAACATAGAGAATATCATACAATCACAAACGAAATGCTAAAAATATACACAATCAGTCCGAAATACTAAGCCAATGGGCCGAATGAAAAGATAATAGGGTTTAAAGAAAATTGGGCCGGCTTAGGGATAAGTTCCTGCAAAAGATAACAAATTGAGATGGGCCAAGGAATAAGAAAGGCAATTGGGCCGCATTAAAAACAATTATAAAGTTTGTTAGGTTTAGGAAATCCGAGGAAGCAAAACGAAACATAGGCTTCGGATTCCTTAATGGGCTAGGTTAGGGATTGGGCCACAAGCAAAATAATAGTCTTATAAGTCCACCACCGGACTTATCCAAAAACAACAATAATACGATTTCTGAAAACAGAGACGAAGGAAGAGGATCAAGAACGAGAGCTTGATGCAGGGGTCTTGGCATACGGACTCACATACTCGGGTCGGGTACGGAACTCAAGGGTGTCCAAACGATCCAAACAACTACTGACATTTCTTCCTTGAGCATTTAGAGCCAACTCGAAGTTGAGTATCTTCAATGAAAGCGCCTTAACCGCTTCAAGAGCTTGGCTCGCATCTGTGCGCAAGAACCCATGATCCCTTACCATAGCACCGCCTTGAGTCGTAAGAAAGGACAAACGATCACTCATCGCCAGTAATTCAGAGCAAACAACCGAGACCTCTGAGCCAATTTTCACCAAATGCTTGTCTACTTTCTCCATCCATTCCTTTACTTCAACCTCAAACTCACGACTACTACCTGCACGATTTCCCGAGGTACCCGAATGTTCTTTTTCCTTTTTAATTTGACACAACCCGAGAAGCTGATCCATTTTAGCTTCCAAGTCGACAAAGGACGGAGATGGATTAGGATGGGGTCCTTCCTCAACCGTTTTTCCGAAAGCCAAATCGACTCCATCAAACATAATTCCCATCAATTTAAGCAACTTGTCGCACATCCGATCACGGGGTTTAACACCAAAACTACAATCGTCCACAACACCCTTTTGCAACAAGATTTCAGATACCCACATCCCGTATGGGATATCTAGAGTCGAACTTGGTTTTTCTTTAACTAAAACAGAGGAAACTTGACAAATTTTCGAACAAAGCAAGAATGCAAGGTTGATTTTGTTTCCCTCTAACCAGTGAAATAATACGATAGCTTCAACACTCGACAATTTATCACGACCACCTCTCCTAGGCAGAATCGTGTTCCAAAGATAGTTAACAAACAACTTTAATTTCGGGGAGAATGAATTTGTGAGTAGTGGAGAGACTTCAGTGGCATTGGGATCAAAGTATTGTTTGATCATCATTTTCTGTTCGTGAGTAACTACCCCCCATTCCTTTCGGGTATCAATATCAAGTCCCCTTGGATCAAGATGAAAAATTTCACATATATCGGCTAAAGAAACTTCGACATCTTTCCCATTAACTACAGCTTTCATCCCGGTTTCAGTAGGTTTCACAGAGGCAAAGAATTGAAGTAATTCAACTGGAAATATTAACCCTGAGAAATTACTAACATATTCCCACCCTTGAAATTCTAAAAATTTCTTAAAAAAGAGCAGAGATTTAGAACCATTTACCCAGGATGTCGGATAAAACCGACCTGCGTGAATTGCATAAGGAAGAAGACGGTTGATGAGGATACCTTCGTTTTTGGTCATGCGAACACGTTCGAGACCCTCCTGAGTAGCTTCGATGGAAAAATCTTTGAACAGAGGACGAGGTTTCTTGGAATCCCTTTCTTGCATGTCGTCCGATACCGAAGATGCGACTCGGTTCAGTTTTCGACGCTTGCCTGTTTCTGGGTTTGGACTTGCGGTGGCAATGGGAGTCGGAGACGGTGGGGGTGACGGAGTTGGTGAAGGGGGTGAAGGCTTCTTTTGGTGAGAACGGGTTGCACGGGATGGAGGTATAGTGGTTGAGGTGAGACACGGTGGTTGTGAAGGCAAGATAGGGTGAGATTTTGAAACGGTTTTAATGGAGTTTTGGAGGTTTGAGTTTTAATGGGTTTTGGTAATTTTTAATGGAGGTTTTGGGTTTGGTAATAAAAGTGAATAAGGGAGGTGAATGGTAGTAAGTTTGAGGGAGAGAGGTTGGTTGGGTTAATTATTGAGGTGGGGTGAAAGTCAAAACCTAGGTGATAGGTTGGGGTACGTGGCAGTGGGGACCGACACACACACGGTTTGTGTGTTGTTTTGAGGTAAGTTTTATAGTTTTATTTGTAATATTTGCTTATTATTATTTTGTATATATTAATATGTTGTAATATGTATGTTGTGGAATAATTGTAATATGTGACGTAATATAATTGTGAGATCGATTGTGTACACATTCATATGTAAATCATATAATATGACTATAATCACAAAATTTAACATCGAATATATACATACACATGCAGCGGAGTATACGGTCACAGTCATATAATCTCATCTAAACCGTAGTCAATCATTGGGTTATTTTTGCTTTTAAGATTTTATTAGGTGCCACCGATTAAACCAATTTCCAATCGCAAAGTCTCAAAGCGTTCTCTAGCCAATGGTTTAGTGAAGATATCTGCCCACTGTTTTTCCGTACTACAAAATTCCAATTTTATATTTTTCTTTTCAACATGGTCTCTTAGAAAATGATGTCTAATCTCAATATGTTTAGTTCTCGAGTGCTGGGCTGGGTTTTTAGATATAATTATAGCACTCGTATTATCACATAATATAGGCACACATCCAACATCAACACCATAATCATGTAATTGTTGCTTTAACCATAAAAGTTGAGAACATACCAGTGCGGCTGCAATATATTCTGCTTCAGCAGTTGAGAGAGCGACAGAATTTTGTTTCTTGGATCCCCAAGATATAATACAAGGACCTACAAAGGTAGCAAGTCCGGAGGTACTTTTTCTGTCTAAAGAACATCCTGCATAATCCGCATCTGAATATCCTACTAAGTTAAAATTACAGTCCATGGGATACCATAGATATAATTTAGAGGTTCCGATTAGGTATCTTAATATTCTTTTAACTGCAATCATATGTGATTCTTTTGGTGCAGATTGGAATCTCGCACAAACACAGACACTAAACATTATATCTGGACGACTTGCTGTAAGATAAAGAAGTGAGCCAATCATACCTCGGTAAGTTGTTTCGTCTACAGACTTACCATCTTCGTCTTTGGTTAGCTTCTTATCTGTGACCATTGGAGTAGGCATTGCATGAGAGGTTTCCATTCCAAATTTCTTTAGTAACTCCTTGACGTATTTTTGTTGATGAACTTTGATTCCTTCTTCAGTTTGTTGTATTTGAAGTCCAAGGAAGAACTTTAGTTCTCCCATCATACTCATCTCGAACTCAGAAGTCATCAACTCAGAGAAGTACTTGCACAACTTTTTATTAGTTGAGCCAAAAATAATATCGTCAACATAGATCTGAACGACTAGTAGATCTGAGTTTTCACTTTTAAGAAATAGGGTTTTATCCACAGACCCTCTCTTGAATCCACTCTCCAATAGGAACTTTGACAATCTGTCGTACCATGCCCTAGGTGCTTGTTTCAGACCATATAGTGCTTTGTCCAATTTGAATACATGATCCTTGAGTTTGCTGTCAGGAAATCCAGGAGGTTGTTCAACAAATACTTCCTCTTGGAGATAGCCATTAAGAAATGCAGTCTTAACATCCATCTGAAAAAGCTTCATTCCCTTGTGTGCTGCAAAAGCAATGAGTAGTCTTATTGCCTCAAGACGAGCAACAGGAGCAAAGGTTTCGTCATAATCGATCCCTTCCTGTTGGTTGTATCCTTGAACTACTAGTCTGGCCTTGTTTCGCACAATGACTCCAGTGTCATCCAACTTGTTTCTGAATACCCATCTAGTTCCAATGACAGTTCTGTCCTTAGGTCGAGGAACAAGATGCCAAACTTTGTTTCTTTCAAATTGCTGGAGTTCTTCTTGCATGGCAACTATCCAGTCTGGTTCTGCGAGGGCTTCCTTGATATTTGAAGGTTCAATGGTGGAGAGAAAGGAGTAAAATGAGCAAAAGTTATTTAAGCTCCTTCGAGTCTGAACTCCATCTGTCAGGCTTCCTATGACATTGTCCAAAGGATGAGAGCCTTTGTATCTCCAGTTCCTTGATTGATCATTTGCATTCCCTGAACTTGATTCGGGATCTTGATTTGTTCCCCCTGAATCCAAACCTGGGTTTATAGTAGGGTCAGGTATAACTCTGGCCTCTTCCCTTTGGTTTTGATTCAAAGTTACAGCTTCATTAGCTGTAACTCTGGGTTCCAAGTCATTGGTTTGAGAGTTATCTACAGTATCATCAACTGTAGTTTCATCTCTCGCACCATTTTCTCCCAAGTTGAGTTCATCATGAATTCCTTGAGATTCTCCTTCTTCAATTTCCATTTCAGGAGGATCTTCCCTTGATAACCTGAAATCAGGTTCGTCTAGGTTTTCCTCTATATCCTGTAATGGCTTGTCGAAGGCATACTTTCTTCTATGCATAAAGTACGTTTGTTAAAAACTTTGTAGGCTTTACTATGATCTGAATATCCTATAAAGATTGCTTCATCACTTCTAGGGTCGAATTTGCTTAATCTGTTTTTACCATTGTTGTGAACAAAGCATTTACTACCAAAGCATCTTAAATGAGATATGTTTGGTTTACGACCTCGAAGAAGTTCATAAGGTGTCTTTTTAAGGATAGGTCTAATCATAGCACGGTTATGAATATAGAAAGCTGTACTTATAGCCTCAACCCAAAAGTTTCTAGGTAGGCCACTACAAAGAAGCATTGTTCTAGCCATGTCCTCTAGGGTTCTGTTCATTCGTTCTACGACTCCATTTTGTTGTGGGGTTCTAGGGGCCGAGAAGTTATGACCAACACCATTGGTTTTACAGAACTCGATAAAAGCATGATTGTCGAACTCAGTTCCATGATCAGTACGAATTGTTACTAGGTTTGATTTATATTTGTTTTGGACAAGTTTCATGAGACTAACAAATTCATCGAAAGTTTCGTCTTTAGAGTGAAGAAAGATTGGCCAAACAAATCTAGAGTAATCATCAACTAGAACGAAAACGTACCTGGAACCACCTCTGCTTCTTACCTTCATAGGGCCACATAGATCCATGTGTACTAGTTCAAGAGCTTGTTCTGTGCTTACCACTCTTTTTGGCTTAAAGGATGATCTGACGTGTTTACATCGTGCACATGTGTCACACATCTTTTCTTGATCAAATTTGATCTTTGGAAGACCTTCGACCAAGTCCCATCTTTTCAGCTTACTTAGAATAGGTGAGCTAATATGACCAAATCTCTTGTGCCATAGACATGGATCATCTAACGTAACTTTCATGCATGATAGAGAATCAGTAGGTACAACATTTAAATCAATCATATAAACATTTTTTATCCTGTGACCTTCAAGTATCACTTTACTGGTGCCTTCTAAGATTATACGACATATATCTGAATGAAAAACCACTTTATTTCCTTTGTCACATAATTGAGATATACTGATAAGATTGTGTTTGAGACCATTTACAAGGTATACATCATTTATAGCATGAGAGGATGAAATACCTATCTTACCAATTCCGATGATCTTTCCCTTTTTGTTATCACCGAATGTGACTTTACCTCCGTCAAAAGGTTTTAGGGTTTGGAATAGGTTTACGTCGCCTGTCATATGTCTTGAGCATCCACTGTCGAGATACCATAAGTTATTTTCCTTGGCGACAAACTGCACAAATAATTTTAAAGACAGGATTTAGGTACCCAAGCATACTTGGGTCCTTTGTTGTTAGTAATCACAAATACATCTTCCTTTTTAACCCAGACTTGTCTTACATAGGCTTTTCTATATCGGTAGTGGTTGGGTTTTGATGTTCTTGTGTAGGTTTTAGTTTGGACTCTTGGTGACCATTTTTTGTGTGATGTTTGAGGAGTCTGTTTGGTTCTGTTTTTCTTTTCTTCGTAGTCAAATGTCATGTCATAGAACCATCTGTGGTCAATGTTTCTTTCCTCAGTTTTATCACCATCACTATCAGAGACAGAATTAGTGTCGCTTGGAATTCCTAAGGATTTAACAAACTTAACTCCGGTTTTAAAATCTTGTGCGTGTTTCACACAGTTTTCTCGGAGGTGTCCAGTATGGACACAATAAGTGCATATTAAATACTCAGGAAGGTCGGCATATTTTCTTCTTCTAAAGTCTCTATCTGTTGGACTTTGTTTACACTTTGAGTGATCCCTTCTTCCATAACATTCGTGACCTAACCCCATCTTCATGTTGTTGTCGGATTGTTCAGTTAGGAAGTTTAGAACGTTAGTGCTTCCTTCCCATTTATCGTGAACTTTCCGAGCATGAAGAAGGAGGTCTTTCAAGGAGTCTATTTCTTTCTTACATTCACTATGGTCAGTGTTGCTAGACTCTTTTAGATTTTGAATGTCTTTATGAAAGTCAGACACAATTTTGGCATGTTCTTTCTTGATTTTAGATATACTGAATTCTAGATCCATGATTTTGCCTTCGAGAATCTCAACTTCTTCTTGATGAGTCTCATCTTCGACCATAGTTGAAGATTCTGACTTAAGCCGTTCATTAACCTTTCTTAATTCTGAAGTTATAGCTTCATTAGCTATAACTTTAGATTGAAGCTCTTTAATGTTGAGTTTTAGTTTTGAGGTTATAGCTTCATTAGCTATAACTTTAGACTCAAGAACCTTTTTCTCAGACATAACTGTTTCCAACTTAGCATTTGCTTCAATGCTTATTTTGGATTTCAGTTTCTTAGCTTTGGCTTTCAGAAGTTGATTTTCCTCAGCAATATCGAGGATCTGCTCTTTCAAGTCATCTAACTCAAGACTTTGTTCATGACATTGGTCTAGGGTTTTCTCAAAATATTTAATTAGCATAGCCTTAGATAAGTTTTTAACTTGACTTTTGAGTTGAAGAAAATTTACCTCTTCGTCGTCGTCGTCTGAGTCTGATTCTCCAAGGAGACACATATTTGATGCGTCATCTTCATCATTGTCGTTTGAGATTAGATCTAGGCTGACGTTGCTTAGGCATAGGTTTGCTACCTCTTCTTCTTCAGAGTCCTCGTCATCTTCAGATTCTAATTCTCCCCAGCATGACGCAAGCATTACTTTCTTAAACTCTGTTTTGGTCTTTTCTCTTTTTGACTTGTCTTTGATTTTGTCCCAACTTGGACAATCTTTGATCATATGGTCTTGTTGTCCACACTTGAAACATCCTCTTTTGAAGAATGTTTGTTTGGAGTCAGTTTTCTTTTTGTCGAACGTTTTGTTGTTCGAGTTTTTGTATCTACCTTTGAAAACTGCTTTCTTAAATCGTCTAGCGAATAGAACTGTTTCATCCTCAAGTTCTTCTTCGCTTACTTCGTTTGTAGAGGCTTGTAAAGCGACTCCCTTTCCCTTGGGATCATCATCGTTTTTATTTAGTATTATCTCGTGAGCCATTAAGGAACCAATCAATTCTTGGTAAGTGATTTTAGATAAATCACGTGCTTCCTCTATGGCCGTGACTTTAGGTTGCCACTTTTTGGTGAGACTCCTAAGAATCTTACGAATGATATCCTCAGAATCGATCTTTTTGCCAAGGTTCCGCAGTTCATTAATAATACAAGAAAATCGTGCAGACATGCTATCAATAGATTCATTCTTTTCCATATTGAAAAGTTCATATCTTTGAACGAGCAAGTCTATACGATGTTTCCTGACTGCGGATGTTCCTTCATAAGCAAGTTCGAGACTATCCCATATTTCCTTAGCGGAACTACAAGATGAGAATCTATCGAATTCTGAGGTTATCATACCGTTCTGTAGGAGGCTCATGGCCTTAGAGTTTTTCTCTGCAATTTTGTAGTCACTTTCCACATAATCGCTTTCCATTTTTTCGTAGGTTGTTCCATTTGCAGCGGCGACCAAGATCTTCTTTGGTCCAGTTTGGATGATCTTCCAACATTCCCAATCACAACCCTTGATGTAATGAGTCATCATATTTTTCCATAAACTATAGTTCTTGCCATCGAAGATAGGGCACTTGAGATGCTTGGAATCCATTGTTGAAGGAGTATATGATATATAATCAATAGAAGGATCAAAACTCACGCGGCTAGGCGATCAAGAGCACGAGGCTCTGATACCAATTGAAGAGTCTATTGATATAATATACTCAAGAAGGGGGGGTTGAATTGAGTATGCCTTCTTTTTGAAATCTTCTTCGACGTGTGTGTAGTTGTATGATGATTGTTGAGTAGAGCAATAATAAAGTAGAGACACGATATTTTTGAAGTGGTTCAGTCTCACACTCTGAGACCTACGTCCACTATTCTCGATTAATAAAATTAGTACCAACTCTGGATTACAATTTTATCAACCCTACTCGTGTGACTTTGATGTTAGTCACAACTCAATCTAGATACCGTTAAATATCTAGCTTCGACAAATACCGTTAAATATTTGTCTTACAATGAGTACCGCTAAATACTCGTTCTATCTTACGTTAATAAGATAAAGTCTTCAATGTTTTCTTGGTGTCACAATCTTGAATGAATAAGATCAATGCTTGAGCACTTGAATCTTGAATCGGATTTGACAATGATAAGCTCGAACTTGAAGAATATGAACGGCGGCTCTTTCTCGATATGCGTGTATGTGTGTTGTGTATTTCGTGTCAATTAATGTGTCAAAGGTAGTCTATTTATATAGAATATGTATCTAGGTATTTCTAACCCTAGATGATTTAGGAATATTACTTAAAACTAGAATACTAGTCTTTTAGTAATACTACCTTAAATCTAATCTTAATATATTTAGGAAAGATATAATAATATACTATAGGTATTATATAAGGAATCAATTTCCTAATTCATATTTAGGAAAGATCTTTATATAATAAATAAATAGTATCCTTATTAAATCAACTTCCTAAATCATGTCAAAGATAATAAAATATATTACCATAATATAATCTTAGTTTATTTAGGACATTAAATAAATACATGATATTTATTTAAGCAAGTCCTACACGATTTGGTAATGTGGCATATCACACGATTTCCAAAATCGAAACAAACTATATTTAGACTATATATTTTTGACAATTAAAATCATATAAAAATCTTTAGTTTATTTTAGTAATAAATAATCATCTCATAAGATATTTATTTATTTCTTATTTAACCAAAAGATATTTTATATAATCCTATTAAGATTAACAATTCCATATTTAAATAGAATACTATTTAAACACTAATACTACACGACACAAATAGGAAACAAACGTTTCAACTAAGATACACATAAGCCTTGATCATTTCTTCTTGATATAGAGTTATAGCTACGAGCTATAACTTGAATCCATCTTGTACTAAAGCTATAGTTGACGAATACAACTTTAGTTCATTATGCGCGCTTGTGATCTTCTATCAATCTTTGACTTAGTCAATTCATTGACTAATGTGCTTGAATCTTTTATACTTGATAGATTAGATCTTGTTACTAATGTTCTGTACACTTAGCACACGATTATACATACGAGTATATAATATATAAATAGCTAGACTTGTCATTATCAAAACATAAACATATATACTATATATATATTTGAATACATGGTTCAACAGATGACAACATAGCTGATCCTCTCACTAAAGCACTACCACGTGATAAGCATGAAGGGCACATTCATTCCATGGGAATTAGATGTGTTCCTAAGTTGTAGTACTCCTTTATGAATTCATGTAATAATTCATTTTCTCGTGTACTCTATTCAACCTTATTGTTATGATATAAAATGTTTTGTTTTTCATGTGGAATTGTACGCCAATTTTGAACACCACAAAGTGAACTGATTAACATTACATCGTTTTGGTCCTTGATTACCCACTTGAGCTGATAACTCAGGTAATCATTTTGTGACGTTGGTTGATGGTGGGTTCAACGAGCCATAAGTCACGCGGCTGACTGACCAATCATAAAGGCGAGTTATACGGATATCTCGTAGGACACCCCGTGACATCGTTATGGAGTCCTAAATGTTTTATAACATTGGGTGCCAGGTCGTGGATAGGACCTCCATAGTGTTCCTTAGAGTCGAGTCTTTTGACCTTCAACTGTCTCTTGAGATTAAGACAGATTTTGGGTAACTTTGGTTTCTTTCCCACGGTCACCGTAACAGGGGCCAAGAGGATTTTTTCTGGGTTATTTCATGCTGGGCGATATCGGCAGGATTCGAGTTGAGGGAAATATCCAAACCCTTATCAGGATTTTATCATTTCTCAGGGCCACTCGAGGAGTAGTAACTGAAATGCATGGCCATGCTCGAATACAGATTCGTTTTATCAGTTAAGTTACTCTCTAGTCGGGGAAACCACTCTTGATACAGATCGCTTGTGAGATACGACCTTTGCGAATGCGGATTTGCAAATTGTCTTACATTGAGTGGGAGAAATTTTAAAAGGATATGAGAATCGGTTATCGCACCTACACTTGTACGGACAAGTGGGAGTTTGTTGGAGCTTGTGTCCTCCACATGTAGTGTGATAACGTCATTGCACATACCCTTGTACGGACAAGTGGGAGATTGTTGGGGCTGGTGTCCTTGACAATTAAGTACAATGACTTATTAAATCTCTTTAAGGATCACAAGGGCATACTTCAGTATTATTACCAGTTGATCCACGTTTATCAATAACGGTTGGCTTGCTAGATAACACTAGTACAAAAAGTGCTATTGACATCGCCACTATAACATCGGTTTTTACTAAAACTGATGTAATTGATCTATTTTTTGTGGAATACATCGCTTTGAAATCAAAAGCGATGTTAATTATATAATTTTACATCGCTTCAAAATCAAAATCGATGTTAACTATATGATTTTACATTGATTTGTTATAAAACCGATGTTAATGATAATTAATTGCATCATTTTAAGTAAACTGATGTTTAGCAATTAAGATAGTTTTTGTTTTTTACATCGCTTTGAAATCAAAACCGATGTTTATTATATTATTTTTACATCGATTTGTTATAAAACCGATGTTAATTATATTATTTTTACATCGATTTGTTATAAAACCGATGTTAATGAGAATTAATTGCATCGGTTTAAGTAAACCGATGTTTAGCAATTAAGTTATTTTTGTTATTTACATCGCTTCGAAATCAAAACCGATGTTACACTAGTAGAAAAAGTGTTATTGACATCGCAGGTGTAACATCATTTTGTACTAAAAACGATGTAATTGATCTAACTTTTGCTAATTACATCGTTTATATTAAAAACGATGTTAATTATTTAATTATTTATTATTTACATCGGTTCTTAACCTCGGTTGTTATAAAACCGACGTTAATTTTTAAGTTGCATCGGTTTTAATAAAACCGATTTTAAGCTATTTAGATGATATATACAATACATCGTTTCGTTCCCGACTATTAAAGCGATGCAACCGAATTTCTAAAAAAAAAAAAAAGAAAAAAAGGAAAACAATAACGCAGACTCCAGTTTCCCTAACAACAGGAAACTCTCAATTAGAAAATGCAGAACCCCAATAAGATTTCGTCACGCCGTTCACCCTTCGCCGCTCATCGTTCGCCGCCTTCTCCGCCGTTGCCGCCATTGAAACTTCGCCGCCGTTAACTTTCACCAGGCGCCCTCCTCTTCAAACCATTGTTTCAGTTTCCTCAGGCTAAGGTTTGTGTTTTTTACTTAATTAAATAATTCTTCAATTTTGGTGTTCGTATCAGTTTGCTTTTAGGGATTAAATAGTTATTGTCATGTTAGGGTTCAATTAATATTTAGGGTTAGGGATTTCACTTTAATTTCAATTAATTACGAGATTATTTCAATTTAGGGATATTGATTCAGCTGAATCAATCGTGAACCTTAAGACTGCTCCTCCATATTTAGAGTTCAATTGCCATGTTCGTAATGTGCAGCTTACTCCTGAAACTACTGCTACTCTAAGTTCAGGTAATTAATCAAAGTTCATATCTTTATATGTTTAATTGATTTTATTTGCTAAGTTTGATGATGGGTTTGCAGTCTTTCTGTTAATTATTGAGTTTATTTTCTGGAATTTGATTAATTTGTTGTTTGTATAATTAGGATGTAAAATTTTGATTAATCTGTGTAATTTTGGACACTGATAAAGATTAATTACAACCCGCTCGACTAGATAGGCGAGTGCTTCTAGTTAAGTTAAGATTCGACTTGGAAAAGAAAACCTTATACACTCTGTACTAGCAGCAGCTATATAAACGAGTCTTTCATAAACTGGAAACCTTTCTAGTGCCTAATGCATAAGATGAATAATACAATTATCATACAGCTGCTTTGAAATTAAAAATTCTTATCTTCAATAGTGTGTGAAAAAAGATGCATACATGGGAAGAAGCACTATAACAAATAATGCGTAAACGTGCCTGTATCAACACAAACATTCATTTTCGTCAACGCAAACATCCTTTTGCTCCCTTCTACCTTTTCTCTTGCACTGTCAGACCATGCATTCATGGTTTTCTGTTTGAATATTTCTGTCTCGGAGTAATTAAGAAGTATTTAATGTGCATTGACAGAGAATTGGTGATTGGCTTGCTGCTAATTTTAAAAGTAATGAAGGCATTGACCTTCTGAAGGACAAGCAAGCCCTTCAGCGTCTTACAGAGACTACAGACTACTGAGAGAGCCAAGATGGAGCTGTTATCTCTAACGTAGGCAAACATAAGGTTTGTTATCTGTCACTATAGTTGCTTTTAAGCTAGTGTTGTACAATATTTGCATCAACCTGGCTTATTAAATCACGTGTCTCTCTAGTTTGCCTTTCATTATGGCAACTGTTGATGGCCCCAAGCACATTGAGACCACCTTGACGAGAGCAAAGTTTCAGGAGCTGTGCTCTAACCTTCTTGACAGGTAATTAACCCTTCTGCTTGATTTCCTGATCTTAGATTTTGGTCTTTATATCTTCTTGACAGGAGCTGTGTTCTAACCTTCTTGGCAGGTAATTAACTACTGCTACTCTAAGCTCAGGTAATTAATCAAAGTTCATATCTTTATATCTTTAATTGATTTTATTTGCTAAGTGTGATGATGGGTTTGCAGTTTTTCTGTTAATTATTAAGTTTATCCTCTTTTAAATCGGTAAAAGCATCTTTGTATTATTGGGACAAAGCGCACCTTTCAGGTCATTCGCACTAGGGCAATGTTGCTGTCCTTGTTGGTGCCAGTTTTTATGTTTTTAGTGGCTTTTTGTGGAGTTTAATTTGTTTTTATGCTGTTCGTATTCTACAGAATATTGGTTGATGTTGTTGAATTCCAGAAGGTGTGAGTGATTGTCATGAAACTGTGGTGACTGATATACATGATTAGTCTTGAATGATTGTGCCATTTGATTTGATTGAAATATAGAGAAGACTGTCAAAGTTTGCATTTTGATCTTGTTGCGTCGTAATGGGCGGGTACTGCTCGAAACTAACAGCTTGTTGCTGGGATCATAGACAAAAATCAGTTGTTGAACTTAAGAAAGGTAGCTAAGTACTCTAATTGTTAGTATTTAGTGATAATATGTGAGATAATTATGGTTGCATGTCTATATGAGCCCTAAACTCAGTGTTTGTGGTTGCTTTTGTCATTATCAGAAGATGAAGAAAGGGTGAGACCGATTCTATTCAAGCTTTCCGTGAATACAGTATCGAACAACTTAGGATGGCTACTTCTGGGTTTGCAGTTGAGAATATAGTTTCAGAACATGGAGAGAAAGCGCCCAATATTTTTTACAAAGGGAAGTTAGATAACCAAAGGCGGATTGCTGTAAAACGGTTCAACAGGTCGGCTTGGCCTGATGCGCGGCAGTTTTTGGTATGAACTGCAATGCCTCATTCAACATTTATATGGCATTATGGCAATAGCTCTTTTTTGTTAATATTTCGTTACCCGTTGTTTGGATGGGGGAATTTGTTGTCTGATTAGCAAAATGGAGTCGGAGGGATTGGAGGAAAGGACAAATTAAAATTCCTCCAACTTCAGAAATGTTAAGAGTGAAAACTCACTTGCTCCAATCACCTGCCCTTTCTCTTACATCCCTTCCTCCTCTCCTTCCCCTTCCCTTCTCTCCCTTTTTTTGTATCCAAATTCCAAACATGCCCTAACTAGTAGTAATTGCTGGAACAATCCTGGCTGTTCGTTTACTCCTGGTTTTTCTGCCAATGTGGCCTAGCTAGTATCTGTAGAGCAGGCACTATATATGTCTATCACACTAACACATATGATGGCTAGGTGGAAATTGATATTAGTATAGATATTGCTTTTAAAATCTTTCGTTTATATTCGCTCATACTTTAGGAGGAAGCAAAAACGGTTGGTCAGTTGTGGAGCCAGAGATTAGCCAACCTTCTTGGTTGTTGCTGTGAAGGGGATGAGAGACTACTTGTTGCGGAATTTATGCCAAATGAGACGCTTGCAAAGCATCTTTTTCATTGTGAGTATTTTGAATGCCCGTCTTAATGTCGAATGGCATAACTGTTCTTGCGGATAGGCGAACAGTTTTTTTAATAGACTACGAGCTGCAAGGTTTCGACAGTGGATATTCTCCTGTCATTCCAAGTTATAACTCTTAATTTTTTGGGTTGTAGTGTGTTTGACAATGGTATCAAAGTAACTGATTCCAAAATGCCATATGACAGGGGAAACACAGCCTATGAAATGGGCAATGCGGTTAAGGGTGGCGTTATATCTTGCCCAGGCCTTGGAGTACTGCACTAGTAAGGGGCGTGATCTTTACCATGATCTGAATGCCTATAGAGTCTTATTTGACGATGTAAGTTTCTGTTTCGCTTCTCTCTAGTCTCTTCTAATAGTATTTCCTTTAGTTATCTATTTCGTAGTCAATATCTTGAGCATAAGTTTTGGCTACTCTGTCCCTTTCGTGGACTTGCATCACCATATTATTCGTTCTTCTGCCGTATGTAAGTCTGTATTATCTTATTATCTCCGTTACTGTGAGCCTACTCATCTTATTATTTTACCTTAGCTCTCTTTAGCCTCTTGACGGTTTGTTCATCATCTTTTAAAGCGTCTTTCTTTCTGCTTTTCAGGCACCCAGCATATTGTGGCAAGAATATATGGCCTGACAGTGCTTTGTCAGAACTGGAAGTTGGTAAGTTTAGCACCATAGTTTGATAGTCTTGCAATTTCTATGTGCCATCTTCGGGTCTTCTCTTCCAAAATTAGAATGATAGGAAAATGCATACCCTAATTTTAATCAGGGTATAATTGACTTCAAACATACTTGAGACTGAGTGTCGAAGGATGTAAATTACTGTTCGATGCAGATGTTGATTTCTTCTGTGTCATTCTTGCATATACTTTACAGGAGTCAACTGACACATTGTTTTTGTTATCTTACCATATCATTATAATTTATTCTCTCACTTTTTTGTATCGGACAAGAAGAGAATATAGCAGTTCCTGACACTGTATTAGTGTTTCAGTATTTTTTCTGCTTGAATTATCTCTCTGGTCAACAACTTTTTCTTTTCTTGTTTGTATTGATTGTTTGGTAATGTCACTCTTGTGGGCCTCCCTTTCTCCAAGACAAAGCACATTAGTCCAAATTTTATGACATGTGATTCAGATTTAGCATAAAGTTTGGGGTGCAACAATTACCAATTTGCCTTCTCAAATGTTTGTTTCTATACTAATGCAGGTAAAGGATATGTCAAAGAGGATCTAGTGTGCAGCCATTACATGAAAAACTTTGATGTTGGACTTGTACCGTTGCAGTCACCAAGAGTGAAACAACTTTTGATTACTATCAATACGGAGACGTTAGCTTTCTTTTGGGATTACCTAGATCGTCTTGGGGAGACTAAATATCTGATGGCACTGAAGAATTTGTGTAATACTGGCATAGTTCAGGTATTAAGAAGTATACATTCTTCTAGCTTTCTTATGGTAGGTACTATCTCTTGCCTTTCTATCAAGAATGCACTGTCCGTACCATAGGAAACTTCGAGGTTCTACCTGTTTTTCCCTACCCTTTGATTAATTGTCATTTGCATTGGAAAAGTAGAGGGAATTTTACAATTAATTGTCATCAGTCTCATATGGATGTACACCGTGGCTATGGTTCCACTGAGCAGGGTTGAGTAGATGGAATGCTGCTGTAGAATTGGAAGTCAATGGCTATGGTTCTTACCTGTGAATTCGGTAATGATAGCTCGTACTTCTTCTCGGCTAACTGATAACTGGTGTATTCGGTAATCACCATCTGCGCTGAAACCTCACCCCACAAGTTAACCTTTTTTCTACCATCAAGCATAAACCACCAGGCGACGGACACAATCGTTGTTCATCCCACCAGCAGCCACCAAGTGACGAACTCGATCCATGATGCCTAAGACCACTATAGTCACGACACCGTCCCTTGAATACCTAAGAGCACCCCTTCGTCTTTCAGGATGACACAATAGGGTAATTATAGTTTTTTTTAATTATATCAAGATAGATAGGTGTTTTATGCCTTTTTAATCTTCTGAACATGTAGAGCTAAGCTAGAACTGATCTGATTCATTCTTGTACTAACCAAACCAACCCTTAAGAATATCCCTACTCTAGTACATCTGATAAATTAATTTGTGTCCTCTTTAATCATCCATGGTCAAAAACCAGACCATGAATTAGCTAAAACCAGACTATGTTGTCTGATCAAATCATCAACAAGACTTAATCCTCTTTGCTTGCCTCAAATTAACTTGTATTAATACTGATCTGATCTGATTCATTCTGCAAATTGGGTCTCATTTCATCATGCAGAAATAAGTATATTGACAACTTTGATTGCGATCTGATCCCAATCTTGTGTAGGCTCCTTGAGATTGGTTTCCGAGAGTTTCTTTCACATGCTTGGAATGGCATGCCTATACCTTGATTCTGATATTGTGGCAATGAATAATATTGAGAAACTATCTTGACGTTTATTTCTACTTTTTGTAGGCATTTCCGACCTAAGTTATTTATTTGAATATTATGAAATTAATTGAGACTGCTCATTTCCTTATAACAGCCTTATAACAGGATAAAGTTGGTAAGTTTCCAAGTTTTGCCGTGACAGTATTTCTGTTCAGTCATGTTCGTAGGATAGTAGCAAGTAATATTACCTTAGTTATTTTTTCTTGTCTTATTTCCCTTCAGCTAAAATTATACGGAGTATGTATTATTGTATTTGCAATAATATGATTGAGTTTATGGTTGTAGAAGGCTAGAAGCTTCTCTATAGTTGTTGAGTGAGATTTTAGAGATTGGTTATGGTTGTCACAGTGAATTATTGACATTTGCATTAATATGGTTAAGCTTAAGCTTAAAGTTATGGTTAGTCAAAATAATATTTTCCTTTGGGAGATTGCAATAATATTGAAAGTCAAGCTCCATCCTATATATAATATGATAGAGTATGGCAGGCTTAACTGTAGTTGGGGCTTTTTCTTCTTCTTTGTATGTCAAGTTGACATATTGTGTAGATGCAATGTTTGCTACTTAACTCCTAATTTTGTATAAATGTAATGTCCACAACAGCCAAAGAGTTATGAGTGTGGCTATTATGTTAAGAAGTGGATGTATGATATTACTATAAGGTACTCAACATTGGAGGACGACTTAGAAAAGATATATTATTGATCTCTTGTCTCGAATTGTTTGAATTTTTATGTATATTTATAAATATTGTTCGTAATCTTTAATTGCCTAAGCTCCCTTCCTAATAATCTGTGTTCTTTTACGTAGTGTATTTCAGGTTCGCAAATGACAATTGCACAAATGAACGAGGTTCGAGAGCTTTGGTCGCTTTATTGTGCAAAAAACGTTTAGTTTATGTATGGTTTAATTTCTAGAAATTATTATATAGTGTGTTAGACTACTTTTTATGCATGGATGCTTAGTCAAATATTGTAGTAGTATACGTTTTAAACTACTTTGAATGGACGAAATTGTAATACGCTATGATATTTTTTTGGTATAATATATAGTTGGGTTTGAATTCTTGGAAGGCATGAGATGCACGGTTATTATTTGTATATTGATTCAGTTTGCAGGTCTTTTTATAGTGTATGAATGTAAACATCACAAATAGGTTTGCAACTAAAAACGATGTAATCACACATTATTAACATCGGTTTGCAACTAAAAACGATGTAATTCAGACACTATCAACATCGCTTTTCACTTATAATCGATGCTAATGGTATACTATTAACATCGCTTTTCACTTATAACCGATGATAATGGTATACTATTAACATCGCTTTTCACTTATAACCGAAGCTAATGGTATACTATTAACATCGCTTTTCACTTATAACGATGCTAATGGTATACAATTAACATCGCTTTTCACTTATAACCGGAGCTAATCGTATACTATTAACATCACTTTTCACTTATAACGATGCTAATGGTATACAATTAACATCGCTTTTCACTTATAACCGAAGCTAATGGTATACTATTAACATCACTTTTCACTTATAACGATGCTAATGGTATACAATTAACATCCTTTTCACTTATAACCGATGATAATGGTATACTATTAACATCGCTTTCCACTTATAACCGATGCTAATGGTATACAATTAACACCGCTTTTCACTTATAACCGATGATAATGGTATACTATTAACATCGCTTTTCACTTATAACCGATGCTAATGGTATACTATTAACATCGCTTTTAGAAACGATGTAAAGGGAAAAGTACTCTAAATGTCGCCCCCAGATACATCGCCAAAAAGCGATGTAAATGAGCCAAAATAAGCGATGTCAATGAGTCTTTTTCTACTAGTGTAAGTTTGACGTTATTGTCATACGGATGGCGGTGGTCAACTGGTCCCTATACGTCACACCTATAGGACACGTTTGAGAGTTGTGAAGGTATGAAAATACAGTCACATTTTGCCGGATATGACTAAACAGTTAGTCAGAGGTATTGACTACTAAATTAGTCAATAAGATGTTGAGATTATTATTTAATACGGATTAAATAATTTTAGCTAATACGGATTACATGATCAAATTCGTAAATTAAATATAAACAGTTATATTTAATTAAATATTGTATTCGCGAATTAATATAAACAGTTATATTAATTTAGGTAATTATACAATATCGTATTTTATCAGACCATTATTAATATATCGACTGTATTAAT
Source organism: Silene conica (assembly GCA_029255685.2). Classification (NCBI taxonomy): domain Eukaryota; kingdom Viridiplantae; phylum Streptophyta; class Magnoliopsida; order Caryophyllales; family Caryophyllaceae; genus Silene; species Silene conica. The sequence goes on along the minus strand of CM055312.2, from coordinate 70,947,796 downwards.
AACTGATAACATGTTACGATTTATAAATAAAACCCGCGGACAACTTATAGCTAATTGGGTCGAATCACGCATTGGGATAAGGTAAGAGTGGAAAGCCCACTCCTACCCAAACCCTATTTCGGCCGGCTAGTATTACAAAAGGAGGAGACTTCTCCTTTTGTCGGACTACTCTTGTTGCACTGATTAAGATAATCTCAAGGTAAAAATTAGGGTTTTGAGAGCTTTCTTCTCCCAAAACCTCAGATCTCACATCTAAAACCTAAATAGCTCTCCCAATATTGCAAGGCAGTTGGAGAGGATTTCTAGCACACGCGGCCTCGTCTCATTCTAAGTCTTGAGTGCAAGTTATAGGAGGGAATTTGTGTTAATTCCTGTTCTTAGGCCTTTTGCGCGAGGACTAAAGGTTGTACTTCTTTTCTTATCTTTTTATCTTATGACCATATTCACGATTGTATTTTTCATTATAATCCTGCAAGTTTAGGGCGAATACGCGTTTTATTCCCCACAAGCCTTACTTTCGATCTGTGGTTTGTAAAATCGTCAGTTGATTCATGTTTATAAATTGTCATTAATTACAACTGCATTGTCTGAAAGTTTCAAAATGTTTTCAAAGCGATAATCCCTGATAAGGGCGATGTTTGATAATTATGGTAATTGTTTTGCAACATGAGAAAATCTGTAGCTACATGTTTATGAAATTATGCTTGAATATGAAATTGTTCCGCAAGATATAAACCTCTTATTTCGCAAGTCATGTTTACTAGTTTTGTGTTAAATGATGTAATGTGAGTGGATGAAAAGTGTACCTAAGTGATTTTAACCCGTTTATATCTAGGAATGCTAAGTTGTCTTGCTAGTCTAAGATTGGAGTATACCTCGTGAAATAAGTCAATGTTCCATGCTTAATTACATTGGTTAAATTTTGCTTTATGCCTTTTCTAGAATATGTTTTGCTTCTATAATATGATCATGAGAACGAATGTTTTAATTTGACAATTTTGAACTATGAGTCAGCTGATTGTCTACACTGGTGTAAATATGTTAAGTTCTGTTAAAAATTTAATGGTATATAGGTACTAGTTACCTTGATTTTGCTTCACTGCGTAGTATGAAATTGACAAAAATGTTTTGTTACTTCAAAAGTCGGATGCTAGTTGTAATTACCTTATCATATGATTCGTGACTGTTGTTTCGGTGCTCTTCGTGAGCATTGAATGTGGAATTTTATAATGGAGTTACGGGGACGTACCCATGTTCTAAGGAGGATAGGATTGTAAAATCTTAATGATCTTTGATTTGGCTAATTGATATGTAGTGCTTGTTTGAATATACTTGATAATCGTGTTTACTTTTGTTATGCATTATATTGTAATTCGTGAACTATCTTTTAATTTATTTATGCGTTAAACTTTGGGGAAAAAGTTTTCTTAACGAGGGTAGAATGTAACATTTCGTGTTTTGAAGTCTACATAAGTGTTACTTGTGATTGTTTTATGCTTGTTATATGTTTCAGTACCGTTATGGGGTGGCGAACTTCGGGACGAAGTTCATTTTAAGGAGGGAAGACTGTAATACCCCGTATATAAGCCTCGGACAACGGCAGTCGAACCGTATTTTATACAAGTATTTCAAATGGAATATTTATAAAGTATTTTACGTAAACTATTATTATTTTATAAATCGTATTTCTACGATTATTTCGTATTTCATAATCATTTTATATTTGATGATTATTTCGTAAAATGTCATTTCATTCGTATTTCTTTATTTTGATAATATATTTATAATTAAATATATTTACTATTTTAGATTTATTTCTCAGTTATTCTTGTTTTATTATTTAAGTCAAAATTCTATTTAAATTCTAATTTTATTTTTAAGTAAGTACTAATAATTTTATAATCTTATAATTAATTTAATTGATATTGATATTTACCAATACTAATTATATAATTTAAGTAATATAATTATTTATATGTAATTGTTAATTTTAAGTTATGAGTCGGAATCGAGGTGGAAGTCCTTGAGAAGCGTGATGGGCTTGGGCTCGAGTAGGATATGAGAATCGTGTAATACCCGATCTAGTCTACTAATCGACTTATGCAATGGTTCAACCCATCGACATACCACACAAAGCTTAACAATCAAAACAAACCCTATTACCTATACCTCGTTGCCTCCATCAACGTAATACAACACAAACCCTAATAACTTTTGAGACCGCTTCTCTGCCACCCTACTTCTCCTACATCGAGAAGTCCTTAGATCACCGTGACATTGAAGGAGACCAAAGGAGGGGAAACACGCAGAAGTAACAGCCAATAATCAATCTCGTTTTGCCTATGCTGTAGCACGAGTTTGTAAGTGACTTTCGTACCCTCCCAGACCATCTTTTTGTATGTTTAATGGTTGTATGTAAACTCTGTAATATCCATAACATGTTCATCGTCTTCGAATCAACATAGAACCACAGTAACTGTCACAATAATCGTCATGAATATCGTTTGTAATCACGAAGTTAATGCTCTGTTTTCGTGTTTTATATGTAATATATATTCTCTTGCGTTTTAATCACGTTCTGGTTTAAGGTTAGTTGTGGGTTCGTGAGTCCTGGTGGCGTGGTGTTAGCAGTTTACGTGGGGGTGCTAGGGTGGTGTGTGGTGGTCGAGAAACTGCCATACGCAGCCCATTTTTAGGGTTGTTTCAGACGGTGCATAAACAGAGAAGGACGAGGCCAGGGGTGTGCAGCGGTTTGGGGAGTCTGTTTTACACGGTTTAGCTTGGGTCGAGCCCTGGTGCTTTCCACCAGGTGTCGTGGGTGGCGTGTAGTTATCGGGGTTGGTGTTAGGCGTTGGTTAGGGGGTGGTGGAGGTAGCTAGAGGAAGGTTTACAGGGCAGGAACACCTCGGGTACAATAATGTTGCAGGTCGCGGGTTTGGGTGCTGGTGTTTATGCGAGGCCACAGGCTAGTGAGGGTTGAGTCAGTAGCGATGGGTTGTGTCAATGGGTACGTTACAGTGCAGTGGTCACGACCACCATCGATAGGTGGTGGTTCTGGCTCTTTTAGGGCGGTCATTAGGGGGTCGAAACAGGCTGGTCAGAGTGGGGGCTTTTGGTCACGGTTTGGTTGTGGATGTTTTGCGTTTTTGGGTTGTTTTGAGTTACGTGTTTAGTGGGTGTCTAGTATTACTATTACTATCATTAATATTATTGTTATATGATATTATTATTATTATTATTATTATTATAATTTATATTATGGTTATTATTTTATTATTATTGTCTATTGTTATGATTGCTTTATTATAAATATTATTTATGATTAATGGTATTATTCCTAGATTTCGATAATCGCATGATTAGTGATGTCATTAGTATTTTAATCGTGTTTTGACAATCGTTATGGTTATTATTTTATTATTGTTGTCTTTACGGTTAATATTAGTATTAGTAAAAGTGGAATATGTGGTTAAGTTGGTAATAATGGGTTAGTTGATTTCATGTTATATATATAGTAAGTCGATTTTTGGTAAGAATATACTTAGTAAATTATAGTTAGTTAATAACATGTGGTTGTGTGAGTAGAATTTAATATTAAATAATAATTATAGGAATGGAGTTCGAGGTGGAATATCTCTAAACGGTGTCGCCTTTCAGACTTGCTAATCCAGGTAGGATACACTGACACTATACTATATGTTGTGTTATGAATGGTTGTGGTATTGTGTTATGGATGCTGAGTATGATTGATATGAGAATGATATTGGTTTGACTGAGTATTGATTATTATTATTATTGGTATGTGCATTACATTATTTAATAGCATGAATGATTTAGAGTACTGTTGCATTTACGAGCATGGCATGTGCATTGGATACGGATGTGATATGATGAGATATTATTGGGCCCAGGCTAGTTCTGAAGGACTAGACCTGGTGACCTCAGCTGTTATGCTGGTGTTCGGTGACGACCGATTATAGTCTGCTGGGAGGTTCGGTATGGCTTGGTGCACGGGTATGAGTTTGAGATTGAGATCGAGATTGTGATTAAGCTCGAGCATATCATGGCATTTGCATATCGATTATCTGTTGCATTATAATTTTTGTGTTATCCTACTCAACCGCAAGGTTGACAGTGTATTCGTGTACACCTACGATGATCCGGAATGGGGAGTAGATTCTATAGGTCAGAGACAGATGGATTAGGAGCTTGGGCATGGAGAGAGACATGGCTTGGACCTACTTAGTTTTAGATCACATACTTAGATGTTATCAGTTGTACTTTTATTTCTTGCGTAATAGTTGTAATATCAAAAGTTTTAATTTAATCAGTTTTTATATAAAGTACTTTGGTTTGTTTTACTTTGTTATTCACTACCTCGGACATTCCGAGATGGTAACAGCTCTATTTATTTGAGAATGTCTTGCTAAAGGCTCTTAAATAAATGGGGGTGTTACAACTATATCATGCTGATAAACTGACCAGTTAAATTTCATTCTGTCAACTGGCAAGACTCCTCTCAGATAAACTAGCTTTTGACATCACATACGAATAGCACATAATTATTTTGAGGTCGTAAAATTTGACATATAATTGAAACAATTCTATATTAAACTTGACGAAAGAAACAAGGTTACGCCATCATATAGTGAGGGTTCATACTCATACCATACGCCTATTATTCATGTTACTAAAATACCATATCAGGATATCAAGTGGTCACATCACATAAACCACATTTGCTTAAACTTTTATATGAAACTTTTATACCTCACGATTTCAACAATTAAACATTACGCAGCAACTTACCAAATCATAATTAAATAACAGCCTAGCTAACGTGCGAGCGATCATAGTTTTTAGAAAATATAAAGGACTAGCTAATCATAGGAAAAGAATGGAATGCATATCTCAAGGAAATTATTTAATACAATTTCCGTAACTCAGTCGGTCTGAACAAGAACTTTACAGCAATTCAACAGAAAATTAGGCAACTTGCAAGAATCACAACTAAATAACGACTCATTAAGATTTTACATGGCCTATCATCTTGAAAACATAAACGCATATTCTGAACAGTGGAGTTAGAATTATACATAAACAGTAAACATGTTTTAAATGACTTCATTTACAAAAACATGGTTCAAAACAGAATTGTGTAATAACAATCTGACCACTGTCAACTAAAAGATTTATTTCTCTCAAAAAAATAACTCCTATTAACGTGAAACCACAAGCATTGTAAGACCAACTCAGAAGGGTATCATACATAAAATTTTCATACTCAAATATGGAACACATATAAATGACAGTCCGTACAAACAAGGTAAAATTCTAAAAGTTTATTTAAATTTTGGTTCTGTTACAATTTCACACTACTACATCACAACCATTCATCTTCCGAAATGCGTTGACATATCATTTGAAGCTTGGGCATTGCACCATATTAACATGTATACATCATTTAAACTTTAATTGTCACTTATAACACGGTAAAGATTTTGAAACTGAAAATAGAATCAACTAAATAACTCAATATTTATACATGTATATACGAATGTAACTCATAACTACATGTCATTTATGGCTTGGGGCAACACATTCCGCATATCACTAGACAAGGATTACTAATTTAGATAAGTCTGATCATTCATATTCAAATACCAACAATATATTACAACTCCCAGATACGATAGTCATTCAATTCCAGATAATCGTATGAACACTTCAAATATCAAAATCATATGATCACATCACTCTAACCATGGCTCAACAAATTCAACTCCCAAACTCTGATAATTTCAATTCAATCATCCATATCAATCCACAGTTCATATTGCACATATCCTTAATCAGAACTCACATATGACTTACCTCGTTCTTCTCCTGCAAGAACGTTAGCATAATATAACCAGGTCACTATATAGTCTACCCCACTCTTCAATTACTCTCTTTGGGTTCCCGAGACAGAACAGAAAGGGCCCAGGTTTTGTGTGAGGGGGCCCCTAACTCATCCCGTTCCTTTTTGGGGCTCCTATCAGTTTCATCTCGGGGTTCATTTTATTAGACTCTTCCTACGTTCATTATTATTCAGTTGGTTTAGGCCTGAGGATCGTTCTCTCTGATACCACTTTATAACACCCCCATTTATTCAAGAGCCTTTAGCAAGACATTCTCGAATAAATAGAGTTGTTACCATCTCGGAAAGTCCGAGGTAGTGAATAACAAAGTAAAACAATACAAAGTACTTTATATAAAACCGATAGAATTTAAACTTTGATGTTACAGAGACTACTTGTAAGAATAAAAGTACAACTGACGGCTACTCTATATGTGATGTAGATCTAAGTCGGTCCCAAGTCCGCATCTCTCATTCCCGTCCCAGCTCCTAGCTCAACTGTCTCTTTCCTGTAGAATCTACTCCCCATTCCGGATCATTGTAGGTGTCACACGAATACACAGGGTCAACCACGAGGTTGAGTAGAAGAAAGGTAAACAAGCAAACATTATTATAAATAGAAATTCAATCATCTCCACTCCGAATCACAAGGCCCAATTACTCCGCACCGATCACAACGCCCATTAACTCCGCACCGATCACAACGCCCATTAACTCCGCACCGATCACAACGCCCATTAACTCCGCACCGATCACAAGACCCATTTCTCATCACCTCATATCGTATCTCAGAATATATAATCAAATATCACAGTATACCAATCAAATATTAATATAAATAATCATGGTTATCATCAAATAACAACAGAGTAATCGTTATTATATACACCGTATTTCCCCTACCTCAACTTGCAGAAAGACAGTCAATAGCTCTGAAAGATGTTCCCCGCGGAAACCGTCACCTAAACATATATTACATAACAATTAATACATCTTCCCAAACCCCCATATCACAATGTATACCTACCATAATAGCAAACTTCTAAACGTGGAAAGTTCCCTAACATAGAAACTATCCCAAAATAGTAACCTTTCTTAAAAAGGAAACTTCCCGACTCGTAAAGTCCCTTAAACATACAACACTAGATATTATAAACCTTACTAGTTATTGACTTACTAATTATGACGAGAAATCCAACTACCAAATATTACTAAATTAATAACCATAACCATATGAGTAATTACTGATAAAACAATGTTCATTAACAAGTATATTAACCATAGCAATAGCTAATAATATGACTAGTATTACTAACAATAATACTAGACACCATTATCATGACACTAAATCATAGCAACACCAATACTAATTTTAATCATGATATCAACATTATCCCTAACAACAACAATTAGTTCCGATGTAAACACAAATTACGATACTAACAATGATAATTAATAAGACTAGTAACAATATCAACATGGAAGATATTATAAGATTAATAACAATACAACATATACTTGTAGTAATAATATTGATAATCATAATAATAATAATAATAATAATAATAATAATAATAATAATAATAATAATAATAATAATAATAATAATAATAATAATAATAATAATAATAATAATAAAAAATCATGATCCAAACAAACGTGATGTAAGGCCGAACAGCCCCCGAGTTCAGCAGCACGCGACAACGAAACCGAAAACCGAACAGCAACCTTACGCCTAAAAGAGACCGACCACCCTATCAAACACCGCCGCTACCGCCAACTGCAACCACCACCTTCGCCAGTGACACCACCAGGCTCGCCTCTGAGCCGTGGTGGTTCCTGGGAGGTTAATGGCCGTTGTCGACCCCGCAGCAGCCGCCCACAACTACCGACTCAAAACCCAACCCCCACACCAACTCTGTTTCCAAACCGTGAACCACCCATATGAATCCTAACAAAGAAACGACATGACTCACCACGACCCACCATGAAAACCACCACCTAAACACCCTGGCTGCCACCAAACCAAACACCCTAACACCCAAAAGAATCGTGACCATAAAATGCATCGAAATCGTACATAAAAATTACATGCTCGAAACTCTGTTTCTGAAAGAAAACGATGTGCACTGGCGAAGGTGACAAAACAACCTTGCCTGGTGGTCGTAGGTGTTCAACGCGGTTATGACTATGGTCAAGACACTACTCCCAACATCATAGGTCACCATTGTATAAGAATCAGACACTATAGATGCAATTCACGCGATTGAATCATTCGAAAAAAAAAACGAAAGAGAACACAGGAGACAGAATGACGTGATGACCATACCTATTTCCACCGTGTTCGACCACCCTTACGCCACCTTAACCCTCCGTGCAAACCTCCCTTCCTGATCCCTGTTGTGGCGGCAACAAACGTGTAGGAGCAGCTAGGTCTCGATAGGGTTAGGTCTAGGGTTTTAGGTAGTGTTTTTATGTGACGGCAGAGGTGAGGTCTGAGTGTGTTTGTGTCAAAGTGTGTTATTTTCGATTTTGGGCTATATTGGTTGCACGGAATTCGAGGCCCAAAACACTTGCCTAAAACGTGATCTAATAACAAATACTCAAACCCGATATTACACTTATAACATATAAACATAAAACACGTATTCGATAAATAAATTATAAAACTCGTATTGGGTAAATAAATTATTGAATATAAATGTTCAAAAGACCAACAACACGTCGATATAACTAATAATTATTAAAATAAAATACGAGGTATTACATCTTCAAACATAAATCTCAAGAGATTCAACACTAAACTAATTGACAGTTATTAATAGATTGATTGTTGAAATATTAAGGGGGCGTTTGGTTGGAAGTTTATAAGAAAGGGAAAGGGAAACAAAGTTACTCATTCCCTTTGTTGGTGTTTGTTTGACACAAACAAACACCAACAAAGGGAATGAAACTCCCTCCCATACCTCTTAATCCATCTAATTCCTTACCCCCACCCCCTTAGGGCATGAGATTTGATTACCCTCGTTACCCTTCCACTACAACAAATCCCTTGCATTCTCGACGCTTTTTCAGGCTATTCTCGACGCTTAAAAGCGTCGCCATATTATTTCTCGACGCTTTTAAAAGCGTGGTCTTTTGAGGCGTCAGGATTTTTGGACGCTTTTTAGTGTCAGCCATGTCGACGCTTTGTCGTGTCGTGGCCTATTTTAAAAGCGACACTTTTTTGCGTCAAAAATCTCTCGACGCTTTAATGCATCTTGAATTGCCAGCTCATTATTACATCATAAATCTTTGAAACTCTTGAAGGCGCCAATTCTTTCATACGTCCCACGGTCCCAGCTTACTCAAGCCAATTAAAATGAGCTAAATGATACAAAATTACGCCATATTTAAGAATTAAGATCCTTAAAGAGTAACCCATCAAATTTTATTATTGATAAAAGAAATAGCACAAAAGCTGATGAACATTTACAACAATACAAATTTTGGATTACAGTCTTACAATACATTAAATCATTAACCTACACTCTTAAAAAAAGGAAATATATACTACACTATAATATGGTAAAGTTTACATTACTTCAAGCTCTTATACTGTCTCATTGATCTTCATTTCAAAAACTTCCCCCATCCAACTCTGTAACAATAATAAAAAAAATGGCTATTTTCTTAAAAATAGACTCAATGTGCTTCACTTAAAACCTTCCATTAATCACCAAGAGAAGCTTTATCTTCTAGAGCTGCAATTAAAGCCAATTCCACCATAAGATAGTCTCCCAAAGGTTAAAACTGATGTATGTATACTAGCTAAACTCTAAAACAGGTACATGAAGCAAAAAGGTTAACCAGCAAAAATTAATGATCGGAAAGACACAGCTGGAAACAATGCGCGCTATGCTCTGCAGAGTACAGAGTGTACTATCTGACCTGTAGCATATTAGTGTATGAGAGTCCATTCAAACCAGTTAATTTAGCTAATAGGTTGAGAGTCAGCAAAGTTACACACATGCACATTCAACAAGTAAGGGGAAGGAGTTTTGCGCTACGAGGCAACCTGTTTAAATTCGTATTAGAGTATCTCTCCCTTTTATATCCATAACTATACCATTAGGCTGGTAGTAGACACAAAACGCATTAAAATCAAGCAAAACGTTTAGCATTGCTAGGATCATGTCATACTTTTAACATTGATAGCATAAAACATGCCAAAATCTAGAGACCAAATCACTTCACTGAAACCTAGTTGCACAAAAAGGCTTTCTACACCAATTCTGAACAAAAAAAGGTTTTATTAACAGAAAGCCAAAAGAGGATGAAATCAGGAAATCATCGTACCGATAAGGTCAACATCCTATCATAAAACTTCAATGGTTTCAAGTAAAAAAAATTAAAATTAAAATAAAGACACTTCTCTCACTTGATGAACTAAAAGATGTTTTCGAGAAAGTCTTCTTGTTAACCAGCAGCCAACATAACAGCGTAATGGCACTAGCATTTACACTGCAGCTACATGAAGTCATGAACCTATCAGCAATAGGGGAAAACACATCAGCTGAAATACTTGTCTATTACAGATTCCGCTTCTACGCCTTAAGTTAACTCTTTAATTTGTTAATTGTTCAGGAAAAAACTTAGAACCTACTTTATCAAGATTTATTATCAAGAAACAGAAGCATATCTAACCTTTACTAAAAACTCTTAGCTTGTTACAGGTCATTGATGCTCTTAAAGAGAAGCTTACGAGTCTTGAGGATATCTTTGCTATTTGTGACAAATTGCAGTCAGTTACTTGGTCACATACTAGCCGTGAAAACAATTGCACGGCTCATGCGATACCTAGAATTTCTAGTAGAGTTGTTTGGTCAAATTTATTACCGCCTTTGGCGAACTCAGCTGCCTTGTTTCAATCTGCTAGCTAAAGCTAATAATCAAATAAGTTTCACACCTTACTCTAATCCTCTTTACAAGTCTCTTTTTTAGTAGTTTTATCTTGCTTTCATCAACATCAAATCTTATTGTATATAAAAACCTCACATTGTCATTCAATTGATGGGCAGTGCATGTTACTACCACAACAATCTAGTTTTTTTAACATTCATATTTAAACTCCTATACCGGTCATTGATTACTAAACAAATTTGTAAAAGAATACAATGAATGAGAGAATTTGATATTTTTTTTATGAAAAAACTTATGCCTCCATCTTAATTATTTGTTTTTCCTTTGAGTAAAATACTCCCACAAAGAATAAAAAGGCAAACAAATTATTGGGATGAAGAGACTAGTGAAGCATGAAGGACACGCCACTATTACCAAGTCCTTGTGTTTAAAAAATTATTGGGATGAAGAGAATCATGAGATGAATATCATTCATGTTTCTCAAAGAGGGAAGATGATGTAGAAGCAAAATTCTACAGCTTTTTGCAATCATCAAGAAGAAGCAAAAGCTTTTATTGTCCAAAAGAGACACTTGTTGAAAATTCTATCACTCCTAAGCCTGCATATTTATAGAGCACGGAAAATTTCTGAACCAAACAACCAATATAAGAGAAACGTACCAATAGAATCAAGAACGTCGCGAGCATACACTTTCTCAATCCAACTTCTTCACAATGCAAATAAAAGTCTAACCAACGAAAGTCGCGAATCAACTAGAGTAAAACCTTGGGCTCCATCTGTTCATGGAAAATATATACTTGTTAGACATGACCATTAATAGTAAGTTGAGTTCTACACAACATAAATTGGAATGAGCTAAGTTATTGTTTACGAAATTTGTGTTTTAACATATATACACTACTTTCATAAAAAATAAAAATAAAACATGGCAACATGTTAATATAAAAACTAGATTAATAATATGTTAAAAACTCAATTATTAGAATAATGGCTGTTACATCACCCATTTACTCTTATCATCTTTAAAGAGAGTCAATGCTCAATACTCAATACCACTACTGAATGAAATTGGTAGTGATAACTTTGACAACATTTACGAAGTATAGTAATGCAAAGAATCATTTAGATTGCTCATCACTACTTTAAATATGAAAGAAGAATGGAACGAATCATTTAGATTGCTCACTACTTTAAATATCCATCCTGAAATCACAATGTATTTGAAATGACTGAAGTAGGTGCAATTACATAAGCTTGACATTATACTGAGTTTATAATACTTCATTCAGAATTGAGATGAAACAACTTGATTTCTACATACCTCCCCTGCCCCGATCATTTGTTTACCATTTTCATTTTAAGGTGTCTCATTCATTTGTTTACCTTTCTATATTGGACATTCCTCGAATAGGTTATTTGATCATCCAATTTCATTATTATCCACTTATCATCTAATAACACTACCATCAAATGGTCCCCTCCCCTCTCCCTAATGTTTGTGCAAAACGCAAAGGTAAACAAATGAGTAATGACCAGGATGGATGGAGTATAAGAAAAGGAAAATGATAATGTTTTATCAACTACTCTTACCAAGTATCATTCAGATTGGAATGGAGAGTTTTATCTACACTAAAATTGACAAATAAGTTAATAATAAAAGGCTAACAAGACAGAATAAAAACACCTGTAAATATGACAAATTGGTTCATACAATTAAAGTTGTGTATCCTTACTTTCAATCATTCGCTGTGAAGAACATTCATTTCATAAAATTGAAGGGGTAAAGGCTTAATTCTATGGGGATCTAAACTTATTACAGTATAATAATGCTAATAATCAGGGGAAATTGAAAATTTGAAGCAAAGAAAGACAATATACCTGATGAGATTCGAATTCTTAATTGAGAAGATAATTGATTCAATAAGCATCCTCAATCCCAAAACCCATTTTTCCTTCACAGAAAACCCAATTTAATCCCAATAGACTAGAATACACTCACTAGTGAAACACAATCCAATTGATAAACGAAAAATGAAAGAAAGACAAGAAGAGTCGTTCCATGAATCCAAAGTTGAGATATTTGTTCTTAACAAAGACTGCATCTTTTGGCATCATATATTGAACCTGATGACATGATAAAATCTATAATTTCAACAGCAATACAATCAATCGATTAGAAAACTCATACGGAATAATAATAACCTGAATATAAGGATTGATAAGAGAAATCTGAAGCGCCCAACCAAACTGAACGGAGGGCGGCAACAGTCAAGTATTCTCCGATTTACCATGTCTCGTTTTCAAGGGTGGATTTCTCGAAAAGTTCGAGATTAGAGACCGCCATTATTCAGATCCGATGAAAATGTGGGATGGAGATTGGAGAAGATGAATAGTGAAATCAATTAGGGTTTGAATGAGGAAATAAAAGAAGTTTCGGGATAGGCGCGATAAAGAGGTCATCAGGGCGGTTTCATTAATTTATTTCAATTTTTAATGAAAATTACAAGTTTTTGAGCCAAAAGGATAATTTGGGCTTTAAACAGGTCGACGCTTATAAAAGTGTCGATCCTAAAGTGTCATGAAAGTAAGGGAGTTGTTGTAGTGTTCAACCACTCTCTCCACCTACCACCACACTTACAACTACCACCACAATAACCACCATCATGACACCATCGCCGCCGCCGCCACCCCCACCACTGCCGCCACCACCACCGTCGTGACACCTCCACCACCATCACTGCCATGACATGTACCCACCACCATGATCGTTGTGACCACCGCCACCACCACCACCGGCACCGCCACCGCCATGACATCTCTACCACCACCATCGCCACCACCGCTGACACCCCCACCACCATCACCGTTGTTACCACCACCGCCGCCGCCATGACACCCCACCACCGCCGCCATGACATCCCACCACTGCCACAACACCATCATCACCATCACTGTCGCTAGTAGATAAGTGGTTGTTTTTGGTGGTGTATGTTATTGGTAGGAGTGAGTGTGAGGTGGACCATTAGTTCTTTTTCTTTGAGTAACCAAACAACCAATTAAGTTTTAGGTAATCGATTTCCTTTCCCCTTCTTACCCTTTCTTATTTCCTTTCCCTTTCCCTTTCTCTAACCAAACGCCCCCTAATGTAAATTGAGGAAAGATTAAATCTAATCTACTCCTAATCTAATCTAAGACGACTTAACCTAATCTAAGAAGATCTAATATACTCTAAAGAAACATATGCCGTTCTTGGTCAGACGGTGCAAAGACTTGCTTAAGGATTCAAGATGAACGGTTAAGCTTGAGCATGCGTATAGGGAAGCGAATCGAGCAACAGACTCTCTAGCTAATCAAGGAGTGAATTCTAGTTCTATTCCTACGTTCCTAGATAGTCCAAGTAGCGGTTTAAGGTCTATTCTTAGGGAGGATATTTTCGGGGTAGCCGTTCCTCGTGTAATAACTATTATAAACTAAGTTTTTGGGGCTTCGCACCTCATTCGTACCAAAAAAGGAAAAAAAAAAAAAAAAACATATGCCCCCAAATTATTAGAAATAGACTATTTACACTTGTACAAGAATTCATGCCGTTAAATAGCTCATAAAGACGGGAATTCATCCCTTTTTGGCTTCTTCTCTACAAAAGCAATGGAATTGCACTTTGCACTAGGAAAGCAAATAGGAAGCAAATGACTAGTAAAAAGACTATGAAAAACCAAATTAGCATGCAATGCAAAATGGGGTTCGTGAAGGGGTTAGAAATGCGCCGTGTACCGCCACATTAGTTTAAGTATACAATTACTTTTTTATCCAATTTAAGCTTACAATATTCAAATGTGATGCATCCAATTTTTAAATATACTTCGTATCTAGATAAATTGTTTATTTTAATATTTTCTTTCAACTGGATTTATAGAGTATTATAAATAATGTACTAAATATTCATTTTGATACATGATATTTTCGCATAATGAATTTGTACCAAAAAGTTATTTTTTAATATTTGTTATTAAGAATCCTTATTATTGTATTTCGTTTTAATTGATATTTATATTTATTCGATCAGATTTATAGATATGTATAGTTATGACTAAAATCAGCTATTTATGTTATTTATAAGAAAATTTTATGAAAATATATTACCCAATCATTTTCAATGTTTTATAAATTATTTAAGTTGATAAATTATAAACGAGATAAATATTTGAGTAATTATTAATGTTATTAACAATAATTTCAAAGTTGCAATAGTGTGAAGAAGACACTTTTTCCCCAAAAATGTTCTTTGGTTCCTAGTTCCTACTTGAAAGGGTGTTGACACATTAGTAGTTTGGTTGTTGGTTTATCAAGAAAAATCATCCGCAAAACATGCACAAGCCTCAAGTATTAATCTTCTTATGTGTGTGTATTAGAGATGAAAACGAACATATTTTGTTTTACGGTCCTTCAAAATTGCATCTGGTGAGTTCCTCATACTGGAATAGTATAACAAACAAAAAAAGTAGGGAATATAACGCAATTTTAATGCGTAACTATAACTTAATTTATTTTATGTTTAATATGTTCTTGATTATTATTCATTATTATTTCATAGTATAGATTTTTATAGGTCGTTATTAAACGCTTTGTGGCCTGGATACTATAATTTTAAAATCTCACTAATCAATAATTTTGTAGCCATAAAATGTTTGTTATGGTAAATTCGTCATGTTAGTGTAACTGTGTAGATATATTTGTATATGTTTATCATTTGGATGTGTTGGAGACGTAATGTTTAGAATTTTAGATCGTGGCTCAAACTCTTCCATGTTTTTGTCCAAGATCCGTCACTATATAAATGCATTAATTTTGATGACTTATGCATTGTAAATTACAATCATACATAAATGCATGGTGTTCACGGAAGTATTATTATAAATGTATTTCAGCAAACTTTTAATTGAAAGTAAGCTAAAGGGAGTTGGGAAAAGATGGATTCGTTCAAGGGACAAGAAGGCATTCAAATGTTGCTAGCTGCAGAACAAGAGGCACAGCGGATTGTCACCAATGCTAGAAGCTGTAACTTTTTAAAAAACATAGCCTTATTGTTAATGCACTGTCTAATTATTGAATATTTACTAATTTTTGGATTTTTAGTGAGGATACAAAGGTTGAAGCAAGCTAAAGATGAAGCTGATCAGGAAATTATGCATTATCGCTCCCAATTAGAGAAGGAATATCAGAGACAATTATATGAGGTATACTTTCTTGCCAAAATGCTTGTGTTTTGATTTTTCTTTTATTATATCTCTTTTTATACTTGTTTGTGTAAAACGACTTTACAAAAGACTAATTGTATTATCATTTTCTCGTCTATTGGATTGATACTATAAGATTAAAGTTAAATGGCGTACTCCTAAATCCTAATGACCAATAGGCAGGGTAATGATTTCGCTTTGGACTTTTGCATTGGATCGGATTATTTAAAATCAAATTCAACACTGATCTAAAACCTAGCTCGTCCAAAACTCCCCTTAGCATGTTATTTTCCTTCAATTCTATTTTTTGTCGCCGGACTCTAAAAAATCAAGAAGTTAATGAGTTGGACTTGATTGTTTTCAGGGATGAACGTAATATGTATCATTACTGGGTTTAGTTTAACAGTAATTCTTGTGTGAGACGGACTCACACGTACAACGGTCCCATTATATAAAAAGATGGGGTTTGGTGTACCACTTTCTACATCGTAGATGACCGTCGGTTCACCCCTAGCTCTAAAAACCTAAAAGCTTACACCTGTACAAGTTTGCGCGTTTATTTCTTGGACAAGAGAAATCCCTTTATTGCATGCGTTTCTCGGAGTTTTTATGTTTGTGATGTTTTACCTATTTAAATGAAATTGTAAACATTTCTTGAAATATGTAATTATAATTTTGAAAATTGTCTATATTTAATTCATAATTTTAACGACACATATTAAAATAAATTTATTTTTAAATACTATCCTAACCAATCTCGTCTAACAATATCTTCTAACTAGTGTAACACCCGTGAAAAATCACGGGGTTGTG
This sequence comes from Silene conica, assembly GCA_029255685.2. NCBI lineage: Eukaryota > Viridiplantae > Streptophyta > Magnoliopsida > Caryophyllales > Caryophyllaceae > Silene > Silene conica. Next base: position 70,930,948 of record CM055312.2, on the reverse strand, counting down.
TACACTTATTTTTAAAGACGACGTCGGTATATTTATTTCAATATATAGCAATTCTGTTTATTCGAACGAATTTTTTTTAACGGGATGTTTGAATATAAGATATATTCGGTGAAAAGGTGAATTTTTTTTAGTTCTTATTTATGGAATTATGGAAAGATTTTCTTAATTTAGTTTATATGCTTTATTTGTAATATGCAGTCAAACTCTTTGTATTTAATTCTTAATTTAGTTAATATGGTTGATTTGTAATATATGCAGTCAGATTTTCTTATGAAGTGCATAGATATTTGACTGAATAGATCACGTTTCTAAATTGATGTCATATCTTTGATTTTTATCTTCACACGTTTTTTTATGGCATAGAATATAATATTTTGTTTCTTATTTTCTTATTTTAGTTCGTATTTATGGAATATCTCCTAAAGAATATAATATTTTGTTTCTTAGTTTATTATTTTGGTTCTTATTTATGGAATTATGGAAAGATTTTCTTAATTTAGTTTACATGCTTGATTTGTAATATGCAATCAAACTAATTTTTGAGTTAATTATTTTTGGAGTTTTATATGGTGTATTATAATACGGTTTTTGGAGTTTATCTATCCCGTGATTTTTGGAGTTTATCTATCCCGTGATTTTTGGAGTTTATTTATGGAGTTTTATAATACGGTCAGACTCTTTGTATTGAAATTATAAGTGCTGAAATAACAATCACACTCTTTTTTAAGTATTATTTTATTAACTTTATTAATCTAATAATATTGGTCTACATTCCTATTTTTTTCGAGATTATAAATTATGAATTATGAATTACGTTTAATATAAAAAATTTAGGTCAGACGACTTAAAATGATTTATAAATTTAATAATTATAACCCCCAGACTTTTAAGAAAATTATGTGTTTTTTTCGAGATTATAAATTATAAATTACGTTTAATATAAAATTTTGTTTTACGTTTAAATTATTATCATTATAGAATAGAATCTGGTCAAATATGGTCAGACTACTTAGAAGGATTTTCACTTTGTAAATATAGAATATAATCTTTAGGATAGATAACAATCAGACTTTTTGTATTTAATTATTAAATTATTATTAAATTATTAAATTATTATGATGTGGCATAAATGAGTAATTCTGATTGGTCTACAAAACTGAAATTTCTGAGGGTGAATGTGAGAGCTCGAAACACTAAACGCTGAAACCTGATTGCGCCACGTCAGCGGAATTACATTCTTCTTTTATAGTAATAATGATATTCTCTAATAAAGCTTTTGACTTTTAATTTTTCAAAATAATTACTCCATGAATCAGTTTTATACGTAATGACTAACTTGTGCAAGTGCATATGTAACAACTACTATAGTCAAGTGGGCAATCGGGATCAACGGCGAAACGACTAGAAAATGAAACGCAAGAGAAGATTCAGAAGTTGAAGGACTCAGCTTCGAAGGTTACTCCAGATGTTGTTGGTTTGCTTCTGAAGTATGTCACAACTATTAAGAGCTGAACCCATAATTTAGGTTGCTTTTGTGAAACAAAGTTATTTTTATTCCAATAATGATATTTATTTACCTTGAGATAAGGGGTAATCTTCCTTGATAAAATTGTTGCTTCTTTAGGCAGGCACAAATAGTTGAGGTGTGAGAAAGTTGTAAGACTTGTAACATTTTATTACACAATTTTGTTCAACATACTATGCATTATATAAAATTTTAAAGGTGGTTAGACAGAAGACTCACCTTATTATTTCAGGCAAATATATAACATAGTCTATATGTGGTTCCCTAATTATATTGAATCCTCGTTTGCGCACTTTGATGTACCAAATACCACGCTTCTTGTCTTTTAGCATGACATACTTTTATTGTCACCTTCTAGATGCCTACAAAAAGCCTTTAGGATCGACTACATATACACAATTAATATCGACATTATCTCTTTCCCTCGAATTAACATAATCATATTCAGTAATCAACTAATATGGTTGCACATTTTTGTTGTTGCATACGTTTTTTTATGTCACAGCGCACACAGTCTCTTTATTTTGTTGCTCAATTTAGAAATACATGTCAAGTTAAACGATGTGTTTTGTTGAATATAGAGTTACATGTCATGCAATTCATAATAACGTTTCGTCGTAATTGTACCGTTGGAGAAATCGTAACGTAAACTAGTAAGTACAATTGTCTCCTTATACTTTCTAACAAATTAGCAAAACCCGTGTAACTACATGTCTTCCTGATTTTTTCAATTGTTATTATTCTTCCTTTACAAAAGCAATACACTATAAAATTTTAGCGCATCAAGCAGACAACCAATTTTAAAGATTTCTAAAAGAACCATTTGCAATTTATTTTTAAAGAATAAACCTGCTACATCAATTCTTTTTAGTAAAATATTCCCATTCTCAAATCCCCTTCTTCTCCTCATCCTCTCCCTATTTCATTCCCTCTATCGTTCTCTTCTGCCATCGTCGCTTGCTCCGTCCATGTCTTTCTCCCTTTACCCTTTTATCTTCCTCTAAATCGTTACCTCTTTCTCATTCTACTCCATCCATTTTCTCTCTCTCATCCCACTCCATCTGCCTTTCCCACTCATTCGTTTCGTTCCTTCTTTATATTCTCTTTAACGTTGCCGCTTCCTCTTCCCTGTCCCTCATATCATCCTCCTTGTCTCATTTCTTATTCGACACTCCCTTGTATTTACGTATCTCCACGCCTTCTATTGTGTCTCCTCTATCAATTATTATATGCTTCTTTCAAGAAAATGACATTGTGAATAAGATTGTCTTTATTAACTGATACATTAATGAAAAGGAAATCAGACAGGTTCAATAAATGTTGCTCCCTCCACACACCTATTTTCATTTCATTTTAGTAAAATACCACCCCACCACCACATATATATTAGAGTAATGAGGTGAATACGCCTGTGCGGGGGAGTATTATTTTAGTAGAGTTTTCTTGTATTTATTTTAATTTTTAATTGTTTTTCTTCCTATTATTATTCCCACCTTACCCCTTCTTACTCCCCCTATTTCCCTCATTTCTTTCCCTCTCTCTCATCTCCTTGTTCATCCTTTTTCTCTCTCCTTTTTCTCTTCAACGTCCTCGTGTCATCAACTACCTTATTGTTGGAGTAAGTGTCCTCAACAATATTGTGATCACGTATTTCAATCTCGTGATACGATTATGCAAGGGATGATTCAATTATATAGCCAACTGATTAACATTAATCGGTAACGATTGGTTAGCTAGAGTTTGACGTTACTGTCGTTTGACGGTGGTGTTCAATTGTTCTCATTAGGTCACACCTATAGGACGATTCCCAAACTATAAAATTAATTAATTTTATATTGGTACAAATTGATTAATTCCTTAATTAGAACAAAAATGAGAATGTAAAATCTTATTCTAATACGATTAAATATGGTTCAAATTTAGTAATTAAAATGTTATATTACTAAAATTAATCTATGTTTACGAAACATGCGAGATAAGAATGATAAGTTAATTATAATTACAAATGTTGTGAATTATACTAACTAAATTTATAATGACTTATTTTACATGCATGTAATTAAGAATTACTTGATGAAGTTGTGAAGGAAGTGGAGCTTGAAGAAAATGAGCAAAGAGAGCAAGTTTGTGGGATTTCCATTCACGATGAAAAGGAAATGGCGGATGATCTTGATGTGGATGAAGAAACTTTGGAAAAGGTGGAGGGATTGCTCCCTGCAAAGGTAACTCTTAAACATCTTCCTCCCTCACTCAAATATGCATTTCTTGGTGAGGGAGAATCTTGTCCGGTCATAATCAATGCAAATCTTAGTGAGTCCCAAGAAACAAAGCTTCTTAAGATTTTGAAAAACCATAGAAGTTCGTTGGGGTATATCATAGATGACATTAAGGGATTGAGTCCAAGCTTATGCATGCATAGACTTGTTCTTGAATAAGGGAGTCGATCTAGGGTGGAGGGCCAAAAGAGATTGAACCCCAAGATGGCCGAGGTGGTCAAGTGTGAGGTTTTAAAATTGTAAGATGCGGGAATTATCTACCAAATCACCAATAGTAGGTGGGTGAGCCCCGTCCACGGGTCCCCAAGAAATGGGGTATGACTTTGGTTGCACAAGAAGATAGGACTCACAAACCTACTCGTCCGGTGACAGGATGACGAATGTGCATAGATTAACGAAAACTCAGTTGCTACTTTATAGGACCACTTCCCTATCCCTTTCATAGACCACATGCTTGAGAGATTGGTGGGGCATGCCTACTATTGATTCCTCGATGGTTACTCCGGGTATTTTAAAAATCCAATCCACCCGGAGGTCCAAGAGAAAACATCGTTCACATGCCCCCTAGGAGTCTATGCCTACCTTAGAATGCCATTTGGGTTGTATAATGCACCCGACACCTTTCAAAGGTGTATGATGGCCATTTTCATCGATTTCCTTGAAAAAAGTATGAAAGTCTTTATGGATGATTTTAGCATCTATTGGGACTCATTCGATCTTAGGCTTGAAAATCTTGAAAATGTTTTGAAGAGATGAGAGGAGCACAACCTCGTCCTTAATTGGGAATAATGCCATTTTATGGTTGAGGAAGGGATTATGCTCAGACATCTGGTATTTAAGAGAGGAATTAAAGTCGATAGCGGCAAAGTGGCGGTTATAGAGAATTTGTCACCTCATTCAAATGTGAAGGGGTGAGAAGTTTTCTTGGCCACGCCGGTTTTTACCGGCGATTTATTAAAGATTTTTAAAAAATTGCCAAGTCATTGACATCACTTCTTCTCAAGGATACCTCGTTTGTGTTTAATAACGATTATATTGAGGCATTTGCTAGGCTAAAGGAAGCACTAACCTTGGCTCCAATCATCCGGGCTCCCGATTGGGACTTGCCATTCGAGATTATGTGTGATGCTTTGAATTTTTTTGTGTATGCGGTTCTTGGGCAAGTTATGGACAAGAAGCATCATGTTATTTACTATTCAAGTAAAACTCTTGATCAAACCCAATCCAACTACTCAACTACCGAAAAAGAGATGCTAGCGATTGTTCATGCCATAGAAAAGTTTCGGCAATATTTAGTACGTTCAAAGGTAGTGGTCTATTCCGATCATACCGCTTTGCACCAACTAATGTCAAAGAAGGATGCTAAGCCAAAGCTTTTGAGGTGGGTTCTCCTTCTTCAAGAGTTTTACCATGATGTAAGGGATAAATCGGGATCAATGTTGTTACGGATCATTTATCTAGGCTTACGGTGTAAGATCACGGTGTGAATGACAAAGATGGCCCAATTAATTAGTGGTTAAGAGAGGATAGCTTAATGAAGATTAGTGAAAAATTGCCTTGATTTGCAGACTTGACAAACCATTTAGTGAATGGCTTCATTCTGGAAGAGTTGTATGCTAAAGAATGGAGAAAATTGAAAGTGGATTCTAGGAGGTATTTTTGGGATGACCCGTACTTGTTCCGTTGATGTGGCAACACTATTATAAGGATATGTTTATTAAGGGAGGAAGGTATTGAGATTTTAGATAGGCTTCACAACTCGGATTCCGGTGGTCACCTTGCTACTTCAAGAACTATAGAAAAGGTCCTCCAACGTGGGTTTTGGCCATCTATGTTCAAAGATATCAACCATTTGGTGAAATCTTGTGATGCTTGTTAAAGGTCGAGGAATATAGGGAAGAGAAATGAGATGCCCCTTAAGACTATTTTGGAGATTAAGTTGTTCGATTGTTAGGGGATAGACTTCATGGGTTCGTTTCCCAACTTATGTGGAAACAAATACATTTTGGTAGCCGTGGACTACGTTTCAAAGTGCATTGAACTGGTTGTCTATCCAACAAATGATTCTAAGGTGGTAGTCAAGCTTTTCAAAACGGTCATCCTCCCGAGATTTGGAGCTCCTAGGATAGTCATAAGTGATGGAGGATCTCATTTTCAAAAGCACACTTTCAAAGCTTTATTGGCCTCATATGGAGTGACTCACAAAACCGCACTTGTCTACCACCCATAAACAAGTGGGCAAGTGGAGGTAACGATTCGTCAAATCAAGGCAATAGTGGAGCAAGTGGTCAATAAGAATAGGAAAGATTGGTCCCAAAAGCTTCCCGATGTCTTGTGGGCTCTAAGGACGGCTTACAAAATGTCGATTGGGATGACACCATAAAAACTTGTGTACAATAAGACTTGTCATCTTCCCGTTGAACTTGAGGACAATGCGTTGTGGGCTCTAAAGCAGATGAATTTCGATATTGACTTGACAGGAGAAAAGAGGTTTCTTCAAATGAGTGAGCTACAAAAGCTAAGGTTTAAAGCATATGAAAACTTGAAAATCTACAAGGAACAAACGAAAAAGTGGCATGATGCCAAGATTGTCAAGAAAAATGTGAGTGTGGGAGACCTTATTCTCCTTTTCAATTCTAAAATGAAGACTTTCCCGGGCAAGCTTTGCTCTAGGTGGTCAGGTCCTTTCAAGGTGATGGAAATACCCCCCTATGGTGCATTTGAGCTTTAAAGTGAGGAAGAAGGTAAATGCAAAGTCAATGGACACCGAGTTAAGAGGTATTTTCATGGAGATGCAAATGGCACAATTGAAGTGACTGACCTTGGGGATCCACTTCCCGAGGAAAATAAAGTTTGAAGCTTGATTTGTCATGATAGGTTTTGTGGAGTCCCTCAAGAACCACCATTTGTAAGTATTTCCTTTTCATTTTCATGTAGTTTGCATAATTAGGTTGCATTTGGGAATTTTTGATTCATTGGTAATCTTGTTTGGATTTTTTGTGGAGTTGGAATATCATTTTCGGTGGTTTGGGATTGTTTAGCATTATTGTTTTAACTCGTAGCAAAATTCGATTAATTAAGTTGGCATAATTTTTTCAAAAATATGTACAGTGGTCCTTAACTGGTGCACTAGTAGCCGGTCACCAACCAGCTGGGAGAGCACTGTGCATATTCTGTTTTTTAATGTGTTTGAATTCATTGTGAAGGGATTTTGAAGACTAGGCCTCTAGCCGGTGGTCCACCGGTGTACCGACACCGGCTGAGGAACCCCCTATTGAGTATTCAACAAAGAAAGTAGAGGAGAAGGACTGCATAGCCGGCAGGGCGGCAGCCGGTCTATGCAGTCATTGTTGTTTTTGCTGAGGAACTGAGGGTGCACTCTGACCCGAGGTGCTGGCGGCCGGTCACCCACCATATGGGAAGGCATTTAGACAGTTCTGGACTCTGCTGAAAAGTGGAAATTTTAGAATTTTTTAAGCCTGCACTCTCATTCGGTTCACCGGCAGCCGGTTTCCAGACCGTTTGGGAGTACCTGAAACGCGATTTAAGTCCAAATCTGCACTATTTTCATTCATTCTTCATTAATTTTTTCAGTTTTCTTCCTTCTCTCTACAATCAAATAAGTCACAGAACTCTCCCAAATAGCAACCCACTCAACCTTACCTTCATCTTTAACCTTATACATTGATGGCGGAACGGCGCAAGAAGAGGAGAAACGACATGTCGACTAGCCAAGCGGCAATGGTTGAGCAAGCGGCGGACGACTTGTCATCGGATCCCGACTTTCCCAAACTTCATTTTGCTTCTATTACCCAAAAGGGTAAATTTGCTCTTTTTAAGAATCATCCTCTAACCCCAACCCGTTTTATAGACCGATTGTCCATGAGGGATTTGGGTTTAGATAAGGTTACAATAGAACTATATAAGGTAGTCAGAATGCGGCATATGTACGAAATCCATGAACTAACCTCACCCCGTCTTACATGGGAGTTTTTGGATTACCTATTGGTCTTAATGCCGAGCATATATGACATACATGCTCCGAACGATTTTGATACCGAGGTTGATTGGACCGCTATTTCCGGATTGAGTGATGGTAAGGTCAAGAAGAAAGCGGCCATATAACATCCAAATATTTCGGGACTTGGAAGTTTAAAGGTTTTAAGTTCAAGTTCGAGAAATAATTTATTTTTCTTAATTTCGTGATGTCATTTAAATAACTGATTAATTTATATATGTAGAAATATTTTAAAGGGTTTTAAATAAGATTTCATTTGATTTCGTAAATTATGTCTTAGCAATTTAATTTTATGATCCGGAAATAAATATTTTTCTCGTTCTAAGTTTGTTGTAACTTAAGACGATGTTCTTAGCTTAAACCGTCTTAAAACTTGCCTTATGGGCCTAACTTGTTAATGAACCTATTTTCCTCATTCTTCCTCACAAAACCCTAACCCCATCATCTTCTACCTCCCTCCTTCATTTCATTTTTCAGATTGTAACAAACACTATTTTAATTTTCTCCTCCAAACCTTAAAACTCTCATAAAATCTTCATTTCTTATCCGATTATGACGATTTTCGCGGCCACAGATTCCTCTTCTCGAGCCCGTTGTTTTAAGGTAATAAATTCCTGACTTTAAGGGTGCACGAAATTCTGCCCCTTTCCCTCTTCTAAATTTCGCTTTTTTGTAATCTTATTCTTATGTTGTAGGATGAAGTTTTGAAGACCAAGTGTTGATACTTGGGTTATTTATGGAGGATTCTTGGCTTAAATAGGTGACAATTATGAGTAACTCGGCTTATTTGTTAAATTAGCAAGCTTTATGTTAAGATTGATGTGTTTATGTGTTTTGGGGCATGAGATAGGTGGTAAACATGTTTAGTATGCATAATATTCAGATTGTTGTTGTTAAATTATGTTGAATTCATCTTTTGGATGGAATTTGGGAGTATACATGGAGACCGGTATAATTTGGGAATTTTGTTGTAAATGCTTGAACTTGTGTTTGATTTTGTTTAAGATTGTATAAGAGATTCATTTGGGATTGTTTAGGACACTTGTATGTTGTAGTTTAAGTAGAATTTATGCTTGAGAAATGCTTAGAATCGAAATGGCGAATTTGGGGATGTTTTCGTGCTGTGCAGGAAAACAGTCGCGGACTGTAGTGAATACCGCAGGCTGCGGCGTTCACCGCAGGCCTGCGATCTGTTTTGCGCAGGCTGCGGCCAGGCAGGGCAGGCTGCGGTTTTCTCGGGCCCGGGCTGTTTGCTCGTAGCTTGTGCGTGTTTGGTTGTATTGTTTCTATACTAGTTTTAAAGTATGTCTAAGTATCAGATGTTGATATATCTATACTTGAATTGTAGTGGGCTATAGCTAGCAAGTATCTATTTATTGTCTTAAGGTAGTTGTTTCTTATATTAAGCTTTTAATTTCCTAAGTTAGTTTAGGAGACTTAGTGGACTTAGCTAGTTGAATAGGTGACCCTTAGACTTGTAGAGGAGAGTCTTAGGTTGCTATCGGTTGTTATTGAACTTGACCTTTCTCTTATATGCTTATGTGTGTTTGAGGTCCCCGAGGTTCGGGCGACACTATATTGGGTTCGGGAATGGAGTGAGGATAGAGACCCCCCGGTCGGGTAACCGAAAGGGAAACCGGCTCTCCCTTAACTTAGTTCTTGGGGTCAATTAAGTGTTGTTAGAGGTCTAGAAGATTAGGACTAAGGATTTGGTTGGAGTACATATTGGAATATGTCTGAGCAGGGACCGCTAGAGTACGATATGTGCTGATGTTTGGATGTGTGTCAAGATATGATCTGAGCAGGGATCCTCTAGCTTGACATGTGAGTGTTTGTGGCGTGACGGACATGTCTGAGCAGGGACCGCTGGACCGTCACGTGTATGGTTGATGCGGTAGGGAAATGTCTGAGCAGGTACCTCTATTCTACCGTGAGTTTGTATGACCGTAGTGGGTTGGGTCTGAGTTGGGATCCCAATTTCATTACGAAGGGTAATGGTCACGACTGAGTAGGGTCAATGAACCATTATTAGCTGATTGGTATCCACTCGTGCCTGAGCAGGGGTTCATGAGTGTATGCTTGCTGATTTGTGTACCAAGTTTACCTGAGTTGGGGTGTGACTTGGACACTACTGATTATGTCTAGTTCTTGCCTGAGCAGGGGTGGATTCTAGACATTGCTGATTGCATCTTCTTGCCTGAGTAGGGGTACAGTATCAGATGTTGCTGATTGATTGTGTTTATATAGAGTGTTGTCTATCTTAGAACTGTTCGTCCAAGGCATTGGACGACTCTTAATCTGGTTTCGTAAATGGTTTGGATTGAAAGACCCCCTGGCCGGGCAACCGGAAAGGAGACCGACTCTCATTTCAAATAGTTTCCGAAGTTAGTTGAGAGCCTTTGCATATTATTGCATGTTGATATGGAAGTTGAGATATTGATATATATACTTCGCATGTTATAGATGTTGGAATATGTTGGATGCTGTAATACCCCGGACATTTATAATATTTTATCGCGGTATTTACGTTTATACTTGTCGTATCAATAGTTTTATGACGTTGGTATTCGATAAGTAAATAATCTAATGACATAATTAGTTATATGCTTATAGTGGGATTTGCTCTCGAGACCCTATGCACACCGGTGGGCCTCGGGAAGCGTGCCAAATCAAAGCCTACAATAAACATAAACCCTCACGCTCACATTAGCTTCCCTCTTTGCCGCCTTATATCAATCCTCCTTCTACCCTACTTCTAACCTAATTCTACCCTAATCTTTACACAAACCTACACCCACGTTGCAGCCACCACATCAGAGAGGAGAACGGAACCTTGCACGGCGGGTTTAAGACGGTCTAGGGCTTCTCGATTCGAGTCGTGAGACAGGTATGTCAGCCGTGTTGTAGTGTTTCTGTAGAGTTGTGTATTCTGGCGAAGGGTGGTTCGTTTGGTTATCAGTTTATAATTGTGCGTATATACTGGTGGTAGTCGGGGTAGGGGTTTAGTAGTCGTCACGGTGGTGGACCGTCGGAGTGTTGTCGGAAGGTGTGTTTGTTTTTCTACTTGTATCGGGTTTTAGTTTTCGTTTGAACAGGGATGTCTGAGGGTGGTACCACCGTTGACTCGGGGGAGGTCGATACGGTGGTACCACCGTTGCGTTGAGTCCGGTGTCAAGGGTGACGATGGTGGTGTTTTTCGGGTAGTGTTGAGTTAGTTGTGGTGTCGTCAGGGAGTAGGGTAGTCGGGTTCGGTGGCTGGGTGTGGAACCAGGCCTGGTAGGGGCCTTGGTTCACCTCGCCGGAGGTGGTAGGTGGCGTGGCTGGTTGTCGGTAGTCGTGACGGTGTTACACGGGGTGATCGGGTCTGTTGTTACGCGAGTTGGTCGGTTCGTGGGTGAGAGTTGGAACCAGCCATGGCTCAACTCTCCGGCTGGTCGTGGCTGGCGTGGTGGCTGACGGCGGGTGTGGAGGAGTAGGTGAGTGTTTAGGGTGGAGATGAGTCGCGGGGTGTTTAGGGTTTGCGGTTGCGTAGTAACGTTAGGAGGTTACTACAATTATTATTATTATATTATTATTATACTTATTATTATTATTATATTATTATTATTATTATTATATTAATTACACTATATTAATATTGTTTTTCGGTGGTTTTAGTAAGTGGGTATTATTATTGTTAAAATATTGTTGTTATTAATTATTTTGTATTAGTTGAAGTTTATGAGTCAGAAGTTAATGTTTTAAGAAAGTTTCTACTTCAGGAAATTTCCATTTTTGGAAACTTTCCACTTATAGAGGGTTACTATTTATAGTAAGTGTAAGTTGACTTATCGGGGTTGGGGAAGTATATTAATTCGTTACATATACATGTTTAGGTGACGGTTTTCGCGTGGAACACTTCTAGCGAGCTTGTGGTTGACTGTCCTCCTGCAGTTTGAGGTAGGGGAAATACTGTATACGTGTTCATGATGAGAAGCCTGTTATTAACTGATGTTAGTTGTATACGTTTCATTATATGCATGATACTATATTGTGATTACATACCTGCATAATCTCGTAATACTGGAGCGCAATAATGGGTCTTGTGTAGGGATGGCAACGGGCCGGATCTGGATAGGGTCCAATAGGATCCAGATCCAGATCCGTTTTTGGCAATAGGATCCAGATCCGACCCGGATCCGACAGGTTCAAAAAGGTCAAATCCAGATCCGGACCCTGCGGATCCGGGTAGGATCCAGGTTATCCGCGGGTCCCATGAAAAAAGAAAAAAAAACTTGAATTGGCAGCCCCAACTCACAAGCCCACAATCACAAATCTTCAATGTTCTTCATCTTCCTTATCAAATAACCTTTCCAAAGTAGAAAGTTTCACAAATTCAAAAAATTATAATTTTATAAATTAAAGTTTTACAAAATGAAAGTCCCACAATTAAATTTACATAGTAAGGCGTAATGTACGCCAAAACGGGATTACCGAAATGCTGTTGAGTAGCGTTCTTGGAAACCCTAGAATTCTCCTGCAAAACTCAAAAAACGCAATCAAATTCAAGAAGTCAATAAAATGCAGAATTTCAACAATTCAATAAAATCCCCGTCTTTGGATCCCCGCGGGTCTAAATTTTAAGGATCCAGATCCGGTCCAACAGGGTCGGGTCCAACGGATCAGGACCGGATCCAGGATCTGTTGCCATCCCTAGTCTTGTGATATGGTGTGGTGATTATTGGGTCTTGTGATATGGAGTGGAGTTATTGGGCCTTGTGATATGGAGTGGAGTTAATGGGTCTTGTGATATGGAGTGGAGTTAATGGGTCTTGTGATACGGAGTGGAGTATATTGGGTCTTGTGATTCGGAGTGGAGAAAATCGTCTTTCTATTTATAGTAATATTTTGATTGTTAATTTCCTCTACTCAACCTTGTGGTTGACCCTGTGTATTCGTGATCACCTGTGATGAACCAATTTATTGGGGAGCATATTGACAGGTACTTGAGACTATGGGAGCTAAAGGGAATGGAGAGCTTGGATCTGGACCAGACTAGAGTCTAGATCACCATAGTTGTTCTATTATGAGTTGTAGAGTTTTACTTTATCTTTTGAGAGAGACAGTTGTAAGAACGTTATTTTGAGTTTAGTATGTAAAGCACTGTGTTCTTTCCTTTGTTATCTAATGCCTCGGTAATCCGAGATGGTAACACCCTTAATTATCCTGGGAGTCCTAGTTCAGGCCCCTAAATAAATGGGGGTGTTACAAAGTGGTATTAAAGCGAACGATCCTCAGGCCTAACCTAATAATGAACCCAATGAAAGTAGGATGAATCTAAATAAAATGAACCCCGGGATAGGACTGTTAGGAGCACACTAAAGGAAAAGTATGAGTCTGGGGCCCCCTCACACCGAACCATTGTCCCTCTCAGTTTTACCGGAAACCTTGAGTGCATACGAGAGAAAAAGGTAGAATAGGAAGAGATGGGAGTGGTGGTGAAGTATGATAAAAGAGTTATAAGAACTCTTCTGATAGATGAATATCCTGAATATGCCAGTAAGAGTATGTGTATGAAGGAATTTCGCACTTGTGAATACAAAAGATGTATAAGAATATGGAAGCATGAGGTGATTTGAATCATATTAGTAATTATATCCTGTCTAGCGATATGCGGTTATGTGATCCCTGAGCCATGTTGTAGATAAGTATTATTCAGATATGTTAGAATGCTTATGAATTTTGATGCTTAGGGAATATAACCCTAATCCAAGTGAGTGCCCTACTTAAGCCGGGACTCATTTCCTTTCTTTTATGTTATAGAGATGCCTCCGAGAAGAAATAATGTTGCTAACATCAAGCAAGAGGAATTAGATCGATTGATAGCTGAGAATGAGGCCCTAAAGGCCAAACGCATGGATTCTGCCAAGATGAGTACTATCATTACGAGGCATAACCCTACCCAATTCACTGGGGAGGGGGAACCTCACTTGCTAAGAGCATGGTGCCGGGAATTTAGTAACTTATTTGAACTAGTGGACTGCCCTGAAGAACTGAGGGTTGACCAAGCAGTCCACTATCTTAGGGGTATGGCCGGCGACTGGTGGACCGGAAGCAAAGGGGAAATTTGTGAAGTAGCTAGAGAGGATGGGACCGACTATGTCGCCTGGATCGCGTTCAAGAGGATTTTATATGAAGTGTTCCTACCCGAATTTCAGAAACGTAAGCTGAGAGAGGAGTTCGATACTTTCAGGATGACGGAGGATATGACAGTGGAGGTTTATTATCGGAAGTTCATCCAGTTGCTGAGTTATGTGGGGGAAATGGGTTTTGATGATGCAATGCTGTCAATGAAATTTGAGAGGGGGTTGACCATAAATATCAAGAAGAGGCTCATTATTGCGGCTCCGCCCACCACAGTCCGGGACATCTACCTAATAAGGGTTGGGGCGGAGGAGAGGCTTTCGGAAATGATCAGAGAAGACAAGAAGACCAAGTCTGAAAAGAGAAAAGCTGAGGTTGGGCATGAAAATTCAGGGTCGAAGAAGCAGAGCTCCAATAGGTATAGTGGATACTTCACAAACAGTGCCTCAGGGAGTGTGAAGAACCAGAGTGAGGGGGTAGCTACAGGAGTGAAGGCTCGCGTAATGGTTCTGTGGGAATAGTTTGCTTTGGCTGTGGAAAGACGGGACACAAGCAGGCAGTGTGTCGGTCGTTAGGGGGAAACCAGTCTGGAGGCTATTGTACGCCAGCAGCAGGCTATAGTGGAGCACGCCCTCAATCTTATGGTAGCAGTGGGTACCGTACTCCCATGACAGGTTATGGTGGGGGTGTGAAGTCTGGAGGCAGCAGCAATTATCAGAGGAATTACAACAGTTACCAGAACCGATCGTATCAAAATCAGTACAATGGAGGTGGGAGTAACCAGAAGACCGGAGCGGAAAGAAATCAGCAGGCTGGGACATCTACTACCAGTCAAAGTGGGACTAAATCCAGTGGCAAACTTTTTTCCATGGGGAAGCAGGCAGCCAAGGATGATGCCCATGTTGTGACCGGTACTTTTCTCGTGAACTCTAAACCTACTTTTGTACTTTTCGATTCTGGGGCTACCCACTCTTTTGTGTCTAGAGAGCATGTTAGGGCTTTGAAACTTGATAGTTATGACTGGGTCGCGGACTCAGTAACCATACCTTCAGGAGAGTCGGTGACTTGTAATAGAGTTTATAGGAGTGTGCCCATCAACATTGGGAAGCAATTTTCCACTGTGATCTCATAGAATTTCTGTTGGGAGGTTTTGAGGTGATTCTGGGGATGAATTGGTTGGGAAAGTATCGGGCTTTTATTGACTGTCAGAAAAAGAAGATTTCCTTGAGGGGACCTAAGGGAGTGAGGGTACTTACAAGGGATACCTAGTCAACCTAAGGTCAAATTCATTTCCGTCAATACCCTTGAGTCTAGTTTGGGAAAAGGAGATAGTCTGATCTTGTGTCAGATGTGGGACTGTAAGATTAAGACCCATAAGGCTAGTGAGATACCTGTGGTGCGGGAGTTTGAGGGAGTATTCCGAGATGACGTTCCAGGGTTGCCACCAAGGAGGGAAGTGGAATTTTCCATTGACCTGAAGCCAGGAGCAGGGCCGATATCTAAATCATCGTACCGTATGGGACCGAGAGAGATGGAGAAATTGAAGAAACAGTTGGATGAATTGGCTGAGAAAGGGTTCATCCGACCTAGCGTGTCACCCTGGGGAGCACCCGTGTAATTTGTGAAAAAGAAAGATGGGAGTCTAAGGCTTTCTGTTGACTATCGAGAGCTGAATAATGTGACCATTAAGAATCGATATCCGTTGCCCAGAATTGACGATCTGTTCGATCAGTTAAGCGGAGCTGGAGTTTTCTCCAAAATTGACTTGAGATCGGGGTACCATCAATTAAGAATCAAAGACGAAGACATACCTAAGATCGCTTTCAGAACGAGGTATGGCCACTACGAATTTGTGGTTATGCCATTTGGGTTGACTAATGCTCCAGCTGTTTTCATGGATTTGATGAACCGAGTATTTAGCCCATATCTGGATAAGTTCGTAGTTGTATTCATCGATGACATCCTAGTATATTCCAAAAATGAGGAAGAACACGAGGATCATTTGAGGAGAGTACTCAAGAGTTTGGAGGAGCATGAACTAAATGCAAAGTTGAGCAAATGTGAATTTTGGTTGAAGAAAGGTGCATTTCTGGGGCATGTGATTTCCAAGGAGGGGGTGTCCGTAGACCCTAGTAAGATCGATGTGGTGACTAAGTGGCAAAGTCCGAAGAATGTGAGTGAGATTCGGAGCTTCTTGGGACTGGCAGGTTATTACAGGAGATTTGTCAAGGATTTTTCGAAGATAGCAAATGTAACACCCCGGCCCAAACCTAGGACCGGAAATGTTAGCCACGGTAGCTCGCCAGGCTATGTACTGGCCCCACAGACCAACACGTGTCCTTTCCAGCACATTTTATCCTCACTCATGCGCATCCCGGGAACCTTCCCAGGAGGTCACCCATCCTAAGACTACTCCCAGCCAAGCACGCTTAACTTTGGAGTTCTTTCGCATGGATAACCAGAAAAGAAAGTGCACTTTGTTGATATGAGTAGTACTTTTAATCCCTTTAAGCACTAGTCATATAAGCCTATCAATGGACCTCTTCAAGGGGTTACCCCACCCGAATATCTTATTCGGTTCAATGGAGTATTACACACCCCCACTTGAAGAACGCAACGTCCTCGTTGCGCCTGGCAGCATCCGACCGCAGCCGAGCCAAACCAGGAATCCTCCCCCGCTTGGTTGGTGCCCTGGGTACTCCAGACCACAGGCGCTCACCAGACGGTCGCAGGGTTGCTCTGATACCACTTGTAACACCCCGGCCCAAACCTAGGACCGGAAATGTTAGCCACGGTAGCTCGCCAGGCTATGTACTGGCCCCACAGACCAACACGTGTCCTTTCCAGCACATTTTGTCCTCACTCATGCGCATCCCGGGAACCTACCCAGGAGGTCACCCATCCTAAGACTACTCCCAGCCAAGCACGCTTAACTTTGGAGTTCTTTCGCATGGATAACCAGAAAAGAAAGTGCACTTTGTTGATATGAGTAGTACTTTTAATCCCTTTAAGCACTAGTCATATAAGCCTATCAATGGACCTCTTCAAGGGGTTACCCCACCCGAATATCATATTTGGTTCAATGGAGTATTATAGCAAAGCCTTTGACATCGTTGATGAGGAAGGACAACCGTTTCGTCTGGGATGAGAGTTGTGAGAAGGCATTCCTAACTCTTAAGGAACGCCTGACAACAGCTCCTATCCTCGCTTTTCCTGATGGGAGTGACAATTTCGAAGTTTATATGGACGCTTCCAAGTATGGTCTGGGTTGTGTACTAATGCAGAATGGGAGGGTGATCGCGTATGTGTCTCGCCAATTGAAGACTTATGAGGAAAATTACCCGACTCATGACTTAGAATTGGGAGCAGTGGTCTTTGCACTTAAATTGTGGCGCCATTACCTTTATGCAGCCATTTTTAAGGTGTTTTCTGATCACAAGAGTTTGAAGTATATATCTAAACCCAGCGAGAGTTGAACATGAGGCAGAGAAGGTGGCCGGATAGAGTTGATTGGAGACTACGACATGCAGATTGTCTACCACGAAGGCAAGGCGAATGTGGTAGCAGATGCCCTAAGTAGGAAGTCCATTCATGCTTTGAGTAGTGTCGGGTCGAGAGTGAGGTTGCATAACGAGCTTAGGGAGATGGTAATTTTCATGATTCGGAAAGAGGATACTCTTAGTGATTTGACCGTGGAACCCGAGTTGTACGGGGAGATTCGGGAATTACAAAAGAATGATGCGAAGATCCAGAAATGGCGCGAGATGATCGAGAGTGAGGGTGGAGAGACTGCATCCAAATTCAGTATCCATACCGATGGTAGTTTGAGGTTCAGTGGACGTTGGTGTGTTCCGGATAATGGAGAGCTAAAGAAGAAAATCCTGACCAAAGCTCATGCTACGCCGTATTCCGTTCACCCAGGGGGTGATAAGTTGTACAAGGACCTTAAGAAGACATTCTGGTGGCCAAATATGAAGAAGGAAGTCGTTGAGTTTGTATCGAGGTGTTTGACATGTCAAAGGGTGAAAGGAGAGCATAAGAGACCTCAAGGGAAAGTCCAGCCTCTAGATGTGCCAGAGTGGAAATGGGAGAATATCTCTATGGATTTTATCGTAGGGTTGCCTCGGACTCAGAGGGGCAACAACATGATCTGGGTGATTGTTGATAGGTTCTGCTCACTTTATTCCGATGAAGGATACCTAGAGTAAGGCCGAGTTGGCTAAGTCTTATGTGCAGAATGTGGTCAAATTGCATGGAGTACCCAAGGACATTGTTTCTGACCGAGACTCGAGGTTCATATCTAGATTTTGGCAGGAGTTACAGGCCGCTTTGGGTACCCAACTGAAAATGAGTACAACTTTCCATCCAGCTACAGACGGCCAGACGGAGAGGACCATTCAGACCCTGGAGGATATGTTGAGAGCGTGTGTACTGAGTTCGGCGGTTCTTGGGAAGATCGACTGGGGTTGATAAAATTCTCTTATAATAACAGCTATCATACCAGTATTGGGATGGCCCTTTTTGAGGCTTTGTACGGGAGGAAGTGTCGGAGCCCTGTGTGTTGGGATGATCGGGCCGATGTTGTAGTTTTGGGGCCATATTTGATCCAGGACATGGTGGAGCAAGTGCAGATCATTCGACAGAGGATGAGGGCCGCCCAAGATAGATAGAAGAGCTATGCAGACCTAAGGAGGAGTGATATTTCGTTCGATGTGGGAGAGAAGGTACTTCTGAAGGTCTCCCCAATGAAGGGAGTGATGAGGTTCGGGAAGCGTGGCAAGCTGAGCCAAAAGTTTATTGGACCATTTGAGATTTTGGACAGAGTTGGAGAGGTGGCATACCGATTAGCTTTACCTCCAGCCCTATCCAAGGTCCATAATGTGTTCCATGTGTCTCAATTAAGGAAGTATGTGAGTGACCCTTCGCACGTGTTGAACCATGAAGTGATTGAGGTAGATGAGCAACTGTCCTACGTGGAGACTCCAAAGGAGATTCTGGACAGGAAGGTGCGGAAGACTCGAAATGGGGAGACGCCATTGGTGAGAGTTCTGTGGACCAATCATAACCTGGAAGAAGCTATATGGGAGGCCGAAGCATCCATGGGGGAGCGTTACCCACATCTTTTTGATTAAGGTAAGTTACGGGGACGTAACTCTTCTTTAAGGGGAGGTGGAATTAACATTTTGTGATCAATTAATGTTAGCGTGTTACAAGTTCCGCCTGTGTTGGTTTGGTTGTCACGTGACTATGGTTGAACTTCGGGACGAAGTTCATTTTAAAGGGGGAAGACTGTAATACCCCGGACATTATTAATATTTTATCGCGGTATTTATGTTTATACTTGTCGTATCAATAGTTTTGTGACGTTGGTATTCGATAAGTAAATAATATAATGACATAATTAATTATGTGCTTATAGTGGGATTTGATCTCGAGACCCTATGCACACCGGTGGGCCTCGGGAAGCGTGCCAAATCAAAGCCCACAATAAACATAAACCCTCACAATCACTCACGCTCACAATAGCTTCCCTCATTGCCGCCTTATATCAACCCTCCTTCTACCCTACTTTTAACCTAATTCTACCCTAATCTTTACACAAACCTACACCCACGTTGCAGCCACCACATCAGGGAGGAGAACGGAACCTTGCACGGCGGGTTTAAGACGGTCTAGGGCTTCTCGATTCGAGTCGTGAGACAGGTATGTCAGCCGTGTTGTAGTGTTTCTGTAGAGTTGTGTATTCTGTCGAAGGGTAGTTCGTTTGGTTATCAGTTTATAATTGTGCCTATATGCTGGTGGTAGTCGGAGTAGGGGTTTAGTGGTCGTCACAGTGGTGCACCGTCGGAGTGTTGTCGGAAAAAGCTGTGTTCGTTTTTCTGCTTGTATCGGGTTTTAGTTTTCGTTTGGCTGGTTGTGGTAGGTGGCGTGGCTGGTTGTCGGTAGTCGTGACGGTGTTACACGGGGTGGTCGGGTCTGTTGTTACGCGAGTTGGTCGGATCGTGGGTGAGGGTTGGAACCAGCCATGGCTCAACTCTATGGATGGTCGTGGTGGCTGACGGCGGGTGTGGAGGAGTAGGTGAGTGTTTAGGGTGGAGATGAGTCGCGGGGTGTTTAGGGTTTGCGGTTGCGTAGTAACGTAAGGAGGTTACTACAATTATTATTATTATATTATTATTATACTTATTATTATTATTATTATTATTATTATTATTATTATTATTATTATTATTATTATTATTATATTAATTACACTATATTAATATTGTTTTTCGGTGGTTTTAGTAAGTGGGTATTATTATTGTTAATATATTGTTGTTAATAATTATTTTGTATTAGTTGAAGTTTATGAGTCAGAAGTTAATGTTTTAAGAAAGTTTCTACTTCGGGAAGTTTCCATTTTTGGAAACTTTCCACTTATAGAGGGTTACTATTTATAGTAAGTGTAAGTTGACTTATCGGGGTTGGGGAAGTGTATTAATTCGTTACGTATACATGTTTAGGTGACGGTTTTCGCGTGGAACACTTCTAGCGAGCTTGTGGTTGACTGTCCTCCTGCAGTTTGAGGTAGGGCAAATATTGTATACGTGTTCATGATGAGAAGCCTGTTATTAACTGATGTTTGTTTTTTACGTTTCATTATATGCATGATACTATATTGTGATTAAATACCTGCATAATCTCATAATACTGGAGCGCGATAATGGGTCTTGTGATATGGTGTGGTGATTATTGGGTCTTGTAATAAGTGGAGTTATTGGGCCTTGTGATATGGAGTGGAGTTAATGGGTCTTGTGATACCACCTATTGCCATACAACACAGAACATATAGATACAAGCATCATACTCCAACATAAAGAATCATGTGAAGTACTCCATCAAATAACTCTTCTTAACATACTCATGTAAATAGAAATCAACCGCAACTCAGGTATATCTACACACATTTAAACACGTATCAGCATTATATAACACTGTACCCCAACTCAGGCAAGTATATACAAATCCTCAATATCTAAGTATAACCCCAACTCAGGCAACTTAAATACAACAATCAACAATATCAATCCATGACCCCAACTCAGGCATGGAAGGATACAAACAAACACAACATGGGAGGATTCATATGACGACTCCATTATACTACAACAGCAAGCCTACTTAGCCTCAGCAAATACAATTCCCTGGTAGAACGATCGAAACGATATACGATCCTTGTCTAAATCTGGCCAGACTCTCGAGGTATAATTCTTCCTCGATTCGACAACTATCCCCAACTCAGGATACCCCCAAGACTCGAACTAGCTAGGGACGAGATACCCCCAACTCAGGGCGGACAATCTGAAAGCCTGACCGTCAACGCGCAGGAGACGGTCATACCAAGACGCGACTCAGTCTTGGTGAGAACAAGAGTCATATAACAGCTCATAGTATTACATCCACATGCATAAACAACACATTACTCAAGACATAATAAAACCGTGACCTAATCCAAATCAACAGTTCTACTATCCCATTACTAAGACTCACTCAACTCTTAACCAACTTCAGAAACTATTTGAGGTGAGAGTCGGTCTCCCTTCCGGTTGCCCGGCCGAGGGGTCTTTACCCTCAAACATATTTCCGAACCTAGTGTAAGAGCCGCCCAATTTTCTTGGACTACGACAAACTCAATTGCTAATAACATACATATGATAAATATCCAAATCAACACTTAATTGACCCCAGGAATTAAGCCGAGGGAGAGCCGGTTTCCCATTCGGTTGCCCGACCGGGGGGTCTCTATCCTCACTCTATTCCCGAACCCAATATAGTGTCGCCCGAACTCCGGGGATTCCAAACATACATACAAAGCATACAGAAAAGGAATCAACGGAAACCGACTTGAAAAACGAAAGTAACAAAGCATTTAATACGATTTGGGGCTCTCAGCCAGTTGGCCACAGGCGGTCGGTCAACCGGCTGAGAGTCCCTACTCTCACGCCTTCAACACGCAAAAACACCACAAAGGGCCTCCCAGCCGGCCGGCCGGCTGCCGGTCCACCGGCTGGGGACCCCATTTTCTCCTTTCTCGAGCAACCAATGTAACAAGCAACAATCAACACAAGGGACTCCCAGCCGGCCGGCTGCCGGTCCACCGGCTGGGAACCCATTTTCCCAAATTTCTCGCAAAACTTAACATTGCCAAATGGGGCTCTGGGCCGGCTGGTCGGCCACCGATCGGTCGACCGGCTCTGAGTCCCTGTTCGCCTATTTCGCTACTTCGACAAATCCTAAACAACTCGATATTTTACCAATCCGTCTTAAACGTAATTCTAAGTAACAATTCCACATTTCCATCATGTATACAACATCAAAGAAGCACAAAAACATGTATACAAATATTCATTTCATGAATTAACAACAAAATCCCAAATTTAACCGGTCTTAACATGTATACACCTTAATCGACCTTCATACCAAATTCATCATACATTCTTCACAAAAATCAGTTTATATAACATAATAAGAACATTAAGCAACATAAACCATACTAACATTTATCAAAACACACCAATTTCAGATAATATGCTAATTTAGACAAAAATGAATACACAATATAGTAAAAATGCTGCGGAATTTAAACTTTTTAAGATAACTTAACTAAAATACGAGGTGAAAGTCTACATACTGAAATGCGGAAATGAAGGAAACATAAATAAGTATTTAAATACAAAACCAAGCCCGAGATAGCATATCCCTACAACCACAAACTGTATAAACCAATGCTAAGGTCTAGCTAACGAAATAGGGTAAGGTCATCGATGAAGGATCGTCGCTCGCTAGCCTCTGTGAAATCCCCCTGTAAGCAGATCCCCAACCTACACACATACAACATGTGCGCCACAGTCAGTGGAGAGTGACTAGAGTTCTCCTAGCCACTTATTGCCAATAACACTTATAGCATACAATCATACATGACAGTTACCATACTCCAACATAAACATAATCATATGAAGTAATCATTCATCCATTCTTATCTTAGCATAATCATGAGATTAAATCAAATACCACGACTCAGGTATATCTACACATATCTATACAGTATATAACACTGTACCCTGACTCAGGCAAGTTACATACGAATCATTCAACTGTATCTAGCACAATACCCCGACTCAGGCACGCTAACACACAAATCAATCAACAATGTCTAATCATGAACCCCGACTCAGGCATGAGTAGACACAACAACAATACTAAAGCCACACACGAACCACCCACGGAGGGTTCGACCACGGAGAAAGAACCAACCACGAAGTGATTCAACCAAGGAACAAGAACCAACCACGAAGGGGTTCACACGGAGGGAGGAACCAGCCACAAAGAGGTTCAACACAGAGCTAATTAGAAACGAACCAACCACAAAGGGTTCAACCACATAGCTGATTAGAAGAGAGCCAAACACAAAGAGGTTCTACCACAAAGCTAAATATATCGAACCAACCACGAAGAGGTTCAACATCCAAATCTCCAAAGGAGGCTTCTCACTATTCCACAAATCCTTTACTTCTAAACATCCATTCAACACCTAGTCGACTTCGAAAAGTAATTTGAAGCGAGAGCCGGTTTCCGTTCCGGTTGCCCGACCGGGGGGTGTTTCTCCTGAAACCCATTTTCGAACCCAACATAAGTGTCGTCCAAGGCTTTTGGACAACAAACCCGCTTACAAACCATACAGAAAAGGAACCGATCAAATCAAGGTCGAGTAACCAAGGATATGAGACAAAACAGCTGATTAGCTCTCTCAGCCGGTCGGACATAGGCGGTCGGTGGGCCGGCTTCCGATCCACCGGCTGAGGGTCCTTGCCTCACACACACGAATACATCAAACAAGCCACTAAGAAGGGGCTCCCAGCCGGCTGGTCAGCTTCCGGTCCACCGGCTGAGGGTCCCTATCACCTAATTCCTGCACAAAACTATTCCACTAAAAGGGCTTCTCAGCCAGTCGCTCGGTCGGCCGCTGGTCGGTCGACCGGCTCGGAGGCTCTGTGCATCGCGATATCTTATTTTCGACATATCCAAACAATCCAATCCCTCAATAATTCTTCCTATACTCGATTCTAATCTAAAATTCAACAATCCCGACATTGATATCATATCAAATGGACATGTGAACATATTAACAAACATCCCTCATGTGAATTCATATCAAATTCCCAAACTCAACCCATCTTTCATGTATACTCAAAAAGCATTACCCATATCAAATTCACCATATATTTCGCATAAGAATCAGTTTATAAACCACCACGAAGTTCCTAGGAATCATAAGGAACACTAACTTCTATAAAAACACAACAAAATCACATTGAATGCTAATATAGACAAAAGGCCGAGTTTCTCATTATCGTCACCTTTACTTAGCGAATTCCACAAACTCTTCTTCAATAATCACCAAGTCTTCTTCCGGGTTAACACAAGAACCACCTAAAACCACGAAAAACACTATAAACATCACGAATTCCGAAATGGGGCAAAACAGCCCGGAAATCAATCAGACCGATTCATGAAATTGATTACCTTAATACGACGGGGACGTTCTCACGAATCTATAGGCGCAAGAATCGCTAAATTCCGTTAAGAAATGAAGATTTTATGAGAAGATTTGAGAAATGGGAATTTTGTTTAAGAAATGAAATGGGTTTACTGATTCCTTTGTTTTTCTCACTTGAAGAACAAGAAAGAGGATGGTAAGGAAAGGGCTAGGAAGCTTCCTTTCTCTATTTCCTTTAAGTACAAGTGAAATGGGACGGGTTTAAATAAAATATTCGGGAAAGCTTGATATGGAAATGCCTAGGAAATTATATTACATCTCAAGACTAAATAAATCTTACGACGTAATTTACACGACATTCCTTAAATATAAGTTTACGAATTTAAATACAATATTATTAAATCCCGAAAAATACTTTAATTAATTAAAATAAGGTTTACGAAAATGAGGAATTTAAATACAATATTATTAAATCCCATCTTTCAAAAAGTTTCGTCCTCGAAACCTGAACACGGAAATAAGTAAAAGACGATGCTAGCCACCAAAAAGTACTACCGAGGTTCTGGTAACTCAAAATTCGATTTTTTTTAAAGAGGTTTCAAAGTAAATTCCAAGGCACAAGTTTTTGTCAATGGACGTTGATGTTCTCGTTACGTATTCAAGAGCCCAACACTCCAAATCTGAGACAAGTCCAAAAATTAAATCTATTAAAATCCAAAAATTAGACCGATCCGGTGTCGATAAGCATAGTACCGGTTATCAGACGTCTCCAATAGCGAGCTCAAATGGCAAATCGACGATGAAATCAATCAAATTGCAAATCATTCAGCTCTTTAAAACCATATTTTCTCACAAATCAATTGTTAAATTTCAAATTCTTGAGTAAATAAAGTTGTAGAAATTCCAGAAGTTTACTATCGACCAAAAAGGAAGGCAACTTAGCGAATTTGCAGGAAGCACAGAGAAGAGAAACGGTTTAAGGGAGAGATTATGATTTTGAACAAATGGTTACACAGGTTCGAGTTTTCAAAACTCTCGCAAGGTTCTCGTCTCTCTCTTCCCAAAGCAAGCACGTCAACTACGGTTTTGATGGGACATTTCCTCAAAGGACTCAAAACTGCTCTAACCATAATTGAGTCCTTATCACAACGATCCTCACACAACCTTTAGCAAACGGGTCCTGAACCTCTAACTCGATTCTCAGGGACGATCTGACATACTCAAGTTCAAACTTACTACTATAAGGTGAACATTCGCAACAAGGCCTTACAAAAATCACAACTTTCAACTCCTCAGGTAGCACTCGTACATCAAATCCTTTATTAAGATACTCTCACGGTGTCACACTATACCCAAAATTCCTCAAAATCCGAAAATTACCCTTAGTCGTATTCCGACTATTCCATCAAGTTTAGATGTCTAAATTTCGCAATTCCTCAAATGACAAATGTATATCACTCCCCAATTTATTATTAAGTCTCTAGACCTCTATTTTCCAGCAAGTTACTCTAAACTATACACCCAACGGTGGGGCATCTTCTAATTTCACTAAGTTCCTCAATGTTAAATCATGATTTCCCTCAATATTCAAATGTCATCACTAAGGATTCTCTTTCCCCATTGCAAGTCTTTATTTAACTCAATTACCTCTTCAAGTCAAGTAGCACTAACCCTCCTCACTCACCTATTCATCGTTATTGGCATCCTAAGCATATTCTTGCAATGGGATAAAACAACTAGACACTAGAATTACCAAAATATCTCTAGATACCTTTCAGGTTTTCCTCAAATACCAATATTTCTTAAAACATTGTTCAAGATTATCCTAGAACTAGTTCCTCAAAATCAAACCAAAGGGGAAGTTTACTAGGGAGATAACTCGGGAAAAGCGCGTGTCGAGGTCAAATTGAAAGATAGGGAGATGTATTCCATGGTAAGATGAGGGAAGAATCCCAGGATGAAGGTAAGTAAGAACGACAAAGATATGTTTTGGAAGGTCTTGGGAAAAAAGAAAAATCATCGATAAAAACATACCGGCGATCAAACGAGGGTCAGTCGCGGCTACAGCACGGTTCATCACGAACGCAGTACCCTTGGCCTTCGGTCTTTGGACGGTGGCAGTGGCATTGTTGACAGCGTCTCTCTCAGGGCATTCAACTGCTAGATGTCCGGGCTTCCTACAATTATAGCACAAACGCGGTCTGTCATAGAAACCCGTGCCAGAGCGACGGTCTTGACGACGTCCGGTGGTCGTTTGCCTCTGGAAGCAGTAACTAAGGTGGAAAGTCCGCCGGAATGCGTCAACTGCAACTTGTTTGAACGGGGAGGAGATGGTGAAGGAACAAAGGGCCTCTTGCCTTGAGGACAAGCTGGTACAGAACTAGGTAGGGAGAGGGCTTGGGTCTCTTCGTCTATAGCCTTAATCGATCCCTCTACCCAAATGGCATCGTCATATACATCAACGAAAGAAGTAGAATCCCTCCTCACCATACTCGCGATCTGGGGACTGAGCTTGTTGCGGTAGAAGTACACTCTCTCAGATTCTTCCTTGACAGAAAGTGAGCAGCTAAACGTATTTTAGCCTCCCTGGCCACGGTATACATAGAGAAACCACTCTGCATGTCTCTAAACCACTCGGGCAATGCAGCCGGGTCGACTTCTCCTCCATAGGTCTTGGTATGACTCCTAGACATGTGATTGGCTATCCAAGAGAAACCACCGGGTCTATTAGCTTCATTGACAAGAGGCGGAGGAGGAGCATCGGCCTGAACCCTCTGGTTCTCTAGAACTTGCAGAAGTGCTTGCAAGATGGCTTTGTCCACTCTAGCGGGTCTCACCATCCTTCAAAAGAAAAACTTAGTTAACCTAACAATTAGCAATCACAAACAGTCTATCATCTGTCCTTAAGTCTACCCCATCTCTCATTCTTTATTTGCATTATTGGTCAAGATAGGTTTGGGGGGGGGGGGGTCACATGAGTGCGCCGGGAGCGATAATGCTCTGATACCAACTGTAAAACCCCACTTCGCGACAGCGGAAAATGAACACACAATATACTAAAAATGCAGCGAAATTTAAACTTTAATTTTTAAGATAACTTAACTAACATGCGAGGTGAAAGTCTACATACTGAAATGCGGAATGAAGGAAACATAGATAAGTATTTAAATACAAAACCAAGCCCAGGATATCATATCCAAATGGCACAAACTGTATAAACCAAAACTAAGGTCTAGATAACGAAATAGGGTAAGGTCATCGATGAAGGATCACCGCTCGCTAGCCTCTGTGAAATCCCCATGTAAGCAGATCACCAACCTACACACATACAACATCTGTGCCACAGTCAGTGGGGAGTGACTAGAGTTCTCCTAGCCACCTCTTGTCAATAACACTTATAGCATACAACCATACATGACAGTTACCATACTCCAACATAAACATAATCATGTGAAGTAATCATTCATCCATTCTTATCTTAGCATAATCATGTGATTAGATTGATTAGATCAAATAGCACGACTCAGGTATATCTACACATATCTCGACAGTATATAACATTGTACCCCGACTAACGCAAGTTACATACGAATCATACAACTGTATCTAGCACAATACCCCGACTCAGGCACGCTAAACTGTTGGAGCTTGTGTCCTCCACATGTAGTGCGATAACGTCATTGCACATACGCTTGTACGGACAAGTGGGAGATTGTTGGGGCTGGTGTCCTTGACAGTTAGTACAATGATTATTAAATCTCTTTAAGGATCACAAGGGCATACTTCAGTATTATTATCAGTTGATCCACGTTTATCAATAACGGTTGGCTTGCTAGATAAGTTTGACGTTATTGTCATACGGATGGCGGTGATCAACTGGTCCCTATACGTCACACCTATAGGACACGTTTGAGAGATGTGAAGGTATGAAAATACAGTCACATTTATGCCGGATACGACTAAACAGTTAGTCAGAGGTATTGACTATTAAATTAGTCAACGAGATGTTGAGATTATTATTTAATACGGATTAAATAATTTTAGCTAATACGGATTACATGATTAATTCGTAAATTAAGTATAAACGGCTATATTTAATAAAATATTAATTTGGGTAATTATACAATATCGTAATTTTATCAGACCATTATTAAAGTATCGACTGCAAATATCTTATAACACGTGTGCGATTTATAATTAAAACCCGCGAATTATATTTTAGCAAATCGGGTCGAATCACGCACTGGAATAAGATGAGAGTGGAAAAGCCCACCCTCACCATAAACCCATTCGGCCGACCGAGTGGATTACAAAAGGAGAGTTGTTCTCCTTTTGTCAACTACTGGTTAATCATAATACTCACAATTAGGGTTTTGAGAGCATCCTTCTCCCAAAACTCAGATCTCACATCTAAACCTCACAAAACTCTCCCATATTGCAAGGCAATTGGAGAGCCTTTCTAACACATGCGACATCGTCTCAAACCAAGTCTTGGGTGCAAGTTATAGGAGGGAATTTACCTTAATTCCTGTTCTTAGGCCTATTCGCCCAAGGACCCAAGGTTGTAATTCTTTTCATGTTGTTTTTAATCTTATGACTATAATCACAATTGTAAATTTCTTTATAATCCTTCATGTTTTAGGGTGAATTCATGTTTTATTCCCCACAAGTGGTATCAGAGCCAAGGCCACGAAATTTTTTACTTTTGTGTTTTTCATAAGGTTTTTAAAAATTGAAAATCGCGTTTTTTTCGCCAAGTCGGTCGATCGACCCATTGGTGCGGTCGGTGGACCGACTCCTGCGTGTGTTTTCTGTTTCGGCAGTTTTCTCTTTGTGAGTAATCGATCTTGTTTTCGATTGTTATTTACATATTGTTGATTAATCGATATTTTTAGCAATATGTGAATCTTTGTTGTTGTTTAATTTGATTTACACGTTTTAAATCAAATGTTAAAAACTTGTTTTGGTTTTAAAGTGCAGCGATTTGCGTTTTCAGAAACTCGTTTTTCAGTTTGGTGGTCGGTCGACCTGGTTGATAGGTCGGTCGACCTTGGTGCTGTTACAGGAAGTCTTTTTAGACTGGCAGATGGTCGGTCGACCCCGATGTGAGGTCGATCGACCTCGTCTCTGTAACAGGCGTTTTATTATTCGAAAATAACCTGTTTTATTTTCCCTTGGCCTTTAGTAATATACTGTATACGGAAATAGTATATTATATTTTGTGAAGTGGTTCACTCTCGCTTGATACATATTATTTTAAAACGGTTTAAGATAATGGATTATAAATTTATTAAAATTAAAGTGATTAAAACGGTATAATCACATAATTTTAATCCCGTAAGGTGTTTTGGTAAAATTTGTTAAACATAATAACGGTATTATGTCATGAATGAATTTTGTTTTTAGTTTATGCATTTTATTTATCGTCTTGTTGAATGCCTTTGAATGCTTTCTATAACGTATTTAATTTTTGCAAACGGGTTGTAACTTAGTGTGACCTTAGAAGATTGTGTTACCGTAATGATGGAACACGGTCTTGTTTGTAATTTTGAGATCTTGTATCTCCGTTTTGGTTTTTGCCATGTAATTACTTTTGTATTTAAATTAGAATGTAAATAGGATTATATTTGTAATTTAAATTAGTAATTTTGTGAAGACCAAAGACGGAGACCGGATGCTCACTCCCGCTGCAAAGACCGAGATGGAACATCAAGACAAGCTTCTAGGGTCCAACGGTGGATTCCAAAGTTGTTTTTATGTTTATTTTGGTAGGATAGGCCACACTAGGACTTTTATTTACGTTTATTGCATTTATTTTATGCTTTCATCGATAATAGCTTGCATCATATTCCGCCTAAAACCAAACCACCTATAACATGCCTGAAAACTGACTCATGTAGAGGTTACCCGTTAGTTTTCTGTGACAATACAGATGTCACGTGTCACTTGCAAAGCCATCACTTTATTTCATTCATTCACGTATATGCTAGATATTAGTTTACTTAAAATGGATAAATATAAGTTGATGGGGTCTTCCTCGTATAACCAAAAATTGAGACTAGTCTTTATAAATCAGACTCCCATGAATCCCTTCTTCGTCGGTAGGCATAATATGACCCCTTCTACGTCGGGTAAGTGGGAACAGATGATTTATTTTATCTCAACATCGTGGTCACTCGATATTATCTAGCGAATGTGATAGACTAATAGATAGGATTTATGGAAATCTATCGACCAAGAGTTCCAATGGTGGAATTAGCCAAGTTGTAGGCTTATCAATTTACGGAAATTGAGTCTTGGGATCGTTTATATAATTCTTGAGGGAGATCAATTATATAAATGCATGAGTCTACGAGTTTAAATACAATTTAATATAGACTTAAATCACAACGATGAGTTGCTTATATGGTTTTGTTTTATCTTTCTTTTTAGTGTAGAACACGATCATTTTAAACTGCTGTATAACAAATGGCTGGTGAAGACCCAATGCCAAGTGCCAAGCTAGCACGTGAATCCTGGCTAAAAGCCTTCATGGACTCCATGAATCAGTCTACTAGACTGAGGAATGATGGGTCAAACTTCTCGGACTGGGAGGCAGCATTACGGAATGCTGCCATTGCTGACGGAAAGCTCAAGTACTTGACTGAGCCCATTCCGGCACACCCAAGAACTGGAGCTAGAGCTAACGAAGTTCGCGCTCATAGCGACTTCGTCATGGAAGCGGGTGCGATAAAGAACGTACTCATCTATGCAATGGAATCCAATTTGCAAAGACGCTTCATCTCCCATGGTTCAAACAAGATTTTCACCACGCTCACTAACGAATTCTCGAAAGCTCCGAGAATCATTTCTTATGAGCATACCTGTCGCTTCTTTGAGGCGAAACTCCAGAAGGGCCAAGCTGTTAGCCCACATATTCTCAACATGATTGAGAATATCGAGAAACTGGAGGCCCTAAACTGCAAGATCAGTGAGAACATAATCGTTGATCGAATGCTTTATTCGCTTCATGATGGGTTCGCCCTCTTTAGGGCCAACTATTACATGAACGACATGAAGAAGACTCCTCCTGAGCTCCACTTCCTTCTCGTACAGACCGAGAAGGATCTGAAATTAAGTGGGAGCGTGAAGCATGATGTTCTCATGATCTCCAGTAAGGGTAAGGGTAAGGGAAAAGCTAAAGCTCAGGGCAACCTAGCGGTAGGTAAGCCCAAGTTCAAGAAGTCAGGATTCACTAAGAGTGGGCCCGGTGAGTCGAGCAACTCACAGGGCAAGAAAAAGAGTAAGGATACTAGCATGGATTGTCACCATTGCCACAAGACTGGGCATTGGAGGAGCACATGCCCCGTGTATCGTGAGGACATTAAAGCAGGCCGCGTTATTCCTGTTGGTATGTCTTCTTCTTCTTCTTTTATTCACATGATTGAGATTAACCATGCAAGTTACGGAACTTGGGTACTAGTTACTGGCTGTGGTTCTCATCTATGTAATCATGAGCAGGGCCTCCGAAACCAAGAACCCCTCATCAAGGGTGAGGTTGACCTGCGTGTCGGGAATGGAGCACGTGTAGCTACAGTCTCGAGGGGAACATACGTGATCCAGCTTCCAAGTGGATTCGAGTTATCTTTGTATAACTGTTATTATGTTCCTAGTTTGTCCAAAAACATTATTTCAGTTTCTGCACTTGACAAACTTGGTTTTTCATTTGTAATAGAGAATAATAGTTGTATTTTCTCATTGCACAATATGATTTATGGCAAGGCAGTTTCCATGAATGGAATTTATGTTTTAGATCAAACCACCGAAATATTACATGTGAATAACAAGAGATTAAAGGTTGGTGACAAAGATCAAACTTATCTATGGCATTGCCGTATGGGACATATAAATGAGAAACGCGTAAAACAACTCATACAGAATGGAGCTATCTCGGCCTTTGATTTCGAATCATATGGCACGTGTGAATCATGTCTCATCGGTAAAATGACTCGTATTTCCTTCAAAGGTGTTGGAATGCGCGCTGCCGACCTATTAGGACTCATACATACGGATGTATGTGGCGCTATGTCGATCAACGCACGAGAAGGCTATAGGTATTTCATCACTTTCACGGATGATTTGAGTAGATGTGGCCATGTCTACTTAATGAAACATAAAAGTGAATCCTTTGAGAAGCTCAAAGAATACCAGAATAGGGTACAGAACCAACTGGGCAGAAAGATTAAAGCATTACGATCTGATCGTGGTGGCGAGTATCTTTCTCACGAGTTTGATCAACACCTTAAAGACTGTGGCATCGTTCTACAGTTGACTCCACCTGGAACACCACAATTAAATGGTGTGTCCGAACGGAGAAATCGAACTCTACTTGATATGGTTCGATCCATGATGAGTCACACCGTTGTGCCTGATTCATTGTGGGGCTATGCTCTTTTGTCAGCCGCTCTAATACTTAACCGAAGTCCGTCTAAAGCTGTTGATTAGACTACATACGAGTTATGGAAGGGAACGGTCCCCAACTTGTCCTTTATTCGGGTTTGGGGCTGCGAGGCTTATGTCAAGAGGAGACACGAGGATACGCTCGGCCCGCGATCGGTCAAGACATACTTTATAGGTTATCCAAAAGGAACTTTTGGTCATTACTTCTACTCGCCAACCGAACAACGTGTATTTGTTGCGGCTAGTGCGACGTTCTTAGAGAAAGAATTTTTCGAGAACAAGTCGAGTAATAGAACCTTCGATCTATCGGAGATTCAAGAACCAACTACCGAGCAACCATTGGAGGAAACATTTCCTTCAACCTCGGCTGCGGTAGATATTCCTGAGGAACCAAGGAGGTCGGGAAAAGTCTCTATTCCTCCGGACAGATACATTGGTATGGTCGAGGAACATGACATAGATGACGTCTTACTCCTAGAGGGTAATGAACCCACAACCTATAAAGGTGCCATGACCAGTACTGACTCAAAGTTATTGTTAGAAGCCATGCAATCCGAGATGGACTCCATGTATGAGAACAACGTGTGGGATCTTGTGGACCTACCTGCAAAGGTACGCCCCCTTCAATGCAAATGGCTTTACAAGATAAAGCATGCCGTGGAAGGACAACAAGATATCCACAAGGCAAGACTAGTTGCTAAAGGTTTCACTCAAGTGCCACGCTTGCACTACGATGAGATCTTTGCACCCGTAGTCATGCTACGTTCCATTCGGATTATCTTAGCGATCGTCGCATTTCACGATTATGAAATCTGGCAAATGGACGTTAAAACCGCCTTCTTAAACGGTTATTTGGAGGAAGAGTTGTACATGGTACAACCCGAGGGTTTTATTGATCCAGAACATCCTAAGAAGGTTTGCAAACTTAAGCGTTCCATCTATGGACTTAAGCAAGCATCACGGAGTTGGAATCATCGCTTCGACCACGTGATAAAAGAGAATGGGTTCATTCGATCAGTCGAGGAACCATGTCTCTATATCAAGTCGAGTGGGAGCAAGATTGTCTTCCTAGTACTGTATGTCGATGACATACTCTTGATTGGGAATGACATACCTCTCCTTTCTTCGGTTAAAGCATGGTTGAAAAACCATTTCCAGATGAAAGATCTGGGAGAGGCACAAAGAATTTTGGGCATCCGTATCTACAGGGATAGATCACGACGGATGTTGTCTCTCAGTCAGGAGTCTTATATAGATAAGATCCTAGAGAGATTCAGCATGACGAACTCCAAGAAAGGGTTCCTTCCTATGACTACTGGGCTTCACTTGAGCAAGACTCAAGAAGCTAAGACATTGGAAGAGAAAGAGCGCTTGAATTGGATTCCTTATGCTTTGGCTATAGGATCGATCATGTATGCCATGATATGCACACGTCCAGACGTTGCATATGCATTGAGTGTGACAAGTCGATTCCAAGCTCATCCAGGTGAACAACATTGGATGGCCGTCAAAAACATTCGTAAGTACCTATGGAGGACTAAAGATTGGGGATTGACTTACGGAGGCGACTCGACGCTCTGCGCCACGGGTTACGCAGATGCTAGCTTCCAAACGGATCGAGACGACTCGAAATCTTAGTCTGGATTTGTTTTTACTCTTAATGACGCTGATGTCAGCTGGAAAAGTTCTAAACAAAGTGTTACAACAGATTCTACAACTGAGTCTGCGTAAAAGGAGATATTTATTGATAAGATCGCTACGGATGACAACATAGCTGATCCTCTCACAAAAGCATTACCACGTGATAAGCATGAAGGACACATTAATTCCATGAGAATTAGATGTGTTCCTAAGTTGTAGTACTCTTTTATGAATTCATGTTATAATTCATTTTCTTGTGTACTCTATTACAACCTCATTGTTATGATATTTAATGTTTTGTTTTTCATGTGGAATTGTACGCCAATTTTGAACACCACAAAGTGAACTGATTAACATTACATCGGTTTGGTCCTTGATTACCCACTTGAGCTGATAACTCAGGTAATCATTTTGTGACGTTGGTTGATGGTGGGTTCAACAAGCCATAAGTCAAGCAGTTGACTGACCAATCACAAAGGCGAGTTATACGGATATCTCGTAGGACACCCCGTGACAACGTTATGGAGTCCTAAATGTTTTATAACATTGGGTGTCAGGTCGTGGATAGGATCTCCATAGTGTTCCTTAGAGTCGAGTCTTTTGACTTTCAACTGCCTCTTGAGATTAAGGCAGATTTTGGGTAACTTTGGTTTCTTTCCCACGGTCTTCCGTAACAGAGGCCAAGAGGATTTTTTCTGGGTTATTTCATGCTGCGCTTACATCTGCAGGATTCGAGTTAAGGGAAATATCCAAACCCTTATCAGGATTTTATCATTTCTCAGAGCTACTCGAGGAGTAGTAACTGAAATGCATGGCCATGCTCGAATACAGATTCGTTTTATCAGTTAAGTTACTCTCTAGTCGGGGAAACCACTCTTGATACAGATCGCTTGTGAGATACGACCTTTGCGAATACGGATTTGCAAATTGTCTTACATTGAGTGGGAGAAATTTTAAAAGGATATGAGAATCGGTTATCGCACCTACACTTGTACGGACAAGTGGGAGTTTGTTGGAGCTTGTGTCCTCCACATGTAGTGCGATAACGTCATTGCACATACACTTGTACGGACAAGTGGGAGATTGTTGGGGCTGGTGTCCTTGACAGTTAGTACAATGATTATTAAATCTCTTTAAGGATCACAAGGGCATACTTCAGTATTATTATCAGTTGATCCACATTTATCAATAACGGTTGGCTTGCTAGATAAGTTTGACGTTATTGTCATACGGATGGCGGTGATCAACTGGTTCCTATACGTCACACCTATAGGACACGTTTGAGAGATGTGAAGGTATGAAAATATAGTCACATTTATGTCGGATATGACTAAACAGTTAGTCAGAGGTATTGACTATTAAATTAGTCAATCAGATGTTGAGATTATTATTTAATACGGATTAAATAATTTTAGCTAATATGGATTACATGATTAATTCGTAAATTAAATATAAACGGTTATATTTAATCAAATATTAATTTGGGTAATTATACAATATCGTAATTTTATCAGACCATTATTAATGTATCGACTGCATTAATATCTGATAACACGTGTGCGATTTATAATTAAAACCCGCGAATTATATTTTAGCAAATCGGGTCGAATCACGCACTGGAATAAGATGAGAGTGGAAAAGCCCACCCTCACCATAAACCCATTCGGCCGACCGAGTGGATTACAAAAGGAGAGTTGTTCTCCTTTTGTCAACTACTGGTTAATCATAATACTCACAATTAGGGTTTAGAGAGCATCCTTCTTCCAAAACTCAGATCTCACATCTAAACCTCACAAAACTCTCCCCATATTGCAAGGCAATTGGAGAGCCTTTCTAGCACACCCGGCATCGTCTCAAACCAAGTCTTGGGTGCAAGTTATAGGAGGGAATTTACCTTAATTCCTGTTCTTAGGCCTATTCGCTCAAGGACCCAAGGTTGTAATTCTTTTCATGTTGTTTTTAATCTTATGACTATAATCACAATTGTAAATTTCGTTATAATCCTTCATGTTTTAGGGTGAATTCATGTTTTATTCCCCACATAAACACAAATCAAGCAACAATGTCTAATCATGAACCCTGACTCAGGCATGAGTAGACAAAACAACATTACTACAGCCACCCACGAACCACCCACGGAGGGTTCGACCACGGAGAAAGAACCAAGCACGAAAGGATTCAACCAAGGAACTAGAACCTACCAGGAAGGGGTTCACACGGAGGGAGGAACCAGCCACAAAGAGGTTCAACACGGAGCTAATCAGAAACGAACCAACCACAAAGGGTTCAACCACACAGCTGATTAGAAGAGAGTCAACCACAAAGAGGTTCTAGCACAAAGCTAAATATAACGAATCAACCCGAAGAGGTTCAACATCCAAATCTCCAAAGGAGGCTTCTCACTATTCCACAAATCCTTTACTTCTAAACATTCATTCAACACCTAGTCGACTTCAGAAACTATTTTGAAGCGAGAGTCGGTTTCCCTTCTAGTTGCCCGGCCAGGGGGTCTTTCTCCTCAAATCCATGTTCGAACTCAACATAAGTGTCGTCAAAGGCTTTTGGACAACAAACCCGCATAAAAACCATACAGAAAAGGAATCGATCAAATCCAATTCGAGTAACTAAGGATATGAGACAAAACAGTTAATTAGGTCTCTCAGCCGGTCGACCATTGGCGGCCGGTCGGCCGGCTGAGGGTCCTTGACTCTCAAGCACAACACCTAGAGGAACCATTGAGGAGGGCTCTCAGTCGGCCGACGGGCTGCCGGTCCACCGGCTAAGGGTCCTTGCCTCACACACACGAACACATCAAACAAGCCACTGAGAAGGGGCTCCCAGCCGGTTGGCCGGCTACCAGTCCCCCGGCTGAGGGTCCCTATCACCTAATTCCTGCACAAAACTATTCCACTAGAAGGGCTTCTCAGCCAGTCGGTCGACCGGCTGAGAGGCTCTGTGCATCGCGATAGCTTATTTTCGACATATCCAAACAATCCAATCCTTCAATAATTCTTTCTATAATCGATTCTAATAAAAAATTCAACAATCACAGCATGGACATCATATCAAATGGACATGTGAAAATATTAACAAACATCCCTCATGTGAATTCATATCAAATTCCCAAATTCAGCCCATTTTTCATGTATACTCAAAAATCATGACCCATATCAAATTCACCATATATTTCGCATAAGAATCAGTTTATAAACCACCACAAAGTTCCTAAGAATCATAAGCTACACCAACTTCCATAAAAACACAACAAAATCACATTGAATGCTAATATAGACAAAAGGCCGAGTTTCTCATTATCGTCACCTTTACTTAGCGAATTCCACAAACTCTTCTTCAATAATCACCAAGTCTTCTTCCGGGTTAACACAAGAACCACCTAAAACCACGAAAAACACTATAAACATCACGAATTCCGAAATGGGGCAAAACAGCCCGGAAATCAATCAGACCGATTCATGAAATTGATTACCTTACTACGACGGGGACGTTCTCACGAATCTATAGGCGCAAGAATCGCTAAATTCCGTTAAGAAATGAAGATTTTATGAGAAGATTTGAGAAATGGGAATTTTGTTTAAGAAATGAAATGGGTTTACCCATTCCTTTGTTTTTCTCACTTGAAGAACAAGAAAGAGGATGGT
The DNA here is from genome assembly GCA_029255685.2 of Silene conica. NCBI lineage: Eukaryota > Viridiplantae > Streptophyta > Magnoliopsida > Caryophyllales > Caryophyllaceae > Silene > Silene conica. The sequence goes on along the minus strand of CM055312.2, from coordinate 70,892,730 downwards.
AAGGAAAGGGCTAGTAAGCTTCCTTTCTCTATTTCCTTTAAGTACAAGTGAAATGAGATGGGTTTAAATAAAATGTTCGGGAAAGCTTGATACGGAAATGCCTAGAAAATTATATTACATCTCAAGACTAAATAAATCTTACGACGGAATTTATACGACATTCTTTAAATATAAGTTTACGAATTTAAATACAATATTATTAAATCCGAAAAATAATTTAATTAATTAAAATAAGGTTTACGAAAATGAGGGATGTTACAGAGGACCTTATCTTCATAAACTGCCCACTACTGGATTTCCTTGCAATTCTTGAAAATGGCTAAGTGTGGATGGGGTTCCCAGCCGGTGGACCGGCTGCAGGCTTACCTGCTGAGGACCCTGGTTCTCTTTTCTTGTTCTTCTTTTTTATGGTCAATTGTCAAGGGGTTCCCAACCGGCAGCCGGTCGGCTCGACCGGCTGAGGAACCCTATTGGTCATTTCTTCACTTTTTCTCCTCTTTTTGCATCGAATCCGCCTCATTTGCTCCCGTTTCTTCTTTCCCGCCTCAAGTCCTACAAAATGGAAGCCAAATACGCAGAATAAAGGCAATTTGCATAAAATCAAGCAATAACACGCAAAACGGGGATGAAACGGGATCAAAATGAGAGGAAAAACAAGGAAAATAATGACTAAATTAGGACTACTCAGGGATGGCAACCCCGATCGGGATTGGGCCTCTGATAATTATTTCTGTTTCTCTCCTATTTACTATAAATAAGAGGTAGTTTTTAGGCTTGAAAATAACTTCTTACACACTTCATAGTATTTTTTAGTAGTTTACATTTTGTTTGAGCTTAGTTTACAATATTCTCTCAAAATTCTCAATTGTTTACATTTCATACATTTAACTTTAATATAATCTTTTGGTTACTTTTATTCTACATTTCCGAGTTCATTTCCTTTACGGTAACTTCATTTCTATTCTACATTTCTTTTAAGTACTTTATTATAGTTATTTTATTACATCACCTCAATGTTGTTAGGATCGGGATCCTACTTTGGATCGATGAGCTTCCTAGGATCGAATCGTTAGAATCGGATCGTAGAATCGTAAGATCCTACAAATTAACTAAAATACATAATTGTGCTATCAAAATATATTAAAATCTTGTGCTTAAATCTGAAAACACTTTTATCTTAGCATTTGTCTACTCTAATTGTTCTCGTTTATAGTAGATGTCTATCTTAAAAATCATATATAAAATTTTAGTAAACAAAAAAATTAAATGTTAATAATGTAGGATCGAATTATATAATCGTAGGATCGTAGGGTCGGGTTAAAATTCTACCTGAAAAAATTTGACGTAAGTTGAATCGTAAGACGATCCTACAAAATTAAGATCCTACCTAGGATCGGGATCGGTCACCACTTTTTGAATCGTAGAATCGTAAGATCCTACGATCCGGATCGGGAGTTTAACAACAATGACATCACCTAGTTATTTATATTTATAGTTTTCATATTTTGTTTATGTTTAATCAAGCAACTTTTATTTATTTAATCATGTCTATCATTTATATTATTATTGTTAATTCACATTTTAGTATGAGTAGCTAAATCACCTTAGTTTAGGGATTAGGGAAGCCACGCATTAATATAATTATGTAAATTGATAAATTAAGTTAATAGTAATGTTGTTTATATTGTTATTTAACACGTTTGAACTTAATAATTAATCTTTGATTTAAGCAACACAATCACTAGATTAAAACTTGTAATTCGTTCCATAATGTTGAGAGGCGCTGAATCAAATAGACCAAACATGATTAGTAGGATGACCTAGTTATTACGTGAGTGTCTCTAGGACCCGGCCTAAGGTTGATACCGATATCGTAAGTTTCGTATCTTAAACAAGCCTATAACAATTAAACAATGCAATATTTACTAGTTTTCGAGTTAATCTATTTATACATATTTAGATTTTCATGCGTGACCCGATTTCCCAGACTATCTTTTTATATTATTGTGACAAACAAAAAATCAACCAAACAAACTCGTAATCGACTTAAGATAGAAGTTAATCCACAATAATTTTTTATACGTAACGGATGTGTCCCAGTGTTCGACCCCTATTGCTACATTTATTTGTGTCTAGGGAAATTATTTTTGTATAGGTGTACGACCGAGCCTATCACTAGTACATCTTTGTTATTATTAGTCTTTGATTTAAGGCCATAACCTATGATTAAGTTTGTTAATTCGTTCTATAAATCAAGAGGCACAGAATCGAATTAGACTAAGCATGTGTAGTAGGACGACCTGGTCATAAATGAGAATTTCTCTAGGACCCGGTCTATGGTTGACACTAATATCATAAGGTGGTGTCTTTAGACCTAAATGATAGATTTTGACTTACTATGTTAATAACTATTTAAATATCAATTTGCATGTACAAACCGGATTCCTTAGACGTCTTTTTACTTTATTTGCATCGTTACTTTATTTCGCATAATTAATAAATCAAAATATAAAAATTGTGATCGACTAAGATAGAATCCTCCCATAACAACTATTTAACAACCACCATACTCTCTGTGAATTCGACCCCTACATACTACAATGATTTGTTGTACCGCTACGTCCGCTAGGGTATTTTTGTATGAAGTAGTCAGGTATATAGTAAATTATATGTCAAATAATATTATACCGCTTATATTGGTAAATTATATGTCAAATAATAAAGAAAGAACATATATTGAGAGAAACCGAGAGAAGGGTCATGACCGTCTCTTTAACGATTATTTCTTTGAAAACCCAATTTACTCTCCACACATGTCTAGACGTAGGCTTCAAATTCGTAAACCTTTGTTCATGCGTATTGTAGATGGTGTAGGAGCTTATGATACACATTTTCAACTCAAACTTGATGCTATAAGTAGGTTAAATTTGTCACCATTAATTAAGTGCACAATAGCACTTCGTATCTTAGCATATGGAGAGACTGTTCATAAAGTGGACGAATACTTGAGGCTTGGAGAATCAACAACAAAGAAGGTTCAAGTTAGATTTTTTGAAGCCATTATTCATCAATTCGGGGATGAGTATCTACAGAATTCAACTGTTCAAGATCTTCAAAGGCCTCTATAGGTTGGAGCGTATAGAGGATTCTCGGGCATGTTAGGAAGTATTGACTGCATGCATTGGAAGTGGAAAAACTGTCCTAAGGCTTGGAAATGCTAGTTTTAAGCCCGCAGTGGAGAAGCAACTGTGCTTTTGGAAGTAGTTGAATTGCAGGATTTGTGGATATGACATTCATTTTTTTGGTGTGCGGATCATGCAATTATATAAATGTGTTACGAGCTCCTCAGGTTAATTATACATTTAATGGTCGACAATTTGACACAAGTTATTAGTTGACCGACGACATATATTCTCAATGGTCAACTTTTATACCATCAATTTCTCATCCACAAACACCTAAAGATAAGTTGTTTACGGAAAGATAAGAGGCAACAAGAAATGATGTGGAGTGTGCTTTTGGAGCACTTCAAGCACGATTAACAGTTATTCAAAAACCAGCTTTATCATGGAAATAGTCTATGTTGAATTAGGTAATAACGACATGTATCATACTACATAACATGATAGTGGAAATAAATTGAACGTGATACTTACACAAATTATGCAAATTATTCAGAGTATGAGAATCTTCATTCAGAAGTTTAAGAACCAGAGTACGGAGCGGGATATCAGCTTGATATTGACAGATATATAGTAAAACGCGATAATTTGCGTTCTACAAAAATACACACTTGTCATTAAAAAAATCTAATTGAACATATTTTGCGCTATAGATTGAAGTATTTAAATCAACAAGTTGTACTCCAAGTTTCTTATTATGTTATGTATTATTGTGTTAGAATTTGTAATGTTTTAAATTTTTTAATGAAAAATGTTTTCGTTATTTTTAAATGTGTAACTCTTAATTACGATTAATAATTAACGTATGCAATTATAAAAATGAAGTTAACGTTAGGTTTTTGTTAAGTAGGATAAAGTAAGAAAGAGAAACCCTTGATGGTTAAATTGATGTGGGAAAAATGAGTAAAATTTGTTGACGAGTGAGAGAAAAGATAAGGTGAAGAGGTGATTAAGATAGAAAAATTATGAAAAAGAGTAAAGTGATGGAAAACATGTGAGGATGGATGGGGAGGCTCTTATATGACCAAAGTTTATTATGTTGGTTATAAAGGCTTTTAAATTTCCTTTATTTTAATATGTATATTGTTTTTTTTACTTGCCGTGTCCCGTGCCCTAAAAAATTTGGAGTGTTGGGTCCCGTGTCCATTTCCATGCAACCTAGCCTATAGCTAGTCCTGACAACTCGGGTCAACGGGTCAAGTTTTGGTAGGGCTGAGCAAATTTAGGTCCGGACCGGAAAAATGGACCGGACCGGACCATTTGGTCTGGACCAAACCCGGACCGAATTATTTTGGTCCGGTCCTCGGTCCTCATTTTTCCAAGTTTTGGTCTTCGGTCCGGTCCGGTCCGGTCCAAGACCGGTTAATTTTGGTCCGGACCGAATGGACCATAGTTGTTGTTTTTTAAGACTAATCATTAAAATATTTTGAATTAAATTAACATTTTATGTTCAAAAGACATTATAAATTAGTATTATCAATGATTTTCATAAAAAGTGTCGTCTAACTATTTAAATGCATATCATTTAGCGGAATTAAAATGTAATTATCGTATACGAAATAGTGAAAAAAAAAAGTTTAGGTCCATTTCGGTCCAAAACCGGACCGGACCAAATTTTTCGGGTTTGGTCCGGTCCAAGACCGAAATTTTTTGGTCCGGTCTTTGGTCCACCAAAATTTTAAGTTCGGTCTTCGGTCCGGTCCGGTTCGGTCCGGTCCGGTTCGGTCCGGTCCGGTTCGGTCCGGTCTTGGACCGATTCTCACCCCTAAGTTTTGGTGTGGCTAATTCGAGTTGGGTCGTTTCGGGTTTCCCAAATTTTCGGGTTAGTTCGGGTCGGGTGGGTCATTTCGGGTTACGGGTATGTTTCAGGTTTGATGGTCGAGTCTTTTTCGGGTGAAGTGGGCGTGTTATTTTGGGTAGGGCCATTTTCGGGTCCATGATTAAGAGAGAAAAATGTATTTCAAGTCTTTTAGGGTAAGTTAAAGTTATATTTTGTCGGGTCATTTTCAAGTTGAGTGGTTTCGGGTCGGGTCATTTCGGTGTGGTATGTTACATTTCATGAATGCGTTGGTCATTTTGGGGTCAGGCGGACAATTCAGACTTTGGGTGTCATTAAGATGCGCCGGTTCGTATCAATTTCGAATTTTAGATCAACTTTTTTGAATCGGGGCAATCAAATCGAGTTGATTATGGCGTGTCTAATATACCAAGAGTTAAGCCTTAGAGGTGCGGCTTGTAAGTAGTTGTAACTATCAAATTGTCTCGAGTCTAAAGTCTGAACCTCTTTCCCAAATCCCCGACAAAAAACGAGGGTTCCACCATCAAAATCCAATCAATTTCCCCGCAAATAAACTCATCAACCCCCATTTCCAACCATCAACCACCCCCCAAAAATGGTGACAAATCAACAAGAACAAATCGGAACATACTTCCTTTCACAAGCCAAACTCACCGCCACATCGCCGCCGCAAACATCGCCGGAATCCGATACCGACGACGAACCAATACCGACGGAATTGAACACTATTAACAGTTCCGGCGGATTCTTAGTGGTATCTACTGACAAATTATCGTTACGATATCCTAGCGTTAACTTGCACGGTCACGATGTCGGCGCTGTGCAGTCTAATCGCCCTGCTCCGGTTAAGCGATTGGTGTATTACTTCGAGATGAAGGTTATTAATGCCGGTTCTAAAGGTCAGATGTCTATTGGTTTCACGACTGACAGTTTTAAGATGCGTCGCCAGCCTGGGTTTGTCTTCTTGTTCCTTTTTTGTTTTCGGCTTTTTGTGCTTTTTTAAAGTTGGGATTGTTATGCGTTGGCTTAGTTTTACTTAGCAATGCAGTAATTTTAGTTGTATTAAGTGAGAATGCCATATTGATTTCGCTACATGGTGATGGTGGTAAGTAGCAGAGTCTTGATTCGAAGTTTCGGTAGTGATCAATAATCCCTCCATCCCGATTTTATTTTCCCAAATTAGTTGCCTCCTTCATCGTTATTTCTTAAATCATCCCAAAATAGCAAGTAGGACAATGAGTATGGGATAGAAGTAGCACAATTTAAAGAAATTGGGGTCAAGATTTGACATCTTTGACCCAAAAATTGGATTTTCATGGTTCGGGATGGGGGCAGCCGCCTCGCTATGTCACTGCCACAGTGCCACTGTTAGTGATCACTTGTAGTTTGTGATGAAACGGTGTAAGGATGCATTATAGATGATACATGTAAACAAATGATAAAGAGAACACAAGAAAAGCAACAAACATTATGGCAAGATGAACAAACAAAGAAAGGCCGAAGCAATATGTGAACAAATGATTAACAAACTACAAGAGAACATGATTATACCAAAACTATGAAGAAAGCTTGGAACTTTGGATTGAATAGAAAGAGATTCTTCAATATCTTGAATTACAACCCATAAACCAAGTGCAAACTATCCACTAATGCTAGATTTATGCTAAACTTAAGGCTAATTAAGGAGTAACTAGGGAAAGATTCATGCTTGGTTAAGGAAATGCTAGAGTGCTTAAATTAGGGTTACAATAATGTAAGGGTGTCTTGAAATGATGGCCAACAAGTGGTATTTATGGTATCCCCTTGTATCAAGTCCAACAAAGGAAAGAAGCCCAAGTCTCGTGTGAGTGTCCCTCTGGCAACCAGCCGCCGACCCTCAGTACTTTCATTTTTGGAGCTCTTCAATGTATTAGTTGTTCACTGCCTTGGACCGGCTGGTGGCAGAGGACAACGCTCCTTCCCTTCCTAGCTTCCTTTTTTCCTATATGTAGCACTTTGCCGGTGGACCGGTTGCGGGCAGCGGTTCTTCATGTTTCTCTTTTTTTCTTCCTCCTTTGCAGCTCCCGGCCGGGGGATTGGCTGCCGGTGCACACACCGAGTACATTTTATTTTTGACACAAAATGTTGTTGAGAATTATGGTTCCCAGCGGGCATCCTTCTCAACTCTCACCTCCATTTTCTTCTCTAATAACCAACAAAAGTGGTTTACTTGCGCCCATTTCTTCGTTCCCGCACCGAATCCTACAAAATACGACTAATAGTCATAGTATGGGAAGTTGGGGTCCAAAATGCATGCAAAGGCACGCAAATCCGTGCCATGACGGGTCATAAAAGAGAGGAAAGTGACGGTAAATGCGCTTATGAAACATGTATCAGTGATTTAACCACGTATTATGTGAAAACATAGTTAAGACAACTTACCGACCGCCCTGGAGATGGAATTGATGATCCAAGGAAGGAATTGTTTACTTGATCAAAGATTTTATCAATTTATTTTTCTGAATCAATACTTACCTGTATAGAAATACAACTACAATGAAGTAGAAGTAACATATGGACTCATAGATAAGATAACAATCTATCACTTGTATTGAGCCTGAGAACAGATACTAGTCTTGGAACGTAGGTGGTGATACGAATATCGCATCAGGTGGATCCTTAACCATTAGTCACCTGAACTGTCCTACCTACCATTAGGCAATGCAGAAACCAAATAGAATTTTTGTGGCTGAACCATTGCCCTGACAATAACTATAAGTAATACAAACCAAGTCTTGGTTTAAAAAAGCACACCTTTGGAGCACTTATCTCAAGGCTCAGTGAAGCACTAGTCAAAACGCTTTGGTGTGCCGTAAGTGCGCATTGTAGACAAGGCACAGCCAGCGAGGCCAAGCACGCTATTGTGCATCTTTAATACTTATTTCTTCATGTTCTCTTATTATAGCCTTTTCTTTGGCACATTATCCCTAATGTTTGCCCTTTACATGTTAACCCCTTTTAAAAGCGAGCAAATGGAAATTTCTACAAAACTCTAAAAATTACAGTTTTTTTTTTTTCTTTTTTTTTTTTTTTTTTTTTTTTGTAAACCTGTGTTTATCGCACACCTGAAATACTTCGCCTTTCACTTTGCACTTTGTCGCGTTGGACCCTCCTCACCTCAGTGTGCCTTTTGCCTTTTAAAAAAACTAGGACCAATTGTTTTTTGAGTTCCCTGGATCATGTGGTACTTTGTAGCTTATTGTTGATGTCAAAACTCCAGAGCCTGTAAGAATTATTTTAGTTTTCAAACTTCACTGCTGTATGTATTGGTTACTAAAATAAACAAGTGAGATTACTGTGGTGGATCTCTCACAAACGTGTGCTATTGATGAAAAATGGTGTGATTTAGAACTCTTCACTCCCTTCTGGTGTCCCCAATGTGATTGGCGTAATCTTTGTTGCCCCTTCCTCTAGAAACATTCTGACAATATTGCGTCTCTCTTGTTTTGATTGCTCAGGTGGGAGGCAAATAGTTATGGTTATCATGGAGATGATGGACTGCTTTATCGCGGTCAAGGAAAAGGAGAACCTTTTGGCCCCACCTTCACTATGGGTGATATAGTTGGTGGTGGGATCAATTATTCTTCACAAGAAGTCTTTTTCACGTAAGACACATACCACTTTGTACTCAGTCAGTGTAGTTGGCGTGGTAGTTTAAGTGTTCAATCTCCATTGAAACTGTAAATGGTGCCTTTTGTGACCTTCATTCTACTAGCTGTGCAATTCCTTACTGTATTGCATTTTTTATAATATCTGTTTTTCTCTTCACTTCAGCCAATTCTTCTTTTGCCAGGAAAAATGGGGTCATCGTGGGAACAGTGTACAAAGACATGAAGAGTCAATTGTTTCCTACAGTAGCTGTTCACAGTCAGAATGAAGAGTATGATGCCTGTCATTTTTTCATTTAATTGTTAATCATTATATTGAATGCGATAGTGACAATTTCAGCATTGCCATCTACTTTTGTTTCCTCATTCTTGCATTTTGAAGATTGTATATCTATTTTTCAAAATGAGTAATATTTCTAAAACTTGCAATGCCTTGCAATGTAAGTTTTGTGACACATGAATCTGTTATTGGTCAAATGATGGCAGTTCTTTTGCCTCTTTTTCCTTTCATAAGTTTGTTTTGAAAAACCTCAAATGTTGGCTAATCTGTTTCCAACTTTTTCCTCAATCCTTTTCAGATCTTCACATTTTTTTGTCCTCCTTCACTCCTAGGTTTAATTTCGGGTGGAGAGTTGAAAGTAAAATTTGATAACAAATGGGATAACTGATACGCTAAATGGATCACACGACCTTCTCCAATTGTGCAGGGTGACTGTGAATTTTGGGAAGGAACCATTTCTATTCGATATCAAGGCAAGTTCTTTTCTTTTCTTTTCTTTCCTTTCTTTAGTGTGCCCAATACCCTGTAGTCCTATGATATTGTACCATGGAGAAAATGTCTCTTGCTTCTTTGGCACTATGTAAATTTCTCATTTTTTTTATACGAAAGAAAACTAGGCCAATCCCCTTAAATAGGACCAACCTGTCTCATCATTTTGGATGTGTATACAGAGGAAGTCATTGATTTTCAGTCCACAGTAAAGAGTAGAACATTGATGTCCCAAATTGGCCATATGAAGTCAGCCACTTTGTTAGCCTCATGAAAACAATGCAAACAATCAACTATTTGAGAAAAAAAGCTTGCTTTGTTCTTATGTCAATGACATTACATTAGAGGTTTCCCAAGAGATTATCTTATCCCATGAATAGACTTAATAACATACTTATCATCACCCTCAATAGTAATATTAGTAACCCCTAAGCTCGTAGCTGTACTAACATCTTTTGTAATCGCAAGCTTTGTCAATAAAATACTAACGTGACCACATTATCTAGCACCAAGAAGACAACTTCACCAAAAACTACAAGTCTACAACCTTCAAGATCTGTGTTTTACTAACTTTTTCCTAGTGGGTGTCTGGCACTCTGGCAGTGTGGTTTTCATGAAATTTTCAGTCCATAGAATTCTACTGACAGTTTGTGTGTTTCAAATTTGTAACCTTATTTCCTTTTGTCCGCCATCTATTAGGCATATGAAGCACAAGAAAGGTTGAAGCAGCAATCCATGATTGAAAAGATCACTCTGCCACAGGATGTTAGTTATGGGTAAAATAATTGCTTGATTCATGGCCTTGTGTTTTAAGATAATTTTTGAGGGTCCGAAATTACTTGTTTTTGAGAATCACATATTTCCCTAATTCATGGTTATGATTTACCAGAATTGTGCGGTCCTACCTTCTTCATTATGGTTATGAAGGTACACTTAATGTCTTTGACATGGCTAACAATAATTCTGTTCCCCCTATCGCTATACCCCAAGAAAATGGATTTGTTGAGCAACATAGCACGTACGCACTGAGCCATAGAAAGACTCTTCGCCAGGTATTGTTGTCTAGAAAATCATTGCATATTCGTTCGGCTTCTTTTTTATTCATTTGGGCAATGTCTGTGCACTGCTTTCCCTTTGATATTGTTTCCTGATTTTGTGCTTTGTTGTTGCGATTGTTTTTCTTAAAGGACTTTGGTTTCATATGATCATATGGCTGATAATGCAACCTTTTACTTCACCTGCTTTTTATTGATTGTTGATGTTTAAATTTTGTTTCTGCTGAACATATGATTGACCTGTTTTTTCTTGTCGATGAAGATGATCAGAAGTGGGCAAATTGATGCTGTATTTGGTAAACTTCATGAGTTGTATCCTCAGATTATTCAGGTGAGATGCTGGAGTTTCTAAATTTCTAGTATTGGCTTCTCTTTATTTGTTTTTTTCCTCGTGGTGTTGTGAGATGAAGATTTTGGGCTTATTTTTTCTACTTGTTTTCTCCCCGGTTCTCATTGGTTTTGCTTGTCAAATTTGGCCCATTTCCACTCATTTTACTTGCATCACTCATCTTTGTAAAGGCCAAACGTATATAATGTTGGGGGAGGTGGACATTTTACGGCAAGTTTTAGTAGCTTCTTGAGATGATAATTTTTTTGCCATCTTCTGATTGCTGAATTTGTCCAAAAAGATGAGATTATGTATAGGGCAGCCATATTTTTGCATACAATGTTTACATACAACCTAGATTTTGGTCGATGTGAATATCTGCACTAGCTACTTTTTTCGTTTCTGATAAGTATTTTTACTTTCCAGGATGACAAGTCTCCTGTTTGCTTCCTGCTTCATTGTCAAAAGTTCATAGAACTGGTTCGGGTATGCCATATTGATCATTCTCCTATAATAATGCTAATGTTCTTTTCTAATTCTTATATGGCATTGAAAAATCCCATTAAACTGTTCTATCCTATCCGAAATTCTTAATTTTGGCGATAGTCTTTTGTAGAAGAGACTGAAGCTATGTCCTGTGTTTCCAAGCTTATAAAATTCATTCAGCTTCTTATAGCTCTCACCTATTGTGGGGCATTGCGGTTGTGCTGTTGTTTCCATCATCATCTTTTGTTTGATTCCATATTTTGTATCGTTCTTATCTTCAATCTTCTTACGTAGGTTAGAGAGCTAGAAGGTGCCGTCAAATATGGAAGGGTGGAGCTAGCTAAATTTTTTGGGCTAGAAGAGTATGAGGAGCTTGTTCGGGTAACCCCTTGTCCTTAATTCTCTGCACATTTTTGAATTACCGGGTAAGATGTAGAAACTATGCAATGCATGAGTAAAACGCACTCCCACATGCTTTTTGTCCCTTTGTAACACCAATAGAATGAATTTAGGAGACAAGATCAATAAGTAATTCCACTGAAATTATCTTGGATCTTTGTAACACCAAGAGAATGAATTTTCAGTGACAGGCTATGCTAAGCATAGTTTCCCTCCATCCCGGTCACTTGTCATTATTTGTTTTTGGCACAAAGACTAAGGAGAGAAGAGAAGGGGTGATGTTGGGCAATATTTAAGTGGGAGTTGTAACTTGTGGAATTTATGGGGCCACTAATCCACATTCTTTTAAAATTGAGAACAATTTTGTCAATCGCTTGGTAAGATCTTATTTAGACGCTAAAATGAAAAACATCACAAATGACAGGGACAGAATAAGTATTTCCACATTGCAAATTTGCAATGCAAGGAAATTTTTAGTGGCACGAATAGGGGGAAGATGTTTGGATGCAATTGATTTTACAATTTAATGAGACACCGTTCAGTTGATGTGTACCGAGCTATGTTCAACTTAAACCCATGAAAGCTTCATTACGCTAACATATGCATCTTCTATACTCAACTCCTTGTGATCCCCACTCACTTTCTTCGAGTTTCTATTATTTCTACTAAACGAAATCTTCTTGTGTGGATCACATTCAAACAAGGCTTAGTGATGAGATATGCTCAATCTCTCATTTAAATTGCTATACTCTTTTGAATTGATCAATTTTCCTTTAGGAATGTGTTGCTTTGTTGGCCTATGAAGATCCTTCAAAGTCCCCTGTTGGATATCTTCTTGGAGATTCGCAGCGAGAAGTTGTTGCAGATACTGTAAACGCAATGATCCTATCAACTAATCCTAACACTAAGGATTCTTGGAGTTGTATGCACTCTCAACTTGAGAAGTTACTGAGGCAGCTAACTGCCTGCTGCTTAGAAAGACGGTTTCTAAATGGAGATCAAGGTGAGACCTTTTACCTGCACAGAATGCTTCAAACTGGGAAGATGAGCAAGCGCTGAATGCTGTAGAGTGCGCCATCTGTTCAGAGCAAAATTCAAGTGGAAGTCTTACTAATGAGGAAATTCTTAAATCAACATCATGTCTATCGCCTGACGGCTTTGCAGTTTCGGAGAGGTATATAATCTCATTGCCATGGTCGTTCTTGGTTCCATTGTAAATCTGTAACAAAATATATGTGAACAGATGTTTGTTTTTTGGCATCGATACAAGGGTTCTGATATTTTTCACAACTGAATGTAGAAAGCAAATGTGTAATGAATTGAGTAAATGACCGCCTTCTCGCTTCAGTGTCTTTCTTTTTGTATTGGAAATTGTTAAAGCATCCATTCAAGTGTTTGGTTGGGCATTTTTAGAATGGAGTTTGATATCCAAGGGGTTCTAAATCCATTCAACCCCTTGGAATCTCATACCATGTCTCATCCGAAGATTCTAACTCCATTCCAACCCATCCGAACCCCTAAAACTATAGAAGATGGAGAAAAAATCTTTCGTATTTTTTATAGAACATTTTATGTGAATTTTTTTATAAAACATTTTACGTGGATTTTGTAACATTTTATGTGGATTGTTTTTTCATAAAACAAGTTATATGTTTTTGGGTTTTCCCAATAATGCCCTTGTAGTTTTCACTTTTCCCACTTATACTCCTGCGTATAGGATTTTACTAGTCGTACCCGTAAACTTAATTATAAAACCCATCAGTAGCCAAACATGTTTATGCCATCTGTTTTAGACGTTAAGTGCCTTGTTGGCACTCCATTTGCCAAATAAGCACATGACTTGGTAAAGGGTTTTTCCAATTGATGCCCCTATAGTTTTCACTTTTCCCATTTGTACCCATGCGTAAAAAATAATAAAAATGAGTGAAAATGGTTTGAAATTGAAATTACATGAGTCGGATATCCGATTTAAAGTTCAAATTTTCCGATGTTTAATCCAAGGTATTACAAATATATCTTATTGTTAATATCCGAAGATTTACGAAACCGTCAATTGTTAAATTTACTTAAATAGTAAAAGTGTCAGAAATATTTTGATTAAAAAATTTAAAATTTACCCAACCTCAAATTACCTTTAAAATACTATAAATACAAAATTTAGTTGGTACTTCAATGATGAAATAGGTAAGTGACGCCGCAGGGTCGATTTGAGCATTGACAGGTAATAACACTAGTCTTATTTGCCGTCTTGGTCCACTTAATATAAAATAAGTTGTGAATATTAGATAATAATTTTTTTTTGAATAAAATAAAAGGTAATATATAACATTATTATCTCATGCGATAAAAGGAGATATAATAAATGATATATTACATTTTTTTATTAATTTAAAAGGAATATAATAAGCAATGCGGTTTTAAAGATATCGGGAACATTGAAACCGAAAATGCAAAAATGCAGCGATACAAGTGAGAAAAGTAAAACCACAGGGTCATCAATGGGAAAAACCCTTTGTCAAGTCAGGTGCTTATTTGGCAAATAGAGTGCCAACATGGCACTTAACGTCTAAAATAGACGGCATAAGCATGTTTGGCTACGGATGGGTTTAACTAATTAAATTTAGGGGTACGACTAGTAAAGTGCTATACACAGGGGTATATTATAACACATTTTATGTGAATTTTTTTCGGTTTTAGAATAATTTTGTTATTTTTGTATTATATGAACATGAGTTATTTGATTTTTATGAATTAATTTGAATTTTCGCTTTGGTGTAGTTAATTTTAATTCAAAATAATATAATTGAAGTTATCTCTAATGAAGAAAATGAAATAATTTAAAATTCATTTTAAATATGAACCAAACAACTTAAGGACTAGGTAGCACCAAAACGGACACGGACACGGGACACGGCATCCTATGAAATTTAGGACACGGGACACGGCATTTAAATATAATAAAATATACACTTTATAGTTATAAATGTTCGATTTTATTTTTGTAAAAGTATTTGATATTAATTTTAAATAAGTGAAGGTAAAACTTGCTCTTGATAATAACCCATTTTCATTTCTCATCTGAACCAATATTTTAGTTAATCTTTTTTGATAGCGCATTTCTCGTTTGAAGAACATCATTCACCCCAAATGATGACCAAATACCGTGGACACGCGATGGACACGGCTCAAATACCATGGAAATACCATGGACACGCGTCGGACACGCGCCCAAATAAATGTAGAAAGCTAGACACGGCTTTATAGGCGTCCAACACGTTTTGACGTGTGTCCGCGAAGTGTCGGTGTCGGACACGGTACAACTCATTACGAGAAGTGTCCGTGCTACCTAGCTTAAGGATGACATTTAGAAATTTAGAAATTTGCTAACTAACCAGTCTGAATTCAAATAACAAATAAAATCATCCTTTTGAAAAAACATGAATGGTAAGTATACTATATCAGACTTGTATGTATTGCAAGCTTTCCAAGCTTTTAAATATTCATTGATGCACCCGAAACTCTAGCACCTTCAACAGCCTAAATACACAGGTAAAAACAATGAAACCAACCCCAATTGAATGATGAATTGACAAAAAAGGCAAAAAAATGGACAGCTAGACTAATTCAATAAGGGGGACAGAAAGATGAGCATAATCCACATAATAACACGGTTCAATATTCCACGGTGGTTGGAATATTGAAAATGCCTCCGATCCTTCATCAAAAGGTTGTACAATCATATTCATCCTCACATTCGTGTTTGAATTCCAGCAGCCTGGCCGGTCAGATCTTGCGCAAATAGAAGTTTGCTAACTAACCAGTCTGAATTTAAATAACAAATAAAAACTCGATTATTGGATCAATTGGCATTCAATAGATACTTTTTCGTTCTTTCATGTGGAGGCAACTGATTGTACGTCGGTCGCCCGCTTTTTTTTTATTCGGTCGCTAATTTGCGACTACCATTGCGGTGGCAGGTTTGGTCGCTATCTGGGGTAATTCTTGTAGTGAGCATTCTTGATGCTGCTAACAAAAAAGAAAAGAAAACCACTTAGAGAATTATTTAGCAGTTTGATGACAACATTCAAAACTGTGACATGGCAATTAGCGGTAACACAGAGTATACCACCGGAAGCCCGAAAAGCTCAAAGAATGACAAAAAACCAATGCCAGAAGCAATACCTCAAATGAAGATCATCCATGCCAGAAGCAGTACATCAAATGCAATAGAGAACCAATACCAGAAGCAATACATCAAATGCTACTATTATAATATGGTTGACACATGATTCGGGATAACTGACCGATAAAAAGCCAATACCAGAACCAATACCAGAAGCAGTACAGACCTGATTTGAGCAGTCCGAGTTCCCATAGAACGAACTCCACAAAACATCCATTACCAATTCACCCGTGTTCAGCTCAACGCCCTCCACCAAATCCTTAATATATACTTACATTATTTCAACAAAAAAACATTATTATTCTCACTACGATTATTATTATTATTATTATTATTATTGCAAATTACAGTATTATTATTAGTCTGACTAACATTCTGATCAAGGTGGAACACCAAGAGGTTGATTGAGCTTAGCAAGCTTACTAATTGGCACAAAAACAGTATCCATTTGAGCTAAATTCTTACCATTACCATCAATAATTGACTGTTTCGACACACCGAAAAATGTAGCAACAGAATCATAAGTATCACCAGGCTGAAAACATAAGAAACTAAGTAATTAACATTTTTCCTGAACTGGGATTTACTGGGACACTTACAAAAAACAGGAAAAATTGCATCAGAACCAATTTCAAGATCTTCACCAACAAGTGTAGGATTAACAACTTCAGCCGATTCCTAATCAAGGAACTGGGTTTAGGTAGGTGTATTATTTATTCCTATATCTCAATTAATCATTAATCAAAACATCTAAGGTTGTGTTTGGGAACTTAGAATTATTTCAATTTGTATGAATCCAATTCTAGATATTGAATTGTTGAAATTCAATTTCAATCCCAATTCCAATTCTATGAAACTGTTTGGGTATCCCTGAAATTGAATTGCAAATTTCAATTCAAATGATGTTTGGGAGAGTCTTGGATTTCAAAGCTAAAGATTTCATTTCGAGAACAAATACGAAAGATCTAACTACACCAAATACGAAAGATCCAACTACATCAAACATAAGAATTGATAATACATGTCAATCTAGTTTGAGTCCGTCTGAAACTTTAAACGACTTACTTTTATACTAATTTATTTATTTGATTGAAAGTATGCGGTAAGACGGTCTTAAGCAAAACCGACTCCTACAAAAAGTAATAATTAAATTGAGCGAACAATGATAAATAATCAATGATATGAATAATAATACAAATCAAACCACCGCCTACAAATCCAAACCACCGCCATTAAATTACTACGAAAATTAAATAAACAAATGTAATTAGATCAAATTAAAATAAAAAAAAACTAAATAATATAAAAAGAGAGAAGTAGATCTATCTAGAACATGAGAGTGGAAACAAGAGCAGCAACAACAACGAAAGAATCACCAGCAACGACTCTGTTCAGCGAAACGGCACCGTTTGATGGAGAATCAGTAGGAGAGCCATTGGGGGTGACCGTCAGCGGCGGCGGGACCTGAGGCAGCGGGGCCGGCGGCGGATGGTAGGAGTGAGGGCGACGGTAGGAGAGGCGGAGATGGATGATGGAGAAGCTAATGGAGAGGCGGTAGGAGTGGTGGCGACGGTTGGTGGAGTGGCCATTGCCATTGGAGGCATGGTGGATTGATATGACTGGCGGTTTTGAGATGGGTGTGGCAGTCGGGGAATTAGCCCGTGCGTTGGTTGGAGATTGGGCTGTGAGGATAGGGTTAGCATTGGGTATTATCAATTTATTATCACAACTACACCAAAATTAGGGTTTATAGCACCCAGTTATTGAGAGAGGCGAGGAGGTGATGTTGGAGTTTTGTTTGGAAATGAAATGACGTGGGTAGAGATGAGATTTGAGAGGCTGCATATAACACTGGGCTAGAATTAAGTGGGATTTGGCCCAATTCCATTTCCAAATTTTTTGGTCTGCCAAACATAAGAATTGGGCCATTTCCTGACTTCAATTCCAAATCTATGTTCCCAAACAGACCCTAAAAGGAATATGAAAACGAAATGAATGGGTAATGAAATATAAATTTGGGGATTCAAACAATCAACTAGAAGAATCATAATAATAATAATTGAAGCCAAACAAGATAAATAACCGTATTGTATGCTGCAAATTCAATAAAGTTAGAACTTTAGAAATTTGGTTAAAAAACTATATCAATGAACTGAAATATTGATATAACAAAACTGAAACCCTAAATTAAGACACATATGGGTTAAAGGAGAACACATACCGAATGAGCAGACGATTTAGAGGAGTAGTGATGATGGCGGTGGCGATGGAGCAGCGACGACGCAATGAAGGAATGGATGAGAGCAGCGATGGAGCAGACGAGTGTTGCGAGTGAGAGCAGCGATGGAGCAAATGGGTTTTGCAAATGAGATGAGGAGATGGATTTATTATAATTAATAATTAGTAATATAATGTACGTGCTTAGGAACCGTATAATAAGATATTAGATAGATGCTTATGATAATATAATTAGTAATATATGTCTTTTATTTATTATAATTAATAATTTTAGTATAAGTTTTTATTAGGTAATGGGTGATTAAATATATATGCGATTATTTTGGAATACGAGTAATATAATGTATGTGCTTAGGAAATATGCACATAGCGTCAAAACTATATGTTTTCGCGCTAAATTTTAGTTTAGTAAGTGGCAACGGTCGATACAAAACGGTTGCCTTAATTGTGTACAAAAAATACATATGGCAACGGTTTCTGAGTGGACCGTTGTCGTATGAGTTTTTTCTCTATATTTGGCGACGGTTGTTGTTAACAACCGTTGCCTTTTATAATAGGCAACAATTATTTTTAATGACCGTTGCCATTTGTCCACGCCTAAAGTCATTTCTGTACTAGTGATTATTTTAATAATTATTTATGATTTAATGGTTTAAATGTTATATAAAATTGTCCTTTAAACTAATTTCTTAATTAATATCTTAAGATTATATTTATTATTTTAAATATAATATAAAAATATTAATATTTTAATAATATTCTTAATTTATCTATAAACCTTCGCCGGGTGGTCGGTTCGAATTTCGACTATAAAATAACCGGTTAATTTGGATTCGGGTCATTTCGGGTTGCGGGTCAAGATTTACATTCAAATCGGGTCGGGTCGAGTCAGGTTTACTGGTCGAGTCATGTTTTGATAGGTCTAAAGGACACATAACCTTTTTTATTGGTTTTCTTAATCCTTCTTTGGTTTCCCCGCAACATCAAATTTAATAATACATCCTCAAAATATTTCTTCCAAGCTACATTTATGATATTGGGTTTAATTTGGTTTTGGAAGCGGATGTATATACTTGCCAATTTTAATGAGGCGATCCTGAATTCGCTAGGTAACACTGCTTATGGGTGAGCATTCCGGTGATCCATCAATTTGTGTTACCCCATCTCAATTATATGTATACATTTGGCTAAAATACAACTCAAAACTTTTAAAAAGTAAATATAATATTGGCAAGGATTATATATAAATTCTTTTGGTCAATCGATTGCGACATTATT
The DNA here is from genome assembly GCA_029255685.2 of Silene conica. Lineage (NCBI taxonomy): Eukaryota > Viridiplantae > Streptophyta > Magnoliopsida > Caryophyllales > Caryophyllaceae > Silene > Silene conica. The sequence continues at coordinate 70,873,367 of CM055312.2, read as the reverse complement.
GAATTAGTTTATGGTTAACGCAGTTAGTCAACATTTTAATTTTAATCTAAAGTAGATCATTTACATAAAATGTTATATATTCTTATTATTATAGTGATAATATAAAATTGTAAAACTTCATCTAATTTATACATGCCCGCATAACTTTGCACGAGTTCTAAAATAATATTAATTATCTTGATTACACTTTTACAATTTTTTATTAGTTATTGAGGATTACTTAAAGTAAATGTTCTACCTACTGCGTCGATGAACTAAACTCAAGGCGTACCCATGAGACCTGCCTTTGACAATTGATAATAGCAAGAACAAAAAACATGTGCTTGTATGATGCATCAATTATATTATACAGAATAGTTGATTTGTTTGCTCTATTAGGCTAACTAGTTTTATGCCCGTACAAAGAATGTACGGGTCTATTTCTAAAAATTTAATAAATATATTAAAAAAGTAGTGCAGATATAATTTAATATGAACTTAAATGAGAAAGATATAAATTATGAATTCGGGGATGATTTTGACTCCATAATTGATTTACTGGTATAATTAAATTTTTTTTAATGATTATATAAATTGAAATAAATAATCAAGACATTATGAAATAAATTTGAACCATATAAAATAGATAAAGAAATTGTATTGTATTTCTATGTCTTACCCTTCAAATAACTTACTCTCTAAATGAAAATAAAATCATAGAAATATTTTAAATAGCAGTCTCTTAAAATTTGTGGATGATTTTATAAAGAAAATAATAATGTATTGTTATTAAAACCATCTTTTTACTCGATGTTAACGTAGTTTTAATTGACTAATTCTCGAAGGTTGTTATACTTTCTTAAAAATCGTAAATCTATATTTTTTTTTGTTAATTTAATGGGTTGGGTTTATTTGATCTTATTCAAAAAAAATTAATCTACGTTTCTTTCATTTTTTGATCTACGTTTTTTTGTTAATTTTTATCTCCTCGTGTATTTTTTTCATTTTTTAAATTTTATGGGTTGGGTTTATTTGATCTTATTCAAAAATCTTTGATCTACGTTTCTTTCATTTTTTAATTTACGTTTTTTTGTTAATTTTTATCTCCTCGTGTATTTTTTTCATTTTTTTAGATATACGTATGTTTGTTAATTTTTAACTCTTTGTATAATTTTTTTCGTTTTTTTTTCGTTTTTCATACCTCTAAATATTTGTTAATTATTTCTAATTGTCCAACGTTTTTTAATATTGTTGAATTTTATGTTTCTGGGTAGAATTTTAGTGATTTTTTTTATTTTCGAATTTGGAGTAAAGTTGTTTTTTTTTTTATTATGGAGATAAAAATTATTTGTAACTTTAGAATGTTAAATGGAGGATTTAATCTAAAACCGTATATAATAAAACGACACTGTATATTTTTGTTGACCCCAACTATGTCTGAGCTTGTAAAAATATATATTTTGGGCTAATAGACAACCATAAACTCGTATTATTTTATGTAGCCTTAATTTACCATTTCGTAAAATTCTACTTTACGAATTACGACGGTCGCACATGCGACCAGTAGGAAAGTGATCACGTTTTGATACGTAGTGACCATTTTTTTTTTTCATATTTTCGGAAATATAGATATTTTTAGGATTTATTTTTCAACAAAATCTTAAAATTTTGGCCTCGTGTTAAATTTAATGTATATGTTTATATAGTATATAAATTTGCTTTTATACATTTTAATTGTCACAAATTATAGAGTAATACGGTCTCATATAAAAAGTTGTTCTTTCAGTGCTAATAAACGATTTTTCTTTTTATACATGTTGATCGTCTTATGGTATGAGAGTATGAGACCGTTCATACAAAAATTCTAATTTAATTTTAATTGTCAAGGTATCCAAGAGGTTAATTTTCCGGAATTGTAATTTTTTTTTTTATTAAAATTTGTTGTCTCCTATATAGATTTCCGATTTTTTTTAAATCTTCTTTTATTGTAAGGTTGAATGTGATTAATTTTTTTATCATAAGTTTTTTAACATATGAATATGTATATGAAAAATAATAAGAAATGAGGAGAGGGGTAATTAATTGAAGAGAGAGTAAGTGGAGAGAGTGGGGTTGGTTAATGTGTAAAAAAAAAATTAAAAAGTAAAAATTCTAGCCAATCACATGCCTAGAAATAACCTTCCTTTTATAGATAGGGGATTTGCCAAACATATTGCCTCTTTTAAGGCTCAACAACCGCAAATCTCGGAATTGGGAAGGCAGGGCTAGGGGAGGGAGGAGGGTCTGGAAAGGGTGGGAAGCTGGTAGGGAGGGGCTAGGATAGGGGTGGTTGTTGATGGGAGTTTTCTTGGGTTGAGTGAGGGGTGTCAAAAATGAAAAAGGTAAAATTGTACATATCATATGCTTTCTCCATTTTCCTATTTTCTTTCCATTTCCCTTATTTGGCAAATTACCTATTTTCTTCCCATTTCTTTTCTTTCCTATTTTAGACAACCAAATTACAACTTTATCATTTTTTTATTACAAAAAATACCATCTTTTCATTACTAACCCCACTTATTACCTTCATTTCATTACTTTATCATTTCTTTATTAGTTTGTCTTAATCCAAGTGTAAAATGAAATGGAAGAACACTTATAAATGGAGGAAGTATAAATTACTAATATCCTCATGTAAATTATGAAATTACCCTTTTAGAGTTAAATATTTGCACAATTACCCTTCTATAATTAACACCCTAATTCACTTGTTACTGTCTACGTCTCCCCTGCTCCCCAGTCCCCACCGAACTTCTGAATTTCACAATTGTTTTAACATTTTACAGCAGCGAAGGCAATAGACGACGACAATAACAACGACGACGATAACTACGGAAAATTATTATCTGGTGAACGGATGCTCGTCAGAATGTCTACTCAAAATTCTGGTTGTATTTTTGGCAATTCTACTCATCATTGTTGCCTTAGCTTCTTTCCTGGACTAATATTGCTATTGCTCGCAACATGATAGTTCATCTTTCAATTTTTTTTGCTTGGACTAACTATACTCCCATTGATCCCAAAAAGATCAACCGTGTATTATTATTGTTGCTTTCATCAAAATTTCATGTATCAATTTTTGTTAATGATAGAAGCTTGAAAGTGTATAATAAACGAACACATGGTACAGTTCCATGTATAGTACACAACATAACCAAGGATTTATCATGCAAAGTAAATGACACCACTGTCAATTGATCGTGTAACTCAGGCGATACCACCGTGGACCAATCGTCAGTGGCGAATCTAGGATGTATGAAATGAGGGTGATTACATTACAAAAAACATAGTGTTGTTGTGATGGACTTCTTGTGACGGACACAACTGGCGTTGCAAATTATTGTTTGTCACGAAATTGTTTTTTGCAATTAAATTTGTGATGAAGGGTAATTTTCCGATCCCGCGAACAAAAAGTCATATAGCGGGAAGGTTTTAGGCGGAAATTCCTTCGCAGAGAAGGACTTTTGCGATGGAATATCCGTTGCATCAGTTAACCTTTGCGACGGATTTCCCGTCGCAAAAATTGATTGGCCTGGTCCAGGTCAAGTTAACTCAACATTTGCGACGGGAAATCCGTCGCAGATATTGATTGAATTTGATCCAAACCCTGGTCAAGGTCACGGTTAGTCAATATTTGCAACAAACTTCCCGTCAAAATAGAATCACTCGATTAATCTCGTCCCTAACATTTTTGGGTCCTATGCGATATTCAAAAGATAAGCCCCTATTAACAAAAGCTTATTCTAATATATAAATTCTTGATAAATACTAAAACAATAATCGATAATTCTGATAAGAAAGGCTCATGAAAATATAAAGTATTTATTTTTAAATATGATTATGATAAATATGATTATGATTTTGTAAAATATCATCATATTCAAATTGTCTAGTTGTGGGGGCTTTATTCCGGGTTGTTAAGATGGTAAGAGATTGTTTCTACCACTAAGCCACTTAACTTTAATGAAATATTAAAAAATAGATAAATATATATAAGTTTATTTCCAGATTAATGGGGGTGAGGGTTCACCCCCATCACTAGAGGTGGCAATCGGGTCACTCGGGTCGGTTATGGGTCGGGTCAAAGCAGGTCGGGTCATATCGGATCCGGGTCATGTCGGTTTAATTTGTTCTTCAGTTCGGGTTCGAGTCGGGTCGGGTCGCTATCGAGTCGGGTCAGCAACATGCTCGTTTCAGGTCGGGTCGGGTTCGGTTACGTCGGGTCATTATATGGGTCGGGCCATATCGGGTCAAAACATATAATTGGGTCGAGATCGGTTCGGTTCGGGGTTTTGCGGGTCGGGTCGTGACGGGTCAAAATATTTAATCGGTTTGAGTTCGGTTCATAATTTACATGTCTACTCCACAAACCCTAAACCCTAAACCCTAAACTTTATTAGTTATTCTTTAGTCGATCTTCTGTAAGGTGGCTTTACACTATTATCGTATAAAACAGATCCAAATATAACTTCATTACTTAGTTAATTTTCTAGAGTACTTGTAAATTATAATCTTGAGATTGAAGATTATCGAGCCTACTCGCGTTTAAGACTATGAAATATTTATAATCTAATTCATTTGATAGTAACATTTAATAGTATGACTTAAGGTGACAATATGACTAAGGGTCTTCAGTATAATGACAGTATAACGTTACAAACTTTTACGAAAGCTCTAACTAAAACCGCTTATTTTGTTAGGAAGTTACGATAGGCTACATTAGATCATATACAAGTGTACAACCTCATAACAATCTTAGGCAAGAAAACAGTGTTATTGAATTAATTCTATGACACTTGTAATTGTATGATATTATTAGTAACAATGTTGAGTTTGATTAGTAGTGCTTTTATAAACAAAGAAACAAAATATTAGCATAATTCTATGATTAGACGATTAAATAGGAAATATAGAAAGTATATATACCTGTGGACTATGGTGGTTGTGGAGTTGGAACAAACGGAAGTAAGGTGTGATTTAAACAATTGAAGTTGCAAAATAAAATCAGAATATTAATTAAATCAAATTTGGTCGGATTAGATTCGAGTCAATTCGGGTAGAGTCGGTTCGGGTCATATCGGGTTATAAATCATTCACAGGTCGGGTCAGGTTGGGTCATGTCGGGTCAAAACGGGTTGTACACTCATTCGGGTTACAGGTCGGGTCAGTTGGGTCACAAGTCGGTTCGATTCATTCAATTTCGGGTTATATCGGTTGACAGTTCACCCACGGGTCGGGCCAGGTCGGTTCGGTTCATTGTTTTAGCGGGTGTTATCAGGTCGGTTTTCGGGCAATTCGAGTCGGGTTACTCGGGTCGGGTCAGCTTTTGCCAGCTCTACCCATCACCCCCTATAAATCCGCCCCAGCCAATCGTGTCAATCTCATGTCACAGCCGTGGTCTGATCGTGTACACTACATGACGCTAATGTGGTTTGTTCGTTTAATCCACATGAATCAATGATGGTCGGCCAACTCGTTACTTTTACACGAATACTATATCTTCCCAAGCCAACAACTCCGACAAAAGTTCCGTGGTTAATGTTTATAAATAACTAGTTTAAAACCCGTGCAAAGTTGCACGGTATATATAAAATCGTTTAAAATTTGACTTATAATTTATAGCAAAGTTAATATTTTCTCCATCCACCTTAAACTCCTTACTTTAGAAAATATCCTAAGCATTTTTGTTGATTATTTTGAATCCAACTTTATCATATGTTTACTCAATGATTTTGACGGATAATTACACTAAGAAAAGTTCTTAAGATAACAAAACCAGAGTTATGATGATTTTTGTAACCCGTTCAAATGTAATACACATGCATTACAATTAAACATGTTAAATTTTAATCCGACTCAACCTTAATCCTGAATATTTAATTTGATCCATTTTACAGTCAAGTCATGTAAATTATGACATGCAATCCGAGAGATATACGACTCTTAATGACTCGTTATTTCAGGGTTAAACCTGATAAATTCAAAATAAGTTTATATTAAAAGTATGTCAAATATTACGAAAACATTAATAATCATTTTATATAATAAGTTTTTGAAATTATTTAATTTCTATGTATTAAATGATACTTTAACTTATATTAAGTTGTGATTTTTAATTAACAAACATGAAAAAAATTTAATAAAATAAATTTTGATTTTACAATTGTTCAATGTAAAAACTATGATTTCAATCAGTAATGAATACGTAGTATGATTAAAATAGTAGTCTCAAATATGATTTAACTAAAAAAATACTCCCACATATTCCGAATAACCCTCCCTATTTAAGGATGGCACGAGATATGAAGGTAATTGAAGAGATCAAAGGTATTGTGGGTATTATTGTGGGTGAAGTGATTAAAATAAGTATTGTTCTGTGGCAAAGTGATAGAGTTTTGTTATTGGATGGGTAATTAAAATAAGTATAAAACTTTACAAAAAGAGGAAATATGTAGAGTATTGTGAATAGGCGAAAAGGAATTGGGGAGTTATTGAAAATATGAGGCAATATATTTTTATTCTAATGACGATGGTAAAAAAAAAGGTGTTAAGAAAGTTTTAACCCGTATTCTAACTTTGGTCGAAAGTGTGACTCATATTGAGACTACTGAGCGGTAGTTGACTGTCCAAATTCAATCTCACATGGCTCAGAATAAGCGAAACCAATGATATTGCTCTATTTGTGGGATGTGGAAGGTTCCTTGGTAAATTTCTTTTTTTGATCGTCGGTATCACGGTTGAAATTTCTTCTTTTATGAAAGTTGAGTATTGTTCGTGTATTAATAGATTAATAAAGTAGTTGACTTTATGATAAATTTGGGGTATTATTTTTCTTCAGAGTAAGTCATTGATTTTCACCATCTATCCAAAAGGATGAGATATGCCCTGTTAGCTGTCTCTCAATAAAACTATTAAGATACGGTCTCTCTAAAGTTTATGTGTCACATTTAAAACGTCAGAAACAATTTAAAGTCGCGAGGTACAAATTAGTACTTCATCTGTTTTTATGGGATCTACTCATTTGTTGAATATATGAGTGTAGTATTTTAATAAAATGGATATATCATATGAAAACGGAAAAAGTACAGATTTAATTGCCTAAGTAAAAAACTTTAAAACCATTGAGAATATACAATTTTTGAGAATGAGAAAAGGAATTTGGATTTTTTTTTTGATAAAGTGCTATAATTTAGGAGTTATCTTAAAAAAACATTAATTTTCAATAGAAATGGTGTATTAGTAGTTTGGATGGAAAAAATGTGGTGGTGGTGGTTGTTTTATTACTTTATATAGATAGATTTTAAATTTCAGAATAGAAATTATAAAGGTTGATTAGAGAACTCATGAAAAAGGTAGAGGAATTTTGTAATCAGCGTTGAGGAAAAGATGAGACGATTTAAAGAAAGATAATCTTTTTTTGGATTGAAGAATATCTTTTATTTTTCTATGGAAGGTAGAAGATTTGCTCACTTTATTAGGAAAAATAATTAGAGTTGGTGGAGATATATGGTAGGCAAGTGAACAAATAGGCGGGAAAAAGAGTGTGTTGTGGTTTCTGTTTTATTATTTTATATAGATGGGTCTTTTGGATTAAAAACACAAATCGAATCGAACGGATTTTTATATAAAGTAAGTATGACGGTAACTTCTATATCCATATTTCTTTAAACTTAATGTATTATGGTAAGTACGGGATTTGTCCAAAACTATTGAGGGGGCGTTTGGTTAGAGAAAGGGAAATGGAAAGGAAATAAGAAAGGGTAAGAGGGGGAAAGGAAATGGATTACCTAAAACTTAATTGGTTGTTTGGTTACTCTAAGAAAGAGAACTAATGATCCACTCACACTCACTCCTACCACTAATACACACTACCACAAAAAACCACTTATCTACTGGCGGCAGTGATGGTGGTGGAGGTGGCATGGTGGTGGTGGAGGTGTCATAGCGGTGGTGGCGGTGGTGGGGTGTTATGGCGGCGGCAGTGGTGGTGACGACGGTGATGGTCACGACGGTGATGGTGGTGGGGGTGTCATGGCGGTGGTGGCGATGATGGTGGTAGAGGTGTCATGGCGGTGACGGTGGCGATGGCCACGACGGTGATGGTGGTGGAGTGTCATGGTAGTGATGGTGGTGGGGGTGTCACGACAGTGGTGGTGGTGGGGGTTATGCCGGTGGTGGCGGTGGTAGTGGTGGGGGTGGCGGCGGCGGTAGCATTATGGTGGTGGTTTAGTGGTGGCTATAGTGGTGGTAGTTGTAAGTATGGTGGTAGAAGAAAGTTGTTGAACGGTAATGAAATCTCATACCCTTGGGGGTGGGGGTGGGGGTGAGGGTGGGGGGTAAGGAATTAAATGGATTGAGGGGTAAGGGAGGGAGTTCAATTCCCTTTGATTGTGTCAAACAAACACCAACAAAGGGAATGAGTAACTTTGTTTCCCTTTTCCTTTCTTATAGACCCCCAATCAAACACCCCCTGAGTTTGAAATTGAATATTAAACTTTTCACTACTAAACTCGCATTTCTACACATATACCCCAAATAAACAATTTAATCGTGTAGCGAGTCTAGCGACAAATAAATAAATAAAAACACAAAAGAATGCAACAAATTAATAATTTTATTAAATTAAAGAGATTTCGGGTACAATCTACTAGTTATTCTACTGATTTGATTTCCACACTTGAATGACGAGGAGAGTCTTGATTTGAAGACTTAATCTCCTTGACGAATTTGACTTGTTTATCTTCAATCGACGGCTCCTTGACGAATTTGACTTGCTTATCGTCAATCGACGGCGGCGGATGCTTGTTGTCGGATCAAAGAGTAGCTTAATATTCAAATCTAGATGACTAGAAATGAATGTATTTCTTTTTTCTGGTTTCTCTTGAGAGAAATTTTTGTAGAGAGTTTTTTGGTCTTTTGTGTGATTTCTGGGTAATTTTTGTGATTGTGGTGATTATGCCCATTCCCAAGTGAGAGCATTAAGTGCTCTTTTTATAAAAAAAATGAGAGGCCCGTGTTCTTTTCTAAACGGACTTGGTAAAACACTTTTTTTGTAATCACTTGATAGTTTTTTTTGTTTGGACTAGAAACATTTTAGCCCAAATAATGAAAGTTGACCAATTTTACACAAACAGTCAATATTTTGACTTTGACCATATTTAATAAAATGAGACACATTTTTTATGTCTACAGATTTACCCCCTCAGGATTGGGTCACGTACACAAATTTGAGTGTTTAAACGTGATTTAGTCCCGAATACTCCTTCTGCCTCGATCAATTGTTATTTATTGTTTTTGACACAAAGATTAAGAAAAGAAGTATGAATGGATTTAGACCACACAAATCACATGGTCCCACATGCAATGAAATGTGATCCACAAAATATTGCCAAAAATGGAAATAGATAACAATTTAATGATACACCCCAAAATGGAAATAAATAACTATTGACCGGAATGAAGGGAGTATAATTTTACGGTCACTCGAGCTTTACATTGCTTTTTAATGAGTCGTAAAGTCGTCCTAAATTGTACACAGTAGTTTTTGAGTGAGTAACAAATTCTTCGTCTATCATCCAATCCTTTAACCAATTCCATTGAACATAAGTTTGGTACAAAATATTTGATAAATTAAAGAATCCGCGTTAGGATTGACTTTGGTATTTGAGCTTTACTAGAACCTGATGGCTTTATCTATAAAAGGAAAATATTTCTTTGAAATCACCATCCACCAAAGCTTCAATCTTTTTTATAAACCACTGCAAGTTTGCAACCAACCTCATCGTCCCTCGACTGAGACCGATACCCGACTGAGATCGATAATTGACAAGAGCAACACCGAACACATTTGTTGGACAAGAAGCTAACCCCGGGTGCATTCCAGAGCTCGGCTTCGCAACGACAAAACCAACATCGTGAAAAGGAACGACCAGAATTCAGGTTTATAGTTGAGCAAAATTGCAATTTTTTACTAACCAATTTTTTTGTATGCAACATGTTTCTTCTTTGACGCGACGAGCAAACTTCTTCATCACAACAGAGGTCTGACTTTTGACAGACGGAGACAGCGGCGAACAATCAACAAACTGATTCGACCTCGACGTATACTAGATTCTTATAACTCGACGGTCCGCGATTCTCAAAGTTCAAAATTTACCCCTTGTTGGCAAACTTATTCGACCTCGACGACTCGACGGACTAATAGACCAACTCCGGCACGCGAACTCGACGATTACAGAAATCAGTTAAAGTTGGTGCAAACTTCCAGTTGCGTCTATTTCCCATTTTCACTTCTGATTTGATATTCAGCAATCAAATTCACTTCCCCTGCCCGTGGAAACCAAAGAAAACCACAAGATCAAGTCTTTGATCTTGGCTCACGTGCCTCATTCAAATTTTTTTTTTTTTTCGTTTTTTTTTCCAAGGAAATAATATGATACATTTTGAAACGACCATATTTTAAAAGACTGGCCAAAAGTGCTTAGTGATGATAGGACACGCCAATGACGGAGTAGACAACGGAGTCAAACATGCCATCTTCCCCTTGTGACTGGTCCCTTCGTCGAGTCCTGGATATTGATGATATATCCACAAAATTTAGTCTCTTCGTTACATACTTACATGTGCTTTGTCTGTCACTTCACCGAAAAAGCGACGACATCCCGCTTTTGCCAAAATTATTGCACTTTCGATGCTCCAGAAATGAAGTTCAACGAGATGTCAACTTTCGCTTTGGATCTGAATTTTATTACAATCCGCATTACTGGGAATGGTTAGAAGACGTTATTCGCTAGTGTTGCAGCCGTCTGAAATCTTTTTGCATTTATGAAGCAGTGTATGCCTTGTTTTTTCTTTTATCGACGAAGCACTCAATTAATTGAGTAATTTTACGACTTTTGGTGCCCCGAGACAAACACATTGTTGACAACGGCGGGAGAAGTATCAATCATTTAAGACATTCGCTACATCACAAGACTACCTTTAACAGACTCATTTTATGACATAGTAGTACCTTCGGTTAAATAACTTCAAGGCTTTGATGAGAACGACCATCCGCATTTGCCCCCAAGCTGCAAATGTTTATTTTCTCTGTTTCATCGGATTTTTCTTTCAGCAAAGAACACAAAGTATCATTCGAAGACCGGTGCCGTTTTTGGTTCAAATGTACGCACAAGTATTTTCCTTCATCTAAGACGTTCGAGAAAAATGAACATTTCCCGGTGCCACGACAACATTTTTATTTGTACGGAGACCCTTCGGAGTGGGAAGAGGCGACATATGACTTCTTTCTTATTTCAGGTGCTCCCGAGGCCGAAAGGCGAGAAACTTATCTTGCTGGCTTTGTGCATTTGTTCTCCCGTTCATGACCTAGGCCACATTCAAGCAAAGCGTCTTTATGATTTCTTCTCAAATAGTCTCTTTGACAATATCAGTACTTGCGAGCATTTACCGAGGTCTGAATGCCATTTCTATTTCGGCAACGCCAGTTAAGGATCACGGTTACTTTGTTGCTCACTATGTTTACGAATGACTTGCCAAATACTATCAAAAAAAACTTGATCAAGCCTCAATTTTTAAGACTTTGACTCAAGAGAAGTCATTCTTGGAAGCACGTGTGTTGACTGCAAATCAAGTAGCGGAGAAGATCGAACATGCTGAGAAACTTCTCTCCGGAACATCTGAAACTCTTAAGAATTCGCAGTGGTCTTTTTGATGTTATTCATTGTATTTTTTTTGGTTTTAGACATTTTTTTTTCGACACTTAAGAGTATGTGTGTATATATATATATATATATATATATATTTATATATATATTTTCAAACATGAATAATTACAAGTTGAGTTTTTTTTTTTCTTTTTTCCGAATCTCGCATATTCGTTTTGTCTTGCCGCACATAGTTTATACTCTTATGAGCCTGGAGTGTTGGAAATTTGTTTTTGGTGTGGCTGGAAAAAAATAAATTGTTTACTTCAGCTGCCTACATACCCATAATACACAAGTAATGTACTTCACGAAATCAAACCAACGTAGTTCAGACGAAACATGATCGATTTTGTTTGGGGGGTTTGGCCGCACCTAAGTAAAAGAGTTTTACTTAATCTGCCTACGTACCTACAAAGTAGAAAAATACTTCGCAGGATCAAGCCAACGTAGTTCATTAAAGGAAGTGTGTAAGATTTTTTTTTTTGGGCTTTTTTGTGTTTTTTTATACGCAGTTTAGGCTCGTGCTCATGAGCTTGTTACAGAATTGTCATCTTACGTATAATAGCGTGTCAAGAACTTGGAAGTGAACTTCTTTTTGGCCTTACGAGGCGTGATGATGAGTTCCCGGAGTATTGCCCCCTCGGAACCTTGTTACGTGCACCTTTTTTTTCGCGTCTTAATGTGACAAAGTTCCACATTTCTGATCTATTTTGCTTTGACTTGGAAGTCGATGACGGACACTTGGCTTGATTTAAGTCGATAATAAGCACCCTAACTTATCGTAAGGATAATCCATATTCTTGTAATATCACCTTATCATTATCTAACTTGGCTGACGAATTTGTGTTTGACTTGGAAGTCAAGGCGTACCAAAACTTGTCGTAAAGGTAATGCTTTTTTTTTTGTTTTTTTTACGCCACCCCGTCGTTATCTGACTTACTGGATGACCAGTCGTGAGAGAGTTTCTTGAATTTTTTTTCTTGACTTGGAAGTCGTTGACACTTGTAACTACGTTGTTTTCTTTTCAATCACCAGCGTCATTTAGACACCATCTTCGAAATTTTAGGGGTTTTACGAACTTTTATCTCATCGGAATCTTGGCACTCTTGGATAAAATCCCGAGCGATTTTCCTTTGACTCGACTCCTCTTGCGAATTTGTGAAGATAACAATACATCCTTTTATTTCCAGTGACTTTCCCGTGGTTATTTCCACCTCAAGAAGACGTTTCATTCGAGAGGGAATTGCGCTATGGATATCTTTGCTGAGGTCGACTACAACTTTTGTCTTTGAAAACTTGTTCTGCTTTCGTTGACGCCTTTTATGCATCTTAGAGCTACCAATGCGACTGAAAACTGATTTCCTTTCCTCAATTTCGCCAAAATTTGATACCATCGTTTCAGTACCAAAAATAAATACCTAAGTACTTTGAACGCTACTCAATCGAGGACAATCCCTGCAAAAACGCAATCACAGCCACAGAATACTACGCAAACCGCGAAGACGAGTTCAAACTCTATAGTCGAGCACGATTATTACAACACATAAAACATAAAAAAGCTAATTGTTCCAAAACAGAAATAAATAAAAAGTTCAAACTCCGGGTTGCCTCCCGGTAGCGCTAGATTAAACGGTCCCAGCTCGACCCTCTTCATTGTTATCCAACACCACAAATAACGGCCTTCTATGAGGCTTCTGACTGAATGCGGTAGCCTCATCAATTGTCAACTCAACCTCCGGTCTCCACAGCTTGGCATTTGAAAAATGAGAACTCCTCAAAGCACCCGGCTCCCAAACTTTCAGCACATCACGCATCCTCTTTCTCAACGGCATAGCCTTATCAACACCTCCTTCTGAATCATCTATCCAATTAGTTCCATATTCCACGCTAGGAGCACCCATCACACCTCCCGGTTCATTGAACTCGTCATTACCTGCAAAAAGAGAAACAAGGAGATGTTCCTCCAATTTGCTCCCAGAATGGGGCGGAGGCGTCATAACTGCAGCAATAATATGTGACTCATAAAGTGGCTCAGACGGAATGGCAATGGGCTCTACAAGAGGGAAATTATCGCAATGTACGATAGGTATGGGTTCCCTAGGGTCATCGGACTTAGTAAAAACCAAATCATCTCCTCCGACCTGAAAGGTAAGTGTCCCAACCCCGACATTAACAATTGCGCCAGCAGTGCACAAAAATGGTCTTCCCAAAACAATGGGAACATTGCGGTCCTCGGGTATGTTAAGAACAACGAAGTCTACGGGAATATAGAAATTCCCGATCCTAACAGGTACATCATGTAAAGCTCCTTTGACCTTTACAAAAGAGTAATCAGCCAACTGAATAGTCGTTCTAGCGCGCACAAACTTAGTCAATCCTAATTGCATTGCAAGAGGTAAAGGTAAGATGTTGACACTAGAATCGAGGTCACATAAAGCATTATCGAACAAATGGGTCCCTATAGAACATTAGATAGAAAAATGACTTGGGTCAGACATTATAGGGTGGGTCCCCTTCCTAAGAAGTGTGCTACACTCGTCACTCATGGCTACGTTCATTACCGACTCAAAACTACTTGGTTGAGCATCGAAGAAAAGTTGAAACAAAGCCTCGTCATCAGAAGTGCTCGATCGAGTGTTTTCGTCTTCTTGATCGAGGATTGTATCCTCTCTTCTGTTCGATTGAGTATTTTTGTTTACTCGATCGAGGTCTTTTTCCTCATGCTTGCTCGATCGAGCAATTTCAGCAGCTCGATCGAGAGGCTTGTCCTCTAATTCACTCGAACGAATACTGTCAGGTACTCGATCGACTGGATTACTCCTCGATGCTATTGTATCAGCCTCTTCTCGCTCAATTCCTTTGCTCAAATCGTTCACTTGGACTTGAACCTTCTCACGACGGATAGCGTGGGGGTTTGAATTGATTGCACCTTTAACGCCAATGCCTTTATCATCTCGAATATTTCAGCGATTTCATTATTTTCAGCAGGTGGAGGGGTTTGTTGTGGTACCGGTTATGGTGTAGTGTGGTGATTACCACAACCCCAAGACTCTTCCTTTCCCAATTAATGGATTTTTCAGCTTGGGCTTCAAATTGAGCGATCAGTCGGGAAACGGATGTCATCTTGGCAAAGGGATCGAAGGTACTCAAGACTCCCCTTCGAAAAATCTCCCTCCGTAGCCTGTCTAATAAACATGTGGGCCTATCAAAACAGCACTAAAGAAAAATATAAGAACAACCTCAAGGTACTTAGTCTTCCCTTAAGGCGAAAAACAGACAAAAATAAATAGATAAAAGCGTCGCCTCCCCGGCAACGGCGCCAAAATTTGATACCGTCATTTCAGTACCAAAAATAAATACCTAAGTACTACTAACAGAAGTCAGCGGTAAGTAGGGTCGATCTCCACTGGGAGGCAAAGTTGCTAATTATCTGTCTAAATTAGTCTGTCGGAATGTCACAAATTGGGGGTTTTAAATTATTTTAACTAAACTACGAAAAGAAACGGGAAATATCTAAAATAATTCAGAGAAAAAGGATATGCTAGGAATTCGGGTCACTGTGTCGTTAGCATTATCGGTATAAACTAGGTCGGTCAGTTTATTGGTAGGAAGGGCTAGGTTATTACAGTCACGTCTCTAACCCGACTATACCTTCCGGTCTTAAGTCGCCCTAAGGTCATCTCTGCTTGACTTCCGCCCTCACAGAAGCTAATTATTGTTACTAAGCAAGCCTTACCCTTCCAATCTTCCGATCTAGGTCGGGGTTTAACTAAACGAATGGTCTCCTGCATGCATTGATTCGACCAAACAACATATAAATTGCTTAAAACAATTCCTACCGCAAAACTACCCAACCCGATTACGACCTATCATGCAAATGACACAGTTTTCCTCATCCCGGCATATAAAGGAATTAGCTACTCATATCGTGATTATAAACGGATACAAATACAATAATAATGTTAACAATTGACATGCTATAGATTAGGATAAAAACAGAATGATAAATTAGTGAATAAAATGGGCTGTAAAAACGAGAATAAACGAACAAGAGGACATGGTTTCCGAGACTAATGACGGAAAACAGTAGCACGATTTTCGAGACAAAAACCGAGCGGAAACAGAATGAAAATAGTATGAATTATGTGAATGAAAACAGAGGGAAACAGGGATATGAAAAAGATCATAAACGAGACAAAACGAAGCAAAAGTACGAAAACAGGGAACGAAACTGAGACACAAAGCGCGAGTCAGAGGCACGAAAAACGAAGCAAAAACGAGAAAAGAAGCAAACGATAAACGTGAATTAAGAAAGTAATAAACAAGAATAGAAGGATAAGATTAAGAGAGAAAGGGGATTACGAACGAGCAAGTTCCGGTATGAAGAACGATATCGAAAACCCGATTATAATCCTTAAAGAGCAAAGTAAGAGAAAAGAAAGTACAAAAGGAAAAGTATCTTATATTTTTATGGAAAAGTGACTGCAAGAGAAACTTGCTAAAAGGATGATAAAAAAACCTAAAATGAACTCTCATGTGTTCTTATAGTAGACACGAGAGAAACTGACATAAAGCTCTCGGGAAAACTGAACAGTCACCCGACAAGGCTCTCGACCGAGAGGAAAAAGCTGTCGATCGAGCAGAATAGCTATCAAAAGCTCTCGATCAAGAAGAATGGGTATGAAAAGCTCTTGATCGAGAAGAATGGGTATGAAAAGCTCTCGATCAAGAAGATAGCCTCTCGAGCAAGAAGAATAAATACCAAAACATCTCGATCGAGGAGAAAAGCTCTCGATCGAGCAAAAGAACCTCTCGATCGAGCACTTCTCAGCGTGTATTTTCTGCACTGCGCACTGAACTTCGAATGGCTGCCATTTGTCCGTTACTCGCTAAAATCAAGCGTTCTTGGTGGAATTGGAAAGCTAAGAGGATAAGCTTTCATCTCCAACTGGAATCACCTAATTATCTGTTGTAGAACTAGAGATAGGGCTCTCCAAAGTAGGTACTAACAGATTGAAGTTCTTCCTTCACTTGATAGACTTTCATTGCTCCTATGCGCATCTCAAAACGGTAGTAACAAGCTCCAACTCAACTCTTCTCCTAAATGCATGCATAAGGACATGTTTTAGGCTTGATTATGATCTTCTCCGACTCATATCTGGAAAATAGCAAAACAAACCAAAGTATACTATTCGGGGGATATTTGTAGCAAAATACCACGGAATAAGCATAGAAATTGTGCTAATACGGCCTAAAAGGTCTATATAAAATGCACACATCATGAACAATGACGTGTTTGGCTTTTGTTGTTGAGGACTTTTTGTTAATTGCATTCGGATAGTTTCTTCTGTTCTCCGAGCCTGTCGAACACAGAAGAGCAAACAATAGAAGTTGGCTGACCCAGTCTGTCGAAAACAGACCTTTGTGGCAACATTTATGTGTTCTCGCATTCCCTTTGATTTTCCTTAACAACATAAGAAGACACAGTGTTCTCTGAAAACTTGTTTAAGGTAACGCTTAGGAAAATAGTCTTGTAATGTCATGACTCGTCGTAACTTTGTCTTGACTGTCTTACACGATACCACATCTTGTGAATACTTCTTGACGATTCCTCCATCTTTCTTGTTTGAAGATCTTCGTACTTTCTAACGAGTTGATCTTGGGCGATTGGCTACTTGGAGTACTAACATTTCTCTGTTTTGCTTATTTCGTCGACCCATTGACATAAAGGTCCATCCTTCATCGTCGTTATCCTCCTCTAGATTCTGAATGCCATAAGTTGGTTATATGATAGACTTAGATTCTTTAGGCGAGACGAAAATCACCGGCTTGAGATTTCCAAACCGAATCATTTGCACACGTTCTTTAACTGCAAAAGGAGGGTATGACTTAACACCTCTGTCGTTTACCTATGCTACGTTGTAATTGGATTCAACGACATCTTCGAGGTCCAGGAGAACTTTTCCATCCTCGGCTAACTGCATTATTTTCTCTTTAAGGGTTATGCACTTCTCCAACGGATGACTCACGGCCCTATGATATCGGCAATACTTCAGATCAGTTCTACGTCAGGCTTCGCTTGGTCGTATAAACTGGGGAAGATCAATTACCTTCTTCTCCAAAAGATCATCCAGCGTACCAGCTAAATATGAATCCGTGAAAGGATATGTCTTCTTTTCGAGCTCTTTCAAAGTTGGGCGTGTCTTTCGTATATCCTTTGAATAGGTTGACACCTTCTTTTCTGTTTTGGGTCGAGTCGAGATTGTCACAGGATTGGATGTAAAACTCGTCATAACCTCCTTTTAAGTGCCACTGGGAGCCTTGTCATTTTTCTTAGACTCTTTTCTCTCCGAGTTTGTTTCTAAATGAGTGAAGAGTCATCCTTCATGACTACCGATGATAATCTCCATGTCGTGAGCTCGAGTGACTAAGTCCTGGAATGTTCTTGGCTTGATGCCTTGTAGGATATAGACTAGATCCAAATTTATTCCTTGGATGCATATTTCGACAACAGAAGTCTCCGTCAGACGATCTTTGCACTCGAGGCTTAACGCGCGCCACATACCGATGTAGTCGATAACGGATTCATCCTTCTATTGCTTCGTGTTAATGAGTTATGTCATGCTTACAATACATCTGGTACTGTAGAAACGATTAAGAAACTCTTTTTCCATTTGGTCCCACTGTCGTTCGATTCGGCGCTTAGATCCGTGTACCAATCAAAAGCGATCCCCTTAAGAGATCGAACATATTGTTTGACAAGGAGATCGTCATCAGTACCGGCAGTGTTACAAGTATCAATGAAATGGGCGATATTTTGCTTGGGATTTCCCTTTCCATCAAATTGTTGAAACTTCGGTGGTTGGTAGCCGGTTGACATCCTCAAGTAGCAATCCTCTTACAATATGACTTGATGAAACGATGATCGCCGACGGAGTGAAAGTTTCCCTCGAACCGACTTTTAAAACCCTCCGCGATCATCTTTTGGACGTATAGTAAACGACTTATCCTTATCCCGATAATCATTGTCGTCGCTGGCGTCATCATCATTGTCGTCATTGTGAAAGGACGATGCGAGCCACTTCTCCAACTTTTTTGTCAAAGCATCAATCTACTTGGTTTTTTCTTCGTTTTCTCTCTTGAGTTCGTCGAGGATGGCTTTCATTTTATTGACTTGTTACTCCATATCGTTACCCTCAATGACCATGACGGGAGCCACCATGGAATATAACTGTTGACTTGACATCTCCTGGTTTTGCCTTTGTGGTGACGAAAGAGACGAAATGACGCTAATGTGGCTATCCTTGACGGTTAATGGCTCGAATAAAAGGGTTGTGTAAACAATGATCTCCTTAAAAGCGTCGTTCACCTTCTCTCGAATTGTTGACGAGACAATATGAGGGTCGGCGACTCGGATGTGAGAAAATGAACCGAACACAGGATATTCATATGGCCTAGCTAGAGTCACCGACACCATATGATTCCTTGGGAGTATCGGCAATGACAGTGGATTTTTGTGTCCTTGTAGGCACGGATGCAGAACGGAGTCTCGCTGCAGCAGTACGAATGAGGATGGATCTAGTCCTGCTCCTTGTGGATACGGGAGATCTTTTAAAAGACGCGTATAGGAGGGTTGAACTTTCGTCGTCGGATCTGGATGTCATCCTCTTCGACATGTCAGAGATTTTGCTGAAGGCCATTGTAATGCTTGTTGCGAAATTTGATTGTGCGGAAAAAGAAATGAGTAGTAGAGATGTCTCACTGGGCGTGCCAAATTTGTAGCGACAAATTTGCGCTTATTTGCAAATAAATAAATAAAAACACAAAAGAATGCAACAAAATAATAATTTTATTAAATTAAAGAGATTTCGGGTACAATCTACTAGTTATTCTACTGATTAGATTTCCACACACTTGAATGACGAGGAGGGTCTTGATTTGAAGACTTAATCTCCTAAATGTATTTGAGTTGTTTATCTTCAATCGACGGCGGCGGAAGCTTGTTGTCGGATCAAAGAGTAGTTTAATATTCAAATCTAGATGGCTAGAAATGAATTTTTTTTGTTTTCTCTGGTTTCTCTTGAGAGAGATTTTTGTAGAGAGGTTTTTTTTGGTCTTTTGTGTGATTTCTGTGTAATTTTTGTGATTGTGGTGATTATTCTCAAGTGAGAGCATTAAGTGCTCTTTTTATAACAAATTAGAGATTCAGGTTCTTTTCTAAAACGGACTTGGTAAAACCCTTTTTTTTGTAATCACTTGATAGTTTATTTTGTTTGGACTAGAAACATTTCGGCCCTAATAATAAAAGTTGACCAATTTTACACAAACAGTCAATATTTTAACTTTGACCATTTTTAATAAAATGAGCCACATTTTTATGTCTACACATTGTCTCATTTTTTGAATTTCGTATATTAAATAAATCAGCAACCAATCTTAATTATAAAATTTTAACAACCACCCGTCCACATGAACATAAATTGACTATCATACACTTAATAGTAAAAACCAATACGGTGGAGGGTTTGCTAGTGGATTTGGAAGTAGTAAGTCAGTGATGGCGAACGGTGTTTCCAGACATCCAAGCGATGGTGGTAGAAAGAAAATAAGAAAGAAGATAGATAATTTAGAGGAGTACAAACAAGAAAGAGGGGTAATATGACAACAAAGCGTACAAAAATGAGTAAAATTAAATGTATACTGCGTAAATAAACTGGTAATGAAATCTATAATAATTTTATATGCACTTTTCAGATTTCACCTACGATGAGATAAAAAGTCGAGAAAAAAAAGAGTAGAATACTTCGTAAAAATTAAGCAATATAAACTTATCAAAAGTGTATAGGTAAGCAGAATACTTTATTCTAAAATTTAGTTATTTAGTAAATCAAAAACACGCATAAATATAAAATTTTAATAATATTTTTCATTACCAATCGTGCACTGCACGAGGTTAAAAACCTAGTATATATTTTTAGGACAATAATAATATATAAGAATAACATGAGAACTAGATTTGGTGTTAGACTCTCCTGGGATATATCTATTTAGTATTAAATGAAACTATTTTAAAGTTAGTAACTCAATAATTTATCATTAATATATATTTTTTTATGAAATATCCTAAAATTACAATGAAACAAATTATTATACAATTTCAATACCGCCGCTATTAATATTTACTTAAATCGATTAGTTAGTTAATTGTTCATATTTACTTTCTTTTGTTGTCAGTATTGTTAATTTTATTACATTCGTAATTATTACGGTTACTTTCACTACTCCCGCTGTGATTATTATTACTTTCACTATTGGCACATTAATATTTATAATTTCACTACCCAGTTGATACTTTTATTATTTCCACTACTCCCGCTCGCTGCTAATATTGTTGCTTTGACTAATATTTTTTAAGCAATTGTGGAAAAAGTGTTTTACACGTATAGCCCAGTTAATTAACCCATCGGTATGTTTATTTAACTTCTTTGGAATAAAACTAAAATATAGAAAGTGAAAACTTGGCAACAAACACCCAACATCATCCAGAATCCCTGCAATCTATGATGAGTGTGAACCCTCACATTTTAAGCGGAAATGTAAACAAAAGAGAATGTGGAAAATAGCGCGAATTTTAAACTTTTGACATGAAATAGAACAACGCGAGAAATTCAAAATAACTAAAATGCGGAAAATAAAACATAGATAAATTTAAATATAAATACAAACAACGTCAAATGAGGATAGTATATCCCACAAGTAGAAAAATGCAAATGTCCGAATTAGCTAACGATAAATAAAGGTAAAGTCATGTCGTTGTATAACATCGCTCGCTAGCTCTTAAGCGAATCCCCAATCAGCACCCACCTGTCATACATGAAACATGTATGCCGCAGTTAGTGGGGAGTAACTCGAGATTCTCCCAGCCAATTTTCGTCAGTAAACATGTAAGCATGCATATATTAATGATATATTAGCACAACATGTTCACAAAGCAAAAATATCATGCGATTCATAACGACCATCCAAATATCGTATGATAACAATATTTACAACAACATGCAAAAATTAACATAACTGAATTAATCAAACATCCAAACATTTGTCACAATACTACTAAATCATGTGAATCATAACGATCAGTCAATTATGCAATGTCATGCAACAACGATATTTAAAACGATCATGATGGTTAAACTGTTAGGTTCATGAACCTCCATTAATCTTATTAATTAAATTAACTCATTAATTTATTAGGATCTAGTACATGCAAATGAAAAACAATACAAAAATCTTTACATTGAGTAATGGAAATAATGGGCATAACTCCTTCGATTTTGTTCTTGAGCTATATCAACAAGGAAGATCCTCCAAGAAACCAAATTAGCTTTCCTCCTACTAAGTTGCACCCAACACATTGTCCAAAACTTATATTGTAATTTTAGTCTAGAAATTACAATCTAGTAACCTTAATAATTAATCTAATATATTAGTTTTACTACATTAGTAAGAATGAAGGTAATATTAGATTTTGTGATGAACAACCCATAAACTATTTTATGTTTAGTGTGAGAAATATTTGATACGTGCATTTCGTATAGACCTTTTTGGCCTAGTTTGCACGTATTTGTTGATCTATTTCATAGCATTTGGTCACATTTATTATAACACCCCAAGAGTATGAGATTAAAGTTGTCCCACATCGGTAGAATGTGAGGCTTGTGATATATTTATAATAACTTCCACCCACCACTTAGTAACAAGGCCTGGTGCTTTTGGCTTAAGTGAGGACAAATAATGGGCCCAAAAGTGCGCACCCATCTAATTGGGTTTGTGTTACGACGGTGGCGGGTCGGGTTGTTACATTTATCCCTCGAATTATCTACATGGTTTCGTTTTGTATTAATTGCAGATAAAAGCCGGAAAGAAGTAAAACCAACCTAATCTTGGATATTCAAGCACTTTCAAGAATGCCGGAAAGAAATCGTACAACCGTGGGAAGTGCAAAACCATCAGAGATAAGTGAATCGCGCTCAAAGCACGAGACAACTCGACCGAGTAGCTAAAGCAGTCGATCGAGTATTCCGCAGATGATATCCTTTCGATCGAGCAATCCTCCTTTTCTAATAGGCTGGCTCTAATCAATTTACTCGATCGAGTCCCTCATTCACTCGATCGCGCAGAAATGTTTGCACAAATCTTCGATCGAGTATTCCACTTACTCGATCGAGAAATTCAACGGATTTGTCGCAATTTTCCTTATTTTCGAAAGGGTTTCATGCAGCATAAAAGGGGAAGAGCAGTAGCAGTAAACGACACACAGACACTAGTTCTCTACTTCATTTTTCATCTTTTCTCAAACCTAAATCCTAGATAGATTAATTTCTTGTTCTACTTTCGGATTGGACTCTTTTAATCTTTCTCTCATGTTTGTAAACACGGTATTTATGTTCTGTTTCTTTTATTGAATTTCAATTATTCCTATTTTTCTTATGTCGTATAATCTCTTTTCTCTTAATTGTATTATTGATTGTTTGAATATGATTGGCTAAATTCCATACTAGGATTATTTAGGGGAACCATGGCGTAGGTTGGTTGTTGTAGTTTGATTATTTTCGATTGGGATCGCATGCAATCATCGCATTTTTAATAGCTTTTGATTGTTTTGAGTCGACGCATTCAATTGATTGTTTGGATTCCCCTTGACCTAGATCGAGAGATTGGAAAATGGTAGATCGACAATGAACTTTGGGATAGACTATTTAGAACGAGAGTTAGATTAATTTTGTCTTAGGATGAATAGCGGACCGAGAGGACCTTTCGCTACCCCTATCCCAATTCAAAATAGTCTTAGTAATCTCCCCTACCTTAGCCATGGTGAACCGACGATCCTAGTTTCTTTTCCCTCTGCTTTATCTTTTGCGTTTCTTCATCTTCTCCCTTTTTTCTATTAGTTGATAGACTATAAACACATCAACCCCCCTCCCCCCAAATTGGTTATTTTAGCAAACTTGACTAGACTCATTTAATTCTCATCTCCCTATGAATTCGATACCCGACTGCCACTACTACATTTGTTTTGGACCAGTTGGTTTATTTTCTATAGGGTTGCGACAGCCATGTCAATATTCATACTAGCTTTAGAATAGAATGAGGACAAAAATTCCTCATAAAATAAGAGCATGACAATGGTTTGTAAGAGAGAAAGAGAGGGTTGACTTGACCTTACACAATTTGCTTTTTCGCTTCTCAAAAATAAAATAAAGCAAAATAATTTTTCTTTTCCATGTGATGTGATTTATCACATATAATAAAATCACATTTTCTCCTCTTATTGTAAAGTGGCGACCCCTTAATAAGGTAAAATGGATTTTCCATTTTACTTTTTGTCATTTGTACATGTGACATGTGACATGCAACATGTCACTAGGAATTCTTACATGTATTTAACAAATTAAATACTATAATACATAAATAATACAATTGACGACTTATACATGTAATTCATAATTACGTATACGTAAAAATCAATTTAAATACAACTTACAACATTTGTAATTATAATTAATCGTTTATTCTAATTTCGCATGTTTCCTAAACTTCGATTAATAATAGTAATATAACATTTTGATTTACTAATTTCAAATCTTACTTAATCATATTAAAATAAGATTCCAATTTATCATCTCGTTCAAATTAAGGATTTAATTCATCCGTATCGATATACGATTAATTAACTTTTCTGTTTTGGGACCCGTCCTATAGGTGTGACCTATAGGGATCAACTGAACACCACCGTCATACGACAATAACATCAAACTCTAGTCAGTCGATCGTTACCGATATATGTTGATCAGTTGACTATATATAAGAATGATAGTTAAATCATGTGATCGCACTATTATTGAGGACACTTACTCCAACAATCTCCCACTTGTCCGAGACAAGTGTGCGTCACCAATTCTCTTGCCTTATTACAATCTTCTACTCTTTTCAAGGTGTCTTGTAGGTCATACTTGCAATAGATCATATCTAGAGTGGTTTCCTCGATCTGGAGAGTAAATACTTGACCGAAATTATCTACCATAGATAATTAGATACCTTTCGAGCGTGGCCACGCATTTTCAGTTTACTTCTCCTCGAGTGACCCTGAGATTTTAAACAACCCGGACAATGGGGTGGAAAATTTCTATTGCCCTATTCCCTTCGAATATTCATAGGTCATCATGACCCAAAAGATGTCCACTTGACTACTTTTAAGAAAAGTCATGGGGCAAATATCAAAGCCAATCTGAAACTGTGCCACCTTGGGCGAATTCTCTCTAGTCAAAGAAATGACTCATTAAGAATACTATAGTAGCTCTCGCCACGACCAGACTTAATTATCAAATTTTCAGAACTCTATAAGCGCTCATTGCCCGACAAAGTGTCTCCTAACAGTCTACCTATGTGATCGACTAGTTATCTCACATGACTCTATGGCACTTGAACTTGCCAACAATCGCATCATACTCTAGTTGTTTCGAGACGTCACCTCATACACTCTACTAGGGGAGGCACTATGTTAATCTATTTCACTTTAATGAGGTCCAATATGGTCATACCAACCACTTTGGATATAACATGGTTTAAACAAGGAGTTTTAATAAAACTCAAATGATGAATGCATTATCACATATGTGAAACTAATACAATTCAATTACTGTAATCTATAATTCATACTTAATTTGGTATATAGTATCACATCTCAACTCAATTGAAA
Organism: Silene conica; assembly: GCA_029255685.2. Lineage (NCBI taxonomy): Eukaryota > Viridiplantae > Streptophyta > Magnoliopsida > Caryophyllales > Caryophyllaceae > Silene > Silene conica. The sequence goes on along the minus strand of CM055312.2, from coordinate 70,847,885 downwards.
TTACATGATTGTTCATGTTAAGCCTATTAGAAGGCTTATGGTTAGTAAGTCTCAACAACATTTGCACTTTACATAACCTCACTATATCTTATTTGCCTTGATAATGAATAATCTTACTATGCAAACCTTTCGAGTACGTGTCTTGATCCTATCTAGACACAAGCTTTCTTTTTATAAAATAGCTTCCACTGTCTTCATGGTGTGAGGGACTCATCCCTCTTGTATATCCCATAGATATAAGTGTACTAACTTTTGTTGTATATTTTTCATTGTTTCACTATCCATAACGTTTTTTACGATCCACTCCTCAAATGGTTGTAGCCAAAATGGTTCTCTAACCATCCTTATGTGTTTAGAATATGATTTCGTGTAACCTTTTGCACATTAATCCAATAATAGTATCTAAACACCTAGCTTCATCTGTTTAGTACTTCATGAGTACTAACTAATGAACTATATGACTACATATAGAGACTTCTCTCAAAATTCGATTGGTAACATTTCGTCATACTTCAAGTATACGAAGTTTAAATATGGTTATACATTTCAGCCTAATGAATTATCCCGCAGCGGAATGAAGCAAGTGGATTCAATTTCTCCAGGTTCAATACTTTTGAACTTGTCTAAACTCTTATCAATATAAGAATATCAACTTTACCCTAGTATCCATCAATTGGATATCATTCTTCTCCTAAGTCTTTTATCATTCATAATGATCAATATACCCCGTACATATGAGACTAGTAACACACCTTTACTTCCACTAAACTTCATGTATAAACATATCTGCTTGACAATTCAAGAAAAGTTTATCACATGACCAAAAACAAGAAATTCAACTCTTTGACATTGACTTAAGACTGTTCTTAAGTTTTGTATTTTACCTTTGAATAATTGCGATATTATAAAACTCAGGCAAGATGATTTTTAAAATTGAACTTGTCAAAGCCGAGAATTTTACCTTTCATCTTTCTTTTCGTAGAATCTATGCTTCTGATGGTTTGACTGTTCTCAATTTTAAAACCTGCAAGGCCGCATTAGAATCTAAACCTTTGAGAGTATTGCAGTCAATGGGCAGTTGCTGCAAATTGAAGAAGCGGTGTTTGCAACATCAAACAATAGAGGAACTATTGTTGATTCTGGAACAACATTGGCTTATCTAGTTGAAGAAGCTTATGACCATTTTCTCAGTGCGGTGAGTTCTTGTGTTTATGACTACTCTGACCATAGTTTTTGTGAAACTAAAGTCTTTACCTCTAGAGTTGTTCTAAAATGGCAAATCTTTCCTTTATTCTTGGATTCTACGTTTGAGATTATTTTACCTTCTGTTATGCTGTTATGTTCGTGGTTTTACTGCTGCCATGTCGTTATCATATGCTATCTTATTATATGGTTGTTGAGAATAATCATGTGTCGAATATGATAGTAAAAAATTTCTTACTGTATATGAACTCTAGGATTGTCTAATTCAAGTGTTCTTGAAGAAAGAGGATTGGTTCTTATACAGTAAGAAATTAAAGTTGTGTATACAGTGAAAAGTCTACTCCACTTTGATTTTGATACTTAAATTTCTCACAGCTCAGTGTTGCTCAGTAAACACACGAGCATGCTACATGATTAGTCTCAGCAGTCTTATACTACAAACAAGCTTTTGTAGATAACTTAAAAGATTCAGTGATAATATTTACCCTTGTGGTGTTGCGTTGATTTGTGTTGGAAATGCTAGGAATGCTTAGTCCCACATTGAAAGAATAAGAATGTTTTATTCACACTGAAAGAATAAGAAAATATTTTTGGCTTTGTCCCAGATTGGAAAAATAAGGAATTTTGGTTGTGTTTATATACTTAGTACTTATCAACTAAAAACTTGTCAATATTGAGGTCAGTATGTACTCTTATCACGCGCGCACCGCCGCCGTCGTCCGCCCGGCTCGCACGCGCGATGTGGTGGGGTCTGTTTTGCAATAGAAACTTTTGCTCTCGTCTTATTTTTGGCGCAGTCTCTGCATTGGAAACATGCGACTACGTTTTTACCTTGCTCAAATTTTTCACACCGGTCTTCTCTCGTTTTCTACCAAAGACTAAAAGAAACTTGGAATGCCTTAAATTCGTTCATTGTTTCAGAATTCCATTTTTCACTATAAATAAGATGAAGTTTGGTTTGCATATATAATACACAATTCATTCTTTACAAATCCTCTCTTTCTCTCCTCCGTTCCTTATGAAAATCTGAACAATAACATTCGAGTTCCTACTCTTCCTTTTGGGTGCAATTCGGAGGAGAGATATTTATACCTTGGGAGCGTCGTTCTCAGTTGGACAACACCGTGTCGAGGGTGATTAAGCTTCTAAGGCAACGATTATCATACCATGACATAGTAAAGGTTTATCTAATCCATTTTCTTCTTTTATTTTGCCCTTTGCAGTAACTTATTTCCAACAATTTGTATGGATTTAATTTGTTTTCCATTTAAGTTTAAGATAGAGTGGACATTCTTGCTTTAGTTTTGGATCTATATCTTTCCTTGAAGCTGCGATTTTACCTTCACTACTTGTGCATTTAGTACCATTGCATCCCTTAGCAGTAGGGATTACAGTGGTTCGGGTACCCAACCCAGACCCTCAGGGTCGGACTCTAATGGGTCGGGTATGAGTCTGAATTTTTGAGACCCAATCGGGTATGGTTCGGGTATGGGTCTTATATAAAAATGTCGGGTCCGGGTCCGGGTCTTGGTGTTGGGACCCTACCCGACCCCTAGACCCTTATATTTATTTAAAAAAAACACACATACGAACGTCAATAACTCAAATAATACACACATACATACGACCTTTATTAGTTATCACTAATATACCATACGCATATCTAAATAACCAATAAGAATAACGAGAAAATTTATGATAATGATAAGTTTGGGTACTAGGTAAATGATATAATTTAGGGAAAAAAATTATCTTGTCAAAGAAAAAAGCAGACCCTAGGGTAGACCCTACAAAGACCCGAACCCTCTGGGTCAAGTATGGGTCCCTTAATTTCAGATCCTTTCGGGTATGGGTCTAGGGTATGTGACTCAGGGTCGGGTCCGGATCTTGCTGGACCCTACCCAGACCCTACCCATTGCCAAGCCTACTTAGCAGTCTTCGAAAATGTAGCTTGTGATTGAATAAACAATTGATAATGCATAGTTTACTTTTGCTATCTTTTTCGTCTTTGTTAGATTGCCCTCTATCTCATGGTTTTGATAACTCTTATAAGATGTACTCTTCTGTTGAAATCAAAATTAATTTATATTATATTTTGTATTATGTTATAGGTATCAGATTTGTCAGATGGTGATGATGATGCGCCTTCATATGTTGATTGAAACTCACTTGACATTGTGCCAACTACACATTATTGAAGCTCCACAACGTTCAAAGTGCTACCTAGCTACCAAGTGTCCCCGTCTCTAATTATTTACGATTTTTGAAGTATTGCTATTTAAGATTTTTAATACAACATTATGTTTGATTTTACTATCATCCGGATCCCTATTGATATTTTGATTTTGTCATACCGTAGAGTACTAGTTTATAATAGTTAAATTGTTAATCCTAGTGTTTGTGATATATTTCAGATGTGCGGCGATTATTTATAAAAGTACGTGGGTACTTTGTTATTCTATTCATGATTTAATTGAGTACTACTACATATAGGTTTATTTAATATCTATGATTTTGTTTGGAAATAAAATTTCTAAAAATCTAATACCAAGAGTAATCGCGACGATAATACTTAAGAATGTGGTACGTTGATAACCAAAAGCATCACTGAGATTGACAATTTCAAGAGTCAAAATATAGAAAATTGACGCCTAATTATGTCTCATTAAGTCACGCATAAAAGCTTCAATAGTTGCTTAAGACGCTTCAAAACATCACATTTGTTGACACATAAAAGTACCACTAATTAGTGAAGACGCTTTAAAACGTCACATTTGTTGACAAACAAAACAGTCATAAGATATTTTTAAGCGTCACATATGTTGACATAAAAAAACATTAATAAATAACGGTGAACAATAAATTGACGTTTTTCAAAGTGTCGGTAAAATAAATTTGACAGTTTAAAGCGTCATAAAACGCTTCAAAAAGCGTCACATTTGCACGTTGTTTGTAGTAGTGGTATCATCGTAAATTGTTCTAGCATAAAGTTAGAAATAACTTTTTCCGTATATATGATTGATCCAAAAATAGTTCCCTATATACGAAAATATTTTCATTTTCTTATCATAAATATAATTTGGAATATGTACTTGGAGAAATATTCCTTGCGAATACCAATAATTATTAGTTATTTAAATTTATATATAAGCAAAAAGTTAGATATTTTAATACTTTTTGCAATAAATTTATAAAGAAAAAATTTATTTTGTTTTGATTCATCTTAATGTACATCAATTATTTGGCGGAGATTACTTTTACATCAACTATATGGAAGGAGTTTTCTTTACCATACATTTAAGGAAATTTTATTTTGTTTAATTCTTTTGGTATATAAGATCTTACTTATATTTATAAAATAACATCCTATAACAAACCTACTTATCTTTGTTGAACCATATGATACTTTTATCATATGGAGAGGAGTTTATGTACAGTTTTGGAATTGGTAGCTAGCGAGATTACAGGCCGAGATGCAACTTTGGAGTGAAGTCGAGTGACCATGAGATAGTAGTTGAATATTTAATTTGAAAGGTTTTGATAGTCTTAACTTGCATTATTCATTAAGTTTTTATTTAATTCACAGGTTGATTAATTGAAGTTCTGATTCACTATCTCAAAAATCTAGATTGTGACACATCCCGATTACCTTATCCGTATAAGGGGTGCGAAAATGTTTATAAATTTATAGAAAAAATCTTATTGATATCGTTTTTTAAACAACTATTTTTAAGATATTTCGATCATATTGAGAGCAATTTGAGTGCAGATTTTAAATATCATTCTTTAATATTTTGTAATGAACCATATGATATTTGTAGTCATATAAGGAGCAATTTAGTGCATGTTTATATTAGGTAGAGAGTCGGGATCACAGATAGAGACACGGAGTATGGAGTCGAGTTGATTGACCATGGCATTGTAGTTGTGAATTTTATTAGAAAGCTTGTAGTAGTCTTGACTTGAGGATCACAGAGTCATTGTATGCTTGTCAACATAGGTTGCAAAAGAAAGGTTCTAGTAGTCATGACTTGTATCATTTGTTCATTTATTAGTTAATGTAAATTATATAATTCTCTGATTTGGGATGATATTATTATGCAATATATATAATACAAGAGGTTAGATTTAGTGCAAACATTAGGATATTTTTGTTAATGAAGGTAAACATTTAATATTGTATTCTAATTATTAAATTATTTTGTAAACATATTTAAGTTATAAATTTCACAACTACTATAAGCGTATAAAAACAAACGAGCGACAAACTTAGTAAACGAAAATTGTGATGTAACAATAACAAAGGAGTATATAACTACAAGAAATGTGGTAAATAAGCAGCGTAATAATTTGTAGATCAAAACAAGCAAAAAATGATATGTTCGTTTCTCAATTTATAAATTGTGAAATATAGATTAAATAGAGATAATATGTCTTCACATGTAGTACATGGCATAAGACATGTATTACATGGATATCATATATCTACAGAACTTATTAATTACAATAGCAAATATATTTTCCAGAGCTTGGAGGTCTTTCAATGCAAACTCCAAAACCTTTTTTAGTTGTAATGCACATCCTACGACATTCATAAAGATCGCAACCGATATCGTCTAAAATTCTTCATGAGCATGGTTCTTTTCAGCTGGGACTCCCATCATCATTGCTGCCAAATAATTATAACAGTAAACTACAATTTTATCATACAAAAAATTGTTTATTCAAAAGACCAAAAAGTAGTAATATATACATCAACTTTGTGATGACTAGTACTCTATCTCACAAATATGTGATTTATATTTTTATTGATTTTTGTGAGTTTGTAAGACGTAAAGAATCTGAAAAATCTAAAACAGTAATTATCATCATAACATCTCCAATGAATTAGATTAGATATAATATCAAAATAAAACTGTTAACAGTTAATTATACTTTGAATTAAGTTTACACTAAAATTTGAAAATAGTTTATCTTATGTAAAAAGATAAACTATTCAAATTAGGGTTATAATTGAAATTATAGGATAATTGGCAGCCTTAAAACTATGGTAATTTGGTGGTCCTAAAAGTAATAATTCTTACCTTTCTTGAAAATAAAAACCTAAAAAAAAAACAAAAAAGCACTCAATATATACATATATATAGAAATCAAATCATGTGAGTCCACCTTATTATTTTGAGACCTTGAGACCTCAACCAAACCATTAAATCAAAACAAATGAATGTTCAAAATTAAAACAAAATAAATAGATTAGATATGAAAGGAACCAAACCCTAATCCCTAATCATTTGTTCATTCATTCCCTCAACCCTTCATTCTCTCTCCCACTCGTCTCTCTCTTATCTCTCCCACAACAAAACTACCAATACAACAATGTCGCCAACGACTACAACAATGCACCACCATCACTCTTTCGCCGTCTTCCACGTCTCATTCGCCGCCTCTTCTCTTTCAAGACATGACCACCAAGGCTACCTAGGGAGATCTTGTTTTTTTTAATCTGTTCAGAACTCGATTTTATGGGTGGTTGTGTTGTTTTGATGGTGTTAATTGTTGTTATTGTGGTAATGACGCGGTGGTTGGTGGAGGACAGTGGTAGTAAGTTTTTTTTAAAACATTTCATATTTTTTTTTGTGGTAATGGCGCGGTGGTTGGTGGAGGACGGTAGTGGTGTGAATTTTTTAAAAAATTTCAGATTCTTTTTTTCAGATCTACTTTGTTGTGGTTGTGGTTGTGGTTGTGGGTTGGTGGCGCGGTGGTTGGTGGAGGAAGGTGATGGTGTGAGTTTTTTTAAAATTTTCAGATCTTGTATTTTTTTTTTATTGTGGTAATGGTGCGGTGGTTGGTGGTGGTGGTGCTTTTTTAAAAAAATTTCTTCTTTTTTTGTATGGTAATGACGCGGTGGTTGTTGGAGGACGGTGGTAGTGTATGTTGGGGGATCGGATCAAAATTATGCTTGAAAGACTAAAGTTATGCTCCTAAAAAAATGAAGTTTCACCCCTAAAACAATGGAGTTTCACCCCTAAAACAATGGATAAAACAATGGAGTTCTACCCATAAAACAATGGAATTCTACCCATAGAACAATGGAGTTTCATCCATAAAACAGTGGAGTTTCCCCCATAAAATAATGGCATAAAACAATGGAATTCCATCCATAAAGCAGTGGAATTCCACCGATAAAACAGTGGAGTTCCACCCATAAAACGGTGAAGTTCTACCCATAAAACAGTGGAGTTCGACCTATAAATAAAACAATGACATAAAACAGTGGAGTTCCAATCATAAAACAGTGGAGTTCCACCCATAAAACAATAAAGTTTCATCCATAAAACAATTGATTTATACTCATAAACTTTTATATAAAAAACCGCATTAAACAATGAAAGTTATACTCGTACAACATTAGATTTACATGTATAAATTTATAGAGTTACACTCGTACAACATTAGAGTTACGCTGATAAGTCTCTGAAACTCAAAAGTAAGTAATTGGAAATTAAAATTATGAGAGAAAAAAATTTAACAAAGCATTAATTGCATGTTTGGTGAGTGTTTTTTGTTTTCATCTCAACCAGTAATTTTGTAAGATCTAATGGTTTAGATTAGGACTTAATGACTCAACATCACATGTGAACTCATTTAAACTCCCCTATATATATATATATACATATATATATATATGTATATAGAAATTGAATCACGTGAGGCCGCCCTCTTAGGGTGAGGCTGCCGGACCCTTCTGAACCGTTAGATTTAAGTATCACGGACGCACCAGATTATGCCACGTGTACTATATAATAAAAAAAAAACACTGACATTCCTTACTTCATTTCGCGTCTTTTCAAATTCATTCCATCACAAAACCCGTTGCTCTCTCTCTCTATCTCGCTCGCTCGCTCGTCTTCTTCCCGGAATCTATCGTCGTCCTTCATTTTCTTCGTATGTTTCTTCATCTTTCTTCATCTTTGATTTTGCATGTAGTTAGTCTGTTACATTTTTGCCAGCAAGTTATTTAAGTAGTTTAATTACTGATTTGCGTTTAATTTTGTTTTTTTTGCTATTTTCTTGCTCGATTATCATTAGTTGAATGTTTATTGTTATTTTCCATTGTTAGTGATATCTAGGGTTTGTGTTGAAAATATCTAGGGTTAATTAGGATGTTGTTTCTTATAAGTACTGAAATGTCGTTTTTCTTTGCTATTTTCCTACTCGATTATCATTAGTTGAATGTTTATTGTTATTTTTTCATATTAGTGATATCTAGGGTTTTGAGATGAGAAACGAGTTTATGTGATCGTAAGAGTTTTGAGTAAGTTTCAGTAGTAAGTAGTATTCGTGTCAGTAATATAGCCATCTAGTTTCACAAAATAAGCATGTTGTTTCACTTTATAAGCTTCTAGTTTCACAAGTTAAGAATTCAAAAAATTCAGGTTACTTTCTGGTTATTTTTCATTGTTAGTGATACCTAGGGTTGTGATGAAAATATCTAGGTTTTGAGAGTGTTTTTGATTATTTTAGTACGTTATAATGTGATTTGTTTGTCGTTTTTTGGATGTGTGGTTTATTTTCGAAGATTTGAGGCGAAATAAGCAAGCATTGTCGTTCTTCGAAGTTTTTAACATCAACAACCTCCATTATCAACTTCTAGTTTCACAAAATAAGCATGTAGTTTCACTTCATAAGCTTCTAGTTTCACAAGTTAAGAATTCAAAAAAACAGGCTGATTTTTCAACAGGTTTCACAATATAGCCAACTAGTTTCACAAAATAAGCATGTAGTTTCACTTCATAAGCTTCTAGTTTCACAAGTTAAGAATTCAAAAAAACAGGCTGATTTTTCAACAGGTTTCACAATATAGCCAACTAGTTTCACAAAATAAGCATGTAGTTTCACTTCATAAACTTCTAGTTTCACAATATAACTCTTAGATTCACATAATAAGTTTCTTTCAGTTTTAAGTTTATTTTCTATTATTTTCAGTTTAAGGTTCTTTTTCTGATTGTGAAACTAAGCCTTTTATTATGTGAAATCTAAGAGTCTGTGTTTCACAATGTATGCTTTTTGATTTTATTTTGTAATGCTTGTAGGTTACTTTGTGGTTTTAAACTTAATTACCTTTGGTCAAATATGGAAAACTGGTGCAAGGGGTGGGTAGTGAATCTTCACGCAGAAGATAAAGCAGAATATGTCCAGAATTACATAACAGAAAAAAAAAAGGCCATGGCATTCTCATTTACTCCCTTACGGACTGTTGAGCTCACAAACAACTGTTATCAACCCCAATTGGTTGTTTTTAATAATCAAGATGTAATGAATAACATCTTCAAACAACTTAAGTGTAACCTAGATAAGGCAAACATGGCATTGGTCTGTCGGAACTGGTGTCAGCTTTTCCTCCTACACCCTAGTGCACCTCTCATTCGAGTTGCGTATGGGATTCCTCTGCGTATCAATGATGTCAATGGTGTGAGAATAGTTCGTAGGGGTGCTAGAATCATTTATAAAAGATGCAAGTGCTTTATGACAAATGATCCGGGATCTAAATTACTCCTACATTATTTGCAAAGTGAAAATCCTTACCAAAGTGAACACCTTAGAGATCTCACTGATGCTGAAATCGACCAAACACAAGAGTTGCTTGACATTTTAGATGTGCCATCTCCAGAACTTGACTTAGCAGTTGCTACTTCGACAGAGTTGATGACTCGGGCGAAATTATCTTGGTTTGATTTACCTTTCTTGGCATTCGATATGTAGCATAGCTGCTCAAGTTTGTATCACCTTTTTGCATCTTAGTGGCTGGCCTAAATGTCTTTTTGTAGTGCTCTTCTGTAATTACATGTATCAAGCCAGCCTTTTTATGTAATTATCTAGCAATGTATGAATGATATTTTTAATTAATGAAGTTTCTTTTCCTTACTATCTTAAGTTTCTTTTTCTTATTCTGTGAAAAACTAGAACTTATGTTGTGAAACTAGAAGCTTACCTTGTGAAACAAGAAGCTTAGGTTGTGAAACAGGAAGAACATACTGTGAAAGTGTGAAACTGTGAACTTGTGAAACTAGATGCTTTACTTGTGAAACAAAAATCTTAACTTGTGAAACTAGAAACCTATTCTGTGAAACCAGAAGTTTATTCTGTGAAACTAGATGCTTCTTTTGTTTCACAGTTTAATTTTCTTTATCTTCTTCTGTGATTCTCAGCTCTTACTCTGTGAAACTAGAATCTTTGCTTGTGAAACTAGAAGCTTAGCTTGTGAAACTAGAATCTTATATTGTGAAACTAAGCCCTTATTATGTGAAATGTAATAGTCTGGGTTTCACAATGTATGCTTGTAGGTTACCTCTGGTCAATTATGGAAACATGGTGCAAGGGGTGGGTAGTGAATGTTCTTGCAGAGGATAAAGCATATTTTGTCCGGAATTATATAAGAGAAAAAAAAGAGGCTATGAAATTTTCATTTGCTCCCTTACGGACTGTTGAGGTCACTAATAATCGTTATCAACCCCAACTGGCTGTCTTCAACAATCAAGATGTAATGAATAGCATCTTCGAATGACTTAAGTGTAACCAAGATAAGGCAAACATGGCGTTGGTCTGTCGGAATTTATAAAAGATGCAAGTGCTTTATGACTAATGATCCGGGAGCTAAATTACTCCTACATTTTTACCAAGGCGACAATCTTTTGCAAAGAGGACACCTTAGAGATCTCACTGGTGCTGAAAACCCAAAAGTGAATGAGTTGATTGACAATTTACATGTGCCATCTCCAAAACATGACATATCACTTGATACTGCAACACGCTTGCTGACTCGGGCAACTTTATCATATTTAGATTTACCTGTGTTGCTCGATATGTAGCACAGCTCCTCAACTTTTGTATCACTTTTTGCCGTGATAGTGGCTGGTCTAAATGTGCTCGGTTTTAGTGTTTTGTAGTGCTCTCTTGTAATTACGTCTATCAAGGCAGCCTTTTTTGTGTAATTACCTAGCTATGTATGAATGATATTTTTAATGAATCAAGTTTATTTTCCTTATTATCTAGCTGTGTGAATCAAGTTTATTTTTCCTATTCTGTGAATGTCAGCTCTTATTCTGTGAAACTAGAAGCTTATTTTGTGAAACTAAGCTCTTATTCTGTGAATCTAAGAGTTTGGGTTTCACATTGTAAGCTTCTTTGTTTCACAGTTTAATAATTTTCTTTTCTTTATTCTGTGAATGTTAGCCTTTCTTCTGTGAAAGTAGAAGCTTATATTGTGAAACTAAGCTCTTATTCTGTGAATCTAAGAGTTTGGGTTTCACATTGTAAGCTTCTATGTTTCACAGTTTAATAATTTTCTTTTCTGTGAAACTAGAAACTTATTTTGTGAAACTAGATCCTTCTTCTGTGAAACTTATTTTCTTAATTCGTTTGTATTTACTTTTTACCTGAGATTCACAGAATAAGCTTCTAGTTTCACAATGTAAGCTTCTTGTTTCACAGAAAAAGTTACTATTTTCCTTTTTCTGTGAAACTAGAAGCTTATTTTGTGAAACTAGATCCTTCTTCTGTGAAACTTATTTTCTTTATTCGTGTATTCTACCATTTATGCATAACAGGAAGCAAGCTAATATGAAGCGATCGGAACATCCACCTTCTACTAGTGAAACAGTTGAACCTGCTGCAAAAAAGAAACGAAACTATAAAGAGCGATTGCCGTCATTGAGGACCCGGATGTCTCCCGCTGGGCTTTACAACTTTATTCATAATGAGGATAGTCCACCCTCAGAACAGCAGATTCAAGCTATCAAAGAAATGGGGTTTGGGGGTCTTTTACTTCTTAAAACGGATGTTCTTCCCGGAAACTTAGCATATTGGCTAGTTTCAAATTACTACCCAATAAAAGGATGTTTGTTGGGTGGGAAGCTTCCGATTTTAGAGGAGGATATTCATCTATCTCTTGGATTGCCAATGGGTCCCAATGTTGTTGTTGAAGCGACAAATGGAGATAAGTGCCCCCTTTATTTATCTACTTTGGGGGAGTTCACTAAACAATATGGCGTTGGTTCCATTGACATCAAACAAGTTCTGCAAAAGTTGACTGCCCAAAGAGATGGAGGAGATGATTTCAAACGCAACTTCATCGTTTATATTTTCTCTGCTCTTTTAGGCGGTGTTGTAGGGAACAAGGTCAGTTTGAAAGTGCTGAAAAGTTTGGTGAATACTGAGTTGATCTCCAGTTTTAACTGGTGCAACTTTATAAAAAAGAAATTGGCTGGCCAAGTTCAGTCTTGGCAAAAGGAAGAGTTTGGGGTTAAACAGGTGAAAGAGAATTGGTTTGGGGGACCGATTATTGTGCTGCTCTTCATTTATCTAGACCGTTGTGTCTTTAAATCGCGCATTGTGAGTCGTCAATATCCTACGTTATCGACTTGGACAAAAGATGTTATATACAAGAGAATTAAGGATGAATTGAATGACCCAACTTCCAAGGAGAGAACTTTCGGCAGGGGTGCTGTTGAGCCTCCAATTGTCAGACGTGAGCAGCATGGACCTTTGCTTGCTATTGAGTTTGCAACAGACAAGCAAGCACAAAAATCTAAATCAGCTGTTCAGGAAATTGTTGTTCGGCAACCTGAACAAGAAGAATCTAAACAAGAAGAATCTGGAAAATCTGAACAACCCAAACATGAAGGAGAAACTGGAAAGCCTGGCATTTCTGAAGATAACAGTGATGTGAAGCTTGTTACTGATCTTGCAAATTCAGCAAAAGTCATGGCTCATGCTTTCATGAACTACAAATGTCTTGTCAGTCAAGCTTCCTTGAAATTACCTTCATCAGCAACAGTTTCTAAACTAGTTGCAGCTGTTGATGGTATTGTAGATGGATTTAGGCTGTCTCAACAAGATAAAAATGAGCAGAATGAGGAGAATGTTGAGACAGCAAATAATGAGGAGAATGTTGAGACAGCAAATAATGAGGAGAATGTTGAGAAAGCACATAATGATAGTGGGGAGGTTGATGATAATTTGGAGATTGATGATAATAAGAAGGCGATTGTGGATGGTACTGGTGAGAATGTTCATGAGGATGCGGGTAAATTTTATGGGTGGTCTGAAGCTGAACTGTTGGCAGCATTGGACATAATGGGTGACTCCTTTCAGCCAATACAGCCACATTGTTCACCAGCAAAACCAGAAATGCCAAGCTTTAGGCTCTTTCCAGATGATGACCACTTTTTATCTCCACCCTCTCAACCTGAACGTGAACCTGAGCCTGAACCTGAACCTGAAGCTGAACATGAACGTGAACCTGAAGCTGAACCTCAACTTGAACATTCAACACGTTGTGATGAAGCCGAACTCGATCGTTCAACATCTTGTGTTCATGCTGAAGGACCTGGAGGACCTTCTATGTCCACACCAGTGGTAGAGGATCTTCCTGTGGTAGGGAGTACTGATAAAGAGGTCATTGACGTAGGAGATACTCCTCCGAATGTTTACAAGCGTCGATCCAAAGGTGAATGTCATTCACCTGTCAATCCAAAGGTGAAGAGGGCCATAGTTCCATCAAAGGTCTATCGATCTCCGTATTTGCAAAGAAACATGAATATTCTTAAGGGTTTTACTCAAGCGGAGAAGCCTGTATTGGATTTCATCTTTTTGGATTCATGTGAAAGGTATTGACTTATTTTATTAATTTTTCAAACCTTGTATTTTAATATTTTCAGCCTGTTTTATTAACATGTTTCACAATATAGCCTTCCAGTTTCACTTAATAAGGTTTTTAGTTTCACAGAATAAGCTTCTTGTTTCACAGCCCTTATTCTGTGAAAGTAAGCCCTTATTCCGTGAAACTACAAGCTTATGTTGTGAAACTAAGCGCTTATTCTGTGAAATTTAAGAGTTTGGGTTTCACAATGTAAACTTCTTGTTTCACAGAATAAGCTTGTGGTTTCACAGGATAAGTTTCTAGTTTCACATGTTAAACATCTAGTTTCACAGTTTCACAGTTTCACAGTATGTCCTTCCAGTTTCACAGAATAAGCTGCTAGTTTCACAAAGTAAGCTTCTAGTGTCACAGAATAAGCTTCTAGTTTCACAGTTTCACAGTTTCAGAATATGTGCTCCCTGTTTCACAGAATAAGCATGCAGTTTCACAAATTAAGCTTTTAGTTTAACAGTTTTGGTCAAACTTACTAAACATTAAAATACTCTTATTTTTTAATTTTGATCGTATATTTAATACCATTTGAGGGTGTGACCTGTGCTTTTAATGACTGTTTCCAGTGACATTCTTTTCAAAAGTCAAACTCAGAAATTGACAAGGAAGCAATTGACGAGTTTGCCTGAAAGTGATCAAGTATCTTCTGCTGTGATAGATGTTTGGTGTGAGTTTCTAAACAGTAGTGAGAGCTTGAGATCACGAGATTCTGCTTGTCGTTTATTTGTGCCACACTCCACACACAGTGTTAGTCTCTCTACCTCTTTTCTATAATCCCATTTTACATGGTGTGCACTTATAATCATTACTCACACATGATTCGATTTTTGTTCCAGTGTCTCGACAATGTTGATTTTGCTGCTACCCAATTAGTAAGTTTTTTTTATATTTGGTCTTATTATATTCAAGCTTTAGGGTGGACTTGTCTTTTTTATTCATTGCATTTTTATCTGTTGTCTTTCAGATTTTGACTCCGATCATCTCTCCCGAATGCCCACCATTCTTGTTTTGTTTTGATCTGAGACCGGAATCTTGCAAATGCCAAGTCATCCATGCTATGAAAGACACACCTGTTGATTATACTTCTTTTTTAAAACATACGGTACATCTATTTTACCTATTTTTGGACTCGTTCTTACTCCATTACCTTACTAATTGCTCTTTGTAATTACTCTTTTGTTCATACAGCAACACAGGCTCATCAACCTTCTTCAATCAAAGTTGCCAGCAGTGACAAGTATTGCTTCAATGACGATTCCAGAAGTGTTTATCCCAAAATCAAATTTGAAATCCTCACAAATTGATAATGGCCTCTATCTGCTGAACATAATGGAGAATTACAAAGGGAGCAAAAATAATTCTGTAATAACCATAAATACTGTAAGATTGCTTTTCAACATCTAATTTAATTTCTATACAATTGCCACAACTTTATTTCCTAGTTTTTCTGAAACCCATTTTGTTTGCATCAATAGGAAACTCAGCGCAAGCGTTTTGCATTGCGGGTGTGCTATCATATTGTTACATGTTCTGTTAATCTGTCCAAAGAAATAGTCACAAAAGATGCACTAGAATCGAGTTCCTCTATGACACCACCTTTTACTGAGAAGGAATTGGTGGCTTGTGTTGGGAGAAGAGCAATCGCAAACAAATTGTAATGTCACACTTTTTCTTTGATTTCTTGAATTATGTTTTTTTAAATTGTGTGAGATATATTGACTAATTGCATTTTGTTCAATAATTAAGTGAGGTTCTGGTGTCCACTCCGTGGATGGAAGTCACTAGAGATGCTTTGCAGACCCTTACATCGCGTGGCCTTATTATGGATCAGGTAAGTATTATATTCCCATTCCTGACCATGTTTCTTTTTTTACATGGTTCCTTATTTGGTGGATCTCAGACCTTATTCTGTGAATCTTAGAGGTTTTTTTGTGAAACTTGATGGTGATTTCGTGAAATTGGATGCTTCATTTTGTGCACGTTTTATCTGTAGATCATTGATATTGTTGGGATTAAGCGCACACTTGGTAAACCAAATGTGATTTACTTGCCAACGACAGTATATGTGAGCTTCAAATCCTTCAGATGTTGATATTCAAGTGTTTTTCATTCTGAAAGTTGCTCATCCAGAGACTAAAATTGCCTTTTTTGTGTCATTCAGGGTCTTAATGCAGATACTAACCCAGAGATTTGGGGTCAATATATACAGTCCTCATACACTCCAGCAGATGGTAGCCAGATTGATTTGGTCAGATCCTTCAGTTCTGCTATTCATTTTGTTATTTATTTACTGTCATTCATGTGTGTTTTTTGATTGATTATTCTTGTACATTTACTATCTCAGGTTTTTATCCCTTTGCATAGCGATACATCGAAGCATTGGTGGGCTTGTATTTGCGACATAAAGAAGCAAAAAAATTACATCCTTGACTCATCCATGGATATAAAAGTGGATAAAGGAAACAACAAGGCCATGGGCATTGTATGATTTTTTTTCCAAAATATTGTAGAGTTTTTGTTTTAGTATACCCCAAAATATATTTTTGATCTTTTATTGTCCTTTTCTTCTCAGTTGTACAATGTTGCAACTATTTTGGGAGAGTCGTACAAATCTGTGAAGAACATGCACGTGCATGATTTTGTCAATCTCAAAGTCCCTCAACAAAAAACGGGGTGTGTAGTTTGACTTGTTTTTGTTAAACTTAGTCTGTGATCATTTGTTGAATCTCAGACCTTATTATGTGAAACTTTGTTACACTCATAAGTGCTTATATGTTTTTTTGTCTAGTTATGATTGTGGAGTCTTTCTGCTAAAGTGGTTGAGTGCATTGGAAGATCAGAGTTTATGGACGAACAGTGACTATTTTGAGGTGAGTTCATTACTATATGAAAATAAAGCCGTGCATTCCACGAATATTAGCATGAATACACTTCATTAATAATATACGTCACTCTATGCAGGATTTGGTAGAGTATCGAAAGTCGATCATGTTGGAACTTCTTATGTGGAATGAGAATACTGTCAGGTCTTACTTTGTGAATCTACACATTAAAGTTTTAAATTCTTAATTCCTTGGCTGAATATATTGTAATATGTATATTGTACTTGTTTTGGTTTTATAGGTCTTCCCTTGTTAAACCGAAAAAGCAAAAAAGCAAAAAACTGAAGCTAAAGCCTGTCAATTGAAGGACTTTTTTGTGAATGAATTGTATCTGATTCTCATGCTGTTGGGGACCATGCTGTTTGGGATAATGTCCCTTCCCACGTTGGTGAAACCGACGTTGTCAATCTTGAAGTTTCCTCAACAAAAAACAAGGTGTGTAGTTTTGTAAACTTAGTCAGTCATCATTTGGTGAGTCTCAGACCTTATTCAGTGAATCTCAGCACTTAGCATTCACCAAAACTGCTTCTAGTTTCACAAGTTAAGCTTCTAGTTTCACAATTTATGAGCTTAGGTTTCACAATATAAGAAAACTTATTCTGTGAATGTCAGGTCTTCTTCTGTGAATCTAGAATCTTAACTTGTGAAACTAAACCCTTAATATGTGAATCTGGAGATTTGATGGATTTTATGTCTTTATAGAGTTATATTGCTTCTCATTGCTTGATTTTAACTCCACTTGTAGATGATGAAAACGATGAAAACGAGATGGTCGAGTCATTGCAACTGGACTTCGACATTGTTAAGGCCGCAACAAATAATTTTTCGAAATTGTGGACAAGGTGAAAAGGAATTCCAGTCAGAAGAACTTGATGAAATGTGTTTTTGTTGCTGTAAATTGACATTGTAAATTTTGAAGTTGTAATATAGCCATCTAGTTTCACAAAATAAGCATATAGCCATCTAGTTTCACAAAATATATTTCTTGCAGTTGTCTACCGCCCCGAAGGGAAAAATTGCTGGAAAGAAAACCGAGGAAACGAGCACGTAAGTGATCTCGTGATCTTCGCTTTCTCCTGTCATCTTCTATAGCCTTTATGTTGACATGTTTATAGTTTCTATTGTCTCAGTCAACATAATTTTACGCGTTGCAAGCTTCACACTTGAATCCTTTTTTTAAAATATATTTTTCATTACTGGACTCATGCCTAAGCGGGGCTCGAATGATGATACATCTTAGTTGAACCCAAATTATTTTGCAACCAGTTTGTTAAGCCACAACTACCTCAAAATTAAATGCTCCAACCTGTCACCTAACCACAACTACCTCAAAATTAAATGCTTCACAACCATAAAAAGTAGTACACGTAGTAAGCAAGTGCACTATATAAGCGAAGGGAAGTTGATATCATCAAACACCCTATTCCAATATACAACCATTTACACTACAAATACATATATAGTCTTCTTGTTTCAGAGTTTAGGTTTTTTTCTTATCATCAAACTCCTTAGCCATGACCATCCACGGTGATTGATCACTGCCGTCTCTTGTCGCTATCTTGAGATGGTAGTGATCAATCACCTTGGATGGTCATAGCTGGGGATTTTTCATGCACATAATGGTAATTTATGACAACATGTATTTATGACAGATATTTCAATAAAAACTGCTTCTAGTTTCACAAGTAAAGCTTTTAGTTTCACAATTTATGACAACAGGTTTCACAATATAAGAAAACTTATTCTTCTGTAAATGTCAGGTCTTCTTCTGTGAATCTAGAAGCCTATATTGTGAAACTAAGCATGTAATCTGTGAAACTAAGCCCCTAGTTTCACAGTATAAGCCCTAATTTCACAGTATAAGCCCCTAGTTTCACAGTCTATAAAACCTAAACTACTTCCCCGCATCACGGACCCAAATATAAAGAAAATTATACATCTTCGTCTTCCTCATCTTCTTCTTCTTCTTCTTCTTCTTCTTCTTCTTTTTCTTCTTCTTCTTCTGTTGTATCTCCCTGAAAGAAAATGAAACATTAAAATAAATACTTTTGAGACGTAACTTGCATTGCTTAAGTAATAAAAATTATACTTAAAATTAAAATCAACAATATAAGCCCCTAATTTCACAATGTAAGCCCCTAGTTTCACAGTATAATAAACATGAATAAAAAAAAAATCAAGTAAAGGAATAATACATACTTGATTCTCAGGAGGATGCTCTTCAAAATCATATGGACAATTTCTTTTATCATGGTGTGACATTCGTTTACAATTAGCACACAACCTTTTTGGTGTTTTTGCTTTTATGATTGCCTTATTTTTGCTACTGACCAGCCGCTTCCCGCTACCCTTGTTCTTAGAGAACTTAGGTGGTAAGACCTTTCCTTCTTTTGGAGCCTTGCAGTTTAGAAGGATTTCCAATTCTTGTTCTTTTGTCAAAGCCTTTGGGTTTGGCTCCAACTTCTCTCGGAATTCTTTTACAAGCTTAGCAAATTCTCTCACATCAGACTCTTTTTTTCTTTTGAGGATCCCCACAGTTGCATAAATCTCAGACCACAACCGAGACATTCCAAATTTCGGGCTACTAGTAGGATTGTAGTTGTCCAAAAGATTTCCATTCGAATCATAAATAGGGTTTCTAAGTGCATTCTTACTCCACCTACCCAAAATGTATTTCTCAGGTATTTCCTTAGTTTTACCCGAGCAAACCCAAATGATGTGATAACATAGAATACCTCTCCGTTCAAATAGTTTACAGGAACATCTCACGACCATTGTTCCTTTATTGTACTCAACTGCGTAGCTCTTTTTCTTGATCGCGTCTTCAACTATCAAAATCTCAGAGTTAGTTACAGGATCTGGTGGGGTGTATCCACCCACACTATACCCATTTATCGAGCCCTTAACCTCATTTTGAAAGTCATAGAAGACTTCATGTGTATATACTCTCGCTCCATGGGCTTCCCAGTTTGAACGATATAAGGTTTCAGGCATTGAATTATCACTCTGTGCTTCAAGAAGTTTTAGAGCATGCCTTTGTTGGTCGATGGCACTCTCAAACCTCATCCAAAACTCAACCAAGGTCCCATATTTATTCTCAAATCTTTTAAAAAAACTATTAGCACTCTCTGATCTCTGTGTGGTTCTTAAAATGTTACCCATCGGAACATTTCTGAAATACGCTGGTATCCATTTGTGTCTTTCAGCAAACTTTCCACTCAACCATATATTATCCTCTAACGAGAATTCTGTGATGACCTTAACCCAATTCTCCTCAAATTCCTCAGGTTCCATATCATTGCTCCAAACAACATTGTTCAGACGTGATAAGAAATCAGTGTCTTTGCAAATTGTGCTCCCAACCTTGTCTGTTACTTTTTTCATAATGTGCCACATGCAAAACCGATGTCTTGCTGTTTTGAACACAACTGCATGTAACAAAATAAGATTACTCAAAAAAATCATCCTCATTTATCAACAGGTTTCACAAATATAGACTTGTAGTTTCACAGAATACGATTCCAGTTTCACAAGTTAAGCTTTTAGTTTCACAAGTTATGAACTCAAAAAATCAGGATCTTTTATCAACAGGTTTCACAATATAGCCATCTAGTTTCACAAAATAAGGATCTAGTTTCACTGCCTAAGCTTCTAGTTTCACAAGTTAAGAATTCAAAAAATCAGGCTGATTTTTCAACAGGTTTCACAATATGGCCTTCCAGATTCACAGTATAAGGATCTAGTTTCACTTCATAAGCATGTAGTTTCACAGTTTTTGCATCTTCAGCTTCAAGTTTCACAAGTTAAGAAAACTAGAAAAATTGCACGATATAAAAACATACCAGGGAACGCCTTTTTTATTCCTGCATCTTGGTCAGTGATAATGTAATTAGGTTCTTTTCCACCCATTGATTTCAGAAATTGCTGAAACGCCCAGATAAATGCTTCATCGTCTTCATGATCTAAAAGAGTGCATGCAAATGTTATTGACTTTTTATGATGGTCAATGCCAGTGAAAGGAGTGAATATCATGTTATATTTGTTAGTGCCATAGGTTGGATCGAATGAAATTGCATCACCAAACACTGAGTAACATCTCTTTGCCTCAACATCTGTCCAAAAAATCCTTGTCAAAGCTTTCTCAGAATCGATTTCATACACAAATTCTAACCCTTTTGTGTCACGGAGGGTTTCCAAACGTGAGATAAACATGTCTCCATCCTTACTCTTAATGAAACACTTCAAATCCCGTTGGAAATTCTTGAATTGTGAAAGGGAAGCCCCCACATTTTCGAACCCTTCGACTTGCTCTTTGCATAGCTGGTATGTTAAGCTAGCCCCAACATTAACTCTTGAATTCTGGACAATCATTTGCTTATGAAATTCATTCATATTTGCTGCAAGTTTATCAAATTCCCTATTCTTTACAAAGGTCATTGGGTGATTGTGACCCTCATGAAATTGTTCAACGATGTACTTGTTATAATGGAACTTGTATTTGACCATTGCACGACAACCCCACCTTCTAATTTTGGTTGTTCTTGTAAATGCTTGCTTATTTGAACTTTCAGTCTCATCTCCTTCACTTCCCTTCACACCAGTTTTTGGTTTTGCACTTTTTCCAATATTTGAACCAGTTTCAGAAGCAGTTTCACTTGCAACAGTTTCAAGAGGTCTTCCCTTCCTCTTATTATGGCCTTCACGATTACAAACCATGGCTTTAGTTCGAATATTACCATCACGAAACCTCTTCGTTGTAGATTTCCTAGCTTCAAAACCACAAGCAGTAGCATACACTTGATAGAATGTCATTGCCGACTGTAGATCTAAAAATAACTTCCCAACAGTAGGTGTAATATCTTCTGCAACTCTGACAATCCATTCCTCACTACCACCCGGTGTGTGATTCACCAAAGTAATAGGCGTACCAACCGGTACTGTAGGTGTGGATTGTGCTGTTAATATTGTAGAAACCTCTCCGTTGGTGTTGAAAATGGAATCAGTACCTATATAAAGTCAAAACATATAAACTAAATCAGCCTTTTTTTTATCAGGTTTCACAATGTAAGTTTCACAGATTAAGCATCTAGTTTCACAGATTAAGCATCTAGTTTCACAGATTAAGCATTTAGTTTCACAATATAAAAAGACTAAACAAAATCAAACTTTTTAATAAGCATGGTTTCACAATATCAGCTTCTAGTTTCACAGTTTATTTTGCCTAGGATTCACAATATAAGAAAGCTAAACTAAATCAACCTTTTTTAATCAGGTTTCACAATGTAAGCTTATAGTTTCACAGTTTAAGCTTCTAGTTTCACAATATTCATAAACTTGAATTAAGTCCTATATTCACAAAATAAGCCCCTAGTTTCAGCCTTTTTATAATCACAATACAATAGTCATAAACTTCAATAGGTCCTACATTCACAAAATAATGTCCTACATTCACGAAATACAAAAAGCGATCCATATATTCAACAAAATTGAGCAGAAATTGAATCAGAAAACAATAATGTAAACGACAAAAAACGACATACCTGATTCAATAGTAATATTATCATCAACCGTGGTGATATCTAGATTCTCCATTGCTATTAGAGCTGCAAAATAATCGAAAATAATGTCATAAGTAGTATGAACTCGAGAGGTAAAGAAAATCGTGAGAAAAATTGATCAAATTCGAACAATCGCATGAAATTCGAACAATCGTTGAAAATTCGAAGAATCAAATTATCAAATTACCTGAAAATTAGTCTTAATCTTCTTCCAAAATCAATTGAATTGAATTTGTATGTTGCTTTGATGGAATTTACGAACAATCGGAGTACCAAATCGATTTTGCGTTGAATTTGAGGTTTTTTTTTTGTTGTAAAGAGTTTTCTAGGTTGGAAGAGAGAGAGTGTATTTTGGGTTGGGTTTAATTATGTTTTTAATATTTTTAGTGAGAGAAAGTTTTTTTGGCCCAAATGACAAGATTTGGTTTGACCCTAATTTTCAGCCCACATTGAATAATTCGCAAGGGAAGTCGGCCCAACAGCATTAGCAAACGTGAATTTGGCCCAAACAGGTTATGGATGCGTGAGGTTCGGTGGCCTCACATGATCCGGCCTCTATATATATATATATATATATATATATATATATATATATAGATATATATAGGAATGGATACATGTGAATATACACTATCTCTTTGAGGATTGAGTATTAAATTACAAACTCTACAATATCACAATTTCCTCAATACAATATCACGCACTATACAAAACAATATCACGAAATTTTTTTAGATATTTTTTTTCTCCTGGAAAATGGTTTTCTTAAAGATCTTTTTTTTTCGAATTTTTTTTTTTAGAAAATGGCTTTTTTTTATATTGTTTTGAAAAATCCGTGATATTGTATTGGGTAACTTGTGAGTTGTGATGTTGTAATAGAAAAAAAATTTGAGAAACAAAATTTCAAGAAAAAAAAATTGAGAAAAAAAAGTCCAGAAAAAAATGTCGAAAAAGTTTGTTTTCGTGATATTGTTTTGAGAAAATTTTCGTCGCAATATTGATTAGTTCAATGTGTAATATTTCTTATTCTATTCATTAAGACTCAATACTTAAATATATATGAGTTCTCACCGGATCCCGACTCTCTCTCTCTCTCTATATATATATATATATATATATATTATTATTATTATTATTATTATATATATATATAACATGATAATAATGATCATGTACAATGAATTTTTGATCTTAAACTAAAAGTGTCCAACACTAAATTTGGCAATAATGATCAAATACATTGCATTGTCTTGCTCTCATGCATATAAATAGAAGAGTTATTAAGTCCTAACAATATATTATATTCAACAAACCCAAACATATATTTAACCTAAGAGAGTCATTATATCAGTGTCAACATATATTGAAAATACAAATCATGGCAAAAATGTCAACAATAATGGGAGCGCTAGTTCTTTTTATTGTTTTCTCAGGTACATTATTCGCATGCACTATCTTTTTTTGTAAGCTTAGTTTAATTTTGCATGAGACAATGTGTTTACAATAGTCCTACATGGTAACTATTTATCATGTTATATATTCAAATCATGTTTAACAATAACTTCTGATGCTTTATTCATATATATATATATATATATATATATATATATATATATATATATATATATATATATATATATATATATATATATATATATATATATATATATATATATATATATATATGGTCGGGATCAGGTGAGAACCACCCTTATAATGAGAACCATGAAAACTTTCACTAAATCTTCACCAAATCTCACTTCGAAAGTTTCGATGGATCATTTACCATTAGTTTAACTTATTCAAATACACACTTTAGTATCATTAAACAGAATTTATTGATTTTATTAACAAAATATATACTTAGTGTACCAAAATACAATTAGGTATACTAAAACGGCTATAAATGCACGAAAACGACCATTACGTGCATAAAAATTTTTACATGCATGAAAATGACTACTAGGTGTATGAAATAATAGGCTCTACGTGCATTAAAACAAGTTCTAGATGCATGATAAATGATAGATACGTAAAAATCGGTAGTAGGTGCATGCAAATTAATAATACGTATCTCACCTCGATTTCTGTCACTAGTATATATTTTCTAGACCAAGAGATATGTTCTCTAGCCATAAAATTCCATGCCGAATCCAAATATGTCATTAATTTTTTTAAAAAAAGTCCGTAAGATAGAGTTCTCATGGTTCTCATTATATTGGTGGTTCTCATAGGATCCCAATTCTATATATATATATGTGTGTGTGTGTGTGTGTGTGTGTGTGTGTGTGTGTGTGTGTGTGTGTGTGTGTGTGTGTGTGTGTGTGTGTGTAGAGAGTCGGGATCCGGTGAGAACTCATATATATTTGAGTATTGAGTCTTAAAGAATAAAATAAGAAATATTACGCATTGAACTAATCAATATCGCGACGAAAATTTTCTGAAAACAATATCACGAAAAAAAACTTTTTCGAAATTTTTTTTCTCGACTTTTTTTCTTGAAATTTTTTTTCTCAATTTTTTTTTCCATTACAACATCACAAGTTACCCAATACAATATCACGGGTTTTTCAAAACAATATAAAAAAACAAAAAAAAAACCATTTTCTGAAAAAAAAAATTCGAAAAAAAATCACTAAGAAAATCATTTTCCAGGAAAAAAAAATTTCGTAAAAAATTTCGTGATATTGTTTTGTATAGTGCGTGATTTTGTTTTTTGTGATATTGTATTAAGGAAGTTGTGATATTGTAGACTTTGTAGTTTAATACTCAATCCTCAAAGAGATAGTGTACACACACACACATACACACACACACACATAAGGTACTTCAACTGAGTTCACATGTGATGTTGAGTCATTAAGTCTTAATCTAAACTATTTGATCTTACAAAATTAATGGTTGAGATGAAAACAAAAAACATTCACCAAACATGCAATTAATGCTTTGTTAAATTTTATCTCTCGTAATTTTAATTTTCCAATTACTTACTTTTCAGATTCAGAGACTTATCAGTGTAACTCTAATGTTGTACGAGTGTAACTCTATAAACTTATGAGTGTAACTCTACTGTTGTACGAGTGCAACTTTCATTGTTTAATGCGGTTTTTTATATAAAAAATTTATGAGTATAAATCAACTGTTCTATGGGTGAAACTCTACTGTTTTATGGGTGGAACTCCACTGTTTTATGGGTGAAACTCCACTGTTTTATGTCACTGTTTTATTTATGGGTGGAACTCCACTGTTTTATGGGTGAAACTTCACCGTTTTATGGGTGGAACTCCACTGTTTTATCGGTCGAATTCCACTGCTTTATGGGTGGAATTCCATTGTTTTATGCCATTTTTTTATGGGTGGAACTCCACTGTTTTATGGGTGAAACTCCACTGTTTTATGGGTGGAATTCCATTGATTTATGGGTGGAACTCCATTGTTTTATCCATTTTTAGGGGTGAAACTCCATTGTATTAGGAGCATGACTTTAGTCTTTCAAGCATAATTTTGATCTGATCCCCCAACATACACTACCACCATCCTCCAACAACCACCGCGCCATTACCACACAAAAAAGCTGAATTTTTTTAAAAAAATCACACCACCACCAACCAACCACCGCACCATTACCACAATAAAAAAATACAAGATCTTAAAATTTTAAAAAAACTCACACCATCATCGTCCATCCACCAACCACCGCGCCACCAACCCACAACCACAACAAAGTAGATTTGAAAACAAGAATCTGAAAATTTTTAAAAAATTCACACCTTCATCGTCCTCCACCAACCACAGCGTCATTACCAAAATAAAAAAAAAGGATCTGAAATTTTTAAAAAAAACTTACTAACACTATCCTCCACCAACCACCGTGTCATTACCACAATAACAACAACTAACACCATCAAAACAACACAACCACCCATAAAATCGAGTTCTGAACAGATCTAAACAAAACAAGATCTCCCTAGGTAGCCGTGGTGGTCAGGTCTTGAAAGAGAAGAGGCGGCAAAGGAGACGTGGTAGATGGCGAAAGAGAGATGGTGGTGCATTGTTGTAGTCGTTGGCGACATTGTTGTAGTGGTCGTGGTGTTGTGGGAGAGATAAGAGAAAGGCGGGTGGGAGCGAGAGAGAAAGGAGGGTGAGGGAATGAATGAACAAATGATTAGGGATTAGGGTTTGGTTCCTTTTATATCTAATCGATTTATTTTGTTTTAATCTTGACCATTCATTTATTTTGATCTAATGGTTTAGATGAGGTCTCAAGGTCTCAAAATAATAAGGTGGACTCACATGATCTGATATATATATATATATATATATATATATATATATATATATATATATATATATATATATATATATATATATATATATAGCGAGGATCCTGTGAGGTCTACTTCTTAAATGAGGATTGAGGTCTATTCTTACATGAGAATTGCATCTCAACCATTAGATTTAATTGAGGTTTGTAACTTAGGTAAAGAAAAGCCTAGGATAATATTTTTTTTTCTCGAGATTTTTTTTTATCAAATTTTTTTTCTCGAAAATCTTTTTTCGAAACTTTTTGTCTCGAAATTTTTTTTCAAAACTTTTTTTTCTCCGAATTTTTTTCGAAACTTTTTTTTTCTCCGAATTTTTTTTACGAAACTTTTTTTTTCCAACTTTTTTTTCTAACCTTTTTTTTCGAATTTTTTTTTCCGAAATTATTTTTTCTCGAGATTTTCTTTTCTCGAAATATTTTTTACGAATTTTTTTTTCAAAATTTATTTTCTCAACATTTATTTTTTCGAATTTTTTTTCACAATTTTTTTTTCTTAAGATTTTGTTTTTCATTTTTTTTTCGTAATATTGTTTTGAAGAAACCGTGATATTGTATTGAGTAACTTGTGTTATTGTAATGAAAAAAATTCGAGAAAATAAAATTTCGAGAAAAAAAATATTTCGAGATGTGTATCTACGCATTTAGTCATGTGTATCTACGCATTTAAAGGTGTGTATCTACGCATTTAGCCATGCGTATCTACGCATTTAAAGGTGTGTATCTACGCATTTAGCTATGCGTATCTACGCATTTAAAGGTGTGTATCTACACATTTAGCCGTGTGTATCTACGCATTTAGCCATGTGTATCTAGGCATTTAGAGATGTGTATCTACACATTTAGCCATGCGTATCTACGCATTTAAAGGTGTGTATCTACGCATTTAGCCATGTGTATCTACGCATTTAGCCATGTGTATCTACGCATTTAGAGATGTGTATCTACGCATTTAGAGGTGTGTATCTACGCATTCAAACATGTGTATCTACGCATTTTAACATGTGTATCTACGCACTTAAAGGTGTATCTACGCATTTAGAGATGTGTATCTACACATTTAGACATGTGTATCTACGCATTTAGACATGTGTATCTACGCATTAAGAGATGTGAATCGACGCATTTAGCTTTGTGTATCTATGTATTTAGACATGTCTATCTACGCATTTAGAGATGTGTATCTACGCATTTAGAGGTGTGTATCTACGCATTTATACATGTGTATCTACGCATTCAAACATGTGTATCTACGCACTTAAAGGTGTGTACCTACGCATTTAGAGACATTTATCTATGCATTTAGACATGCGTATCTACGCATTAAGAGATGTGTATCTATGCATTTAGCCATGTGTATCTACGTATTTAAACATGTGTATCTACGCATTTGAAGGTGTGTATCTACGTATTTAGAGATGTGTATCTACGCATTTAGCAATGTGTATCTACGCATTTAAAGGTGTGTATCTACGCATTTAAAGGTGTGTATCTACGGATTTAAAGGTGTGTATCTACGCATTTAGACATGTGTATCTACGCATTTAAAGGTGTGAATCTACGCATTTAGATATGTGTATCTACGCATTTAGACATGTGTATCTACGCATTAAGACATGTGTATCTATGCATTTAGTCCTGTGTATCCACTTATTTAAAGGTGTGTATCTATTAGACATGTGTATCTACGCATTTAGCCATGTGTATCTACGCATTTAAAGGTGTGTATCTACGTATTTAGACATGTGTATCTACGGTTTTAGAGATGTGTATCTACGCATTTAACCATATGTATCTACCCATTTAGCCATGTGTATCTACGCATTTAAAGGTGTATATCTACGCATTTAGACATGAAAGGGTATCCTATAACGGGACGGGAAAGGGTCTAGGATTGGATTAGACGGATCCGCGACGCTTTCGCGGATCCGTCTAATCTAACCCTAAACCCTTCCCTTTCTATATTCATTCAAACGGGAAAAAAAAAATCAAAAGACACCCTAAAGGGGAAGAGTGAACCCTTTTTTGGGGACCGCGTATCCTAAAACGGGACGGAAAAGGGTTTAGGGTTGGATTAGGCGGATCCACTATAATCCAACCCTAAACCCTTCCCTTTCTATATTCGTTCAAATAGTATAAAAAATCAAAAGACACCCTAGAGGAAAAGAGTGAACCCCTTTTTGGGGATCGGATATCCTAAAACGGGACGAGAAATAATTTAGGGTTGGATTAGGCGGACCGCTACCGCAGATCCTCCTAATCCAAACTTAATCTCTTTCCCTTTCTATTTTTTTTGCAGCAAAGCAAGGGATCTATATATTGATAAAATAGGAGTGAAAATACAAGACCCATACCATACTACAAAGGAAACCAGGGAGGTCCCCTACCTAAAAAACCCCTTTTAAGGGAAAAAAGACCAGAAAAACATCACAAAAAAGCGATGTTAAAAAACTGGCCGATGTAAAGATTTGGCAAACTAGGAGTTAGCTGCCCAAATACAATACACCTTACATTAAAATATCACTTGCTAAACTATCAAAAGCCTCTGGTTGAGAGCTACTACGAATAAAAACCAAGTATTTGATTTTCCAAATAAGAGCTGATGTCGGTAACTCCAAGTTCTAAAAGATGCGTTTGTTCCGTTCTTGCCAGATCAAATAAATGGCACAGAGCAAGGCACATCTTCGTTGCTTCTTCAGCCAGCCAGACCCCCTATTATGATGAATGAACCAGTTGAGAATCATCCTCAGCTTTGGTGGAGAAGAAATCCCAAGCCATCTTGCAATGTCCTGCCATATAGAAAGAGAAAACTTACATTAAAAAAAAAAGACACCCTAGAGGGGAAGAGTGAACCCTTTTTTTCTCGATTTTTTTTTATTACAATAGCTCAAGTTATTCAATACAATATCACGGGTTCTGCAAAATAATATTACGAAAAAAATGAAAAAAAAAATCGAAAAATGATGAAAAAAAAAATTTGAGAAAAAATAACTTTCGAGAACAAAAAATTCCGAAAAAAAACATTTCAAGAAGAGGCCATTAACATGGTAATCAAAGAAGAAGCCGAAAAAATAAATAAGAAATAGATGCGAAACGGGTATACTTTTTAAGTTAGTTTATTCGAAACAAAGACGTTCTTTATGCTATATATATATTGTACAAGAAAATAACCAAGAAAGTGCTTGTGTCGCAATGGTTAGAGCGCTGGTATAGAAAACCGCAGGTTCTGGGTTCGATCCCCACTCAGCGCAATTTTGCTTTTTTACGGTTTTTGCCTGATACAAGAGCTTTGTATGTGACCACGTGATATCATTTGGACCATTAGATTTAGTTAATCCAATGGTTCTTATTTGGTTCTCAATCCTCATTTAAGATCATAAACCTCACGAGATGCAATCTCTCTCTCTCTCTCTCTCTCTCTATATATATATATATATATATATATATATATATATATATATATATATGTATATATTGAGTGCTTTTTTAGTTTTTTTTTTAGGTTTTTATTTTGAGAAAAGGTAAGAATTATTACTTTTAGAACCACCAAATTTAGTGTAAACTTAATTCAAAGAATAATTAACTGTTAACAATTTTAGTTTGATATTATATCTAATCTAATTCATTGGAGATGTTATGATGATAATTACTGTTTTAGATTTAACAGATTCTTTACGTCTTATAAACTCACAAAAATCAATAAAAATATAAATAACATATTTGTAAGAGAGAGTACTAGTCATCACAAAGTTGTATACTCCCTCCTATTCAACATAACCTTCCCTATTTGGGGAAGGCACAAAGAATAAGGAGGAGATTATTATATGGGAAAGTATTGGTGTGGGGTTGGGTAATTGGAGATAGAGAGTGTATTGTGGGGTAATTGTTGTGAGTAAAGTGATTAAAATAAGTATAAAGTATGAGTATAGTGGGTATTGTGGTGGGGTAAGGTGATTAAAATATGTATTAAAACTTTACTAAATAAGGAAATAGGGAAGGTATTGTGAATAGACGAAAAAGGAAATAGGGAAGGTTATGTTGAATAGGAGGGAGTATATTACTACTTTTTGGTCTTTTGAATAAACAATTCTTTTGTATGATAAAATAATAGTTTACTGTTATAATTATTTGGCAGCAATGTTGATGGGAGTCCCAGCTGAAAAGAACCATGCTCATGAAAGAATTTTAGACGATATCGGTTGCGATCTTTATGAATGTCGTAGGATGTGTATTACAACTAAAAAAGGTTTTGGAGTTTGCATTGAAAGACCTCCAGGCTCTGGAAAATATATTTGCTATTGTAATTAATAAGTTCTGTAGATATATGATATCCATGTAATACATGTCTTATGCCATGTACTACATGTGAAGACATATTATCTCTATTTAATAATCTATATTTAACAATTTATAAATTGAGAAAAGAACATATCATTTTTTTGCTTGTTTTGATCTACAAATTATTACGCCGCTTATTTACCACGTTTCTTGTAGTTATATACTCCTTTGTTATTGTTACGTCACAATTTTCTTTTACTAAGTTTGTCGCTCGATTGTTTTTATACGCTTATAGTAGTTGTGAAATTTATAACTAAAATATGTTTACAAGATAATTTAATAATTAGAATACAATATTAATTGTTTACCTTCATTAACAAAAATATCCTAAATTGCACTAAATTTAGTAATAATAATAAATTAATGACATAAAAAGTGTTTTAGCCCGGTTTTAAGGATAAGGATTGAATCCTATATACAAAATGAGTGTTTTACAATCAATATCAAGAAAACAAGCACTACATTTAGATATTTCTCCTAGACGTGAAAAAGAAGTCAGAGATCTAAATGAAGTTTTCTAATAGTTGCATACTCATGACGCCAGTTGCAGCACTATTCAAGTGAAAGTCTTATGTAAATAAGAGCTTGTCATTAATTAGTAACAGACAATAACCACGCCAACTACAACAATCAATCCATCTTAGATCCTAATATCTCATTTTATTTATTTCATCTTATATAGACAACTAGTGTTAGCCCGTGCAAAAATGCACGGATTGTTTATTAAAATTCTAATATATAAAATTTGTTTAGAATAATGCGAATATATATCGACATTATTATTTTCATTGTTCCAAATTAAACCCAATGAGAATGTAATTTGTTGTTTTTATTTTAAAACTTTCAATTAGTTCAATTCGATTAACTTTGGCCGAGTTAAAAATATATGAGTAACATTGTGCATCCTACGTACTAAGTACTAACAACCATAGTAAAAAAAAAACTGGGCTCAAGTTTAAATTGAGTCCGCATTAAAAATAAGTTTTTGTCACCCCATATGAAATGAATTTATATTTTATCACTTATGAACCAAAAAAACACATACTAAACTTAATCCTTTAATGTCACGCTACATTATTATTTTGCACAAAATCTTCTATATTATTTACAAAATCTTCTATATTATTTATACAATCTTCTTTATACCCTCTTTATATCTTCAATTTAGAGATCACTTTCAAATTAATCTAACTATATCTTATTATTGTTCTTAATTCATTACCCATCAACTTTTTGCCTCAAACATATTACTTTGCATCATATTGACATATTTGGGTTAAATCATTATTAAAGATTCATGTACGTATACAAACTAATTTCTTTGCAACTTTCAAATTAATTATAACCTTTAAATTGTTTGTAAATTAATTTTTGAAATAAAAATTATATTGTATATAATATGAGTTTAATCTATTTTCATTTGTTCAAACTTTCAGCAATAAGCTTTTAAAACTCCGTAATTATTATTTTTGAAATGTTTTTAAGGTTGTTAAATGTGGAAACTTTTTTTATCTTATAATTTTTTAATATGTTGATTTTCGTAAAGAAATATATTCGTTATTTTATAACCAAATTAAGATCTTATTATTCAAACGATATGATAATTTAATTATAAATAGCAGATTTTTTATACCAGAATATTTGTTAGATATAATTTGTATAATTCCAGTATGATAGCTATTTTTTTTAAAGAATCCGCTCGAAAATTATTTTATCCGTGTTTTTCCGACAGAGTATTCCGTATTAGTTTATTAACATTAACCGTGAATTTATATAAATTTAACTGTAAAATTTTACGTACAGACATAAACGAATAACTTTTCCAACATTAACCGTGAATTTACATAAATTTAAACGTAAAATTTTACGTACAAACATAAACGAATAACTTTTGCAGAAATAAAATCCAAATTTTCTGATGTGGGACCCATTTATCTTTTTTTTTTAAAAAAAAATGGGGTTTGATGAGGTGGATAAATGAGAGTTGTTTAAATGTTTTTGTTATAATATAGATAAGATTGTCTAAGGTAATTGTAGGCACCTTGCCTAGTTCTGTTCTTCTTTAATAAATCATGCTTGAACATTTATTTCCATGCATAATTATTCGAACTACGACTTTAGTTTAATTTTACCTCAATAATTAAGTCGTTAGTCCTCCAAAATGATATGAGTAGCGAAAGCTTTGTGAACTTTTATCGACTTCTTTGATGCCACGTCTTTGGCGTGACAAGCGAACAAAAAAGAATTAACACAAAAGGGGTAATGACTTGTATTCGACCTATAATCCGAACAATGGTGACTTATAGTGAAGAACTAATAGTTATAACCCGCGTTAAAGCTAAAAACAAATGATTAACACGGAAGGAGTCAAATTGTCATTTTCCATTTCTTGAGTCGAGGAGTTTATTGGATAGAAAAGCACAAAAAACATTTTTTTTTGACTGGTTAGTCTTGATTGACAACCATATTTTGTATTTGCGCGTATAGGTGGTGGGTGACTCTGTTAAGCAGGTTGAAGTTGGTCATTTATTGTATATTAGGAAGACAATAAAAGAGAGGTTAAGTTCAATTTCAATTAGAAAGCATACAATATAACCAGGTTGAAAACATTACTGTAGAATAAGCTCTTTATATTATGACTGTATGACCCGAAAAACTTTCAATAGTATGGATAATTATAGCAATTCAGAATTGTACTATTAAATTTGTTATTGTACTACTCACTTTTTCGATAAGATTGTCGATTTCTTCTACCTTTGATCCATCATGGGTTTTTGTTGTCGTTATACATTTGTTTGATTTCTTTTATCTTTGTGGTGCATGAACTCATTACCCATTCATATAAAGGGTAGAAATTCGTATTATTTTAAAAAAAACAATTTGTATTTATTTTCCATACAATGTACGAATTTCTTCTTTCAAAACATGTCAAATACCAGATTTTTGCAAAGTATTTAATATCCAACCATATTTTTTTAACTATCGTATAATAGTTTTCTTAACTATTATATATTAATCACGACATGTTTTTAGACATGGCCGATTTTATGAAACTATTTTTGGGATCATGTGCAAGAAGGGTCCGGAAAATTAAGGTGGAAGAAAACAATTTGATGAATGCAATATAACTATTAATGTAGTGGAATAAAACTTTCGATATTTGTAATGTTTTTTAGCATATGTGAGATATTATAAATTGCTTTAACACTATACTACGCAAAACAAAGGTCAACATGACAGAATTGTCTAGGGGTGAGCAAAAACATACGATACGTACGGTTTTATAATGCAGATACGATACGTTATACGGTTTGAATATACAGATTTCCGTATATACGATACGGAAATCCGTACACATGATATGGTTTTGTGAAAACCGTACCGTATCCGGGTCGGGCAAAAACGAAACCGTATATACGGTTTTCGACACGGTTTGAAATATTTGTATAAAAAAATCTAAAAAATGCAAAGTTCAGCCTTCAACTTCCATTTTTAATGTTCTTTTATGACTTATTTTACTAACTTATCTCAATAAATAAAAAATTGGTTCGACATCAGATGTAGACCTGTTAGAAGTAATTATTAGCACTTGGATAACTACAATATTTAATGGGTGTTGCTCATTCATATACATGATTTACTCATTCATACACATATTTCCCATTTTACCCCTTACATTCAACACTCATTTTTCAGTTTTCTTCTCATCTTAACCATCTCTTCAATTTCTCCCACGTCTCAACCACCACCCCTGCCACCGCCATCCAACCACTATCCCTCCCGGCGTCTAGACCTGTCGCGCATATCGTCGCAATAGTAATTTCTTCAATCCTCGCATATCCGCGAATATCTCTTCAATCCTCGCAATTTCTAGGTATTTTCCTATTCCATTAATCGATACAGTATGTTCCTTTTCGCTGTAAAAATTTACACAGTATGTTCACCGGTATCTGATACTGAACCCATGACGGGATTGAGAGGTCGTATTGCGTCCCTTTTGGATTCAAAAAATCGGGTTTTGTAAAGATCAATTATCAACGAGAACGATAGGAGAGACTGTAAATATGTAATTCTACTGGATTTTTGTGATCTATTATACACTCGAATTAATCAAGTTTTAAGGAAAAAAATAACCGCTATACCCGAATTGTAAAACAATAAAGATGGAGATAAACTGACCTGAAAATTACAACAATTCAATACCTGTAACATAAAAAAACAACAAAAAGACATCCCTGAAGTTGTAAGAGGCTTTTGAGTCTGTAAATCGATTTATACGCCCAAAAGATTTAAGTCCTCGAAGGTGCAGACGAATTTTCAGAGATGGAAGATCCGATTTTAAGCATGATAGGATAAATGGATCAAACTCGTGGCCGCTTCTGGATCTCACTATCAATTTTTTAATTTCATATAATATAATTGATAAAGATAGAGATTAGTTTTTTTTTTTTTTTTGTGGGGGAGAGAATTAGAGAGGAGAACTTTTCTTAGGCAGAGGGCATAGAATGGAAAAGTAATGAAAAAAAGTGTATGAATGAGTAAAACTCGTATATGAATGAGCAATTACGTATTTAATTAGGCATTTCTCACCAAAGCGTATCCGTATATACGGATCGTATATACGGTTTTTCCGTGTACCCGAATACCGTATATACGGTTAAACCGTATCAGATCTGTATAGTGATTTTTGTGATTTTTAAAACCGTATACCCGATATGGTTTTCAAAAACGTACCGGGTACACGGTTTTGCTCACCCCTAGAAATGTCCATCGAAAACGTCATTTCGTTTTGTTGCAAAAGTAACGTTGGCTCTAACATCCGTCGCAGGAGGTAAATTGGGACAAAATATTTCCTCCCAGAACAAAGATGACTCTGTCTCAACTCTCGATTGTCATATAAGAGTCAACATTAGGTGTTGTCGACTTTATGTTACTATTGAAACATGATCGACTTTATATCACTACTCCGTATTTTTTAGGTTACCCGTAATAAGGGTTTGGAAATTTTATATTGGAGAAATATAAACTAATAAATGTAAGAGTAAATTAATAATTACTCCCTTATATGTTTCAGTTTTCTAAAATTACTCTCTTATATGTTTTTTTTTAACAATTACTCCCTTAAGTTGATCTCAGGTCAAATATTGCTACATATCACGTTTTATGGTGAAAAATTTATAGAATGGACGAAATTGTCCTTTAGTGTATTTATCCCTACCCAACAAGCAAACACCTTTCATTTTTACCCCAATCAATGAAAATCCCAAATCTTAACCCTAATTCCTAATTCAAAACCCAAATTTTTAATTGAAAACCCCAAATTTCCCAAATTATTCTCAAATCAACTTAACTCTAACTTGGAAATTTAGGGGATTACTAGAAACAGGCAACAACAATGAATTTAAAGAGGAAGAAGGTAAGTTAATTGTTAAACGTTTTTCTGAAACTGGAAATTCATTGTAATGGATGAATTATGTGATGTTGTAGTGAGATTTTTTAACTTACCGGCCTAATTTTTAGCCTTTTATGTTATTGAAATTAAATTATTTATTTCATTAACATTGTTTGAAACTCTAATTGAATACAATTTCATACTTTTTTTTTCAGATCAGTTCGAAATCCTAATTTCGAAAGATACCCAAATTAATTCGCAACCCTAATTTCAATTCCATTCAATTCAATTTCAATTCAATACAATATCAGTTTTGATGAAGATAAAGAACCCTAATTTCAATTCAATTTCAATTTCAATTTAATTCAATACAACAATAATATGATTCACATACCCAAATCAAATATGTAGTTACCTTGAAAAAAATGGAAACTTGAAAACTTGAACAATTAGATTGAGAAATTATTTTAATGAAGATAGAGTAGATTGTGTAAAATAGGGAAGAATTAGTTTTGATGAAGATATTGGTAAAAATAGTTTTGAGGAGCAAAAGTTATAACGAAATACGCAAATATTAAGGGGCATTTTAGTCATAAATTTAGGGAAATAGCGATAAAATTCAAAAACTAACGGAAATATTCATCGGAGCTGAAAAATGGTAGCAATATTTGACCTGAGATCAACTTAAGGGAGTAATTTTTAAAAAAAAACATATAAGGGAGTAATTTTAGAAAACTGAAACATATAAGAGAGTAATTATTAATTTACTCTAAATGTAATATATTAACAGATGTAGTTTATAAAGACATTTTTCAATATTTGTAATGTTGTTGGCTATTGGCAATACATTATAAATATTTTAAACACAAATTATATGTGGCCCGTCACAATTTTGTATTAATTACAAACAATTTAATTACTTCTTAACATAATTTATTAAAAGAGGATTTTTGAAAATAATAAATTGTTGTTATATTTAGCAATCTCTACGAAATATTGAGCAATTTGTGATAGTTTTCATATTATTTCTACTATTTGTTATACGTAAACAATAATTATACCCGTGCATTTTGCACGGGTTACACACTAGTTTTCATTAAATCCGTTGTAATTTTTTAATTTTTTGTTAGGTTGAATAAAAAAGTATAGTTTACACTTTTGTAGCGGGCCTAGCTGGCTGTTTATGGACAATTTTATTTGGTTCAAACCTATCCATTAATTTTAGCGGGTCTAATTTTCTTGTCCACACCTATTTATTTATTTTAAATTTTTTTATGACCAAACCCGCTAGCAAAGCGGGCGAACGGATTGGCTGCTCTTCAAAATAGAAACATAACCTTTCGATAAAAACGGAGGAGTGTAAAATTATAATTTTCAAAAAAATCTTTTTGAAAGCTTCTAAACCCATAACTTAGTGCCAACATTTCCCCGCCATCACTCGTCTTCTCCCATCTCCCCCCTCCATTCTTCTCAACCAAGCTTCTTTCTCTATCCAACATCTCCTTCATCCTTTTCGATTTCGCTTCTTCATCAAATCCATGGATTCTCATCTCCCTTCATTCGATCAAGACGACGAGGTTCCTTTCCCTTCCCTTTCCTCTTTCTATACCATTTTTCATTCTTTCACTCTTTTTTTAGTAATTTCTCTCATCAACTTGTAGGACTTTGATTGGGACGCCGCGGTCCGAGAAATCGACGTCGCTTGTCAATCCACCTCAACCTCTGCTGCAGCTGCAAGTAACACCGCTAACATCTTTCTAACGCCGCCACCGCCACCGCAACCGCCGCAGTTGAATCACATTGCCAACAATTGGAATCATATATTGAAAAAACCGCAGAATAATTCATGTCAATTGACGCTAGATAAGTTTATTATCAACGGGGTTTCGGCTTCGAGTTTGAAACCATGTGTCGAAATCGATGAACAAGGAGATCAAATAAGGGTTCCCGAAAGCGCCTGTTATGTTGAAATTGATCCTGTGGCTGCTAAAACCTGGATTTACCCTGGTTGTTTATTTTGTTTTTTCTTCTTTCTTGATTTATTTTTTAGGGTTTCATCTCCTGTTATTCCCAATTGTTAATTTCTTAGAACCGTGGGTTATGTTACTCAAGACACTTGACTTTGGTCGCATGTACGACACGACATGATGCTTTCACACTTCATTGCAGACCAAAAAATTGAAAACTTGGCGGAAAATAACTGTATCCGACACTCTCACATTCCCACACTATGTCGTGTCAGGCAGTCTGAGTAACATAGTTTGATGGTACTTCAACCCTTTGCAAGGAGACAAGGAGATTTCTCTTGTTTGGATAGCAAATATGATTAGAGGGAAATGGATAGATACAAGCATTTCGCTCCTTGAAGAGAAATCAAAATGTTCTCTCTTATTTCCTTCCCCCTCCTCTCCTCTCCCTTACCGTCCATTTCCCTTTCCTATATCCCCCTCCTCTCCCTTACCGTCCATTTCCTTTTCCTATACCCCCCTCCCCTCACTTACCTCTTCAAATGTGATTTAAACACGCTGCAATTTACAAATATGTCATTTTTCAGTTTGTCATTCAGTTGGTCTCACCTCAGATCGTTGTATGAGTTATAATAGTCTCATTTCAGATCGTTGTGGGAGTCATGAATCTGGAACTGATGCATCTCCCTGGGTGGGTAATGGATGTTTTGGGTCCATTTCTCAATTGAGAGCCACACAATTGTCTTAAGTGAGGATATAACATTGTCATTTGCTTGTGTGCTAAGAGCTCATCGATTTCTGTGTTTTCCGTGGTTTGATAATGTTCATCATCGTTGGCAACACGCAACAACTAGTCTGTTTTTAGATTGATTGTTGTTACTCAATCAATGATAAGTTACTTCATGATTGCATTTTAGGATAAATTGATAAATTGTTGTCCTGACATATTTTTGCCGGGTTTTCTGATTTGACAGATAATGTTTCTCGTCGTGAGTACCAATTTTCTATATCTCAGACAGCTTTGTTTTCTAATACATTGGTGGTACTGCCTACTGGGCTCGGGAAAACACTGATTGCTGCCGTGGTTATGTATAACTACTTTAGATGGTTTCCCGAAGGTAATATTTCTCTTAGTCCAACGTCTTATCTGGCTTTGGCTGTTAGACAATAATGTTCAGCCTTGTATCAGGTGGTTTCACATATGAGACCAACCCGTGTCGTTGTGTATTATTTATTTAACTATAGGACTAATGTGTTGGTCTACTTCTAAAACCGTTTCTGTAAGTTTTTGTTTACTTTAGCTGACAAGGACTTGAAAGAGTCAATAGCTTGTGAGCAACTTCTGAAGCTGTCCAATAACCGCCTTTTGATTTTAATATGACATGCTTTCAATGCTTAGAGGCAACTCTTGATGCAATTTTCAATATGGATCATAAGGAAACTACCTACCTATGTTTTCCTGGTTGGGATCATATTTTGTTGCTGCAGCTACTGCGTTTTTATATGCTTTCACTACCTTGGATTCTTGAATTGCAGGCAAGATAGTTTTTGCTGCTCCTTCAAGACCTTTGGTCATGCAACAAATAGAAGCCTGTCATAATATTGTGGGCATTCCGCAAGTAAGTTGCAATGTAATAGTGTTGGTGTCTTCTTGTACTGAGTTTGTTTTCTCAATTTACACTGTTTGAGCTCGTACGCAGATATGTTTTGAGAAGAATTTAAAATAAGTGATTGCAGGAATGGACAATTGATATGACAGGTCAAACAAGTCCTCCCAAAAGAGCATCTTTATGGCGTTCCAAACGCGTTTTCTTCGTCACACCTCAAGTTCTTGAAAAGGATATTCAGTCAGGTAGTTGACGATGTTTTCATTAGTCTTTAGATGATTACTGCATGTTTCACATAAACCGCATTCATGGAAATATGGCTGGTAAATACATCAGAAATAATTACTTTATATAACTCAAATCTGTGGTACATATATGGTGCTGAAATATTCTGTGGTGACACTTAAACTCTAACTTAAATGTGAAAATCTGTTGCCCTCTTCCAGTGTTCTAGGTAGATATCTGTATATATGCTTGGAATTCCATTTAAAGTACTTCATATCTTCGTCCTAGATGATTGCCTAGACCTTAATGTAATTAAATACTTCTGGAATAGTGGAATGGTGATCAATCAGCTAGTTTTCGGATTCTATCTACTGAAGGAATAGTTTGACCCATTCATCACTTTCTCTCTTGTATCAGGAGCGTGTTTGGTGAAATATTTGGTATGTCTGGTTATTGATGAGGCTCATCGAGCTATGGGGAACTATGCCTATTGTGTTGCAGTTCGTGAGGTTGTTCTCTCTCTGTTTTTTTCCTTTTTTCTGTATGCGCTTTCTTTCAGAAGCTTACGCTGGTTGTCCTTATAGTTGACGGCTGTTCCTGTTCATCTCAGAATATTGGCTTTGACTGCCACACCCGGGTGTAAGTTTTGGCATCATTTAACTTTTACCTTCATAATAATGTATGTTAACAAAAAGGTTGACTGAACTACTTTCTCCTTCAGCAAAGCAGCAAACAATTCAGCAGGTCATAGATAACTTACAAATATCAACGCTTGAATATCGCAGTGAAAGTGATGTAGACGTGTGCCCTTATGTACAGAATAGAAAGGTCGAACTTCTCGAGGTACACATCTATTTATTTACTTTCAATTCTTTGTGGGCATGTTTGCATTTCCATTCTTGGTCAGCTTCATTATTTGTAGGTTCCAATGGGAAAAGATGCTACCGAAGTAAATAATTTGCTCTTGGAGGCTATACGGCCAATTGCAACTCGGCTTGGTACAATGGGCGTGCTTCCGAATAGAGACTATCAAACTGTATGTTGTTTTCTCTCTTTTGTTATTTACCCTTTCAAGCCCTCTCTTACATGTTTTTGATTTTTTCTAATAATAAGTCAGTTGCTGCTCGCAGTGGTAACCTTCTTTTCAGCTTCTCAGCAACTTCTCACTGTGTACGCTTTTGTGTTGTATTTGAACTTTTCTTTTATCCAATGAGATAATGTTTTCTTTATCTAAACTCATAGGAAAATCAGCAGAATAGTAGAATATTACGGTTCAGACTAGGAAATACACAAGCAAATAACAGAGTGCTTTTACAAATAATTTCTCGATGCCTGCGTGCATTAGGTAGGAAACTAGCAAAGGAACAAAGGAAGACAAAGAAGGGGCTAGGATATAGAGACTGAATATTGTGGGATAAATCCGAACATATTTGAGTCTATAACTAATCATTATTACTTGATACTTAATATACTGAATTTGGATCAGTCTGCTCGAGTTGGGCACTGTGGCTCAATTTGGAGCTCGTGCTTGGGCTTGAATCAGATTACATGGAGCCTAAAAAATTGAAGCTCCAGCTCTAATTTAGTATGTATTGAAGCTCCAGAAACCTTTTTTGGGTTTTTCTGTAAACTAGGCCAAACAGGGTCTTACTTTAGTTTGTCAGTATATTTTTTTCATTTCTCACTTTATAATGTAACTAAAAATTATATTTTAAAACAATTGCGATTATAAAATACTAAAACATAATATAGCATAATTAGAAAATTTAAAAATACTCCATCCGATTCTTAGGAATTGCCTAATTTACTTTTGCAGAAATAATAAGGAATGTAAATGGGTGACGGGTCTCACTATCACAACATTTAAGTTAGACACACAAACATACTTAAACTAGGAATGAAATAATGTCAAGAATAGGTTGGAAGTAGAGATGAAACAACGAATCAGAAGGCGTAACAAAACAATAAAAAATTAAGAGCCCCATCCGAGCTTCTGGTACAAGCCTTGATGAGCTCGAAATCGGCTCAGATTTTGTCAACCTTGGCTCAGACCGGTTTGACCGAGCTCGAGTCAAGCTTTGATGGAACCGTTTCCGAGGGCTCGGTGAGCTTACTCAGATAATTTACAGTTTTAGACCTAGAACAATGGTATGCACTTTGTTTACAATTGAAGAATGCAGTTAGCTCCCATAACCAGTTTCTGACTTTACCACGTAATCGCGTGTAAGATTCATGAAGTTAGTGGTCATGAACAATTGAGGCTTATATTGATCATTATTATCAGTCTTTTATAAGTCAAGGCTAACAATGATAATTGTTGCTGTACTTTTAGGCTTAGCTTATATATTTAGTCTTATTTAGCATGTGCATTTTTTATTCTTACGGGAAGCAGAGGCCACACATTCTGGTGGTGATGTATCACTTTTTCTTTGGCAGTTGAGCCCTTGTGACTTGCTAAACTCCAGAGATAAATTCCGTCAAGCACCACCTCCAGAACTTTCCTCTGTGAAGTACAGCGAAATAGAAGGTTACTTTGGTGTTCTTATTACACTTTACCACATACGTAAGCTACTCTCAAGCCATGGAATCAGACCCGCTCACGAGATGCTTGAAGAAAAGCTGAAACAAGGGTATGATTATGTTCCTGTCTAACTAACCTTTGAAGTTCACCATTCAGCTGGTTATATACATTATCTAACCAGTACACTTAAAGTGGAGAAAGTGGCTGGTTTTATATTTATAAGCCAATTTAGAGATAAAGTTTAAAAGTTTGTGAATATGCTTTTGCATAAAAGAAAATGGAGGGCAGGGGAAAGGGGAAAAAGGAAGGTAGAACTCTTGTTTATGTACCAAGTCCTTACAATGTGGGAAAGATTTTGAAGGAAGTTTTTGCATTCCGGTCTCTC
Organism: Silene conica; assembly: GCA_029255685.2. Lineage (NCBI taxonomy): Eukaryota > Viridiplantae > Streptophyta > Magnoliopsida > Caryophyllales > Caryophyllaceae > Silene > Silene conica. Next base: position 70,804,774 of record CM055312.2, on the reverse strand, counting down.
AGGTTCCATCCTCCAAGGATATTTTGTCATCCGAAGCCTTAAACGGGATCTAACAATAAAGTCGGGGAATAGAATTTTTAAGACAGCCTGGAGCGTGGATTGTGGTCTTGAAATTAATAACTTGGTGGAAATCTGTCTTTAGTGCATGTGCAAATCTACTTCAGACAATCGAATAATTTTTATAGATTGAAATGAAATTTTCCTCATTGAGACATTTCTAATGTTATGATCAGTGATTAGTTATCCACCACATGTACTGTGCCTGTCCCCTTTAAAAATACTTTTATTGTAATTGAAGTGTTGAGCTTAAATCTCTGAAGGCTCTGTCTTTTGATCTCATATGTTGTAGGTATTTTGCGCGATTCATGAGTAGAAATGAATCCATCGAGAAAGCAAACGTCATGATGCAGAGGAGTATGTCCCATGGTGCCCCTAGCCCAAAGCTCTCAAAAATGATAGACGTATTAGTCGATCATTTCAGTATGTATCTTTATATCTTGCACTCTATTAATGTTGGTGTTGGATTAATAGTATATACCATCGGAGTTTGCTCAAGGTCAGCATGCAAGACACTTCGTTTGTTTGTCTATCTCTGTGGACGAGCAACTGTGTCGGTAGAAAAAAGTCTAGAGTGCTTGAACTGAGTAGGATGGCTTATAGAGAAAGCCTTATCCACACTCTCCTCGGTATAGGTCCTGGAGTCTACTTGGAGCTACTTTCTTTGTGATATGATGCCCTATTAGGCTGAGAGAATTTGTGATATAGACTCTTCTTCTACTGGCATTTAGAGATCAACAAACAATGTTTAGTATGATTGTCCACGTAGTTTACTAGAGAGATCGTGTAGCTTGTATGATAAAATGAGAAGATATTACACAAGTGAGGAACTAAGAATAGTGTTTAGGCTTTTTATTGCAGAAGATTTTAACAAAGAGAAGAAATTTTCTTTACATCTAATTTCCGTTGAGGTTCGTGATAATCTACAGTTGGAAAGAGGGGCGAATATGATGAGTCAATGGATGAGCTAAATCCTATGATTTGGGTTAATATGTTTTCAATGGTTTGTTGTTCTTAGTTGTATCTTTTTTGTTTGTTAACTATAACGAAGAAATTTTAGCAATAAGTCCAGTTGAACTTGGCTTGCTACAAACTTCTAAGACTGCCATACCGCGCCATAGAGAATTTACTGCTTAAGCAGTCTTCAAAAACATATTCTTTCTCTCGAATGTTTTTTCATATGATTGTAAGCATTCCATATGATTGTATGCATTTGATTTATTTGCGAAAATGACCACATTTATTTAGGATTCTGACAACGTAATCTTGTGCTTTGCAGGAAATAATGACCCTCAGAAATCAAGGGTCATCATTTTCTCAAATTTTAGGGGAAGTGTTAGGTGAATATGTCTCTTCTCAGTGATGTTTTCTAACGTTTTTTTTATGTTGGTTCTCGGATTGTGGTTGCTTAGCTTGAAAATATCCTTGCGTTTCAATCATTATCCAGGGACATACTGGACTCACTGGCACATATCGGGAATTTAGTTAAAGCAACTCAGTTTATTGGTCAGAGCTCAGGTATATGATCTTAATTCTACATTTTCAATCTTCCTAGATGGTTAGTCACGTTATTAGAGTAGGTTGGTTGAAACTCATAACCCATTACTCTAAGAGTAGTTCTATGTGGTTGATTATTTTTCTCTTTTTTAATGTTTTTCCCAGTTCGAGGGGGCAACTAGTTTATGTGAGGTTCGTAAATGTGCAGAACGAATAAATGTAGTTATTACATTTGATGCTATGGAGGTTCATCTTTTGTATTTATTCTTGCTTTCTTGTTTGTTTTTCCTATAGATAGCATTTCTCAAATTGAATTGCATATGAAATATTGTCTCTTGCAGGTAAAACACTCAAAGGGCAGACACAAAAAATTCAACAAGCTGTTCTAGAGGTGACAGTTATTTCATATTTTTTATTCAGATTGTTTTCATTGTTTCATCTTTTGATGATTTCTTTTGGTTAGAAATTTCGAACTGGTGGATACAATGCTATTGTTGCCACATCAATTGGTGAAGAAGGACTTGATATTATGGAAGTTGATCTTGTGATATGTTTTGATGCCAATGTCTCACCTCTAAGAATGGTTCAGCGGATGGGAAGAACTGGAAGAAAACATGATGGTCGAGTTGATATCCTTGCTTCGTAGATCTTACCACTTGCTTTTTTTTGTCTCTAACGGTCGTGCCTTGTATCTTTTAGTTTGTTGTTTCCCCTTGACTAGCATCACTTGTTTTGGCATGTGAGGGTACAGAGATGAAGGGATATAAGCGGAAGCTAGCAACATGTAAGACTGTGGGAAAGCACATGCAAAATGGGGGAATAAATAGCTTCAATTTTCATTGCAGTCCGAGGATGGTAAGTCTTAACCACATTTATTATATTTCTTCTCCTGTTGCCTATGTCTTTTTTTTGAAGCCGATAATTTTATTCATTCATATGTTTTGGTGAGAATGTTGTAGGTTCCGCATCTTTATAAACCAGAGGTGCAATTTGTGGAATTGTCCTTTGAAAAGTTTGTACGTCCAACAAAAAAAGTGAAAACTGATTCTCCACAAGCATCAAGATATAGGGAGAAGCTAAATGATGCTGACGCTGCATTGCTAAAAAGATACTTTCATTCTTCCAGGGAACCTTGTAAGCTTTCTCTTATAGCATTCCCTCACTTCCAGGCGTTTCCCTCTGGAGTACATAGTGTAAAGCATTCAGTTAGAGCTGGGTGGCTTATTGATGCAATGCAACACCTGCAAGGGCTATCCTCCACAAGCAAACTATACAACTCTAATGTATGGTTATGAATCTGTACCTTTTGTATCGTCTCACATTTCTTTTGTGCTTGTTAGACAATTCACTTTGTCGTCGTATTTGCAGTACTCTAGGAGTCAGTGCTTGACCCTTGGAGGCAGTGAGCACCATATTGAGCGACAAACTGGTATTGTTTTTCTTTTAGTTTCTGTATATTATTTACACAATTGTTTTTGAAGTCTAAAGGGATATCTAGAACCGGAAGTGCCTATTTAAGATGATTATTGATTAGGACCTCAGGATGGTCAGATACTGTTTTTACTTCTGTAGCTCACATTCCTGGTACTCCAATGGACGAGGAAGACCAGGCCATGCTGGATTCTACTCCCAAAATATCAAAAGTGGTCCCCCCTGTTCCAGCTATTTCACCACAAAAGAAACAGAATGTCCCTGTTACTTCTATTCAACTTGAGAGAGAGGGTCATTCAGTTGGGAGGCTTCAGTTCCAGATCAATGGAGAATTAACTGAAACAGCAGCTGATGATGCAGTTATTCCCCTTAACCCACCTAATGATGAGAATTTTCCAAAGGAAAATGTTGTCCCTGAGACCACAGATGCAATGGAGTCAGAATCTCCACCAATAACAGCTGGCAAACTTGACTTGGATATTTCTGATTTAAGTCCTCGGTTAACCACTTTTGTCGAAAGTGGCTTTGTTCCGGAGTCTCCTCTTGGTAATGTTTGCATGTTTTTTAGGATCAGTGATTTTTTTTGGGTGTTGCATAATAAAACCTAAATTTCTTGTTTTTCTTGAAGGGTAAATTTGTCTCTGCTTAATGTGCAGCTGAAGATTTCAGATTTGATAAGAAAGGTGATGCAGATTGGCATAGTGATGCATTGAAAAATGATACTCCTTTTCTGAACCAATCACCTGCCAGATGTCTTGTAAGCTCCTTCACCTCTGCTCAAGAAGGTGCCGTTGCTGCTACTATCACACCTCTTGTTGTAGCCAATGTTGGCACTTGTATAGATGGGGAGGCTGAGGGCCCTTCTAATCTGAGAACTCCTTTGAGAAACCTAACAAACAGTAGCTGTAGTGAAGATTGGCATATGAGCTCTGGAGAAAAGTCTGGAACTGGTAAGTCTTTAAAGCTTAAAAGATTACGCAAGATTGGGGATCTTGCTAAAACAAGGCGACAACTTAATACGACGAACATGGCAAGTAGCTCCTCTGCTAACCTTGCATCTGCTGATGCTTCTCTGATGGTTATCAAGCGTGGCAGAGGTATCCTATTTATAATGATACAGTTAGATTAGCTTTTAGAGAACTGTTTCTTACGATGCTTGGTACTTGGTAGTATTACAATTAAACAGTTTTCTCTGACACTAATATAGCCTCTTTTTGCTCACCAATTGTATGCAGTGAAAAAGCTTTTTGAAGATGCCAGAGATTTCATTGATGAAGAAGCTGAGTGAGTTCCTGAATAATTTATGTTGCAATGTGTGACTATATTCATAGTGATGTGGGCCATGTGGCAATAAATTGTGTAGAAAATCTACATCTTGATCTAAAACCCAGTTTTTTGTTTCTTTGGGCTTCATTGTTGTGGTGTCAACCTATCTATAAATGCAGTGGTCTTTGTTTAGGTCTTAGATTTTTTGTTTGAGTTTCGTTACATGTAAGGAGAACACAATAATATGGTCCATCGATTAGTCAGCTTAGATTAATTAAGTAATACTACAAATTAAGTAACTAATATTTTCAGGGTCTCATCAGAAGACATGGTACCGGATTCTGAAGATGAGCCTACCTATGAGAATAGTGACGCTTATGAGGATAGTTTTATTGATGACCAAGTCGATGCTACTGCTGGAAGCAGTCAAGCTGAGGATAGTAAATTAGATATGATGGCAATTTACAGGTTCTTCACAAACCTGCCACATACTTTGAATTCTTATGCTGTCATATGTAAAAACTAAGTCATCTCATGAATTCGTTCTGTGAACTGTTATAAACAGGCGTTCTCTACTATCACAATCACCTTATCAAGAGCACCAGAAGCATTCTACATTAGTAAGTCCGAAATCTGGGCCCTCAATGATCACAATATATGAAAGTGATGATGAATGTTCAGGAAAAACTCGCACTCAAACTCCGCGAAGTCGCCCACAATCCAATTTTTCCGGGAGAAACTCAGTATGTTCCCGAGTGAGACACCTAACATGTGAAACCATTCCAAGTCACAGCAACTGTCCTCTGGTAAGTAAGACAATGGATAGTCGGAAAAGAAAACCGAATTCGAGCGGAGCATACAGCCTTCCTGTAAAGAATCTGGAAACGGAATTCAGCTCTCACTCTGCGTTTTCAAGCAAAGAAAACAAACCAAATGAATCAGATGTAGCCAATGGACCTGATGTGAGTTGGCCTGGTTTTTCAGATGATCAGTTCTACGAGGGGATTGATCTTGATGAATTGGAGGCACAAGCAGCAAAAGCTATAAGTCAGAGATCAGGGGCATCTATGCAGAATAGAAAGATATCTGAACCATCTACAGAAAACACTATGCTCGTGAGTGGCCCATCATTTGACCTTGGAATTTAACGACATTATAAGTTTTGGAGTGGCTTTCAGTGCCTATTTAATCAGTTTGTGACTCTGGAACACCAATGCTGTCAAGCTAGAAAAACGCCTGAACATATCCACACAACACAACTCATACAAGCTCATTATCCTTTGATAGAATTTTGGACATATTGTAAGTTATAGCTGCTTTTGGTAACGTGCTGACGTGCCCGGTGTATGAGGGACTGGAAGAATGATATTATGAGAAAGCATCAGCATTTGTTTCAGAATCGTGGTGTCTGGTGACGCTCAGCAAGACATGAACTACTACCGAAAATGTGTGCGTGCATACATGTAAATCAGGTACTTGGCCAGTGCCACAGTACGAAACCAGTAGCAGTGCCTATCTATATTATCTACTCACTGGAGTCTGGAATCTGAATGATCCGCTGTAAGCCAGTAACTATCCATCTTTACACTTGTGAATTTTGAATTAAATTATTTACGAGTACCATTATTTTGCGAAACATGTACTGCGCTACAAATCAGGTTGGGCCTGCTCAACCTATGTCCGCCCTAAAACACATTGGTTCAACTTTGATTTTGTGACATGATTTTTTATCTGTATATATATTTGTGTTTTTTTGTTTTTTGCTTTTTTCATCTTCATACCGGGATTAAATCAGATATTTGGTTAAGTTCTTGTCAGGCAACAACGGTTCATCGGTCCAATTGGCAGGAATGCAGGCGGTTTGATATCTTAGTAATATAGGAGGATGAGGCTCTGTATTAACAGACTTATAGATTTCAATATTTCATATTCCATTTCTGATGTTAGAATAATAGAATTCCAATAATCTTTTTTAGTAAAGATGACGTGGGTAGGGTTATGGTAACTGGTAAGCTTAATGTTATGTAAACATCATACTTTCCTTCATGTGCTACGAAACTTGATTTTCTAAATCATTCTCCATATCTTCACTTGAGTTTGGCTTTCTTATTTAATGATTCTATAATTATATTAGTTTGTTTCCCTAATGAACATCTAAGAATGACACTATAATATGGTACACATAAGAATGACACTTGTGATTTAGTTTTCTTAATATAATTCTTGTATCTTTATAATCAAGGAATTTATAATCCTTGTATCTTATAGTCAAGGAATTATAATCCTTAAATCTTCATAATCAAAGAGTTTGATTATATTTTTATAATGAAGGAATCATACGCTAATTCTTTAGTTTGGATACTTATATTGATAGAATAATTATGGTTTAACAATTTTGATTATTATATTGTTACTACGTATTTGTTCTAGGTATCAATTTTCTATTACTTGTATCAATCATTTGTTGACGCCATCAATTATTATTATTATTATTGTAATTGTTGATTTGTTTGTGTAAGTATATCAGATATCATGGATTTTTGTCTGCCATGATCACTTATTCACTTAAGACCTTTTAGGTTAAAACTTGTGTTATTCGACTTCAACATTTAGGAATTTCGTGAATTTACCTAAATTGAGTATTATGCTTATGCTTTATTTTATATTTTTATCATGGATAGTATGATAAATTCACTTTATCAAGCATGTAAGATCGTAGGTACAGAAAATTTATTATTGTGTCGAATAATTAAAAAATAAATTAATTATTTTCAGTTAATACAAAATTTTAACTTAATTTAGCTATTTTATCTCGACTAAATGAAATGCGGGTTTATTCGAATTACAAAAAAAGCTATTTAAATCCCTAAATTTGAAAAAAAAGCAAGATTGGGTCAAGTTCACAAATAAACCCATAAATGGGCATGTGACCACCAAAGTCCAATAAGGTGAATCAAAATCCTATAAAAGGAGTTGTCCTCATTCATTTTAAAGCAGATTGGATTAATCAGAAATTAGAGAGAGAAGAAGACACAAAAGTTCTACAACCTCCATCTGCAAAATACTTCCGCAAACAGTCAACAAGCACACCAAAACTGTGTCGCCTGCCCAAGAAATCCAAGTCCAAGCTACAATGTTCAAGAGAGAGTAAGTCACCGCGACCCTCTCAAGAATACAAATCGACACCTCATATTAGAGTGCATACAACCTCTATAGGATTCATTCAAACACAACGTTCGCACCATGCTACAAAGAGTGCGTGTATACGTAATCTGTCACGATATATTAGAATCAGAGGATACATTAGATATTGTACACGTACTTTTTGATATTTATTTAATAAAATTTGTTTGTTTCATTGTTTTGTATTTCAGTTATTGCGATGCAAAATTTGTTGTTACAAATTTTGGTGAACCCGACGTGAAGATCTTTACCTCTCATCTCTACTACCGTTTTAATCAAGTCTACTAGAACAATAAGATGTCTACCATGCAAATCATCTCCTCCAGTCCATCCAAGAGGACCTACGCATATATCCTATAAGGTACTCCCATTGCTGCTACCTCTTCAGCTCCACAGTCAACTGACATCTCCACAAGAGGAAGGGTGAAGAAGGTTGTTGTCAATGCTGCTGTTGCTGCCAGTTTACGCTCTGCTCACGTCCCTACTAGGCCGCGTAAGATCTATGTCGCCTCCGTAGCTGTTGTTGTCACAGCACTCATGGCTGCCTCTTCTCTTTCACGTGAGGATACTAGAAGTGTTAAGTCGACAAGAAGACATCCCTTGGCAATCCTAAGAGGTCGCCAAAGAAGAAAGAAGTATTAACTCCTGACACTGCTTCAGTCGTGGTGATCAATGATGCTACTCTCGAGGAACAAGTCCAGAACATAAACAACCTCCTTGAAAAGATGATGAAGGAGAATGAAGAGAAGAACAAGATTGACGAACTCCAAAAAGAGGTGGTGGCGCTCTGTGACAGGATGGCTGAGAGCGACTATAATGACACTGATGAGGAGGATGACAACGACAAAGAGGTTGGCAATTAAGACGGTGAAAAGCCAAATAATGAAGCTTATGCCTTTACCCGAGGAAAAGCTTCAAGAGCTGATAGCAAGGACCATCACGAGTCAGCTAGACAACAACTCATCAAGTAGTGGATGTTACATCAAGCCTTATACCAAGAGGATTGACAACTTGCACATGCCTTCTGGTTATCAACCTCCAAAATTTCAACAGCTCGACGGGAAGGGGAACCCCAAACAACACATTGCTCACTTCGTCGAGACATGTAACAATGCCGAAACTGAAGATGATTTTTTGTTAAAGCAGTTTGTGCGCTCACTCAAAGGAATTGCGTTCGATTGGTATACAGAACTAGACTATGAGTCAATTGATAGCTGGGGTCGCATGGAAGACGAGTTCCTCAACAGATTCTACAATACCAGACGTATCATCAGCATGAGTGAATTGACAAATACAACTCAATAGGAAGATGAACCTATCGTCGACCACATCAACAGATGGCATGCACTAAGTCTAGAATGCAAAGATCGCTTAAGTGAAACCTCGGCAGTTGAGATGTGCATCAATGGAATAAGCTAGGATATTCTCTACATCTTGAAAGGGATCAAGCCAAGAAGTTTTCAAGAACTGGCAACCCGCGCCCATGATAAGGAGATCACAATCAAAGGACGTGACAAATCTCGATCAACGTCTTCTAAGGCACCGAGTGAAAAATAAGGAGTTCAAGGAAACTGATAAGAGCTCTAGGTCATCAACAATGGAACGATGGTCGTCGAAACCAGTAGTGCGCATGTGAAGATCTCATTCAAGCCCAAGTATGAAAAGAGGAATGACACGTTTGCTTACAACTACCAATGAGGGAAGCCCACCTTGAAGGAGTTACAAGCAAAAAAGTATCCCTTTCCAGACTCTGATTTGTCAGGAATGCTAGATGAACTCTTGGAGAAAAGGATTATACAATTGTCAAAGTCCAAGCGCCCTAAGCAAGCAAACAAGACAGGTGATTCTAACTACTGTCGCTACCATAAGTTTTTGGGTCATCTCCTTGAAAAGTGTTCAAAACTTAAGGAGAAGATAATGCAACTCTCCAAGGAAGGTAAGAACATTCTTGACTTGGATGAAACGGTCTCAACAAATCAAACTACTTTGGTTTGGAGGAGCTTGAAGAGCCAACTATGCATCAAGGATGGTTTGTGCATACGTTGCAGTTCGGAAGCTTTGAGCCTACGACATTACGGACTCAAAGGTCATCATCGTCACTACCTCCACTGTTGTCAGAAACAAAGTCAACTCCTCAAGATAAGAATACGAGAGATAAAGATGAAGACAATGATAATGAAGGTTGGACCTTGATGACACATAGAAAGCCGAGGAAACAAGTGAAACAAACATTTCAACACAACCGGCGTCGACGAAGCGATCTAAAGAAGAAAAAGCCTCGTAAGCCAAAATGGAAGAAAAGGCTTAAAACTGTGGTCAAACCACATGCCTTTCCTAGAGATATGTTAGGGCAAGAACCACTGAGGCTTGTTACCTTAGAAGAATTCTTCCCACAAGATTTCTTAAACAAAGTTACTGTGTGCACCGACTCGGCTAGTGAAGGTGGCAAGGAAGAAAAGAGAAAGGAGAGACAGGCGGATGATGCAATGTCAACGCATCAATCTCACCCTCAAAAGGATGTTGAAGTGATGGATGCTCTAGATGGCCTCCCTGCAAACATGGGACGAAGAGAATTTTTTTATTTGCCTAAAAAGAAACGTCAAATAATACTTCAAGGACTCGAGAAACCGGATTTGTATGCGGGCAAGACGAAAGAAAAGGTTGAGTCTGCTGAGCAACCAACTGGATGTTTCTCCTGCAACACAACCTTGAGTTTCTTGGATGAAGATTTGATTCTTGGGTGTAAACTTCATAACAGGTCTCTTTATGTGTCAGAGTACATCCGGGGGCATAAAGTCAAACGTATCTTGATCGATGGAGGTTCAGGAGTCAATCTCATGCCAAGGGTGACCATGCAAGAGTTATGGATCACAATGGATGAACGGGTAATATCAGAAATAGTTTCTAAGTATTTATCTTGTATTTTAGGAATGATTAGTTTGTTTAACGAATGTATTAGTAGAATCAGGTTAATTTTGTTTTTTATGCCGCTTGTGAATATTGAATGTCCGATATTGTTCATATTTGAGCTTAATTTGTTAGTTTAAAACGAATTATCGCGATTAGTGGACCCAAAAAGTGATCATCCTTGACAATCAAGGAGTGTAGTTTTTACAAAAAAATTCTTAGAATAAGACAGTTATAAAAAATTAACAGTAGAGTTTGATTAATCATGATTTTTATGTAGTTTGTGACTATTTAAAGTCCGATATTGTCGAAATTTGATCCGTAGTTGGTGGGTCATATATCAAATTATCCCGAGTAGTGTAGCGTGAAAATGTGAGTCTATGACATTGAAAGAGTGATATTTAAAACACAATTTTTTGAATAAGGCGGTCAATCCGGCTCGTGAGACTAATAACTTTTGTTTTACGTTTACGTAATGGAACCGTCTCGGGGAGTTCTATACACAAATAATGAAATAATATTTGTTGTTATTCTAGGCATGTCTTATTAATTAATTAATTAATTAATTTAATACAATACAAATCCTTTTCTCCTTTCATTCGTACAATTCATCCCAAATTCAATTTGTTCAATTTGTTAATTCATCGCCAATTTCATTTGTTCAATTGTTCAATTGTTCAACTCATCGCCAATTTCATTTGCAATTGTTCAATCCATCGCCAATTTCATTTGTTCTATTGTTCAATTCATTAATCGTCAATTTTCTATTTTGTTTCATCTTCCAGTGATTTCCTTACTCACATATTTACTTTCACTAATTGAATGACCATATTATCCAATCAAATCAGGTAAAGTTTTTGTCCACATAAGTATTTCGACCTTCTCTTTTCGATGTCTGTATCTTAATTGATCTTAACTGTGTTTTGTAGCTCTTCGTAGATGAGCAATCTAAGAGTGCCAGTGCATGGGGGTTGTCATCTCTGCGTTGTGTTTTCTTCTTTTGTTATCTTCCTTCAATTAAGGTGATTTTTCTGATTTCAATTAAGGCGATTTTTTTTATTTCGATTTAGTATTAATTTCCTATTTTTAGGTTTACCCAATTCCTGTGTGTCTGATTGTTGTTTCATATATGTTTGTTCGTGTAGCTAACGAATACCTTAAACTTAAATTCTTATTAATCGCTACCCAATTGTCGATTACTGTATTTGCCCATAAATTCAGAGCTGTTTTGGGTGCGTAATCTAAGTATGCATGTTTGATCTGATTAGAAGTACGAATTGAAAAAATGTACATCTTCCTTATTCCAATATTGTTTTTTTAAGTAACTGTATTGTTTTGTTCTAAATACAAACCATTGATATGATCCTCCTAATCAGGTTGTATGTCTGGGAGGTTTGTGAAAACTTCTTTAAACACGAAATTACTCGTGTGTCCCTTGTATTGATGTGTTGAATCGTCAATGAAGAACTTTAGGCCTTCAGGGGATGTTGTCCTTGACGCGGCTACATATAACTGACCATGGCTGAACACAGGGCTCGGCAAGTATACCCCCACATATGTAAGTGACTGACCTTGGCTTTTGTTTATTGTCATAGCATAACATTGCCTTAATGGATACTGGCGTCTCTTTAGTACAAATGGTATTTTTGTATCTGATGTCGTCATCACGATTCTTGGAATAAGTACGGTGTCACCTGCCCTTGACCCTGTTATTATTTTTGCTTCTATTATAAATTTGCCTAAGTGAGTAATAATTAGTCTTGCACCGTTACACAACCCCTTTGATGGGTTGATGTTCCTTAGCAACATTACGGGCAATCCTTTCTTTAATTTCAGCTCGTGGGGAGGCAGACCCTGCAAATTTAGACTGTTTAAATACTCTGTAGGATAGTCTGTATGTTGATCTGTGCCTTCAGTTGACGATGTGCACACTTCGTCACAACTTCTGTAACTTTTCTCCTCGCTTTGGATAAGGCTGGCCATGTACGTGTTTATCTTGTCTGCCGTTTCATTTAGTGGGGTGAGTATAACTCTTTCCTTTAGATATGTTTCATTGTAATGGTTTTGTTGAAAATCTGGGTATATTCTTTCAACAACTGTGACCACATTCAGGAGCCCGTTACTGCCAATATACTCTTTTGGTATCTCAATCCATGTAGGTTCTGTTTCGTTTTCTGTTGCTTTAGCCTGTAGCCGTCCGTCTCCCATAGCTAGCAACCAATTATTGAAAGTCTGGTTTCTCTTCTATTTCTGTTGATTTTCATCGGTGTCTAATACCACTGCCTCCATCGATGTGGAGCGTATAACCACTGCCTCCACGGTACATACTATGTATAGCGTATAACCACTGCCTATATGTCTAAGACTGGCCAGACTCTCGGTGCAATAACTGTACACCGAGCGACACTCGGGGAATAGAGCGTATAACTGACGCATCTGCTACCCCCCGACCATAGACCAAATAAATCCCACATCAATGGGTGGCATTAGTTCATTCCGATAGTATATAACTGATACTATCATCATCTATTCAAACTATCAAACAACAAATGCACAGTATAAATGACTGTACTAACATGTGTGAATAACATCACGACTCAACCCAGTAGAACATCATAACAGACTGTTCTAATATCAAATGCATAGAAGTATTATACAATCACCGAACACAACTCAACATGAGAATCAAGTACAAACGACCAAAGTTATAGTAACTTTAACTATAACATAAGTAATGGATGCGAGGTTATACTAACCTCGACTATAACTCGCACCTATGACTTGAGGTTATAGTAACTTTAGCCAAACCTTGACACAAACCTAAAGTTATACTAGCCACAACCATAACCTTGAGTCATACCTCAGGTTTACGTTAGTCTCAGCTATAACTTTAACTCGCAACTCAAAGTTATATTAACTTCAGCTATAACTTTAACTCGCAACTCAAAGTTATATTAACTTCCACAAAAACTGAGGCTTGCGCCAAGCATCTGAAGGAATGGTCGAGACAGGTTTTTGGGGACCGCAAGAAAAAGATCTAATCCCTGGAACGCCAGTTAAAAGCAAATAACAGGCTGCTCCCGTCAGGGGATGTCCTCATGAAAAGCGAAATGATTAAAATGGAGCTGGATAGGCTACACATGGAAGAGGAGTCTTACTGGCACATTAGGGCAAGGACAAATGAGCTCAGGGAGGAAGACAAAAATACTTCATACTTCCATCATAAAGCCAAACAACGACGGAAGAGAAATCACATCCAAGGTATATACAACAATGCTGGTATATGGACTGAGACCATTGCTGAAGTAAATGACACTATTGTGAACTTTTATAAAAACCTATTTTCATCTGATGGCTGTGAAGGTGTTGATGATGCGGTGCAATGCTTGTCAAAGTCTATTACCGATGCGGAAAATCCGGCGCTGGATAAAATTTCATCGTTGGAGGAGGTGTATGAAGCGCTTTCCATGATGCATCCAAAAAAAGCCCTAGGACCTGACGGTATGCATGTTCTGTTTTTTAAGAAATTCTGGCACATAGTCAAAGATGATATAATGGAGTTTATCCTTAAATGGTGGAGAGGGGAGTGTGAGATGGACGATGTGAATAAGACTAATATTGTGCTGATCCCAAAGGTCAAAGAGCCAAAATTCGTCACAGATTTCAGACCAATCTCTTTGTGCAATGTCCTTTACAAGATTATCTCAAAGGTCTTATCTAATCGTTTGAAAACGCTCTTACCAGGGCTAATCTCTGAAAACCAAAGTGATTTTGTGCCGGGTCGCCATATTACAGATAATGCACTCATCGCTTTTGAAGTCTTCCATTACATGAAAAACAAGAGGGTGGGTAGAAGAGGTGAGCTAGCTCTTAAACTCGACATGAGTAAAGCTTATGACCGGATCGAATGGAGTTTTCTAAATGGCGTTATGCGCAAGATGGGTTTCAGCAACATGTGGGTGGACAAAATTATGAGGTGCCTTATATCGGTGAAGTTTTCTGTGCTTGTTAATGGGTTACCTAGTGACATTTTTTATCCATCCCGAGGGTTTAGACAAGGGGATCCATTATCCCCCTATCTTTTCATTTTATGTGCTGATGTTTTTTCCATGATGCTGAACAGAGCAACCGAATCAAATGATATTCATGGCATCCGAATTTGTAATGGGGCGCCTCGTATTTCTCATTTTTTTTTTTTACAGATGATAGTATAGTGTTTGCTCGGGATACCTTGCGGGAATGCTCAACAATTATTGCTGATATTATTGGTAAATACCAAAAGGCTTTCGGACAGAAAATCAACTTCGAAAAATCGGAGGTATCTTTCAGCAAGAACACTAGTGCAGAGGCAAAGGAACGTGTGCGAAACTTGTTATTACAAGTTAGGGAAGTTGACAGACATGTTAAATACCTTGGTTTACCAACCATTATTGGACGCTCAAAGAAGGCCATTTTTGCGAACATCAAAGAACGCATTTGGAAAAAATTGGCAGGATGGAAAGAAAAACTACTATCAAGGCCGGGCAAGGAAATTTTGCTGAAGGCAGTGGCACAAGAAATCCCTACATACGCAATGAGTATTTTTCGTCTTCCCGAGACCCTTATCGATGAAATTCATGCTATGATGGCCCGATTCTGGTGGGGAGCTAAGGGGACGGAAAGAAAGATTCATTGGGTTTCATGGGAAAAACTTTGTCTCCCGAAGACTATGGGTGGAATGGGTTTCCGTGACCTTAAGGTTTTTAATCAAGCTTTCCTAGCGAAACAGGGATGACGCTTAACGGAATACGAAAACTCACTTGTGGCACGAATTTTCAAAGCAAAATACTATAAGCATACGTCTTTTGTGGATTCAAGTCGTGGTTGGCTACCTAGCTACTCTTGGCGGAGCATTTGGGGTGCAAAAGCTCTCCTGCTTGATGGGCTGAAATGGAGAGTGGGAAATGGACAGGATATCAATGTGTGGTCTGAAGCTTGGCTACCAAGTAATGGAAACTCCTTGGTTCCAACACCTAAGCCTAACCATGATCCAAACCTTCTGGTCAGCGACCTTATTTGCAGCACAAGAGCAGGGGCGTGGGATGAGGCTCGTGTGAGAAGTGAGTTTCTAGACGAGGACGTGAGTAGGGTCTTGCAAATCCCGCTGAGTAGTTGCAGCTCTGTTGACATGCGTTACTGGTGGCCTGATAAATACGGTATGTTTAATGTTAAAAGTGCGTATTGGCTGGGTCGCTTAGGACACTTGAATGTGTGGCGTATTTTTCATGGTGCTGAGATCCATAATACTTGGAAATTTATTTGGAGTCTAAATGGCCCACCAAAGTTAAAGCACTTTGCTTGGCGTGCTTGTAAAGGGTGCCTTACTGTAAGAACAAATTTGTATCGACGCCATATTGTTGATTCCGAGCTGTGCTCCTTTTGCAATGCGATCGTGGAGAATGATACACATGCTATCCTTGGTTGCACTGGGATCCGACAATTTTGGGATACGAGCTCCTTCTCCAGTTTATTACAACTCGCGCCGAGAACCTCCTTCCTTGATTGTGTGAATTGGCCCAGGGGACACCTTACACCTAAAGAATTGGTCTGGTTTTTGACAACTGCGTGGGCGGCATGGACTTATCTGTAACACCCCCATTTATTTAAGAGCCTTTAGCAAGACATTCTCAAATAAATAGGACTGTTACCATCCCGGAATATCCGAGGTAGTGAATAACAAGGTAAACAAACCAAAGGTAATTTATATAAATACTGATTAAATTGAACTTGGTATTACAACAATTACGAGTTCCAAACTTGATAAAGTGAAAGTACAACTGATGATATCTAAATGTGATCTAACTCTAAGTAGGTCCATGCCATGTCTCTCTCCATGCCCAAGCTCCTAGTCCATTTGTCACTGACCTGAAAAAAAAATCTACTCCCCATTCCGGATCATCGTAGGTGTACACGAATACACAGGGTCAACCGTGAGGTTGAGTAGAAAGATAAATAAGACAACAATATAATATACTCCGCACCGATCCAACGCCAAATAAACTCCGCACCGATCCAACGCCAAATAAACTCCGCACCGATCCAACACCAAATAAACTCCGCACCGATCCAACACCAAATAAACTCCGCACCATATCACAGACCCTTTATCTCCGCACCAAACACAGACCCTTTATCTCCGCACCAAACACAGACCCTTTATCTCCGCACCAATCATAGGCCCTTTATATTCACATCGTATTATATCACAGAATAATATAGATAACACTATATACGATCACATGGTATTATATCACAAACATGCTTAAAACAAATAAGAATAGTTTACACATCGTCATATACCAGTATCTCCCCTACCTCAATTGCGGATTGACAACCGAACAACTGCTAGAAAAGTTCCACCTTGAACAACCGAACTCAGTTCCTATAATTAGCATTGAATATCAATTTCTACCCAAACAATTGCATTACTAAAATTACTTGACCCTATCCAAACTCACATCAATTATCATGAACTCCTCATTCATATCAATCATCACTTGATAATTAACTTACTAATTATAGGCTTACTATATATAGACAGTAATTACGTAACTAGTATATATCATACAAATACAACCCATGGTAAAATAATAACAACACCACTACTCTTACAAATAAATGTGAATAATGATAATGATAAACAATATGGAGTAATACTAGTAACAACATTCACAACAATATCAAGCACCACAATTATTAATAACATGATGTGTAGTAAAACAATAATAAGAACTTAAATTTTATTAAGCATGATATACAATTATAACATTTGCCCATAAAATACTTAATAATAATAATACTAATATGAATGGCATTATAATCCTATAATAGTAAAATCACCTTAACAATAATTGCCCAATAGTAAAGATAATAAACTAAACGAATGAAACAACAACAACAACAACAACAATAACAACAACAATAATAATAATAATAATAATAATAATAATAATAAAACGAGAGGCCAAACAGCCCCTTAAACCAACACACGACTCACGACTTCACTCCCCCCTATTGCCACCGTGATACACCACCACAACCACCAGCAACCACCAACCATCGTTCCCAGAACCACCAACTACCCCTGCGACCACAGGCGGTCTGGTCGACCACCACCGGCGAGGTGAATCAGACTGCCAAACCGGTCCTGGTCCCTCACCCTACCACACGACCAGCCTGTTCTGAACTCCCCATCGACGACCGTTCAGCCAAAGCCACCACCCTAGACCGCCACCAAAACCACCCCCTGGCACTAGACTCTTAACCCACGGTGGTAACACCATGTTGCCTCCCTCGAGTCGATGGTGTTACCCTTCCCAAACACCCCTGGACACACACGCTGACAACCAGAACAGGACGACCATAACACGACCTTCCAACCACCCCTATCAAACACCCCTGTACCATCCCAACCAGCCACCACCAACTCTCGAGACTGCCACCACAAGCGACCCCTAGCAACCACTCACCTAGACACGCAAAGACCCATAACCATAAACTTACAGACTCATCTAAAACTGATTACAAAGATGCATAAGGAAACACCTGTTAAACGTATTTCTAAACCCCTTTCCTGCCACCCAGTTTACCACCCTCGAAAGTACATAAAAACAACCATCGACACTCAAACTATAACATACATATACTCCTTATATGTCCTAGTATGTGAGTATGTAAAAACAATAAGAGTTAAACATGTTATACGCCCTTAAACTGGTGACGAAAAACCAAACAGAGACATTCCAAACGTCAAAAAGCAATTAGCGTAAAGGGGTGAGCATACCGGATTCCTGGCCAAATCGAGACACCCTAGGTCAGCCTACAGCCACCGTGAGCAGGTTCCTCTTTCTCTCTAAAGTGGCGGCTAGGGTTTAGTGAGGTTGCATAAGTGTTTGAGTAGGGTTTAGGGTAAGAAAACCTATTCTAAATATGGCGACAGAGCAGTGCATTGTTCTTTGTTTCTGAAATAAACGAGTGGGCTGCTCAATATATCACGCTTTACGAGGCCCAAAGCAAAACACAACAGGTCCCTGGTTCGAGTCTCGCTAGCACCATACTACTACTATTATTATTTGATGGCTTAGATCCCCAAATCGAATCTCGCAAGGCCTACTATGTACACAGTAAATCGAATGCTCTTATCTTTATTTAATGAGCAACCCGAAACCATTATATATAAATTAAATACTAGAACGGGTTATTACAGGATAATTAAATTATCGAGCATAACCCTCCCAACACCCAAATATGATGACTAAAAATTAAAATAAAATATAACGAAATACCGAGTATTACATTATCGGAACAAGCTTTTATATGAGGAAAATGACATTTCTGCATCCTCTCTTTCTCATGGTTTCCACAGGCTAGTAATGGACTACAATAATTTCATACCTACCACAAATTCTCTAGTGAGAAACACAACAAATGTGTCTAAGTCTACTTGGCAGGTTCCGCCAAGAGGATGGGTCCGTATAAACACGGATGCTGCCATTTTTGAAGACGGGTCTGCTGGTTTTAAGAGATGACATGGGCCAATTCTTAGTTGTTGCGGTGCGCAAAATTGAGCACTCTTATGACGTGGAAACTGTTGAATGCGCTGTTATGGGTTACGGGTTGGAGGTGGCCATGAATTTGGGAGTGGAGAAGGCGGAAATCGAAAGTGATGCGCTCGGTCTTGTGCAACTCATAAAGAAAAAAACTAATGTTTTATCACCCTTATGTACTGTCTTGGATGATGTACGTAGTGTAATAGCCAACTTCATATCTTGTAATGTCTATCATATTAATAGAGGGGGGAACTCAGTGGCTCATCTAGCTGCTAGATTGTCGTCCCCGGAAGGTTCGATGTATGTATGGACTCACAAGTAATTTCCCGCAAGGGCTCCTGTCATTGGCGGATCTTGACTTAATATAATTAACAATCTTTCCCCGCAAAAAAAAACTTCAGCTATAACCTTGATTTATACTTTCAAGGTTATACCTCGTCCAACTATAACTTTGAGTAATACTCAAGGTTGTACTAGTTTCAGCTATAACCTTGAATCATATTTTCAAGGTTACACATACTTCAACTATAACTTTGAGCAACACTCTTGGCCGTTAGCCTTGCCGCCATCTAGGGTTTTCTCGCGAAAACTAATTGCGCACACGACACCCATAACGACTTATCAACACATTATAATCCACAATTACGATAATAAAACATACATAAATATATGAAACACAATTAATTCATGACAATAAATAATCAAACATGTACTAATCGTACAAACAATCATTAAATCATATCAATTACATCAATTGGCATAAACACAATTAAAAGAGAAACACCTAGTTACCTCTTTGGCAATTAATGAAAACCTTCATAAAGAATACGACCAACAAAGCCTTGTCTCCAACACGTGTCAATAACCCCATAATCAACTTTAAAGAAAGTGTAAATCCAAATCCTTATGATATAAATTGTACCAAGCAATCACTCTTTCGAAAACGTCGGGGAAGATATCTTCTTCTTTACTCACAAAACAAGAGACCCAAAACGTAGGTCTAAAGGTCCATTCAAATAATTCTCATACAAATATTTGGAGAAGAATATATTGCAGAGGTAAGAGCAAGGGTTGTGAAAATATAATTTATCTTAGAGTTTGGGAGGAGAAAAGATATTTAACAATGGAGTCAAAGGGAGAAAAGAGAGCAAAAGAGAGAAAAGAGGACGAAAGGCGCGACAAACTCACGCACCAAACTAAAGAATTGACCTAGTTGCTTGTTAGGTTAAATTCTATTTATAAGGAGATTAACTAATAGGCTTTTGGTCCATTAGCTCATACAATGGATTATCTGATTACAAATTGGTTTAAGTCATATAAAAACGTAAAGAGAATTTGAAATAGAAAAGTAACTATTAAATTAAAATAATTAAATATTGCACGGACATTTTAACCCATCCAAAAGTAGATAAAAACGGAAATAATAAGATATAGGACGGAAGATATAAATATAAATATTTTCGAAATTCATTAATAAACTTCGAAATAATTAATTAAATAAAATACTTTTATAATAAAATATTATTATAAAATACGGGGTGTTACAATTTATAATACTCCATTGAACCGAATAGGATATTCGGGTGGGATAACCCCTTGAAGAGGTCCCTTGATAGGCTTATATGAGTATATGACTAGTGCTTAAAGGAATTGAAAGTACTACTCATATCAACAAAGTGCACTTTCTTTTCTGGTTATCTATGCGAAAGAACTCCAAAGTTAAGCGTGCTTGGCTAGGACTAGGAGTAGTCTTAGGATGGGTGACCTCCTGGGAAGGTTCTCGTGATGCGCATGAGTGGGGACAAAATGCGCTGGAAAGGACTCATATTGGTCTGTGGGGCCATTACAAAGCCTAACGAGCTACCGTGGCTAACATTTCCGGTCCTAGGTTTGGGCCGGGGTTTTACAAATGGTATCAGAGGAACCCTACGACCGTCTGGTGAACGCCTGTGGTCTGGAGTACCCGGGGCACCAACCAAGCGGGGGAGGATTCCTGGTTTGGCTCGGCTGCGGTCGGATGCTTCCAGGCGCAACGAGGACGTTGCGTTCTTTAAATGGGGGTGTGTAATACTCCATTGAACCGAATAGGATATTCGGGTGGGGTAACCCCTTGAAGAGGTCCCTTGATAGGCTTATATGACTAGTGCTTAAAGGAATTGAAAGTACTACTCATATCAACAAAGTGCATTTTCTTTTCTGGTTAGCCATGCGAAAGAACTCCAAAGTTAAGCGTGCTTGGCTAGGAGTAGTCTTAGGATGGGTGACCTCCTGGGAAGGTTCCCGGGATGCGCATGAGTGAGGACAAAATGCGCTGGAAAGGACTCATGTTGGTCTGTGGGGCCAGTACAAAACCTGACGAGCTACCGTGGCTAACATTTCTGGTCCTAAGTTTGGGCCGGGGTGGTTACAGATAACCTGAGAAGCGCGGTACCATCTCGCATGAAACGTATGCAAGTAATGGATATCATACAACATGAACACTCAAGCTAAGAAGGCGTGTAATAATCTTCTCGGACCAGTCAAAAAATGTTGAAGAGCTTACTCCTTCGTCGTAAGTCCTTCCAGTTCAAAGAAATTAAAAAACTTCGAAAATGTAACGTCATCGTCTCACATCACAATAGAAGAGATACCTGATACGAACAAAGAAGTTGAGGCTGACGAGGTTCCTCAAAGACTTGAAGATGGGGAAAATCGTCTGTGGATAAACTCAAAGAGCTCAATTTTGGGAACTAGTGAAGATCCTCGCTCCATTTACATCAGTGCTCTACTGACCAAGGAAGAAGAGGAATGGTACCACAAGTTGTTGGTCGAGTACAAAGATGTATTTGCTTGGAGTTACAAAGAGATATTTGGACTCAGCCTAAATGTTGCAGTTCATCGCCTAGCAATCAAGAAAAGCATCAGTGCCAAAAAGCAATCCCAACATCGTTTCAGGCCGGAGCTTGTACCTGAAATTGAAAAGGAAGTGAATAAACTTATAGAGGCGGGTTTCATTCGTGTAGTCAGATATCCTACCTGAATAGCAAACATTGTCCCAGTCAAAAAGAATAATGGACAATTACGCATAAGGACTTTCGAGATCTTAATGAGACATGTCCAAAAGATGACTTCCATTTACCAATCACGGAGTTGATGATTGATGCAACCACTGGTCACGAAGCACTCTCCCTCATGGATTGTACATAACTATTATATTTTAAATTAAAATATAAATATTTTTTTAAATAAAATTAATCTTTTCATCAAATGATATTATTTTCACCTAACTCTAACCATTATCTCTTAATTAAAATATAAATATTTTTTTATAAAATTAGAAATTGCTAAATTTTTTATTGATATTAGTATTTGAGGATGACTTGACACAAACTACATATAAAACAAAACTATAATAGCTTTCTTGACAAAAATATTTTGAAGAATTTTATTGAAATCATTAGCTTTGTGGATAAACAAATATTTTGGTTAAAATTCATTCCAACACATTACTTAATTCTTTTGATTAATTGTCAACAAAGCAAAGTACAATAACGAGAAACATGGACAATTAATGAAATCAAAGTGTCTTGTTTATGACGGATACTACCCGTCACAAGCTGAAAACGGATATTTCTCTCTCACAATAAAGTAAGTGGGGGGTCAAGTGGGAAAAAAACTGGAGCATCCATTGATATTGTCACTTGCACACTGTGAAATGGACACTATTCGTTTTCAACTTGTGACGTATAGTGTCCGTTTTCAATGAAAATTTGTGTAATGAAATATCACTATTTTTAAGTGATTTATTTATCGGAAAATGCACGCAGTGTCCTTGAGGTTTGATATTTTGTGCGAAATACCCATTTTTTTATTCGGAAAACTTTAAAAGGTCATAACTCGTGTTTACCTGTTTTTAAAGTGATAATTGTTTTTCAAATCGATTATCTTTCCATGAAATACGATTTTTTTTAAAATATTATTGTATTTGGATTTCGTGGCTAGAAGCTTTTGTATGTCAGTTTTTTCATCGAAAAAACTTTGAGTGATCATATCTCTTGATCACGAATTCAAAGCTCGACAGTTTTTTTATAAAGTCATAGTTATCGGAAAGATTATTAATTTGAAAAAAAAAAAAAACGTCACTTTTTAAGCTCGTAAATACGAATTAAGGCCTCTTAAACTTTTACGAATAAAATAATTTGGCATTCAAAATATCAAATTTGACGGACACACCTGCATTTTTCATATAATTAAAAGAGACTATATTATGTAATTCCTCCATTCATATCCAAATTGTATTTATGCTTTATGCACAAATTTTAAGAGTTTATTAAATACATAATTGAAAGTACAATGGAAAGTGTGTATGTTATTTTTTTATTGTTTGTGGTGGAGTAATGGTGGGTCATTTGATGACATTTTGGGTAAATAATTGATATTCATAAGGATATTTTAGAAATTTTGTTGGCTTTATTAGGAAAGGTGTAGTTTGGATATAAATGGATTAAAATGGAATAGGTGTTGTTTGGATATTAATGGAGGAAGTAGTAACTATACTATGCATCTATTACTCGTAGTCGTAGATCAACCCGATATAAAATTGCTTTTGGATGATGATATGCTAATGGGTCTGATGGTAAGGGTGTCTATGAGCTAAACAATTAGCCTACTTTTAATCATGAAGGAAAGAGAGAAAAGAAATGAAGGAACTTTTGGAAAAGTGAAAGAGGGAAATTAAGAGGGAAGGAAAATTGAAATTTGCGGGAAACCAGAGAACATAAAGGACAAAAACAATCACGTACTGGTCCACGACTCGACGCCTCGATACTGACCAAATTTGATCCAATCACTTGGGGTAAAATTATTCCTTAACGTTTTTTAGAGTTTTAAAATTCACTTACATGAGTTTTTTTTATCAGTGTCTCTATTCAAATCTACTTTGTATATACTCCCTCCGAGTCATAGTAATGATTCCTTTACCTTTATGCACAAAAAATAAGGAAATGATTCTAAACCACACAAAACACCCTACCCCACACTGAATTGATTTTGAACCACAAAAAAGTTACTAAAAATGGAAAGAGGAACCATCACTAAACTCGCACCAAAAAGGAAGTAAGAACCATTACTCCGACTCGGAGGGAGTATATTTGTTTACGTTTATCAACGCACGTTTTATATATTAAATATTTTTAGCTACGTATTTACAAAAATTATAAACGTTAGATATTTTCAGTGTACTCGTGAAGACGAATCAAACAATATCTCACATGAATATATTTTCTGTTACATATTAGGAGAAATTGAAATTGAAAGTTTACTCGTGAATAATGTACATATAAGGTGGATTTGAATGGAGGGAGTATTTATTCTTCATACCCATCGCAAATTCACAATACATTTTATATATTATCAGTCAGATTCACATCATACTCTATCTTTCTAGCGCACCACTTTTTTATAGGATTTAAGCCCTGTTCTTTTGGATTTCAAGTTACTTAATTTAAGTTCACTTCAGATCCTATAAGTTCAGTTCAGTTCAGTTCCTATAAGTTCAGTTCAGTTCCGATAAGTTTAGTTCAGTTCAGATCTTATAAATTCAGTTCAGTTCAGTTCCTATAAGTTCAGTTCAGTTCCTATAAGTTTAGTTCAGTTAAGTTCAGTTCCTATATTCAGTTCAGTTAAGCTCATATAAACTCAATTCAAAAAGCTATATACGAAGTTTATTTTAACAACCGATAAAAAACATTTCGCTTTAATTATTCGATACACATTATTTTTTAAAAAAAAACAACAAATTACTAATAATTGTACCCGGCCCGTTTTTACTATCTCATTAATATCAAACGATCTTACATATAGTCACCCTAATGCCATATGCCCGAATACAAGCATATACCGCCTGAAGGAATGGTAGAATACTTCAACTATCGACATTAATCATCGAGGATGAAAGTTGAAATGACGTTTGGTCAATTAAAGAAAAGGTAGAAGGTGTTAAAAATCATGCCCCAAATATCATATAAGCATCAAATTTCGATCATTGTTTCTACATTCACCCTCCATAATTTTATAAGAATGCACGCTCTTGGAATTATACAACATGATGTGAACATTTAAGGAACATTAGATTCGGGTATGTTTGATAAAAGTGGAAGACGGACGTGTATAAGGTACGAAGCAACTTAGTCAAAAATATTTGGCGAGGCTATGGATTCTTTGTCGACGGTGATATTGATAATGAAGATGAAGTAGATGAGGATTCTGATAATATGGAAATAAATAGTTAGAAAAAATTGTAATATGTGGATTATATTTTATCGTAATGTGTATTATGTATTAATTATGAACAAACCATTGAATATAAAGTAGAAAATAATCTATATTACCTTGTGTTTTAGACTATTTTTTTATTAATGTCTTCTCTTGGATGATAATAATAATAATAATAATAATAATAATAATAATAATAATAATAATAATAATAATAATAATAATAATAATAATAATAATAGTTAACTTAAATTAAATTAAGTTAATTAAGTTCGGATTTTATAAATTCAGTTCAGTTCATATCTTATAAGTTCAGTTCAGTTCAGATCCTATAAGTTCAGTTCAGTTCATATAAGTTCAGTTCAGTTCCTATAAGTTCAGTTCAGTTCCTATAAGTTCAGTTCAGTTCAGTTCCTATAAGTTTAGTTCAGATCTTATAAGTTCAGTTAAGTTCAGATCCTATAAGTTCAGTTCAGTTCAGTTTAGTTAAGTTTCAGTCCAAAAGAACATGACCTTACTCATTGGTTAATTTTCATTGAAAGTGAATCAAAACTCACCCAAAGTCTTAAGTTGAGGGTCTTCGATTTCGAAAACTCAACATAACCTAAAATTTTGGTAGATTATTGGTAGTTTTCAGTAATTCTTGTCTTTAAAACTTACCAATGTCTTATCTCAAGACTAACAATAATCTTACCTTTAGTATAACTACTATTCATGAAATTAAAATTTTACAATTCCTAAGATAGAATAAAACAAAAAATTAAAAATAAGGTTATAGTTTTACAAGAACCCGTAAATATAAGGTAGTTTTCGGCTAAAAACTCTAAAATTAAACATAACTAGATTTAATGCCCGTGCGATGCACGGGCCTATTTGTAGTTTTCTATATTATACTCCAAAATTTTAAAATGATAAAATCTATTTCTAAGTCTAATGGATGTTTTATTTACACAATACACAATTTACTCATTAAAAAAAATTTAAGTTTATAATACTCCTAATTATAATGAGGTTTTTATTTTCACACTACAAATTTTACTCATTAGAGTAGCTTTTGACCAATATACTCCTCTTATTATCCCTTTATCTCTACTCTCACTTAATTAAGGCCATTTTTTTGGTTTAATGGAACTGAACTAAAGTGAATTAAGCTCAAGTGAGCTTAATAAAATTGAAATTTGTTGAGATAAATAAAACTGAAATAAGCTGCACTGAACTGAAGTCAACTGAAATTAAACAAAAAAGAACAAGGTTTGAAGAGTTGGAGTTGTTGTACTTATTTGAGTTAAGCTGAAATATATAATAAGTAAACTAAACTTATATGAGCTGAAGATTATAAGAGCTAAATTGAATTTATAGAAGCTAAACCGAACTTATAGAAACTTAAATTTTATAAATTAAGCTTATAATAGTTGAACTAAATTTAAAGGGATGACTTTAAGTCCAAAAATAAAAAAAAATTAAATAATTGACTTTATATATCTATATATAATATTAAAAGGCATGTTGAGTGCATCATTATCAAGTATTTTAATTTTCTAGCATGTTGTGATGCCACCTCACCTCACAACCAATTACTAAACTACACTCCTACAAATACATAGACTTTACTAGAATTTAGTACAATAAATATTATTATATCATCATTATTCTTAAATTAATTGTGCATAAAAAATATTTCATTAGTCTATATATAATATTAAAAGGCATGTTGAGTGCATCATTATCAAGTATTTTAATTTTCTAGCATGTTGTGATGCCACCTCACCTCACAACCAATTACTAAACTACCCTCCTACAAATACATAGACTTTACTAGAATTTAGTACAATAAATATTATTATATCATCATTATTCTTAAATTAATTGTGCATAAAAAATATTTCATTAGTTAATGATATAATCTTTACAAATTATAATCCAAGCTTCATATTTTTTAGTTAAAATTGACATTTTAGTTGATTGTTTTTGTAATAGAGCATGTTAATAGATATTTCATCTATATATCTATATAATCTATATCTATTCTATATAATATTATAAAAAGGCATGTTGAAACCTCTTTTGAAGCGCCACATGTCACGCTATATATTTTTGTCACCTAGCATACATATTCATAATATTACTCCAAGAATAATAATAAATTTTGTGTAAAAAAAAAGAACAGTAATTAATTTTCACTTAATAATACGGAATAAATACACATATATCTAAATAAATCAATAGTCAGCTACCCGTCCTTCAATCTTCCCAAGAAAAAAATCAAAGTAAAAAAACACTCTTTCACTATTTTAATGACTTTCATAATTACAATCTATCCTATATAATATCCTCTTTTTATTTTGTGTGTTTCCAAAATATATTAATAAATTTCAAACATAAACAAGAATCAACTCAAAACACGTATTTTATCCTCATCCTAATTATCATAAAAACAAGGTAGGTGTGGAATTTGTTTTTATTTTATTTTTTAAATATTATTGTTATTAAATTAATTGTTTTACTGGTATTTTGATAATATTATTTTAAATTGAGATTTTTAATCATGAAATGCTTTAATGTCTTTGAAAGAAGGTATCATCAAATTTATTACTTCCATCATTTAAGAATTAACCTTTTTTTTTCAATTAACCGAGTGTTAAAATATATTTATATATCGTTTATAAATGATTAAAATTTGAATGACATGTAAAATAAAGAGAAGATAAAAATATCCAAAGTTGAAGCAAAAAAAAGTAGAATATGAAAGAAATAATATAATTGGTTAGGTGAAAAAATTTTCTACTATTTTGAGATAAAGCAATTTTCTTTGAGTTTTGAATCAATTGGTACAGTAATTTGTTGTAGTGAGGCGATTACGTAAATTTAGTATTTAATATGATAATTCGTCTTTTGAATCAATTGATTTGTATGTATGTACAAGTCATTATTATTATGATATTGAGTTTTATTGATAAAATGCCGATATGGAAAACAATTATCATGCTCGTAAATTTTTAGCTAATTTCTTTGTTAATAATGATTGTATTCTTTTAATCTCTCATGTTTTGTTTACTCTACTAATTAGGCCGTCATTTTTTTGTCGGCTACGTATATAAAATGCTTTCTTTTTCAGATAATTTTTTAAAAATTCTTATAAAGTTCCGCAAACTACAAAATGGATTGTGAAAAATTGTAAGTATCTTGCGACTACTACATTTTCTTTTGTTTTTTCAGGACCGAGGTATTTGTATAATGTACTTTCATTTATGAGCCACCTTAAGTTGAAAATATAGAACCTACATATCTATCATTTGATTAATTCATGATTAATTATTTTTATAAAACCACACAAAAGAATCATAATAGTAATAATAATATAAACATAAAAAAAAATGCCCTTACAAATCCCGTGATTTGCACGGGATACAAAACTAGTTGATATTATAAAAGTTGAACTGAACTTATAATATTACTTTTTTTTAATATCGTACGGTACATTATACAAAATAATCCCTCACATTTATTAACCTTTCTTAATTTTATTCTTTTATAAGATGTATTTCAATTAAATATAAAGAACCTTTTGAATGAGTGAGTATGGGTAACACGTTGTTCTACGGTACATTAAGATATATCATAATTCTTATCATATATAAAATCTTCTCTTTCATATAGTCGTAAATCGTATTAGTAATTTTTATCTAAATAGAGACAAATAATTAAAAATTAGCAGTTTATAATATGTTGAGATTCTTTTTATTCGATGGTAAAGCAGTATTTATTTATTATATTAATTAGTATTAATTATTTAATTTATTTATTACGTAGAATGCAATGAAGTATTTGATTTACCAAAATATATTATCAATGATTTTAATCAAAGTTCAGTTGTCGGAGTCTTGTACAGTACTCTTATAAAATATCGAAAATTTATTAATGAATTTTTTTAAAAAAACTTTAGTATTGGTTTTGTATGTTTGTTACTCAATAACAATCTAGATAGTATGTATAACACAATTTCGCCACCTTTGAAATTTGATTCCTTTTGTCTTTTCATGACTAAAATGATTTACATTATTATATTGTTCGAAAGTCCTTTCTTAAAATTTGGGCTCTTAATTGCTCCGAAATTATAGCATCCACACAAATTCATCTATAAAAAAAATACTTGTAGTAATATTAATCTTATTTCAACTTCAATTCTTGATCTTTAAATGCATATTTTTCATTGTTCCTAAAAAAACATAAAACGTGTAAAATTAGACCCCATAATATATAAATATAAAAGTGTATTAGTTGTGACAAATTAACATGAGAAAAAAGGGCAATATTTCTCATTCTTAATTAACTAGTTTTACGCCCGTGCAAAAAATGCACGGGTTTAATTTTATTAAACCGAAAAAATAAAAATAAAAAGGTGAATATATTTAATAAAAAATATAATTTTAGTATTGCAGATATCGATGTAAAAAAATAAAAAGAATTTATACGCTTAACTTAGACGTAAGTGAAAACAACGCAGCTGCCGACATTATAAAATTATACAAATTCTTATATAGGACGACATTATCGGTTTAAGTTTAGGACGGATCAAATATACATATGTAGCATGAATCAAACAAAAAAAAGCATTATGCATGGCGAAAATAAAATAGTTGTCCTATAAGTCTATAACCCATGGGGAGTGATACTCACCTGTTTTAAATTTAAGACAGATAATAGCCAGTAAAAATATATATAGATTTTAAAATTATACTTAAGGTTTAAATTCTAAGTTCATAACCATCGTAATGAACCCAAATTATTATTAGTCTGATTCTCTAACTACCCAAAAAACTCCGACCATATAACATACGAAGTAAATCTAATCTATTTTATGTACATTTAAGACGGAGTTACATAATTTCGTTGATTTACAATTCTCAACAATTTTAATTTGTTAATTTCCAGTATTTGCATGTATTATTTTTTGCCAATTTATATATTATTATATTTGATATTCACTTTTTTGTTTCTGTTTTATACTCATTGTCACTCACTTTAATCCTTTTATTAGTGCATGTTAAATGGAGTATTAACAATTTCTTTAATTTTGAATATACTATATCTGTAAAGTGTAGGCGTCTCAATCATATTATTATATTTAATCTATACCTTTAATTTATGTAAAATTAGTTAATCATTAAAGATTTGGTTTTTACTGTTGAAATTGAATAGTTAGGATTTCGGAAGATTTCATATTCGATGTGTAATTATAGACAGTAACTTATTTAATTAACGAAAGTAGTGAGAAAATTAAATTGAAATAATTAATTATGTAAATGAACATGGCGGACCCTACATTGATTAAATTTTTTTCTTTTCTCAATTTCCATCGACCTATGAGAACTCTTTAAATTCTACCCCTTTTATAGTAAAGGGATTTATCAGAATGGGAGACATCAGTCAAAAGCTCCATGAAAGACATTGAGTAGATTCGCAAGTTCATATATAAATTATTAATCTTTTATTCTTGATTGTAAATGGGAAAACTAACTTCTATTTGAAAGATGTTGAATTTTTCAATGGCTAACGCATAATAGTGAAGTCCTTGTATAACTTTCCAGTGGTTGGACACAATAAGTATAATCTTCTTGCTAACCAAATTTGGAGGTTCGAAGTTTATAGCAATATAACAATTTTAGTATTTGGATTTTATTTTCCTATTACTCCTATTATTGAGATTTCGATCAAAATTTGTACTTTTTAAAATCACTTGGAAATTTTATTTTATATTCGAATTTCATAATTCGAGTAATATGTATAAGTGAGTTTTCTAATATCGGTTGAAAAGCAAGGTTTTATATAAATTGAACTTTCAAATATCCCTCAGAAGTTGTATCTTTTAAAACACTCATAAATATGTAGAGTATCAATTGTATTTTTTTTAAAAAAATGCTTATAATCCTAAGATATAGTTCATACCTTTTAATTTGTATTATATTTTACTTTATCCATTTCTGGTTGAAATCTGCACAATAACCTGGAAAGAATAAAGAGAACTTACTTAATATGATTCATACATTAAACAATTTGTGCGTTCATGAATAAGCAAATACATAAAAACGATAAAAAAAATAGACTTAAATGCTAAATTTAATAATATAATCATATAATTGACAAAATAGAGATATATGCATTACAATCTGGTTAACTAAATAGTTCTGAGTAGAAACAACTACGTATAATGTGGAAGACAAACAAATCTACATGGAAAAAAAAACGTTAACATCAAAAAATTATGGGTGGGAGTAGAAAAAGCAAATTATTATATTTGTACTTAAAAGCGGTAGCAATTGAAGTGGCATATAAAAACGTGTACAATTAGATTAATTAAATTAAATAGTTTTACGATAGTTAAACTTTTAATTGACATTCATTATTTATCATAAACTCTATCTTTTGGTTTTATTTGAATTTGTTTAAATTGTTTTATCTATCGTTGGGAAATTATTATTGAATACATTATCTTTTAATTGACGTGGTTAAAAAAGTTTGGAGGCGAAAGCGTTTCAAAAAAAGGGTTAGCTTACGTAAGATAATATAGAGTAGAACTAGTTTTAAACCCGTGCAAAATTGCACGGGTATCCTTTTAAAAAAAAATAGTACATAAATATTATTAACAAAACATAAACGATAAAATTGGGAGGAATTTTAGCATTAATTTTTGTAACTTTGTTGATGAATTTTAGTCATTTGACGAAAAAAAATGACCACGATAACTTTAAAATCAGAAAAAAAGTTATACTTCTCGTAAGTATACTAAAATTTTTTTTTTTTATATATAGAAATAAGACGTTTGTTATTATAAACTGTTCAAAAGTTCTCCAAAATTAATTTCTTGGAATTAAAATATTTTGTTCTATAATTTTTTAGTTCATTTGTAGTTACATTTTAGCATTTAAATTTCTTATTCTTATCAATTGGTGTAATTTATTTTTAATATTATTTTAATCAAAATACTGCGATTTCTAAAATAACATTAATATTTTCATACGTACGAAACATAAAACGTAATAATTTATGTACCAACATAAACATAGCGGTTTTTCAAAAATGAATTCATTTTTTTTGCTGCGGACCCACATTTAGTTTTTTTTTTTTTTTAAAAAAAACTAAATGTGATGAGTTGGCTTCATGAGGATGAGTTAAATGTTTTGCTATTTATATAGATAAGATTTATTAGCATTACCCTCCTTTTAGGATTGGGTTATGGCCTTGATGTATTAAAATATTACCTTCTCCAATAAATAATCAATTTTTTTTTATGAGGGAACCCGCAACTGTTACCTTCGATGCGCACTACGTAATATATAATAAATTTTACACCTTAATTATTATCTCTAAAAATATACACACTAACAATATTAGAAGTAATTTATTAGATTTGATTAGCTACACACCATCAATATTGTATTGTCATATTACTATATTACTATAATGAGATAAAATTGTATCTTCCTCAATATAAAATAAATTTTACATATTTGGATGTTATCTCTAAGTATATCGTCATTAAAAAATAATTTAGGAAGTTGTAAGATATTTGACTCTCTATAATGATTTACAATAATTAGATAAAATTTTATCTTCCTCAATATAACTTTTTTTTTTAAATATTTGGATGTTATGTCTAAGTATATCGTCATTAAAAAATAATTTAGGAAGTTGTAAGATATTCGACTCTCTATAATGATTCGAAACAGTTATTAATATAAATAGATAAATAGATAAATAGATAGATAGATGGATATAGATTTTCGCTAAAAAATTAGTTTGGTTAGAGTCCTTAATTTAACTATTCCGTATTAGTTATTGTTAATCTTTTTTTTTCATTTAGATAAAATTTGCATTATTTATTAGTATTGGCGGTAGGTTGTAGCAAATGAAATCGCCAGAAAAAAAAAAAACAACAATTGAAATCGCAATTATATTAGTTATTCTTATCCTTTTTTTTTCATTTAGATAAAATTTGCATTATTTATTAGTATTAGCTGTAGCCAATGAAATCGCATGAAAAAAACAACCAATAAAATCTCTCGAAAAAAGCTTCTTTTAATAATATAGATAGATAGATATTTACTCAATAACATCTTTTTCATTTATAACGAAATCCATCACCTCCAAAATTTGCACCTTAGGGTAAGATTATCCGTCAACTCCCGAAAGTCTTAAAACTCTATCACATCCGCTTTTCACTAACTTTTATTATTTCTTTATTTTTCAGATTCACCCCAGACTATATACATTATCCCTCAGACTTATCTTATACCCTACTTTTCCATTACACTTTAACACATGGTGGTTATTTATTGGTTGTTATTATAAAATGGTGGAGTCAAGATCCTACAAAGTCTTAAGTTGAGTCTTGAATTTTCAAGACTCAACTTAAAACTTTGTTAAGACTCAAGTAATTATTAATCGTTTTAGGTAAGTCTTATATTAAAACTTACTAAAATATATCTCAAGATTACCAATAACACAAGTTCTCATATGTGACGGTGATATCCGTCACAAGCTTGTGACGGATACCGTTTTCTCTCACAAAATACCCACTTTTTCTCTCTTTTTGACACTATTCATGTGGTCCCCTTTCTCCACTAACTCATTTGTATCCATTTAATCTCACAAAATATCCGTGATAAACAGTAACCCGTTACAAGCAAGACTTACTATACCAATAATCTTACCCTTAGACTCTCGGATGAAATGAAATAGGAGAGTGGGGCCATTTGTTATTATTCTTTGTGCGTCTTGGACGCTTTGCTCGTTCTTTACAACTGCTTTACTCTCAAATTCTCTACTTTTTGGATATTCATGTTCGTGTTATAATGGGTCAAATTGTCTTCTTTTATTTTTAGAGAACGCTATTCTTTTATCAAAAAGTTTTGCTTGTCACCGATAATATATATTACTAAGGGAGTCGGAGTAATGATTCGTACTTTCTTTTTGGTGCGAGTTTAGTGATGGTTTTTCTTTCCATTTTTAGTAACTTTTTTGTGGTCCAAAATCAATTCAGCGTAGGGTAGGGTGTTTTGTGTGGTTTAGAATCATTTCCTTATTTTTTGTGCATAAAGGTAAATGAACCATTACTATGACTCGGAGGGAGTATAAGTTAAAGACGGACACTTTACTCTCACAATAAAGTAAGTGGGCATATAAGTAGAAAAAAAAATAGAGCATTTTTTGGATATTATCACTCGAATTATGTGAAATGACCACTATCCGTCTTCAACTTGTGACGGATAATATCTGTTTTCAATGACAATTTGCCTTTGTGAAGTTTACACCATCTATTGCATATGATGCACTCATGTACTCCCTCCATTCTTTTTATATCACCTCATTTCATTATTCACGTTTGCCGATATTCATTTTGTTTTGATTATATCTTTAGCTACATACTACTAAAAATTATAAAAGTTTGATATTCTTAATCATCTTATCAAGACAATTCAAAAAAGATCTCACATGAACATATTTCCGTGAACGGATTGAGAGAAAACCGACGTTGAATACTCGATTGTGAATAGTGTCAAAACAAAAGTTGAGTGATATAAAAAGAATGGAGGGAGTACTTCTTTTTATTGGGATCTTCACTACTTCTTTTTATTGGGATCCTCACTTATTGCATGTGAGAAGGCAACGTCGATGATGTTAAACTCATTCTCCTTCTAAAATTGGTCTAGTATTCGCAATACACTTTTTACAAGCTTGTGACCTCACAAAACTTTTCCAACTTGCCCTCTCCACTAGGGATGGCAACGGGTCGGATCTGGACCGTGTCCAGTAGGATCCAGATCCAACGGGTTCAAATATGTGAGATACAGATCCGGATCCGGGTCGGATCCGAGTCGTAACGGTCCAAGTTTATAGCTTCACATTATAAAAAAAAGCTCACGAGTCATAACACTATTGATTTCCATTTTCCAAAATACAATAAAATGGAAAAGTAGCTAGTAGCGTGACAATTATGTTTAATCAAATATTACAATTAGTAATTATTATGACCAAGTAATCGAAACACAAATCAAGAAACAAAATACCTAAGACGTAAAACTTCATCTTTTTACTATGAAACCGGGTCCAGGGTCGGATCTGGATCCTTCAGGATCTGCGTAAGAGGATCCAAATCCAAATCCGTTTTAAAAATAGTGGATCCAGACCGGATCCAACGGGTCTGAAACAATAAGATCCAGATCCGATCCATCAGGGCCGGGTCTTACGGATCTGGACCGGATCCAGATCCATTGCCATCCCTACTCTCCAATTGTTCTCCCACTTACAAATTTGTCTCACGACTCACATTTGTGACGGATTTTGCCCGTTACAAATGAGAATTTATGCGCTTTTTATTCACTAGTGTACATTTCGCGTATAACTTCCATTTGATTGCTAGTGGATCCAGACTGGATCCAACGGGTCTGAAACAATAAGATCCAGATCCGATCCATCAGGGTCGGGTCTTACGGATCTGGACCGGATCCAGATCCATTGCCATCCGTACTCTCCAATTGTTCTCCCACTTGCAAATTTGTCTCACGACTCACATTTGTGACGGATTTTGCCCGTTACAAATGAGAATTTATGCGCTTTTTATTCATTAGTGTACATTTCGCGTATAACGTATAACTTCCATTTGATTACTAAAGGCACATCAGTTTTCTCAGCATTCTCTCTATTGTTGAATTTTTAATCCTATTCAACCTTAGTCAAAGTTTTCAAATATGAAACTATTCGAGTATAGAACAAGTATTTTAATTCATTAGAGAGAATACATTATTAAGAAAATGAGAAAGAAATAAAAGGGTATATAATTATCAACAATATACTGCAAATAAAATGAGCTACAAAAATCAGCACTCAATGTATTATTGGTTCTCATGTTCCATTACACTTAAAATTTTTCATATTTCTAACAGTACTTGCTAGATATTACATGCGACATTTTTTTGCTTATTCAAAGCCGAGTATCGACAAAAAATGAACTCGAAGTCATTATGGAATTATGGGTTGAAAGCTTTTATACAACAGATTGTCCAGGAACTAAATTTTGTCCCACGGCCTGCAAACATGGCTCTGAGTGGTGTCACCAAGAAGGAATCACAAATTTCAATTATGCAAAAATGACAAGTACATCACTGCAAAGCACAACCAATATGAAGCAAACTAAACAAGTGAAGAATGCTTTGAAAGATTTAGAGCACCAACAATCCATTTAGCTAAACTAATAAACTACTAAAAACAAGCATTATCCAACAGAAATAACGCCACAACACCCTCTTACCTTTATCTACATCTCAAAAACCAGGGAGGGGAAAAGGTCAGACACTTGAACAAAAAATCTTTAGCAAAGTACAAATCAGTGTTAAGTTGTTAACTAAAGCCACTACGAGTCCTACACCATGCACAGATCGAATCTCCCAACTATTTATACGATTAGCGGTTGGAGCAAATAACCTAGACTGCTGACATGGCCCGCCTGAAATCCAGGGATTGAAGGGCAGAGTCTGGGAAGTGCTTCCCGTCTGGTACCCACAATCCTCCATTCTGAGGTAGAAGAATCTGTGGACGACCATCTTTGCTAGCTCCTTCACCGGGTTTCGGAGGTTGAACCTCTTTTCCTTTCTTCACAAATTCGAAAAACTCAGCTACTTGGCGAGCATAGCTACAAACAGCAATAATTTTGCATGTTAGAGTGGAGATCGCTGTGTGTCAGTAATTCCATATACTCAAAACATAAAATATCAGACGAACAAAGAAAAAAAGACAGTTCTAATCCATAGTGCAGAAAATAATTTTCTCATGTGAGAGATACTACGATACAGGTTTCATCAAGACAGGTCGCTGAAGCTAGCATATGAGAACAGCAATGATAATATCAATGGATGGAAGCTTAGAAAAAGAGGAGAAAAAAAATGACCAAATCATTTACTGACTTGATACTGAACCAAGAGACAAGAAACAAGAAATCGAAACATAACATAATAGAGTGCCAAAGAGAGGGTAACTTACTGTCTCTTTGCCTCAATATCTTTGTTGAAATCGATATCTGGATCGCAGTCAAGAATCAACGCTGGAACCTGAGTAAAAATTTAATGAGAAGGTTGAAAAGGTGCTTACAGTACCAATAAACAATTCAAATATGATCTCCCTTGTAGGCTATGCTCCTCACATTTTAAAATATCCAGCACAATGGGTATACATAGAAGCATTGGACTCGGCTACTTAATGAAAACCTTTTCTATTAATTGCCAAAATGAAGTATGCAAGTGTCATACCCATGCAAGAGTATCTAGTGTCTTACACGGGTGAAGAGTCAAGAGAAAAATTACATGCAGGCAAAATTGCAAGTTTTTTGAGAGGGGACAAGGAGCACCTAAACACTGTATGCTGTAAGAACAACTCACCTTTTGAATACTCGAATGCATTTGAAGGCCTTCCAAAAAGTACACCCTATCTCTTATATCTGGATGCATGGAACTGTCCAAATGGAAGGGCGGCCTACTGACGGACAGCGCTCCGAGATTTCCACTTTCAGAGGGTGAAAACCAGCTCTCATGTTTTTCATGCAAATCACGTAAATAATCTAAGCTTACTCCGCCTTCTTCAGATCTTTTACGAAGCATCATACGCTTGTGGCATGTGTCAGGGCTTGCTCTAAGGTAGATAAAACCATCAGGAATTAGGCCTGGCATACATGAGACAACTGGATCGAACCAAGAGTCATAAATGTTGATTTCCATCTCACTCATCCACTTTGCTTCATGAACAGCTCGTACAAAAACCTACATGAGTCATGGTAGGCATTAGTTTTATTAAGGAAGGAAATTCACAATTTTGTATTTTTGTAAAAGAGATTTCAGATTGCTTGCTTACCATTCTGTCACTGAAGACACTTCTCTCCATGAGCCTAAGAGGCTCAATTCCACCAGATGAATCTCTTTCTTGCATGACCCGTGTGACAAAAACGTAATTTTGAAAGGTGTAGGCATATCTCTTTGGCTCGGCATAAAATGCATCCAGTATATTGAAGTGATCAGCTCCAATATCTTGCCATTTATCAACGGGTTCAGGAACAATCTCAACAAGATCACGGAGCTCAAGTGTTTCACCGGCTATTCTTTTCAGGAAGGTCGTTTTGCCAACACTGATGTTACCCTCAACACAAAGAGTGATTCTATTCTTTCGAGATTTGATACCAGACGTGGACCCATCCTCCTTTACTTCCTCATCCACACTCTGTTTGATGTATGTAGTTATACTTTCAGCATGGTTTTTGTGGATAATTCCCACTGAGTCCTGCAGATATTCCACCATATTCTGACTTGACTTGCCAAAGAACTGTAAAGAAAATGGTAAAAGGAGTGCATTAGAAACAAAACCAAAATTACATGCTACGATGGAGAAATGGCGAAAACAAATGTCAATTGTTTTTCTTCAACAGACTAAAGAAGGTGAACATAGAGAAACCTATCAACTCCCATGAGTAATGGTTGGCCGAGTCCTACAACAGAAATGAGAAGTTGTAACCAAGCTCAAAACTTGAAAAGTCACAAGGTCTCATATAACCACACAGTTATAAAGCACGCAATGTTTAATTTCAACTATTGCGGGCTTGCAGCAGAGGTCAGCTAGGTGAAGTAGAAGCTAAGCTGGTAAAGTGTTGAGAGGGAGGTACCCATGACCTAGTTTCGAATCCAGCCAGCAACTACTCCATATCCCCTTTACACCAAAAGAAAACTATAGTCATGTTAAAGTTTGACCTAAACAAAACGTGAATATTCCTGGAAAGTACAAATCAGTACTGCCAGTAGACACAACCGAATTGAGTAACTATTTGCAAACACTAGCCAAGCGAGTTGTGTGAGGCTCGGAGATAACATCCGACTAACACCAAATCGTCATAATCCAGTACTTATGAAAAAGTGAGTTAGCATAATCATTTGTGCCTTAGTGGAGAAACTTGCATTCATATGACAACCACCAACAAACTCAATTCAACACCATTTTTATATATTAAAACATTTGAAAGGAAAAATAATAGTTAAAAATAAAACATGGAAAATGAAAAACCTTATCTCGGTAAAGTTGTTTGAGGGCAGCAACCTCAGCAATACCCTTATCAACCAGCTTCCTCAAATTCCTCGGTCCGACTCCCGGTATTGTCAACAAATCAGGATTTCCACCCGCCAATATCCCACCGCTACCTCCGCCACCGGAACTCCTCCTTCTCTCCAACCTCACCCTTTTCTCCTCCGTAACCTCAACTCCCCCTCCCCCTCCCCCTGTCTCCTCCCCTTCACTCTCACTCACATTTTCTCCCTCATCACCACTACCACCCCCCCCACCCCCACCGTCTCCGGCAGCAGAGTACAACCACGCGAGCCGCGACCCACGTCTCGCCTCCGTCAGCACCGACCACGGACGCTGCACCTCCACCGCGCGACTTAAACTAGAGCAGCCGGAGGCGACGCGACGAGGGAGAACGGCGGTGGACGCCGCGGTGGAGGAGTTGGGCAAGTAGATGAGACAATGAGGGTGGAAAGCGGTGGGCGAAGTATAAGAAACCGCAGTTTTCATATTTGGGGAGGAAGTAGTGGGTTTAAGACAAAACCCTAATTTAGAAGAAATGGAATTAAAAAAGGGTTGTTTGGGAGGAGATAAAGAAGAGGAACATAGTAGAACAGAGGAAGAAGGAGGCGGTGTACGAATACGCAGGAATTTCTGCATTGCTGAAGTAGTTTAGCATTCTCCAGTAAAAACCAGAAATGAATAGTACCCAACAAAAAAGGGATTTGCAGAGAAAAGAAGGAAGGTGGAATTAGAAAAGATGAAGATGAAATGAAATTAGGGTTAGGGTTTAAGGAGAAATTAGGGTTTTTTGGAATAGAGTGAAGTTGGTATTAAAATGATATTAAAATGGGTATTTAGTTTTAGTTTAAAAATGTGGAAGTGGGAGAGTGTAAAAAAAGGGAGGCGCCATTGTTGAGGAGGGAGTGAGGTGTCAAAAGAAGGGTTTTAAGAAGGGAAGAATAATGGTGGTGTGGTGGCCGCTAGACTAAACACAGAGAAGACAGAGAGAGAGAATGAAGAAAATGTGAGATGGAATACAATAATACAAACACAGGTGTAAATGGGAAACATTAAAAGGTTGGTTTGGAATATTTTAATATATAGTTGGACTAAAGCAGTAAGCCCAATACTATTATTCTAATCTTGTTTTTTCATTGTGGACTCTTGTTGGGGCCGTCGTGGGATCGTGGGAGTGGAGTCGAGTGGACCTATTTCTTTTTCTTTTCTTCTTTTTTTTTTTTATTTTTTTATTTTTTCATTATTTATGTTAGTGGATTTTGTGTCTCCTTTGCCTCTCAATACAACAAATAAACTAATCTAATTACGACTTGTTTATGCATCACCCCACCCAATCTTCATAATTGAAGCTCTTCATTTATGTCTTATCAACCTAATTCGTACTACTCACAATTGGACTTTGGCATAAAATTTAATTAATTAAATTAAATAATATAAAGTATTGTGTAGAGTAAAAAGATTGAAGAGAGGTAGGATATTATTGATTATTATTGTGGGTAGAAATGTAGAATCATTAAAATAAGTAGTGTTGTGGGTTAAAGTGTGGTATTGTTGTGAGTTAAAGTGATTAAAATAAGTATGAAACTTTACCAAAAATGAAGAATGGGACATTATTGTGACTAGACGAAAATAGAAATTGAGATCTTTATTTAAAATAGAACGGAGTAGTATTTTGGTAAAGTTTATGAAGAATTTTAAGCATTAATAAAAATTTGAAATTGCACTTGTAATTTTTTGAATAAGTGGTATTTAAACGTTATTTTCGTGAGACTAATAAAGTTGCCAAATTTAATTTATCGTCATTGTTGAACACTCATGCACAATTCTTTCGAGGTGCTTTCAAAGTCAATGACTTCAACTTACCTCGCTCATCCAAAAGATGAAATAGGTTGGTCATATCCTACAGATCAACCTAGTTTCTTTATGATGCGGGAGCATACTCGGATGAACTTCTCCTAAGTAAAAATGTGGCTCAATTGATGCGCGGATTCAATATTGGGTCTTATACCGTGTTGAAGCTTGCATAGGACGTCATTGGAGAAGTTCAGAAAGCTCCTTAGACACGTCTTGGGCCGTATGAAGAGTCATAAGTCGTGTAGGAAGATAGATTAGGAAAGTTAGAAGTTTACTAATCATGGTAGGATTTTAGATGTTGAATAAAATTTGGAAAGTTAGATGTTTCCTAATAATAGTACGATTGTAGCTTCCTAATTTTAAGGGAGTTAGTTATTTAGATTCTTAGTCTAAGTAGGAAAGTTGTTTCCTTCTTAGTTTAGGTTTGTGATACGGCAATTCGAATGCCTTTAGAATTACAACTAGGGAGAGACTTAACCCTATATAAAGGATTGATTGTCTTGTTATTTCAGTAAGTTATTTTGAGAGTTAATACAAGTATTTTTTTTGTTTTCTAATTGCTTGCGAGTTGTTAGATTTATTGTTTCGTTCTTGCAAGCAGGGTGAGACAATATAATCCACATTCTGCCTTGCGAGGTTGAGAGCTCGTCGTGTGTCATTCGAGTCCCTTGCGAGGAGGAAGAGTTGTTCACGTCATATCCTGGTTACCACATCAAACTCGCAAAAATAATCACAACATACATCATACAATCTGATGTACTACTATAACCATACGTTCAAACACACATACAAGACGTTACAATCGGGATACAGAAATCCAACTATTCATACAATCACAATCTTCAACGTTGTTTCACATCAAATTGGTATCAGAGCTTCGACTCTTGATTTATTGCTTAATAAATCTATCTTGGGAAAATCTTAATCTGGTTGACGGTAGTAGTGACGATGGTACTCAAAGACCATGGGAGAATGAACATGAGGGGATAAGGGCAGAGATGGCCAAGATGTCATATGTCTTGAAGGTAGGGGATAACAAACATGCTGAAGGATAAAGAGAAGATGGTGGAATCAGACGATGGTTCGTTTAGAATAGGAGATGACGAGCGGTCCAAAGGGAGAGCATGGGACAAGAACAATGATGATCGGGGTCTTAA
Organism: Silene conica; assembly: GCA_029255685.2. Classification (NCBI taxonomy): domain Eukaryota; kingdom Viridiplantae; phylum Streptophyta; class Magnoliopsida; order Caryophyllales; family Caryophyllaceae; genus Silene; species Silene conica. Next base: position 70,762,467 of record CM055312.2, on the reverse strand, counting down.
ACTCGATGTCCCTGACTTTAAGGGTGACATGGATTCAGAAGAGTTCTTGGATTGGCTGCGACAGACGGAGAGGGTATTCGAATATAAGGAGTACAATGATAGAAAGCAGTTTAAGGTGGCAATTCTGAAACTTACTAAGTATGCTTCCTTATGGTACGAAAATCTAAAGAAACAAAGAAAGCGTGAAGGGAAGTCAAAGATAGAATCTTGGGTTAAGTTAGAGAAGCATCTGATGAAGAGATTTATGCCTAAAGGTTACAATCAAGAAAACTACCTAAAACTCCAATCTTTAACACAAGAAAGCATGTCGGTGACAGAGTACATCAAAGAATTCGAGAAGATGTCCATAGTATGTGATCTTGAGGAAAGGGAAGAGCTAAGGGTGGCACGATTCATTAAAGGGCTATCACCCAAACTTGCAACAAAGGTAGAAATTCAGAATTACGATGGATTTAGTGATGTGTGTAGGTTAGCTTTAAAATTCGAGAAACATGATAAAGCACGAAAACCCTATGTGTATTCAAGAGGAATAAGTTGAGGTGAAAGTCCCTACTCTCAGTCAGCCCCAACCAAAGTTAAAGTAATCCCGAAAGAAGAAGTTAAGGATTGTCCACAAAAACGATCCCTAACTATCCAGGAACTACACGACCCAATCCTAATCTTTGTGATGCCAGAAGAAGAGGGGAAGCAAACCGAGGATGAGGCGGATGAAGTAGTTTATGATGTGGATCTGATGAGTGATGAGGAATGCCTGATGATCAGAAACCTACATTTGGAGGCGGCCTCCGTGGAAACGGAACAAAGGGAACAAATATTCCATACCCGTTGTAAGGTAAATAACTGAATTAGCAATCTTAAAATAAATAGTGGGTCATGTACTAATGTAGTATCAAGGGACCTTGTGATGAACTGAAATTGCAAACTAAAGATCGAATAAAACCTTATAAGTTACAATGGTTGAATGGAGATAATGGAGTACAAGATAAGAATCATGCTCTAGTTTCGTTGAGTCTAGGACCTTATAAGGATGAGTTGTGGTGCGATGTGATTCCTATGAGTGCGTGTCATATATGTTGGGTAGACCTTGGCAGTTTGATAGGAAGGCCGAGCATGATGGTAGATCGATCTAATGTGTATAGCGTGACCAAGGGCAAGGTAACATATAACTTAAAACCTATGTCAGCCACAAAAATACGAGAGTCCAAATCTAAGAAGGAGAGTGTAACACCCCCATTTATTTAAGAGCCTTTAGCAAGACATTCTCAAATAAATAGGGCTGTTACCATCTCGGAATGTCCGAGGTAGTGAATAATAAAGTAAACAAACCAAAGAACTTTATATAAAAATTGATTAAATCTAAACTTTTGATATTACAGCTATTACGCAAAGAATAGAGTACAACTGAGAACATCTAAGTATGTGATCTAATCCTAAGTAGGTCCAAGCCATGTTTCTCTCCTTGCCCAAGCTCCTAATCCATCTGTCTCTGACCTGTAGAATCTACTCCCCATTCCGGATCATCGTAGGTGTACACGAATACACTGTCAACCTCGAGGTTGAGTAGGATAACACAATAATAAATAATGCAACAAATATGATATGCAAATGCCATGATATGCTCGAGCTCAATCACAATCTCAATCTCAAACCTGAAACACCCAGCCATACCGAACCTCTCGGCAGACTATAATCGGTCGTCACCGAACACCAACTCAACATCTGATAAGACACCATGCCTGGTCTACAGAACCACCCTGGGCTTTATATCAGAACAATATCTGATCATAACTTTCTCAGTAACCAATGCATATGCTATGCTCATGAATGCAACGATATAATTATTCAATCATGCTATCACATAATTAAATGCTCATGTCATTACCAATAATCCACAATCAATCCAACCAATATCATTCTCATATCAATCATACTCAGCACCCATAACACACAATACCACATTCATTCATAACACATCCTGGAGTATAAGGTCAGTGAATCCTACCTGGAATAACAATATAATCCTATCGCGCAACTGACATCCAATCAGTTAGGATCACTCCATCACATACTCAAAACCTAATAAAATAATATACTTAATTACTAACTAATACAATTACGCAAACCAATATAATATATCAATCATTCAAATTAACGATTTAAATAATATATTACGCATAACGAGACCGTATTAACATGACTACTTCAATTAAATAATCGAACATAGAAAATATTATCGAATTATTGATAACCGTCACATTCTTGTGTAATAAAATTTACTTAACAACTTAATAATTAATAACATGGTCAAAATTACTAATAATACTAATTATAATAATAATAATAATATATATTATGATAATATAAGAATAATAATAACAATGTTCAGGTAATTACAACAACAACGTGTGACAATAATAATAATAATAATTCACAGATAATGGCAATGCCAACAACAAGTACTAATACCAATAATAATCATAATAATAATAATATTAACAACCAAGGAGATAATAACAATAATAGTAATAATAATAATAATAATAATAATAATAATAATAATAATAATAATAATAATAATAATACAATAATAGTAACATAAGTAAACAACAATGCAGCCCATATTTCACGTATTTCAAAACAGAACCACGACACACATCCCTTCATGACCACCTATTTTCACCGCCCCTTCGACCTCCTTCTGCCACCCGAACCACCCTCACACCGCTCCGGTTGGCACCCTCAAACCACGCTGTACAAAATGACACCACCCACTGTAACACCCCCATTTATTTAAGAGTCTTTACCCAGACATTCTCAAATAAATAAGACTGTTACCATCTCGGCATGACCGAGGTAGTGAATAACAAAGTAAAATTTCCAAAGTACATTATGTAGAAGTGATAAAATTTAAACTTTGATATACAGAAACTAAATGAGTATGCGAATAAAAGTACAACTGGTAACTATTCTACATGTGATATAGATCTAAGTCGGTCCCAAGTCCGCATCTCACATTCCCGTCCTAGCTCCCAGCTCATCTGTCTCTTTCCTGTAAAATCTACTCCCCATTCCGCATCATCGTAGGTGTCACACGAATACACAGGGTTAACCACAAGGTTGGGTAGGAAGACATTTAATAAGACATAAATTATAAAAGATCAGTACACCACTCCGCCTCCATATCACAAGACCCAAAATCACTCCACGCCATATCCACCTCATTCAGTCATCCACTTCACCTCCATCACACCACTCCTTCTATGGCCATATCACAAGTCCCTTATCACAAGACCCATATCACAAGACCCATTTCACAAGCCCCGTTCTCCACGATAATCAATAATAATCAATCAATCATAATACATCCATAAATAAATATATCAATCATATAATGAGTGACCTCATGTCACAACACAACCACAGACATAAATATCCCCTACCTCGAATTGTAGAATGGCAGTCAACAGCTGCTAGAAATACTCCACGTGAAAACCGTCACCTAAACATATAATATTTAACGATTACATCTCTTCACTTAACCTGTATATTCAGAATAATAACGAAATGCTAAATATAGTAACTTCCTAAACAAGAAAAGTTTCCCGAAAAAGAAACTACCCGAAATAGTAACCTTTCCCAAAAACGACAATTTACTTAAACTAATGTACGAATAATAATAACACTTAATAATAATACTTCTAATAATAATAGTATAATAATAATAATATAATAATAATAATAACAATAATCATAGTAATAATAATAAGAAGGATATTAATAAGACTAAGTAGTACTCCCTCCATTTTTATCCAAGTGATACATTTGTTTTTGCACGCTTGCCAACGCATGTTTTACGTGCTTAATATCTTTAACTACGTATTTCTAAAAATTATAAAAATTATATATTTTCAATATACTCGTAAAGACGAATTAAACAAGATCCCACATGAATATGTTTTTTTTCTTACGTATTGAGAGAAAATTGAAATTGAAGGTTAACTTGTGAATATTGTACAAAAACCTTATGTATCACTTGGATAAAAATGGAGGCAGTACAACACTACGTACTACTACTAATATAATATTAATATTAATAACTATAATAATCAGAACATGTCAGACGCAAACCCACGCAAAACATTCCTCAATCACGACCCACAGTATGTTGACAACCTATTTTGCAGCCTCATTACCGCCCTCTGGCCGCCTGGACTACCACCCCTCTATGGTGGTTACCACCTATGTACTATGACGCATCCACTGACATTGACCACCACCCCTGACATGACCATACCGGTCCTCGAAACCAGTGACAAACACCCCTGGTCGTAACACCCACCTGCTGCAACCGAGTTTCTGCCCCCTCTGTAAACAGCCCATTAACCACCTGTTAACACCACCGTCACCACCACCAAACACTACCTTCGACACCTCACACTACCCACAACCCCCTGGTGCCAAACACCCACCTTCGACACCACCCAACTCTATGAAATAACCGCCACATTCCTGCTGTACATAGACCGTGTTTTACTCTGTTTTTGCATCGACTTCAACACGCCCCTAAACGGACTGTCACAAGTAAGTTTCCCGACCATCACACACCTCCCCAGCACCACAAACATAACCTACTACCACCCCACTACTAGCACTCATGGACTCACAACAAGGATTGACACCAAAACATGATTAATTAAGCAATTAACACGGAACAGAGTAGTATATACGAAGTTACTGTCGCCACTTTCTGATCTTTGTTTTAACAATTACGGTGGTCCTATGGTGATCTAATGATGTCAAACATATTATTCATATAACAAGGATTACCCACAACAATAAAACTCACATTCGAAGTTCCTAAAAGTACGAGAAACAGGGTGTCAAACTTACATACGCGTAGGGGTGAAAACGACGATGATGCTGGCTGTTTCTTCGTGTGTTTTCTTTCTCTTTTGCTCCTGTCAATACTCACAGTGGCCTAGGGTTTGTTGGTGAAGGAAGGTAGAGAGGATGTAAGAGGATGAGTAGGGTTTATTTGGTGAGTGTCGATGGAGGCTGATATGATGAACTTGGCCCAATACCCATATAGTATAACGACTAACCTTACGACCCCTTTTAAGTAATTCGAACCCAATTAGATATACAAGCATAACTCGTAACACTACCTAATTTATATAGGTACGATAGCAATCAATATAAAGCGATGACATATAAAAATATTTAAATACTTCGAGTCGAAACCCGAGTTCCGAAAATGTGAGGTATTACACCCACAGACTATGACTCCATTAAACTGGCCTTCGATGAACACCGCAACAACCGCGGCAGCAACAACTCTTCACACAAGCAAAAAAGCAGGTCCGTTGCACCCCTTTTTCCCAACACCACCACCCCCACCACGGTCCCCGACAACTACCACCACTTGGCCCAACCTAAACTACGTACTACCAACTAAAACTTACACCCACTTGCCACCAAGAAAGGTCACCATAGCCACCACCACGTACAGCCCAAAACAGCCTGCATAACCACTGTCCATTTATACTTTCAACAGCCATCTCGACTCTTTCTTTTCTCACGCCTCTCTCTCTCTCCACCGTGCCCAACAGCTCCACTGTCCACCACCGTGGTTACCACCGACCCACGGTGGTCCCACAGGAGGTAAACGTGTACCCAAGATCACCCAGAAACACCAAAAAAACCGACCCAAACACCTACACTGTTTCTGTTTAGCTCTGTTTTTATCTCCTTAAACAACCCTCATCTCACACCACGTGGTGGTGTTTGTCACCACCACCGACCACCACCCACGACACACTCTAACTTCCCCACATCCCAGGAACCACCAGTCACCAACCATACGCAAACATCCCCTGAACAGACTAAAAAAAACGAGACACAACAGCACCTCATAGACCGTGTTTCCCTCTGTTTTCTACCGCCCCTAAACACCCTGTTTATGGTGTTGCTCCGGCCACAAGGCGCTACCCTATAACCACGACATACAGTATAAACCTCCTACTCCGACTACCCCAGCAACGTGTACCCCAAACGAATACATTACACAATTTGAAAAGCAAAATAAAACGAAGCAAAGTAAACATAATTACATGAATGTCGACAAAGAAGCTTACTGGTAGTCACGGTGGTTGACGATGGTGATGATTATGGTTGCTCACGATGGCTGCAGGTTGCTTAGGGTTTTAGGGTGTTAGGGTGTCGATGTACAACGTAATATTTAGTCGATGTTGGGTTTCGGGTAGGTGATATGGTATGTTGATAAAAGAAGGATTTTAGAGTTAGTTATGACAATTGGACGGGCCCATATATCTTATTACTCGGTCCATCACGCATCTCGAGGCTATATCCCGCCCTCAACCCGTAAATTAAAATAAACGAGTACGTATAAATTATTTATATTAATTAAATTATGTACTTTGGTATTAGTAAATACTAATTAGATTAATTATGAGAATATAAAATAAATAGAAAATAGAAAATATATATAATTATAAACGTATTATCAAAATTAAAGAAATACGAATGAAATGTCATTTTAAGAAATAATCGTCAAATATAAAATGATTATGAAATACAAAATAATCCTAGAAATACGATTTATAAAGTAATAACAGTTTATGTAAAATACTTTATAAACATTCCATTTAAAATACTTGTATAAAACATGGTTTGACTGTCGTTGACCGCGGCTAAAATACGGGGTATTACAGAGAGTATATTCATAGCGGTTCGGGAAGAAGAGAAAGCTCTTGCTCGTTGGGAGCAAGCATACTGGTCAGTTAGGCGAGATGTAGAGTCATTAGGTGATGGTGAAACTCAGGAAGAAAAAGGTAATCATAATAGTGACGACAATGCAAATCGAAGTGATTATGATCTTATGCTTGTCTTCAGTGAGGAGTCTTTGAACAAAGCCATTAGTGAGGATCCTTAAACTAATGCACCATATCAATCGGCCATTGAAGCATATGTTGATGAGAAGCTATATGGTGGGAACTCTAATCTGTTGTTGATTTCAATTCCTATAGTTGTTCGCGGTAAGTTCACTATACCAAGTATGTTCTGTTTTGGTTTTGGTATGCTTGTGCTAGGAGGATGGTTGGGTGGAAGACACAAGGGGAAATCGCATCAGAAAGGAAGGTATAAGCACAGTTGGTTCGAAGATCGTAAAAATCATATCAACAAGTTTGTTACTATGGAGGAAGTGGAAGGAATATGTAGGCCCATCAATACGATAATGGTTCAGCTTTGGTGGTGTGATTTTGATCCAGGTGGCAGTATACATGTTCGAAATTTGAGGTCAAATTTAAAAACAAAAGAAGGAGAGTATGATGCGGGAGCATACTTGGATGAACTTCTCCTAAGTATAAATGTGGCTTAATTGGTGCACAGGTTCAATATTGGGTCGAATACTGTGTTGAAGCTCGCATGGGATGGCATTGGAGAAGTTGGGAAAGCTCCTTATACACGTCTTGGGCCGTGTGAAGAGTCATTGGTCGTGTAGGAAGATAGATTAGGAAAGTTAGAAGTTTACAGATCGTGGTAGGATTTTAGATGCTGAATAAAATTAGGAAAGTTAGATGTTTCCTAATAACAGTAGGATTATAGCTTCCTAATTTTAAGTGAGTTAGTTATTTAGATTCTTAGTCTAAGTAGGAAAGTTCTTTCTTTCTTAGTTTAGGTTTTTGATAATGCAATTCGAGTGCCTATAGAATTACACCCAGGAGAGATTTACAACCCTATATAAATGGTTGATTGTCTTGTTATTTCAGTAAGTTATTTAATTTGAGAGTTAATACAAGTATTTCTTGTTTTCTAATTGTTTGCGAGTTGTTAAATTTATTGTTTCGTTCTTGCGAGGGTGAGATAATCCACATTCTGCCTTGCGAGGTTGAGTGCTCGTCGTGTGCCATTCGAGTTCCTTGCGAGAAGGGGGAGTTGTTCACGTCATATCCTGGTTACCACATCAAACTCATGAAAATAATCACAACATACATCATACAATCTGTTGTACTACTACAACCATACGTTCAAACACACATACAAAACGTTACAATCAGCATACATAAATCCAACGATCCATACAATCACAATCTTTAACGTTGTTTTACATCACTTTACCTTATAAAAAAATGACCTAGCCCGTAAACCCGATTCAATTTGATCCCGTTTTATATGGTCAACGACCCATTATTCTTCAGCCGAGACCGAAAATGACCTGTTATTTTAGGGTCAAAATAAATTAAAATATTATTAACATATTAATTTTTTATATTATATTTTAGATATTAAAAATTAAGTATATTATTTAATATTTAATCAAAAAGTTAATTTAAAAGTCAATCTTTAAATAATTTTTACTCTCTATGTCTCAACGAAATGTCTATATATCCTTCATACACAAAGACTAAGGTAGAAAGAGAGAAAAATTAATCTTAATATTATTAAAAGATAAAGTAGCAAGTAAAACATACCCAAAAAGGAAAGTGTAAAATGTTGACTAAAACTAAAGCTAATCAAAAGTGGTCTTGAGTCAGACATAAGTGGGGCCCAACCGCTAAAAAAGTGACCAAGCGTGACTTATTTCACAGGGCGATCTCGCTAAGCGGACCGGTCACCATTGTACCCGCCCACTTCAAGAAAGTGAGTTAGTTGGCGGGCCCCACTAATAAAATCAATTACAAACATTAGTGTTTTTTTTAGGGACAAAAATTAGTGTTTCTATTAAAACATGAGAGCATTATCTCTACATCCCCGCAAAAACTTAACAATTATCCTTCAAAAAGTTAAACTTGATCAAATATAGTCATCTTTAAAAGATAAAAACGCAAGTTTTGGAAAAAAACCGCAAGTTTAGCAATATTTCTATACAAATAACAAATGTTCATTTTTGCTTTAGGGCATGTTTGGATACTATTCTAAATTTCTAAGAGGGAAAGATGAGGGGAGGGAAATTGGATTGTGGTTGTTTGGATAATAAAATTAATGAGAGTGAAATAGAAGGGGATAGAGGATGTTATGGAATGTGATGAATATGACAATAATCCCCTTCTCATATAGCAAGGAGGGAGATGTCAATTATTTTACTACTGTTCTAGCTCAAATGTTTGTGTGTAAATTCTTGAAAATTATTGGTGGAGATTGAGATATGAGAAAAGGCCATTGTTTTTTCATTTGGGTATCGATTATTTATTTCTAAGTACTTTGAAATTCTTAAGACGGATATATTATCTAAAAATTTAGTCCAACGGGCATTACATAGTATATTTTTGTGTTATTTAATATACTTGAACCGTTTTAAATTTAATACGGATTTGTCCCCTTATTTAGAAGTTAAATTTTACGGTGATGGATAACTTGGTAAAAATGTCAAATGTACCGCTCTAATGGAATAATTTACCAAGAATATAAAATATACGAAGTATATAGATAAAAAGATGAATCGACCAAGTGATCCATCTCCACCAGGAGATCATAAACACATATGGAGATGTCTTTATCAATACTAGTATGGAATATGGATTCAATAGAACAGTAATGAGAAGAACTCGTTTTAGCTGTAATTTTGTGAAGAGTCCTATACTATAGTCATAAATTTTCAAAACTCCATACACAAAATTATTCAAAAAACCAACATGAGTACAAATCAACAAGTCTACTAATATCCGCAATATTGAGCATTACAAAACATTGATACTCTATTTATAGGCTTCGGCCTCCGGTTGGTTCACTCGTCAATCATTATATCTCAATTATATACTTCTTTCGCTCTTCAAGTGGGCTCCCAAAAAACTCTCTCACCCTCATTTGGTTGGCATTTAAGAACTTATACGCCTTCCTACGAGTAATCAGGTCAAGCTTCATCCTTGATAACTCTTCAAGTACTCTTAAACTGTATGAAATCGAGGATTGCCTTTCTTAATTAGATCATTTCCCTCACAAAGAGCGTGAACAACATTGTCCAATCCTTGTTTGATGATTGACATTTCTTCCCGCACAACGTTTTTAGTTGCCTTTGTTTTTTCTATTTCTTTGAATCAACCGAGTCTTTAGAATTACTCGTCTTACATTTCATCGTGACCCCACTCTTATCATTCAAGTCAGTAATAGTTGTTGTCATGTGAACTATGTTCTCCTTAGCTATACCAAATTCATTATCAGTGGCTCGATCTTTTGAAAAAATCTTAGCCAACAATGAAAGTGAGAAAGGTTTGTTCTACCTTTTCTTAACTTTTTTTTTTTTTTTTTTTTTTTTTTTTTTTTTTTTTTCTTCTGAAAACGATTCAAAATATATCATACATTTCAATATTTCAATAATATGATACAATTCTCGCAATGATGCATAACTGGACACCTACATCGAATATTCAAGATAACACCTCTATGTAAAGCAAATTCTGACAAGAGAATATGCATGTACAAGAGGATATGCAGGGTAGATGAAGCCATGAAGATTGTTGAAAATACACGAGAACTGGGACTTTTGACACATTTCTTAAGCTATAACATGATACTTGCCATTTTTGTTATAGATGGAAAATATATGGAAACTGTGAAAATTGTAACACCCTCGTATACCAAAATGTCTTACCAAGGACCACAAAGGCATATAAGGGGGCGATTGTTTCGCGCATGGGTATGGGTTTGAATTGAGGAATCATACCTGGGTGGTATGGGGTTGGAAGTCCATACTCAATACCTTATGTTTGTTTCAATTGTAAGTGGTATGAGTTTGAAACTAAGTTACAGTTGAAATATGTAAAATTCAATACTTTAAAAAATAATTTTAACATATAAATTCATAAGCTTCAGAAGCAGAATACGATGAAGACGACGAAGCTGAAGGCGAAGAAGCTGAAGAATACGAAGACGCGGGCGAAGAAGAAGCATGATCAATAGGATCAAGAGACGCAAGCAATAAAAGAAGCTGCAGCTTCAGAATACGAAGAAGAAGACGAAGCGTAAGAAGGCGAAGAAGCAGACGAGGAATACGACTACGGGGAATACGACGAATAAGATGATGGGATACCTTCTGAAGAGGAATAAGCACCAAGAGAAGCAAGAAAAGAAGCAACAAAGGAAATAAAGATTTTATCAACTAATTATATAAAATGTTTCGTTTACAATATGTCTTAATATTTATTTTTCACATTTTTGTTTATTGTAGTTTGATACCCATGTGTATCAATCTTATACTCACCCCCTCCTAGGGTATGGGAAACGCATACCTCATGGGTTTGAGGTATGGGTATGAAATTCTCAAATTTGTTAAACAAACACATGGTATGAGTTTAGCTCATTCCAAACTCATACCTTATACCTTTTATGTTGAACCAAACACCCCCTAAAGGTGTTACCATCTCATTAGTTTCCCGAGATAGTGAACATAAAAAAACACCCAAAAAGAACAAATTGAATAAAGTTACTTTAAAAGTGCGTACAACCTCAAAACCATAGAAAATAATACGAAGTAAATAAGTCCTAAACAACTAAGACAAGGTATAAACTATGCATCGGAACTAGACTCGATCGTGAGCATCTCGACCCCTTACAAATCCCGCAAGCTACCGTAAGTTACATCACAAAATGCACCTACTCAACAATTGTTCACCATCCCCGAAAGAATTACCCCAGTTTTACAACAATAAAACGGGGCCAGTCATCTATATAACCATAAGAATAACAAAAGGGAAATGAATACAAGCACCAATAACCACTCCACTGCTCCCTCTTTCATAGTAACCGACTACATGCACACTGCAACGTGTAGCCTTGCTAGGTTACCCATTGCAACAGGTAACCCTCGCCGCGCCAGTGGGCCGCATCCTTACCACCTAATTAATGCTCGCTGCAACGAGCAACCCGTATTATTAATGTGCATAGGAATCCATATCTCTGATCCAGTGATTGAACAAATTTTGGATTTTCCAGAATTGGGACAGGCTAATAGGTCATTTGCAGCAAAGGGTTCAGCCTCATCTAGCAATAGCAGAGGTATGAATGAAAATGAGTGCAACAGGAGCTAGGTGGTAGTCCCACTAACAGGAGCTAGGTGGTAGTCCCACTAACAGCCAGCTGATACAGCAAGAATGTGATCTTAGGCTGCAATACAGGCAACTGTATGAGGCTCAAATGGAATATTTAGCTCAAAAAGTGAAAGTCAAATGGGCAACAGAAGGGGATGCTAACACTAGATATTTTCATGGGATGCTCAAAACAAGGAGAAGAAGGAACACTGTCCTTCAAATCACAGATGTTGCAGGGGATGTTAAGGAAATCAACAGGATATCCAAGAATGTTTCCTGAATCTCTACCAAGATCTCCTAGGCACCTGCCAACAGACTAAGACTATCAATTCATCAATTATGAAGAAGGGACCAGTATGTGATGCTGATCAAATCCAAATGTTACTCAAACCATTCACCAATGAAGAGATCAAGGATACTATGTTTAGTATACCTAATGATAAAGCTCCGGGTCCAGATGGCTATTCCAGCAAGTTCTTTAAGGACTGTTGGGACATAGTGGGATCAGATGTATGTAAAGCAGTTAAAGAATTCTTTGAGAATGGGAGAATGCTAAAGCAACTAAACACTACTAATGTCACTTTGATCCCTAAGGTAGTCAATCCAACAACATTTACACAGTTCAGACCTATAGCCTGTTGTAATGTGGTGTACAAATGTATATCCAAACTGTTATGTGCTAGACTAGCCCCAGTTCTCCCAAATCTCATATCCAATACTCAAGGAGGGTTTATAAAGGGGAGGCATATTCAGGAAAATATTCTGATATGTCAAGATTTGGTTAAGCTATATAGCAGGAAGGCAGTATCACCCAGGTGCTTATTCAAAGTAGATCTCCAAAAGGCCTATGATTCAATAGAATGAGATTTTCTCTTCCAAATGCTAAGGGTGCTGGAATTCCCAGATCACTTCATTCAGTTGGTAGAGGAATGTGTCACTACTCCTACCTACACTTTAAATCTTAATGGCAACAGTTTTGGCTTCTTCAAAGGCAAGAGAGGGTTGAGGCAGGGAGATCCATTATCCCCTCTCCTCTTTACTATATGCATGGAATATCTATCCAGGTTGCTGAACCATACTACGGACACTATGGGCTTCAAATATCACCCCCTATGCAAGACAATGAAGCTCCATCATCTCATGTTTGCAGATGATCTGCTTTTGTTCTCAAAAGGTGACCTACCCTTCATTATGATCCTTCTAAGAACCTTTGCTACTTTTTCACAAGCATCTGGCTTACATATGAACAAAGGAAAGACTAATATCTATTTTAATGGAGTCCCACAAGGTATTAAACTGGATATCATGCAAGTCTCATGCTGTATTGAGGGTACTATGCCCTTCAAGTACCTAGGGGTCCCTATCAAGGCTGCTAAACTTGCTCTGAAAGACTGCCAACCCATTATAGATAAGGTACTTCAAAGGATAAGAGGGTTAGGGACTCGCAAGTTTTCCTATGCTGGAAGACTGGTCCTTGTCAAATCAGTATTGAAAACATTACATTCATATTGGGCTTCTATTTTCATAATACCTAAGGCTATCATCCATAAAGTAGAGGCAGTTTGCAGGAACTATATGTGGGATGGAAATACTGAGTATCTGAGGTCCCCTCCTGTGGCATGGAGTAAGGTATGTACTAGTCAGCAGGAGGGGGGACTAGGTTTGAAAGATGCGATCCTCTGGAATAAAGCTGCAATTGGAAAACTGGTATGGTGGGTGTTCTGTCATCCTACCAAGCTATGGGTCCAATGGATTCAAGCTAACTATCTCAAGGGGATCAACTGGTGATGCCCGTCGTTGTGGGTATCAAAGATAAAATTTATAATTCCTAAACTTAAACTATAGATAGTGAAAGTCAGGGTCGAACCACAAGGAGCTGGGGAATGTTTATTTGTTTGGTGTTAATGTTTTAAGGTAACAATTTTGGGGGTTTTAATGGTTGTTACTAAGTCTAGAAACAAAGATAAAAATAAAACAAGAAAATAAAGATGAGATTAAAACTATATTAAAAGAGATGTTAGGATGTTTGGGTAATAAATAGCTAAGGTAATATAAATCCTAAGGTCAACATGTATTGCAGTCGCGTAAGGGGTGTAACATATCCTTCCGGTCTATGGTACCTAATAGCTCCTTTCGGCCTATGCTATTAGTTCCTAGGTCTCACAGTTATTGGGTGTCAACAATAAGGGTGATTCCTAAATCCTAGGTCACATACCTTTCAGTCTTAAGTAACCTATCCGTCTTAAGGTGTAAACCAATGCCCTTCCCGTATCTCTCAATCTTGGGTAGGTCATTACTAACGTCCTACAAGTCTCCTTTCAGTCTCATTGTAGGATATTATAGTCAACAAGGAAAGACGAAACAAGATTCATGCGCGAGTGGGTCGACCGACCAGCTATTCCAGTCGACCGACCACCGCCTCGGTCGACCGACCCACTATTTGAGTCGGCCGACCGCGGCTCTGCTACAAGTTGGTCTCGGAATTTCTACTACCTACGCATATTCATCCCCTACATCCTAACATATGAAAATTAGCTACTCATGGCTATTAAGACGATTATAAAATTGGGAGTAAACATGGTAAACATAGTAAATAATTTAAACATGCGAGATTCAATAAAGCTTGGGATTCTGACTTAAACGAATGTAATAATAATAAGAACAATAATAAAGCTAGATTAAAAGAGTAATTACCAGAATCAGGATTAAGGCAGAAAGGAACAAACTTTATTGATGAATGCTTGAAGATTGAAGAACAAAACTAAAAGTGTTTGATGATTATTGAAAGATTACAACTAAAGATGAAAACTAGGATTATATCTTCTTCTAAATAAAACTCGATATCAAACTGAATATATTGCTGAATGCCTAAACCCTAATCACAAGATTAGTTTATATAGGGCATAATTTAGAGTTTCCTAAAGACTCCTACTTCTAATTACTTTCCGAAAAAGCGTTCCTGGGCTTCGCTGAGGTCGGTCGACCACTTTGGTGGGTCGGTCGACCACTTTGGTGGGTCGGTCGACCTCTTTTTACGGGCTTAGTAAATTCTGGGCTTTTCTTCAGATTCTGGACTTCATAAAAATTAGGCCTGGTCGGCCGACCCGTATAGTAGGTCGGTCGACCGCTTCCGTATAGAAATCCTTCGGTTCTCTTCTCGCTTTGACTCTTGGTACTTAAATAAGGACTCCAGCTGACTTTCCATTGTTCCTTAATTATGCAAAAGACTCGAGGACATGAATTTGGTGCTAAATCGTCCCTTTTCCGCATAAATCTGCAAAAGTGCATAAAAATACGAAAGTACACGATTGTTGGGAAATAAGGGCTAAAACATAGTAAATGAGCGACCAAATGCGTGTAAAAATAGATGAAAAACATCATAAAATAGACACGCATCAAATTCCCCAAACCAAACCCTTGCTTGCCCTCAAGCAAGAAATAGACTCGATCTTAACTAATGGAACGATTTCAATCTCAGAGCGAAATTTACATGTAAACCTAAACTAATACCAAGTACAAAATGAGAAAGTATTTAAGTCATGCAAACGAGTTATGGGGTCGTCAAACTTGCAAACCTAGAGACTATAAAGACTTTATACCATGGACTCTCGCGGTACGCTCGAGACACTCATGAAGCAAAGGGTGAGTATATGTAAAAAATAGAAAGAAGTAATTTCGTAGAGACACTCACCTAACTGCGACCCATGATGGAAACATGCCTGCAATCTAACATGAATAAGAATTCTACAACTTCGTATAACAATCTCATTTAAGTGGCCCAGATACATGCAATTGAGGTAATGAAAGATATGTGAGGTAAAAGGTAAAAGTGGTTAAGATGTTTTTGGGTATGTGGGGTTAGTAGCCAAGCTAGTAAGACCGTTTCCCAACAACAAATTTCACAATTTTTGATATTAAGAGAGTGCTCTTTTGTAGCACAACTCTCACATTGAATATAAGAAAGGACTCCCAAATATTTTTGAATGAGGTACGGGAGTGATAACATATAAAAGAAAGGTAATTTGGAACGAATTATATTTTTTTTTCATTCTGAATCTGATAACGATAGATGGTCGGCCGACCCATTAAAGAGGTCGGTCGACTGGCTTCTGTATGCTTTCGACTTTTTTCGTTTTTCTTTTCTTTCTTTCTTTCTTTCTTTTCTGAATTTTTTTTTTCTTTTTTCTCTTTTCTTGCTTTCTTTCTTTCTTCTCTCTTTTTGCTCAAAATAACATATAAACCAAGATACCTCAAGATAGACCAAGGACTACAAATACTAGCTTGGAAGGGTAGGCTGAGTATGGGTTGTAGTTTTGGGGGAATAAAAAGGCAATTTTGGCTGTGTGAAGCTTATGGGTAAATATGAGAAAAGGGATCCCAAATGCACGTATCAAGACTCACAAAACGAGATAGTAAAACAAGTATATAGCAATTCAAGTTCATGTTTATGCATATTGATGTAACATGTTCCAAGGGGAGTACTACTCACATCCTAGACAACTGGTTTAAAAATGAAACCAGGAAATAAGCTCTAAAACTTAGAATGTAAAGTAGGTTGCCAAGGTATAAGTCAAGTCTCAAGATATACAAATTGACAAAAACTCGTAGATATGCAAAAGACTCTCATACTAAAACAAGTTGACAAGGCAATGTAAAGGCATAAACATGTGAAATAGCTGAATCATCCTTGAAATACTTTCGTTCCGACTCGACCTATATGCTAAAATAAACGTGCATTTTTTTGGAATTTTTTGAATTTTTTTTTTTTCATTTTTTTGGATTTTTCTTTTGTATAGGTAGATAAAATAAAGAAAAGAACAATGCAAGACAGAAATGCAATAAACGTGTGACAAAATGCAATGCATGTGACACGAAACCATTCCCCAAACCAACCCGCACAATGTCCCCATTGTGCATTAGCCTAAGTAAAGGTTTCAGAAAATAAAAGAAAAGATGCGAATAAATAAAAACTAAGGGAAAAACTGGAAAGAACTCACTGGATTTAAAAGATGTATGAGAAAAACCTCCCCAAACCAGCGTAAGCTGGGAGATTTTGGTGGCTAGCAATGCCACTCAAGTACCAAAGACGGTTGCACGATTCCCGAGGAAGAAACGAACTGACTGCGACAGACAGGTAGGTCGACCGACCCATATAGTAGGTCGACCGACCTTCCTGCAGATTACAGGAATTTCAGCGAAACTGAGACTAGGTCGACCGACTGGTGTATCTGGTCGGTCGACCCCTCTGTGTCCCAGCGGTCTTCGTTTCTTCGTAAAAACCTGAAAAAGCATTAAATATGCGCCCGCAAATGCGCGAGATTCCAGAAACAAGTCTAATGTCTTAACTACGCAAGCATAAAGTTCTAAAACTACGAGCAAACCAAATTAAAAAGTCTCACACAACAAAAATAAATTGTCTTAAAACTGAAACTTAAAAAAAAACTATCCGCTAAAGATGCGGAAAATATCCGACCACGGCTTTTGACGACATGTCGTAGTCTCCACGGTGTTTGCTTGAGTAGCAAAACACAACTTCCTTCCGCCGTCGCAAAGCATATGCGACGGTCTCTCCTCTTGAGCTTGCCTCCTCTTCTTCTTCTCTTCCCGATCCACGACACCTGGGTCTTCATCTTCTTTATAGCTTAGACATCCCATTCCTCCTCTTTGGACTATGACCTCCTTTGCTTTGGGTTTCCCCAAACCAATTCCTGCACTAGTCACAACAGAAGTGTCCTCCATATTGCTCCCAATCTGGGGCGGAGGTGTAAAAACAGATGCAGGGATAGGTAATAAGGTAGGAGAAGTAGTGATGACCTCATACTTCTTTTCAGAAGTGATAGCATTACAAGTGATGGGGGTCATAGCATCCTTCTTCCTATAAGACAGGCCATATATAATAGAGTGCTTTCCTACTTTGAAGGTCAAAGTCCCAGTGCCTACATCTATAATGGCACCTGCGGTGTGGAGGAAAGGTCTTCCTAGTATTATAGGTATATGGGCATCCTCTGGGATGTCCAAAACTACGAAGTCAACTGGGAAGAAAAACCTGTCAATACGCACAGGGATGTTTTCCAACACCCCTAGAGGTTCCATAGATGTACGATCTGCCATCTGGACTGTCATACTGGTTACTGCAAATTCGGTCATTCCTAATTTTAAGGCAACGCTTAGGGGCATGACACTTATACTGGCACCTAAGTCGCATAAAGCCTTCTTAACTGGGAAGGTTCCTATATTGCAGGGGACAGAAAAACTACCAGGGTCTTCTAATTTGTGAGGGGCAATAACATGTGTTAAAAAGCTAGATGACTCTTCAATGAGGGCCACCGACTCAACCTTATCTAGAGACCTCTTTCTTGACAAAAGTTGTCTCATAAATTTAAGATATGAAGGAACCTGTTAGACTAATTCTAGAAACGGGACTTGAACATTTAATGAACGAATCACATCCTTAAATTTGTCAAAAGATACCTGATCCTTCGAAGGTATGAGCCTTTCTGGGAAAGGAGGGGCTGAAGATTCGGTATTTGCAGCCCTTTTCAGAAACCTAGGGGTCTTGTCACCCCGGAAAAGAAAATCCCTTAAGTTATTTGGCAATTCTGGACGAAAAGGGGCCTCTGGTTCTGCCTCGGTGGTCGGTCGACCATCTTCCTCGGTCGGTCGACCACTGTTCTGTTCAGCGAAAATTTTCGGATTCTGCTCTGTGGTCGGTCGACCTGGCTCCTGGGTCGGTCGACCTTCCTCGCTGCTACTCGGCTGTTTTTCTTTCTCGACTCCCACTTTAGCTCCGCTTCGTAGGGATATGATGTTTAGAGTCTCTTTTTTCTGGTCCGTTTTGGTCGGAAGTTGACCCGGAGCCCTAGTATCATTCTTGCCCGCAATTTGAGCAATCTGAGACTCTAACATCTTCATCCCTGCCTCTCTAGCCTGAGACTCCTTCTGAACCAACCCAATAAGATTTTGAATAAGAGTGTCGGTGTTGGGTGGCGGATTTGAAGGTGGTTGAGGGTTGAAGGGTGGTTTTTGAAAACCCTGCTTATGCGGGGGGATATATGTGGAATTTTGCTGAGGTTGCATATGTTGTGGATTGAGAACATTCTGGCTTGTCCACCTCATGTTGGGATGGACATTATTATTATTCGGGTCATAGAAATTGTTCCCACGATAGTGTTGAAAAGCGGCACATGTTTCATTGGATGAAGTACAAAATTTTGACACGTGGCCTTCTCCACCGCACCTCTCACACGCAAAGGGTCCGTCTTGAACGGCGTTCACCTGATAAATTCCTCCCTTGCTTCCACTTCCTAGATCGAACTTGCCTCCAGCATCTAGTTTTTCCAACTTGGCCGTTAAGGCCTCAATAGCTGCTAGGTTGTATTCAGATTTCCTTTGATTGCCTCTGGAGGTACCATGCTCAGCACGGTGTACAGCAACATCTTCTATAAATTTGAGACCCTTAGTCTCTCCTGAATTATCTTGGAATCTCCCATTAGCTGCAGCATCTAGATAGGCCCTGTTGTCATCGTAGAGGCCATTGTAGAACTGGTTACAAAGAAACCATTGTTCGAATCCGTGATGTGGTATGGATCGAACAAGTCTCTTGAACCTGTCCCACGCCTCACTAAAATCCTCATTGGGGCCTTGCTTAAAATTTGTGATCTGCGCCCTTAAAGCATTAGTCTTTGATGCGGAATAGTACTTCCTCTAGAAGGCTAAGGCTAGGGTGTTCCAATCTGTGACTCCCGCAGCAGTGCGGTCCAAATCTCTGTACCACTCCCTCGCAGCGTCCCTAAGAGAGAAGATAAACATGGTCTGCTTAATCTGGTCCTGCGTCACTCCTTCTGGGGGTGCAATAGAGCATATGTAATCTGTGAAGATTTCAATATGCTCTGCAGCATCCTCATTGGCCGAACCTCCAAATTGGTTTCTTTCAACCATAGTGATGTAGGCAGGCTTGGCCTCGAATGGCTTCCCAGTACCTGCAGGTAAAGTGAACCCTTTGTATAGGTCCTTTGCCTGAGGCATGGAGTGACTGGCAATAGTAGCTTCTTCTGCCATGTTTTCTTCTTCTTTTGGAAAAACTGGAAAGTAGGTAAAAGGTGGTGTTCTTGGTGAAAGTGGATTGTTGGGTGAATTTGGTTGTGAAGGTGGTGTTTTTGGTGAAGATGGTAATGATGGTTGTTCGAATAAGTCTTCCTGAAATAAGGAAGATGGTGAACCTCCTTCCTGATTCGCTAGAAGTTGTTTTCTCCTTTCTCTAAGAGTCCTCTCAAGCTCGTGGTCATCAAGTGGTAGGAGTTCTCCTTGAACTAACATGCGCATAAGATGGAAACTACAAGAAAATGGTGAGAAGGTTTAAGGAACAAAAAGTTCCTTAAACAAAGAGAAACAAAAACAAAAACAAAAAACACTGGCGTCACCTCCCCGGCAACGGCGCCAAAATTTGATGCCCGTCGTTGTGGGTATCAAAGATAAAATTTATAATTCCTAAACTTAAACTATAGATAGTGAAAGTCAGGGTCGAACCACAAGGAGGTGGGGAATGTTTATTTGTTTGGTGTTAATGTTTTAATGTAACAATTTTGGGGGTTTTAATGGTTGTTACTAAGTCTAGAAACAAAGATAAAAATAAAACAAGAAAATAAAGATGAGATTAAAACTATATTAAAAGAGATGCTAGGATGTTTGGGTAATAAATAGCTAAGGTAATATAAATCCTAAGGTCAACATGTATTGCAGTCGCGTAAGGGGTGTAACATATCCTTCCGGTCTATGGTACCTAATAGCTCCTTTCGGCCTATGCTATTAGTTCCTAGGTCTCACAATTATTGGGTGTCAACAATAAGGGTGATTCCTAAATCCTAGGTCACATACCTTTCAGTCTTAAGTAACCTATCCGTCTTAAGGTGTAAACCAATGCCCTTCCCGTATCTCTCAATCTTGGGTAGGTCATTGATGGCCGGTTTTTGTCGTCATTTCCGGCACCAAAAACAATTTGTAAACTCCTAAATTAAGTAGTATAATTTAGGGTCGAACCCAAAGGATGGCGGGGTTAGGCTATAAGTCTTGATCTAGTTCTAGTTTAGTCGGTTAACAAGATTGTGAGATAGATAACTAAAGTCTAAATCTAAAATAAGAGTAAATGATAAATTAAGGGAGTTAGGGGTATGGGATTTCATGTAGTCAAGTATTGGTCTAGCATTAGGGAAACATGACATAAATTAGCATTCTTTTAAATCACTAATTCACGCAATAAGTAAGGTGATTATCGTCTATTAGGGTCTCAAACTAGCATTCTGTCGAACAACTAATTAAATTCCCGATTAATACATTAACTCACTTTCGTGACGTCAACTTAACAATCATAGTCAAGTAACTAAACCAATTAAACCTCGGATTTCTCGTTGGCATAATTAAGCACACTAATCGTCATTAGTATCACAAGACTAATAATGAACAATAATCAAACCAAACATTATTTAAACAATTACCCACATACAAGATTTAAACTTTTCTACACTAATCCCATCCCCTAACTATTAAACTACTCTAACATGATTAAATTAACACTAACTAAACTATCCACTAACCTTAAACATGAAATCAACATAAATAAAGTAACAAAGATTAAAACTTTAATCAAGACAAACATTAACTCTATGAAAATAATAAATAACAAAATAAGGACAAATAATAAAAGAGTGAAGAGAAAATTATACCATAGTGAAGGAAATGTTCAAAAGTGTATAGATCTAGAAGACGGATTACAAAAGCTCGAATCTTGCTATCTAATTAAATGAGGAATTGAAAATGATTAAAAGAAGAAAATGATAAACTACTCTACTCTCTAACCTACTGTTTTCATTTTTTAAAACCAAAACAAAAGCTCTCGAGTTCTATTTTCGTTTTTTTCTTCAGCGTACAAATATTTGGGTTTTATAACCCCTTCAAAATCAGATATAAGAAGACGAAATTGCCACTCACTTAAAATCTACAAAGACAATGACAATAAGGGCAAGACCGTCTTTTCACTTTCTTCTTTTCTTTTCTTCAGAAACTGTTTTCCTGTTTCTTAAGCTGATAAACCCAAGTGCCCAACCTTCTCTTCTTCTTCACTTCGACTTTCATTTCAACTCAACTTTTGCCAAAATCAATTGTAAATCACGAATTGATGCGAATGCAATGATGATGCGCGGTGATGAACAGGAGGTCGATTGGGGGTGTTGGTTTTGGTTCGAATTTGAACGGGAGCGAGTTGTTGGTTCTGGGCTCGTGGGAGCTGTTGTAGATGATGTAGTGGTGATGAGTAGCAATGGTGGTCGTGGGCAGGAGGCAGAGCACGGTGGTGCATCGGGTTGGAGCTGCCGCTGTCGAATTCGTAAACTGGGGGCAAGGAGTCGTTGCTGGAGGTGAATGGTGGTGATGTCGGTATTCGAGTTGGGTGAGCAGAGGTGGTGGAGATGGTTTGCTGGTGGTCTGAAGTTGACATGGTGGGTGAGGTCGTGATAATGGCGAGAGTGAGTTCATAAGGTGATGCTTGGTGGTGGTTGCGCTTATTCCAACTCGTGTTTCAATCCCGAGATCAATGTTGAAGATGGAGGCTTGAAGGTGGACGTGAATAAAACTGGTGGTGAATGAACTGAAGTAATGATGGTGAGTGATGGTGGTTTGGCTGCGGTGGTGGAGTTCGGTGGTGAAAACGTGGTCAAGGTGAATGATGGTGAATGGTGAATATGGAGATGGTGGTTGATGTGTGATAAAGTCAACCATTGACTTTCCTTCTACATTTGTCTCAATTGCTCCATTTGACTCCGTCTTGCCATATGTTGACCCGTCTTCATAAACTTCGCCTTAGATATTCCGTCTTTATTCACAAAATAGTTGCTAAACAACACTAAAACGATCAAAATAGAAACAAATTCCACAAATGTAACAATTATTCACAATAAATTAAATAAAACTAAAAATTACTAATTAAATAGTAAAATTAGCTATTTAATCAATTAAACACGCAAAATCGAGTCGAAATAAGGTATAAATAAGGGGTAAAATGGTACCAAAATAGTACTCATCAGTCATTACTAACGTCCTACAAGTCTCCTTTCAGTCTCATTGTAGGATATTATAGTCAACAAGGAAAGACGAAACAAGATTCATGCGCGAGTGGGTCGACCGACCAGCTATTCCAGTCGGCCGACCACCGCCTCGGTCGACCGACCCACTATTTGAGTCGGCCGACCGCGGCTCTGCTACAAGTTGGTCTCGGAATTTCTACTACCTACGCATATTCATCCCCTACATCCTAACATATGAAAATTAGCTACTCATGGCTATTAAGACGATTATAAAATTGGGAATAAACATGGTAAACATAGTAAATAATTTAAACATGCGAGATTCAATAAAGCTTGGGATTCTGACTTAAACGAATGTAATAATAATAAGAACAATAATAAAGCTAGATTAAAAGAGTAATTACCAGAATCAGGATTAAGGCAGAAAGGAACAAACTTTATTGATGAATGCTTGAAGATTGAAGAACAAAACTAAAAGTGTTTGATGATTATTGAAAGATTACAACTAAAGATGAAAACTAGGATTATATCTTCTTCTAAATAAAACTCGATATCAAACTGAATATATTGCTGAATGCCTAAACCCTAATCACAAGATTAGTTTATATAGGGCATAATTTAGAGTTTCCTAAAGACTCCTACTTCTAATTACTTTCCGAAAAAGCGTTCCTGGGCTTCGCTGAGGTCGGTCGACCACTTTGGTGGGTCGGTCGACCTCTTTTTACGGGCTTAGTAAATTCCGGGCTTTTCTTCAGATTCTGGACTTCATAAAAATTAGGCCTGGTCGGTCGACCCGTATAGTAGGTCGGTCGACCGCTTCCGTATAGAAATCCTTCGGTTCTCTTTTCGCTTTGACTCTTGGTACTTAAATAAGGACTCCAGTTTACTTTCCATTGTTCCTTAATTATGCAAAAGACTCGAGGACATGAATTTGGTGCTAAATCGTCCCTTTTCCGCATAAATCTGCAAAAGTGCATAAAAATACGAAAGTACACGATTGTTGGGAAATAAGGGCTAAAACATAGTAAATGAGCGACCAAATGCGTGTAAAAATAGATGAAAAACATCATAAAATAGACACGCATCAACTGGTTGGACTATCAACCACCTAAAGATATCAGCTGGACTTGGTCTAAGATATGTAGAGTTCAAGACGAATTCAGAATGGCCTATACTCACAATGAATGGCAGAATATACCAGGGAAGCAGTACACTATGTACAAAGGGTACACCAACCTGGTTGGTCCCCAACAACAAGTTAACTGGTACAATTATGTATGGAACAAGTGGTCCAAACCAAAACATACCTTTATTACTTGGCTCCATTACCATTCAGGGCTCCTTACACGAGACAAGCTGCTACAATGGGGGGTGATCACAAACTCCAACTGCTGTATTTGTGATCAAGCTCCAGAAACTGATCAACACTTGTTCTTCAGCTGTCCATACACAAGCCAAATCATGGCTCATCTTTCTCAATGGACGGGCATTACTTTACCTAATGCAGACTATGTAACCTGGCGGAAAGCTAAGAGATATTCCAAGCTCAAAGGAGGGATAATTGATAGCATTCTAAATGCTACTGTCTACTACATATGGCAGCAGAGAAATCAGAGCAGGATGGATGGGGTGTTGTATACTCCTATGAAATGTACTCGACTGATTAAGCAAGATATTATTCAGACTATCATTCCTAAACTGAAGGGGGGAGCTTCATAGAAAAGATTTAAGGTGGATTGATCATCTTAGAAGAGAGTAATTGGGGTCAGATTTGTTAGCATTTCTGATATCTATGTTTTCCATATGGAAATGGTGATGTAAGTCCTTCAAGGACTATATTCTATGATTTAATGGTTCTATTATGATTCTAATATATTTTTTACATTTTCCCAAAAAAAAAAGAACAATCATAATCACATAATGCAAATAATCAAATCCAATCACAATACCAAACAATTATACAAATACTGAGTAAGAGAACCTACCTTATGAGCAATTCACAGAAAAGTAGCACACGACAGTCTAGAAATGTTCCTTTACAAATCCGTCACCTAATAACGCAATATAAAAACAATCAACAACAACATCCCCCAAGTCCTCTAATTAGGGTTTGACCAACTACAAACTGATGTATAAAAAGAGACACAAACCTACCGATGATCACTACGTGAAGAGTTAAGAACGAGTTAAACACCTAAGAGGGGGAGGGGGTGAATTAGGTGTGACCTTTTTAAAATTTTAACGACAACTACACTTGAGAGACTTAATGACGAGTAAGTTAACAAGATGAGCAAAGTGTTCTATGCAACAGTATGATTGACTGTTACACAGAAACTTGGAATCGTTCAAGTTAGCGAGAATAAAGCGAAGAGTATGTAAGTAAATAAACAAACAACCAAAGTTAAAAAATTGGTTCAGTCTCTACTCCGAGACCTACGTCCAACCGTTATTTTATTGATTGTTTAGAAATTTACTCCAACAACTAAACGAATGCAAGTAAAATAACTCGCCAACCTACTCCGGTTGCATTTGCTCAAAGCTACTCCGCTTCAAGACTTGACTCAAACTTAAAGCTACTCCGCTTCAAGAGTTTTAAGACGTTCTATCTCTGGTTTACAGGATCAGAATCTCAGATGTTCACTTAAGAACGTGGAGATTTACATTTAAGATCTAAACACGAGAATCACGGAACAAACTCATTATGTCACAGTGTAGCTTACTGATGCATGGAGATTTTCTGACCGAGTTTGAGAAAAACGTTTGAAGACTTTTAAACTTAAAATGATTTTGCAAAACTTAAAGAAAGATCTTTGAAGCTTAAGAGTTTTGCAGAATACTTCAATAAATGTTGTAAAAGCCTTGGCATTGAATGAGGCTAAGGGGTTTCTTTTATAGTACTCCAAGCTTGGGTATTACCCAATGTGTACTTCCTTTGTACTTTTACCCATTGGATAATAGCTAGCCCACTTGACAAGCAAAAATGGTTGTTTAGTTTTCATTGGCTTTTGATAAAGCAAATCAGATTTTGTTTGTAAAATATCTTCTAATAAGATGCTCTAGTACTGTTTACATTTCAAATGTAAACAATTCATAAGTTCTTATTATTTTACGAAATGCGGTACACCATGAATAAGACAGGTTTTACGCTTCAATTCGTGCGTGCCAAAAGAGAAGACGATTTTACAAGAAAATAGATTTTGACAATTATTTTCAGAAAACTAAAAGGACTGTTTTGCACATTACTTGAAAACATTTTTCTCGTACTAAAAAGCTTCATGCGGTACAGACGCAACAGTCTGATGGACTGTTGCATGACAAAGCTAACATTTGATTTTAACGAGAATGTTCCACTTACTCTTACATTTGTGACTTAGATTACAAGGGGATGTTCTTGACTTGTGTTGTTCTTCTTGATCATATTTGAAACATAATGGATGATCTCTTTGTTGCCTTTGTTCTTCAATCCATTTGCTTAGCCTTGAATACTCAATTCATACTACTTAAGAACAAACAATTAATATAAACAAGGACTTGTCATCATCAACTTAAAATGTTCCAACAAATTCCCCCTTTGATGATGACAAGCCTAAAACATGTGATTTTTCCCCCTAAACCCAAGGTCGGTCTAAACACCTAACATGATTGTTCACATATGATCAAGAGGTTAAAAAACTAATATGCCTTAGTCTAAGTAGTTCGTTCCAAGCATCAAGCTAAGACATATTCAAGGTGAAAGGTGAACATTAGCCTAAGAGTTACGAGACAAACAACACATGTTAAAACCACATACTTCCCCCTCTTGACATCATCAAGGGGGGACTAAATACACCTGCAAAAGAGTTCACATAACATAGTTCATAGAAGCATAGTACGTAGAGTGCATAAAACAACGACAAAATAAACAATGTACTTAAAACAAGTTTTTGAAAAGCCACGGGAAGGGGGTTAATGATTAGTGGGGATGGTTGATTGTTTAGGATGCAAAGCGCTCAAGAAGGTCTTCATTCATGGTTTTGAGCTCAGCCATTGCTCCTTTCAAGTAGCTCACGTCCTTGACCAGCTGCCCCATAGTTTCAGCCAACTGATTCAACCGAGCAAGGACCTCACGCTGATCAACATTCTGTCCCACTGTTGCTTGAGTTTTCTTCACCAAAACTCCATTAACCACGACCATGCTCATCCGTGACAACAACCTCGTTGACATCTCATCACTCAACTTCTCCACAGCTGGGCTACCCTTTTTCACCACCCTCTCAGCAGAAAACACTAATGACAGCCACATACCATATGGCACCACGAAAGTAGTGTCAAAAACACCGTTTTGGAAACCGGTGGTCGCTTCATGGATTCGGGAAAATATAAGGCGCGGAAGGTTGATGGGTTTGTGCTTAAAAATGTGGTGAATGAGGAGCATGTCGAGAAGAGAGCATCTCCCTCGGCTATTGTTGCTAGGCACTAGGTTGCGGAATACTAGGTTAAAGACAAAACGGATTGGGGCGGGAAGTTCAATGGCATATATGTTGGTTGGGCCCTCGGTAGCACTAGGGCGAAGTACCTTGAGTACTTGGGCACTTGTGACCTACTCAACTTCCCCCCAGTCACGTTTGGGAAACGTTGTCAACCCCACATCAGAGATCTCAAGCAACCCAGCAAGTCTCTCAATGGTAAGAACAAATGGTTTACGGTTTATCACAGCAGAAAGGGTACCCGAAGCAACATCAACTCTGACTGTTGCATAGAATTAGATGACTTCGGACAAGTACATGGGACTATACTTGTCGAGAAGGTTCACCCAACCCTGTGCATACATAGCCTCCTTAAAATACTTAAAAGCGGGTGATGAATCATACCAAGACTTGCGATAGCGTCTTCCACTGTGAAAGCAACAGTTGAGGATACCGTGACATGTCTTCAATGTGTCCTCCGGCAAGTCAAGAGAGTTGAGATGATTAGCCACATCATTTTTGAAGGCATCTGAGTAAGAGGACACGGCAAGAGCACGACAAGTGTTTGTAGGTGTCTTGTCCTCTAGGATTTCCTCATCTTCTTCCTCAAGAGAGGACAAGAGCTTCGAAGTTTTAGCCCGTTTTGCCGTGCGGGTTTTGGACCCGGATCCATTTCTTTTCGTGGTTTTGGTTGCTTTGGTGGATGGACTTTCAGAGGGGATCTCATTTTCCTCTTCTTCTTCAGATATTTCAGGCATCTTTCCCTTGGAACGGGTCTTGGATGAGGGTTCGGAAAACAGTGGGTCAAGCGTTTCCTCAAACACCTCATCTTCATTCTGAGTTCCTTCTTTTTCAACAGTGGTGTTCACTGTTTCATCCTCTTCCACAACCTCCGTGTTTTTCTCCTTCGTTCCCACACTTTCTTCATTCATTTCTGCATTTTCCTTTTCTTTGCTAGAACTCATTTCATTGAGTGTTTCAACAACCTCATTTTCTTCTTCCTCCACAACCACCTTCGATTTTTTCTTGGTTGTTTCCTTCTTATTTTTCTCCTTTTTTTTTAATTTTTTCATCTCCTCTTCCTTTTTCTTACTGAGATCAGCCATGATTTGATCAATCTCATCACTTTCAGTGGCCTCATTTTCCTCAATATTCAAATCAGGGATATCGGACCTTGCTTCTTCTTCACTCTCTCTGACATTTGCCTCTTTATTTTTATCACCTTCTTCGTCCTCATCGATATCAAAGTCTACCGAAGGATCAAGTTGAAGGGAAATGGGTTCCCTTCGTCCCTTGCCACGCATTTTTCGACCAGTTTTACCACCTCGGACAGCCACCTTCTTACGGGATCGAACGGTTTGGTGGATTCGGAGGCAGTGGTAACATTTGATTCGGGTTGAGCAGACATATTTTTTCTTTTTGCAATGAATTTTGGGTTGAAGGTATTTCTAAGGTTTTGTAGTTCTCTTGAAAGATTTTTGGGAGGCATTTTATTGAAGAGGGAAGATGGAGGTTGTACGGTTTTGGACGGGTGAGGAAGGAGAGGAGTTTGGCAGTTACTTTTTGAATTTTGTACAATGAAGGTACAAGTTGCATGGGAAATGAAGGGATAAGAGTAGGTAGTTAAGTTTAAGTGTAGGAGGTTGTACTTTTGAGAGGAATGGTTGGTTTGATTTGACAAGTCATTTATGTTTGAGTGACTCAACAAGTTTAAAGTACACTATTCACTTTATTGTAATTTGGGTTTTTCCCATTGATACCCCTGTAGTATTGGCTTTTCCCAGTTGTACCCCTTCGTATAGCACTTTACTAACTGTGCCCTTAAGTTTAATTAGTTACTCCCATCAGTAGATAAACGTAATTACTCCGTTAGTTTTAGGCGTTAAGTGCCAACATGGCACTTAATTAGCCACCTAAGCATTTGAGTTGGCTTATATTTTCCTTTTTTTTTCCCCAAATTCTTCCCACCATAAATTTCCCTCCAACTACCTCCACTACAATTTAATTTTCCCCTCCAAAACCTTCATCCATATTCAACTATTTAACCCACTTATTTCTCCCAATTGATTTCAACTTTTTTCCCCCAATTTATTTCACCTACTCTATCTTCCTTTTTTTTTACTTAAAATGTCTTCTTCATCCAATTGGAGAAGGAATGAACCAATTGAAGATCTTGATTTTCGAAACCAAAAATGCAATTTATGTGGAAGAAATGCAGTTTTAAAGATATCGGGATCAACATCGAATCCCCGGAAAGCGTATTTCAAATGTCTTGATTGCGACAAATTTGTTATGTGGCTAGGTGAAGAACATGTTATTAAGAATAGAGGTTTGCTCCCACTTGCTACTAATTGTTGCAAAAGAACTTGCTACTAATTCCATATAACGAAATCCAAAAGTAAGGCAATGTTTACACATATTGTTTAACTGATACTAGTGTTGACCAAAAAATTGTCATACCGACTGTTTTGGTAAAATTTCTACCGAGTCAATTGATTGTGTTATGAGTCAAAGTGCCAACCAATATGAAGGTTTATGTAAAAGATAAATGCAAAACAAAAATGAACAAAGAACAACACGCAAAGTTTTTGGTGACGCGGAAAAACCCGTTTAGGGAAACAACCGCGGGGGGAACGGAATCCCACCAATATTTTCACTATGATCGAAGGTTTTTCACTGTAGGGACGGATTACAAGTATTTTGCTAGAGAAGTAGGGTTTACAACGTATGAACTAGCTGACTAAGTAATGACCTAGTCTCTCTTTTTATAGCTGCGAATTATGCTTAACGGACTCAGTTTCTGGTGCTGAAATGTGGGAGAGAATGTAGGGGAATATTCTCTTAGGGTTTTGACCCATTCCTTTCCTTTCAACAGCTCTTTTTCTGCTCTGGGCTGTGCCTGACCTGCATCTAGTCTGCGTCTAGTCTGCGTCTGATTTGCCTTTGATCTGCCTCTGACGTTGGGCCGCGTAATTATTTATCACTGGGCCCAATAGTGAGATGTGAATTTTGGGCTAAACAATTTCCCCCAAATTTCAGCCTAATCTTGGCTTTTAATTGGGCTGGAATTTCCTTTCGTGCCTTTGAATTAGTTTCTGAGTTTAATGGAGGTAGTTGGGGTTTCGGCAACTGTTCACAGCCGCTCTTTTGTCACATCTGCCCCACTTGCCCCATCACTTCATTAACTACCTTGTCCCCCATTATTTACTCTCTTTAACCCTTCAGTTTGCCTTTTGAAATTCAACTTTCAAATTTAACCCACATGATTCTCTTATATATACCCCCTTTAACCGTGTACTTTATTTTACCTCTTTCAAAAAATTTACCTTCTTTCTTGCTTTCCCTTGCTTTCTTGCTTTCTCTTGCTCTCTTTTTTTCATCTGTTGTGAAATTTTTTACCGCTTTCGTCTTTTTACCATGTCTGCTCCTGAATCCTCCTCTGCTACTCCTGTTGCTACTCCTGCCCCTGCTGGATCCTGTGGGTCTGTTCCTGCTTCTGAGGAGTATTCTGGCCCTTTCCCTTCACGAGGTCTACTTGCTGCGAAGCACTTGTGCGACTCTACCTTCAATGAGTCCCATGCGTCTCTCATCAAGGTTCGGTTCGGGTTTCCGGATGAGGTTGTCTACCACTTCCCCCGCGCTGGCGAGAAAGCCGACTTTGAGAGGGAGGGGTGGACTTGCTTCTACGAGTACCCCTTCCGTTTGGGTCTCAGATTTCCTTTCCCTGGTTTAATTGTTGATTTCCTGAAGTTGACCAAACTGGCCATGTGTCAGGTTGCTCCGCATGCGTGGAGGATCTTGCTCAGCATTTGCGCCCTGAATCGTGAACGAGGGCTGAACATCGGTTTAGCCGACTTGGGGCAGTGGTTCGCCCCTCGTTCTCTGGGCCACTCTCAGTGCACCATTCGTGGTCATGATAATATGCCTTCTGCCATTGTTTTCTCCACCACTCCTGATGATAGTAAGTGGTTCACTCGTTTTATTTTTGTCAAGATTGACACTCTTCCTACCTCCCCAGACTACATCTTTGCTGACTGGCAGCCTGTGGAAGGTAC
This sequence comes from Silene conica, assembly GCA_029255685.2. Lineage (NCBI taxonomy): Eukaryota > Viridiplantae > Streptophyta > Magnoliopsida > Caryophyllales > Caryophyllaceae > Silene > Silene conica. The sequence continues at coordinate 70,730,848 of CM055312.2, read as the reverse complement.
CACTTCTGCTCTGATGTTTGTTTTGACAAATTGCTTTGCTGTTGATTTCATGCTGACAGTTTTTTATTAGCTTCCGCAGGGCATAGCTTGGCTAAGTTCCCCGATGCTGTGGATCCCCCTACTTCGAAGGCCAAGCTCCTGGACCTTCCTGCCGAGGAGAGAACTTTCTCTAGGCTGGTCCGGGATTCTGCTGTTCTGGCGGTAAAGAAGGAAGGTACGGTGTTTTGATACGGCTGTTTTTTCTGGGTAGGTTATTTTTGGTTTTATACTGACTTCTGTCTTTCCAGGCAAGCCCAGAGTTGATATAAGTAGGGTGATGCAGCTGCGTAGGAAGAGGTTAGCTCCTGGGGATGCTGGATCCTCGAAGAAAAAGAAAGCGGATGTTGTTGAGGGGAGCTCTGCTGGAGCCGGGTCCCAGGCTGCCCCATTTGAAGTTGATACCGTTGATCTGGTTCAGGAGTCTGTTCCTGAGGTTCCCTTTGTTGATCCGTCTCCTCTGGTGGTTCTTCCCTCCATTCCTACTCCTGGCTTTAAGCCTATTTTGGAACAGCTACCTCGAACATTTTCTGGAGAATCTTCCTCTCCTCCTCTGCAGCTGGAGTTTCCAGGAGACTTTGGAGGTTCCCAGACCAAGCTCTGGCCTACTCTGAACTCCCTATTGTTCCCAGCTTCTGCTTCTATTCTAAAAAAGCGTCCCTTCCGGGACTTGCCCAAGCGCGTCGCTGAAGTCTCCTTTGAGGTAGATTTCTTTGTTTCTGTTTTTTCTTTTCTTTTTCTTTTTTTTTTGACTTGGCTCGACGTGCTTTTAGGCTCTGGAACTGGCATTGTGCACTAAGCAGCAGAGCGAGGAGTTGCTGACGGATCTCCAGCGCATGAAGGTGGCTCATGACGCTGCTCTGGAGAGGATGGAGGAGATGAAGGCGAAGCTCAGCTCTGAGGAGGTCTTGAGGGCGAATCTGCGGCAGGCGGTTGATCGTTTTCGTCGGGAGGTGATTGCTGGCCAAGAGAAACTTAAGGCCCAGGAAGAGAAGCTCAAGGCTCAGGAGGAGGAGCTCAGGACCCTGGAGGGATCGTCCCAGGACCAGTTAGCCGCAGCTCAGTCTAAACTGGAGCGGGCTTTAGCCTCGGAGGCTGATCTGGTCCTGAAGGTGGAGGCCTTGGAGCATAAAAAGACTGGCTTGCAGAGAGCATTAATTGAGGCTGTTGCCTACACCGCTGCTGAGACCCGGGTGAAGTGTGTTCGGGAGTTCCAGGAGGGTAGCCATTCTACTTGGGACTTGGCAGCTTTGGAGAAGGCCTTTGCTTCTGACTTTCCTGATGGTTTAAACATGGACCTGATTTCCGATGATGATGAGGAAGAAGGTGAGGTAGGGTTCCAGGATGCCGGAGAGGAAGTGACCTCTGACCCTACCAATGCCGATGCTGCTGCTCCTACTCCTGATGAGTAGTTTTTTAAAGAATTTGTCTGTTGGGCCCTGATATGGGCGTTAATATTTTCTTTTGAACTTTGGATGCCCCTGCGTGGGCTTAACTTTGTAACTTTTTGCTGCTGGTCCGGGTGGGCCAGTAAAAACAATCCTGCCACTGGTTCTGGTGGATCAGTGGAAATATTTTCGTTTTGAGCTGCCTTGAGCAGCTTTTAATCGTATGTCCCCGTTGTATGGGGCTTTGTCTAATCTGTTGGTTTTTCTGCCGTTGTTCTGGCGTTTTTCTTTTGTACATGCATGTTTCGTTTGTATTTTGGCCATCGCTGCTTTGGTATGCTGGCATGGTGTTTTGTATACCCGTCCCTATACTGGGGTGCCAGGCTTAACTTAGGTTCTCCTGCGATCAGTGCAGATTTCCTCTTTAGGTCAGTCCACTTGGGTAGGTAAATTCTGGTCCAGAAAATAAATGATGAAAATTGTTCCTTTTAAAAGACTTAAAAGTTGAAAATGTACTAAGGTTTGAAATCACAAGACTTAGATTACTAAACTTTGAAAAATATAAAGGCAAGATATCATTCTAAACTTAGGTTTATATAAAAAATATAAAGGTAAAACAAAATTTTAAGCTGAACCAGAGTAAACTTTATGCAGAGTAGAACCTGAGTCTAAGGGAGCTGCTCTGGTCTGGTGGAGGCACCTTTAGATGATATACTTTTTTAAGTGAAGTATATTCCATGATCTGGGTATCATTTCCCCTTCCATTGTCATTAGCCTGTAGGCCCCATTACAAACTATGCTTTCAACCTGGTATGGGCCCTCCCAGTTATAAGCAAATTTTCCGGCTTGTCTGTTTTTGGTGTTCTGGAACACCTTTCTCAGGACCAGATCTCCTACTTGCAGGGTTCTGATCCTGACATTCTTATTGTAGCTCCGAGCCACCATCTGTTTGTATGAAGCCATCCTGACATAGGCACTGGTCCTGAGTTCATCAACAGTGTCCAGGCTGCTTTTCATTTCTACTTGGTTCTGGTCCTCAGTTATACTCCCGTATCTGTGGGTTGGGATTTTGACTTCAGAAGGGATCACAGCTTCTGCTCCGAAAACGAGGCTGAAAGGGGTTTGACCTGTTGCTACTTTTGGGGTAGTTCTGTCAGCCCACAGGACCAGAGGAAGCTCCTCTGCCCATTTTCCTCCCATCTCTTGTAGTTTCTTTTTCATATTTTCGATAATGATTTTATTACTGGACTCAGCTTGTCCGTTGGATTGAGGATTTCTGGGGGTAGACTTTTGAAGTGATACATTCCACCCAGCACAGAATGCCTCGGTTTTCTTCCCAATGAATTGGGAACCATTGTCACATATTATTTCTGAAGGTATGCCAAATCTGGTGAATATATTACGCTTGATAAAAGAAATGACCTGTGCCTCGGTGGTCTGGGTGAATGACTCTGCTTCGATCCATTTAGAGAAGTAGTCAGTCATTGCCAACATGTACAACTTGTTTCCTGGTGCTCTGGGGAGAGGTCCCACAATATCCATTCCCCACTTCATAAAGGGCCATGGGGATATGACCGGGTGCAGGGGTTCTGCTGGTTGGTGGTTGACAGGTGCATGCCTTTGACAGGCGTCACACTTCCTTGCGTATTCCTTCGCATCTTTGCGCATTTGTGGGCCAGAAGTACCCCATTCTGAGAGCTCTGTTGGACAGGCTTCTTCCCCCTGCATGATTTCCACAGTCGCCACTGTGGAGGTCATGCAAGACTGTCTGTGCCTCGGTCTGGTCCAGGCATCGCAGATATGGCCCTGCTAACGACTTCCGGAACAGGATTCCATCAATCAGTATGAACCTGGAAGCCTTCATCCTGAAACTGCGTGCCTCTTTCTTACTGCTGGGTTGGATATCATACTGCAACCAGTCCAGGTATGGCTTTCGCCAGTCTTGTTCTGACTCCTGGTCTAGGTTGCTGCTGCAGATATGCAGCTCCTCCTGACCCGAATCTGGTCCAGGAATGGCTGGTTTGAGGACATGGGTGATTGGAATACTGGCTATGTCGGCTGGTTTGAAGGTTGAGCCTAGAGTTGCCAGTGCATCTGCCTTTGCGTTCTGCTCTCTGGGTACTTGCTGGATGCAGAATTCCACGAATCTGTCGATTAGCTCTTTTGCCACGCACAAGTAGGCCGCCATTGTGGGGTCCCTTGCTTCGTATGTTCCATTGACATGATTCACAATTAGTTGTGAATCACTATACACATTAACATGGTTGATTCCCATGTCCAAGGCTAGTTGCAGTCCCAGGACTAGGGCTTCATACTCAGCCACATTATTTGTGGTCTTGAACTCACATCGGACTGCTTGGGTGATTAGATCCCCTTCTGGTGATCGGAGGATCAACCCAACTCCAGACCCTCTGGCGTTTGAAGCTCCATCTACTCGTAACTCCCAGGTGCCTGGTTTGGCACCCTGGTGTAGGTGCAGGATTTCCTGCTCTGCTTGGGTCTGGAGTGCTGGGCTGAAATCGGAGACGAAGTCTGCGAGGGCTTGTGACTTTATGGCTGTGCGTGGTTCAAACTGGAGGTCATACCCATTGAGGTGCACCGACCACTTAGCCATTCGTCCTGATAATTCTGGCTTTCTCATAACCGTCTTGAGTGGGTGATTGGTAACCACTGAGATGGTATGAGATTCGAAGTATGGACGCAGCTTGTAAGATGTTGTGACCAATGCTAATACTAGTTTCTCCAGTGAGGTATACCTTGCTTCTGCTGGTAGTAATGACTTGCTGACGTAGTACACCGGGTGCTGAGCTCCTTCGTGCTGTCGGACCAGAACTGCGCTTACTGCTGCTTCGGTTACTGAGAGGTACAGGAGCAGGACCTCCCCCTGCTCTGGCTTGGATAGCAGGGGTGGGCTGCTCAGGTACTGCTTTAGTTCCTGGAATGCCTTTTCGTGCTCTGGTGTCCAATCAAACTTCTGGCTTTTTCTGAGAATATCATAGAATAATCTGCACCGGTCTGAGGATCTGGAGATAAACCTGCTCAGGGCTGCTACTCTTCCCGTCAGACGCTGCACATCTTTTGGCTTCTGGGGTGATTCCAGCTGCAGAACTGCTTTGATCTGTTCTGTGCTGGCTTCTATCCCCCTCTATGTTACCATATACCCCAGGAATTTCCCACTAGAAACTCCGAAGGTACACTTGGCTGGATTTAACTTCATTTTGTACTTCCGGAGGGTGTTGAATGTTTCCTCCAGGTGTTGGGTGTGGTCTGTTGACTGCTTGGATTTGACCACCATATCATCTATGTAGACTTCCATATTACGTCCTATCTGGTCTTTGAACATCATATTGACGAGCCGCTGGTAGGTAGAACCAGCGTTCTTCAGGCCGAAGGGCATTACGTTGTAGCAGTAGATGCCTCTTTCGGACCTGAATGCTGTCTTCTCCTGGTCTGCCGGGTCCATTTTGATCTGGTTATACCCGCTCCAGGCATCCAGGAAAGTCAACATTTCGTGGCCTGCAGTGGCGTCTACCATGGCATCTATGTGTGGCAAGGGGAATGGGTCCTTGGGACAGGCCTTATTCAGGTCTGTGAAATCCACGCAGACCCTCCACTTGCCATTCTGTTTTGGTACCACCACTACATTAGATAGCCACTCCGGATACCTGACTTCCCTGATCTTTCCTGCCTCCAGAAGGTTATCCACCTCCTGGTTTATGATCTGATGTCTTTCTGCTGCGAACTTCCTGCGCCTCTGCTGCACTGGTCTGAATCCTGGATCTATGCTGAGCTTGTGCGTTATGATTTCTGGGTCTATGCCAATCATGTCCTTGTGGGACCAGGCGAAGCAGTCCATGTTCTTTCGGAGCAGCTGTAGGAGCTGCCGGCGTAGATCTCCAGAGCACTCTGAGCCTACGAACACGGTCCTTTCTGGGTGCTGCTCATCCAGGTGGACCTCATCGATTTCTGCCTGCTGGGGCTCGATGTACTCCTCCTGGATGTGCAGTTGCTGTAATTGCTATGCTCTGGCAGCTGGTGGTCTGGTGGTCCTTTTAAGAGCTACTTTGTAACAATCCTTGGCCTCCTCCTGATCTCCCCGTATCTCCTGAACTCCCCACGGCGTAGGAAACTTCAGGCACTGGTGATATGTTGACGGGATTGCTCGCATTTCGTGGATCCAGGGCCTGCCAAGAATAACATTGTAAGTAGATGGACCATCAATAACTAAGTACCTTACCTGTTTGTTCAGCCCTCCGGCGTAGGTGGGGATGGTGATTTCCCCCAGGGTATGCGCTGTTTCTCCGCTGAATCCGACCAGGGGTATAGCTTTCTTGGTCAAGTCTTTCTCGTCAAATCCCATGCTCTTTAACGCTTCCAGCATTAGTAGGTTGACGGAACTGCCCGTGTCTACCATGACTTTCCTGACCTCACAATTGCCGATATTCAATGTGATAATCAGGGCATCATGGTGCTGCTCTGGTACAGCTTCTGCGTCTGTTTCATCAAAGGTTACTGCTGGGAGGTCCTGCCTTGCTATTCTGCATGATGATTCTGGCTTGTCTCCCTTTGCTGCAGTTACACGTCTCTTGGCTGCTGAGTAGGTGAGCCCACACAGCTCTGATCCTCCAGTAATGACATTGACAATTCTATTGCAGGGAGGAACTGGTGAAGGCTGCACCTGGCTGGCTGCGTTGACTCTGGTGGACTTCTCTGGGAGCAGATGGTCCAAGTTGCCTCGGTCATACTGGAATCGGACCTCCTTTCTGAGGGTGTAACATTCGTCCGTGGTATGACCTATGTCATCATGGAATTCACATTTTTTGCTTGCATCACGGCGGTCATTGAGCCGTTCCTCTCTCTTCTTTGGCCATCTGACTCCTTTGAGCTCTTTCAAGGCCTTTAGCAAGCCAGCTATTCCGGTGGTAAAACCATACTCACTGACCTTCGGGGGTGGATCTGCATCGTTTTTCCCACCGGTGCTCTCGGATACTTTGCTCACTGGCTTGCTGTAGGGCTTTGATCTTTCATTCCTTTTTTCTACTGGTGCTTTCCTAGACACAGGTTCTGTGTCATAGGTACTTCTTCTGGAGGCAGCGTCCTCTTCCAGCCTCATGGCTGCAACTGCCTGGGCCTGTACATCAGCAAAGGCAGTGCATGGGTGCATTGTCAATTGCTTGTACAGGTCTGAATCGTGATGTAACCCCCTGCGGAAGGCTTCGATGGCAGTGGGTACATCACAATGCGGGATGGCAACCTTTTCCTTGTTGAACCTGGTGAGGTAATCTCGAGTGGTTTCCTCGAATCCTTGAACAATTCTGTATAGATCGCTGGTCTGCTTCTCTGGTTTCATGCTACTAGCGAACTGCTGATTAAAAGCATTAACCAGATCTGCAAAGGAGGAGATGCTGCGATAGGGCAATCCCACAAACCAGTGCAGGGCTGCACCGGAGAGGGTTGACCCAAATCCTTTGCACATGCAGGCTTCCTTAAGTGCTCCGGTTGCGGTTACCACCATCATTTTCTGCTTATACTGATTTATGTGGTCCAGAGGGTCGGCCGTACCATCATATAGTGTTATGGTTGGTGGCACAAACCCCTTGGGCACATTGATCAGGGCAATGTTGTCGATGAATGGTGAATCTGCATAGCTATCCTGGGAAGCCTTCTCCATTGGCCTCGGCATACCAGGTATCTTGGTGATCATGTCTTTCAATTCCTGGTAGCGCTGGTCTGAGAGACTGCCTGCTCCAGGGAATGGATTGACTGGCGGAGGGAAGAAGCCTGGAGGGGCTCCTCCCCAGGGCCCTGAGGTCGGATTGATTGGCGGAGGGAGGAAGCCTGGAGGGGCTCCTCCCCAAGGTCCTGCGGCTGATTGATTGGCTGCCACGGATGGACTGAAGCCTGGTCCTGGATGCCAACCAACTGCTGACTGTGCTGGTGCTCCTCCCTGCCATCCTCCGGTGCTGGACTGGTTCACAGGCGCTGCTCCTACGGAGATCTCTGGCGTTCGTCCGATGGTGGGTTGTGGAGGGGTACCTGAAAAAATCAAAGGATCAGTCCCAGGAGGAAAACAAGGTGTAGGATTACCTGTAGGCTGAACTGGTCTGGACTGCGGTGCTCCAAACGCAGATGAGTCCAGATCCAGTATCTCTGGGCCACTGCTCGGGGTGGTGACACCTAGATCCAGCCTGGTGACGATCTCCTGGGGAATTGGCCGGTTCAACCCTGCTCTCCCGAAGGGGTTGAAGGTCTGCCCAGGTCCTGGCTGCAACATTCTGAACGGCTGCTCTGGACGTGCGACTGCGGCGATCTGCTCTCTCAGGTCCAGATTGTCCTTCTTCAGGCCCTCTACGGCTTCCTGCAGGGCACTCATTCCCTGGACCACCATCTGCATCGGATCGGTACGGGGAACCTGCGGCTGCTGGCCTGCTCCGGGCATCTGGGCGTCTCCGCTCCTGCTGGGACTGCTTTCTCTGCTCTGCCTTGAGGGAGCGGACACAAGGGGGTGATCTGGGAACCTGAGGAGGTCTGCTGGATGGAACCACAACTTTGGAGGCTGTGGTCTGACTCACGACCAGAGATGATCCTGCGAGTCCAGCGGATACAGTAGGGTTGATCCCACTGGACTGGGCTGGCATGCTCTGGGAGCTGGATGGGTTGGCTTTGGTCCCAGACATGCTTGTTGCGGTGAAGTAACGATTTTAAATATTGGAATGCGCACTATGCCCCACGGTGGGCGCCAAATTGTTTTGGTAAAATTTCTACCGAGTCAATTGATTGTGTTATGAGTCAAAGTGCCAACCAATATGAAGGTTTATGTAAAAGATAAATGCAAAACAAAAATGAACAAAGAACAACACGCAAAGTTTTTGGTGACGCGGAAAAACCCGTTTAGGGAAACAACCGCGGGGGGAACGGAATCCCACCAATATTTTCACTATGATCGAAGGTTTTTCACTGTAGGGACGGATTACAAGTATTTTGCTAGAGAAGTAGGGTTTACAACGTATGAACTAGCTGACTAAGTAATGACCTAGTCTCTCTTTTTATAGCTGCGAATTATGCTTAACGGACTCAGTTTCTGGTGCTGAAATGTGGGAGAGAATGTAGGGGAATATTCTCTTAGGGTTTTGACCCATTCCTTTCCTTTCAACAGCTCTTTTTCTGCTCTGGGCTGTGCCTGACCTGCATCTAGTCTGCGTCTAGTCTGCGTCTAGTCTGCGTCTGATTTGCCTTTGATCTGCCTCTGACGTTGGGCTGCGTAATTATTTATCACTGGGCCCAATAGTGAGATGTGAATTTTGGGCTAAACACCGACAATTATATACAAGCATCAGTATGCCTTAATTGTTCAAGTTCTACATCTAAACATGAAAAAAAAAACAAGTTCATGGATTGACAATAATTTTCATTAAAGCTCCATTCAATCCCACAAAAACTGCTTGCTCCTTCAACACTTTCAGCTCTTCGTGTTCCTTCTCTTACCCTTTGGTGCATTAGTAGAAGGTCCGACATGACTCTGGCTTTGACTGCATTCCCCTATTTCTAACTGCCGCTTTTCCTTAGCTGTGTACCCTCCTTTGCATGTCCTGGAGTTATGGCCAAAACATCCACATTTCTTGCATTTCACTGTGTTCGACCTCTTCCCTTTTCTCTGTTCACCTGGCTCTCTCCTCCTGTTTCTAGATGGTCTGCCAATGAACCTCCTCAGTGTTGGAGGTTCCAAGGTTGGGCAATCCATACTTGGCCACTGTTCAGGGTCAGTTATAGGCAATATTGGCAGCCCATACGCAACCTTATAAGTGGCCACTGTAAACCAAGGGCTAACATAGTCTGCAGGGTTCTTGTTAGCACTGATGATGGCTCGGATGGCATGTTTGCAAGGTATTCCAGATATTTGCCATTGGCCACATTTGCAAGTTCTTTCAATAAGATTAACGGGATGGTATGTTCTCCCATCACGTACCTCATACTGAGCCTTAGCTGATGATGCAAATGACTCACAGAACCGTGACTGTTTCTTCAGCACTTTCAGCCTCTTCTTTATGTTTGGGCAAATCCCATCATCTGGCCAAGAATCTGCTACTTGGGCCCTTGTTGCATGTCTGACCATGGACATCCTTCTAATACCTGCAAAACATGTGAGAAACTTAATTAGTCAGGAACTTTTAAGTCTATACTTTGTCACTTAAAGTCACTGAATTATGGGTAGAGCCAAGCTTTGTCACTTAAAGTCACTGAATTATAAGAACAAATCTATGAAAAATTCCCATATTAAAAGCAAAAGAGGGTCATGGTTAAATCCCTATAATCCAATGGACTTCCAGCAACTTTCAGAAAGTTAGAAATTTTCAGCAACTTTCAGAAAGTTTGAAATTTTCAGAAACTTTCAGAAAGTTAGAAATTTTCAGAAACTTTCAGAAATTTAGAAATTTTCAGAAACTTTCAGTAACATAAAAATTTTCAGAAACTTTCAGAATCTTTCAGAAACTTAGAAACTTTCAGAAACTTAGAAATTTTCAGAAACTTTCAGTAACATAAAAATTTTCAGAAACTTTCAGAATCTTTCAGAAACTTAGAAATTTTCAGAAATTTTCAGAAACTTAGAAATTTTCAGAAACTTTTAGAAACTTTCATAAACTTATAAACTTTCAGAAACATAAAAATTCTCAGAAACTTTCAGAAACTTTCTTAGTTAGACACAGTTTTTTTTATACTCAAAAACTTTCAGAAACTTTCTGATCAGCACGCAGAAGATTCAGATCAGCACCCAGAAATTTTCAAATCGTAGTGCACAGTTTTTTTATACTCAGAAACTTTCAGAGCTGATGATGCAAAAATGCAAGTCAGAAACTAACCTTCAAGTAGGCTCAGGATAGGATTGTTCCGATGTATTCCAAGAGTGCTATTGAAACTCTCAACCAAGTTAGATGTGTTCTCATCATTTGCAACTCTTGGGTCAAATCTATACCTGGCCCATGTCTCATGATCTCCAAGGTCTGAGAACCATCTACCACAGCCTAGTCCACCATATTGTACCAACTGATCAAGTGTCTTTCTGAAGGTGAATTCTGAATAGGAATTCACAAGCTTCCAGAATAGCTTGTGCATTAGAAGTCCAGGGTAGTCTTTCTTGAAATTTTTGCAAAAATGCCTTGCACAAAACCTTCTATAGGAGCTTGGCCACACTTGTTCCAAAGCTGGTTCAATTCCCTTCAAAACAAAGTTAAATGTGTTAGTGTTGTATAACAAGTTAAATATAGATCAATTTGAAGATGTAAATGAGTTTTATTACCTTCTGCCTATCTGAAATTATTGTCCACTCTTCCCTTCCATTTTCAGCCAATACATGTTTCAAGTGCCAAAAGAAATTAGACCAACTGTCCTTATTTTCAGACTCCACCACACCAACAGCCACAGGGAAGATTTCATTATTACCATCAACAGCTATAGCTGACAATAAAACACCTCCATGATTTCCCTTCAAGTGTGTGCCATCCACCCCTATCAAACTCCTACATCCTCCTATTAATCCCTTAAACTGAGCACTGAATGACACAAAAAGTGATTTAAACTGCAGTGGCTTCTCAGGGGTGCCCATAGCTGTCCATGCACAGATTGCATAAGACCCAGGGTTACTCTGTTTTACTACCTCACAGTAAGCAGGTAATAGTCCATACGACTCATCATGCCCACCATTTATAAGTTGTAAGGCTTTGTCCCTCATTCTATACAATGTAGACTTCTTCATATGCAGACCATACCTTTCCATGAGCTTTTTCTGAATGGACTCCCCTGTGATTGCAGGATCTGCCCTAATGTCTTCAATGAGTTTCTTAGAAACCCATTCAGCATTTGCCAGTGGGTTGTAACTTTTCACACCATCACATCCATGGTCTGCACCCTTGATGGATTTGATAGCCCAAGTCTGTCCATCTTGTAACACACTAGCATGGATTCTCCAATCACAACCCACAGTTGCACATTCAGCAGTGTATCTGGACTTATCAGCTTTCACAATAATTATATGAAACCCCTCCTGAATGCAGAAATCCCTTAGGGTATCTTTGAAATGAGCTTGATCCATAAACAACATCCATGGTTTAAGCTTAATTGTGCCAAACTCCTTATCATCATATATTTCACCATTTGCAATAATTTTTGAGGCCCACCCTTCTTCATCCACTGACCATTCAGTAGTTTCGTAGGGGTCATATCCATCATCAATCTTCTCAAGAGCAGATAGGACTTCAGTATCCTCATCATCTAAGTCAGAAACTTCCTCCTCATCATCAACATCTTCTTCAGTATCAGTTGGACTGTAAGAACTGTCATCTGATACATCATCAACCCCACCAGATTCATCTTCAGCATCATCAACCCCACCATAATCAAGCATCCTCCTTCTACTCCCTGTTCTGCTTGCCTCACCAACTTGGCTTCCTAAACTCCTGACCTTAGACACATAAACACCCTTGGATTTAGCAGTTGATTTGGCAAGTTTAAATATGGGTTGTTCCTCCATAGGCTGTTTTTTATTGGCTTTGGATTTTTTTGTGGCAATTGATTTTTGTCGAGGGGCTGTTTTTTGAGTAACAGTTTGAGTGACAGTTTCTTGAGTGATGGTTTCCTGAGTGATGGTTTCTTGAGTGGCAGTATTTTGAGTGGCAGTGGCAATGATTTCAGCAACATCATTCCTTATCAAACTCCTCCTAACATCTAATTTCTTCCTCACACCACCATGATCACTTGGCCTAGCCCAACTCTCATCAACTTAACTATATTCTTCTCTTTCTCTTGGACTCCCCTAAGTTTCCTAGCCAACTCTAACACATTTGAAGGTGTTGTACCACATCCAATCCATATATCAATCACCTTCTCACCCTCAAACCTACTGAACATAGACATAAGATCCTTATCCTCCAACAACTCTATTGATCTCATCTCATAACTATAAGCAAGGGTAGGATGATTAGGTAGGGGAACATCCAATTTGAGTGCCTCATCATATAAGTCATTAATAACATCTATGAGTAAACTTCTATCCGTATCATCAATGTTGACATAAACACAGCGCCCTCGAAATTCATTTTCAACTTAATGTTCTCCATTCTGCAATAATTCACATATACACAACATCAATAAAACATGCAAAAGGAAATGGATTAAAAAAAAGGATTAACAAAACCATTTATCCCCAAATAACAATGCCTAATCCCCAAACCATTTTGGAAATCGTATACAATCAAATAAAACTGACGAGTATAAATAACCCGAAAATGCAAACTTTAGTAACCCAACACGGTCCGCAACTCCTGATACTCACGAATTCTCACTCCCTCGCTTCTTCAAACTTTCTGGTAAGTTTTTGTATCTGATTTTACTTGTTAGCTTATCCGCATTTTCTGCCTCATTAGACCTGATTAGTTGATTTAATTTGTGTTGTTTTGAATTGTGCTGTAGTAATTAAATTGCAAAATTTAATGTTTTCTGGTTAATTTTGGAAGATTGTGCTGCTTTATTTGCATGATTGTAGGTTTATTTGATCATTTCTGTGTTGGAGGGGATCTTCTGACTACTGAATTATGATTATGAGCTTAGTTCTTGAAATCAATTTTTGAAAACCAAATGACCGATATTGAACAAACCCTAAACCCTAATTGCATAATTAAATATGAACAACAACCAATTAGCAATAATCAACAACAAAACTCAAATTATAACATAGAAAGGTAATTGAAAATGAAAAAAGCCCTAATTTTTATAACAATGAGTTGATGTTTATGAAACCCTAAATCGTCACAGATGAATACATACCTGACAAATGAGCAGAAGGAGAGCACCGTTGTAGAGATGATGATGAGCGTGAAGAGAGCAGTGTTGGGGAGGTTTTGGTGGAGACGAAGAGGAAGATGAACAGGGGAAGGGGAGATGAAGGGTTTAACTTTTGAATGGGAAGGTAGAGTGTGAATGACGATATGGGGGAGGAGGGAGTCTTTGTTGGCATAAGTTTGCCAACTCACCATCCATGTCACTTGCCAACTCAAATGCTTAGGTGGCTAATTAAGTGCCATGTTGGCACTTAACGCCTAAAACTAACGGAGTAATTACGTTTATCTACTGATGGGAGTAACTAATTAAACTTAAGGGCACAGTTAGTAAAGTGCTATACGAAGGGGTACAACTGGGAAAAGCCAATACTACAGGGGTATCAATGGGAAAAACCCTTGTAATTTTATTTCACATAAACTTGTACTACACATAATATTAAACAAAGTCATGAGTAGTACAAGTTTAATATTATGTGTAGTACAAGTTTTTTTTTTTTTTTCACCAAAAAAAAAACATAAACTTGTACTACACATAATATTAAACAAAGTAATGAGTACTTATTTTTAGCATGCATTAAGTTATCTCCTCTAGTCAATCATGTAGGAGAAGTACGTGATTTTTCAATTTCGTTACATTTTGTCACGCAAACCAATTTCCGACCGAAGTCTTTCGAATTGTTCTCTTTCCAACGGTTTTGTGAAAATATCCGCAAGTTGATCTTCGGTTCTACAAAAACTTAAGCATATATGACCTTTTTCCACTTGATCACGTAGAAAATGATGTCGGATGTCTATGTGTTTGGTACGTGAGTGTTGTATTGGATTTTTTGAGATGTTAATTGCACTAGTGTTATCGCAAAAAATAGGGGTAGTTTCGAAAATTAGACCGTAGTCATGTAATTGTTGTCTTACCCATAAGATTTGCGCACAACAAAGAGCGGCACTTACATACTCACTTTCGGCCGTAGACAATGCAACGGTGTTTTGTGTCTTTGAAGCCCATGAAATTATGCACGGTCCAAGGAACGTTGCAATTCCCGACGTGCTCTTTCTTTCCACGAGATCACCGGCATAGTCCGCATCCGAAAAACCTACAAGATCAAGTTCAAAATGAGTTGGATACCAAAGATGTACTTCTTGTATTCCAACCAAATACCTAAAAATCCGTTTTACGGCTTTGAAGTGTGATTCTTTAGGATTTGCTTGGAAACGAGCACATACACAAACACTATATTGTATATCCGGACGACTTGCGGTTAAGTAGAGAAGTGAGCCAATCATACCTCGATAAATCTTCTCACTTACACTCTTACCTTCTTCATCTTTGTCAATTTTGACTTTGGACATCATGGGGGTAGGCATTGGTTTGGAGTCGGACAACCCGAACTTGTTTAACATCTCTTTTAAGTACTTTTGTTGATGAATCATTGTTCCTTGTTCATTTTGTTTGATTTGAAGACCAAGGAAAAATCCTAGTTCTCCCATCATACTCATTTCAAATTCGGATGTCACCAAATCAGAAAAATACTTATAAAGAACGTTATTTGTTGCACCAAAAATAATATCATCGACATAAACTTGTGCAAGCAACAGTTCAGTTCCTTGTGACTTAATAAACAACGTTTTATCAACCGAGCCTCGTGAGAAGCCGTTTTCAAGTAAAAACTTGGACAATCTGTCGTACCAAGCTCGAGGAGCTTGCTTTAAACCGTAAAGTGCTTTGTCAAGTTTGAAAACATGGTTAGGAAATTCATTATTTATAAATCCGGGAGGTTGTTCAACAAAAACTTCCTCTTCAAGGTATCCATTTAGAAACGCGGTTTTCACGTCCATTTGAAAGAGTTTGATAACTTGAAAGGATGCAAAAGCTATGAGCATACGTATGGCCTCAAGTCTAGCTACCGGTGCAAAAGTTTCATCATAATCAATCCCTTCTTGTTGATTATACCCTTGCACCACTAGTCTAGCCTTGTTACGTATGATTTCTCCAACATCATCAAGCTTATTGCGAAAGACCCACCTCGTACCAATGACAGTACGTTGGGCAGGCCTAGGAACCAGATGCCATACCTTGTTACATTCAAATTGCTCTAATTATTCTTGCATTGCTGTGGTCCAGTATTCATCAGTCAAGGCCACTGTGACATTGGTTGGTTCAATTTTTGAGATGAAAGAATGGAATGCACAGTAATTTTGGAGGGAGGATCTGGTTTTTACTCCTGAATTGAGATCACTGGTTAGGTTTGATAGAGGATGTGAGCTTTGATGTTTCCAATTTTTGAGAACAAGTGGTTCGGGGGAGTTATTTGTTTCCGGTGCAACAGTAGAGGCTACTGTTGAATTTTGGGAATTTGTTGAAAGAGGACTTGGTTCTTCCTCTGTTTGTGTGGTCAGTTGTTGTTCCCTTTCCAAATTTCCCCCTGAGGTGCTGGCTTCTTCTGTTGGTGAGGGAGTGTTAGTTCCCCCTGGATTTTGGCCGTTTTCCTCATGCAACAGTTGATCAGACTGTTGTTCGTCCTCTTCTAGCACTTGATCTATATCACGACGGATCATGCCAATCTCAAAGTCATCATCATATTCATCTTCTTCATCCTGATCATCAGAAATAAACAAACTTGATTCATCAAATATTACATGTACGCTTTCCTCCATTTTCATGGTACGTTTGTTATATATTTTATAAGCCTTACTATGATCCGAATATCCGAAAAATACTCCTTCATCACTTCGAGCATCAAATTTTCCAAGGTTGTCTTTTCCATTATTGTGAACAAAACACTTACTACCAAAACATTTTAAGTGTGAAATGTTAGGTTTTCTACCTCGAAGCAATAAGGAGTCTTGTTTGACATTTTTCGAATCATAACACGGTTATAAATATAACAAGAAGTATTGAGCGCTTCTGCCCAAAAATTTCTAGGAACCTTAGAGCTAATGAGTAAAGTCCTAGCCATGTTTTCCAAAGTTCGATTCATTCTTTCCACTACCCCATTTTGTTGTGGGGTTCTAGCGGCAGAAAAGTTATGGCTAACACCGTACTCATTACAATAGTCATTGAAAGATGAATTCTCAAATTCGGATCCATGATCGGATCTTAATGAAATGAGTTTGTATCCAAATTTATTTTGAGCTTTCTTGACCCAAATAAAGAATTCATCAAAGGTTTGATCCTTAGAAATTAGAAACAGAAGCCAAACGTACCGTGATAAGTCATCAACAATTACACAAATGTACATACTACCACCTTTGCTAGGTATACGCATTGGTCCACATAGATCTATGTGGATGAGTTCTAATGGTAGAGAGGTGCTAATGACATTTTTGGATTTAAAGGAGTTCTTCACTTGTTTCCCTTTTACATAGTCATCACAAAGGGATTTGAATTCAAATTTTATGTTCGGAATGCCATTTACTAGGTCAAGTTTTCTTATGGTATTTAGTGTTTTGGCATTCACATGACCAAGTCGTTTATGCCAAAGCCAAGGGTTATTCTTTTGAACACTCATGCAAGACAAGGTTTGTCCGGACAATGAGTGAAGATTGGTCATGTAAACATCCCTAACACGACTACCACTAAGAATGAGGTTCCTAGTCTTTTCATCTATTATTCTACATTCATTTGCACGGAATTCAACAATATTACCACGATCACATAATTGAGAAATACTAAGAAGATTGTGCTTCAAACCTTTGACAAGCAACACTTTGTCGACGCATAGTGACTTTGACTTACCAACTTTTCCAATACCAACTATTTCACCTCGTTTGTTGTCACCAAAAGTCACCATACCGCCATCATAGGCCTTTAGTGAGAGAAATTGGTTTTTATCTCCCGTCATATGACGTGAGCATCCACTGTCCAAATACCAATTGCTGCTGCCTCCCACTATTGCCTGCACATAATCAATTCGTTAGTTTAGGAACCCAGACTAGCTTGGGTTCCTTCTTAACATTCTCCTTTTTAGACACTTCCTTTTTGACCCATGATTGTTTAGCTCTTGAAGTACTTGTTTCTAGGTCAAGTTTTCTCTTTTCACATCCATTGAACTCATGACCAGTGTTACCACAATAGTTACAGATTATGTATTCAGCAAGACCAGCGTATTTTCTTCTTCTGAAGTCAGTTTGACTTGGGTCTTGGTTTCTGATGCAACAGTGTGTGTTACTGTTGCGTGAAAAACCAAGTCCAGTCATTTTCTCTCGACATTCGTATTCTTGTGATTGCTTTAGAAGAAATTCTAGGACTCTCTGACTACCTTCCCATTTGAGATAGAAGGTTTTGGCCTCATCTAACTTTTGACTCAAAGTTTTGATTTCACTTAGATGTTCGTGGTTTAGCTTTTGTGATTTGTCGAGAGCATGTTTTACGTGACTCACTTCATCACTCAACATTGATCCAACTTGTTGTAGTTGTTTGTTATCATGCTTATAGAAAGTGAGTTCAAACAGCAAAGAGTCACGTTCCTTGGTGATTGTGGAGACACATTTGTTAAGACGGCTCAATTCTTTGTCAAGATCTGATGCAACAGTGCAAGAGTCTGTGACTTGAAATTGTTCCAGTTTTTTGGTGAGAGTACGGTTCTGTTTTTGCAAACTCTTGATTTCATTTTCGACAATGGTTGATGAGCTGGTTATGTCAGTTTCATTTAGACTTTCTTTTAGACAAATGTTTTCTTCAGCAATGTTCTCGATTTCTTCTTGCATTGCTTCAAGTTTATCATTTTGAACACGACACTTATCTATGAATTGATCTAATAAAATGCACACTTTATCTTTTGAGAAAGACCGAGCTTTTTTCTTAAGTGAGTTTACCTCATTGTCGGAATCAGAGTTGGAATCATTTGAGTGGGCCATAAGACATACGACCTTTTCTTTGGAGGATTTTGAGACACTTTTTGAGGAATTTGACGAGACACATAACTTGGCATCCAATTCGTACTCAAGGATTTCATCCTCTTCGGAATCAGATAAACCCCAAATAGCCGTCATGACCTTTGCCTTATATTCTTGTTTTGCAACGTCACGTTTCTCCTTTGATTTAAATAGATCCCACTTTGGACATTCTTTGTTTTGTGACCCTTATCACCACATTTAAAACATCCAATAGTGGAGGTCGATTTTCTTTTAGGAAACTGTCGTTTACTAGCATTAGTCTTAAACCTTTGAGAGCCCCTACCATTTATCATATTCGCAATGTTTTTGGTAAACAAAGCAAACTCATCATCTCCATCCTCCTCATCACTAGAGAGAGCATTGAGAGCGAGCCCTTTCCCTTTGGAACTTTCCTCAGAACGCTTCACGAGGGTTAGTTCGTGAGCCATGAGTGAGCCCATTAGTTCATTAAGGGATAGAATAGATAGGTCTTTTGCTTCCTCAATAGCGGTAACCTTTGGTTGCCATCTTTCGGTTAGGCTACGAAGAACTTTGCGAACTAGATCCTCGGGTTCAAAAACCCTCCCTAGATTTTTGAGTTCATTGACAATGCTAGAAAAACGAGAGGAGAGACTATTTATGGATTCATCCTTAGTCATGTGAAACATCTCGTACTGTTGCATAAGAAGATCTATTCGATACTTCTTTACTTGTGACGTTCCCTCATATGCAAGGCATAGGGTGTCCCAAATTTCCTTGGCCGACGTGCAGCCAGATATCCGATTGATCTCTTGTTCACCGATGCCATATTGAAGGATGGACATGGCTTTAGAGTTCTTTTCGACTTTTTTGTAATCTGACTCAACGTACTTGTCCTCGCTTTTTGGTGTACTAGTGCCATCGGCATTAGTGACAGAAATAGCGAGGGGGCCATTTTTTATTATTAACCAACACTCATAATCAGTACCCTTAACGTAGTGCTCCATGCGATGTTTCCACCAGACATAGTTATCTCCCTTAAAGATGGGATACTTAGTGTGTTTATTTTCGTCCATAACTATAGGACCAACTCTTTTGGGGCTTAGCCAATATCAAGAGCACGAGGCTCTGATACCAATTGAAGAGTTAAGAACGAGTTAAACATCTAAGAGGGGGAGAGGGTGAATTAGGTGTGACCTTTTTAAAATTTTAACGACAACTACACTTGAGAGACTTAATGACGAGTAAGTTCACAAGATGAGCAAAGTGTTCTATGCAACAGTATGATTGACTGTTACACAGAAACTTGGAATCGTTCAAGTTAGCGAGAATAAAGCGAAGAGTATGTAAGTAAATAAACAAACAACCAAAGTTAAAAAATTGGTTCAGTCTCTACTCCGAGACCTACGTCCAACCGTTATTTTATTGATTGTTTAGAAATTTACTCCAACAACTAAACGAATGCAAGTAAAATAACTCGCCAACCTACTCCGGTTGCATTTGCTCAAAGCTACTCCGCTTTAAGACTTGACTCAAACTTAAAGCTACTCCGCTTCAAGAGTTTTAAGACGTTCTATCTCTGGTTTACAGGATCAGAATCTCAGATGTTCACTTAAGAACGTGGAGATTTACATTTAAGATCTAAACACGAGAATCATGGAACAAACTCATTATGTCACAGTGTAGCTTACTGATGCATGGAGATTTTCAGACCGAGTTTGAGAAAAACGTTTGAAGACTTTTAAACTTAAAATGATTTTGCAAAACTTAAAGAAAGATCTTTGAAGCTTAAGAGTTTTGCAGAATACTTCAATAAATGTTGTAAAAGCCTTGGCATTGAATGAGGCTAAGGGGTTTCTTTTATAGTACTCCAAGCTTGGGTATTACCCAATGTGTACTTCCTTTGTACTTTTACCTAGAGCTGGACAACGTAGCGGGCCAGCCCAGCCCTGTTACGTGGGCCAATTTTTCTAGCCCACACAGGGCTAGGGCTGGGCCAGCCCAGCCCGGTAGTGAATAGGGCCAGGGCCAGGGCCGGATTTTGTCAGCCCAGCCCTGTGTGAAATGCGGCCCAGCCCAGCCCGGCTGGCCCACTAGTAAAACTAACACAACTAAAACAAATATAGCCCACAAACACAACTAGCAGCCCTCCAGGGCTGGGCCAGGGCTGACTTTTCCTGGCCCGGCCCAGCCCAGCCCTATATTGTTTTAGGGTCGTGCCAGGGCTGGCTTTCTTCAGCCCAGCCCGCCTCTGACTCGGCCCGGCCCGGCCCGGCCCAACCCATTGTACAGCTCTACTTTTACCCATTGGATAATAGCTAGCCCACTTGACAAGCAAAAATGGTTGTTTAGTTTTCATTGGCTTTTGATAAAGCAAATCAGATTTTGTTTGTAAAATATCTTCTAATAAGATTCTCTAGTACTATTTACATTTCAAATGTAAACAATTCATAAGTTCTTATTATTTTACGAAATGCGGTACACTACGAATAAGACGGGTTTTACGCTTCAATTCGTGCGTGCCAAAAGAGAAGACGATTTTACAAGAAAATAGATTTTGACAATTATTTTCAGAAAACTAAAAGGACTGATTTGCACATTACTTGAAAACATTTTTCTCGTACTAAAAAGGCTCCATGCGGTACAGACGCAACAGTCTGATGGACTGTTGCATGACAAAGCTAACACTTGATTTTAACGAGAATGTTCCACTTACTCTTACATTTGTGACTTAGATTACAAGGGGATGTTCTTGACTTGTGTTGTTCTTCTTGATCATATTTGAAACATAATGGATGATCTCTTTGTTGCCTTTGTTCTTCAATCCATTTGCTTAGCCTTGAATACTCAATTCATGCTACTTAAGAACAAACAATTAATATAAACAAGGACTTGTCATCATCAACTTAAAATGTTCCAACACTACGAAAACTATACGACGACAATTGAAACAATGAACCAGCCTGGGGGGAGATTAGATCAACATGAGAGGAAAAAAGGTTTTGTGATTTTTTTCTTCTGAAACTGAACTGATTAAGCAAAAATTAAGTGTTTTTTTTCTGGAATATCTTTGTCACCTTTTCATAGATTGTGTGTGGTAGTTCGGAGATTATGAGCTTCTTCTACTCTTGGTATTAATACGTGTCAAGTGAGCTCTATCTCTTTTGAAGATTGGATTATTAATTAGATCTCTTTTTTCAATTTTCATGATGATTCTTCCTCACTAACTATTCTATTTCTCTCCATGTTATGGAATACTTCGTGAACTCGTAATAATTTTATTTCAGGGGTGAAGAGTTCTCGGCGGATCTCTCTTTAGTTTCCAATCCAACATAGGACAAACCACCCTTTCCGCTTTATAATACCCTGACTCACAAATCCATGAGGTTTGTCCGGGAATAGCTAACGAGGCATAGTGAATACTCCCTTAAGATGGGTGCCATGCCGCATCACACTTTATTCAAAGATGAAGAACAGAGCTTCGTACCCAAAAGAAGAAAAGTAAAGGAGCAATACAGATATTCATATACCGTGAAACCAATAGCCGCATGGCATTTCATTTTGGTTACACCATTCGATTTAGGATGGATTTATATCGTGACCAGAGTTTTCCCCCAGAATTTAAAGATGATCTACATGATATGGGAACAAAGTATACGAAGTACGAAGGAGCTATAAAGAATATAGCCAAAATCATGCATCCACGTTTGATACTTGCTGCCAAGCATGAGTAACATGCTAACCATCGAAATAAAAGAATAGCCGACATTAAACAATACGGAGTATATTTCAAAGTGAAAAGAAAGAAAGTAACAAGATACTGCAGGAAAGAGGGCTTTCCTTTGAATTGATTTACACAGTATGGTTGGTTTACAAGGGGGAATGTATCGACAATCCGTAACCTATTTCCCCAAGTAAATGTAATCCAAAGAATCAGGAGTAACATTCTATGACTAATCTAAACTGAATGGCATATTACATAGCTAAAGAATAACTATACTGGATCATGTACAGTGTAGGGGGGATGAATGTTACGATAAAATTAAGCGTGGCTTAAACAAATGAAAACGGTTTCAACATATTACCGGCTGTTTGTCACGTTAGCTTCATTACACATACAATCTGGCATTGGGTAAGTGTAGAGTGAGGCCGTTGATTTTTTCATCTCACGTCCCTTCAGATCGCTACGATGAAGCATGTCTTTCATTTGATATGTAAAAGTGTCCCATCTGCATAAGACCACATACGCACAAGAAAACAAAAAAGATTAACAAACCTGACTATCAAACACATTTAATAATAACTGTTTTACTTTTTTGACTTTGACAACCCTCTGTTTTACAATGACGAGTGGACGATGAACATATCCCAATTGAATGGATCCTTAGGGTTGTGTCAATTTCAGTATTCTTGTATTCAGGTTCCTCATTTTCATCCGGACATTTTTCATATTTGATTATTATCTGGCTATTTCAGGGTCTGAGTTAGTTTGGGGACAGTAAGGTTTGGGTTGGGTCAGGTTGGATCGTTTCTAATCATGTTGATTTGGATTTTTGGTCAGTTTAGCTGCAGATTGGATCCGACGAGTTTGCTAGGTCTATTATATAAGATAGTGAATTCCCAACATGCACATATGTTTCTCTGCTTTTTATGAATCCCCATTCCTTCATTTATACCCATTTAACCTAACTTTCCCCTGGAACAAAAAGATTCAAGGGACCTAACACCTTCAAATCTATTAGGCATAAAGAATAACCAACAAACTACAGTTACCTGACATCTGGGTTGTCAAACAACGTAACTAGTTTCCTCTTGTCAGGAATAATTGTCTTTGAATGTCCTCCATTGATGTAACGCCTATGACCCATTAAGAAGTGTGGAAAATTCCCTCCTTGGGTGGTGACGAATACCTCACTGTGAAGGCAAACTGTATAATCAAGAGCTGCTAACCTAGACGAATGACCCTGCAATAAGACTACATTTGTCATTCTTTCACAATCACAATCTTTTTTATGACAAGTTGAGCGATAATTCAATTTAGTGGTAGACCGGCAAACAGGCCATTCGGCCTGGGTCTATTTGAGTTCAGGTTGGGTGGTTATGACTTATGGTTCAGTCGCGCTGGGTTATTTCGAGCCATGATTATTGCTTTTGTTTCACATTAGTCATTTCGGGTTATTTCGAGCCAATTCCGAATTGGGTCTACTTTGGTTGGGTTTGAATTAAGGTCAAGTTAGGTAGGATCAGTTCCGACAAGTCTATACAATATGATAGACTTAAAGTACCTCAAATGGAGCAAGTTCTGCAGGAGTGGCTAAAGTATCCTTCGTCTCCAAGAGAGGAAAGAGCTGTCTAAGGGGGGCCATAAACTTTTCTGATTTGTAGATTTTTCCAGAGGCAACATATACCGATGTTGTGTTGTCAAACCCCATGCCTCTAAGCATCATTCCGACCTGTAATACAGTGAAAACCCTTGGTACATACAGGAAGAAAGGGAAAAGAAAGTAACAAAAGAACAGACTGTTGAATCAACAAGAGTGAAGGAAAATGCAATTTCTTATGGTATGATATGATTTTAAAGTGGAGTCAAATACTAGATATTCTTTGGCTTGGAGCATGATAGAATGAAGCAAAATCACTCATTAAACTGTCTGCGTTTTTCGTATTGTGAAGCACTAGTCGGTCGATTCAATTTTCGACACAAATTTCATTATGGTTCATCATAATACAAACTCTTTTTGTTCAATACAAGGCTGCGTACATAGGACCCCCTTACCTTATGAAGGCCAGGAGCCTTGTAAGAATTTATGGCACTATGATAATGATGTTTTATTGGTTTTCAAGTGGGAAAGAAGGGTTATGAATTGAAATACAGCTATGCTTTCAACTAAATACTTCCAAGTACCTCTAATGGAGTTAGTGGGCATTTTCCATCTCTACGTATGGCGCCAGGTCTTATGACACGACCCCTTCTACGGAATTTTCCTCTCCAACCTTTTTCTCTAGCAATATCCATTTCTCGTTTTTCTTCATCTCCACCATCATAAATACAGCACGAAAATGCAACCATATCCTGGAAGATGAAAGATTTTTTACATCATTTAACACAAAGATGGGCAATCCACATTCATGATTCTGACGTGAATTAGGATACGAGGAGATGCAGATAGGGCTAAGCACAGATAACTATAACTTTGCTCTTCAACTTACCTTTTCAAAGCGGAGATGCACTGAAATATACTTTCCCCTGCTGCTTGAAGCTTTCTGCAACATTCGTTGAACCATAACATCTGCAAGAGACCTTATAGGCTCGGAAAACCTCAGGGCTTCGTAATTTGCATAGCATCGTAGCTCTTGAACCTCTGTAGGCACTGTGTTGGCCAGCCTATTTGAAAATGGTGCTACACGCACAGCCCTACAGATCAAGGAAGGGAGTACAAGACCCCTGATGAAAATTGTATCGAACAACTAATTCACAAAAGAAAAAAGCGAAGCGGCTTAGTGAGACATTTTGCTTTATTCCATCTAGACTTGTCAGATTCTGAGCCGACCCGTAAACCCATCTCACTTCTCAGGGCCAAGACCCAAAAATCTCAACCCGCAACCCGAGCCCTAAATGACTTGTTAATTTAGGGTCGAAAGCCAACCAGTTGGGTCAAAGATTAATGAAGAATTTTATTAAAATATTTATATTTATATACGTACTACATTTGAAATAATAATTAAAATGTGCACGAATAATTAGTTTTAATACTTAAAATTAGAAAAACAATTAAACAATCAATTCTATATCTTTCACATAAAATAACTTAGTTTCTATAATTGTGTCAACTTATATAATGTAACCATTTAATATGATTAAAAAATATTAATATTAAATATGCTTTAATTATTTTTTTGATTTTTTAAATGGTAAAAGAAAGGCGTTAAAACCTATTCTTTTACTCGTATTCTGACCCATATGACTCGACCCGACCCGCTTGACAGGTCTAATTCCATCATAGTCCAAAACTTCTTTGGCTCCATTGGAGATGGAAACAGATGGCAAGACATATCTGATGAAATAATTGATGAAAAACATAAGAGAAATAATGAGGAAAGGGAGGGAAGGAGAGTATTAATGTCAGCTAATTCGGGTGAAATTCATACCGCAAGTCTAGCAGCTTTGGAAGCACTTTGTGGAGGTAATAGGCTGGACTTGACCAAGCTTTTAACCTCAAATTCACGATGCTGCTGATACTATGGTTATACCGCTCAAGTACATCTTCTGGGAGCTGTCTTACTACATTCACCTTATTTCTAAGGGCATACATGAAGAATTCTTCGTCAAAAATATCACCAAATTTGCTGCAGCACAATGATTGAAGTGTAAAAGCAGTGAATATTAGCCAGGTTAGTTTCGTCATGATCGCAAAATAACAGACATGCAGCTAAAGAACATGAAAGGCACAAGTACTTCAAATTTAACATATCACGGGATCCAGAAAGTGAAAAAAGGATATCAAATACAGCTTGAAGACTAACTATTAGCACGAGTGTACAAGGAATGCAGAATCAAATATATTGTTGAGTACATTGTTAACATCCAATTGCAACTTGCAAGTAGTCAAGTACCCTAACAATTATAGATCACCAAAACCTCATTTTCCTCAGATAGAAAGTACTGGTAGCATATCAGAATATCCACCATACCATTAGTTCCTCATTTTGGGGTCTGAGAACAAGAGGTGCCAGACTGCCAGTGTGCCACTTTAATGGCCCACATAGACTTGTCAGTAGAATTACTTATAGCATTTAAAATCCTTGTAAATGCAGCGGGATTCATCATATATGGAGCAACAAGCTCCTCTAAGCAAAGGCTCCAGTTAACAGCTTAACACACAATACATGATATGTAACTTTGCAATCTATGGCAAACAGAAGTACTCTTTCTACATAACTCTTACAAGTAACAGATTTTCACTTTCGATCGCCGCAGGCCCGCAACCAAACTCATAAATAAAAAATGTAAATCAATAAACACTTGAACACTGTACCTGGAATCTCTCCACACACTATTTAAATGAAATATTGGAATCACGAGGGTAGCATTTAACAGGCCTGCCACTGCTACTGCATCACATATCTGAATTTTACAAACAAAATGAAGATGAATTTAAAAGAATACTAGCAGATAATACCATAGAATGAAATTGAACTATGAACTAAAAGAAAAAACCAGCAAAGATTCAGCTTGATATTACATTGTTACCGCATCCTTCCATTACATTGTTACCGCATCCTTCCCACTTTTCATTTTGGTAGTTTTGGTGTTCACATTTTATTCTATCCTTATTTGTCAACTTTTAGTTGTAAAATTATCATGTCCTGAAGATCATTGGATACTCTTTATACCACTAAACTCGGCTCCTAAAGCCTAGTTCACTTAATTGTAAGCTTGTAACATATTTAAAGGGAAAAAAGTAGTATACATGTACAATCTAAAAATTCATCAAGTGCAGAGGAAATTAGTCACATGGCAAAGATGCAACTCTATTCCAGTCACCAAGCCACCAAATAGCGTGTACTTGTTTAAGATAAATGCTTGCATATATTTACCCTTCTTTATGGTGTCCTAATTAGTTTAATGTGGCCTCTCCTATACTCTGTAGTGTTTGGTTACTCTAAAAGTAACCTACTAGAAATTCACCTAAACTCCTCCAATGCATCTACTATATAAAAAAAGACATCGACAATTAGCAACTAATACATCAAAAGACATAAAAGGCAAAGTGAACATACTGACAACCGTTGCTGATTAAGCCCACCGTTTGCTTCAATTATGAAGTATCCATTAGTTGTGGGCAATTCTGATAAAAGAAAGTCCAGCAGAGAAAAGAGTTAGCAGGTACGAATTGACAATAAAAAGAAAAAGATGGTATTCAAGGGATACATAGGAACTATTAATACAAAACACAAAATTTTAAATGAACTTGTTTGACTCCAAGAATCTAGGAAATATACATATACGGAGTATATGATATCTAGCTTGTTTTACCCCCTTATCATAATGTCACTAAAGGGGCAACTAAATTAATTTTGAAGAGAATTACTCAATTTATTTACGTTCAGGATATACATTTCCACACTCAGAAATTTCATTTGAGGCAAAATGTATCTTATAAATTTTTTATGAAACCAAGGATCAAACAAGACACTGTTATTGTTATCTGTTCGACTGATTTACACTTGAAGAACTGTGAACTTTGTCATGATAGCAAACCTCTCAATGAGTACATAATTTCATCAATCACGAGCTCTAACCTCTTGATACGTCAGGATATTAGAAAAGGCTATTTCAAATATTTATGCATAATGTACATGAAACTACAGTTGCAGATAGAATTGGTCTTAGACTGAAGGAACCACTATATTCATCACAGCCAGAATAGCAAAACGCAAACCTGCTTTAGGAACTCTCTTATCAATACACGGGGTCCAACCTCGCTGAGATCTTGACGGCCACACAGTTGTCAGCTGCACAGAGCGTTTCTCCGTGAAGTTCAAATATATGTATCGCCTCAAAGAAAGCATGAACATTCTCACTAAGTCACAACTCACAAGAGTATGGTGAACCAAAAACAAAGCAAGAAAGATAAGAGTGGAAACCAGGAACTAGAACCAAAGAAAATACCAGTGAACGAATGATACCATGCCATACGGTTCAATGACCAAGCCACCATTGTATTAATTATCAACATGTATACCAAAAGGCAAAAGGTCTATTTGTCATCCTTCGTCAACCCCTCCCATATGATCCAGTCTCCAATACTAACAGACAACTTCCACCCCAAGCTAAAAGCCCTCAAGTACAGGTTTCTAAGACCATTTGTAACCATGAATTTATACTGACAGTTCACCAACTCTTGTTTTCTCTCACACACCTGTATTTCTTTCCCAAACAATTAACTAATATTCTTCAACCTACCAAATAAATAGGCTCATTGCAATTACAACTTTTATCTAGTTCATGGAATAACTCCAAATATACTTCAAAGTTCATGAAAGATAGGTTGAAAGTTAACACTGCCATAGTAAGAGCCCACAACAAGCAGATCTTCAGTCAACAGCATATTAGAAACCACACAAAAACTTGTCAGGGTCCATCTAAGGATTGGTATGGTGTATGGGCACAGACGGACCAATGCACTACTCCCAGTTGGTAGATCCAGGATACTAGAGCTGCTATTTGAGAAAAGAGCATAACTACTCCCTCCATGCTACCCCCATCTAGCTAAACTTTATTCTCTGGATTGTCCCATGTCTGGTAAGCTAAGAGCTGAAAGAGGTGGCGAATCAACGTGTTTGGTAAGTGGTTCCAACAGCTGCTTGGTGAGTTTATTTTTAATTAGACTATTTTATTTTATTTGAAATCATCGAAGACAATTGCTCATTTTTAATTGTTAGCTAACCACCAACCTCCTCTTAGCAAAACTATTTATACAGTAAAATACCAATTATAAGTAAACAGAACAGTCAAGACTAGAGATCAACAGCACATCAGACCGCTTGGGCAAAGTGGTTACTAATACCATCAACTAACATTTGTAAGCTTGGCACTTCTAATTTCTAGCAGCCCAAATCACTGATGTCCGACATTAAACAGCATAATCCTATTACACATGAAATCCACCAACTAAACTAAAAGCACACAAAATGTTTCGATAACGAGCGGAAGCAATCCTCACAACTAAGCTTTCTCAAAATTAACCAGCTGAGCTACACTCCCTTATCATGCTTCAGACTTTACCAAAATGTTAACAATATGAGCCAAAACCAATACTGGACTATCATAAATTCATAACACACCCTTTCCTTGACTAAAACAGACTTTAAATCATTTTGTAGCATTTTGAACTACTCCGTGTAAAGCTACCACCTTTATGACTTCCTCCCTAAACTCTAAGAAATGCCAAACAATATGCATACACAGAACGGAGAACACTCTAAATTCGTACCCAATAAACATACTTAGGCCTCAATTTTGCTTAGTTGTATTCCGTTGAGTTTTATTTATGTTTAATCAATTATGTTCAATTAATCTTTTCACAAATAATTTTTAATTCAACTACATTCACTTCACCTCAATTGAACTAAATTTCACTCAATTTAGTTCAATTAAGCTCTACTCCATTTAATTCATAATTCATTTCAGCTCGTTTCAGCCGAAGAACAGGGCCTTAGCACGACAACATCATTTCCTCATCGCCTCAAGTGATCACAAATCGCAGGCAAAAGAGTAAGATGTACACAACCTTACCGATGTGTTAGCAACACGGATAGGCTCCCTCCTAATAACCCACTCAATAGGCTCTCTCCAGATAACCCAAACTCAAACTGACAATTGCATTGAGAATGGCATGGTATGATAAGTATACTTGACAATAAAGTAGTCATTTTGCTATAGGCCATCATAATCATAATCATAATCATAATCGAGAATAAAAGAATCAGGCCTCTTTGGCTCCATCGACAATAAAAATAACTCGAAACTCATAACAACTAAATAAACTACTATTAGTACTATAAAGATACGAAAGATAAAGACAACATACCGCATTAGAAGAGGAATGATTGGTAGCCTGATCTTCAAGGTAAGGCAAAAGCCTCTCAAAAACCTCAGGAGTCCGATACAAAGAACCGGGCAACCGCGGTTCATTAAGAACAAACCCACCAACAACCTCAGAATTCCCTTTACCAATCTTTAAACCACCAACCTTACTACTTAAACTATCAAAACTCAATGAACCCATATACACCAACATCCCCATAATGTACAACAATGGTGCAAACAAAAGCACCCCTTTTCGTCGAAAAACCGCGGCAATCACCATATACACTACCCGTTCGACGAAATGCCCTACCTTCATTGACCCGAGTCGTCTACCGTGAACACTCCCGGGTGATGTGTGTGTCGGGTTCAACCCATTGGGCTTCATTCGGGTGGGCCGGAAACGAGGGGATGACGGCGGGGATGAAGACGACGTCGTTTGGGTGTTAAAGCCCGGACCTAAACGGCTGTAGCCGTGCATCAAATCTAACGAAAGATCAAATTTTGACGACAACCCTGGAAATTATTATGAAAATTGAGTAATGGGTAGTTAGCATTTGATGAGATAATTAACGGGTTAGGGATTAAATAGAGGGAAAATGGGGGAAAATGATTTGATTAATATGGCAAGAAGATAAAATTGGATGATTGAGGTGTATGAGTGAGTGAGTGAGGAAGTAGTGGAAGGAGTAGAAGAAAGGTGAGATTAAGAAGGAAGATGCGAGTCATGCAAATAAAGAATGAAGAAAAAATGAGATTAAAAGAAATGTGATTCTGTTTTTTTAGTAGTAATTTAATTGGATTCAAGGATTGGTTTGTTAGTTGTGTTATTATGGAGACATGGAAATATATAAATGTTTGACCTGTTTTTTCAAACATGATTCATTGCTGTCTTTTTAGTCGGTGATCAGATCAAACACCATTCATTTTATTGCTTCGCCCTCTCGCCTACTTTCAAAGATTGAATCAAATATTTATGACTTTTGTACTACTACCATTTTCTTGTTTAACGCCATTATTAAAATTAAGTTGTCACATGTGAGTTGTGAGCGAGGTAGCACCAAAACGGATACGGATACGGACACGGACACGACACGGACACGGGACACGGCATGCCATAAAATTTAGGACACAGGACACAACATTTAAATTTAATAAAATATATATTTTTTAGTTATAAATTTTTAATTTTATTTTTGTTAAAGTATTTGATATTATTTTAAATAAGTGAATGTAAAACTTGTCATTGATAATAAATTTATTTTCATTCCTCATCCTAATCAATATTCTAATTAATCTCTTTTGATAGCGCATTTCTCATCTCAAGAACATCATTCACCGCAAATGATAACCAAATATCGTGGACACGCGGCGGACACGGCTCAAATACCATGGACACGCGTCGGACACGTGCCCAAATAAATGTAGAAAGTTAGACACGGCTGATTAGGTTTTGGACACGTTTCGACGTGTGTCCGTGAAGTGTCGGTGTCGGACACGGTGTCGGACACGGTACGGCTCATTAGGAGAAGTGTCCGTGCTACCAAGGTTGTGAGTTGTGACTTACTGACTTGTGAGTTATGTAAGACCATCTCAAGTAAACTAGTAATGTGGATAGAGAGGTTAATAGTTAGCTGAGTCAAACTAATTGTAATTAAGAAATAGATTAGGATTGACTCAACTGGTATTGAGTCACAAATTGACCCAATTTGAAGTAAATTGACCTAACAATTAACCTAATATGTGACATTTTCTGTTAGGGTGCAAACCCATGACCCACATCGGTAGTTTAAGGGTGAAAGATCATCCTTATAAGTGTCCTGAAAATATAATAGTACGAGGCCTTTTGGGAAGGAGCCCAAGAGTAAATCCGTGAGGGTTTGGCCCAAAGCGGACAATATCGTACTATTATTGACAGTGGACACCGGTGCAGCAGAGGCCCAACACGAGGTATTCACGCTTCCGGACAACAAGTGGTATCAGAGCCCAAGGTTTGACTTGGGCTAGACACGAGAATGCATCAGCAGGCCCAAGACTTGAAGTTGTTCACCGTAAGGTATGAAACTCCTAGCTCGGGGTGAGTCCTTGAGCAAATCCTGTCCAGGCTTAAATGGATGGAAGGCGTCATAGGTCTTGTGGGACAAAAGACCATTTGTGTACTAGAACGATTGATCAGGTGGACCCTTATCAGATTGGATGCCACAGATCTGGTGGGTCCTTTCCAGGTTGGATGCTAGAGACCATTTGTGTTCTAGAACTTCTGAAGTGACGGACCCGGTCCAGGGTATATTGGATGCAGAGGAGATTCGATATGCATGTGTAGCCAATACCCAAGAAGGGCACATGGACATGCTGGTATAGGAGCATGTGAGGGCACTCACTTGACCAGGCGGTGACATGTGGTGCAAGACATGGCTCATGACAGCATGGTGTGTCGGCTAAGGGGAGGTTATCAAGACTTGGTGATGTTTCGGGTGTCTAGAAGTTGGGGCTGTAGAGTGTGGGAGTTCTCCATGGTGGTCAAGGTCCGAGTTAAGATGATGGTCTTTGGTTTGAGGGGAGGATTGTTAGGGTGCAAACCCATGACCCACATCGGTAGTTTAAGGGTGAAAGATCATCCTTATAAGTGTCCTGAAAATATAATAGTACGAGACCTTTGGGGAAGGAGCCCAAGAGTAAATCCGTGAGGGCTTGGCCCAAAGCGGACAATATCGTACTATTATGGACAGTGGACACCGGTGCAACAGAGGCCCAACACGAGGTATTCACGCTTCCGCACAATATTTTCTAATTGGTCACAAGCATCAAAAAGAAAACTAAAAAAGTGGTTGGATTATTGATTTAGGTCGTGACTTTTTGCTTGAGAAGTTTAAGTCGGTTGAGGACCTGAGGTCAATAAGACCCGATTAAATTGACTTGTTACTTGGGAATGGTCTAAGGAAAGAGATGTGGGTAAATTTTATAAGAACTTGCTAAATTTTGCACAATAATTTACAAATTTTACACGTATTTTATTTCAAATGGGTCTTTCTTAGTTTTCAACTCAAGATGAGAAAAACAAAACACAATGAAATTTTTTTGAAAAAATGGAGTAAATGTACACTACCCAAAACCCAAACCCTGACAACTCTTCCCCACCACCCCCCCAGCCAGGGATGTCAGTGGGGCGGATTCTCGCGGGTCTCGCTCTGCACTCGCCCCACTTGGAACGGGTGTGGGTATTGATTTGACGGGTCGTGGGGCGGGGATGAGTTTCAAAAGTGTCATTTGTCGCAGGTCATGGGGCAGTGCTGGCATCACATGAGACCCACCCCATAGGCCCATACCCGCCCCACCCCACCCCCCCTCCGACCCGCCCGCCCCGCCCCACATGTCCTCGCTCCGCTTATACTCGCCTTACTTAGAACCAAAACAAATTTTTATTATTCAAAACTAAAATAAAAATAAAATTTTACCTTAGATAAAAATGTTAAACCGTTTTTCATAAACCTAGACAAATTTGATCCATTTCTTAGTTTTTACCCACCTAAATACCCAATAATCTAAACCCCCCAAAAATCCTAATTCTCTAACTA
The DNA here is from genome assembly GCA_029255685.2 of Silene conica. Classification (NCBI taxonomy): domain Eukaryota; kingdom Viridiplantae; phylum Streptophyta; class Magnoliopsida; order Caryophyllales; family Caryophyllaceae; genus Silene; species Silene conica. The sequence continues at coordinate 70,697,577 of CM055312.2, read as the reverse complement.
TTTTGTGGTTTAAAAAACTTGTGTATTAGTTATTGAATGTTAGACCATTTGGAGGAAACTTACTTCCATAATATGTACACGAGTACGAGACTAGTATGTTTTAGATTCAAGATTTATATTTTTAAAAATTGTTTTGTGAGAAGATGGGTAATTTGGAGGGTTAACGGGTCTCCGTGGGGCGGGACGAGTTTGAAATGTCCAACCAGTCGTGGGTCGTGGGGTAGGTTAGGGTACGCATAATGGTTCGCGGGTGCGGGTGCGGGTTACCCTCCTCCGCACCCACCCCGCCCCATTAGCATCCCTACTCCCACCATAGCTGACCATCTGCACTGAAATGGAGAGTCTTCATACGGTTTTGTTTTTTATTCAAGAAAACTTGCCTTAACTAATATCAATTCATGTCTTAATATTCTCATTGTGAAAGGCAATTAAGCTAAGAAAGAAAGGATAAAAACTGATTTCAGGCTTTCAGCAACATTTCAGAAATTGGAAATAATTTGTCAGATTTCTGTTCTGTTTTCATATGCTTATATCTAAAGATTGACTTGGTCATTTTTTTTTAATTCTTTAGCTTCCTAGAATCTTGAGAATGTCTATTAACCAATAGAGTTGGAATCAAGAAAAAATTCCAAACAAATTTTGCACACGACGCTTTCAAAGACTGCCATGATTTTGAATGCAATGTTGTTTCTGTTTTGGACCTATCAGTACTCAAAGCTCGATATCGAACGTTTGGCTTATCCTTTTGGGTTGATTCTTTTTGGAGATTAAATATAACTTCATTAGATTTCCAAATAGCTATCATGGGTCTTAATATTCATTCTGAGCTAAGAGATATGGCCTCTAAAAGATAGGGCTCAATTGTTGAACTGTTATGGAACCCGGTTTTGGAATGACTGGTTGTTTCGAGCTCAAGCACCTAAACATCCAAGTACAATCACCTTTTGATGGTCCTACTCTATACTACAATGAGTTTGGGACATTTTTGTGCAAATAAACCAACCCCAAGGAGCTGCCAAGTACGGTTTAAGAGAGTTCCAAAATCGAGGTGCATATGGTTTGCAGTTCTGGACAGATTTGCTCTATGTCGCTGTCTTGCTTTCCTCTTTTGTTCAAGCATCTTCGAAAATATAAGGAACAACTCCTAAAAATGCCAAGGATCAGAAAATGCAGCTGCCACCTTTGTCCCACTAGTTTACTTTATGTTTTATGTCGTTTTCAAACAGTCATCTTGTGTAAGAATCAAGTCGCTTTCAACAGTCTGTTTGTGTAAAAACAGCCTGTTTGTGTAAGGTTTGTATTATCGTCGTTTTATTTGGCCTTTTTACTGCTACATTATGAACCATTGGATCATGTATGAGATGTATGATTGAGATGTCTTTGCTTAGCCAATAAAAGCAGGCCTCAATCAAAGAGACAAACAGATTTGGATGAATGAAAAAATGCTGAAAACTTTATGTTTTTCAACCTAAATTATTTGCTTTGTGCTGGAATTATCTCCTTTGCTATGTGATTGGGGATTGAGTAAGCTCTTTGCTAGGTGTTTGAGTGAGCTCTTAGGCTTGATCTAGTGGCTAGGTGCTTAGATTAAGTCATATCCTTTATTCAATCCTTGATCATTTGGCATAACTTTTATATTGAAGCATATGTTGTTTTGAACAAGTATTGAGCTAGGCTTAATAAGAGAAATCTTGTTAAGTCATATCCTTTTATGTTTCATTTCATTATGGCCCACAAATAACTCAAATAAAATCCTCACAGATGACACTCAAAATAGTCCATTTTCTTTCGGTTTGTGGTTGTCCTCGAAACAACCCCTTATTGATATATTATGGTTCCATTTTCGCTCCAATTGGTATCAGAGCTTCGGCTCTTGCGTTTTCTTAAACCAAGACGGTCTTGGAAGAGAGTGGTTCATTGATGTTCTAGGGTGTGACACCGTAAACATGTGTGTGGCTTGGTTTGTGGGGGTTGGCTTTGGTTTGAGCAATTATATGTTGCTTGAATCGAGTTGGCTAACAAGTGGGTTTTAAGTACTTGTTGGGTGCTTGCTTAGAATGTGCACTTGTTGTTTCCCTCTTTAACATCTAAATTACATATTTTCTGAAATTTATTTTTGTTTTTGAAATCGTCTTTTGATTTACCATTTTTTTAAACCCGAAAGTTTGAGGACAAACTTTTTTCAACAAAGGGAGTTTTGCACTGAAATGGAGAGCCTTCATACGGTTTTGTTTTTTATTCAAGAAAACTTGCCTTAACTAATATCAATTCATGTCTTAATATTCTCATTGTGAAAGACATTTAAGCTAAGAAAGAAAGCATGAAAACTGATTTCAGCAACATTTCAGAAACTGGAAATAATCTGTCAGATTTCTGGTCTGTTTTCAGATGCTTATATCTGAAGATTGACTTGGTCATTTTTTGAGTTCTTTAGCTTCCTAGAATCTTGAGGATGTCTATTAACCAATAGAGTTGGAATCAAGCAAAAATTCCAAACAAATTTTGCACACGAAGCTTTCAAAGAGTGTCTCCTTGGCTCCGGAACACGTGTGGCTTACGGACCTCTCCACTTTTCCGTTGAGCCCAACCCAAATTTCGATATAATAATATTTATTACCCACGCAGCTAACGTAACGAGGTTTGTACCCCGGTAAGCCGAGCCTACTCCCTTATGAAATTATGATCAAATGGTTATAATCTTTGGCACGGCCAATGCTCAATTATTTAATAATGTCGAGGTCTTGACAATTTATTATCTATCACCTTTTAAGTGAACTAAAGCGGTGAATTCAATAATTAATCGCCACGGTCGATATAAATAAATACTCGATTGATTTACGATGCATGTTTAGTTATGACGATTTGGCGATGCATGCAAACATATAAAGAAAATACAAAGCAAGAAAAAAATTCCTAGTATGACCTTCATAAAATAAAAAATATAATTAACTATTACAAATTCGGAAACCAACTCCTTTGGTCAATTGAACTTCAATGCACGCCTCCCAAGAAAACATCGTCTTGACGGAACTCCTTTCCGAATGACACCATCTCGCAGAATTACCGGGATTACAATAAAAATACAAACTATGCTATTGTAAATAAATCTATTTAAATTACAAGCCGGTGATACGAGATCACATTAAAAATACAACCGAACCAATATTCCCTTACATTACGGGTAATAACGATTAAAACTAATGTCATACTAAGAAAATTACATAATTCCAAATTACGTAAAAATAAATAAAATTAAATATGACATTCATATTAAATAAAATGCAGCATTAAAATATGTATGCAAATGCCAAATTTTAAGCCAAATGGCCTTGGGAGCAAATATTGTATATTTGATTGCGGTTTTTACGGATATCATTGCCGGTATATTTTCTGTTCTCGGTGCTGAGTGCTTTATCCTTTTCGACACTGGTGCTTCATTGTCATTTATATCGACTCAGTTCGGCGATAGACTAGCTCTGGAGTCTTCTATTGTTGAGGAGACTTCTATCTCATTGCCTTCAGGAGATGTTTTCTCATGCTCTTCTTCCCATAGGGATGTTCCGATTATTATTGGTTGTGCCACATTTCCAGCAGACTTACTGAGATTTCCTCTCGAGAAATTTGACATTATCCTCGGTATGGATTGGTTATCGCGATACCACGCTCGCTTCGAGTGTCGCGACCAGAAAATCTGCTTGAGGAGTTCTTCAGGAGTTCGTGTTTCCTATAAGGGAACCCGCCCTCGAAAGGGTGTTCGTGTCATCTCAGCGATGAAAGCGTCTTATCTTCTTAGGAAGGGTTGCCAAGCCTTCCTGTGTGTTGTTTCAGCTGCAAAGCCATCGCTACCGAAGCTTGAGGATGTAGCTATTGTTCGTGAGTTCCCAGACGTCTTTCCAGAGGAGTTACCTAGCATACCTCCTGAGAGGGATTTCGAGTTTACTATTGAGCTTGTTCCAGGTACAGGACCTATATCTAAGGCTCCCTACCGTATGGCTCCGCCTGAGTTGAAAGAATTGAAGCAGCAACTTGAAGAGATGATAGAGAAAGGGTTCATTCGACCGAGTGCCTCTCCTTGGGGTGCTCCTGTGCTTTTTGTCAAGAAGAAAGATGGTTCCATGAGACTTTGCATCGACTATAGGGAATTGAACAGGGTTACGGTGAAGAACCGATATCCTCTTCCTAGGATTGATGACTTGTTCGATCAGCTTAGAGGTGCTTCCAGGTTTTCCAAGATTGATCTTCGTTCAGGGTATCATCAGATTCCAGTTAGAGAGGCTGACATTGCGAAGACTGCTTTCCGTACCAGATATGGGCATTTTGAGTTCGTTGTCATGTCTTTTGGTTTGACGAATGCTCCTGCTATCTTCATGGATCAGATGAACATGACGTTCAGTGAGTTTTTAGACACTTGCGTTGTGGTGTTTATTGATGACATCTTGATATATTCTATGTAGTACCCGAAATATTTTGTTATTTTATTTAGCTTGTTTTACACGTATATAATAATTTATCTCAATAATATGAAAACGTTTACATATTTAATTTATTATCTACTATCTTAATTAGTTTTAATGCTTTATTATTTTACTTGTGTTATTTGGAAAAATAACTAAGTACTCTCTTTTGATATGGGTCGTTTCACTCTTTGGCCCGTAAGTTTTTCATTTGATACAATTACTTACACAACCAAACCCTATTCTATTAAGCCATCACCATCATTTTTGTTTGGCTATTTTCTATGTCTTCTTCCGTCACTCTTGTTACAACAACAAATTATAATCATCAAATTCATTAATATCCATACTATTAATTCTCTTGCTTTCTTTGCACTTGGTGTGCCATTATCTATAAAATCTTATTAAAAGGCTAAGCTAAAATGCTATGTAAAAGCCACGTCAGCAATAAATAAAAGACACATAGGATTACCAAAAAGCCACCTTGTACTCGCCAAAATCCACGTCAACAATCATCCATGTCAACAATCAACAATTAGAATACAAATCTATAAAATCTTATTAAAAGGCTAACTAAAGTAATGTGACATGGCAAAGGCTAACTAAAGTAATGTGACATGACAAGTTTGATGTGACATGACAATTTTAAATGTGATAGGTATTATTAATTTATTATATGACATTGATATAATTCATTTATCTTTAAATATATAAATAAAATAAAGGCAACCCAAAAGTAGTTTATTTTACCATTACAATACTAGCAAATGACATCATTATTTCGTATTTAAAATGTAAAAAAATGAATAAAAATGAAACACTAAATGCAAATTGTATTACAAACATTAAACTTTGACCTTTTAAATTTCTAGATAAAATAAACGACAATTAAAAACAAAATCAAAGTTTATATAAATTTTAAATTTCGACGTTTATTTTTATAATATTCTAAGCAACAAATGAATAGAACATTATCCAAACTTTACACCATTTATAAAATAATATATAATTTGTAAATATTAAGTACATATAATAACATACTTAACATTAAACAATGACTTTTTATTTCTTAAAACTAAAATAGGTTAAACACCAAATAAAAATTTACATCACTCTAATTTTGGCTCACAAAATTTACATCACTCTAACAAACTATGTATCATCTTTTAGTTTCGTAATATCATTATTATAATTTCCTAAACAACTTTTATGCAAGGTGTATTTTGTTAAAATAGAAAAATTAAAATTAAAACAAACCTTTTATATTTCATTCCTCTTTACTTTATATTAATGTCTATATTAAATTTGTTATGATGAAAGGAATGGTCAAAGGTCACAAAACCATGCTAAATATTTATGTATATATATTAAATTTGATACTAATAATAATAATACAAAGACGTTCACAAGTCGTAAGCTGCATCCTCAATTAGTTATAAATATTTGTGGAAGGCAACATTTTCGAGCCAAATTCGAGCCAAAATTTTACATCCATCACAAAGAGAATTTTATGTGCAATAATCTTTCTTGTCATTGTATTAAGGTAAAGTAAGTGTATTAAAGTTTTATTTATTTATTTATTTATTTTTAAGTTTCATTGGCTATGAAAAACTCATTTAACTTCACATATATGTTATTTTTTTCATTTAGGACTATCAAGATTTGTGAAGTTGTGATATTCAAATATAATATTTACATATTTATGATTCAACTCTTTATTTCTTTCATTATTATTTAAAGGAAAACTTGAATTAATAACGATAAGGTTAATTAATATTCCATAAATCAAATTCCACTATTTTGTTTGTTATTAATCACTCAATGAATATTTTTGTAGGAATGGTTCATTGGAGAAAGAGAAATCTAAGAAGAAAAGGAATATTATAATATTTTGAACAAATACTCCCTCTATTCCATTCAATACTATAAACTAACTACAATAACAATATTAATAACATGAATGTGAATTACCGATTGGTTTTACATAAAATAGTATTTCGGAAACTTTCAAATGTATGTTTTATTTTAGTATGTTTTGTTTTTTATTTAACATTTTTCTTTTGAAAAATAACTGTCATAAAATGAAATTGGACTTGTGAGATATCAATCTTATTAACAAGTTAAACAAAATAAATTATATTGATATTGATAATGGTTAACTGTTCATTATTGCATAACACTTATGCATACATGTGATATTATTCAATATATATGTCTTATAGCACATAATGAGATTACAATTAAATTGTAGTAGACTACTATTTAACTCAATTTATCATTTTTGCAAAAATTTAAAATCTTAGATTTTTTTGACAAATTGATATAAATGATATATTAAGATTAACATTTATTAAACTTCATAACTATGCTTTTTCCAAAAAAAAAAAAATATGATATATGAGAACTAAAATATTGATAAGATAAAAAGCTTTACAATTTTACAATTTTTTATGATTTAAAGTCCTTATATTAGAGGATTTATCATTCTAAAAAAAAGAGAAAGATAAATAATTCAACATTCTGCATTAATTTACCCATTCGCTTTTACTTACTAACTTCATTTACCTATATAACAAATGGACGTTCAAACTTTTTCATAGAAAATTTAGTATACAATTTATCTATACAAAATTATAAAATTTTATTAAAAGGCTACCTAAAACAACTAATTAATTTGACTTGACAATAAAATATGACATGGCAAATTAAATGTGACATGTCAAATGTGATTTTTTTAAACTAAATAAATAAATTATAATGATAAAACAAACCTTTAGATTCCATTTTTTCATTGTACTATATTTCTTTATATTTTAAATTTCATAATAATGAAAAAAAGATGCTCAAAAGTCATGAACTTAATCCATATTTATGCCTATATTAAACTTGATAATAATGAAAAAATGATTCTCAAAATTCATAAACTTTGATCCTTATTTATGCATATATTAAATTTGACAATAATGAAAAAATGATACTTAAAAGTCATAAAATGCACCTTTAATTGTTTATATATCTGAAATGGAATGCAAAATTTACAAGCCAAATTTGTTCTCATCTCTGTCGTCAGTCGGCATAAAATCTTATTTAAAGGTTACCTAAAACATCTAATTAATGTGAGGAGACAAATTAAATATGACATGGCAAATTAAATGTGACATGTCAAATGTGAAAAAAAAAATTATAATAATAAAACAAACATTTAGATTCCATTTTTTCATTGTTCTATATTATTTATGTCTATTTTAAATTTCATAATAATGAAAAAAAGATGTCCAAAAGCCATGAACTTAATACATATTTATGTCTATAACTAACTTGCTAATTTTTGTCGGTCTTGTTGCGCAATTTAATAAATTGAGTAACTGAGTAAGTAGCTTTGAAATTACAAAATTGTCATTACATAATTAAACGTATACTTAAAGTAAAACAACATTCAACGAAAATAAAGCAAAATAAATTGTTAAACAACAATCATTTATTCATATAATCATATTCATTTTAAAGTCAGTAGTGTTAATAAGAATAATCATAATAAATTGCACAAATTCTCACTTGTGACAGACTAAATCCAATAATAAGAATAATCATAATAAGATCATTTACGTCAATAGTGAAGAACATTAAGTACGAATATTGTTCACATCTCGCAATAATACGGCGCAATCATCTTGATGTCACAGTACACACCATGTTGCACTAATAATTTTGTACTATTATTTGTTATCATATCAAAAATATTAGTCACGGTAAAAATCTAGTGCGTAGCTAAGAGCAATAATTAGTCATGGGTAATTTACTTGTGACAATAAATCACAATTAGCCACGGTAAGAATTCAGTGTATGGCTAAGAGCAATATAGTCACGGATAATTTAGCTGTGACAATAAATCATAATTAGCCACGTTAAGAATTCAGTGTGGCTAAGCACACTACTTAGTCACGGTTAACTTACATGTGACAATAAATCATAATTAGCACGACATTGTGGCTAAAAATAATTATTAGCCACGTTCGTGACTTGATGCGTGACTAAACGCATTTGTTAGCCACGGTCATGGCTTAATTCGTGACTAAAAACAATTATTTGTCACGGATATATTTTTCCGTGACATAAATTTTTTTACCAATTAATTTTGAAGGAAGGGGACTTTTTTTCTCGTGACTAAGGAAATTTAGGTCACGAATTATGAATTCCTGTGACATAAATCGTGGCGCAAGTGCCATTTTGTTGTAGTGTAATAATGAAAAAATGATGCTCAAAATTCATGAACCTTGATCCATATTTATGCATAAACTAAATTTGATAATAATGAAAAAAAATACTTAAAAGTCATAAAATGCACCTCCAATTGTTTATATATATTTGAAATGGAAGGCAAAATTTACAAGCCAAATTTTTTCCAATCGCTATGGTCAGTAGACATAAAATCTTATTAAAAGGCTACCTAAAATATCTAATTAATGTGACGTGGCAAATTAAATATGACATGGCAAATTAATTGTCACATGGCAAATGTGAAAAAAATTAAAAAAAAAAAAAACTAACTAAATAAATATAATAATAAAACAAACCTTTAGATTCCATTTTTTCATTGTTCTATAGTTATGTCTATTTTAAATTTCATAATAATGAAAAAAAGATGCTCAAAAGTCATGAACTTAATTCATATTTATGCCTATATTAAACTTGATAATAATGAAAAAATAATGCTCAAAATTCATGAACCTTAATTCATATTTATGCATATATTAAATTTGACAATAATGGAAAAAAATACTTAAAAGTCATAAAATGCAACTTCAATTTTTTATATATTTGAAATGGAAGACAAAATCTACAACCCAAAATTTTTCCCATCTCTATCGTCAATAGACATAAAATCTTATTAAAATGTTTCCTAAAACATTTAATTAATGTGACATGTCAAATTACATATGAAATGACAAATGTGAAATAACTTAAAAAAGCTAAATAAATAAATTATAATAACAAAACTACCCTTTAGATTCCATTTTTTCATTGTTCTATAGTTATGTCTATTTTAAATTTCATAGTAATGAAAAAAAAGATGTTCAAAAATCATGAATTTAATCCATATATATGCCTATATTAAACTTGATAATATTGAAAAAATGATGCTCAAAATTCATGAACCTTGATCCATATTTATGCATATATTAAATTTGACAATAATGAAAAAAAATACTTAAAAGTCATAAAATGCACCTTCAATTGTTTATATATTTGAAATGGAAGGCAAAATTTACAAGCCAAATTTTTCTTATCTCTATCGTCAGTAGACAAATGTGTTAGTAATATTTCCTACCTTCTATTCTCATCAAGCTAAGTGCATTAAGATTTTAAATTAGTAACTAATTTTAATGGAAGTTTCACTGGATTATGAATCGTTCATCACATTTTCACTTTCACGTATGTGTTTGTTTTGTTCTCATTTAGGAGTATCAAGATTATTTGTGGTTTTGAGCTATTCAACGGTAAATTATTTACACCTCTACGATTTGATTCTCATTTCTCTTTCTTTCATTATTTATAAGGGAAAGCTTAAGTTCATAGTCATAATATTGCATAAAACAAATTTCAATATGTTGTTGGTTATTCCACACTAATTACTATGTTACTATTTTTATAAGTATGATTCAGTGCAGAAAGAAGACTATAGGGAGAAATGAAATACTATGATTACTAAAACAACTATATATTTCATACTAACTAAAGATTGACGACAACAACGTGAATGACTGATAGTTTTTGACCAGTTAGTATATATTTTGAAATATATGGCCGAAGGTGAAAACTTTAAGATGATGACATAAAACATTTTTGTTTAATATTGTTTAACCGACGAAGTATTCGGCCTAATGATGATCCAATAGTTGTTCAAGTTGCTCCTTAAAAATTCTTGGTTCCGTAATTTATTATTGTATTCGCTACAATATTATCGTCTTGTGAAATTTCAGTTTTGACATAAGATTCATAATGTGTGTTGTATGTTATTTTCATAATAGATGAAATTTTAATATCTAATTTGCGAGGGTGCTTCATCACCGGAGATCCTTGCTTGACCATAATATTGTTTTGTGTAATGTAATTATATGAATACCTATATAACTAATTTATCTTAGCTTACATTGAGTTATTTTAGTTTTGGTAGGAATATCTATAACAGTTTAAATCATGGTAAATTGTGTAAGAAAGATGAATTGACTTTATACAATTCTTTAAACACGAAAACCGTAAGTTGATTGTTTGTAGTATGTTATAGTATTAAATCATTAAAATATGACACTAGAAACACAATCCTTTAAACACGAAAACCGTAAGTTGATTGATTGTAGTATGTTATAGTATTAAATCACTAAAATATGACACTAGAAACAAAATATCTCGTGAATTTCACGGGTCATAAAACTAGTTACATATGAATTGCCTTCCCTTTGCACGCCTATTTTTTTTTATCCGCAAGTTGTCCTCTCATCTTCTCTAATTTCTTCTTGATAAGGTAACACGATATTACCGTCCCTATTAATCTTATTATTGTTCGGGGTTCTATGTATATTTGCTAATTTTTATTGTGCTATGTGAGATTTATGATTATACGGAATTTGTTGATATCTTTGATGTTCCGTTGTTACGGGTATTTTGATATCCTCCATAATAATAATAATAGTAATTATTATTCTACATCTTTTTTTTTTTTTTTATCTAACTGGTTTGGGAGATGGGTGAATCTAGTCGGCTATGTTGGTGAATGGCTAAGAGTGTTAGCATGATTTATTTATCCACTAAGTAGTTGAGTTAATCATGGTTTAAGGAGTTTGTTGCTGGATATGGATTAATTTATATAATGGCATGGGTTACTGTCAATTTAATCATAGAATAGTGTTATAAGATGAAGTAAAGGTTGCTAACATGAGCATGGGGGCAGTATATTGAGAATGGGTAGTTCGTAATTATTTTGCAATGAGAAACTAAGATTATGAGGATGATACTTTAATGTCGTTTGATTCATGTAGTATTGTATTTTAATTATCGTTTCCTATGACCTTGACTCGTGGGTGAGTAGCTTAGACTTATAGTCTAAGTGCTTAGCACGGTTCTTTGAACCTTGGACGATATTGATATTAAAATTGAGATTGGTTACTAATTATGAGTTATGGGCCTGTGTGCCGGTTTAGTTTATGGTCCGGAGTGGCCGGGGTTATTGAGTTACTTATGTTATTTTGATCGATATTGAGATGGAAATATTGTTTAGCGGTTTTATCCCGCCAGTTCACTCACCCCTTGTCTTGGTTATTGGGTCGGCAATGAGAATACAATACATGTTATCTTGGAGTATTATTTTATGAGACAGAGTAATGATTTGAGTCGGAGTAGTGAACTGAGAGAATTGTTTAATTATTGGAGAGAGGGTGTGAATTGTAGTAAAGGAATACTATGGAGTAGTTTGAGGTTGAGTTACTAGTTACCTGGGGAGTGTTTTTATTATTCTACTTGTTTATTTTTATTTTTACGTGTATGTGTTTCCACGCCATGACCAAGAATTATCACTTTATATCAAAGGTATTATTGTGTTACCAGCTTTTCGCCTGACCGTGTTTCCCTTCGGGGCTACTCGTCATGGGGGTAGTTCCTTTCTATCTTCTGGTTTTATTTCAGGTTACTTCCGCTGCATCCAAAGGATTTATTTATTTCAAGTGAAGATTTTAATTTAATTCCTTGTAAAAGTTTTTGATTTTGACTTTATATTATTTTTATTTCTTTTAGAATTTGTAATAAGAGACTTTTATATTAATTATAATATCCCGTATTTTGGCCAGTTTGTATGTAAATGTTGGTTTTAATTTAGCCAAAAATATGGGGTGTTACATTCTAAGACTGATGTTGAGCATGCCGAACATCTTCGTTTGATACTTGGGATTCTGCGCCGACAGAAGTGGTTTGCGCAGTTTTCTAAGTGTGAGTTTTGGTTATCCCAGGTTGCATTTCTTGGATATGTTATATCTAGTGAGAGAGTGATGGTTGATCCCGCTAAGATTGAGGCTGTGATGGATTGGGAGAGTCCCAAAGATGTGGGAGAGATTCGTAGTTTCCTCGGATTGGCTAGATACTACAGACGATTCGTAGAGGACTTTTCGAGGTTGGCTCGTCCGATGACTCAGTTACTGAAGAAAGAGACCAAATTCATATGGACAGATAATTGTGAGAGCTCATTTCAGGAATTGAAGACTAGATTGACTTCTGCTCCAGTGCTTACACTTCCAGAGGTTGGTGTGGATTTCGATGTCTACTGCGATGCTTCTATGCTTGGACTTGGTTGTGTGCTGATGCAGAGTGGGAAGGTGATTGTTTATTCCTCCAGACAGTTGCGAGTTCATGAGGTGAACTGCCCTACGCATGATCTTGAGTTAGCCGCAGTTGTTCATGCCTTGAAGATGTGGCGTCATTACTTGATTGGATCTCATTGCCGCATTTTCATTGATCACAAGAGTTTGAAGTACATTTTCACACAGAAGGACCTTAACATGCGACAACGTCGAGGGTTAGAGTTGGTTAAGGACTATGACATTGAGTTATTGTATCATGAGGGCAAGGCTAACGTGGTTGCAGATGCGCTTAGTCGCAAGACTTGTAAAACCCCTCGCGAAAGCGAAAAAGATAAACATACAAAGTACTAAAAATGCAGCGGAATTAAAACTTTTTAGCAAAACTAAACATGCGAGGTGCTTTAGAAATCTAAACATGCGAAAGATAAAACATAAATAAGTATACAAGTACTATACTAAAGCAGCCCGGGATAGCATATCCCTACAGGCACCAAAATACAGAAATCATAAAACTAAGGTCTAGCTAACGAATGGGTGAAATCATCGATGAAGGATCATCGCTCGCTAGCCTCAACGTAATCCCCTGCAAACAGCCTCATGTACCTACACACACACAACATGTGCGCCACAGTCAGTGGGGAGTGACTAGAGTTCTCTTAGCCACCTATTGTCAACGACACGTAACACATAAACCTCCAACATACTCCAACATATAAATAACATGTGAAGCATATAAATCTCAGTTTCTGAATCTCATATCATCATGCAAATAATGTGCAAGGCTCTCAACCAACTTCGGAAACTATTTGGAAGGGGAGCCGGTTTCCCTTCCGGTTGCCCGACCGGGGGGTCTTTCAGTCCAAACCATTTACGAAACTAGCCAAAGAGTCATTCATTGCCTTGGATGAACAGTTCTAAAATCAAAGTATCATACTCATCACTATCAACATCTATATCTGACACTGTACCAACTCTAGGCAAGCAGATAAAACTCAGCAAGTATAAGGTTCAGCGGTCAACTTAAGACATAACCTACATACCAAAATATTCAGCAAGTATAAGGTTTAGAGATCAACTTAAGACATAACCTACATATCAAAACATTCAGCAAGTATAGGGTTCAGAGGTCAACTTAAGACATAACCTACATACCAAAACATTCAGCAAGTATAAAGGTTCAGCGGTCAACTTAAGACATAACCTAAATACCAAAACATTCAGCAAGTATAAAGGTTCAGCGGTCAACTTAAGACATAACCTAAATACCAATCATTCAGCAAGTATAAGGTTCAGCGGTCAACTTAAGGCATAACCTAAATACCAATCATTCAGCAAACAAGGACTCAGAGGCCAACTTAAGGCATAGACCCGCCAATCAGCAAGACACTAGACTCAGAGGCCAACTTAAGGCATAGACTAGCACCCAAAAGTAAAGGATTCAGAGGCCAGCTTAAGGCATGTCCCTTCACTACATCACAAGAAACTAGATTCAGAGGCCAGCTTAAGGCATGTCCTAGCATCAAACATCTGCACTCCGGGTGAGGTGTTACGACCTAAATGCCCCGTTGTGCAGCTGCTCTACTCGTCAGACTCAGAGGCCAACTTAAGGCATGTTCCAACGCGATCACAAATAAACATGTCTGGGCTCAGAGGCCAGCTTAAGGCATATCCCAGACACGACAACCATACACATATAGGGCTCAGATGCCAGCTTAAGGCATATCCCCATATATGACAACAAGCTCACGTATTAAGCTCAGAGGCCAGCTTAAGGCATACCTTAATACGCATCAATACAATATCATCCAAATATAGAAACTAATCTATAGTTCTAATCTGTTATACTTCTAAACAACACTTAATTGATCCCGGGAACTAAGTTGAGGGAGAGCCGATTTCCCTTTCGGTTACCCGACCGGGGGGTCTCTATCCTCTCTCCATTCCCGAACCCAATATAGTGTCGCCCATCCTCCGGGGACCTCAAACACACATAAACATAAGAGAAAGGCCAATTATGATTAAGTTAACTTGACCAACTACTATACATTAAAATATCTTAGTCCGATGAGAAATTAACGGACACTTAAGAACTAACTAATTTTAGACAAGTCCCTAATTACTTACTAAATCTTACTTAGCTAAAATATATTTTACTAAATATTTGATTACGTTCTAATTAACCGGTTCAACCGATAAAGGAAATAAACACAATTTAAATTAAATTAAACTTCACATTATATACCTATATTTTATACGGGAAAAATCGACTAACTGAAAAAATTTATTTCGACATACTTCTAATAAGACCGTAACCCATTACTAATTCGTAACGATTTCTAACGTATAAAATTTAAACGTAAACAAGCTAGCAAGCACGTACGTAAACTAATTAATTCAAGCAGGCTAGCAAGCACGTACGTAAAATAATAATAAAATAATAAAATAATAATATAAGTAGTAGTACGTAGTAATGATATGTATAAGTATGTAGTATGTAGTAGCAATACGTATAATAATAATAATAAATTAAACAAATAAATAAATTAAAGGTAGGATGTAGCAACAATCGGCAACAATTCGTATCAAACAAATCAAATCCCTTTTTCTTTATTAAAATTAAAGCCTTCAATTTAGAAAGTCAGCAACAACAACAACTGGCGACTGAACAACAAACAACAATTTTAACAAGGCAATAACATCCATAACAAGGTTAAGTAAGCAGACTAGCGGCAATAACAAGCAGAAATGACAGTAGCCCATGTTTGTGCACCTGCTCAATTTAAAACGTAATAATTAACGACAACAACCAGTAGTGTACAACAACAAAACCATAACCATACAGCAGTAAGATAACAACACAGCAGCGACCGTTATAACAGCATAGCAACAATGAAGAAGAACGAGTAGCAGCAGTTATTAACACAGCAATAATTATAATCAACACATCAACGAAAGTGCAGAAAATAGGAGTAATTGCATCCAGCAGCAAAACAGCAACAACAACCCGAGACTACAACAAAACACAGCATAAGAACATATATGAGATGAATAACATAAATTTGTGACGGATATAAATTACCCATAACTTATTAAACACAAAACTCAATCAATTCACATAAACAACAAGAAAATCACATGTCCACTTAATTTAAGACAAAGGCCGAGTTTCTCATTATCGTCACCTTAAGAGAGCGATTCTTCACTTTTAAACTTCTACAATGTAAGAGTCCAGTACCGGGTCTTCGAGATTAGCTCCTAAAAACAACAAAAACAGATTAAAACAACCCATTTTCGAAATTACTCAAGAACAACCCAGAAAATGACTGAACCGAAACGTGAATTTGAAGATACCAAAATGACGGGGACGATCTTAGGAACGCGTAGCCACAAACCTTGCCTCGATCGGAGTAGAAATGAGTTCGCAAGGTCGATTTTTGTGTAAGAGATCGGTATATACGAGAGGGGTTTGAGTTTGTCTTGAGGAAGAAGATGAGTTGTTGTGAAGGAAATTATGAGGAAACTTCCTTTTCTCTTTTCTTTTATCACAACTTAAAGTGAAGCGGATTTTAAGGTAGAACGGGATCTTGAGTCGGGTTTTATTTGAGAACAATATTGGCAAACGAGTTTCCAATATCTTAGAACTTTAAAATCCAAAAATGAAATTTATACGATTTACTAAAAAATTAAGTTGACGAAATTAATTAAAATATATTAAATTTCCGAAAATCACTTTAAATTATTAAAAATGCGGATTTCGAAAATACGGGATGTTACAAGACTTCTCATTCGTTGAGTGTCATTCGTGTATTGCTAGAGGAACTTTGTTCTGAGTTCAGGAAGTTGAGATTGGAGATGGTAGGTAGTGGATTTGATTGGTTATCTGTGATGACTGCTGAGCCTACCTTATATTGGGAGATTCGTAAGAGTTTACCGACAGATGCTACCTTAGGAAGTTCGAATCCAAGATTGCTAGTGGAGAGGCGAGAGATTTTGTGATTGATGCTGACAGCTTTCTCCGTTTTCGTGGCCGGATGTATGTTCCTGATGCTCCTAGATTGAGGAAGAGAGTATTGGATGAGGCTCACTTGACTCCATATTCGATTCATCCTGGTGGTGAAAATATGCATAAGGATCTTAGGCTTTTATTTTGGTGGTCAGGGATGAAGAAGGAGATTTTGGATTACGTGAGCAGGTGTTTGGCTTGTCAGCAAGTCAAGATTGAGCATAAGAGACCTGGTGGTCTGCTACAGCCGCCCCATGTTCCTAAGTGGAAGTGGGAGTGCATTTCGATGGATTTCGTGACTGCTTTACCTAAGACCGTTAGCGGTAAGGATACTATTTGGGTAGTGGTCGACAGGTTGACCAAGTGTGCTAGGTTTATACCTATTCGTGAGACTTGGGATATGGATCGCCTAGCTAAGGCTATATTGCAGAGATAGTTCGTTACCATGGAGTTCCGAGAGAGATTGTTTCCGACAGAGATCCGCGTTTCTGTTCCAGATTTTGGAAAGCTCTTTAGGAGGCCATGGGTAGCCGACTTTTGATGAGCACAGCGTACCATGCAGCTACTGATGGCCAGTCAGAGAGGACCATTCAGACCTTAGAGGACCTATAGAGAGCTTATGCAATTGATTTCCAGGGTTAGTGGGAACATAGTCTTCCACTGGTTGAGTTCTCTTACAACAACAGTTATCACTCGTCGATTCAGATGGCTCCATACGAGGCGCTTTATGGCAGGAAGTGTCGTAGCCCTATCTGCTGGGATCAGTCGAGCGACGTTCGTGATTTGGGACCAGACCAGTTGGCTGTGACTATTGATCAGGTTCAGCTTATCAGAGGTAGGATGAAAGCCGCACATGATCGGCAGAAATCCTATGCAGACGTTCGTCGAAGACCGCTCGAGTTTGAGGCTGGTGACAGAGTGTTCCTTCGTGTTTCTCCGATGAAAGACGTCAAAAGATTTGGTGTCAAGGGCGAATTGAGTCCTAAGTATATCGGGCCATTCGAGATTTTGAAGAGGATTGGTGCTGCTGCTTACAGATTGGACTTGCCTCCTAGTTTGGGCAAGGTTCATAGCGTCTTTCATGTTTCACAGCTTCGCAAGTACGTCAGTGACCCTAGTCACGTGCTTCAGAGAGAGATCGACAACCTAGAGCCGAATCTTGCTTTCGAGGAGCGTCCAGTGAAGATTTTGGATCGTCAGAACCGGAAGCTGAGGAGCAAGGTGGTGCCCCTGGTGAAGATCCTTTGGCGTTGTGGCGGCGTTGAGGAACATACTTGGGATACAGAGGCGTCGATGCGTGCTACGCATCCTTCTCTTTTCGATTGAGGTATAGTTTACTTAGATTTAGCTTCGTTCAAGTTTCGAGGACGAAACTTTTTGAAAGTGGGGGTGATTGTAACATCCCGTATTTTCGTAAATAATATTTTAATGATTTTAAATTATTTTACGGCATATAATAATATTTTAATAATAAATCGTAAACTTATTTTAAGTCTTTCCGTTAAGATCCGTCTTAAGAGTGTTTTAATTCTTAAGATGATATTTGCTTGGCATAATCTTATCCCGACTTAAACCCGTTTCACAAAACAAGTAACCCGACTCAAAATAAGGAAAATACACTACTTAAACCCTAAAGCAAACCATTTCATCGACATCACAACTCATTTTCACTGTTACATTCCTTCACCATTGTTCTTCCTCTTTCAAAGCTAAAAATCGACATTTCAATCTCTTCCCGAACTCGAATCGCGGTAAGTCTTACATTTTCGGAATCCTTGCAAGATTTCCAAGCCAGCTATCTCTTTCAATTTCAATTTCGTCGAACTCGAAAAAGACGCTGTTTTGGCTAATTTCCGTTTAAGGCTTATGAAACCCGTTTTTGTTTGTTGTAGGGGTTGATTTAGAGGATCCTGAAGTTGATAGCTTTGTTATTGAAGAAGAATTTGGAGCATAATCGCTTTTAAGGTGACAATTACGAGTAATTCGACCTTTTTGTTAAAATAGCACTTTTGTTGATGATTCTTGTTGTAGTTTTTTTTATTTTTGTGGTTTGTTATTGTTATAAAGGTTTAGTAACATGTTAGAGTTTAGTCTCACATGATTTATTTGATGTTTGATGATGTTCATATGCTTATCTTCCTTATTTTAAGTTTTAACAATCTTAAGACGAATACAAGTTGTGATCTTAATGTGGGTTTGTTGTTGAGATTTTCACTTGCTATTGAATCACATGAGTATATTGTATGTTGGGTAATCTTTGTTTGTTGCAATTTTGGAAGATTTGTATCGATTTATGAAGTCTAGACAAATATGTGATTTTGCGTTTTTCTCGTACAGGAACTCTGAGCCGGCAGGCTGACCGGCAGCCGGTCGGCCGGCTCAGAGTCAAGCTTAGTTGTTTTGCGTATTTTGGAAAAGTGTGAGAGGACTCTTAGCCGGGTGGTCGGCCGCCAGTCGACCGGCTCAGAGCCCCTCTTGGGTGTTCATTTTTTAAAAAAGGAAGCTGGGACATGATTCCTAGCCGGTTGGCCGGCTAAGAATGTGTTCTCTTTTTGAAAAGACGCGTATAAGTAGGTGGGAGGGGATTCCCAGCCGGGTGGCTGGCAGCCGGTCCACCGGCTGAGAGTATCTCTTCCTGGTTTTTAAAGATTGTCTACGAGTATGGGAAGGGACTCCCAGTCGGTTGACCAGCAGACGGTCCGACACCGGCTGAGAGCCCTGTTCTCACTAAAACTATTTTATCTTTTGATCGGCTAGTCCGATTTGCTTGAGACTCGTTCTGTATACCTTATATGTGTGTTTGAGGTCCCCAGAGGATATGCGGCACTATATTGGGTTCGGGAATGGAGAGAGGATAGAGACCCCCCGGTCGGGTAACCGAAAGGGAAACCGGCTCTCCCTCAACTTAGTTCCCGGGGTCAATAAGTGTTGATTAGAAGTCTAGAAAGATAGGACTAAGGATCTGGTTGTAGTATATATCGGAATATGTTTGAGTTGGGACCGCTAGAGTACGATATATACTGATGTTTGATGTGTGTCAAGCTATGGTCAGAGTTGGGAACCTCTAACTTGACATGTGAGTGTTTGTGGCGTGACGGCCAACTCTGAGTTGGGACCACTGGACCGTCTCGTGTATGGATGATGCGGTAGGAGGTGTCTGAGTTGGGACTACTGTTCTACCGTGAGTTTGTTTGACCGTAATGGGTTGGGTTTTAGTAGGGATCCGATTTCATTACGAAGAGTAATGGTCACGATTGAGTTGGGTCAATAAACCATTATTAGCTGATTGGTATCCATACGTGCCTGAGTTGGGGTTTACGGGTGTATGCTTGCTGATTTGTGTACCAAGTCTAACTTGAGTTGGGGTGTGACTTGGACACTGCTGATTTGCATCTGCTTGCCTGAGTAGGGGTACAGTGTCAGATGTTGCTGATTGATTGTGGTAGATAGAGTTAATTGATTTTAGAATTTTTCATCCAAGGCATTGGATGACTCTTTGGCTAGTTTCGTAAATGGTTTGGATTGAAAGACCCCCCGGTCGGGCAACCGGAAGGGAAACCGGCTCTCCTTCCAAATAGTTTCCGAAGTTGGTTGAGAGCCTTGCATAGTATTTGCATGTTGATATGGGATTGAGATTTATATGCTTCACATGTTATATATATGCTGGAGTATGTTGGATGTTTTTGTGTTACGTGTCGTTACAAAAGGTGACTAGGAGAAGTCTAGTCACTCCCCACTGATTGTGGCGTACATGTTTACATGTATGTAGGTACATGACAGGTTGGTAGATGGGTTGGTAGATGGGTTACATGGAGCTAGCGAGCGATGATCCGTCATCGATTGACCTTACACTTTTACGTTAGCTAGACTCTAGTTTACATTTCAGTTTTTGGTGCCTGTAGGGATGTGTCATCTCAGGCTGTTTGTATATATACTTTCAGTATTTAGACAGTTATACTTATCTATGTTTCTGTTTATATCAGTTTGTTCAGTTTTGTTTTAATTCACCTCGTTTATCATGCATGTTAAAGTTTAAATTCCGCATAAATTTTCGCATGTTTGTATGTTTTATTTTCCGCTGCGACGAGGGGTTTTACAATGTCAAACTATTTAAAGTCAATCATATCGATACCGGTAAATGACGATCAATCGACTTTATAATTTATCATCCCTTCCGTATTCAATATATAAATATATATGAGATTTTATGATTTTATAATAATTAATAAAATCATGTGATCGCACTATTGTCGATGACACTTATCCCAACACAAGCAACTTTTATAATATGCATAAGATAACTTACAACCATCTAAAATTTAAAAGATAAATATAATGTCAACGAAAACTAAATAAAAGACTACAAAAGTGGCAACTACTATGACTGTAAATATGATGACCCGTCCATCCCCAGCCTCAAGTATCAATCAACGGCGATCTACATACTGAGAATCTGCTTACCATACCAATGGATCATCAGAGAACTCAAATATCAAGCGTCAGTTATTTTTAACATAAGACGATCGCTACTAAACAGTGATAAACTGATAATAAATGCCAAATCTCAAATCCAACATACTGATATCATCACCAAAACAATATCTCACAAGTGGCGACCTTTAGTCTCATAACCAACCTCGCTTGCTCATGGCAAGCGGTACCCAAACCATTAATGTGTACATCCCCTCCGTGGCGGGAACCACGAAGGGCGATCGTAGGATTGGGAGCCATTTCTAGTCAATGGTCCCAGACATATGTTATGCATCTCATCTCAAATACACAGGTGATATCAGTTTCACAACACAACAATAATACCGTGACATTCACATAACAGATAATTGAGTAGGGAAAACCCTACCTCAAGGCAATTCACAATATAGCGATTTCCTAAGCAAGCCCTACAAAGTCTCCTTTACGAATCCTCTTCGTAACACAATATGTAATGCACCGTATTTTCTTTTAATATTATTTATATTGACGTATCGATGGTATTCGAACGTTTGTATTCAGGAATTAATTTATCGAATAAGTGGCGATAATACCTCGTATTTTTATTATAATATTTATTATTATAATCGACGTGTAGATAATGTTTCGACGTTAGTATTCGATAATTAATTTATCGAATAATGAACTTATGAAACAAGTGTTAATTGTTATGTGGTCTGTGGGTTTCGAACTAGGGACCTTGGCACGCGGGTTTGGGCTTTGATATGCGTGAGAACAGCCCACACCCTTCATAATCACAAACACTCAAATCCCACCTGCCGTCATACATCAACCCCAACGCTTAACCTAAATTTTACCCTAGTTGACACTCTCTCGCCACACATCTGCTGCCGACACTGCAAGGAGTACATGGGCAGTTCACACGGTGGCCTAGGGTGAGTCTAGAGGTGGTCGTTTGCACGGGAAAAGAGGTACGGTCACCTTCCCTTGCGTTTTTCTTTGTTGTACAATGATATTCTTTTGATTCGTTCAATGGTATTCCTATGCTTATGGGTCCTAATTTTTACATACTTTTGATCTAGGATAGTTAGTAGTCAAGTATGGACCATAAGACGTCGTCATGGACCACCGAGGACCGTCGTGTAGGGTGTTTTGTCGCGTGTTTCAGACCACGGAGTTTTGTTTTCAAAACAGAGTCTTGAGCGTGGTTATTTGTGTATCAGTTCGAGGGGTATTCTGTCATGACTGGGTACGGGGGTTAGAGTATTTCGTAGGATGTAGTCAGGGGGTTCGCGTGGCAGGCAACACGGTGGGTCGTGGTGGTTCAGGGCTGTTTTGTGGGGGTATTTGTGTTGAGGGTACATAGCGTAGAACAAGGAACCTTTCGGGATGCTGGGTTTAGAGCGGGTTACTGGTGGCGGTAGGGGCTGCCGGTGGTCACTACTCTCCTCCTTGGAACCACCGCGGCCCGGAGGTGGGCCTGGTGGTGCCAGAGGCGAAGACTGTGGTTGCGTGTGGTGTCTAGAGGGGTGTTTGTGAGGGTGGTTAGCTACGGTCAGGCTTTTGGGAGGCCGTTGTTTCGTGTTCGAGTTTCGCATTTCGTTTTTGTCGTGTTGTTCGTAAGTCCTGACCTCATTTGGCTTGTATTATTATTATTATTATTATTATTATTATTATTATTATTATTATTATTATTATTATTATCATTATTATTATTATTATGGTTATTATCATTATTACTAATATTGTTATGATTAGTATTATTAATATATATCCTATGATTATTAGTATTATTATTTTATTAATAATTATCGCTTTAATAGTTGTATCGGTGCTACCATGTTCAATAACTACTTTGTATAAATTAACAATGATTGTTGTTAGAATTGTATATTGTAATTAATATGTTTACAATGGTTAATGTATGGTAAATTATTAATAATGTTTTATGGATAGCTAATGTTTTGGATTATGAGCAATTTGTGAAGTTATATAGTGATAATTATTTATATGTGGTTAAGGTTAATACGAAATGAGAACATGATTGATAATTTAGTGGTATTGCCATTTTGGAAGAGCTTGCTATTTCGGGAAAGTTTCTATTATAGGAAACTTTCCACTTTTAGAAAGTTACTATATTTAGAATCTTTACTATTCTAGAATAGGGGTTGTTAATCGTATAAAATATATGTTTAGGTGACGGTTTCCGTGTGGAATATGTCTGGCAGCAGCTCAACTATCTTTCTGCAATATTGAGGTAGGGGAATGGACTGAGATTTATATTATGTCACGTAATGAGACTGTTTGTTTATTATGAGATTGGTATATATGATGTTTATTATTTTGTTGAGACGTTATTATTAATCTTGAATATTATTGTATGATATGGAGAGGAGAAATGGGGCTTGTGATATTGGGTCTTGTGATATTGGGTCTTGTGATATGGCCATTGGAGGAGTGTGGATTGGTGATGGAGAAGTGGTGGTTGATCGGGAAGTGGTGGTGGAGACGGTATGGAGATGGAAGTGTATTGTATTCTGTTATTAATCATGTTTGATTTATTTACCTACTCAACCTCGTGGTTGACCCTGTGTATTCGTGTGACACCTGTGATGATCCGTAATGGGGAGCAATTTTGACAGGAAAGATGGTGCTGTGGGAGCATGGGATAGCGTGAGCACTTGGATGGACCGACTTAGATGTAGATCACCTACTTTGTAGTTATCAGTTGTACTTTAATTCCGTTGTGTAGTAGTTGTAACACCAAAGTTTAAATTTTACCAGTTCTTATATAAAGTACTTTGGTTTGATTTACTTTGTTATTCATTACCTCGGATATTCCGAGATGGTAACAACTCAATTTACTGAGGATGTCTTGCTAAAGGCTCCTTAATAAATTGGGGTGTTACACAATATACATCTTATTACTAATCAACTATATATAAGACACAACCTTAAACTTAGAAAATCGACCAGAAGACTAAGGACTTACTTACAAGACGGTGACAACAACTAGGATGATCGATGCGCGACTAACTTTCGGTAGGTAATTAGAGGATTAGGGTTGAATACTTTGATAGGAAAAAGAGTCTGCAACGACATTAGGTTATGATAATTATGATGTTAATTTCTGAAATCCCTAATTAACCTATCACGAAACAGACACGGAACGTCGTACTCGACCGAGTACGCCGTACTCGACCGAACACCGAGTACTCGACCAGTACGCCTTATTCGACCGAGTACTCCGCGTACTCGACCGAGTTTAGACGAACATACTCGGACTTACTTCTGGTATGAGTGTACTCGACCGAGTATGACCTACTCGACCTAGTACACCCACTCGCCTAAGGGAGGGGTGTTACATGCTAATAATCTCACCCTTAGGATAAGATTATTGGTAGTATTGAGATAAAACTTTGGGAAGTCTTGAAAAAGGACTCACTTAAGATTACCAATAATCTATCCAAGTCTTTACAAAGTTTTAAGTTGAGTGAGTCTTGAAAATCCAAGACTCAACTTAAGACTTTGGGTAAGTCTTAATCCTCTTTGTACGGAATCTCATTTGTCATTTCTTTTTGCAAAAAAAAGGAAGTAAAGTGGAAAAGTATAATCTAAGGTGAGTATGACGGAAAATGTATAAAGTTTGAGATAGGTCTGAGATAAATTTGAACAGTAAAGAAGTAATAAAAGTTATTGGAAAACTGTTATGTCAGAGTCCAGAGACTTAGAAGAGTCTTAATGATAATTTAACCCTTAATTTAACTAGCTTGATTAAGCTAGTAGCTTAAATGGGCGCACAACGAAAAACAACCAATAACAAATTGGTTGGACATTTTCCATTATTAAAGCTAATATAAATGTTGAGCTAAACCATTGCATCAGTTTGATAACTAAAAATAATCGTAACTTAAAATATCATATGACAAAGATAAAGCTAGTTGCAACAAGCTTACCATTGGACTTGGTGTGACATAATAAAAAAGAAAGACATGAAAAAGTAAATCGTAAATGCTACCACCGACGTTGGTAATTGACCGTCTTGTGTCATTACATTACTCCGTACGTGCAATCATGTTTATACAACAAATTAAGCTTTTAAGTTCAACTATCTATAACCTAAACTTCATGTTTATACAACAAATTAAGCTTTTAAGTTCAGTTGTCCATGAGCTAAACTTCATGCTTTTTTGCAAGTTAAGGTTCTATACTTTGGTAATTTTTAAGAGAAAGTTATTGATTTTAACCTTTTAAAAACCAGTTTTTGGAAATTATAATCTTATAATTTTGTTTTTATAAATTACATCCTTAATATTTTTTTAAATTGCACCACGATGATATTTCCGGTCAATACATTCTTGCATACCCATATGTAGGGAGAACATGATTTGTAGGCTTACATCAACCCACCTTCATACTTACGAAATTGACCCTGAATCGAAATTGAAAGGGCGACGAATAGGTTTAGTTAGGTAAGAAGTATAATTACGAAGATTGAAAGACTTGAAAATGAGGGTGGGTTGCTATAAGCCTACAAATTTAGTGTTCAACACTAAAAAATGATTCCACTGCTTGATGATATGGAACTCCGACACGACACACAGTCACACACGACCGAGATTCACGCCTTCAAGTAAGTAAAGTAGGTGGTGATACCTTACACAATTCCCCACTTTCAAATCCACAATAACATATCATCAAATTCCTTACCCGACACGATATCATAATAATCATATATTTGAATGCATGTTTAGAGTACGTTAGCATTTAGGTTACGCATTTTAAATGGAGTTATTCTAACTTCACTGACTGGATTGATGGCCTGTTAGGTTCATAATCATCAAATTTGTTTTGAGTCATCAAAACTCATAATTAGAATTGGCCAAAATCAACCTGATACAAGACTCGAAATTGACTTGAATTACAACCCTTGAATATGATTTAAAATTAAAATTTACACAACTCAGAGCGAAAATGACTTGAATGTCGTTGACCTATGACTAAGCCACCTTGAAATGACCTAACCTGAAACCGTTCAACGCTAAAATGACCCGACAAAACATAACTCTAAATGAACCAAAACGACTTGAAATGACTAATTTAAAATCATATTTTATATAATTTACGTTAACATAAAGAATTATCATCAAAGCTAAACGTACTTTTTTTGTTTTTAATCATTGCCCCGAAAATAACAGAACCCGAAATAACCCAATCCTTTTGAATCCAAAATGACCGACTGATATATCGAAACATACCTGAAACCTAAAATGACTTCACTGACCCGTACACAACTTAATTGTCCCGTCTACTAAGTTTAAAATTTCATAATATATTACTATGCAATAACATAAAAACATGACATGACCATGATAATTTCTGAAATGCCATGGTTTTATCTGAAATGGGTAGGTCATATAAATTCCCAACAACTATTCGTAGTCAATACGTGATTTCGAAGCGCTGCCAAATTTAATTAACTTCCCAAGTTATCCCTCACACCCAGATATTTGATTTGATCTATGAATAAAAAAACGTTAAACTAATCAACATAAAACAAATCGATTTTGTTATATTAAGTGCAACAACATAAAATTAATTAACCTAAAACAAATCGATTTTAAAAAAAATTCAAAATTACCTCTAGATAGTGCCACCCCTCTGATAATCGTTCAAAAGGACAAATAAATCAATCATATATTTATCTAATGTCGAAGCCAATCCGTTGACATGGCATCTCAGATTTCAAGTTAAAGCTGAGGTGTCAGTTTATTAAATCACTTGAAAAACAAAAAAATTTCCGGAGATGAAAAAAGTGCAATAACAAAATGGCAGAATATGTCATATCGAAGACGGAATATTCCTTTTTAACTAGAAATTTGATAGGATTATGCTAAAATTAGGGAGATTCATTCAAATTTGATAAGTGACATGCTAAAATCATTGAAATAAACTTTGCGTTATTTATATATGTAAACTAAACATAAATATACGTTAGCCAATTCTAGATATACTCGGTAGAAATTAAGTCTTCTATTTTATATTTCGTAAAATAATTGACTAAAAAATGACATGAGCACTACGAATCAAACAATTGAAACAAGTTGTTTATTCTTAGAAAATATATGTCGGACTAAATTAGTTTTGCTCGGTTTATACACTAATGTGTGCGCGATAATTTATTAGAGTACATTATCGTTATAAAGATCATTCATCATGCTAAGGTGATTCATTTAAATAAGAAAACTATTTATTTAATATATTAAATGAGTAGTCGTTTAATAAAATTGGAAATTGCACACAATAATTGTTGCTTACTATAAACATCTCTAGTAAGTATATTCAAATTTACGTTTTAACCCAATTATCCGTTTACTACTTACGGCGGAACAAATTATTTACGTTTTGCCTTTATTGTATAATATGTAATATACAACTTTATTTTATGACTATTTTACATATTTTAAAAAAGGTGCAATGGGTAATTAGACGTGTACTAACTTTCTTAGAAGTCAATCATCTTAATGAACAAAATATATGATAGCTCATTTATACCAATATATCTGATGAACAATTCAAAAATAATTTATCCGTAAATAATTAATTTGTTTATCTTTGATAATATTAACTATATTCATCTACCGCTCTAAAAACATATCTTTGTAAATATTTAATCTGTTTATCTCTAATATTATTAACTATATAACTATATTAATCTAAAATTTTAAAAATAGACCCGTGAATTTCACGAGTTATATGCTAGTTAGTGTAATTACGTTAACCACGAAAACTTATTGACTATCTTTAGTAACATTCTATAAATTTGAGTTTTAAGTCGCTTAGTTTGGGCCCGGTTAGGTTATACGAGTCGGATTTTAGAAATAAAAACCCGACGATAAAGGGCTCAACGTAGTTCTAGTTTCCCCTTTTTTTCATCGCGCTCTCTCTCTTTCTAGCTGCGATAAATCCCTTCCCCTCTCTCTCTCACAAAAAACCAGTAACAAACTAACAATGGCGATGAGCAATGGATTGCGTTCTTGTGCCTCCAAGTTGATGAATTCTTCTAAGCCCATCTTATCTAAGCCAGGTATTCAATCGTTTTCTTACTAATCTATCCTTTCTTTTTAATCCCGCATTTCTATTGATTTATGCCAATTTCTTATATTTTTTTAGATCTGATTTATGGGTTTTCATCATTGACTTTGTTTATGCTTTTACCTCTCAAATTGTATTAATTTATTGATTTAAGTGTTCCAATTTTGAAATGATTGAATTTACTCTTCTGATTCGATTAATATTTGCTTGATTTTGAATTTTAGCGATATTATTCGATTTGTGGTTCTGACTTGCGGGGAGTTTTGAATTGTAATATATACATCATATGTCAATTTCCTTATAAACCCTTTTCCGGATGGAGTTATTCGGAGAGGAAGGCGGTTAAGGAAAACGGATGCTGGCGAATTCAATGGTCGGTTAGCAAGTTAGGCTAGAACGAAATGGAATTCAAATAAAAAAGATAGGGAAGATTTGAAACAAGTTATTTTATAAGGTCATTTCCCGTACCCTTTTGCACCTAATATTGAATCCAAATAAAACTAAGAGTCGTTTTTTTTAACTAATTGAATACTTTCTTTCATAGTCTAGGAGGAGTTGAGAAATAGGAACATGACCTCGCATTTTTATTAGTTTTTGAGCATATGAATATTTTTTGAGCTTATTACCTTAAACTTTATTTGTTTTTGAGCATATGAGTATTTTTTTGAGTTTATTACCCTAAACTTTATTTGTTTTTGAGCATATGAGTATTTTTTTGAGCTTATTACGTCAAGTATTATTTGGTTTTGAGCATATATGTATTTTTTTTCCTGAGCTTATTGAAATTTATAGGTTAGATTTTAATTTTCTTTTTTGTTAAAACTAAAATATAACTAACTTTATAGGTAATGTTTTTGAGTTTTATTGCAAGTTTTGAGCTTAATGTTTTAATAATTGGACTGAAAAACTTTATAGCAATACTCATAATTTTTAAAACAAAACTCAAAAACATTATTATAAATGCTCAAAAACTATAAAATTGGTGGTTGTACATCGGATATATGATCCTATTTTGGTTCCATTTTTGATGGAGCTAGAGAATTAAAATCTCATTTTGGTCATCCAAAACAAGTCTCTTTGTGTTGTTGGTATAAAGCTAATACTATGTTGCCCAATCCAACCACCTCAACCCTTCATTTGTAGGAGTCTTTGAGGCATTGGGTAATATTGTTCTCCTTGTTGCCTTGTAGGGTAGGAGGAGTTTTTGATTGAATTAATCGGATAATAGGTTTTTTAGGTTGTTGGGTTCACGAATTTAATACTTTGATGAAGCTGTGTTGTTCTTTTTTCATTCAAAAGGTTGCTAAAGCGTATGCTGATGTTTGTTTGATGATGTTGTTGGAAGAGATGTATTCTATATTGCGGATGAGGAGGAGAGGGATATTTGGGATGGAACATGGTGAGGTATTGAGTCATCCAACCTTTGGAAGAGAAATGGACAGTGGTTGACTGATTCTAGGATATATATTTTAAGCAATGATTATGCTCAACATTATGCGGATGTAATGGTCACTATCTCTTCCATTCGTGTTGATTTGTTATGTGCATTTGTTGATGACAAGTTGGGTCTATTGAGAATTGAGATGTTTAGTGGGAGATTTTAGATAAGTCTGTCTTTTAAGGCTGATAGTTCTAGTGAATAGTTATCACTCTGTTTACTCTTCATAGAACGGACTTTAAGTTAACACAAGGGTAATAATCCTTACATTCTACCTCCTTATCCCGCCTTTTGTGGGAACCGTTGTGGTTGAATTAATGTTGGTGTTGGGTGTTGTTGACTTGTTGGTGTTGGGTGTTGTTGAGATAATCAACATTGAGGTAATTTGGGATCTTTTTTATTGCCATTGGCTGCAATAAGAAAATCAGGGAATTTAGTCAGCTGATGAATGTTGTAATTCTATTGCAATCTTGTAGTTAATTAACTGTAATAATATTTCACTTTAGGGTATTTTTTTGGTCAGGACACTTAAATTCATGCAGTTCAGAAATAATTGTTCATAGTCCTTAGACACATAGATGATAGGCCTCTTCGTTGTCTAAGTTTAGCTGTTTGAATTACCTTTGCATCAAGAGATTGCTTCACTGATGCGTAAAATAAGGCTCATGGTGCTAGACTGCTAGGCACGCTTTTTCTTTATTTAATCTTTGGAGTCATCCTTTACTAACGGCCATTTTGGTAACACATATTTCTACTTATAAGCATGGTAATATGGTATTTATATCAAGGCAGCCACTAAAAAAAGTCCATTTTGTGAAGTGAAGATCTCATGGCCGAATTTTGAGGCGATATTGCCAGCATTTAACGTGAGTTGCCTGCGACTACCTATAACTATAACTTGGGTTTCGTACTATGCTTATAGCCGTTATAACTTATGCCACATTTCCACCTTGCGCATTTCAAGTTAAAAAAGTTAGAAGTAATCTGATATATTTTTCAGTTCATATATAAAGTTGTCAGTGCAAATCTTTTTGTGTGTGATCTCTGGTTATGTTTTTGTTATTCAAGTTGTATTTTCATCCATATCTCAATATGCTTCTTAATTCTCGTGCAAAAGAAACGTGGTGAAAATGAAGTTTCATAATATAAATTTGTGTTGAATGTGCAGCAAGCAGAGAATTCCATTCGAGCGGAATGAAAATGGGTGGACACGGTCATGATGAGCCATACTATGTTCATGCAAAGCACATGTACAACTTACACAGGATGAAGTACCAGACGGCGAAGATGTCTGTTGCTGTCGTAACTGCCGTTAGCATCGGTATTGGCGTACCCATTTTTGCAGTCCGTTTCCAGCAAAGGAAGACGGGCTCCAGCTGAGTTCCTTCTGGCCCTTTCTTGAAACGGTGACGAGCCATATAGACAGACTTTCGAGTTTGTGTGTTGTGTGGAAACATCATTATAATTATGTGACAGTTTCAATATCTCTCCTGTTGAAGTTTTTTCCTCTCTAAAATGTCGAAAGATGCTTCCTAAATAAGAATTTCGTAACAATTGCTCAATGGGCTATTGCACACTGGTTTTATTACATTTTTCACCACAAATGGGCTTATTGTACGCTGGTTTTGTTACATTTGCACATCATTTTGTTACAATTTTTTTTTTGACAGATGCTTAAGATTTACTCATATTGTTGTCTTTGCAATAGCATGAGCGGGGATCTATTTAGGTGTCTAGGACAGTGACTCAAAGAAAAACAATGACAACGGATTAAGTATTACAACAGTAATAGGACTGGGCAATACTAGAGCTTCCAGTTATTGGCAACTTATCAAGTCATCTCGTGAGATTGTACTATAGCTTGCAGTTACCGCATGGGTGGAGTGACAGGATTAGTCAGGTCAACAAGACAATAATGGGAGACATGCATGATAACTAAAATAGTAACTTAATAAAGGAATGGTGTAAAATATAAGCTTTAAATTTATGGTGTAAATTGTACGATGTGATTAACATATGTTTGTAATATTCTATCTAGCCTATACTATAATAGTAAGTCTTGTTTGCGACGGGTTGGTATTTGTGACGGATATTTTGTGAGATAAAATGGGTAGAAAATGAGTTAGTGGAGAAAGGGGACCACATGAATAGTGTTGGAGAGAGAGAAAAAGTGGATATTTTGTGAGGGGAAACGGTATCCGTCACAAGCTTGCGACGGATAGTGCCGTTGCAAATAAGAATTTGTGATACTATAAATAGAGGTGTTTGGTGCTTGCCATAACCAAGCTAAGTCTAAGCGTAATCTCTCACTAAAAACCTCTCTTGTAAAATATATTATCTCTTTATAATATAAGTTAACAATATTGTTAAATATATATTGTTAAAACCTCCGGCCCTGTTCTTTTGGACTGAAACTGAACTGAACTGAACTTATATGATCTGAACTGAACTGAACTGAACTTATAGGAACTGAACTGAACTGATAGGAAATGAACTTAACTGAACTTATAGGAACTGAACTGAACTTATAGGAACTGAACTGAACTGAACTGAACTTATAGGAACTGAACTGAACTTAACTTATAGAAACTGAACTGAACTGAACTTAACTTATATGATCTGAACTTAACTTAACTTATAGGATCTAAACTGAACTTATAAAATCCGAACTTAATTAACTTTATTTTAATTTAAGTTAACTATTATTATTATTATTATTTAAGTTAACTATTATTATTATTATTCTTATTATTATTATTGTTATTATTGTTGTTATTATTATTATTATTGTTATTATTATTGTTATTATTATTGTTGTTGTTGTTGTTGTTGTTGTTGTTGTTGTTGTTGTTGTTGTTGTTGTTGTTGTTGTTGTTGTTGTTGTTGTTGTTGTTGTTATTATTATTATTATTATTATTATTATCCAATAGATGACATTGATAAAAAATTAGTCTAAAACACAAGGTAATTTAAAATATTTTCAACTTTATATATAATGGTTTGTTCATAGTTCATACATTATACTACAATTACATTACGATAAAAATAATTCACTATTACAATTTTCTCTAGCCATTTATTTTCTCTAACAATGGTGATGAAGAAATTGATTAATGGGAGAGTGCCAATTGGTGAGAGTGAGGGCGTCGTATGATGAGTTGTTGTTTTTTGGCATTAATGAGGATGATAGTTTGACATTAATTAGAGAGTAAAAGACGGGTAAATTATTAATGAGTTGTTTTTTTATAGATGACGTGTATCGAATAATTAAAGCGAAATGTTTGTATCGGTTGTTAAAAATAATACTCCGTATATAACTTTTCTTAATTGAGTTTATATGAACTGAACTGAACTTAACTTATAGGAACTGAACTGAACTTATAGGAACTGAACTGAACTGAACTGAACTTATAGGAACTGAACTGAACTGAACTGAAGTGAACTTATAGGAACTGAACTGAACTGAACTTATAGGATCTGAACTGAACTGAACTTATAGGAACTGAACTGAACTTATAGGAACTGAACTGAACTTATAGGATCTGAAGTGAACTTAAGTTAAGTGACTTGAAGTCCAAAAGAACAGGGCCTTAGTGGTTGTATTGTCCGTAAATTTTGGTATCATGGTCATGGCAGAATAAGCTTTGTCTCTTATCCTCCTATGAAGTTTTAGTAAGTAATGAACAATCTTCTACACAATGTTTAAAATGGAAATTATGCTCTGTGGTTGCCATTTAATGCATCTTCCACAATAGAAATCCATATTAAACATATGAAAAAGATTATGAAAAAATAATATGGAGTTCTATGTGTCATGTACCTTGAGGTGGAAATTAATGAATGGATAAATCACCTCGATTTTATGGCTATATGAACCCAATGATTATCTTCTCATATTCTTTGTACTTCATTTTCAAAAAAGGAGATAACTCATTTTCTTAAATTTTTTTTTCAAGGGATGGATACGAAATAAAGTGGCTCTGTTATGGTCTCTGGTCCATTATCACAAAAATGGAAAACACAACAAATATCCTATCACGCTCTTCCTCCTCTTCAACCTATAGAAAATCTAATGCTAGTAAAATAGATTATCTTTATGAAATAGAATATATGAGTGAAGATAGTAATGTTCCCATTACTCAACTTCCCTTGTTAAACCAATACAAAGCCTTCACAAAATCAAGTTCATCTTTCCCAAAAGTCATTCGACATGTTTTTGGTCCAAACAAAAATGTGGTGAAAGAGCTCATATTAGCTTCACAGCTAGAGCAATACCTTGTTCCTTCCACTGAAGCAAAACAAATGATTTCACTCCGTCTTAATGAGGCTATGATTCTTCAATGGAGAGTCAATGGATACACACATCTCCATTACGGGACAGTCAAGCTAGCCCTAACTCTTCATGGAAGAAAATGTCTTCATGTGGTTGCAAGGGTAGCTTTATTAGACACCAGATACAAGGAGTACAAACATGCATGTATAGCCACCCTACAGACAACCTCGAATGTTGGCACTGTATTTGTTACCTTATTCCCAAATTTTAACATGGCCTTAGAAGATCCCCAAATTCTTCAAAATATCCAAATCCAACTCTAAATCACTAGGGCAACACAAATCGGGAATACATATGCAGCCACCCTTCATTACCAAGTGGCTTACATGGTCCAAAATCATGTCC
Source organism: Silene conica (assembly GCA_029255685.2). Lineage (NCBI taxonomy): Eukaryota > Viridiplantae > Streptophyta > Magnoliopsida > Caryophyllales > Caryophyllaceae > Silene > Silene conica. The sequence goes on along the minus strand of CM055312.2, from coordinate 70,663,112 downwards.
TGGACCTAAGCATCCCAAAACATACAGATGATGCTTTACTCATACAATTGGAGTCACAACACATCCCCTCATATGAATTAATCAAACTACTCCCTAAGTCTTGGGTAACCAATTATGAAAAACATCACGAAAGCACAACTCCAATACAATCAGTTGACTCAACCATAAACAAAAAAATCGATGGCAGCGTGGAGAAAGCTTTTAAGAAAGAACCATCTGAAAAACCTCGCCCATCAATCTTCTCAACAGAAATAAATCTTATCACCCCAATAAATGTGCCAACAAAACCTCAAGATGTTTATCTTGAAAATGTAGCAGTTGAGTCTTTCAATTCTCTTGGTGACCCAAGATATGCATTTGTAGATGAGTTTGGGCACAAATTTTTTGACGTCTGTGACTGTGAAAAGTGTCGGATGGCCAGTTCAGATGAAGAAGATGACTCAAAAAGAAGAAAAGGGAAGAAGAAATCCATGCAATAAAAGCTCAAAGAAAGCTATGAAGCGGGAGACCTGAAGTTGATATCTTACGAGGACCGTCTAGAAAAGCCTTTGAATATTATGTCAGATACCCAAAAGAAGAAGGACATACCAAACTGTTATATGTTTGAAGCATCCTCATCTAAAGAAAGCGATTTTCCACCAAAAGAATTCGAAAAGAAAAACTCTACACATTCTTGGAAAATTAGGAACTCAATCACAAAAAAACCCAGATGGTTCTACAAAACAGATTGGTGCTGCAGAAACAACACTAAACTGGCAGTCAGAAAATGCACAAATCCAAAAGCAATTTCTGAGAAGCATAGACAAAAAGGTGACAATCATGGATCAGGTTATCAAAGAAATAAACCAAAAAATCTTTGTGCTACATCACGAACTCCAGAAACTGGCAAAAACAGTGTCCATAACCTCGCCAATCATGTTAGAAAAAGAATCATAATTGAAATCTCTAAAAACACAACTACAATGCCTACAAAATAAACCAAATTCACCCTCTCACATGTCATACGACATATTCACTCTTTATCCAATATATACCACATCGCCATTAACGGCTAACCCACAATCAATTGCTCCACTACCTCAAGACCCGAGTCCTTTTGGAGCATCATCATTCTTACCGACAAAAGTTCTTGAGGAACAACATGTCATAAAAAAGAGACAGTCCACAAATAAGGATGGAAGAAGAACATCAACAGTAACTCAATCAGAACCATCCAACACTTTATCCCTAGAAGGAGGTCTAAAATTCATGATGAAATACGATAATCCTATTTCTTCTTTATTGAAAGAATAGCAAATCCAAAAAAGGAAACCTCTCAGGTCCCAAAAAAAGGGAAAAACTCCAAAAAAATCTCAAAGATAAAACCAGAATCCCTGAATTTATGACGGTAATGCCATCTACTGTGGAAGAATAAGTTGAAAGTGAAGCCTAAAATCCTTCAGAAGGTGGACAAGGGCCACCTAGATCCTATTCTCCACCAGATTGGCACCCAAAAACCCACAATGACCCTGGACATGGTTTTTCGTTTGATAATATCCCTCCATCCAAGTGGAGAGACAAAGTCTACGAAATGCATGCATAGTGAACAGAACAGATGTTACACTCTAAAGGCAATCTTTCTTCTGTATTTGACAGACTGGTCTTGAGATTCTATGGAAGACTACGACAATGGTGGATCAGTCTAGGAGCTTACAGACAACTTCAGATGAGACAATCATCAACCGTGGATATTTTCATTGGGCATATCCACAATGAATTCTTAGGTGCTTGGGATCATTATACCTCACAAGCACGGGAAGAATTCCTTAGTATGAAGTGTTGCTCCTTTAAGCATAAGGACCTTGAGAGGCATTATGAAAAAATGTCAAAAAGATTTGATGCTCTCGGGGGCATGGATGATGTCAATATCAAGCAAGCCTACTTTGATTCTATACCAGAACCATTGGGGAATGAAACATCCAGACTTCGTTCCCTCAAGAACATTTCCCTCAACAATGCTACTTTCAGAGAAATATACCAAACCTCCCTTGCGGCCTTAGAAAAACTTTGTAATCATCAAAAGTTTTTTAAACAGTTGCAAGAATAAGAGGAAAACTTCTTGGCAAAGCGTGTGATCACCTAGAACTCTCCATCAAATGTAAAATCAAGAAATGTGGTTGTTCTTCCTTCGTGGGAGAAAAGAATTACAAGACAAAATGGAAGAGACGCTTTTCAAGATTGTCAAGGGATACAAAATGGAAATTCTTCAGGAAGAAGAAGCGAAGGGGATTTAAGAAATCAGACCGATGTTATATCTGCAAGAAGAAAGGACACTATGCAAAACAGTGTCTAAACAGAAAGAAGAGAGATAATCGTATTGGTTATCTTGCCTGTACTGAAGACATTGATGATGCAGATATTGAATCCATTTTTTCCCTTGATGATGAACCCGCACATGATACTATTCTTGCAATGGTAGCAGAACCTATTAGTGATTCATCAGAAGATTCTGATGATGATTCAGATGGAGAAGAAAGTACAGACGAACAATTCATGCTGTTTGATGCATACACAATTGACGTCTATAAAGCTGAAAAACAAGAGGAAACTGTAGCAGCTTACTAGGCACAACAGTCTCCAGAGGCCAAGGTCTATATCTTTCCAGATAAACATGACAAATCGATTCCGATTATTGCATATTTTGACATTGGCGCTTCATGCTCCATCATGAAACCAGCCTTACTCCAATCGTCACACTGTGAGCCATGTTCAGTGGGGTTTAGAACTGCCAATGGGCAAATATTTTGGATATCCCTTAATTAAGAGCAAGCCAATCCAAATCCAGCTATTCCCGGGATATACGGTAAAGTCTAGAGTATTTGGATCAGATCTCATTAAAAAAGATTTCATAATTGGTTTTGATGTTCTTCATAGCCTTAAAGGTGTGTCATGGCATCCAAAATGTCTAAAACATAAAAACCATTTGTTACCCGAGATAAATATCTCTCACATTTATATCCTGGAAGTCCTCAACCCTATAAAATAAAAAATAGTCAACACCTAGGTAGCACCAAAACGGACACGGACACGGACACGACATGGACACGGGACACGACATCCCATAAAATTTAGGACATGGGACACGACATTTAAATATAATTGATACGTGCCTATTTTATGCATTTTATTTATTCTTTTGGCACGTATTTTCTTACATTTTCGTGACTTTTAGTTGCTATTTCTCCCGAAACGGTTTACTTTGGCATTTCTATATCTTATATGTAGGAATACGCGGAAGTGAGCAAAACTGAGCCTTATTTGCCTTTCGGAAGCTGTTTTGAGTACTAATGCGGAATAAGGATCCGAGTTGCACATCCAAGTGTTGCTATTGGGCCAGATTAAAAGCTGGAACGAACAAGAAGCGGTCGACCGACCCGCGTCAGAGGTCGACCGACCGAAGCCCAGTTCGCGTAAAAGCCCAGCAGCGCTTAAAGTGGTCGACCGACCCGCATCAGAGGTCGACCGACCAGAAGCTGACCCGGGGACTTTTGTTTCGTGTTTCTACTTTCCTAATCTTGTAATAATTCTTATTTAAGGAGACCTAAACTCTTCAATTAGGTCAAGCAATTCAGATCTAAGCAATTCTATTAGGAAGTAATTTTTATTAGGAAGTAGCCCCAATTAGAGAAAACTCAATAGTTTAGAGAGATTTTATTCAAGTTTTCATCTTTTGTTCCTAATTCCAATTAAGTTGTAAGTTTGCTACAATTAATCTTTCCCTTTTAATTTAATCTTGTTGTTGTTCATCTTATTGTTGTTTCTTAATTCATGTTTTCCCTTTTGTTGTCATCTTTAATTATGTTAATTCCTTTGATGTCTCTTTTGTTGTCATCTTTAATTATGTTAATTCTTTTGATGTTCTTAGTTATTGTTAGTTTCATGATTAAAAGTATGCATAGCTAATTCTTGTGATTGGGAATTAGGGGAACCATGGTAGAGACTTGATTTTGATAAGTTTAATGATTGAATTACCAATCCCCCATTGTTGTTGGTGAACTAATCCTTAGGATTGAAAGATTATTAGGATTAGTTTAACAACAACTTTGGGATTGCCCTTGAACGAAAGTTTAGTGCTTTTCTAGGAACCCTAAGACCGTAAGGATTGGGTAGAATATTGACCTAAAGGTTTATTCTTTGTTCCTTGGGATTGTGTTATTTGGTTATTTTACCTTTCATTGACTTTTTTTAACCATGGGGAACCAAAGTTCCTAATCTCCTTTTTATCTTATTTTAATTCTCTTGTTTATTTGCTCTTTTAGTTGTTAGTTCAAACCTTAAATCAACCCCCCCTTTTTTTGGTTACTTGCAATAGACTTTAAATTCGCAAACATAATTAACCTTGTCTCTCTGTGGTTCGACCCTTGACTTATCCTATCTAAGTTTAAGCTGAGGTTTTATAAATCTTATCTTTGGCACCCCTCAACGACGGGAGTCAAATTTTGGCGCCGTTGCCGGGGAGACGGTATAATTTTGTTTGTTAATTTTTTGTTTATTTTTCTTGTCTTAAGGAACTTAGGTTCCTTAAGACCGTTTCTTACCTTTTCTTCTAGTTTTGTTTAGAAGACAGGTTTTTTTGAGAGGAAGGCTTGAGTACTCTCTTGTTTAGATATGGATTCTATTTATGACCACCTACAACCAAAGGCTCAAGATTTACCGAAGGGATTCGCCTTGCCTACCCCCACCACTGGCTCCTTTGTGCTCCACCCAAATAACATTTTTTTGGTGGAACGGAGTCAGTTTTCTGGTCTACCCGACGAATATCCAATGAAGCATGTTACAACCTTCACGGATTATTGTTGTGCCATACCCATACCTGACGGGGTGACTAGAGATGAGGTGTTGGCAATGATGTTCCTGTTCTCATTAAAAGATGTCGCGCGAGATTGGTACCGCTACCTTGATAGGACAGCTGAGAAGGTTACGGATTGGACTTCCTTGGCATTGGCTTTTTACAAGAAATACTTCCCTCTTGCAAAAGCCGAAGACTTGAGAAGCCAAATCCGTAACTTTCAACAGGGACCTGATGAAGGATTTTGTGAAGCATGGGATCGGTTCAAGAATTTGGTCCGTTCTATCCCTCACCATAACTTTCAACAATGGGACCTGTGTAACCGATTTTATAACGCCCTTTACGATGATTATAAGATGATTCTTGATTAGGGATGGCAACGGATCCTGGATCTGGTCCAGATCCGTTGGACCCGAACCTGCTGGACCGGATCTGGATCCTTAAAATTTGGACCCGTCGGATCTGGATCGGATCTGGATCCACGAGTTTAAAAACGGATCTGGATCTGGATCTTGTTGACAAGACCCGGATCCGACCATAAGACCCGTTTTAATATTAAAAAAAAAATAAAATTGAAATTTCCGCTGGGGTTGACAGATTGGGCCTCAATTCAAACTCAATGCTTTCATTTCTAATTTTATACTATCTCTCATTTCCTCTCTTATTCCTCCCAATTCCCAAACCCTAACATCAAAACCCTTGCCGCCGCCGCCCTGCGCCTGCCACGCCGCCGCCTCTGCTCGCCGCTGCCGCTTCTCTCGCGTCTGCCGCTCAAAGTCAAAGGTACCAGTACCAGGGCAATCCGTGGTAGAGTCACCATCTCGTCTTTGAATTTCCAATGGGACGGTATTCTCTCTACTACAGGCCTGAGACCTTACTTAAATGCCAACAAGCATGTTGTTGATGGGACTTTCTTTCTTTATACCTTATAGTTTGACCTTCTAATTCTAAAGTTATCCTTGCTGCCTGGGACGAACCTTTATCATACTTCTTTATGCTTTCTCTTCGAAGAGTACTCGAAAAAAGGGAGTCATCCGGTCGCATACTAATAAGTCGGTGTATTCTATTATAAGAAGAAGAGTGCTTATAAAGAAGAAAGCAAGTAGGGTACTTCGTGCACAGGAATCATGAGCTTTTCTCCTAATTAGTACTCTTTCTTTCTGTATAGCTTTCAATTTAAGCAAGTTTTTTTTTTTTTTTTGTTTTTTTTTCCTATGGGACCCGCGTAAAACCCGGATCCTACCCGGATCCGCAGGGTCCGGATCTGGATCTGACATTTCTGGACCCGTCGGATCCGGGTCGGATCTGGATCCTGTTGCCAAAAACGGATCTGGATCTGGATCCTACTGGACCCGGTCCAGATCCGGCCCGTTGCCATCCCTATTCTTGATGCGGCCGCCAATGGGAGATTTCAGAATCACACCGACCATATGAAGGGTTGGGTGACTATTGAAGACATGGCGGTGCATAGAGCTGCTTTTAAGAGTTCACGTGGGAACTCACGGAGGCTGAATGTGGAGATGAATAGAGTGATGGCTCTTGAGACAACAGTTGAAGCCCGTTTTGAAAAGCTTGAGGCAACCCAGCTAAAGCTTGAAAGTGCGAACCTAGTTACTACGGTTGACAGCACGGGTGAGATTGAGAACTTGAGAGCTCTTGTTGGTGTCTTAACAAGGCAGGTTATAGAGATGGGAAAGGCTCAAAAGGCCTCCTCAAAGGTTTTTGAAGAACACTTGATAAACATAGCCAACCGAATAACTAGCTCTCCAGCTAGTTGTGAGGGACCCATGGAAACGTTGAACGCCATAAACCTTAGGAGTGGCCGTGTTTGTGAAGGATCAGCCCAAAAGGACGATTCTGCCGAGGTTCAAAACAAAGAATCCGATCCCGTCAACAGATCAGGAGGTCGACCGACCGCTACAGTAGGTCGACCGACCTCGGTTCCTGACGTGAGATCAGATTCTGGAGAAAAGAAAATTTCGGATGTTGCAGCTTCTGGTCGACCGACCGCTTCTGTAGGTCGACCGACCGACGTTCCTGAGCAGAGTGCTGTTTTGACTCTGGAATCGCTGGATTCCTCCTTCATTCAAGGCCTCACCGAAATTTTACAGCTGAAAAAGCCAAAGGTTGCTGATCCGATGGCTAATGTCACCGTTTCTTATCCCGAAAGACTGAAAAATTTAAAAGAGGATCGGAAATTTGGTAAGTTTTTGGAGATGGTGAAGAATCTTGAGGTAACCATCCCTTTCACTGATTTAATTACCCAGGTACCTTCTTATGCTAAATTCATGAAAGATATTTTGAGTCGTAAGAGGAATTTTCAGGACGACGGTGCTGTTGCTTTTGTGGAAGAATGTTATGTTCTTTCATAAGATAATATAGCACCCAAGTTAAAAGACCCAGGTAGTTTTTCTATCCCTTGTACCATAGGTAATCATGTTATAGGGAAAGCCTTTTGTGATCTAGGGGCTAGTGTCAGTGTTATACCTTATTCTGTATGTGAAAGACTTGGTTTAGGTAGACTTAAAGTCACCAATATTACCCTACAGATGGCTGATAGATCAACCCAACGACCATTAGGGGTCTTGGAGGATGTCCTAGTAAGAGTGGGAAAGTTCTTTATTCCTGTGGATTTCGTTGTTTTAGACATTGCTGAGGATAGTCAAATACCTATTATTTTAGGTAGACCATTTTTACACACAGCCGGGGCTGTAATAGATGTCGAACGCGGGACCATTACTTTAGAAATTGGAGATGACACTATCGAGTTTAGTCTTGCCCATAAGGCAACTATTCCTACTGATGATACTTGTTGCTCCATCGATATTATAGACAGGAATGTTATCCTTAATTGGAGGGAATCCTTGACCAAGGATCCCTTAGATGATCTGACAGTTTTGGATAAGTGTGCAGGTAATCCAGCTGAAGATGCTGAAGAGCTGGATGTGATAGAAGAAGAGGAAGAGGAGTATGAGCTCACTGAAGAGGAGTATGAGCTCACTGAAGAAGAGAATGAGAAGCTCATAAGCCTAGCTAATGCAAATCTGGTAAACATGTGCTATTCCATCAGTACTGATTCTGTTCAGGCAGTTGAGGTAAAGGTACCAGAGCGTAAGCCACTTCCTCCTAATCTTAAGTATGTTTTCTTAGATGATACTGAACAGTACCCTGCGATTGTTAGTTCTAAACTTAGTCCTGACCAACTTTCTGCCTTAATGACTGTTCTAAAAAAGAATAGGAAAGCTCTAGGTTATTCTTTGGATGATATTAAGGGCATAAGCCCTGATGTTTGTATGCATAGAATAGAGTTAGAGGAAGGGCATAAGCCTTATAGACAGGGACAGCGTAAGTTGAATCCTAAGATGCAGGATGTGGTTATGGCTGAGGTAATGAAACTTCTTGATGCATGTATTATCTATTCAGTTGGCAACTCTAAGTGGGTCAGCCCAGTTCAGGTGGTTCCTAAGAAAGGAGGAACCACCGTAGTTAAGAAGGATAAAAATGAGCTAATACCAACTAGAGTTGTAACTGGGTGGCGGATGTGCATTGATTATAGACAGTTAAATGCCGCCACCAAGAAAGACCATTTCCCCCTTCCTTTTGTTGACCAAATGACTGAAAGACTGGCTTCTAATAAATTCTTCTGTTTTCTAGATGGTTATTCAGGTTTTTTCCAGATTCCCATCCATCCTGATGATCAGAGTAAGACTACTTTTACTTGTCCACAGGGTGTTTTTGCTTATCGCAGGATGCCTTTTGGGTTATGCAATGCTCCTGCTACCTTTCAAAGGTGTATGATGGGTATCTTTTCTGACTTTATAGAAAACATTATGGAGGTATTTATGGATGACTTCTCTGTTTATGGTAATGCTTTTGATTAATGCTTAGCTAATCTTGATAAAGTCTTACAGCGATGTATTGATGTAAACCTTGTCTTAAACTGGGAAAAGTGTCATTTTATGGTTACTGAAGGGGTAGTGTTAGGGCATCTAATTTCTGATAAAGGTATACATGTAGATAAAGCAAAGGTGCAGGTGATTGAGCAATTACCCCCTCCTGTTAATGTTAAGGGGGTGAGAAGTTTCTTAGGACACGCAGGTTTGTACAGGCGTTTCATTAAGGACTTCTCTAAAATTGCTAAACCACTTACACAATTGCTTCTTAAAGATGCCATCTTTGATTTTACTGATGAGTGCCTTTCAGCTTTTAACAGGTTGAAGGAAGCTTTGATCTCAGCACCAATCATCCAGCCACCAGATTGGGATCTCCCCTTTGAGATCATGTGCGATGCTAGTGACTACGCTGTTGGTGCTGTGCTAGGTCAAAGGAAGAACAAGGCTCTTAATGCTATATACTATGCGAGCCGCACCCTAGATGAGACTCAAGTCAACTATTTCACTACTGAGAAGGAGATGCTAGCTGTCATATTTGCCTTAGAAAAATTCAGATCCTATTTAGTCGGTAATAAGGTAATTGTTTACACTGACCATGCAGCTTTAAAAGGTCTTTTTCAGAAGAAGGATTCCAAGCCAAGACTTTTAAGGTGGATACTCCTTCTCCAAGAGTTTGACATTGAGATTAGGGACAAGAAAGGCGCGGAAAACGTGGTAGCTGACCACCTATCTCGCCTACAGTTGACAGATGGGGAAGATTCTTTACCTATTGATGATTCATTTCCTGATTAAAGTTTATTTATCATTAATAGTTCAGGTTCTTATCCCCCTCCTTGGTATGCTGATTATGCTAATTTTGCTGTCACAGGTAAAATCCCTCCTGAGTTGTCATGGCAACAAAAGAAGAGATTTATGTTCGATGCAAAACAGTATTTTTGGGATGACCCTTATGTTTTTAAAGAATGCGGAGATGGACTTATCAGGAGATGCGTTCCCCAATGGGAGGTGAAAGACATTCTGGAAGCATGTCACTCTTCTGCATATGGTGGTCACCACGGTCCATCTAGAACCGTGGCCAAGGTATTACAGTCAGGTTTTTATTGGCCTAATTTGCATGCTGACTGTAGGAATTTTGTAGGAAACTGTGATGCTTGTCAAAGAACTGGGAATGTCTCAAAAAGACATGAGATGCCACAAGTTGGTATTTTAGAGGTAGAGATTTTTGATGTCTGGGGAATTGATTATCAAGGACCTTTTCCTAGTAGTCAAGGTAACAGGTATATTCTTGTGGCCGTTGATTATGTGTCTAAGTGGGTAGAAGCTATTGCTACTCCCCATTATGATGCAAAGGGTGTTATTAAAATGTTTAAAAAAATCATATTTCCTCGTTTTGGTGTCCCTAGGGTTGTCATAAGTGATGGAGGTATGCATTTTAAGGAGAAACGCTTAGGTGACTTGTTAAATAAATTCGGTGTCCAACACCGTAAGGGTTTAGCTTATCACCCTCAGACTAGTGGTCAAGTTGAGATCTCTAATAGAGAACTCAAGGAGACCCTAGCCAAAGTAGTTTCTAAGTCTAGGAAAGATTGGAGCCTAAAACTTGATGATGTTTTATGGGCCTATAGAACCGCGTTCAAAACCCCAATAGGAATATCACCATTCCGATTGATTTATGGTAAGACTTGTCATTTACCAGTTAAGTTAGAACGTAAGTCTTGGTGGGCTATATGTAATCTTAATTTAGACCCTAATCTTTCCCGTGAGAAACGTTTGTTGCAGCTCAATGAGTTAGAAGAATTCAGGTTGTTAGCCTATGACAATGCCAGGATTTACAAGGAGAAAACAAAGCGCTGGCATGACAAGAGAATCATTAGACGTGATTTTCAGGTAGGTGATAGGGTGTTGCTTTTTAATGCTCGTATTCGTCTTTTTCCTGGTAAGCTGAAATCCAGGTGGAGCGGACCCTACACCATCACAGCTGTCTCAAAATTCGGGTCAATCGAATTAGAAACCTCATCTGGTGAGAGGTTCAAAGTCAATGGCCAATATGTGAAGCACTTCCGAGGAGAAAATGAATTTGTCGGAAAGGTCGAAGTCTCTTACTTTGACCCTTTTTAGGATGCTTCTTAATAGGTAAAAAGGTCGTGCGGGACCTCTTAAACCAGCGCTACACGGGAGGCAACCCGTGCTCTAGTTTAAGTTTACGTTTTTTTTTTATTTCCGTTTTATCCTTGATGAAATTTGAAATTTCTGCAGAAAAAGCAAAATAAAAAGAATTCGTCAGTACAAGCGGTCGACCGACCCAACTACTTGGTCGACCGACCAACTGGCAGCTTTAAAATATTTTATGACAGATTAAGTAAAAATTTGCAGAGCAGGTAAAAAGGACGGAGGTCGACCGACCGAGTATTGCGGTCGACCGACCGCGCGTGTTTTTTTTTTTTTCCGGTTTTTTTAGAGTCAAAGTCACGGGTGCTTTATGTTTTGAAAATACAATAATTGCCTTCATTTGCTCACTTTCCCTGCATCCTCTTTCTCTCTTAAAACCCTAAAAAACACCCACCTTCTTCATCCTTCACCAATTTACTTGCTTTCTTTCAATTTCCTCCTTCAAGGTATGTTTTTCTTAGTTTTCTATCTCTCTTTTTCATTTTATTTCATCTTCATTCCGTTCTAGGAAGAATTAGTTTGTCTTTTTGAGTTTAATTTTGCTCTTCATTTCGTTTCCATGCTTGTTTGTGTGTTTTCCTCTTAGTTTTCTTCTTCCTTTTGATTTCATATGCTTAGATCTGTAATTTGTGTGTGATTTCGTGCTGTTAGGGTTAGTTTAATTCTTCCTCTAAATTTTTATGCCCTTTTTCGCGCGATTTCAGTCACGAAAATCCGACTCTGACACTGTTCACGGTCGACCGACCGACAACGGCGGTCGGCCGACCTGAATTTGAATTTTCTGGGTTTCGTAATTTACAGATCTGCATTTTTCTTTTGATAGTCGGTCGACCGACACGAAACTGAGGTCGGCCGACCAAAACTGTGTTTTTCCTGAGTTTATATTTTGCAGTTTCTGATTTTTTTTCGTTAATTGGTCGACCGACCTCGGTATACGGTCGATCGACCGGTTGTGCTACAGGAATTATGTGTTTTCTCGCGAAGTCGGTCGACCGACCCGAAACTGAAGTCGGCCGACCAGTGCTGTTATAAAAGTTTCTGTTTTGCAATTTTCGTTCCTAAATTTGTTAAAGAAATGTTTTCATATTCACACAAGACTTATATTTTTATTGAACTTTTCAGATTTACAATGTCTAGCCGTGATCAAGGTGGAAAGCGCGCCCGCACTTCCGGTGTAAGCACCTCCAGAGGCCGTGTTCCTAGGTCGAGAGGGTTGACGGTGCAAGACACGGATAGTCTACCCAACTATCCGCAAATCATTTTCAGTACTCCGGCCCAGAAGGCCCGATTCCTCCATCTCACTGCCTATTGCTTGGTAGTGGCGACCCGGTTCCTATGTGTCCCAGCCTTGCAAGCCTTAGGATGTCATGATGAGGTGGTGTCCTTGCTCAATGGGACGGGATTCACAGGACTTGTCACTATGGATGAGTTCACCTATTCCCTTCTCACTCTTGAGTTCTTTTCTTCCTTTACTTTTGATTTTAGAGCATTTCATCCCAGCTATGATAACATTTGCATTTCTTTTCGTTTGTTCAATGAAACTTTTTCTTTAACCTTAAACCAATTTGCTCAGTATCTAGGTTTATCTTCTACGGGTCTTACGGATGACCCCACTGGGTCATATAATGATTTGTGGTCCTGTATTTCTGATTCCAGCGATGTGAAGAAGAAAAACAGTACCGTTCACCTTCCCGCCCCCCGTTATTATTTACGTCTGTTGGCCAACACTGTTTTCGGCCGAAAAGAGTCTCAAAATGTTAACAACATTGAGCTCTCCATTTTGTCTGGTTATCTTAACATCAGACGTACGGGTCAGCAGTTTTATAACACTGCATTTTTGGTCGCCTCTCACTTCATGTCGGTGGGCGAGGGAACTTCCTTGACTACCATTGTCTGTGGTGGGCTAGTCACTCGATTAGCCCGCTCCCTTGTCCCCCAGTTCCCTCGCTTTGAGGATGCGATTGACACTACCTCCCGAGTCATGGACATGGCTTATGTCAGGTCCGTGCATTGGGTAGACAGGAGAGATTATTGGAAGGTAGACACCTACCTCAGTGATCGCATCCCCATCACCATGGCTCCCCCTATGCTACCCCTTTTTAATGTTGTAGGGGAGCCCAGACCACTACCCCCGTCTTACCGCCTCCCCCTTAGAGGAGGCACCTTTAGAGGTCATAGGGTCCCTGCTCCCGGCGGCCACCATACCACATCCGGGACGGGGTACCCACCTGATTTTACTGCTGCTCCTAATGTTTATGTTCCTCCTTATGTTGATGACAGATCTCTGCCACAAATGATGGCAGGCCTTTGCAGACAGTTCAACCAAAAACAGTTGAACGATAGTCTTTGCCAATATCCGGTTTACAGGGAGTATGCCACTCAGGGTAGGCTCCCTACCGGCCCATGGACTCACCCCACCTGGTACACACCTCTCGCAGGCGGTCGTGTCCACGGTAAAGCTTCAGGCTCTGCCTCAGGAAGAGGCATAGGTTCTGAAGAGGAGGACGAGGAGGAGGAAGGAGGAGAGGACTCTGAGCCGGATTTCGACTCAGAGGGATAGGGACGTGCTTAACCTTACCCTCTTTGGGGTTCGGTTTGGGGAGGTCCCTCCATCTTGTAAGTAGTTTTTCTTTTATTTTCCCTTTAGATTTCCAGTTTTTCCCTTAGATTTCCAGTTTTTCCCTCTAGATTTCTAGTTTTCCTCTCCTTCCTCCTTAGACTCTTGTTTTACTTTCTAGTCTTTTTCCTTTTCCTTTCTTTGTTTGCTTCTTTTCTGCCTACCCCCATCCTTATGCTGTGGTTGTATGCTGATAAGCACAATGGGGGCATTGTGAGTTTTGGTTTGGGGAGGGTGTTTGCATACTCCTTTGTGAGTATGCAATTGTCTTTGTGTCTTTTGTTTTTCATTCCTTTAAGTGTTTTTCTTGTTTTCATCCTCTCTTGTCGCGTGTTCTTCCCTGTCGCGCGTTCTTCTCTGTCTTAAGTTTTTAGGTCGAGTCGGAACGGACGAATACAATTTATGCCTCACATATCACATATTGCCTTGCCTTGCATTTTTCAAAAATTTTCAAGCTAGTCTTTTGCATTGTCTACGAGTTTTTGTTGATTTCATGCTAAATTATTAGACTTGACTCTCTTCTTGGCAAGCTACAACATATTCTAAGGATTAGAGCTTAATAAATCGGTGACATCCATGACCGATTTCATGTAGGTTTGTGAGTAGTTTGTCCTCTTGAGGCATGTCACATCAATGTGCATAAACATGAATTTTGTCTACTTAAATACCTGTATGCATTCGGATTTGTGGTTTGTTGACACATGTGGTAGAGGTCCCCCTTTCTCATTGTTTCCATAATCCTCACATAGCCAAATTGAATCCTTTTTACCCATTTGCTACATCCAAAATTTGCCTACCCTAGCCGAGCTAGTAATATATAGTGGTGGGTCTGTTTTGGCCATCCTTTGGTTTGTGCTTTATTGTTAAATATTGATTTTGTGAGAATGGTAGAAAGGAGAAAAAGAAAAGAAAAGGATACGAAAAAAAAATAATGATTCAAATGAAAAAAAAAACGAGAACAACCTGTTTTCAAGGCTGGTCGGTCGACCTACATTCTGGGTCGGTCGACCAGGACCATTGGACAGAATTTTTCTGAAAAAAAAGAGGAAGAAAGAAAGAAAGAAAGAAAGAGAAGGAGAAAATTGGAGAAATTGTGATTTTTGCTCCAAAACTTTGAGCATTGGCATGTAAAAAAAAAAATAATAAGAAGTGATCTTATAGTATGGATAGACGGCTGTTAGCTCGGTTTAACCCCTCTTCCCATAACTTATTTTAACCCCTTCTTACCTTTAGCCTCACAATCCCAAAATTGCCTCGGCATGTGTCATGGTTATCTAGTGTGGGAATGCATACGTACGATTGTAGAGATTCTATTCATGTTAGATTGCAGGCATGTTCTTACGGGTCGCAGATAGGTGAGAGTCTTTACTTCTATTTATCTTCTTATCTTTCACGTATACATTTGACCCTTTGCTTTCATGAGTGTCTCGAGCGTACCGCGAGAGTCCAATTAGAATGAGTCTTGCAAGGTTGAAATTTTAGCATGCTTTTCCAACATGTCCAATTCGTTTTGCTCTTGACATTATGCTTGATTATATTTGAAGGTTGCATTAAATTGGTTAGGCATAGTGTTGTGTTGGGTTGTAAAAAGTGTGAAATCCGTTCCATTAGAAGTTTTTCTTTTCTTTTGAGTCTTAGTGCTTGCTTGAGGACAAGCAAGGTTTGGTTTGGGGAGTTTGATACGTGCCTATTTTATGCATTTTATTTATTCTTTTGGCACGTATTTTCTTACATTTTCGTGACTTTTAGTTGCTATTTCTCCCGAAACGGTTTACTTTGGCATTTCTATATCTTATATGTAGGAATACGCGGAAGTGAGCAAAACTGAGCCTTATTTGCCTTTCGGAAGCTGTTTTGAGTACTAATGCGGAATAAGGATCCGAGTTGCACATCCAAGTGTTGCTATTGGGCCAGATTAAAAGCTGGAACGAACAAGAAGCGGTCGACCGACCCGCGTCAGAGGTCGACCGACCGAATCCCAGTTCGCGTAAAAGCCCAGCAGCGCTTAAAGTGGTCGACCGACCCGCATCAGAGGTCGACCGACCAGAAGCTGACCCGGGGACTTTTGTTTCGTGTTTCTACTTTCCTAATCTTGTAATAATTCTTATTTAAGGAGACCTAAACTCTTCAATTAGGTCAAGCAATTCAGATCTAAGCAATTCTATTAGGAAGTAATTTTTATTAGGAAGCAGCCCCAATTAGAGAAAACTCAATAGTTTAGAGAGATTTTATTCAAGTTTTCATCTTTTGTTCCTAATTCCAATTAAGTTGTAAGTTTGCTACAATTAATCTTTCCCTTTTAATTTAATCTTGTTGTTGTTCATCTTATTGTTGTTTCTTAATTCATGTTTTCCCTTTTGTTGTCATCTTTAATTATGTTAATTCCTTTGATGTCCCTTTTGTTGTCATCTTTAATTATGTTAATTCTTTTGATGTTCTTAGTTATTGTTAGTTTCATGATTAAAAGTATGCATAGCTAATTCTTGTGATTGGGAATTAGGGGAACCATGGTAGAGACTTGATTTTGATAAGTTTAATGATTGAATTACCAATCCCCCATTGTTGTTGGTGAACTAATCCTTAGGATTGAAAGATTATTAGGATTAGTTTAACAACAACTTTGGGATTGCCCTTGAACGAAAGTTTAGTGCTTTTCTAGGAACCCTAAGACCGTAAGGATTGGGTAGAATATTGACCTAAAGGTTTATTCTTGGTTCCTTGGAATTGTGTTATTTGGTTATTTTACCTTTCATTGACTTGTTTTAACCATGGGGAACCAAAGTTCCTAATCTCCTTTTTATCTTATTTTAATTCTCTTGTTTATTTGCTCTTTTAGTTGTTAGTTCAAACCTTAAATCAACCCCCCCTTTTTTTGGTTACTTGCAATAGACTTTAAATTCGCAAACATAATTAACCTTGTCTCTCTGTGGTTCGACCCTTGACTTATCCTATCTAAGTTTAAGCTGAGGTTTTATAAATCTTATCTTTGGCACCCCTCAACGACGGGTGTCAATAATAAAATATATTTTTTATAGTTATAAATGATGTATAATTTTATTTTTATCATGTATTTGAAACTTAATCTAATTCAGTTAAGCTACAAGTCGACCTTTATTATATCTAATTCTCATTTTCCAACCAAACTCAACCTCTAATCAATCTTTTTTTAAATTTTAATCCTCGTCTAAACTATATTATATTTAGTCATGTGTCCAACGAGTGTCGGGTGTCCGAGTGTCGGACACGGGACGGTTAATTAAGAGAAGTGTCCGTGCTACCTATGTCAACACCTCATGTGCGTTCCTCATCAAAAAGTGCAAAACACCCTTGTTGCAAAAACCAGAATTCTTCATAGCCTTGCCTTCTAAGAAAAATGAAGATATAAACCCACAAAAGCCAACCACATGGGTATGAATTCAGGCCACTATACTCTAGCACCCCAAGAAGTAGAACAACTACAGAGAGAAAGGCTTATTGAGGCAAAAAATTCACCTCGGGCTTGCGAGACATTTTATGTCAACAAAAGGGCAAAACAAGTTCGTGGAAAATTGAGGCTAGTAATCAACTACAAGCCACTGAATCACTTCCTTGCTAATGATAAGTTCCGCTTACCAAAAACAGAAGTGTTATTCACCAAACTACCTCAAGCCCAAATCTTCTCAAAGTTTGATCTTAAAGCTAGGTTTTGGCAATTAGGCATTAAACCTGAAGAAAGGCCAAAAGCCAGGTTTTTGCAAACCAGACCACCATTATCATTGGAAGGTGATGACTTTTGGTTTAAATATTTCATCCTTATTCCAAAAAGCAATGATAAAGATTTTTGAGCCTATTCTTGAAAATGCCTTGGTCAGTTGGTCTATATTGATGATATCTTTCTGTTTTCCCTTACATTGATTCTCACACTGGTTTACTAGAGAAATTCCATAACATTGTCCAACAATATGGAATAATGCTTTCCGAAAAGAAAATGGTTGTTGGAGAATCACAAGTAGATTTCTTGGGAATGCACATTTCTAAAGGGCAATACCATCTCCAACCTCACATCGCAACCTAGTTGGAAACATTTCCAAATGAAAAACTCTCATACGAGCAAGTACAACAATTCCTCGGCATTGTCAATTATATGACGGACTACATCCATGGCTTAGCCAAGTATAGGTCCACACTCTCATCATAATTAAAGAAAGATGCACCTCCATAGAACCAGAAATACACTGAAGCTGTGAAAGAGTTAAAGAAAATCCTTGCCAGAATTAAAGATCCTATCCAAAGGGAAAAATATTCTATAAAATGATGCAAGTGATTGTTACTGGGGAACAGTCCTCTTAGAAGAAGATAAGAAAGGGGAAAGGCACGTATGTGGATATAAGATTGGAGCCTCCAAAGAAAGCGATAAACACTACCACCCACCTACAAAGAGATCCTCGCGGTTAAAAGAGGTATTGATAAATTCGAGTTCCGTCTAATTGGACAACATTTTCCAATGGACATGTCAATATTTTCTAAAAGAGGTATTGAGAGATCTCATCAATATTTCCAATGATATACACAATCAATCCAGCAAAATCCACAGATGAACCAATTATTAGAGAATTAATTGATCATATGCTGGAAGCAATGCAAGAAGATTGATGCGTGTCTATTTTATGATGTTTTTCATCTATTTTTACACGCATTTGGTCGCTCATTTACTATGTTTTAGCCCTTATTTCCCAACAATCGTGTACTTTCGTATTTTTATGCACTTTTGCAGATTTATGAGGAAAAGGGACGATTTAGCACCAAATTCATGTCCTCGAGTCTTTTGCATAATTAAGGAACAATGGAAAGTCAACTGGAGTCCTTATTTAAGTACCAAGAGTCAAAGCGAGAAGAAAACCGAAGGATTTCTATACGGAAGCGGTCGACCGACCTACTATACGGGTCGGCCGACCAGGCCTAATTTTTATGAAGTCCAGAATCTGAAGAAAAGCCTAGAATTTGCTAAGCCCGTAAAAAGAGGTCGACCGACCCACCAAAGTGGTCGACCGACCTCAGCGAAGCCCAGGAACGTTTTTTCGGAAATAGTTTAGAATTGTGAAGCCTTTAGGAAACTCTAATTTATGCCCTATATAAACTAATCTTGTGATTAGGGTTTTGGCATTCAGGAGTATATTCAGTTTCTAATAGAGTTTTGCTCAATCTTTAATTTAGTTTTATCTTTAGTTGTAATCTTTCAATAATCATCAAACACTTTTAGTTTTGTTCTTGAATCTTTCAAGCATTCATCAATAAAGTTTGTTCCTTTCTGCCTTAATCCCAATTCTGGTAATTACTCTTTTAATCTAGCTTTATTATTGTTCTTATTATTATTACATTCGTTTAAGTCAGAATTCCAAGCTTTGTTAATTCTTGCATGTTTAGATTATTTATTATGTTCTCCATATTTATTCCCGTTTTCATAATCGTCTTAATAACCATGAGTAGCTAAATTTCATATGTTAGGATGTAGGTGATGAATATGCGTAGGTAGTAGAAATTCCGAGACCGACTTGTAGCAGAGCCGCGGTCGGCCGACTCAAATAGTGGGTCGGTCGACCGAGGCGGTGGTCGACCGACTGGAATAGCTGGTCGGTCGACCCGCTCGCGCATGAATCTTGTTTCGTCTTTCCTTGTTGACTATAATATCCTACAATGAGACTGAAAGGAGACTTGTAGGACGTTAGTAATGACCTACCCAAGATTGAGAGATACGGGAAGGGCATTGGTTTACACCTTAAGACGGCTAGGTTACTTAAGACTGAAAGGTATGTAACCTAAGATTTAGGAATCACCCTTATTGTTGACACCCAATAATTGTGAGACCTAGGAACTAATAGCATAGGCCGAAAGGAGCTATTAGGTACCATAGACCGAAAGGATATGTTACACCCCTTACGCGACTGCAGTACATGTTGACCTTAGGATTTATATTACCTTATCTATTTATTACCCAAACATCCTAGCATCCCTTTTATTATATTTTATTCTCATCTTTTATTTCTTGTTTTATTTTAATCTTTGCTTTAGACTTAGTAAACAACAAATCAAACCCCCAAATTTGTTACCTTTAAAACATTAACAACAAACAATAAACATTCCCCACCTCTCTGTGGTTCCCTGACTTTCACTATCTATTGTTAAAGTTAGGAATTATAAATTTTATCTTTGATACCCTCAACGACGGGCATCAAATTTTGGCGCCGTTGCCGGGGAGGTGACGCCAGTGTTTATTGTTTTTGTTTTTGTTTCTCTTTGTTTAAGGAACTTTTTGTTCCTTAAACCTTCTCACCATTTTCTTGTAGTTTCCATCTTATGCGCAGGTCAGTTCAAGGAGAACTCCTACCACTTGACCACGAGCTTGAGAGGACTCTTAGAGAAAGGAGAAAGCAACTTCTAGTGAATCAGGAAGGAGGTTCACCATCTTCCCTATTCCAAGAAGACATTTTTGAACAACCATCATCACCAAAAACGCCACCTTCACAACCAAATTCACCCAACAATCCACTTTCACCAAGAACACCACCTTTTACCTACTTCCCAGATTTTCCAAAAGAAGAAGAAAACATGACAGAGGAAGCTACTATTGCCAGTCACTCCATGCCTCAGGCAAAGGACCTATACAAAGGGTTCACCTTACCTGCAGGTAATGGGAAGCCATTCGAGGCCAAGCCTGCCTATATTACTATGGTTGAAAGAAACCAATTTGGGGGCTCGGCCAATGAGGATGCTGCAAAGCATATTGAAATCTTCACAGATTACATATGCTCTATTGCACCCCCAGAAGGAGTGACGCATGACCAGATTAAGCAGACCATGTTTATCTTCTCTCTTAGGGACGCTGCGAGGGAATGGTACAGAGATTTAGACCGCACTGCTGCGGGAGTCACAGACTGGAATACCCTAGCCTTAGCATTCTACAGGAAATACTATTCTGCATCCAAGACTAATGCTTTGAGGGCGCAGATTACTAATTTCAAACAGGGCCCCAATGAGGATTTAGTGAGGCGTGGGACAGGTTCAAGAGACTTGTTCGATCCATACCACATCACGGATTCGAACAATGGTTTCTTTGTAACCAGTTCTACAATAGCCTTTACGATGACAACAGGGCCTATCTAGATGCTGCAGCTAATGGGAGATTCCAAGATAATTCAGGAGAGACTAAGGGTCTCAAATTGATAGAAGATGTCGATGTACACCGTGCTGAACATGGAACTTCCAGAGGTAATCAAAGGAAGTCTGAGTATAACCTAGCAGCTATTGAGGCCTTGACAGCCAAGTTGGAAAAATTAGAGGCTGGAGGGAAGTTCGATCTAGGAAGTGGGAGCAAGGGAGGAATTTACCAGGTGAACGCCGTTCAGGACGGACCCTTTGCTTGTGAGTGGTGCGGTGGAGAAGGGCACGTGTCAAAATTCTGTACTTCATCCAATGAGACGTGTGCCGCTTTTCAACACTATCGTGGGAACAATTTCTATGACCCAAATAATAATAATGTCCATCCCAACCTGAGGTGGACAAGCCAGAATGTTCTTAACCCACAACATATGCAACCTCAGCAAAATTCCACATATATTCCCCCACATAAGCAAGGTTTCCAAAAACCACCCTTCAACCCTCAACCACCTTCAAATCCACCACCCAACACAGACACCCTTATCCAAAATCTTATTGGGTTGGTTCAGAAGGAGTCACAGGCTAGAGAGGCAGGGATGAAGATGTTAGAATCTCAGATTGCTCAAATTGCGGGCAAGAATGATACTAGGGCTCCGGGTCAACTTCCGACCAAGACGGACCAGAAAAAAGAGACTCTAAACATCATATCCCTACGAAGTGGAGCTAAAGTGGGGGTCGAGAAAGAAAAACAGCCGAGT
Source organism: Silene conica (assembly GCA_029255685.2). Taxonomy (NCBI): domain Eukaryota; kingdom Viridiplantae; phylum Streptophyta; class Magnoliopsida; order Caryophyllales; family Caryophyllaceae; genus Silene; species Silene conica. The sequence goes on along the minus strand of CM055312.2, from coordinate 70,641,713 downwards.
GGCAGCGAGGAAGGTCGACCGACCCAGGAGCCAGGTCGACCGACCTCTGAGCAGAATCCGAAAAATATCGCTGTACAGGAGAGTGGTCGACCGACCGAGGAAGATGGTTGACCGACCACCGAGGCAGAACCAGAGGCCCCTTTTCGTCCAGAATTGCCAAATAACTTAAGGGATTTTCTTTTCCGGGGTGACAAGACCCCTAGGTTTCTGGAAAGGGCTGCAAATACGGAATCTTCAGCCCCTCCTTTCCCAGAAAGACTCGTACCTTCGAAGGATCAGGTATCTTTTGACAAATTTAAAGACGTAATTCGTTCATTAAATGTTCAAGTTCCGTTTCTAGAATTAGTCCAACAGGTTCCTTCATATCTTAAATTTATGAGACAGCTTTTGTCCAGAAAGAGGTCTCTAGATAAGGTTGAGTCGGTGGCCCTCACTGAAGAGTCATCTAGTTTTCTATCACATGTTATTGCCCCTCACAAATTAGAGGACCCTGGTAGTTTTTCTGTCCCCTGCAATATAGGAACCTTCCCAGTAAAAAAGGCATTATGCGATTTAGGTGCTAGTATCAGTGTCATGCCCCTAAGCGTTGCCTTAAAATTAGGAATGAACGAATTTAAAATGACCAGCATGACTGTCCAGATGGCAGATCGTACATCTATGGAACCTGTAGGGGTGTTGGAAAACATCCCTGTGCGTATTGACAGGTTTTTCTTCCCAGTTGACTTCGTAGTTTTGGACATCCCAGAGGATGCCCATATACCTATAATACTAGGAAGACCTTTCCTCCACACTGCAGGACCATTATAGATGTAGGCACTGGGACTTTGACCTTTAAAGTAGGAAAGCATTCTATTATATATGGCCTATCTTTTAGGAAGAAGGATGCTATGACCCCCATCACTTGTAATGCTATCACTTCTGAAAAGAAGTATGAGGTCATCACTACTTCTCCTACTTTATTACCTACTCCTGTGCCTGTTTTTACACCTCCGCCCCAGATTGGGAGCAATATGGAGGACACTTCTATCATGGCTAGTGCAGGAATTGGTTTGGGGAAACCCAAAGTGAAGGAAGTCATGGTCCAGAGAGGAGGAATGGGATGCCTAAGCTATAAAGAAGATGAAGATCCAGATGTCGCGGATCGAGAAGAGAAGAAAAAGAGGAGGCAAGCTCAAGAAGAGAGGTCGTCGCATATGCTTTGCGACGGCGGGAAGAAGATGTGTTTTGCTACTCAAGCAAACACCGTGGAGACTATGACATGTCGTCAAAAGCCGTGGTTGAATATTTTCCGCATCTTTAGCGGATATTTGTTTCAAAATTTCAGTTTTTAAGACAATTTACTTTTGTTGTGTGAGACTTTTTAATTTGGTTTGCTCGTAGTTTTAGAACTTTATGCTTGCGTAGTTAAGACTTTAGACTTGTTTCTGGAATCTCGCGCATTTGTTGGGCGCATATTTAATGCTTTTTCAGGTTTTACGAAGAAACAAAGATCGCTGGGACACAGAGTGGTCGACCGACCAGATACACAAGTCGGTCGACCTAGACGCTGTATCGCTGAACTTCCTGTAGTCTACAGGAAGGTCGGTCGACCTCTTATACGTGTCGGTCGACCTACCTGTCCGTCGCAGTCGGTTCGTTTCTTCCTCGGAGATCGTGCAACCGTTCTTTGGTACTTGAGTGGCATTGCTAGCCACCAAAACCTCCCAGCTAACGCTGGTTTGGGGAGGTTTTTCACGCGCTTTATAACCCAGTGAGCTCTTTCCAGTTTTTCCTTAGTTTTTTATTTACCTGCATCTTTCTTTTAATTTTCTGAAACCTTTACTTAGGCTAATGCACAATGGGGACATTGTGCGGGTTGGTTTGGGGAATGGTTACGTGTCACATGCATTGCATTCTGTCACACGTTTATTGCATTTCTGTATTGCATTGTTCTTTTCCTTTTTTTCCTTATATATACAAAATCCAAAAAAATAGAAAAAATTCAAAAAAATTCCAAAAAAATGCACGTTTATTTTAGCATATAGGTCGAGTCGGAACGAAAGTATTTCAAGGATGATTCAGCTATTTTACATGTTTATGCCTTTACCTTGCCTTGTCAACTTGTTTTAGTATGAGAGTCTTTTGCATATCTACGAGTTTTTGTCAAACTATTTGTATATCTTGAGACTTGACTTATACCTTGGCAACCTACTATACATTCTGAGTTTTAGAGCCTTATTCCTGGTTTCATTCTTAAACCAGTTGTCTAGGATGTGAGTAGTACTCCCCTTGGAACATGTTACATCAATATGCATAAACATGAACTTGAATTGCTATATACTTGTTTTACTATCTCGTTTTGTGAATCTTGATACGTGCATTTGGGACCCCTTTTCTCATATTCACCCATAAGCTTCACATAGCCAAAATTGCCTTTTTATTCCCTCAAAACTACATCCCATACTTAGCCTACCCTTCCAAGCTAGTATTTGTGGTCTTTGGTTTATCTTGAGGCATCTTGGTTTATATGCTATTTTGAGCAAAAAGAGAAAAGAAAGAAAGAAAGAAAAGAAAAAGAACAGAAAAGTCCAAAAAGAGAAAAGAAATAAAAGAAAAACGAAAAAAGATCAAAACGTACAGAAGCAAAGTCGACCGACCACCTTCATGGGTTGGCCGACCCATTGGCAGCATCAGAAATTCAAAATTTCGTTCTGAAACTCCCTTTCTTTTATATGTTATCACTCCCGTACCTCATTCAAAATTATTTGGGACTCCTTTCTTATTTATCATGTGAGAGTTGTGCTACAAAAGAGCACTTTCTTAGTATCAAAAGTTGTGAAATATGTTGTTGGGAACCGGTTTTACTAGCTTGGCTACTAACCCCACATACCCAAAAAACATCTTAACCACTTTTACCTTTTACCTCACATATCTTTCATTACCTCGATTGCATATATCCAAGTCACTTAATGGGTTTGTTTTACAAAGTTGTAGAATTCTTGTTCATGTTAGATTGCAGGCATGTTTTCATGGGTCGCAGTTAGGTGAGTGTCTCAACAAAATTACTTCTTTCTATCTTTTACATATACTCACCCTTTGCTTCATGAGTGTCTCGAGCGTACCGCGAGAGTCCATGGTATAAAGTCTCTATAGTCTCTAGTGTTGCAAGTTTGACGACACCATAAATCGTTTGCATGATTTATATACTTTCTCATTTTGTACTTGGTATTGGTTTAAGATGACATGTAAATTTCGCTCTGAGAATGAAATCGTTCCATTAGTTAAGATCGAGTCTATTTCTTGCTTGAGGGCAAGCAAGGGTTTGGTTTGGGGAATTTGATGCGTGTCTATTTTATGATGTTTTTCATCTATTTTTACACGCATTTGGTCGCTCATTTACTATGTTTTAGCCCTTATTTCCCAACAATCGTGTACTTTCGTATTTTTATGCACTTTTGCAGATTTATGCGGAAAAGGGACAATTTAGCACCAAATTCATGTCCTCGAGTCTTTTGCATAATTAAGGAACAATGGAAAGTCAACTGGAGTCATTATTTAAGTACCAAGAGTCAAAGCGAGAAGAAAACCGAAGGATTTCTATACGGAAGCGGTCGACCGACCTACTATACGGGTCGGCCGACCAGGCCTAATTTTTATGAAGTCCAGAATCTGAAGAAAAGCCCAGAATTTGCTAAGCCCGTAAAAAGAGGTCGACCGACCCGCCAAAGTGGTCGACCGACCTCAGCGAAGCCCAGGAACGTTTTTTCGGAAATAGTTTAGAATTGTGAAGCCTTTAGGAAACTCTAATTTATGCCCTATATAAACTAATCTTGTGATTAGGGTTTTGGCATTCAGGAGTATATTCAGTTTCTAATAGAGTTTTTCTCAATCTTTAATTTAGTTTTATCTTTAGTTGTAATCTTTCAATAATCATCAAACACTTTTAGTTTTGTTCTTCAATCTTTCAAGCATTCATCAATAAAGTTTGTTCTTTTCTGCCTTAATCCCAATTCTGGTAATTACTCTTTTAATCTAGCTTTATTATTGTTCTTATTATTATTACATTCGTTTAAGTCAGAATTCCAAGCTTTGTTAATTCTTGCATGTTTAGATTATTTATTATGTTCTCCATATTTATTCCCGTTTTCATAATCGTCTTAATAACCATGAGTAGGTAAATTTCATATGTTAGGATGTAGGGGATGAATATGCGTAGGTAGTAGAAATTCCGAGACCGACTTGTAGCAGAGCCGCGGTCGGCCGACTCAAATAGTGGGTCGGTCGACCGAGGCGGTGGTCGGCCGACTGGAATAGCTGGTCGGTCGACCCGCTCGCGCATGAATCTTGTTTCGTCTTTCCTTGTTGACTATAATATCCTACAATGTGACTGAAAGGAGACTTGTAGGACGTTAGTAATGACCTACCCAAGATTGAGAGATACGGGAAGGGCATTGGTTTACACCTTAAGACGGCTAGGTTACTTAAGACTGAAAGGTATGTAACCTAAGATTTAGGAATCACCCTTATTGTTGACACCCAATAATTGTGAGACCTAGGAACTAATAGCATAGGCCGAAAGAAGCTATTAGGTACCATAGACCGAAAGGATATGTTACACCCCTTACGCGACTGCAATACATGTTGACCTTAGGATTTATATTACCTTAGATATTTATTACCCAAACATCGTAGCATCCCTTTTATTATATTTTATTCTCATCTTTTATTTCTTGTTTTATTTTAATCTTTGCTTTAGACTTAGTAAACAACAAATCAAACCCCCAAATTTGTTACCTTTAAAACATTAACAACAAACAATAAACATTCCCCACCTCTCTGTGGTTCGACCCTGACTTTCACTATCTATTGTTAAAGTTAGGAATTATAAATTTTATCTTTGATACCCTCAACGACGGGCATCAAAGATATCCTTAGAAGTGTCCTGAGCACGAGAGGGGTTAACACACTCCATAAGTTCCTCATGCTATACATAAACAGGTATGGTCTAGATCAAGGCTCTCTCCTTGGGTTGTCTAACCATCCAAAATACCCTTTCCTCACCACCATCAACCTGAATCCAAATCATTACCAAAAGTTTATCTGTTGTTGTGGTATCTTGCTGAGTCATACACAACTGGGGTCCTAATGGAAAAAAGCCAGGTGTTGCAATATTTAGCAAAATGTCTCATGAATAGAAGAAAGCCACATTACAAAAATTTATAAAAATGGCCGACGTTGTTCAATGATGCGATGTGGTAGCAGACGGATATTCAGAAGCAAGAAGGCTATACTTTATTTGTCACATTCAAAATACCCATATTACCCTCCCTAGTTACACAACCCTACCCAAATTAACTACACACCCATATTCATCAAGTTTCCCCATTTTCCCAAATCAAAAGTAGATTTCAAACCCTAAATTTCCAAAATTTCCCAAATCAATTTCCAGAATGATTTTCCAAAATATGTTACTAATTAGTCATTCAAAGGCTTTCGGTCCGTCCTGTAGAAGGGTGGTCAGTACTACTTGTCGAGATCAATAACAGAGGAAGCAACAAGCTTGTTCTCTAGGTTCACAGCGGCAGAATCATTCACTTCTTGAAAATTTGTTGAGCAAAACTAATTTTAGCATTTTAAACACACTTATATCATTTTATTGGAAGACTGATAAAGATCAAGTAATTATACCTTGCCAGTTTCACAATTTGTTTCCATTTTAGCTTTTCCCAATTGTTTCCATTTTAGCTTTTCTTAATTTTTTCCCTTCATGGAATATACTAAAGCCATGGCACAAACTATTGCAGACTTCAACAAAAGACTAGGGCCAAAAGACTAGTATTACGCGCTACGACCTACTACCCCTCTCTATACTTATTATTAAAGATGAATAGGCAAGCTATTCTTTCTCGAGAAAATAAAGATGGTGTGAGGGTTTCTTTTGAAGTTAGTGAGAGAGAAAGATCAGATTTTGGAAAATCATTCCGGAAATCATTCTCGAAATTGATTTGGGGAATTTGCGGAATTTACGGTTTGGAATCTATTTTGATTTGGGAAATTGGGGGGAATTGATGATATGGGGGTGTATAATTAGGGAGGATAAGATGGGTATTTTGCATAAATTGTAACTTAACAAGATAGAAAATTAAAAAAAGATGTTCGGGATTAAAATACAGTGGTGATCGGGGAGTATATGTAAAAGTTTGGGGGTTATTTGTAAAAAAAACAAATACGTGGTGGTAATTTGTAAAAATACGCAAATATGTGGTGGTTAATTGTAATTTATCCTAAAATATATCATCTTTTTATAATATAAGTTTTCCGTTATTCCTAAATCCTTGTTCTACAACTCTATATTAATATTGTTAAATATATATTGATCTTGTAAAACCTCTTTAATGGTTGTACTCACTATGTGTCCTTAAATTTCAATTCGTTTGATCTATGGGTCAAAATACTGATCTTGTCGATACCGTTCGGGTGGGTTTATGGTCAAAATAAGGGTTAAAAATGATCTCATTCTTTTTTTTTTCTCTACCAACTTTCAATTTATCCAACTTTTTATAATCCTTCCACTAATTTTAAAAATTCAATCTGAATCTTAATTGAACAGGTCTAGCTCATCTAGTTGAATGTAAGTAGAACGGTCTTCATAACCACTCGAGAAATGGGAAATAAAACCATTTCGATTTAATTGACAGAAATATCTTAAGACATGAATATGAAAGAACAAACTATTGAAAAAACAAAAAGCTAATTTTTTGGACAATGGTATACTCATATTAAAATAAAGAAAGACAATTACATAACAAACCCCGGGAAACCGGGGTCCTTTGGAGTACTAGGATACCAATTAGCCGAACTACTACATGAATAGGAAACGGATGATAAAAATCATTAAAGTGAAATAAGTCTATCTCATTTCGTTTATCCCTCATGACCTCCGCATCCTCCTTTGTGAAACTGCAAAGAGAAAGAGAAAAGTCTTACAATTATTTTGAAACTGCAAAGAGAAAGAGAAAAAACAATCTTGAATGAAATTCTTACAATTATTTTCTCAATTTTTCTAATCATTGTTTTACTACCCTTTTTTCACACCATTTAGGCATTAATTATATCTTCTGACCCAACTAACTAACTTAAATCAACTAACCCAAATATTTTCCCATATTAGCTCCACAAATTCTTAATTAAGAGGAGATATCAATTTTAAGTTTAAGAAATGTCAAGTAATATGGATAAGATCAAAATATGATGCATACAGAAAAATAACAAATTTGTGACGTCTTTTGACCCGTTATAATGTTAAGACGGAGTTTCATTTTAAGGAAACTAACTGAGTTAGTTCTTTTCTTCCCATAACTCATCTTCATGTTTATTAGAAAAATTGGAAAAAGTTAAAGAAAATTAAATAAAAAGCATGCAAATATTAAAGAATATAATTTTCTAAATTTATTAGGGGGTAAAATATTTATAAATAGTTAATTATTTCTTAATTCTAATAGAAAAATTGTAAATAATTTAATTTTTTCTAATTATAACAGGAAGGTATTAAATAACTTAAAATTAAATAAAAAGCATGCAAATATTAAAGAATATAATTTTATAAATTTATTAACGGGTAAAAAATTTATAAATAGCTAATTATTTCCTAATTCTAATAGAAAAATTGTAAATAATTTATTGTTTTCTAATTATAACAGGAAGGTAGTAAATACGTTGTTTTTTTTTATAATAAACTATATTCTAGCAACAACAACAACATCAACAATAACATCAGAGCCTTAGTCCCAAAATATTTTGGGGTCGGCTGACATGAATCATCCTTCGGAACCGTCATGAGTGAAATCTTATTTCAACAAGAGAAAAAAGAAAGAAAAGAAAAAAAAACGGAAGTGGAGTGAAACAAAAAAGGCAAAGGGGCTTTATAGATTTTAAATCGAACTTATCACATGTATAAAACCCGAAAAAAAATAAAAAAATAAATCAAGAATAAAGTTTAAAGTGATTTTGAGAAACGAAGTAAGATTTAATATAAGAGTTTTGGGAAAAAAGTATAACAAATCCAAAAAGAAATTTTTTTAGAAAACTTAATAAAAACATCAAAGGCTAGAAGTCCACATGAATAAACTATATTCTAGCATAATAGAGAAATCGTAAATACTTTATTAATTTCTTATTTTCTAACTTTAATAGCACAAAAAACATTATAAAGTCATCAAACATTAAAATTTATGCTCTGACCCAAGAGAGCATTCGATTAGATGAGTATACTATTTGATTGTTTAGTTTTATTTTTAACAAAGAAACAAAATTGAGTTTATACACATGATATATTAAAGGTTTTTAGCCAATATTTATATTATTTGTCGGTTCTTATTTGTATATAATACACTTTTCAAATAAAATTTATCTATTTACCTTCTCCAATCAATATCTCACGTTACCCATCATTTTTCATATTCAACCTTTTCGACCTGACTAACCAACCAAACCTATCAGAATCAACCATAATCATATCCTTATGCTTGGCAAACTCAGCCTCACATATGAATATATTTCTCTCTCTCTCTCTCTCTCTCTCTCTCTCGTAAATGACGGCAAATAATCTTACCCGTCGAGTACCCTTCTCACCCACATAACCAACTTAATCATCAAAATCAATTGTTAAATGTATCTCTGGAAACCCAGTTTACCGACATTTACTTGTACTACTCTAATCACATTATTCAACGTCAGAGACTGCCTCCTAAGACACTTATCTCCTCCCTCAAGACATCTCCACCTCCAACCCTAAAAAAATAGACACATCTATTTTAAAATCAACCCCCATCCTATAACAATCAAAATTGAGTATATATATATGTTACATCAGATATTTTTAACCTATTTTTACAGCATTTATGCCTGTGCCATTTTCACAAAATAGAACTTTGAAATAAAACTTATCTACTTACTTTCTCAGTTGTTCTAATCATAACCTTACTACACACGTACCATTTTTCCATACTATTCAGGTATTGTTCGTACCCTCTCACCTACTATGATTAAAAATAATTTCGATCTTTTTACTGCTTACTCTATCCCTCTCGAAAACACATTTTATTTGTCATTACTTTGTTGTTTATGAAATACCTTTTAATACACAATTAAATTTCATCTCACCAACACAGTTATTCCACTTGACTCACGTACGTCATTGTGTTCTTTATTATTTATATTTATAATTATAATTATATATTTATACTCATTAAATCGAAACTTGACAACCCAACTAACCAACTTGATCATCAAAATCATCAACTGTATTCCTGAACTACCCCAGCCTATCGAGATTTTATTTTACTACTCAAATTACACTCTTAAACGTCGGAGCTTAACCCTACCCCTTAAGAAACTTACCCTCCTCCCTCAAAACATGTCTACCCCACCCTCGAAAAAAATACGTCACTCTACAAAACAATGTCTCGTCCATAAAGAATAAAGTGAAAACATGCATGAAAAAATATTTTATTGTTTATGAAACACCTTTCGATAATACTCATTTAAAATAAATGTCATCCCCACAATTATTCCACTTGATATATCTAAATCATCATTGTTGTGGTCTTTAATCTTTATATTTATACTCCTAAAGTATATTATATTTGACATTTATTGTCTTATTTCCATTTTTACTTAATTAAAGAAATTCTCTCATTTTTTCGCATTGTTAAGTACGAAAGTGTATAATGTTAAATACTTCAGTACTTTTATTTATTAGTTCCACAAATTTTTAATTAAGATGTGGTATACATTTTAAATTTAAAAAGGGTCAAGTAATATGGAAAAGATAAAAACACAATACATAAGAAAAAGTAACAAATTAAATTTGTCTTATATCTCTTAGTAGGACTATTTTTAACCCATTTTAATGTTAAGACGAAGACAAACTGAATTAAGGGTTGAATAAAGTTAATAAACTTAAATAGTAAGTATATAAATATTACAGAATAATGTTCCAAGTGTAATAGGAAATTAAATCTGTAAATAAGCAATTATTTTGTAACTCATTTCCCATTATCATATTTAATAGGAATATTGAATAAAGTTAATAACCTTATATAGTAACTATATAAATCTTAAATATTAATATTGTTCTAAATTTAATAGGAAATTTATAAATAAGCAACCATTTTCTAATTTTAATAGAAAAATTATAATTAATTTATTGTTTTTTTATTTTCTAATTCTAATAGGAAAATTATAAATAAATTATTATTTAATCAACTATTTTCTAATTTTCTAATTCTAATAGAAAAGGTGTAAGTAATTTATTATTTTCTAATTCTAATAGGAAAATAATTATAATATAAATAAATTATAATTTAGAAAAATTGTAAATAATTTATTATTTTCTTATTTTCTAATTCTAATAGGAAAATAATTATGAATAAATTATAATTTATAAATAAAGTGTTTTGCAAAAGTTGGAGACTACCACGTCGTTCGAAAAAAGCCTCCTTTAATTATATATATTGATTAATATAACTATTTTGACTAGAGTTGATTTACACTTAATAAGTGTAAAATTTTATGTGGACATTTTATATGCCTTATTATATTATTATTTTCATTATTTTTATTATTCTTTTTCTTCTTATTATTATTCTTTTTTTTTGGTGAAATGTGAGTATGTATTGGTATATAAAAAAACAGTCTCAATATGCAGGAGGTTGGGGGTTCGAGACCCCGCAAATTCATAAAGCCCATTAAAACAAAAAACGAAGAAAAACTATCAGCTTCTTCAGTGCAGACCCAACATATCCTTCCATGTTGCAGAGTTTGGAGCCATCAGAGGCCCTGCTTTTATCCTTATACGCGTCCTTGCAGAATCTTCAATATGTACTGCTACTTTCTCCGGCCTTAGCAAAACCAGATCAGTACGAGCCTTGTTTCTGTGATACCATATGGTATACCTGTAAGCGGCCACAATCATAGTTAACACCTTAATATTATTATTATTCTTAATATTATTACTATTATTATCATTCATACCTCTATCATTATTATTATTATCATTCTTATTATCATTATTATTATCCTCATTATTCTTATTATCACTATTATTATTATATTATTATTATTAATATTATTATTATCGTGTTGTTACTTTTATTATTACTATTACTATTATTACTTTATTATTATTATTATTATTATTATTATTATTATTATTATTATTATTATTATTATTATTATTATTATTATCATCGTTTTATCGTTTTATGGATCTTGTTATTATTAATATGGTTATTACTATTAGTTTTATTAATATTATTATAACAATTTTTTTTATCAACTCATGATGATATTGAATTAAATGTTATGCTAGTATTATTATCGTAAAATGGTATTATAAATATTGTGTTTGATATCACAATGTTTACGATAATAAAGTATTTTGGACGTGTTTTACGATTTTGTAACGAGAACATATAGGTAATAAATAATGAAACGGTAGAAATGGGGGTCAAGACCAAGTATTTAACAGGCTTGACTTCGAGCAATTATGATATTTGATTGTGAGTGTTTCCGAAACATGAATTGATATGTGACGGTCTGCCTTTCTACATAACGCATACCTTGAAACTTGCCTTCATCCTTAATCCTTATCAATCCGTATCATTCAAAGCAACAATTATCCAGTATACAACACATGGTCTCTTCATCTTTTTCAATCGAAAATCCCCATAGATTGATACCGGAATTAAGAGCAGTGAAGGTCTTTATGCGACAGTCTCAGTGAAAAGCTCAATCCCGCGTTTAATTCCTCTATTTCTTTGGATAATGACGAATTTTCAGGTTACTCTTAATTTAATTTTTCTGGGTGTTTGTTTACTGCATTTAATTTCAAATTTTTCAGTTTATAGGGTCATTTTTGTGTAATTGAATTGGGTTGAGGCAAGGTTAGGGATGACAGCCGTTTGCGCGTTGATAGTGTCAGAGGTGTTTGTGTTGGTGGTCTTGATAGTAGCAGAATGGGGTGACTCTAGGGATGGTGTCGTGGGGGCCAGTGGTGGTGAAAGACACCACCACGACGGGTTCAAGGCAGGGGCGGATCCAGGATTTAGAAGTGGGGTGGGCTAGGCTCATGTTCGCGATAGTTAGTCATATGAAACCATCCAAACGTATAATTGAGGTCGCACATATGTGTAAGATTTTAGTCATTTAGGGGTTGCTCCCTTTGTCACAGAGTCATTTGGGCGATATCTTATAAAAATATATAGTAGGATTGAATATTACAAAATTTATACTTGTATAAATCTCTTTTATAATATTATTCAAGGATACAAATTTCGCTATATACTAAGTATTTATTAACAAGTAATAATTAAGTAACGATTTATATGAAATACGATTTATATAATTAAATTTATGACCGATCTAAATAACAAATTAAGTAAATCATACTAACTAATCTAAACATAACTAACTACTACTAATGAGTAATAGCAATTAACCAGGTACTTGCTTATTAAAACCCACGACAACCACTGACAACACAAACACATAACACTTCCTCCCACGGTCCCGCATCTACTACTTCACATCACCACCACCACCACCAGTCTAACCACTCGTGACCACCACTATGGGTCCCAGGCGATAGCCTGCACCACCATCAATAATAATTAGTTTGGGATGATTAATATCGATTCTTCGTGATAAATGAGCATGTAATTTTATATTAAGAGATACTTGTTTATTAAGGATTTATATCGTTGGAATCAGATATGGATATTAGTATACATAGTTAGTTTACGTAATTTCCATATTAGTTTATATAATTAATTTTATGAGTGGTAATTAGTTAATAATGATGATAAATAGGTAGTGCATGAGTATTGTGAATAATAATTATGAGAAACCAAAGTATGATAATTAGTAATTGGATAATTTACTATTTGCTAGGTGGCGGTTTTGAAGTGGCATAATCCTGATTATTTACTGGCTTGCTATTGGATTACATTGTTATCCAGGTAGGATAATTTGACCTGTCTTCTTGTTTGTTATTTTGTTTGGGTGCTATTGGATGATTTTTTTTATGTTAGTTACGACATATTGAAATACTACATTCATCAGTTTGGCATATGCATTATTATTATCAGTTGGTCGGATATGCATTATTATTATCAGTTAGATATGAATTGAGTTACGAAATAGCACGGTTGCATTCATTTATTGCTATTGGTTGGATATATAAGAATTGGGTTACGAAATAGCATGCACGGTTGCATTAACATAGCTCTAAGGAACTCATAAAGCATCAGAAAAAGCATTTTCACAAACACTAAGAAAACGATGAAGGTCAATCATGATAGAAATCGCAGGAAGGTACTTAACCATTCTTAACCATTCTCCGATCAATCATTGAGCAACCATCTGCACAAAGTAGGGTAGGAAACATATCAAACCCCTCGGACAAGCACAAATCCAAAATAAGCTTTAACTCTCTCTGGCATTCTGGTGATTCCTATAGTGACATATATATCTCATGTTCACTTTGTATACGCACGAAGCAAAATAATCCATCAGAGCCAGAGTCAACTGGCGCACCTCTTCCCATGACACTCTTACCAAAGTCTGCAACAATAGTATCAGTTTTCCGGATAGGATCATGGAGCACTTTGAAACTGGCTAGCATAACTGCTTCCCCAAACTTGAATGGGTCGACTCTGTTTTCCCAGGCCTGAAGCTGCAGAGTCTTTAATAAGAAGTTATTGACTATATCGGGCTCACCTTTCATGAGGAATGTTAGCGCACTATGTACATAATCTCGTACAAAAACCTAAAAAGCAAAGCATATTTGTAAAGTGGCATGAGTGTCTTGCATTACTAAATATTAAATATGAGTTACATGTTTATGGCTTTCCACCACAGTCAACAACTCAGTAAAAATAGTCAAAACAACTGCTTTATTCTTCCATGAAAAACTTTACCGTGTATTTACTCACATTCAACAACCACAATAATAGGCGGACATAAATGTAGATGTTGAAAGATGTGGGTCACACACTATATTTTACTATATTATACAGAAACATGAAGCATTTCAACTATGAAGTTTATTCATGGACACTCAAAAATAAAAGTTACCTGGTCATAATTGATAACTTCTTCTGAGGCATGATCATAAGCAACGATTGTGCCAACATGTTGTCCTCTGAAATTCACCATAGATCTTTTTTGAAATGTTTGCCAAGCTGATACGAGTTGGGCTTGTTCATTGAAAGTCGAAAATCAGTTTAATTATTCTCGAGAATGATTAAATGTATTTCGAGCTTTCGTTAAACTAATCCGTTTAAATTTAGTCAATAGAGGGTGGTTATTGCCCCATTTAGTGAGTTTTTATTGCTAGAATTATTGGCCTTAAATTACTAGAATTATTGGCCTTAATTGATTAGTTTGAATTTTGTCTTTAAGAGTCATTTAATTGCTTTGTAAGTTTCATTTCTTCTTGAGGCTATTTATAGTCTTAATTTTGTAGTTTCAATTCATTGAAGAAATTTTAAGAAAAACCCGTTGCTTGTTAGCATAAAAATTCCGTTATTATTCATCTTGCACACTTGAATATTAACTTGTCGTTCTCAATAGGTCTTGAGTTCGTTCCCCATTGATAAATTATAGGTCTAATTTATCAAATATCCAGTTGCGACGATCTTTTCGTCTGTAACGATTTGTTCACAAAATCGCTTCCGCATTTTCATTTCGCATCATATGGTATCAGAGCTTAGGCTCTTGATTTCTCTAAATCCAGACGGTCCAAGGGCGTGTCAAAACCAAGTTATTGGTTGAGTTTTGGATTGCGATCGGAATTCAAAGATTAAACTTGAACGAGGTAGTTCGAGGGTTAATCGGTTTTGATTGTTTAGTGATTCTTTGTTGAAATTCTTATTTTTTTTTCACAAGCCAAAAAAAAAAAAAACAACTGTTCACGCGCACTGTTCACAGAGAAATCAAGAGCTTAAGCTCTGATAGCATATGATGCGAATTAGACAGCGTAAGTAAGTAAACGAAGATATTTGCCTTAACTAGACCTATAGTTACGTCAATGGTGATTGTATTCAAGACCTATTGAACACGAATCGGCGAAAGTTTGAAAACGCGTCAAACAATAACAAGTTTGTGCTAGCAAGCAAACTGTTTTTTTTTTATAATTTCTCTGAATCGAAAATACAATAAAACTCAAGGCTAAAAATAGCCAACTAGAGACTAGTTTGAACAACCCAAAGGCAATGAAAAGTTGCCCATAAATAAGCTAATTAAGACTAGGATTTAAACTAAATTAATGTCCCTTATTAAAGGGGGAAAATAAAGAGATATTTTAATAGCTAGGATAATAAAGTCGTCACATAATTGACGGTCCAATGTAAGGTATCAATATTAACGAACTAATTTAACGAAAGCTCGAAATACATTTAATCATTCTCGAGAATAATTAAACTGATTTCCGACTTTCAATAAACTCGTTCCTTCATTGACTCGGTATCCGTATTCGTATCACAAGCTTCGGCAATTATAGGATGAGGTTCGAAAGAATTCCTAGCAAGCAAAGGGGTATTGAATCCTAGTCTTGCATCAGGAGAATACATATTTTCGAAGTTGTCCACACTCCCTTTATTCAAACCAATGAATAACTCTTGGTCAAACCTAATCACTCTCAATAGCACAGTGGATCTACAAATTTATAATCAAGTAAACAAAATATGACCAAATCAGAATAATGACCAAAATAAAAAAGATAAGCAATCCAACATGAAAACACAAGGATCTCAAAGATACTCTTGTTTAAGCCCTACAATTATATAATCCAAAACAAAACACATGCATCATGCACACATATTGGAATATAAAAATGATATATTTCTCATACATGCCCTTACTCAACATAAAAATGTCACACATCATTATGATTATGAATCTGCCAAAGTTACGGGCCAGTATATTCTTGAAGTATACAACCTTATCCTATCATGAATTCCTGAATTCCCGATACAAGCTGACTAATTCATTATTATTATCAAATATTAATTTTACTTATTTAACTAACTATATACTCCTATATTTTGTAGATTAATCTCTATTACAAGAACAAAAACCATGAACCAGCATAGATCGACCAATGTTAGTGTCAAGGGTCCAAATATATCCAACCTTATATAAGATCTTATTTCAACGACATTGATACGCATCACATCATCAAATCCAGTGGCGGGGATAGAAGTAAAAACTAAATTGGAAAAAACTGTAAAACAAATATTCTAAGCGGGTGAACTAGAATGCCTCTTAAATAACATGGAAAAAACTTGGGAAATTCAAACTCAAAAGTTGATATTTTTCATTACTTATGAAAGCTGAAACACACATCGGGTATTAATTGCGCTAGTCCCCCTCGCTCTACCGCCGCTAGGTGCTAACTACTTATTCATTGACCAATAAGATAACATCGACTAGAAGACATAGCATAACTATTACCTACCAGTCTACCACCATTTATGTAACATGATCCAAAATAACAATACAAAGCAATCATAAACAATTCTTAAGCTTTTCTTAAGTTGAAATAAATACTTTTTTCCGTCTGAATCATTTGTTTACTTGATTAATATGGGTCTAGCAAAGCATAAAAAGGGAAACAAATGATTGAGATGACCCGTCAAATGCACACAAGTTAAACTATTACAACTATGATGACAATATTTCATGACAACGCAGATCTATCATAAATAAAAGCTAAGGATAACAAACGCAATATTAATAAATGACAAATTTTAACTAAAAAACAAAATAAAATCTAAATAGTAATAAAAATAATAATAATAAAATGATACAATGTAGTAAAATCAAATCTATGACGATGGTAATAAAAATACAAGAAGTGATAAAAGGGAAAATATACCACCATAATAAGGCAACGTAAGGTAGGTGGTTTTTTGGCGGGATCGACGGTGGAGGTTGGCCGGAGAAAAAGGGGTGAAAACAGAAAAAGGGAAAAAAAGAGTATGTTTGGTGAAACATGCTTTTATAGTGATCAATCGTCATGAGGTCAGCTATTTCATTATTTTTCATGTTACACTTCAGACCATCCGCATCAGTGAATAATTCACCGATTTTCACCCTACATGTTTTCAACTTTTCTCCCTCCGCAACTCACCTTCCACCTTACCTTTCAATTCATCACCAAAATTTAATACACCCTCCATTCCAATGAATTCTATACATTTGTTTTATTCACGTTTGTCAATATCCGTTTTCTTTTGTTAATATCTTTAGTTAAACATAGATAAAAATTATAAAACTTGGATATTCACAATGTACTCGCTAAAACAATTTAAACAAGATCTCACATGACTCTCTTTATGTTTTATATTAGAAGTTGTGTCGGAGATTCACTCGACTTATGAATAGTACCCAAAAAATAAAATGTATAGAATTGATTGAAATGGAGGAAGTAATAAGAGCATGAATAACAATGGAGAGAAAGCTCTCCATCCTCCATAATGGAGAAAAAAACTCTCCACCTCTTGAATAACCATGGAGAAAATCTCCATGTTCATGGAGAAAATGGTGGAGCTCCATGAACATGGAGAAAAAGATGGAAAAAAGGGGGAAGAGAAAGTGGGGTAGTTTGCAGAGGAAAGAGGGTGTGGGAATTTTTTATGTGTGAATTATTTGTCAACGTGTGATATTTTGGTGCTTTTAACGGCTATAATATTTTTACACTGATATTTGATACTCTGACTTTGACGCAAAACGGGTAGTAAAAATTTTGCTGATGTGAATTGCATCATAGTAAAACGGCTAGTCTGTAAAACTGATATATTTTCTAGTATAAAAACACAACTCTATGCTCATATTTTCTTTGAGTTTACTTTGCCAATATATTTTCTAGTATAAAAACACAATTCTATACTCAAGACAAAATGAGTAATAATAATGACAATAATAATAATAACAATAATAATCCATTTTTACTAAATCAATTTGATCCAACATATTTGCAGTTTCTTGCATTTCAAAATATGTCAAAAAATTATCAGAACAATCGTCCCCCCAATTTCGAAGGACCGATTGGTACACCAAATCTGATATTTAATTCACAAAGTAACCCTTGTTCTGAATATTCTGGGGTAAACTCGTACCTATCTGCACCAAATCCTCATTTTGTTAGTAATGAGCATATGAGTTATGAAAGTGATCATGTAACTCATCTGTCACAAGATGAAAATATTATTACTGTTCAAAACGAGTTTGTTGAGGAGTCTACCGTCATAAGGTAACAAAATGATGGGAACATCGTAACTCATAAAAACGTTTGATCAGACGTTGAAGATAGGGCTCTGATATCATCATATATTCGAGTGTCAACTGATGGATCAATAGGAACGGGCAAATGGGCCCCTAAATTCTGGTCGAGAGTAAAGAAAACAGTTTGAGAAGGCACGAATTGCAAACCCTGGTTCAATCAAAGCGCGTAATATCGGCATGCTTACTAATCGGTGGTCCCGAATTTCAGCTGGTGTACAGAAACGGGAATGACAACCAGCGGCGGAACGAATGAGAATGACATTATATCTGAGGCTCGTGTGATAGCCGGAAAGTATGTTGCCTTTGAGAGGCAATGGTATTGTCTTAACCAATACCCGAGATGGGACACTATTATTCGCGAGCAGCAAACACCACAACCAGCGGAGGAAATACAAGTTAACACAACTACTTCTGATAGTAGTGGGAAAAGGAGTCGGGGTAAGGACGAAGGCGAAGAACAACATGGAATCGAAAGTCCAAGCATCCGTCCACCCGGAATGAAGGCGCAAAAGCGGAAGAAGGGCAAGTCAAAATTATTGATGAAGAAGAGGATATTGTTGTCAAACAAATCCAAGAGATTAGTAGTATAATGAAGAAAAAGGTGCTAGATTCGGAGAGGAGAACCGATGCGGAAATAAGTAATCAAAAATGGATGCGAAAGATGAAATTATATGAACATTTATGTCAGATGACCAACTTAAGTGAAGCCGAGGAGGAGCGCAAGAAGCAATTGTTCCTAGAAGCCGGTGATATCTAGACTTTAGTTTAATTTAAATTTTATGTATTAATTTAATGTCATGTACTTGAATGTAATTCAATGTATTAAGGTAATGTATTTCAATGTATTAGGTAATGTCATGTTATGTATTTTAATGTATGTCAATGTATTTACAACGGCTATATTTACAACGGCTATATTAACAACGGCTATGTTTCCACCTTCTATATATATCCCTTATAATGTAAAATAAGTCATACACTCAGAAACCTACTTATACATTCACTTCTGTAAACACCAACTCTTTACCTCTCACCTTTATTATAAAATTATGGTTTCTTCATCTAACGATTTAGAGGAAGATATTGCGGTTTGTCTTTCACTTATATCTGTTTGGAGACGTTTACGGAAAAAACGCAGAACTCGTAAAAATCGACCTCACAAGAGGCATCGAGTTGAGAAAAAACCGAGAAGATGGCTACAATCAACTTTACAATGACTACTTTGCCCCGCAACCCACATATTCAGATAAGGTGTTTCGTCGTCGTTTCCGCATGCGAAAACACATATTCCTTCGTGTGTTAGAAGGCGTGAAAGCATACAATCCTTTTTTCCACCAATTACCGGATGCTACTGGGAGATTGGCCATTTCAGATTTGCAGAAATGTACTGCTGTAATTCGGTTGCTAGCTTATGGAGAGGCTGCCGATAGAGTTGATGAGTACCTAAGGCTTAGCGAAAGCAGGACAAGGATTGCACTTCACGAATTCACAAAAGAAGTAATAGCTCAATTCGGAGACGTGTACATGAGGAATCTGACACCCGAAGACTTAAAAGAATTACTACGAGTCAACAAGACAAGAGGATTTCCTGGTATGATCGGTTCAATTGATTGTATACATTAGACTTAGAAAAATTGTCCAACTGCATGGAAAGGTCAATATCAAGGAAGAGATGGATCTGCGACAGTGGTTTTGGAAGTAGTAGCTTCCCAAGATGTGTGGATATGGCACTGCTTTTTCGGCCTTCCAGGTACCCTCAATGACTTGAGTGTACTTTACCGATCTCATATATTTGATGATTTGCTAAACGTGAGAGCTCCCATTGTCGAGTATGTCGTCAATGGACGTCTATGACACCCCGTATTACCTAACTAGAGGTATTTATCCAAATTGGTTTGTGTTTATGAAATCATTCCACTACCACAAACTCCGAAACAATGCCTATTTGCGGAGCGACAAGAGACTGTACGAAAGGTTGTAGAACGTGCTTTCGGGGTGTTACAAGCAAAGTGGGTCATCCTTCGACATCCTGCTTTGACTTGGGATAAGATAATTCTATCAAACATTATGAAAACTTGCATCATATTGCATAACATGATTGTAGAAGATGAGAGACATTCGTAACCGTCGTATGACAATCCAAATGAATACAATGACGAATCAGATGATGATCAAGTAACTGTTGAAGAATCTCAACATTCTATAGGGTATGTCAATGGAGTGCAACAATTTATTGATAAACGAACTCATTTGGAAGATAGGTCCATTAATTTATCACTTAGAAATGATTTAATGGAACATATTTGGCAGACCAAGGAGCGTGGGGAAAATAACGCTTAAGATCAAGTTCTAGTACTTTATGTCGTTTATTAAGTAATTTTCAATTTATGTTTGAATTCGAATAATGTAGCCGTTTGAATTACCAACTTCTTTATTTTATTTTTAATTCATGTAATTTATGTTTGAGTTCGAATATTGTCATTATTACCAACGGCTATATTGTCATTATTATCAACGGCTATATTTCCAACGGCTATATTGTGCTCAACTCTTTATTTAAACTGATATTTGGAATTCAGAATTTCTCGCATCCTACAATTTCTTTATTGTCATTATTACCAACTCACTATTTCTCACATTCTATTTAAACTCTCTATTAAATTACCCAAAAATGACTTATTGGTATGATAAAGTTAGGGAGTTTCGAAGAGACATGAACATGATAAAAGATCATGTTCCTAACTTTGTTGCTCGTTTGAATGTAGTCATGCCACTAACGGTATACATGAATATGTTACATTGTTCACCACCATTAACAATGTTGATCTCAATCATATCCGGAGAAGCAGATACTGTGCTAAGTCCACCTGTTTGAACAATGCAACAATAGGTAATATTATATTGCTATTTTAATTAATTATACCAAGAATATTTAATTGTATTTTAAATGAATATGTTACATATTTTGTATTGCGTTTATTCAGATACTTATCTTTCAAAAGGCGAAGAACATCGCAACCTAAGGAAAGAAGTCGTTGAAATTATTCGGCGTTTGTTCAACGTCATGAATCAAGAAACTTTATTGGATCTACTATCGGGGCATGGAAGATTTTTCATTCCACGTGAGCGTCTCCATTATTATGACGTATACAATGACGTTACCGTGGAGGAAGAACTTGAATATTTACGCGACCAAAACTTTGTAGCAGACCGCCTTAATTACTCTTCTAACGACAATGTTTCATCTGGTATTTCATCTGGTGATGATTCTGATTATGACATCTGATGACGATGCTTCTCACCGGCAGTAATATGTTTATGTACTCTATCATTGTTATGTACTAATGTTTCCGTTTATTATAACGGTCGTACGTACTTGTTTGTTTAAGTCGTTATTCAATAATTTGCTTAATAAAAGTTATGCTAGAACGTTTTAAATTTCGTAATTGTGGTTTGTCCCGTAAATTTAATTACATGTACAATTATATTAATTATCAAAAATAATAAAAAGTAAAGGATAATTGGATTATGGGTGGGGTAGATAGATTAAAAAATTGACTAGGAAAAAGTGGGTCCCATAATGGAGAGAATTATGGAGAAAAAATCATCCATTGTAATTGGAGAAAAATAGATGGGGAGAAAGAGATGGAGAAAAAACCATCAATTGTTACTGATGCTCTAAAAAACATAAAAAAAAAACATCGACATTAACAAATATTCAACTTTTTTCTCTCTTATACTTTATTATACCCTCACTACCACATGGCTAGTTTTTAGTGGATCAATTAATTTGATAAAGAAAGAAAAAAAAAATCAATTCTTTATGCAAAAGTAAGCATGTGGTCCTACCTCCTGTTTTCTCACAAATTTTCGCACAGGCAAAAATTTTCACCAAAGTAGTGTCCTTTCTTTGCTCATGTGGCAACTTTTTGTCATTTTAATTGTTTTCTAAACTGCATGAAAATGGGTGAAAAATACCATTGTAATTGATCTAACGATGTTACATAAATGGGCAAAAAGTGTTTATGATATTGATCACAAGTTCATTTAAATGCATTCGGGTTTCTTATGTCAAAATGGTTTGAGCTCGTAATGGATATAATGTGAGTCGGGAATACGGAGTGTATGCTCATATAATTGTATATCGAGTTCATGTTTATAATGAATAAGGGAAACTATTTTAAAGTGTTATTGTAGTATATTATATCCCCTATCGGGGTTAGATACTCGTGGTTAAAGTATATTACATACTTAACAAAATTCGAATAAGCAAAAATTAAGAAAAGTTACGATCTCGATCGGGGTTGGGCCCCCGAACGGGGCTGCATTCTAATTCATGCGTGATTTTGCATGTGGTCAGAAACTCTGCATGCCTGGAAGTTATTTTTTGTCTTTGGCAATTAGTTGTTTGTTTGTACGTAACAAACAAAATCCTCTTATCCTTTTACGACTCTAATATAAATACTATATATAGAAAGGAGTTGGTGTGTAATCATTTTCTTACGCATAATATTTTTGGTTTTCAGATTTTGACAAAAACAGAGTAAAACAAAACCTCTTATTGTTTATAAGTTCTTTGTTCTTGCCTTAGACAAAGGAATCGTCTTATCCTATAGAGATTTTGTGATACCCAAAGGCTAATAGGGTCGAAATACTCTAAGGAAAGTGTGTTCAACACGATTCTATTGGGTGTAATATACCGTCTTATTGTTTTCATTTATATTTTTAGTGCCTTTGTTTGTATTACTTACTAGTGTGTAATCTTTTGTAATACAAAAACTACAACATTCTTAGAGTATTTTCTGCTTTTGGAAATGGATTCAATCAAAGAGATGACAAGCAAATTTGGAAAGTTAGAGAAATTTGAGGGTGTTGATTTCCGTCGTTGGCAAAAAAAGATGCACTTCCTTCTCACCGCTTTGAAGGTTGTGTATGTGTTGAGTACTCCCATGCCGGAAATTGTTGGGGATGAAACTCTTGCGGAAATTCAACGAAAAAGAAACAAGTGGGAAAATGATGACTACATATGCCGCGGTCACATCTTAAACGGTATGTCCGACTCTCTTTTTGACACTTATCAAAATGTAGAGTCCGCTAAAGATTTATGGAATCAACTTGAATCTAATAAGTACATGGATGAAGATGCTTCTAGTAAGAAGTTTCTTGTTGAAAATTTCATGAATTATAAGATGGTTGATTCTAGACCGGTAATGGAACAATATAATGAATTGCTTCGAATTTTGGGGCAATTTGCACAACATAAGATGGAAATGGATGAATCTATTTTGGTGTCTAGTATTATAGACAAGTTGCCTCGTTCATGGAAGGATTTTAAACACATGCTTAAACACAAAATGGAAGAGTTGAGTCTTATTCAACTTGGTAGCCATTTGCGCATAGAGAAATCTCTAAGGCTACAAGATAATGGCAAGGGTAAAGGGAAGGATGTTATGGGATCTTCTTCTGTCAATATGATGGAAAAGGGAGATGGTTCCAATAACAAGTTTAAGGGTAAAACGCTCTTTTAACAACACCAATGACGAGTCTAACAAGGCACCAAAAGGTGCTTGTTAGATTTGTGGAAAGATCGGGCATTTGAAAGCAAATTGCAAGGTTATGAAGCACAAAAAGAACAAGGGAGCAAATACTAGCCAACAAGGACAAGGGTCTAATGACCAAGGTCCACCCACTAATCAAGGTCGGATTTTAGACTATGGTTTTATTTCGGTTGTGAATTATGTACCACTAATTTCTGAAGCATTTTATGTGCAGGATGATGTAGTGGCATGGTGGATAGACTCGGGTGCAACCAATCATGTTTGCAAGGATCGGCATTGGTTCAAGGATTATGAACTAGTGAAGGATGGATCCGTTCTTTATATGGGCAACGAGTCTACTGCTCCTATTCTTGGTCGTGGCACGGTGGTGTTGGAATTTAGTTCCGGAAATATTGTAAATTTAAATAATGTATTGCATGTACCCAGAATTAGAAAAAATCTTGTATCCGGTAGTTGTTTATGTAAACTTGGCTATAAACAAGTGTATGAATCTAATAAGTATGTTTTATCTAAGCATGGTGTGTTTATTGGATTTGGTTATTATTGCAATGGCATGTTTATGTTGAATGTTGTTCCAAATGAAAGTTCCATATTTATTGCTTCCTCTATGGATGATACTTCATATATTTGGCATGTGAGACTAGGACATGTACATTATAAAAGATTGGAGACTATGTCTAAAGATGGTATAATTCCATCTTTTAACATGAACATTAATAAGTGTAATACTTGTATGTTGACAAAAATCACAAGGCAATCATTTGGTAATTTGTCTAGGATCTCACATGTGCTTGAACTTATTCATAGTGATTTATGTGATTTTCGCAATTATCCGTTTTTAGGTGGTAACAAATATGTAGTGACTTTCATTGATGACTATAGTTGGTTTTGTTACATATATTTACTCCATGATAAAGATGAGACAATTGATAAGTTTAAGGTTTTTAAAAATGAAGTGGAATTGCAGCAATAGATTTTGATTAAAAGATTGCATTTGGATACTGGTCACAAGTTCATTTAAGTGCATTCGGTTTCTTATGTCAAAATGGTTTGAGCTCGTAATGGATATAATGTGAGCCGGAATACGGAGTGTATGCTCATATAATTGTTAACGAGTTCATGTTTATAATGGATAAGGGACACTATTTTAAAGTGTTATTGTAGTATATTATATCCCCTATCGGGGTTATATACTCAGGGTGAAAGTATATTACATACTTAACAAAATTCGAATAAGCAAAAAATAAGAAAAGTTACGATCTCGATCGGGGTTGGCCCCCCGAACGGGGCTGCATTCTAATTCATGCGTGACTTTGCATGTCGTCAGAAACTCTGCATGCATGGAAGTTATTTTTTGTCTTTGCAGTTAGTTGTTTGTTTGTACGTAACAAACAAAATCCTCTTATCCTTTTATGACTCCAATATCTATATAAAATAATAAAACACAAACCACTACCATGCTTTTTTCCCGCCTATTTATCCTTCTTTCAACCTTAATTAATCCACTAAAAATATTATTATAATTATTTACAAAATCTTATTCTAACTATCTTCATATCTAATATTCCCTCAATCTTAGTCTTTCATATTAACACATACATCTGCTTTGACTCAATCTTAACAAATTACAAAGCAAAAAAAAAATACAGGAGACTCTGTGTAATTATTATTCCCTCAATCTTAAAAAAATTTAACATGATATCTTATAGAAGAGGATATAATATGATGCAGCCTATCTGAAAGTCCCGATTTTCTTGAAAAATTTCCGGGTAAAATTGAGCGACAAGAGCGATGATTATGATTAAAGATCCCATCAGCAATCTGACGTTGCTCAGCCTCACATCTTCCACATACTCATGCCTCTTAACAACCTGGCATACATTTGAAAAAGAATGAACTAAGCATTAGAAATCCAAATGTAGCTCTAAATATTATTTGGTACCATAGACAAACATCAAACAGGTGAGGACATACTCTTCATTCAGAATTAAACAATCTACACCAGAAAACCAGAAGTGATACATAGAACGAACTTAACATCCGAAATCCAAATTTAGCTATAGAAATTGTTTGGTACCATAAACAAACATGAGATATTTAAACAATCTATGTCAAGAGATAAGAAATAATTATATTGTCGATTTGTAGTCTGGTCAACCAACTTTAAAGGTCCTTAATGCCCTTAAAATGGTCATATATTCCGATTAGACTTCCCCCACCCCTAGAGTGAGTATCAGCGGCCACAAGAAACAAAATCATCTATTTCTCCACCTTTCAACCTTAATCCACTAAAAATATTATTATAATTATTTACAAAATCTTATTCTAACTATCTTCCTCTCTAATATTCCCTCAATCTTAGTCTTTCATATTAACACATACATCTGCTTTGACTCAATCTTAACAAATCACAAAGCAAAAGAAACATACAGGAGACTCCTGCGTAATTAATATTCCCTCAATCTTAGTCTTTCATATTATCACATACATCTACTTTGACTCAATCTTAACAATCACAAAGCAAAAGAAACATACAGGAGACTCCTGCGCGATTCATTATATTCCACCATATCTCATCAAATCTAGCCTTGAGTCTATATAGTAATAAAATAGGTCTTCTTATACTTCTATTATTCATCCTGTCATTCAGAAGCAATTATTCTTTCATATTACTATCATACAAGCATTACTCACTCTCACTGTCCTATGATTACATCAATTAACAATTATGATTCTATTAAGTCCATCACACCAGAGAAGGAGACATGGCACATCCGTGGACGAATTGTTTATGCATGGGAACAAGTTTTTCATGTTGGTGCAGGAAGTCAAGACAGTACTAACATGGATTTTATACTCATTGACTCTGAGGTAATACAAATTCTCTAATAAATGTTGAACAATTTACGACAAACATAAATAATATTAATAATAACTTTGTTCATTTCTAATTTTCTATAGGGAGGCAGAATACAAGCTACTATCCATAAAAGATTGTTGTGGAATTTCAAGTCTCTGTAACCGAGGGTGAAATTAGATATTTGACAAATTTTCGAGTAAGCCAAAATGTTGGAGAATACAGACCTACACATCATTCATACAGGATAGTCTTCACTGCAAAAACTACATTTGCATCATCCACCAACACCATAATACCTGAAACTTGCTTTGAGTTTGCATCGTTCAAAGACATCATACATAAGTGACTTTACACAAACTACTTAATTGGTGCGTTTTCATAAACTATATTTTCATATAGAACCATAGTCAAATTAATGCAAAACACAATTGTGTATGGGTACACTCTGATCCCTATCCGTGAAAGAGAAAGAGAAAGAGAAGTGCCTGGATACACTATCCAACTTCTCCCACTTTGTAATAATTAGGCCCTGTTCTTTTGGACTGAAACTGAACTGAACTGAACTTATAGGATCTGAACTGAACTTATAGGATCTGAACTGAACTGAACTTATAGGAACTGAACTGAACTGAACTTATAGGAACTGAACTGAACTGAACTGAACTGGACTTATAGGAACTGAACTGAACTTATAGGATCTGAACTGAACTTAACTTATAGAATCTGAACTAAACTTATAAAATCCGAACTTAATTAACTTTATTTTAATTTATGTTAACTATTATTATTATTATTATTATTATTATTATTATTATTGTTATTATTGTTGTTATTATTATTATTATTATTATTATTATTATTATTATTATTATTATTATTATTATTATCATTATTAATATTATTATTATTATTATTATCCAATAGATGACATTGATAAAAAATTAGTCTAAAACACAAGGTAGTTTAAAATATTTTCAACTTTATATATAATGCATGGTTTGTTCATAATTCATACATTATACTACAATTACATTACGATAAAAAAATAATTCATTACGATAAAAAAATAATTCACTATTACAATTTTATCTAACCATTTATTTTCTCTAACAATGGTGATGAAGAAACTGATTAATGGGAGAGTGACAATTGGTAAGGGTGAGGGTGCGGGTGTCGTATGATGAGTTGTTGTTTTTTGACATTAATGAGGATGATAGTTTGACATTAATTAGAGAGTAAAAGACGAGTAAATTATTCATGAGTTGTTTTTTTTATAGATGACGTGTATTGAATAATTAAAGCGAAATGTTTGTATCGGTTGTTAAAAATAATACTCCGTATATAACTTTTCTTAATTGAGTTTATATGAACTGAACTTATTGGAACTGAACTGAACTGAACTGAACTTATAGAAACTGAACTGAACTGAACTGAACTTATAGGAACTGAACTGAAATGAACTTATAGGAACTGAACTGAACTTATAGGAACTGAACTGAACTTATAGGATCTGAAGTGAACTTAAGTTAAGTGACTTTAAGTTCAAAAGAACAGGGCCTTACTCATTTTATTATTCATAACTCTCTCTTAGGATATATCCGTCTTAAATTAAGACGGGTCAAGTAAAATTCATTTGCATTAATAAAATAAAAATGAAAAAGTATAGCAAAAAGCAAAAAATATATCTTTTCTATGCAAATGGGTAATTATTTGACCCGTCTTAATTTTAAGATGGATACTTACGTTTTAAATGAGAATTGGTGTTTATTATCTTCCTCCATTTATAAGTGTTCTTCCCAATCCATTTTACACTTGGATTAAGGCAAACTAATAAAGAAATGATAAAGTAATGAAAGGAAGGTAATAAGTGCGGTTAGTAATGAAAAGAGGGTATTTTTTGTAATAAAAAAATGATAAAGTTGTAATTTGGTTGTCTAAAATAGGAAAGAAAAGAAATGGGAAGAAAATAGGTAATTTGCCAAATAAGGGAAATGGGAAGAAAATAGGAAAATAGAGGATTAGTTTATGATGTTGGACGATGGTACAATTATTATTATGCTTATAAGTTGAGTTGGTCAGATCGACTATTTTAATCTAAAAATAATAAGACAGAGTTATATGACTCAAAACTATAATCTTTTGAAAATTAAATTTATGTAATTTATAATATTGACTGTATTGTGGCTACACTTAAGCATAAAATGATCACAAAATTTCGTCTTATTAGTGTGAAAAAAGAAATTGTGTTATAAGTTATTCTTAACTCTTGTATAAGTTGCTTTTATAAATTAAATAAATAACTCCCCCCCTCATCTTGCGAAAGGTTTCTCAATAACGTTATTGAGACCGTCTCTCTAAATTTTTTTATAAAATATATATTTATACATAACCATATATTTGTAAAGTTTTTTTCTACAATAAACTATCAAAAACGGTATTAAATTGGAGTATGTTTATCAGTTGATTTCAAATATAACTAAGCGAAAAAGCTAAAGCTACCAAAGGACGAGATCTTTGGCCAAATGAAGTGTTTATTGTAGTTATCGTCTACTTTATAAGATTATTTAATCCATTATTGAAAATGCACGATCTATTTAAAATTGACGATGTAATCTCTATATTTATGTTGTGACATTTTACGTGTAATGGTAACTCTTTGATTATATTTTGAAAGACTCAAAAATTTATTTATGTTTTTTTGGTTTTTTTTCAGGAGAGTATTTTAATCAAATATAACTAATTTGTTGGATCATATCACATAGTCACTTTAAAAGAATCAATCAGGATCAATTTTATGTAACATATTATACATAATATGTTTTAAATTTTCTTTACCCATACCCATGCATTCTGCACGGGTTCTAAACTAGTAAATACTATATATAGAAAGGAGTGGTTTGTAATCATTTTCTTACGCTAATATTTTTGGTTTTCAGATTTTGACAAAAATAGAGTAAAACAAAACTTTTTATTGTTTATAAGTTCTTTGTTCTTGCCTTAGACAAAGGAATCGTCTTATCCTACAGAGATTTCGTGATACCCAAAGGCTAATAGGGTCGAAATAATCTAAGAAAAGTGTGTTCAACACGATTCGATTGGGTGTAATATACCGTCTTATTATTTTCATTTGTTTTTAGTACCTTTATTTGTATTAATTACTAGTGCGTAATCTTTTGTAATACAAAAACTACAACAAAAAGGTGTGGCTAAACGCTCATGGTCAACTGAGTTTTGTTGTAACTTGTATGGTCGTAATACTTATATATGACGGTTTTAGGATAACATCTTCATGTTAATTTGTTATTTGTACTCGGCTGGGAAATGATGAGTCATAAAAGGGTTGTCCATTGTTGACTAATGGCCAAAATGGTTTTTTTTTGTTTTAGATTTGTGTTCCTATAGTATACCTGTTTCAAATTTTTAGTATGAACACTGATTTTATAATGCATCAAGTCTTCATAAAATGACGGTATTTGTTTTAAGATGTAATGTATCAAACATACTCCTACTTGCATATATAGGATAAACTATTGTTTGTCTCTACTCTTTAGGCGTCTCCTTTTTTCTCACCTACTGTATTAGACCAATTTTAAATTTAAGACGGATATTATCGTCTTCAACAAGAATTTGTGTTGGTGATGTATGAGACCGCCCTAATTTGACATCAGGTGAATTCATTTAAATTGATGAGCCAAAAGTAAATTTAAAAAGATAAAATGAAGCATCATTCTCATATGAGGGAGTGTTTTTGTAAATCTATAGTACGAAATTCGTTGAGATTAGAACTGTGTTCGCAGTCCTTTTACACAGAAAAAACAGATGTGTTGAGTGCATTCCTACTTATTCGATCTACCATCGGAACATCAAGCCACTATGAGCGAGCGAGCGAGCGGGCAGGAATGCAAAATGCAAGTAACTGAACTCATCGCTGTGATTACAATTCTAATACAATGTGTTATCCCTCAACATCAAATATCCTAGGTGCATAGGAGCATGAATAAAATTTACAGCAGATGGGGTTAGCAGTGAGGCCAACTCAAATTATAGGATTAGTGTCGGCCTTCCACGTCAGTCAGTCTTCTATCAGGTTTCGTCAAAAAATGTATAGGCAAATCTCTCCTCGCTCATAACACGTGGCAAGAAAGAAGAAATCATGAAGCTATGGCATTACATCCGCCTCTTTTACTAACGACCTCACACAAACGACAAGGCAACGTGTCAAGACTTGTTGCCCGAGTCTTCCCATAATTACCTAGTACACCGCATCTCCTCCAAGCATGATACTCCGCATAGCCAACAGGGTCATCAGCAAGGGCCTTGACATAAGATGCTAGCTCCTCCAATGAACTAAACTTACTTCCATCAATTATTGAATGTGGAGGTACAAAGTCCATAACATTTGGTGCCCCGAAATAGATGGGCACAGCCCCAGAGTCTAGGGCATAGAATAGCTTCTCCGTGACATAACTCTCGGTCATTGTATTCTCGATGGCAAGTACAAACTTGTAGTGCGACATTGCACAATGCAAGTGATCCCACCATTTGGGAGTTGTGTCGGGGTCTTTGACACATTGTGGATACATAGTAAGGGCCTTGTCAAGGCCGCCAACATTGTTTAAGCACTTGCCAAATGAATGATGAGGTAATAAGCTTAGAAATCTATTGGCAAGATTATTTCTTTCTAGTAGGCAACGAGACGAAGACCAATATATGAGAATGTCCTGACAAAACAAATGATAATTAAAACAAAAAATTAAGTAGAGACTACAGAGCATGTATTTGAGTATTGAGACAATGGAAACAACAGGACTTTTAAACACTTACATTGTTCTTCTTTGAAGATATATAATAATTTCGGTTATTGTGAAAAAGGGCTCCAGCATAAGTTGATTGTACATCATCTTCAGCATGATAACTAACAAAAATATCCTCACGTCCTGAACGTTTTCTACCAGGCTCAAGATCCATGTAGACACGTAGCGGTTCGCCCACACGTCTCTAGATAATACAAAAAGTTCTTAGGTAACATGACCAAGATAAATAAAATGAAGCAACAACAGTACAAACAGAATCAAACAAAAGAGAGCCTGATCATAATATTTTTTTGATAGGGAAGGATTAAGGTGTTTCCAATTATCCAATTCTCATGCTATACAAGATTCCTTATTTTTTGCAGTTGCGATATGAATATATGATGAAACAAACCAAAATGGTGGAGTGTGCTTTGCCTATTGTGATTTGTGAATAATAAGCCAAAATCAAGCCGTTTATCTATAGGTAATTCGATACTACTACTAACTGGCATGACTTCCATCTGGAGCTAACAAAAATTAAGGTGGTTGCCTGAAAACAGTCAAAGTATTATTCAAGTGAAAAGCGAACTCTTTTGAAATTTTACTCAGTTGTGAACAATTATATCAGGAAAGAGTTCCCATCAGAACATAGAGCAACAATAACGATCACCAAGCATCAGGTAAACCAAACTTTACACATGAAGCGCACCCTACAATATGAATAACCTATGATATCAGTTGCAAGAGAAGCTTACTATGGTTTTTTAATCATCAATACTGAAACAACAGAAAATGGCATAACGGGTAGTGTAACTTAAGCCTAAGCTACGAGCCAGATGTTCTTAATTACTGTGAATTTAGACACACTCTCTTCATCCTTGACTCTTGACTCTTGACTCTTGAGATGTCGGTTGACCCACACGAGCTCATGTACTCCCTCTTTTTATATGACAAGTCAAGTTCACACATTGAGACCCTCACTTCTCTTTTCAATATCTCTCTCAAATATGTTATTTGAGTAAAGATTATGAAAGATACCCTGGTATATTCTTATGAAAGTATTTCTTGTTATGAGTCTAATGATATAGGTTTCAGAATATATCTTGTAGTTTTTGTGAAATCAAAGCCTTACTTCAAACAACGAAAACTTCATATAATAAGAAAAAGAGGGAGTACAAAGCAACAGAAAATGGCATAACGGGTAGTGTATTGGAAAATTGCATGATTTGGAAAAATGGGAGATGTTTGGTTGGGACTCAATGGGATTTTCCTTTTCCCATGAATTTCCAACTCCTCCAAACTCATGTGTTAGTTCAACTCAAGGATATCAACCAAACGAGTTTTGGGCAATTCACTTGAATCGGCCAATTCATGTGTTTTGTAAAATCATGGGAAATTAATTCCAACATGACAATCAAACGAGGCCTAACATAAAAGTGAGATTAGATCATTTCATGTGCATATTAATGCGCGTCCTACTAATTGCTCACGATTTCGACTTGTACAAAGCATGCACATTTAATCACATACCACGTCCTCAAATAGAATAACCAGAGGCTCCAGTGTAGGTTCATCTAGCAACTTCTCAAAAGCTTTGGTCTTGCAAAAAATGCAACCACAACCTCCATTGAATGCTTACAAATTCGAGTACCCAAGTTGCCAAGTCCCTTCCATCACACATGCGACATGGATATAGTGTTACACATCTTCACAGCATAACCAGATAACGTATTGAAAATCCTCTGCAACACCGCAAAGCATCCTTGATCCACATACCAAATCCCCCATAGTTTAATCCCTAACCTCTGCCCTCATCCATCAGATTCATGGATTCTCAGCTATGAAAATTGAAACCCACACACACCACAGGTACCACCGTACCAGGCCAGTTTAGATATACCACACAAGTGTATTCTAGAGACTCAAGTGTATGTAGCTTAGCAAATTAATCCTTATCTCCGCCTCGTTGAAGAGATTTCAATTATGAATACAGCATACATTGAAGCTCCAAAACAAGATTTTGCCACACGAACACACAACATTACTAATTCTGGTGCTTGGTGATCTTAGAAAGCCTTATTGCAAAATAACATACTATTTGACCCAAATACCCCATAAAAAAGGTATGGGTATTATTCATATGTAACTTCAATCGTTTTTACCATTAAAGTATTAAACCGCTTTATACAAGACTAGTTGTTAGCTCACATCCCACAAAGAGAGGCCCGTCATATCCTCATTATCTACCAATCAACCATATCCTCATTCATCAGATTTGTGAAATCTCAATCACATTCGAAATCCCAATTCCGGTTTTTTACTGCCATTGAAACATAGATCAATCATATCGAGCTATCGACTAACCAACCCTATTACCTACCAATCAACCATCCTCATTCGTCACATTTATGATATCTCAATTACACTCAAAATCTCAATTTGTTTTTTTCAAAATGCCAATGAACATAGATCAATTATACCAGGGGCTATCGACTAACCAATCCTATTACCGAACAATCAACAAGATCCTCATTCATCACATAGATTAAACCCCAGTTACATTCCAGACCCTGATCCAACTTTTTCTTACACCCATAGTTCCATGATCAACCGTATCGGCTAGGAATCCTATTTAACCATATCCTCATTCATCACATCAATGAAAATCCCAAATTACACTCCAAATCCCAATTCAATTTATTTGCATTACCCATCAAAACATAGTCCCACAAAATATTCATTCAGATAAACACAAGTTTACCAATTATAACACCCATTTCATCGAAAAAAACCAACATTTTAGTTTTTTAATGAAGAACAAAACAAATTTAAAAATCAAAACATGGAAAACAGCAATAAATCAAAGAGAATTACCTTCAAAGGAGGGGTAGTGGTCTCAAACAAAAGAGCATCAGGGTGATCAACAAGAACAGAAGACTTTGTCCACAAACAACTCAACCCGCAATTACAACTATACAAATTCTCCATATTATCAGGTATCCATGTCCAACCTTTCACCAACACACTCACGTGCTTCTGTCTCAACTCAACGCCACCACAATCCCCATCCGCCTGCAATGAACCCGACCCATTTCCCGCCCAATTCGGGGTTTTATCCCTGAACCTGGGACAACCCAGTTGGGCATCCCACTTACTGTATGCTAGCAAAAGGTCAGTAAATGGGTCGGGTCCGGATTTGATGATCGGGTCGGATATAGATGGGAGAGATGACGAGAAATGGAGTAGGGTTGAGAATGCAATTAAAAGGAGAAGAGAGAGTGATAGCATTATTGTGATTGTAATTGGATTGCTTAATATGGCTCTTGGTCGCATTTCTCAAACGGTTACTCCTTCGTCTTTTGTTTTAAGACGAGTACAATATAAACAAGTAATGGTTGGAACGTGTGACCTATTATTTAGAGAATTTAGGAGGGGGTTTAGGTGTTAATCGCAATTCGCTAGGCTAAGAACTCTGCTGGGAAGATCTCTTTGTTTATGGAGGTTTTGAAAGAGGAATTTTCAGAATTTTTGGCACTGTTATTTTGTGTGTGTGACAGCTGAGAACTGAAGAGAAGAAGAGTCTTGCGTTATGTGTTGTTCAATGTTCATGGAGAAGTAAGAAACACATTTGAAGATTTGGAGTGTGTTTTACTTCTTGGCCGCTTGGCCCAATCTATATATCATTTACCTTATTAAAATATGGTTAACACCGGCAATGGGTAAGGTCCGGCAAGACCCGACCCGACCCGAAGTAAAAAAAACCTTAGACCCATACTCGACCGGGCCGACCTAGACCCTAAAAAGTCTGAAATTAATGGACTCATACCCGACCCTAATGGGTCTGGGTCCGGGTAGGATCTACCATAGGGTCCAATTTTTCTTAACAAGTCATTTAATAAAATGTACCAAGGTTCGAATTACATTACAAAGTTTTGATTAAAATATTACAAAATCTTGGTTATTTGGATCATTACCTGTAGTCGACCCTAAATTATATCATTTACCGTACCCAAACTCATCAATTTCCTCGTTATTCTTAATGGTTATTTGGATATGCGTATAGTATATTAATGATAACTAATAAGGGTCATCTGTTTGTGTGTATTATTTGGGTTATTGACGTTCGTATGTGTGTTTTTCTTTTTCTTTTTCTTTTTCTTTTTTTAATAAATATAAGAGTCTAAGGGTCGGGTAGGTACCCAAGACCAAGACCCGGACCCGGACCCGAAGTTTTTATATAAGACTCATACCCGAGTGGGTCTCAAAAATTCAAATCAATACCCGACCCATTAGGGTTGACCCTAAGGGTCTAGGTCGGGGACCCGACCCATTGCCATCCCTAGTAACACAAGTGTCTTCTATTATATTTGTGCCTTATGATAAAAAAAAATGCGTTCACTTTTTTTGGGTCGTGTGATCAAACAATTTCAATATCAAAAGGCAAGTTTCCAACATATAACTTAGCATCCTAACGAGGTTGAGAAAACCCGTATTTGGTTCCGAAACCAGAAGTTTGAGGTTCAGACACATCATGTGGTAAATGAATATCCATCTATTTGCATTCACGCCCACTACATATATTATTAATCAACTTCCTAATTCTACGCTCAATTTAAGTCAATACTCGTTTAATAATCATTTAAACTTTATTATATAAGTTACAATTCATAATGAATAGTAACTTTTCTACTCTACTTTCATGGGTCGTATTTTATGGACCGTGTTTATTTGGGTTTTTCTTACTTTTATTCTACTCTACTTTCATGGTCGTTTTTCTTATTTGGGCTTTTCTTATTTTTATTTGGATTGCCTTTGGTGACACTAATTAACACTCTAACAGTACTGCTCTTTGTCTTTCACAACTACGTTGTCACGTTTGTCTTGTTTCCCCATATATCATATTCAGAGTACTCATGTATCTCTTCCACAACTACCTCTCCCCTCAATTATTCACACAATTCTTTTTTACTTTTTTATTGATGAGAGACACTGATCGACATATTAATTATATCTGTATCGTTCATGTGTTCATTTGTTATTGTTCAGGTGCGTGGTTACGAAATTGTGTACAATATTGAAGGAGAGAATCAAAGTCAAGTATTCATCTGATTTCATGTAGTTTACATTTGATTTTGGCCTTTAAATTTCATCACCCTTTTCCCCTTGAAAAACACAATTTCATCTTCATTTTCCACAGGAATTTGTATATTAAGTTGTCATCTGAAACTAAAGTACAAGTTGTCATTATATGAATTTTAGGACTATTTGCTAGGGAAGGGCATCTGGGTATCACTCCTTTTGGTACGATATTTCTATTTTTCATTTGGGTTTGTTCTATTTTCGGTTAATCATATTATTTTCATGAAAAAGTTTGATTACTTTTGGGGTTTTAGTAGTAATAATAATAATAATAATATTGTAGAAATTGAGATTTATTTTGGACTTTCATCATGTTATTTTCATAACTCTGTTTTATCTAATCCCTTATCCTTTTATTATTTATTTGGTTTTCGGGGGCTAGATTGGTGAGGCTTTGACAGGGGGAGTTGATATATTGAAGCGGATCCCATCATAAGGTTTTGCAGAATACGCACGATGGTCCAACTCAGAGCATAAATACAAGCATATAAACCCACTCGACATATTTGAAAGTTATGAACAATAATCAGATACCTAAATTTGAAATAGATTGTAGTTGGCGATTAGGACCGAGGAGATTAAGTTAATCTGATAGATGTTCCATTCCTTTAGCACCGCTATCTTATGGTGTCAATCTTGTAAATTACTCTTATGATGATGAAAACTGTATTTTATGTTAGAATTGAGCAATAAAATTGATAATGATTCTTTTTAGCGAGGAATCAAACAACATTACAATATAAATTATCTAATTTCATATTCCAACTTAGCCACCAATAAAATTAGAATTATTTGTACCAAAATTTAACAAAGACGAGAAAATTAAATATTATTACTGTAATACCCCTGCCCAAACCTAGGACCAGAAATGTTAGCCACGGTAGCTCGCCAGGCTATGTATTGGCCCCACAGACCAACACGAGTCATTTCCAACGCATTTTGTCATCACTCATGCGAATCCCGGGAACCTTCCCAGGAGGTCACCCATCCGAAGACTACTCTCAGCCAAGCACACGCTTAACTTTGGAGTTTTTTCGCATGGATAACCAGAAAAGAAAGTGCACTTTGTTGATATGAGTAGTACTTTCAATCCCTTTAAGCACTAGTCATATAAGTCTATCAAGGGACCTCTTCAAGGAGTTACCCCACCCGAATATCCTATTTGGTTCAATGGAGTATTACAATTACTCGAAAAATTCCTAAACTTCTATTGAGAGCAAAAAAG
Organism: Silene conica; assembly: GCA_029255685.2. Lineage (NCBI taxonomy): Eukaryota > Viridiplantae > Streptophyta > Magnoliopsida > Caryophyllales > Caryophyllaceae > Silene > Silene conica. The sequence goes on along the minus strand of CM055312.2, from coordinate 70,603,811 downwards.
AAAAGTGAAAACAATTATTATATATCTCTTATAAATAGAGGGATTTACAAAGAGAGAACGAAACTTACCTTTATTTCATTCATAGAGGAAACTCAAAGTGACAATCATCTATCAAACCCAAAATCATAAGATAATATGATAACTCTAAATCCATCATCCACTAAAAAAGAACGAATAATATCATAATGATGTGATCGGAATCATCAGACAATTACTCCCCAAAAATCCTGATCTACAGCTTCACATGGTGTAAGTTTACATAGAAACAGGGATAATGATGTAGGCTAGGATAAAACATAAATTAGACAAATAGTTCTCGAGCTGGCCTTGGAACGTTTGAAGAGCAATGGATGACATATAACGTTGTGTGTGTGCGATAAACTTGTCTAGGGTGAAAATGGTTGGGTCGAATGAGGAGTTGCAAGGGAAAGGAAAGGACGGAGAAACCCCGTTAATTTTCGCATGATTCTAAGTAAGGAGGACATGAATGAAAAGGGAAAGAGAAAAGAGAAGAAGAAGAAGAGAACTAGAAGCAGGGGAGGAAGAGGCTCAGGTGAAAAAGAATTAACGAAGAATGAGACATGAGGAAAAATGAGAGAAAATGAGAGAAAATGAAGGGGGAAATCGATATGGTTTGCCAGGTTTTGTTCAAAATGGCGGGGAGACGGGGGATGAAAGATCACATATGCTTTATTTTAGACAGAAGACCATTGATGGGATAAAGAAAATGAAATCGTGTGTGCGTAGTCTGGTTCAGATTGAGGGTGACAGAGGGTGTTGGATAGAAGGGAGAAGGATGGGGGGTGAGGATGAGGCAAAAGGACATGGGAAAGAGAAGGAGATTTTATAGGAAACGCAATGAGATAGGGAGATGATGGGAGAGAGAACAATGAATAAATTAAGAGAAAAGATAATGGAAGTACGATGATAGGATAACGTTCAGAAACCCATTAATTTCAACATAATTCAAATGGTTTTTTTATGTGGTACCATTGTACTTCTGAATTCTACATGGTACCCCTCGCTTTTTAAAAATATTAAGGGTGCGCCTAAACTTAATGAAAACATCTTAAAATACACGAATGTCTCTAATTCCCCCCTTTAAATGTTTAGTTTATACATTTTTGATTAATTTTTCGACAATAATTTGTCATGTCATTAACATAAATGTAGTTTACTCAATCGTAAACATATTTTCATTACAAAATCTAACTGATTAAAACGTAATTTTAAGTAGATTGGGTATTTTAGGAACATTTTACTAACTTTAAGGGTACCGCCGATGTTTTCAAAAATATAGGGGTACCACGTAGAATTCGAAAATATACAGGGGTACCACGTAGAAACACCCTAATTCAAAAGTAATTTATTCATAACTTTATGGAAATTTTTATAAGTGTAGCGACAAATTTGCGTTTATCTGCAAGTGAATAGAGAAAACACAAACGAATGCAACAAAATAATAATTTTATTAATTCAAAAGATTTTTGGGTACAACCTACTTCCTCTATTCCAATCAATTCTATACATTTCACTTTTTCGGTACTATTCATAAGTCGAGTGAATCTTCGACACAACTTCTAATATGTACCATAAAATATAGTCATGTGAGATCTTGTTTAAATTGTCTTATCGAGTACATTGTGAATATCAAAATTTTATAATTTTTATCGATATGTAACTAAAGATATTAGCAAAAGAAAACGGGTATTGGAAAACGTGAATAAAGCAAATGTATAGAATTGAGTGGAATGGAGGAAGTACTATTTATTCTACTGATTCGATTTCCACACTTGAATGACGAGGAGGGTCTTGATTTGAAGACTTAATCTCCTTGACCAGTTTGACTTGCTTATCTTCAATCGACGGCGGCGGACGCTTATAGTCGGATCAAAGAGTAGTCATGTATTCAATTCTAGATGACTAGAAATGAATGTATTTATTTTCTCTTTTCTCTTTTCTCTTGGGAAAGATTTTTGTAGAGACGTTTTGGTTTTGTAGTGTAATTTTGAGATTAGGGTTATTAGTCCTCAGTGAGAGGACTAAGTGATATATTTATAGCAAATGAGAGGCAATGGTTCTTTTCTAAAATGGACTTGGAAAACCCGTTTAGTTTTTGTGGTGACTTGGTAGTCTTTTTGTTTGGACTATAAACATTTCGACCCAAATAAATGAAACTCGACCCATTTTACAAAAACAGTCAATATTTTGACTTTGACCATTTTTAATAAAATGAGACATATTTTTATGTCTACAAATTTGCCCCCTCGGGATCGAGTCACGTACACGAATTTGAGTGTTTAAGTGTGAGACGATCTCGATATTTTTTTTTGTGGCCACCCGAACCACTCTAACTAAACCAACTTCATTTGAGAAACTGGTGGATCATTTGTGGCACCGTAAGAGCTGGTTTTCGAATTTCTCGGGAAGTAATGAAGCCTAGTTCATTTTCTCTTTTTGCTGGGATACAACCAAACTGCCAAGGTTGTTACAATAATTATTATTGTTGCTGTACATAAATTCAGCAATTGTTCCACTATACCCAGAAAGTGTTTTTCGCGCAACTTTAATGTGTTTGTGATGCATCTGAGATTACTAAGATTTTGTTTAGTATTTGCACCCGGTTGAAACACAATCACTTTCGTAAGTGATAAAATTTGACCGTCGTTACATATGATTCTTCTCATAAATATATTTAAGATAGGAATTGTTAATCTTTCAATTTCAATCCCACCCAAACTCTAAATTGTAACCAATATATTACTATAAAAGAAACAATGAGCTGCACAATTTTTTTTTATCTTCATCAGCCCGATCGACTGTATTCGTAGAGCAAGCAACCCTTGAGGCAAACTCATCGTCCAAGCATTCGAGATTCATCTGGACTTTTGACGACGAAACGAACCCCCAGCTACGCACAGACGAAGTACTCCAAGTTCATCTCGACTCCCGACGACAAAATAAACATCTAAGCTACGTACAGACGACCACATTCCAGATTTGTAGGTGAGCAAAAACTTGTAATTTACTTACCAATTTTTTTTATGTTGCAGCATATTACGAATCGGCACCGAACTACCCTCTCGCAACTTGTTGCGCAGTACATGATTCAATGACCCTTGCTACCACGACGCGGTCCAAGGCTCTCAGTTCAAAATTTACCCAGTCTCTTGCTTACACAGAATGAGTTGCGTCGATTCCTTCTTCAATCGGAACTGTGTCCTTGGTTGCTTCTTCGTCAGAGTATATTAATTGCTTCATTGTGATGATTGGTTGTGTCTGTATCGCTTGTCAAAGTTTACTGTTTGGTAGTTTTCAGACCTGAACTCCTCTATATTGTGGACATGAAGAATTGAGCTATCTAAAGTCTGTCTTCCATTATTGCGCTCGGAAGGAGGACTTAATAACTAAGTTAAATTTGTGGCTCTTGATATTTTTGGTGATGTGGTACACGTGTACCACACCACTTTTCCTTCCTTGTTTTACTTCTTTATTATTTTATTTTTTATTTTTTATTTTTTATTTTTTATTAAGGAATAACCCGTTTCTTTTATTTGTTTTAGGATAAAATATGGTGCATTTTGAGACGACCACATTTCAAAAGACCGGTCAAAAGTGCTTAGTGACGGCCGAACACGCCAACGACAAAATAGATAACGGAGTGAAACACGCCATCTTTCCCCCTGTGATTGGTCCCTTCGCCGAGTCCTGGATACTGATGATATACCCACGAAATCTTGAGACTTGGTGGCAAAAAGACTGAAGACTCGTTACCGGTGCTTTCCCCGTCACATGATCGAGAAAGTGACGACATCCCGCTTTTGTCAAAACTGTTGCACTTTCGACGCTCCGGAAATGAAGTTCAACGACATGTCAACTTTCGCTTTGGATCTGAATTTTATTACATTCCGCGTTACTGTGAATGGTTAGAAGACGTTATTCGCAAGTGACGCAGCCAACTGAAATCTGTCTACATTTACGAAGCAGTTTATGCCTCACTTTTCCTTTACCGACGAAGCACTAAATTGGTTGAGTCACTTTGTGACTTTTGGTGCCCTGAGACAAACACATTGTTGACAGCGTCGGGAGAAATATCAATCAGCCTTTGGGACATTCGCTCCATCACAAGACTACCTTTAACAGTTTTATTTTATGACGAAGTAGTACCTTCGGCTGAAGAACTTCAAGGCTTCGATGAGACCGATCATTCGTATTTGCCCCCCATGCTGCAAGTGTTAATTTTCTGTGTTTCATCGGATTTTTCTTTCAGCAAAGAAGAACGGCAAAGTATCGCTCGAAGACAGGTGACGTCTTTTTTTTTTGTTTAAAGGTCCGCAGAAGTATTTTCCTTCATCTAAGACGTCCGAGAAGCAGGAACATTTCTCGACGCAACGACAACGTTTTTCTTCATACGGAGAGCCTTCTGAGTGGGACGAGACCACAAATGACTTTTTTCTGATTTCAGGTGTTCCCGAGGCCGAAAATCGAGAAACCTATCTTGCTGGCTTTGTGCATTTGTTCTCCCCATTCATGACCTAGGCCAAATTCGACAAAGCGTCTTTAAGGTTTCTTCTCGATTGACGAGCAACCAAATAGTCTCTTTGACAATATCAGTACTTGCGAGCATTTACCGAGGTCTGAATGACATTTCTACTTTGGCAACGTCAAACAAGGATCACGATTACTTTGCTGCTCACTATGTCGGATGGCTCACTAAATACTGTCAAAAGAAAATCGATCGAGCCTCGATTTTTTTTAAGACTTTAACTCAAGAGAAATCATCTTTGGAAGCACGTGTCTTGACTACGAAGCAAGAAACCGAGAAGATAACATGCTGAAAAACGGTCTTTGAAACCTTTGAAGCTTTAAAGAATTTGCAATGGCCTCTCTGATGTTATTTTTTTTTTTACATTTTTTTTTACACTTATGAGTGCGTGTATGATTTTTCTTTAAACATGAATAAAAACAAGTTGAGCTTTTTTTTTTTTTTAATATTCTCAATCTCGCATATTCATTTTATTTTACCGTACATAGTTTATACTCTTATGGGCCAGCAGTGATGAATTTTTTTTTTGTTTGGTGTGCTTGGACTAAAGTAAATTGTTTACTTCGGCTGCCTACGTACCCATAAAGTACAAGTACATGTACCTTACGAGATCAAGCCAAAGTAGTTCATTAAAGGGAGTTTGTGGAAGGATTTTTTTTGTTTTTTTTTATTGATTTTTTTTTTAAGTTTTTTTTTTGGATTTTTTTTTTTTTGGATTTTTTTCGGATTGAGTATGCAATTTAAGCTCCTGCTCAGGAGCTTGTTGCAGAATCGTCATCTTGCGCAAATAGTGCGTCAAGAACTTGGAAGTGAACTTGTTAGCCTTACGAGGCGTGATGATGGGTAATCGGAGTATTGCCGCCTTGGAACCTTGTTACGTGCACATTTTTTTGTCTTAACGTGGCGGGGTTCCGATCCGTTTTGCTTTGACTTGGAAGTCGATGACGAACACTTGGTTTGACTTAAGTCGATAATAAGCACCCTAACTTATCGTAATGATGATCCATTATTTCTTGTTCACATTGTCATTATCTGACTTGGCAGACGAGTTTGTTTTGACGTGAAAGTCAAGGCGTACCAAAACTTGTCGTAAAGGTAATAGTTTTTTTTTGTTTTTTTTACAGCACCCTGTCGTTATCTGACTTGGCGGATGATCAATCATGAGAGAGTTTCTTGATTTTTTTTCTTCTTGACTTGGAAGTCGATGACATTTGTGCCTACGTTGATTTCTTTTCAATCACCAGCATCGTTTGGACGCCATCTTCGGAATTTTGGGAGTTCTACCAACTTCTATCTCATCGGAATCTTGGCACTCTTGGGCAAAATCCCGAGCGATTTTCCTTTGACTCGACTCCTCTTGTGGATTTGTGAAGATGACGGTACGTCCTTTTACTTTCAGCGACTTTCCCGTGGTTATTTCCACTTCAAGATGACGTTTCATTCGAGAGGGAATCACGCTATGGGTATCTTTACTGACGTCGACTGCGACTTTTGTCGTTGAAGACTTGTTCTGCTTTCGTTGACGCATTTTCTGCATCTTAGAGCTACCAATGCGACTGAAGACTGATTTCTTTTCCTCAATGTCGCCAATGCGAGTGAACACTGACGTGTTTGGCTTTTGTTGTTGAGGACTTGTTGTTAATTGCATTCGGACAGTCTCTTCCTGTTCTCCGAGCCTGTCGAACACGGAAGCGCGAGATGTGGAAGTTGGTCGACCCAGCCTGTCGAAGACAGACCTTTGTGGCAATATTTTTGTGTTCTCGCCGTCGCTTTGATTTTCCTGAACAACGACAGCAGACACGGTGTTTAACGAAACTTGTTCGAGGTAACGCTTGGGAAAATAGTCTTGTAACGTCATGACTCGTCCTGAATTTGTCGTAACTGTCTTAGACGATACGCCATCTTGCGGACATTTCATGACGACTCCTCCATCTTTCTTGTGCGAAGATCTTCTTACTTTTTGATGAGTTGATCTTCGATGTTTGGGTACTTGGGGTAGTAACACTTCTTCGTTTTGCTTCCTTTGTCGACGCGTAGAGACAAGGGTCCATCCTTTGTCGTCATTGTTATCCTCTAGCAACTGAGTGTCAGAAGTTGGTGATACGACGAACTTAGAATCTTTCGGCAAGATGACAATCACTGGCTCGAGAATTCTAAACTAAATCAATTGCACACATTCTTTAGCTGCAAAAAGAGGGTATGACTTAACACTTCCGTCGTTTACCTGTGCCACGACGTAGTTGGACTCAACGGCATCTTCGAAGTCCAAGAGAATTTTTCCATCCTCGGCTAACTGCATTATTTTCTCTTTAAGGGTTATGCACTTCTCCAACGGATGACTCACGACCCTATGATATCGACAATATTTCGGGTCGGTCGTACGTCCGGCTTCACTTGGTCGTTTAGACTAGGGAAGCTCGATTACCTTCTTCTCCAAGAGATCATCCAACATACCGACTAGATCGGAATCCGGAAAAGGACACGTCTTTTTCTCGAGATCTTTCAAAGTTTGGCGCGACTTTCGTGTATCCTTTGAATAGGTTGCCCCCTTCTTGCATGTTTTTGGTCGACCAGAGATGTTCACCGGATTGGAAGTAGAAATCGTCATAACCTCCCTTGAAGTGCTATTGGACGCCTTGTCATTTTTCTTAAATTCTTTTCTCCCCGAATTTGTTTCTGAATGAGCAAAGAGTCGTCCTCCATGACTAGCGATGGTAATCTCCATGTCGTGAACTCGAGTGGCTAAGTCCTGGAATGTTTTTGGCTTGATGCCTTGGAGGATATAGACGAGATCCAAATTCATTCCTTGGATGCACATTTCTACAGCGGAAATCTCTGTCAGACGATCTTTACACTCAAGGCTTAACGCGCGCCACCTACCGATGTAGTCGATAACGGGTTCATCCTTCCATTGCTTCGTGTTAGCGAGTTCTGTCATGCTAACAATACGTCTGGTACTATTGAAGTGATTGAGAAACTCTCTCTCCATTTGGTCCCAACTATTGATCGACTCAGCGCTTAGATCCGTGTACCAATCAAAAGTCATCCCTTTCAGAGATCGGACAAATTGTTTGACAAGGAGATCGCCATCAGTACCAGCAGTGTTACAAGTTTCGATGAAATGAGCGATATGTTGTTTCAGATTTCCTTTTCCATCAAATTGTTGAAACTTCGGTGGTTGGTAGTCGTTTGACATCCTCAAGTAGTTAATCCTCTTACTATACGGCTTGACGTAACGATGATTACCAACGACGTGAAAGTTTCCATCAAACTGACTTTTAAAAGCCTCCGTGATCATCTTTTGGATTTCTTTAGCAGTAAATGATTTACCCTTGTCACGATAATCACTGTCGTCGCTGGCTTTATCAGTGTCGTCATTGTGAGATGGCGATGCAGGCTGTTTCTCTAACTTTTTTGTCAAAGTGTCGATTTGCTTGGTTTTTTCTCCGTTTTCCCTCTTGAGTTCGTCGAGGATGGTTTTCATTTTGTTGAGTTGATCCTCCATATCGTTACCCTTAATGATCATGACGGGCGCCACCATGGAATATGACTGTTGGCTTGACATCTTTTGGCTTTGCATTTTTGGTGACGACGGAGACGAAAAGGCGCTATTGTGGCTATCCTCGACGGTTAATGACTCGAACAAAGGGTTTGCGTGAACAATGATCTCCTCAAAACGTTCACCTTCTCTCGAAATGACGACGAGACAATGTGAGAGTTGTCAAGTCGGATGTGAGAAAATGAACCGAACACATGATATTCATATGGCCTAGAGTCGTCGGCACCATATGATTCCTTGGGAGCATTGACAGTGACGCTGGTTTTGCGAGGCCTCGTAGGTACAGACGCAGAACGGAGTCTCATTGCAGTGCTACAGATGACGATGGATCTAGTCCTCCTTCTTGCGGATACACCAATGGGAGATCTGTCAAGAGTCGCGCAGAGACGGGTTGAACTTTCGTCGTCAGATCTGGATGTAATCCTCTTCGAAATGTCAGAGATTTTGCTGAAAGCCATTGAAATGTTTGTTGCGAAATTTGATTCTGCGGAAAAAGAGATGAGTAGTAGAGATTGTCCCACCGAGCGTGCCAAATTTGTAGCGACAAATGCGTTTATCTGTAATTAAATAGAGAACACAAACGAATGCAACAAAATAATAATTTTATTAATTCAAAAGACTTTTGGGTACAATCTACTATTTATTCTACTGATTTGATTTCCACACTTGAATGACGAGGAGGGTCTTGATTTGAATACTTAATCTCCTTGACGAATTTGACTTGCTTATCTTCAATCGACGACGACGGACGCTTATTGTCGGATCAAAGAGTAGTCCTGTATTCAAATCTAGATGACTAGAAGTGAATGTATTTCTTTTCTCTTTTCTCTCGGGAAAATTTTTTGTAGAAAGGTTTTGGTTTTATAGTGTAATTTTGAGATTAGGGTTATTAGTCCTCAATGAGAGGACTAAGTGCTGTATTTATAGCAAATGAGAGGCTAAGGTTCTTTTCTAAAATGGACTTGGAAAACCCGTTTAGTTTTTGCGGTGACTTGGTAGTCTTTTTGTTTGGACTATAAACATTTCGACCCAAATAAAAGAAAGTCGACCCATTTTACAAAAACAGCCAATATTTTAACTTTGAACATTTTTAATAAAATGAGACATATTTTTATGTCTACAATAAGATTTAAGTATTTTTTTTAAAATAAAACGGTTGATTGCACAATCTTATTGCTTTCTGACCTGACGAAATTTTGTATGATGGTGGGAATGAGAAGGAGAAAGACGAGGGTGATTTCGACTCTGTAAAAGTCTAGATTATATATGCATTGCTCTTTTCTTCAACATGAAATTTTGCGAAGAAAGATAAGGTGAAAAAGAAGGGAATAAATGAAAGATAAGGAGAAAGAGAGGCTAGAAGGAAAGGTAAATGGAAGTAGAGGCGGGAAGAGGTGTATAAGACGGGGTAAGACGAGAATCCAACTCCAAGGAGGAGGCGCTAAGGAAGGGCATTAGTAGAATTATACCCTATGGTGTCAGTTCTAATACCCCATTAGTGTCGGTTTTCTAGCGACGTGATTGTTGGGGTCACATAATGTTTGTGTCGGTTGTAAAACCGCCACCGTAGCTTACCCTACAGTGTCGGTTGTGCGTTAAAACCGTCACCATAGGGTACGCTATGGTGTCGGTTGTGAGTCCCAAACCGCCACCATAGGGGTCTAAACCGTCACAATAGGGTAAGTTCTGATGTCGGTTTTGCGTCTAAAACCGTCACCATAGGATAAACTATGGTGTGCATAACATACTTATCAATATGAGAATAATTCTTCTTTTCTTTACATTTTAAGCATATAGGTTGCATGCATGTATTAAAAGTTAAGACTATCTTAAACTAAGTTAACTAATAATATTTTAGCATTTAATTAGAGGAGTTAATTAAGGTATTAAACTAATAAATGGTTTTAACCAGTGGCGGATCTTGAAGATATTACCTAGGGGGACCAAAAGTAAATAACTGAATTTTTAATTACGATTAAATAGACGACCATTTATATATAGTTTAAAGAGAGGCTTTATAAACACATTTTCTTATCTAAACACATCTCTATACGCGCACAAAAACACACATCTAAGATAAAATTTTAACTCAAAATCTCCATTATAGTAATGATTAGTTCACTAAAAATATACTCCATCCGTACCGCTTATTTATTTTCGAGTGTCTAATAATATTACCCTCAAATGGTCTCATACCCTTAATCCCGTGTCAAAAGTAAAGGTAAACAAATGACTGGAACGAAAGTTGGAAAGAGTGATGAAAATTGATCATATATTTCCATAAACATTGTGAGTAGACCTGTCAAACGGGTTAAACGGGTGGGTTACGGGTCGGTTAGATACGGGTTCGGGAAAAATACGGGTCGGGTGTATTTCGGGTCGGGTAAAATACGGGTCAGATCTATACGGGTTCCGGGTCGGGTTCAGGTAAAAATACGGGTCAGTCAACATCTTTTCCTCGCATTTCTTAAAACTTTTTTATATCGTAATTCTAACATTTTATACGTTTTCTCTCATCTTGCTCGTCTTAGTCAAATTAATTGTCACCATTTTCGCCATCACCACCAACATCACCACCGTTATCATCATCATCATCACCCTCATTAACTCGCTAAGTACGATAATGAGACTCAAATAAGATAATAATGATGACGTGACATGTGATAAGAGGTGATGAGGTGGAAGTGTTGGAAAATGAGGTGCGGTTCAGTTGGACGTATTGCGACGAAAGTGACGGTATGACACCAACTTCGAGGTGATGATGTGACATGTGGTCCTAGGAGATGAGTGACAATGATGATGGGGAATAAGGTGTAAGTGACAGTATGGCACACATTTCGATGATGACGTGGCATGTGGCCTATCGAAATAATGAGGTGGCACTGCTAACGTGGAATGTAATTTGATGTACTACATTAAAAGTGACGACATGACACATATTTCGATGTGATGATGTGGCATGTGGTACGAGGTGATGGGGTGCTGACGTGGAATTCAATTCAACGTATTACGGTTAAACTGACTGTGTGGCACACACTTGGAGGTGATGACGTGACATGTTGTTTGAGGTGATGACGTGACATACAAAATATGTATAAATATTTTTCGTCGAAAATTTATAAGTCATCAAAACATACATATATGACATTGTATATTGTAAAAATGATATATTATCTTGACCCAACGGTCAACCCGCTGCGGGTCGGGTTTTGACCCGTCGTTTACGGGTCAAAACGGGTTCGGGTTGAGAAAACCGGGTTATTTACGGGTTACTTACGGGTCGGGTTACGGTCGGTTTTCGGGTCGGGTCGGGTTTTGACAGGTCTAATTGTGAGAAATGTTTTCACATGCTTAAAAATTCAAAAGTAACTAATAATTACCTCTAATAAATTGTGAATAGTGATTTCCCGATCACTAAACAAGTTTGGGAAAGATATTTGCGGTCATTGACGTTGTAATTTTGGAATCAATGAATCATCATTAATCATTATGCAAGTGGGGGAATGTTCCCATTGTTTTATTATTTTTTTCCATATTTTCAATGTAAAGTCTAGAATATGGTATTACTTGGGATTTTATTGAGGAGGGGACCAACCTGTTAAAATACAAAAAAAATCCTTATATCTTATCTATATTAATACAAGAACATTTCGTGCAATTCGTACGTCCACATCATCCCAACCATTTTCTTTTATTTTTTTATTTTTAAATAAATGTCGGACCCACCACAAAAAATATGTAATTAATTTATGAAAAACCAACTTTGATAATAGAATTTCATCGAATAATCAATACAAAACTTCAATGAAACATCATCCCCAATTTCATTTATGTTGCATAAATAATACAATATGATGAAAATGCAGAATTTTTCAAATAGTCCACATAGTCTATCAATAATAAAAAAAATAAAATAAAAGATGAACAAAATAACTTTATTAGACAATGAAAATACATATGATAAAATAATAGTATAACAAATAGCGTTATATTATTATTTTACAAACTTTTAACTCTAACATTTTGACCATCATAATATCAAATTTTCGAGATATTACTAAATAATAGTAAATTTTTGAATAAGAAATAGTTTTCAACAAAAAATGTTAATTAATAGTATTGTTTTAATTTTCAATTTAAAAAATGAGATTTACAAAAGTTAACAAAATAAATGAACTATAAAACTCTGTTAAATAGATTTTAGAGCCTTCTGTTAAAATAATATTCAAAATGAATTCGTCATAGATATTGAGCTTATCTACTAGAATAAGTAGATCTAAAAATTTTGTTATCATGTACTTACACTGAATTCGTGCATATTTTTACGGATTTAAAACATTTATAAACTTCAAACCACTAATATCAGTATAAAAAGAAAGAGAGTATAAAATATGCATGTATTTTGGTTTGACATTTTCAAATATTAATCATTATATCGATATTATTAAAACTATACCGTGCAATTTCGCACGGGTTAAAAGATAGTTTATTTTGATAGTTAGTAGTTGGGCCACAATCATAGGAGGGCCTAGCCCCGACCCATGATAAGAAAGATCCCCACTGGTTTTAACCCTGTCCCTCAAATTTCGTACGGGGTTTTAGTATCGTATTATTATTTGCTAGCTCCCCATTCCCACAACCAGTCATCGAATCACAACTTTTTAAGACTATCGTTATCAATAACATTCATCAAAACAAAACAAAAAAAAATCTTCAAAAAGTAATAATAGAATAATGTTTAAGGGAAAAAAAATCGTCACATTGGGTTGTGCCGCAACACTAGTGTTGCAACATTGTGATTTCTCTCCTATACCTACATGTCAAGTTTTCAATTGGTCAATTATTAAAGAGTATACAAAATTATTATAATTAAATAATAAAATGTAGGTGTTATAGGAGTGTCATTCATAGAGTAAAAATTAAGGATAAATGTGTAGAGATGAATATCTTTACATAAAAGGAATAGATTTTAGAGAGTTTTTATTGGTCGATGAAAATTAGGAAGAGAAAAAAAAGATTAATTAAAGTAGAGTCCACCATGTCCTATCTACAAAAGTAATTACCTTCCTTCAAACTTTTATTATCAATTTAATTTTTTCACTACTTTCATTAATTAAATAAGTTACAATCTATAATCACACATTGAAATATTAAATCTTTCACAGTCCTAACTACTTCAATTTCAACAGTAAAAATCAAATTTTTTATGATCATTGATAATAAGTTAACTAATCCTCTTTCTATAAAAGGAACAACATTTAAAGAATTATCATTGGTCGATGAAAATTAAAAAGATAAAAAAATATATTAAAATAGGGTCCACCATGTTCTTGATAACTGATTAATTAAACTAATCCATATAAATATTTGATACGTCTTAAACTTAGACCGATACCGTGTTGGAAGTGTTGTTTCAAAAGAAGTTTTTATTATCCCACATTGGTATAATTGGTAGGTGGTTGGAAGTGTTGGAATGTTATGTGATTTTTGCACAAATTCCAAGTCTGATAATTCAGTCTTCCATACTGATTGTCGCGGTTTTTCCATACGGATTTCTCAGTCTTCAAAACTGATTATTGGTTTTTCCATGCTAATTGTGTAGTCTTCTAAAACCAATTTACAAGACGACATTTAATACGTCTCTAAAATTGTTCCTTATGTACCTATAAATACTACATATTTTGACATTCCAAAACACACACCAAAACATTCTTTCTCTTTTCTTTCTCTCTAAATAATCATCCTCTTTCATAGCTGATATCTGGCAATGTTCTGTTAGTAGTTCTCAATCTGAGTCTTTGTCGTACACCTTAGACTCGGAAGTCGTGTTAACCCTGGGAAGTTGGTTGCTAAGAGGCCGTGTGTATCGAGCGGGGCATATACAACTTTAGGGCAGTGATTATTTCACGCCACGACAACTTGTTCCTCAAAGTTCTGTAAGTTTGTCCGTTCACTGTTCACTTAAATAGTCATACCGCCTACATACCGTCGTCCTAAATAATAAGTTAAAGCAGATACATTGTTTTATTTACGTCTAAGTTAAGCGTATAAATTCTCTTTACTTTTATATCAATATTACTGCAATACTAAAATCGTATTTTTATTATATTTATGTACTTTTTTATTGATTTTTTTCAGTTTAATAAAATTAAACCCGTGTATTTTTTGCACTAGTAGGTGATAAAAGGTGAAAATATAACAATTTTATATTGATAATACTAATATTGCTCAAATTATCAATAATCAGTGTCGAGATCGTGCAAGCATATTTTATTAATTTTTAATTTTGTTTGCAAAAGTAGTGACGACTCTGACGAGTGACGACTGAATCTACGAAAGCTTGAAGAAGCCATATGAGGAATAGAAATGATGAAAAGTCGATGTTCAAAACTGATAATCATATCACTTGTAATATTTATAATTTCAACGGTAAGCGTGATATCAGTAATCATGGCTGAGAACACACAATCTTCATCATCATCAACACCATCTACTGCTGTTTACATCGTATACACGGAGGAACCAGCAGGTGGCGCTGACCCCAATTCCTTCCATCTTTCTACCTTATCTTCTCTTCTTGGCTGGTCTTTTTTCTTTCCTTCTTTTATTATTTTACTTTTAATTTTGCTGTTATTTGTTTTGGGTACTTGTTTGTTGTTGATTATTTTCAACTGGGTTTCTAATTCTGTTTTTTCTTTTATGTTTTGTTGGATTATTGAACTGGGGTTGTGACCTAGGGTTATTGTTTTAAACCAAATTTAGGGATTGTTATGATTGAGAAAGGTGCCAGAACTGCGGCCTTCTCTAAACATTCTCTCTAATAACACACCAGAAGTCGATTTTCATCGAGATGAGACTTTTTTTTTAGAATACAGTCAATAGTTTTGATATAATGGAGAGATCACTGAGGACTGATATTGCTGAAAAAGTGGTAATTTTGTCCGGAAAAGGGATTTTGCCGGAGTTTTAGCTGAAATATATAGAGAAGATTGGAATTTTGAAAATTGATGCGTCACTCAGGTGTGATGTGTGACTGTGTGACTGTGTGAGTAATGAATTAACTCATATTGTTACATGTAATATGAGTTTCTTGCAATCAGAGACCTCAATTTGATATTTAGAAGCTATGTTCTAAATATGAAATTCTACTGTCTAACTGATTTGGATAGAGCGGAATGCAGGATGCAGGATGCTTGCATTTTTAGGTGTAGAGAAGTAGAGTAACTGGAGTGTATCAAAAACCGACCTCCTAGTTAGAATTAGGATACTCGCTTGGATGAGAAAATGTATAGAGGATGATATTATCAGTTATCACCATCTTCAATGCTTAATCCCTCTTAGTAGATGCTCCTTTTTTGTAGGTCTTTTTCCCTAATATGGATGAATAAAAGCTGACAAGCTGTTGCAAAACAAAAATAGGTGAAATATTTTTGAAAAATTGCTTCTATCCTATTTGTTTTCCTCGGTCTTGAGACTGTTAGAAGTTGTAGCAAGCAATAATATAAGTTCCAGTTTTTTTTGCTGAGGTTCCCCTGGAATGTAAAACCTGATAGTTTTAAACAGTAATGCAAGACACATCCATTGAGCCGTTTAGGATCTACTTCTGCGTGACTTCTTTTCTTTTGCGTTTTCAGTCGCAGTTGTAATTTGAAATGTTGAGGATTTGGTCGGGTGGCTAATCCTCGAACCAAATTGACATGGTAGAACAAAGTTCATTTCTGAAGTAGATTGTCTGAGTTCTGTATATGTGAACACAATATAATGTTGTACGAACTCACACCTGTTCCCCACACTCAAGTCCCAACCATTCAACACTTGTGTCTCACATCACATGTGTTAATGTGTATGACTCCGCAGTTCTAAGGCCGGCATAATGTTATTACTGGTTCTTTTTGTACTTGTAATAATGACTTTACTTATAATTTATAAACCATACAACAAATTACTATTATTCAGACTTTATCTCTTTCTATAGTGAGGACGCTGCAAAGGATTCCTTGATTTACGTCTACAAGAATGCAGCCACTGGGTTCTCGGCCAAGTTGACTCCTGAGCAAGTATCGCAGCTTCAACGTATGACAACTCACCTATATTCTTTCATATTGCTATCCATAATTTTCTAGTAAGGCAAAATGCGGCCTTAGAAGAATGTAACTAACCTAGTATGCAATGCATGGAAATATAAGTTTTAAATGCGGTGACCAATTTACGGGAGCCCATGAGGACTTTAAGCAATACTCCGTATTACTTTGTTTTCACAACTTACTTATTTTGTTTGTCTTTTTTTTTTTTTAATCCATTTTACTTGTATTTAGTTAACCTTGATCATATTGCTTAATTCAAACTTTGAATGAGAAAAGATATTTTTTGTAGTCTACACAATTTTACAAAATGTATTAGAAACTAAAATATGCGAGACAAATGATGTGGTGAGTGAGATTTTTTGACATCACAAATACGAGAGAGGAGAGAGTAGAGAGCAGAGAGCAGTATACATGATTCATTTTTTTGAAGATTTTACATTTAAAGTGGTCTTAACAAGCTGTTCTAAATTTGTAATCATGTTTATTTATATACAAGTAATTATTTTGATGCTGATAGACTGCGCATTCGTGCCTCTTTTCCTCTTAACATTTTTATACTTTATGTCTTAGCTTAGCTTTATTGATAGATAGGGTTGCTTGTATTTTTTCATTCATGCATTGAATCGGAATTTGGTTTAGCTGTTTCAGACTTCATTTTAGCTGAGCAGCCATAACTCCGATCTGACATATGGGGTGTTGACACGTGTTGTGCTTGTGCATGAGTTTCTCACTGGTTTTAGTTGCTTGGTTATTCTAACTTTTTTGTATCTGCCAACTGCCAAGTCAATGATTAATTGGATTGTTTTTTGTATACAAAAATACTTGACATGATTTCTCTCCCATTATTTGGCAGAACAACCTGGAGTGCTTCAGGTCGTCAAGAGCAAACCTCTTAAGCTACACGGAGGTGGTGGTGGTGGTGGTGGTGGTCGTGCCAACAACATGAAACATTGATTACATTTTCACCTTGCTTCAAAACATCTTTGCATTGCTCTTTGTATAGTTTCCGTGTGAGTAAAAAATTGACAAAATATGTGTAATCCGGATTTTTGATACTAACACGGATATAAATACTACGACTAATACCCATTGTATATCACTATATCCCAGTACATGTGAATTTGACGCGAGACAAGCTTATTTCAAAGTCGAGTTTTAATTACTGTTGATTATAACATGATTTATGCAATAAACATGTTTGTGTTTGTTTGCCCTCACATTGCATATTTACATGCTTATGAAGCCTTCCCTACCCCACCATTCATGAATCATGAGCCTGAGCCTGACCCTGACCATGTTACCCAGTTTTACTCTCCCACTTCTTATGAATGTTTCTTCAACTCCTCAATTGTATCCGGAGTATTTATTATTACTCCGTAATAACTAATTTGGCAGACACACATTGCTCCTTATTACAGTATTACTAACTAGATTTCATGCTCATACGATGCAACTACCACGGGTAATTAAATAGTGTATGTGTTTAAATAAGCCTGTGAAGAATATATGTTCCTCATCGTTAAATAACTTAATTAAATAGTGTATGTGTTTAAATAAGCCTGTGAAAAATATATGTTCGTCATCGTTAAATAATTTATGAGTTTAAAATTAAATCTAATTACCTTCTGAGAATTTTAATCTCAATTAGATTTTATGTTTAGTTAGTCTTTTGTAAGGCTCCGTTTGGTAAAACGACTTGAAAAGCTACCTGAAAAAGTACTGAAAACTGAAAAGGTACCTGAAACCTGAAAAGCTAAAAAGGTACATGAAAACTGAAAAGTAGCTGAAACCTGAAAAGTAGCTGAAACCTGAAAAGGTAGCTGAAAATTATGAGCTGATAAGCTGACTGATTAAATGAAATTGTTTGGCAATTAACTGAAAATGTAGCTTATTTTGGTGAAATGACATAAAAAGATATAATAATTATTTACTATATTATAGATTGAAGGATAATAAGGTAATATAACCTAGAATCAAAAGGCGAATAAGTTATTTCAGGCGGATCAGGTACCTGAAATGCGCTCCCAAACGGAGCCTAAGTTTATGTTATATCCCATGCCTGACAATTAGAAGAATTAGATTTTAAATAGTAAATAACACCAATAGAATATGATTAACATATTTGAATGAATAACATGTTTCCAATAATCTTATTTTCAGTTATTTGTTGGGACGTACTTTTTCACATACGGATTTTACTCTTTCACATATAATTTTTACCAAGGTACTCTTGTGATTTCTTTTATCATTAACCCAATTAATTCTCTCTCTTTCCCTTCATCTCTTTAAACCAACTACTCCGTTCACCGCCCTTCCATCACCAACTCCGTTCACCTCCCCTCCGTCACCAACGTTCCCCTAACCCATAAAAAACGATCCTTGCCCATGGGAATGGAGCAACACTTTGACCAGCCGTTTACCTTTTCGTGAGAGCACTGATACAGAATAACAGAATTACACTTTTGGCGCCAAAAGTAGTTGTAAAGTTGTTAAGAAGTTGTTAGAAATGAGCTGGAAATACTAAAATCCTGAAATTGTAATTCATTCAGACATTTACTCACAAAATCTCAATAAAAATCCTCAATCTTTCTCTCATTTCTTATCTCTCAATTCTCTCTAATTGTTAGCAGTTTGTGTACAATCTTCTCGAAGTTCTCGATTCTCCATTAATCCAGAGTAACTTCCTGTAGACTGTATCAAGCACCCGCGATGAGGGGATTTTACACTTTTGTCGAAGGTAGACACCCGGTTTAAAACAAAAAAAAAACTAAAAAAAAGAGAGAAAAAAAGGAGAAAACTACAACCAAAGAAAAAGGAAATAAAAGGAAATAAAAATTTAAAAGCTAAATACGTGATCTTTAGAAAGAAAGGAAAAATAAAGAAAAGAAATGACGAATGACGAAAAAAACAATCACGCTAAACACTGACATACGTCGACAACCTGATGAATGACGATAACACGTCGATCATTACACTTCCGCTATATATATAATTTCAGTAAAATATAAATTTAATAATTTCAATAAAACGTATTAATAATCGTTAAATAAACAATATTATTTCAAAAATTGGAGAATTATAATCCATTTTTGAAGTTTTTAGAGTAATTGATTCAATTTTGGGTAAAGATTTATATAAAGTTGTTTCGTCTAGGTTTAGGGAAAAAAACGTTTGATTTGGAAAAGGGGTAGTATATGGAAATTTTAAGAAAAAAATTGTAAACTTAGTAAGTGAAAAGGTAATTTCGTATTTGGTAGAGTCCTACCCAAATTCAAATTACTTAAATTCCATCTTATTATTTCGAATGATTTTATTCCTAAAACAAAACAACTTATCGGAAAAGGGGAATGATTGATGGATTATAATGTGGTAAATGCATAAAACAAGTGTTTATCTACTTTAGTCCTCAATGAATCCGAATACTATATATAAAAGCAACAACCACAATGATTAGGTGTCCACCATATTCTCCATTCTCTTTTATTTCCTATGCAAACACTTTTATTTCCGTCTACAACAATAAATCTGACAAATTACTCATATATGTGAATTACGTATTAAATAATTAGATTATAAAAAATCATTAATAACTTTTATAGTTAAATTAATTATGTTACAAATAGGAAAATTATTCAACAATTTTTTTAAAACACTTATTACTATAGGAAAAAAATAAGGAAAAATAAGTCAAATAAAGAGAAAACATAAATTGTTATAAGAAAAGATTAGATAGGGTGAACATTAACATAAAAAATGTTCACATATGATATTAAAATTAAATAACTCACTATATATATTGTGTTCAATTGCTCATGGATATGATTTACATCAATTATTCACATAAGATGAACTCTGTATAAAATATGGAAATAACTTAGATCGATGGATAAATTTAATTAAATCGAAAAAAATAGAAATATTTTGATAAAAAGTAAAAAACACAATAATATTAAAACCCGAAAATATGGACAAAAAAATATTCATATGCATAAAGTTTTTTTTATTGAAATCTGAAAAATACAGCAAAAAAATTACTCTGTATGAAGGATTGCAACGAGAGAGAGAGGGAAAGAGAGTGGAATTGAGACATTGCGAGTTCAAATGATCTTGAAATGGCGAGTGTAAAAGATTAGGTAAAACGGAAATCAAATGAGAAGGCGGCAAGATGGAAGGTACAAATACGAAGTAGCTAGTATGTTATGGAAATGTAGTTAGATTTAGGGTGAAAGATGAGAGAGCACAAAGTTGTAGGTGTGACTATGATGGGTTGGTATATGAGCCGTTAATAGCAGGTCTTTGTCCTTGGTCCGTTTTGGGTAAACTCGCTCAAAGTAAGTCTAAGTTTCGAGCATTTGTTTCACAAACATTACCATAATTTCAAATGGTTTTATGGGTTTGGTTTTATATATTTTCTTATCTCATTCATTTATTTACTTCAATTAAAATCAATCAATCAATATATATAATTAAAGGAAGCTTTTTTCTAAGCACGTGATAGTCTCCAACTTTAACAAAACACTTAATTATAAATAATGATTTATTTACAATTTTTCTACTAGAATTAGAAGATAATTAATTATTTACAATTTTTCTATTAGAATTAGAAAATTAGTAAATTGTTGTTAATTTAGATAATAATTTATTTATAATTTTTCTATTAGAATTAGAAAATTAGTAAATTGTTGTTTAGATAATAATTTATTTATAATTATCCTATTAGAATTAGAAAATAAGAAAACACTTAATTATAAATAATGATTTATTTATAATTTTTCTACTAGAATTAGGAGATAATTAATTATTTACAATTTTTCTATTAGAATTAGAAAATTAGTAAATTGTTGTTTAGATAATAATTTATTTATAATTTTCCTATTAGAATTAGAAAATAAGAAAACACTTAATTATAAATAATGATTTATTTACAATTTTTCTACTAGAATTAGGAGATAATTAATTATTTACAATTTTTCTATTAGAATTAGAAAATTAGTAAATTGTTGTTTAGATAATAATTTATTTATAATTTTCCTATTATAATTAGAAAATAAGAAAATAATAAATTATTTACAACTTTTCTATTAGATTTAGAAAAATAAAAAATAGTTGATTATTTACAATTTTCCTATTAGATTTAACACATTATTATTCTTTAATATTTATATACTTTACTATTTAAGTTTATTAACTTTATTCAACGTTTTTATTAAAAATGAAAATCGGAAATGAATTAGAATAATTGATTCTTTACAAGTTTCTTATCTTAGGACATTATTCTTTAATATTTATATACTTACAATTTAAGGTTATTAATATTATTCATCATTTCTATTAAAAATGAAAGTTGGAAAACGTAAAAAAGAACTAATTTAGATTGTCTTTGTCTTAACATTAAAATGGGTAAAAAATAGTCTCACGGGGATATAAGAGTAATAAGACAAATCTTTTACTTTTTCTTATACATTATGTTCTTATCTTTCCATATTACTGAATTATTCAAACTTAAATGAATACCTCCATCTTAATTAAAAATGTGTGGAACTAGCTAATAAATGTAATTAGTTAAATATTTAAGTCTAAACAAATTCCTACCTAAAAGGAACATTTGCGATCAATCATATTCGACCAAATTAAGAACAACACTACTATTTTTTGATACAAGAGTAACACTACTATTCAAGTGAGTATTATGCACTTTCGTACTTAATTATGTGAAAGAAATGAGATAATTTCTTTAATTAAGTAAAAAGAAAATAAGATAAATGTCAAATATAGTATACTTCAGAAAAAACCCCAAAAATGTCAAATTTGGATTTAATTAGTATAAATATAAATATTAAAGACCACAATGATGATGTATATAGGTGCTGAAGTAGAATAAGTTTGTGGATGACATGTGTTTTAAATAGATATTGAAAGATATTTCATAAATAACAATATTTATTCCTACATATTTTCACCTTATTATTTAACGATGAGACATTGCTTGGGTTATAAATTGACATTTTTTTACGGGGGCGAGGTAGATAGGTTTTGAGGGAGGAGGTAAGTGTCTTCAGGGGTAGGGTTACTCTCCGACGTTTAAGAGTATTATTTGAGTAGTACAAGCAAATTGGTCAAAGATGTTCAAGAATACAGTTTATGATTCTGATGATCAAGTTGTTTAGTTGGGTTGTCAAGTTACGATTTAAGGAGTATAAATATAAATATATAGATATTAAAGAACATAATGATGTAGGTGATCTGAGTTAAGCGGAATAATTGTATTGATGAGATGAAATGCAAGTGGGTATTAGAAGGTATTCATACAATAAAGTAATGACAAATAAATGGTGTTTCTGAGACAAATAGAATAAGCCGTAAAAATATCAAAAATATTTTTTAATTAGTATTAGATTATAGTTTATTATAGTCCGTATTCTATTGTTTTTTCTCCGTACAACTTATTCTTTACACTGTGATATTGTTTTATAGGGTATGGGTTGATTTTAAATTGTATGTGTCCATTTGTTTAGGGATGGGGGTAAATAGATCTCGAGGGAGGAGGTCAGTATCTTGGGGGACATAGTTACTCTTCGACGTTTAAAAGTGTGATGTAAGTTGCACAAGAAAGTGTCTATATGTTAGAGTTGTTCAGGGATACGATTGATTATGTTATTCAAGTTGGGTAGTTATGTGAGAAGGGTATGACGAATATCTAAACGGTGTCGAAAAAAGTTGCGTATGTACTACATAATGATTAGAACAGTTGAGCAAGTACATATGTAGATAAATTTTATTTCAAAATTCTATTTTATGTGATAGTAACAGAGGCACATATTTTATGAAAAGAGCTTAAAAATCTCTATACTAACATGTATGCATACTCAATTTTGATTGTTATAGGGCGGGATTTGATTTTACATTGGATATATCTATTGTTTCGAGCGGTGAGGGTAAATAGGTTTTGAGAGAAGAGGTAAGTGTCTTTGGGGTAGGGTTATTCTACGACGTTGAAGAGTGTGAGAGTAGTACAAATAAATGTCGGAAGGTTGAGGTTTCCAGGAATACATTTACAAATCATTTTAATGGTTATGTTGGTTAAGTGGGTGAGAAGGGTACTCCATGAGTAGGATTACTCCTTGACGTTTACGAGTGTGATTTAGAAGATTGAAAAATATATTCATATGTAGGTTGGGTGGAAAGAATTGAATTTGTGAAACAATGGATAACGTGAGATATTGATTGGAGAAGGTAAATGAATAAATTTTATTTGAAAACGTGTATTATATGAGAAAAGAACCGACAAATATAAAAATATAGGCTAAAAACATTTAAAATATCACATGTATAAACTCTATTTTGTTTATTTGTTGGACACACAACTAAACAATCAGATGTTATACTCTCTTCAGTCCTATTGAATGCTCAATTGGGCCGGGGAATAATTTTTAATGTAGAATGACGTTATAGTGTTTTTTGTGGGAGTATTCTTGGAAATATTTAGGAGTGTGTATAAAAAGATGTCCTAATGTTGAGTTGTAGTTGCAAATTTGCAATGACAACATTGTAAATATAAGAAATAGAAGAAGATATTTATGTCAATTATTTTATCAAGTATGGAAGAAAAACATCGGATTAAATTGTACAAAAATAGAATGTGGAACATTGGATAAGAATTAAGGAAGTATTTGTCAAGTCACTATTATATCGCGGTAGATAGGTAGATAGGTCTGGAGGTATGAGGTAAGTGTCTTGAGAATAGAGTTATTTTACGACATTTAAGAGTGTGATTTGAGAAGTACAAGTAAATATAGATACAATGAGGTTGTTCAGGGATGCGCATACGGTAAACTCTGATGGTCAAGTTGGTTAGTTGAGTGAAAAGGGTACGGACAATGCCTGAATGGTGTGGAAAATGTGGGGGGGTATGTAGCAAGAAAACTGATGAAGTAGATGAATTTATTTCAAGGTTGTATTATGTGTAAATGACTTAGGCATAGATGCTATAAAAATAAGTTAAAAATCTTTGAAATATCATGTATGAAAACTCAATTTTGTGTTTTTTTCTTGTGAAGCACAAAAATAAGTAATCAAATGTTAATAAATATCATGTCAATACAGTATTGTTAACGTTAACCAGGTTACTTTTTTGTCTTGGTGATTAAAAAAACACCGTGGTTTGAATTTTACACCAAATTTCGATGTAACATCTCGAGTGTTGCATCCACCGTTCATTCTTTAACACTTCTCTCATACCTCTTTTGTTAGCCAAACAAAAAAATTGCATGTTTTTGTTTTCCCAATCAAGGATTTCTCATTCAAACAAGATCGGTTTTGAAAGCAGAAGTTAGCTAGGTTTCTGATAAATGGATGAACTTTTCAAAGGGAGAGCAAACTTTGATGGATAAGTTCGGGTGTTTTGTGAAAGAGGCTGGGGTCACTTGAATATTTTAGGTGTGTATTGAATGCTAGGAAAGAGTGTCGATGATGAGTTAGATGGTTGTTTGAGGTGCCAATAAAGATGACTAAATCGCATTTGATGATTAATTTCATGATAGGTTAGTAGGTGTGGCTTTGGATTGTGGACCGTTTCATGTGTTGTTTGGAAGTAAGAGTAGTGGTTTGAAGGGTTCTTTCGTGTGGTACTGTAGATTATTGTGGCGAGTTGGTGGTAACATTAATGAAAGAAATAAATATAAATGAGGTAATTTTTTTAACAAAATAACACATGTATAGAACGAACTAATACTAATTTCATATAAAAAAAATCTTATGATTTACTTTTGATTTAGATGGTGAAAATTCTATGAATACCACAAATTAATTTAGGGGGTTGCGAAAGGTCGTCGGCGTTTTGCGAAAAATCGTCGGCGTTTTCTATAAAAAAGACATAGCATGCCCTTTTTCTCTTTATCTCTCCACCTTCTTTTCTCTGAAACTCTCTCAACAAAAACAACATAAAATCTAAAAAAACGGTTTCAACATCGATCAACAACATCAAACCACGACAACGATTCAATGTCAAACGACGACAACGATTCATCGGTATGTAATTAAAATCTTAATTTTTTTTTTCAATTAATTTTTGTTGAATTAATGTTTTAGCCCTTTAGTAGAAATTAGATTGAATTAGACGTAGAAGCCATAGAATTAGACTACGTAAAATCAATCGTATTTTTGCAATGGACTTGAAAAATGGCCGTCCTCGCGTGGAAAGGACGGCCAAACCACACGTCCAAGCATGGTCTGGACGTGAATAGTGCACGTCCAAACCACGCATGGACGTGTACTATTCACGTCCAGGCATGGTATGGACGTGCACTATTCACGTCCAGACCATGCATGGACGTTAATCCTGGACGTCCACGCACGGTCTGGACGTGAATAGTGCACGTCCATACCATGCCTGGACGTGAATAGTACACGTCCATGCATGGTTTGGACGTGCACTATTCACGTCCAGACCGTGCATGGACGTTTGGTTTACAAGACCTTTACTTTCTGTTATTTTTACTCAGTTTTTAACAAAAATTAACTGGTTTTTAATATTTTTTAATATAATCCTTACTAATTTTGCGTATTAACAGGATTCGTTTGAGAAATTTGGTGGAAATGGGGTTGATTACAACCGATTATTTGAGACGGATATATCTTTTGATAGTCGGGATGAGGCGTTTGACTGGGCTCAAAAAGTAGCTATGGATAATGGTTTTGCCTTAGTGAAGGCAACAAATGGGGCGAAAAATCGCAAACAACCGGAGTTGCTTGGGTCGTACTTCCGTTATTCAAGGTACGGCCGAACCAAAAAGAAGATCGATCCTGAGAATCCGGGGAATTCTACGAAGAGAGGGTCGGCTAAGTGCGGATGTTTGTTTAGGATTTGAGCGGTGCAGGAGTACGCTCATTTGAATGATGGGAATCCCACGATTGCTTGGTACGTAATTACTTCGACTAACGCGGGTTGCCTTGTGCCTGCATTATGATTCTGATGCAAAGAAACCGTAGGAGGGTCCACGTTCAGGATGTCCACTTGTTTTGGAGGACTTTGGTGTACGACAGTCCCGAATATAGGCCGAAGACCGATGATGATGAGTTTGATGCTCTTATAGAGCAGGCTAGAGGGGTCGATCCGGCGAAGAGACGGGTAATCATTGAGAAACTTCGAGATGGTCTCCACCCGGCAGATGAAGATATTCGTCCACCTGAGGTTCGAGAAAACCCTAAGGGGAGACCGAGGGGTTCCACTACTCGGAACAAGTCCGCTTTTGAGCATGCTACCCGTAGATGTGCCAAGTTTTTTTCCAGCCCTTCGACGACAACTTCTGTCAGTACGGTGTCTTCTTTCGGAGATGGACCTGTTGGTGCATCATTGGAGGTCGGTTACACAACGGGACCTTTGTGTTCTTGGGCAAAAAAATATGCAGTCCCCCAAGACTTATGGGCACACTTTGATGGTTGGGCTGATGTTGTTGCTGATGGTCATTGTGGTTATAGGGTGTTATCGCATGCCGCCCGGGGTCGAGAACAGGACCACTTGGTCATGAGAGCGTGGTGTCTTAGAGAGCTTCAGGGAAACGATGTGTACAAGACATTGTTTGATGAGTCTTCTCGCACGCCTCCGCTTTTGAGCAGATGGGATCATACCTTGAGGGCTATCGAGTTTACGGGTAGCGGGGGTTGCGGTGAACATCATTGGATGTCTTCCGAGTATTTGACTGTCTTTGCGTCGTTGTTTAACTGGACTATTTGTTGTATCGGCCAGTACGTCAACAAAGGAGTCAGGAATTGGAATTGTTATACATTCTTACCGCTGAGGGCCACGGGTCACGAGTCGAGGCCGTACGGTGTCATGTGGATCGTACACTACCATGACCATTGGATGAGATTGCACTACAGTGGCCCACTGAGCGAAGCACCCATGCCACCGATCGATCTTTGTTGGGCGTGGGTAAGAGAAGATGCAGTTGCACATTATGCTGATTTGTACACGTCGAACATCGAACGATGGCATACTTTGGTGGGAACAACACCAAGAACTCCTCGGCGCCGAAGACAGCCTCCCCCGGGTTGAGATTTATTTGTATTCTTTAGGTTGTGATATATTTGTATTATTTAGGTTGAGATTTATTTGTATTCTTTAGGTTGTAATATTTAAATGTAACTGTTGTGATTTCAAATTTCAAAATGTTACCGTTTTTCGAATGATTTTCATGTTCATTATAATCGCGATTTCATTGTGAAACAAATTACAAAGATAACAGTTATCAAATTAAAAACGTTCAAACAAACAAAGCGATTTCATTGTTAACTAGTACATCCAATCCTTCAGACCTCATTGGCCCAAAACGAAAAATACGGAGGGATAACCCCGGTTATCTTTAAAAAAATCTTCTCAAACTCCCACCAACCACGCATCTCAGGAGAACCGCTAATGTCGGGGTGATTCTCTTCAAACATTCTAATGACGTCCATAATCTTGCAATACACATGCATTGCCTGTTGAGATAAGACCGGGGGTTCAAGACGTATCATGTTTCTCGCTTCAGCAAGGCGGCGAGTGTCAGGACGTCGAGGGTACGAACTTGCAGCTTCGTTAACTAACCGGACTGCGTTACGCCTCTTGATCCAGTAGTCGCGTTGATGTTCAAGAGACTCTTTCACCATCAGGTTTTGCGCTGCAGGGCTTGCGAGATCTGTCTCAGCTTCTGCAATCCGTTGTGAAAGCCAAGTTTCATCGTTCAACGGCATGTTTGCCATTCCTGAAAACAAAAAAATTAAAAGAATTAAAATTGAAAACATACGGTTAGAACGTAAAAAAAACCCTAAACCATAAACCCTAAACCCTAAACCCTAAACCCTAAACCCTAAACCCTAACCATAAACCCTAAACCCTAAGCCCTTAACCCTAAACGTAACCCACCACCCAACTCCCACGTCCCTACCCATAACCACCACCCAACTCCCACGTCCCTACCCATACCCACCACCCCATTCCCACGTCCCTAGCCATACCCACCACCCCATTCCCACGTCCCTACCCATACCCACCACCCCATTCCCACGTCCCTACCCACCCAGGCCACCCCATTCCCACGTCCCTACCCTACCCAGCCACCCCTTCCCCACGTCCCTACCAAGCCCAGCCGTGCCCCTCCCACGTCCCTACCCAGACCCACCGTGTCATGTTACGTCCAAACCTACGTGTTTTCGATTACTAGCCCGTTCTAATCTTACAACAACAAAACCAACAATAACAACACTAACAACAACAACAAAAACAACAATACCAACAACAACAAGAACAACAACAAATTATGAATCAAATTTGAAAAAAATAACAAAACCATTAACAAATAACATTAAAACTAACAAATCTAATCTAATTAACATAAACAATGACAACAATAACATAATACAACCATAATTAAGACTAACAAATTAATTAAAAAAAACAAAAAAAAAATGCTTACGGTGGCCGTGGGTGGTCGTACAGTGGCCGTGGGTGGTGGGGGTGTGGTCTTGGTGCCGCGGGTGGTGGCCGTGCGGTGGTGGTGCGTGGTTGTGGGTGGGTGAGGGCTTTGGGTGAGTGTTTGAATTTAGAGAGGTTTTGTTGTTGAGGAAGGGTAGGTTTGGTAATTATTATGAATTACGTCGACGATTTTTCGCAAAACGTCGACGACCTTTCGCGATTCGGTTAATTTAGTATCCGTGCATCGCACGGGTAAAGATACTAGTATTAAATATGTTAAGAAAAAAAAATTAAAGATATGCGACAAATAAGTCTATATTTATTAAAAATTAAAGTATGCCCGCTCTTCCAAATTCGCGGGTATGTTAAATTGGAACAATCATAAAAAAATTTGCACGAGATTGTCTCCCATTGAAACAACCGAAAAAACCATACGCGGTAATTTAAGCATGCTGGTGCAATTTGCAAGGTTTTTTTCTACACATGCTTACGTACTATAGTTCTAAATTTCTAATACACGGACTCGTATTTCAAATTCACTCATACACGTATAGTATGTGTAAATTCCATATTTCAAATTTCACAATGTGGGTGTTTACACGGGTTTAGATTACAAATTCTTGATTAATCACGCGCTTTACGCAATAAGTTTAATACATAGGTCCTAATTAACAGCCAACATGTGAAAACAATCATGTGCAATTTATAGGACACTATTAATACACAGGCGCTAATTAACATTCAATACATGTAAAACAATTTCACGGGATTATATTGTCTTATGTTGACAATTTTGTAATTCACATAGAATAATGTCTTCCATATGAATTTTCTTAATATTTTCCCAAGTCAGTGTTTACACACGGTCAGCTCTATATGGCCATTTCGAGAGTCACAAGCTAAAAGGGACTAAAGATTCTCATTTACGATGATGAAAAACGCGCGTCCAATTTCAAGAAGTTATAGTACAATTGTAATTATGATTGTACACCATCACTGCTCATTGTGTTGTTATTTTTCTTTTTAAAATTTTCTACTTTTGTTATGCTATAATATATGATTAAAAGTAATTGTTTTTTTGTTACCCTATTTTAAAAAATATCTCCATATATTGAACCACACTAATTAGGTAAAATATGACCATATTTAAAAAAACAACTTATATTAACGGCATTTTTTTTGACAATTTTTTAAAGTGCAAGCCCGTGCAATTTGCACGGGAATAAGACTAGTAAATAGTGAAAGTAATGTCGTTCGTATGTGTCTCAAATTAGTACTGAACGTTTTTTTTTAAAAAAAACAAATTGGCATTGAACTCTATAAGTAAATAACAAATTAGTAATAAGTATTATTTGGTTTAATAAAATACTAATTTTATGCCGTGTAAAAAAAAATGCACGGGTTAATTTTTAAATGAAAAGCGTTTATGTTCTTTATTCTTTTTTGTTTGTCACTCAAAGATGAGATGTCATTTAATTTTATTTTTATTTCAATTTTATTTTAATATAACTCAGTATATTATGACTAATATTCACCTATTTAAATAGGTAAATTATCAATAATTTGGGTATCAAAATAAAATGCTCTCTTATAAGTTCGCACTAATTTAGTTGGGGTTATTTGTTATTCGGCTAGTCTTATGTCTACAACTGTTCTATGCAAGAATTTATTTACGACTATAAAAAAATAACAAACCCATACCTTTTTTTATTGTTAATAGTTGGTACACAAATGATAATATTAACACATGCCTAATATATGAAGTTCAACCATTCAATTACTAAACTCTTTAGTTCTTAAAGTACATATAGTTAACCTCAGAAATCACAAAATTCTTTACTTCTTAAAATATACATATTTAACCTCGCAAATCACAATACACTCTCGTCATTCGTATCCCTACTTATATACCGATTTAACATAATATTTTCGCCGTTTTTACCACGTTTTAGAAGAGTTTTAGTATGTATGGTCCTCGTACTTCAAACTCTTCCTAAAACCATATAAAACACAAGTATATAAAATATTAAGTTATCTATTTAGTTCTATCTTTTTTGGTGTAATTCTCTCTTGTTTTTATTTGGTTCATGTTTTTCAATTAATTCAATGTATAATATTTTATTCAAACTCTTGATCTAATCATTATACGATTGTTTCGGTTTTTTTTTTAGTTTATAATGTTTAGATTTATTGTTTGCAATTAAAAATATTTAATTACATTGTGCAAATTTCATTTTTTGTGAGAGACCATCTCTCACTAATAGGGAAACAAAAAATTTAGTGGGTCCCTCACCCCATCACGTGAGAGGTCTTTCAATAACGCTATTGAGAGACCGTCTCTCAAAAGTTTTTGTGATGTATTTCAAGACTTTTTGTCATGTTAAGCGGGAAGAAATGTAATCCTTCATGAATATTTGTTTACAAATATTTAAACATAGTTGCATATTCATGTACGGGTTTTACTCATTTATAATTTTTTTTCATTATTTTTTCATTCTATACCATTTGCCTAAAAAAACTCTCTACAATTCTCTCCCTCACAAAATTAATCAAATTTATCAAATTTGTTAAAATTAGATCACAACTATAAATGCTAGTTATTGACTTCTCGTAGCGATCAAGTAATAATTCTAATTTCTAATTTTATTAATTATACTATATGAAAATAAGGAATTGATTGAGACTAATTAAATTAGGGTTTGTTTAAACCATTTTCTGTTTGTTCTCTTTCTTCCTTATTCTTCTTTTCTCGATTGTTATTTGGATTAAATCTTCTCACAATAGTCTTAGATTTGTAGGATATTCAATAAATAATGACGGAGTTACTCTTCCGACTAAAGAAGATTTAGCTTTGGAAATGATGGATAAAGAACCAAGTCGAAAGGACTTGGTTTTTTTTTTTGTGCGGGGTCTTGGTTGTTTAATTAATCACGTAATCATCTATTTTCCGCCTTCTTCATCTTCTCTCCCTTTCAGTCTCTCCTCACCAGTCGAAGCTTTACGTTCATAAAAGAGTAAAATTCAAGGGAATTGAATATAAAGAGAGAAGGGAGATGAAATAAAAAGGGGTAAAATAGCCATTTTCATTCATGAAACAATAAAACTCGTTCATGAATAAGCACCACCCTATTTAAAAACTAACTCATTTTTTAAATTATTGAGCATTAATTCAACCAAAAAAAATCCAAATTTGTCAAAGTTTAATGTATATGCATGCATATCTATATCTATATACTAACATAAAAAAGCTAATTTGAGCATAATATTGTGACACGTGGCAACGCTAGGTCATTAGATGTAGGAAATATCGTATATTTCATAATGAAATTAATCGTATTAATGTTATAAGGAAGGATTATATCAAAATTAACTTTAATATGAATGCAACAAAAGTAATTAAATCGATAGAAGAAGGTAAGAAATAACTTTTAGTCATCTGCTTTCGGCCTAAGAATAACCTAGAATAATAGATGTCAAAGTAGAAATTCTCCCACTAGTTGCACCAAGATGATCCAAGAAATATGACTTGCACACAATATTTTCGGTCTGTACCTCACATTTTGTGCGTTTTTTCGTATCTATTGCTAGCTGTCTTGAACCCTATTTATATAGTTAATATATAAAGTTCTAATTGATTGAGATAGCCATACACGACTCATATACACCGTACAAACAACATCACAAACATAGTCTCAACTTGAATAAAACTCTCTTTTATAAGTTGTTAGAAGTTCTTTTTAGAAGTTGTTATATTTATATACTAGTTTTCTTGCC
Organism: Silene conica; assembly: GCA_029255685.2. Classification (NCBI taxonomy): domain Eukaryota; kingdom Viridiplantae; phylum Streptophyta; class Magnoliopsida; order Caryophyllales; family Caryophyllaceae; genus Silene; species Silene conica. Next base: position 70,571,397 of record CM055312.2, on the reverse strand, counting down.
CGTGTATTGCACGGATGTTAAAATAAGTTGCAATTTAGTTTCTTGTATTACTTATTTTAGTTGTAAAAAATTAATTGTACATTTAATGTTTGATATACTATTCTTTTAAATTGCAGTCACTTAATAACTTAACGTGTGTCAAAATTGGGAAGAAGTATAGAATTCCCTATTTAGTTGACAGATGAGATATGAGAAAAATAGTGAAAGAATGAAAGGTTCCAAACAATACAACTGAAATGATATAATGGAATTACGTATGTTACAACAATTTTCATCATGAAAAAAAATAACTCAATTAAAAGTTAATTATATCATATTGACATAACATATACTCTCTTCATTCTTATCTAATGTTCCAATATTCCATTTGTGTACAATTATTTAATCCAATGTTTTTCTTTCATACTTGGTAAAATAATTGACATAAACTAGGTTGTAACCCGTGAAATTCACGGGTCTGTTTTTAGAATTTTAGATGAATATAGTTAATAATATTAAAGATAAACAAACGAATTATTTACGAATAAATTAATTTACAATTATTTATCACATATGCCAATATACATGAGCTATTATATATTTTGTTTATTAGGACGATCGAGATTTACAATAAAAATAGTGCACTTGTAATTACCCATTACGTCATTCTTAAAATATGTAAAATATATAGTCCTGCAATAAAAGTTGTCTATTAGAGTTTTACAGATCGTACAATAAAAGCAAACGTGTAAAGTAAATGTTGAGACGGAAGTAGTAAATATATAGTTGGTTTAAACACGTAAATTTGATTATTTTCATTAAACATGTTCATAAGGTGAACAACAGTTGTTGCGTGCGACCGTCTTCCACATGGCAATGAGAATGCAGTTGAAAGCCATAACATAATTCTTAAAAGTGTTTTTTATTTTTGTGAATTGTGAAGGATGGAGATAATTACGTGTATTTTATTTATAGTAATTCTCTTATAGTGTTTTGAGAAGTGATTAGCTATATTTTGAGTAGGATATCATCATATCCCATTCACAATTCATTGTAAAATGATTGAAATAAACTTCAATGTGATTTGATCATACTTCCGATTTTTTGGAATCAATGATTTTTTTAAAATTTCATTCACACTCTTTTCCCTAGAATAATGACAATTGGTTTCTAAACTTTAATATTTTAGGATTAGTTTACTAATATAACTCATTTTAGTATATATAATCTCCACAATTTTAACATTTGACATATTGATCTTTGAAAAATCTTCGTAATTAAATTAATCAAATTAATTTTTAAAAAGTAATACCAATTCCATTTTGAATATGGAATATCCCAATCCAATTCAATATGTCAGATTCAGTTTTTATTTCAATGGTTGACTGTTTTTTTATTTCTTTTCAATTACTCTAACTAGTTTTGTATCCCGTGCAAATCACGGGATTTGTAAGGGCATTTTTTATGTTTATATTATTATTACTATTACGATTCTTTTGTGTGGTTTTGATAAAAAATTTAATCATAAATTAATCAAATGATAGATATGTAGGTTCTATATTTTCAACTTAAGGTGGCTCATAAATGGAAGTACATTATACAAATATCTCGGTCCTGAAAAAACAAAAGAAAATGTAGTAGTCGCAAGATACTTTCAATTTTTCACAATCCATTTTGTAGTTTGCGGAACTTTATAAGAATTTTAAAAAAGTGATCTGAAAAAGAAAGCATTTTATATACGTAGTCGACAAAAAAATGACGGCCTAATTAGTAGAGTAAACAAAACATGAGAGATTAAAAGAATACAATCATTATTAACAAAGAAATTAGCTAGAAATTTACGAGCATGCATGATAATTGTTTTCCATATCCGCATGTTATCAATAAAACTCAATATCATAATAATAATGACTTGTACATACATACAAGTCAATTGATTCAAAAGACGAATTATCATATTAAATACTAAATTTACGTAATCGCCTCACTATAACAAATTACTGTACCAATTGATTCAAAACTCAAAGAAAATTGTTTTATCTCAAAATAGTAGAAAAAGTTTTCACCTAACCAATTATATTATTTCTTTCATACTCTACTTTTTTTGCTTCAGCTTTGGATATTTTTATCTTCTCTTTATTTTACATGTCATTCAAATTTTAATCATTTATAAACGATATATAAATATATTTTAACACTTGGTTATTGAAAAAAAAAAAGTTAATTCTTAAATGATCGAAGTATAATAAATTTGATGATACCTTCTTTTAAAGATATTAAAGCATTTCATGATTAAAAATCTCAATTTAGAATAATATTATCATAATACAAGTAAAACAATTAATTTAATAACAATATTATTTAAAAAAGAAAAAAAAAGACAAAGTTCACACCTACCTTGTTTTTATGATAATTAGAATGAGGATAAAATGCGTGTTTTGAGTTGATTCTTGTTTATGTTTGAAATTTATTAATATATTTTGGAACACACAAAATAAAAAGAGCACATTATATAGGATAGTTTGTAATTATGAAAGTCATTAAAATTGTGAAAGAGTGTTTTTTGACTTTTGATTTTTTTCTTGGGAAGATTGAAGGACGGGTAGCTGACTATTGATTTATTCAGATTTATGTGTATTTATTCCGTATTATTAAGTGAAAATTTATTACTGTTCTTTTTTTTAAACAAAATTTATTATAATTCTTGGAGTAATAGTATGAATATGTATGCTAGGTGGCAAAAATATATAGCGTGACATGTGGCGCTTCAAAATAGACTCAAAATGCCTTTTTTATAGTATTATATAGATACGACGACACATCATACTTAAATGAAAATTTGTGATGTCATGTCAGCGGATTGGCTTTTGCATTAGATATATATGATATCTTCTTCTATTTCTTATATTTACAATGATACAATTGCAACAAAAACTCTATATTACAACATCTTTTTTATACACATCCCTAAATATTTCCAAAAACACCGACACAAAATACACTATAAAGTCAATCCAAAATAAAATTTATTTCCCACTAAAGGGAGTATTCGATTGGATTGATGAAGGGAGTATAATATTTGATTGTTTAGTTTTGTATCTAACAAAGAAATAAAATTGAGTTTATACACATGATATTTTAAACGTTTTTAGCTTATATTTATACTATTTGTCGATTCTATTTGAATATTATAGACTTTTTCAAATAAAATTTATTTATTTACCTTTTTCAATCAATCAATATCTCACATTATCCACCTTTTTCCATATTTAACAATTTCCACCCTACTAATCAACCAAACCAATCAGAATCAACCTTAATCATATCCATTCCCTAAATAAGTCATCCCCACGTATAAATATATTTTCTATTTCCTACATCACACTGTAAATGACATAGAGTAATTCTGTCCGTCGAGTAGTATTCTCACCCACCTAATCACTTAACCATCAAAAGTAATTGTAAAATGTATTCCAAAAATCCCCAGCCTGCCGACAATTACTTGTATTACTAAAAATATGCTCTTCGACATCAGAGAGTAACACTACCTTCCAAGACACTTATTTCCTCCCTCAAAACCTATCTACCTCTACTCATAAAAAAAATAGACACGTCTAACTTAAAGTCAACCCTCACCTTATAACAACCAAAATTGAGTATATATACATGTTACCTAATAGATTTTTAACCTATTTTCACAACATCTATGTCTCTATTATTTTCACAAAAATAGAATTTTGATATAAAATTTAGTTACCTTTTTCTCAGTTTTTCTAATCATTGTCATAATACATATGTATCCTTTTTCCACACCATTTGGATATTCGTTGTACTCTTCTCAACTAACTACCCAACTTACCAACTTGACCAACAGAATCAACTGTATCTATGAACAACCCTAACATGTAGACATTTTCATGCACAATTCAAATCACACTCTTAAACGTCGTTAAGTAACCTTATCATCGAAGATACTTACTTACTCCCTCGAGACGTATCTATCCCCATCCCTAAAAAAATTGACACATCCAATGTAAAATCAACCCCCACTACTACAATTAACCACTTGGGCCACGACTAAATTCGTGGCGCAAGTACTAATTTCCCATGGCTAAAGCTCTTTGCCACGGAAATACCTTCCGTGGCCCAAGTGGCCGTGGCTAACAAATAGCCACGGGAAAACAAGAACGTGGCTAAAATTATATTTTTAGCCACAGATTCTCACGTGGCTAATAATTCCCGTGACCAAAAATTAATTCTCGTGGCCAAAATTATTCCCGTGGCAAACAAAAAAATAAAAAATAAATAAACAAATGTAATATATTATTTTTTATAATTTTTTTGGTCTAAACGGGGGTGTCCACCACGTCGACAACGGTGTATAATCACACCGCCATGGGCTCTCTCACGAAGAAGTAAACGACTTGCCAAAGAGTTGCTCCATTCCCATGGGTAGGGATCGAACCCCTGACCTCAGGGTTAAGGGATGAGGTGAGCAACCACCACACTACCAAACACATTTGGTTAATACATATTGAATTTTGTCAAGCTTTAATCCTTGCTTGGTTAGTTATCTCAACTCGTTACTTAAAATCACAAGTCATTCACTTTTGTGAATCGTATATCCTTCCCAGGAGGTCACCCATCCGAAAACTACTCTCACCTGAGCACGCTTAACCGTGGAGTTCTTATGATGAGCTACCGAAAATGAAACTTAAGCTTGTTGATATAGTTAACACTTTGAAACCTTTTTAAATTATATTCCTTTTTTTTCTAAATTACCTTCACTATTATTTTGCGAAAAAATATTAAATGATTTACATATTTTTGCGAAAAAAATAATATTTTTCTCAAATTACTCGAGTTTTCAATGTTGACCTCCCGACTAATGATGCTCGGGTCATTTTTTTCCCGAGTCAAAAAAAACATTTTCTCCAAACTATTTAATCACATTTTCCTTATATTTTTTTCCCTAATATATTTTTTTTTATTTTTTTTTCATTTGTCGGCATTTTTATTTTATTTCTCTTTTATCCATTTTTAATATATTTTTCCACACAAATACTATTTTTAAGATCGTCGTATTTGTAACGAAAAAAAGTTTTAATCACTTTTTACTAAATAATGATCACTTTTGAATAATGATTACATATAGGTATCAATGACCGAGTTTTATTACTAAAATAAATGACCAAGACATTATTAACTCGAAAATAATCAGTTTTTGCCAAAAAACACAGTAAAAATGTTGCACTAATAATTTTGTACTATTATTTGTTATCATATCAAAAATATTAGTCACGGTAAAAATCCAGTGCGTAGCTAAGAGCAATAATTAGTCACGAGTAATTTACTTGTGACAATAAATCACAATTAGCCACGGTAAGAATTCAGTGTGTGGCTAAGATCAATATAGTCACGGATAATTTAGTTGTGACAATAAATCATAATTAGCCACGTTAATAATTCAGTGTGGCTAAGCACACTAATTAGTCACGGTTAACTTACATGCGACAATAAATCATAATTAGCCACGACATTGTGGCTAAAAATAATTATTAGCCACGTTCGTGACTTGATGCGTGACTAAACGCATTTGTTAGCCACGGTCATGACTTAATTCGTGACTAAAAACAATTATTTGTCACGGATATATTTTCCCGTGACATAAATTTTTTTACCAATTAATTTTGAAGGAAGGGGACTTTTTTTTCCCGTGACTAAGCAAATTTAGGTCACGAATTATGAATTCCCGTGACATAAATCGTGGCGCAAGTGCCATTTTGTTGTAATGCCCTACTATACCATATAAGACAATGCACCAGTGTAAAAAAAATAAGTTGAAAATATAGAGGAGAAAAAAGAATATGAAACCAATTGGTGTTAATCCAGTGGTAGCTGAGTTAAACTTTGAAACTTGCAGAAATGCAGGAGTTCAGAGATCACATGTTCGACTACCAGTTGGGGTGATAACCACTTGGACACTACAGCCCCCGAAAGGGGTGGCTTACATGGTTAATGTGGTGGTGCGGGAATGCATAGGCCCGAGGCGATTCAACCCCCTCGTCATAAAAAAAGGAATATGAACTATATAATATAATACTAATTAAAAAATAATTTTGATCTTTTTACGGCTTACTTTATCCATCTCGGAAACATCACTTATTTGTCAGTACTTTGTTGTTAATGAATATCTTCTAGTACCCACTTACATTTCATCTCATCACCATAATTATTCTGCTTAAATCACCTCCATCGTTGTATTCTTTATTATTTTTATATTTATACTTATTAAATTGTAATTTGATAACCCAACTAACCAACTTGTTCATCAGAATCATCAACTATATACATGAACAACCCCGACCTATTTGTTTGTACTACTCAAATCACACTCTTAAACGTCGAAGAGTAACCCTACCCCTGAAGACACTTGTCACCTTTCTCAAAATCTATCTACCCCGACCCCCGTAAAAAATATGTTCTGTCTATAACACAATGTCTCATCGGTAAAGAATGAGGTGAAAATATATCGGAACAAATATTTTCTTGTTTATGAAATATATTTCAATACTTATTTAAAATACATGTCATCCACACAATTATTCCACTTGATCTATTTCATCATTCTGGTCTTTAATATTTATATTTATAGTCTTTAAATTGAATTTTGTCATTTTTTGGATTTCTCTAAAGTATAATATATTTGACATTTGTCTTATTTTCTTTTTACTTAATATAATTAAAGAAATTATCTCATTTCTTTCGCATAATTAAGTAAGAAAGTGTATAATATTCACTTGAATAATAATGTTACTCTTGAATAGTAGTGTTGCTCTTAATTTAGCTTAATGTGTGATTGATCGCAAACGTTCTTTTTAAGTAGAAATTTGTATATAATTAAATACTTTTTTAACTACTTTCATTTTAATTCCATACATTCTGAATTCAGTTGTACGTATTTATTTTAAGTTTGAAGGATCAAGCAATATAGAAAAGATAAGAACATAATACATAAGAAAAAATAATAGGTTTGTCTCCATATTCCAATGTTGGACTATTTTGATCCATTTTAATGTTAAGACGAAGACCTAGGTAGCACCAAAACGGACACGGACACAGACACGACACGAACACGGGACACGGCATGCCATGAATTTAGGATACGGGACACGACATTTAAATTTAATAAAATATACATTTTATAGTTATAAATTTTTGATTTTATTTTTGTAAAAGTATTTGATATTAATTTTAAATAAGTGAATGTAAAACTTGCCCTTGATAATAAATTTATTTGCATTGCTCATCCGAATCAATATTCTAATTGATCTCTTTCGATAACGCATTTCTCATCTCAAGAACATCATTCACCGTAAATGATAACCAAATATCGTGGACACGCGATGGACACGACTCAAATACCATGGACACGCGTCGGACACGTGCCCAAATAAATGTAAAAAGTTGGACACGGCAGTATAGGTGTTGGGCACGTTTCGGCGTGTGTCCGTGGAGTGTCGGTGTCGGACACGATACGGCTCATTAGGAGAAGTGTCCGTGCTACCTAAACTGCATTAGCTCTTTCTTTCGCTTTTCCACCTACATTTTTAATAGAATGTTGAATAAAGGTAATAACCTTAAATATTAAGTATATAAATATTACAGAATAGTATTCTAAGTCTAATAGGATAATTGTAAATAATCAATTATATTCTAATTCATTTCCCATTTTTCATTTTTAATTAAAACGTTCAATAAAGTTAATAACCTTAAATAGTAAGAATACAAATATTAAAGAATAATAATTCTCTAAATCTAACAGGAAAATTGTGAATAATTAGCTATTTTTTTTAAAAAAAATTTCTAATTCTAATAGAAAAATTGTAAATAATTTATTATTTTCTTAATTTCTAATTCTAATAGGAAAATTATAAATAAATTATTATTTAGTTATCTATTTTTTAATTTCCTAATTCTAATTGATATAATTAAATTATTTCCTAATTTTAGTAGGAAAAATGTAAATAATTCATTATTTATTAATAATAGTGTTTTGTAAAAGTTGGGGATTATCACACGCTTAGAAAAAAGCCTTCTTTAATTATATACTAAATTAAATGCCCGTGCGATGCACGGGGCTAGAAATATTGTTGTTTGGTCTCTATATCATTAATAATGGAATTGCTTTTTTAGCTTTGCTTGTGCTACCAATGTTCACAACACGATTTAGAACAATTTCATCCCCTAATGAGCTTGGAAAAGATTGTAACATAACATAAATTAATGAATACCACGAATATGGAAAATTAGGGTCGTGTTTGTAACATCTTGTATTTTCGTAAATAATATTTTAAGGATTTTAAATTATTTTACGGAATATAATAATATTTTAATAATAAGTCGTAAATTTAATTTAGGTTTTTCCATTAAGATCCGTCTTAAGATGTCATTTACTTGGCATAACCTTATCCCGACTTGAATCCGTTTCACAAAACAAGTAACCCGACTCAAGTAAGTGAAAGGACAATATAAAACCCTAACATAAACCATTTCATCGACATTCATACTCCTTTCACTGTTTCATTCTTTTCCTCCATTGTTCTTCATTTCTCAAGCTCAAATTCATCATCTCGACCTCTTCCCGAACTCGAATCGCGGTAAGTTTTACATTTTCGGAATCCTCGCGAGATTTGCAAGCTTTCCATCTCTTTCAATTTCAGTTTTATCAAACTTGAAAAAGAAGCTGTTTTGGCCAAATCTCGTTTTAGACTTGTAAATTCCGTTTCTTTTGTTGTAGGGGTTGGATTAGAGGACCCAGAGGTTGATAGCTACGTCATTGAGGAGGATTTTGGAGCATAAACGCTTTTAAGGTGACAATTACGAGTAACTCGGCCTTTTTGTTAAAATAGCACTTTTGTTGATGATTCCTGTTGTGGTTTCTATTTTTGTGAATTGTTGTTGTTATATAAGTTTAGTAATATGTTAGGAATTAGTCTCATATGATCTTCACATGATTTATTTGAAGTTTGATGATGTTCATATGCTTATATTGCTTATTTTCAGTTTTTATAATGTCAAGACGAATACTAAGTTTGATGCTCATATGTGTTTGTTGTTGAGATTTTCACTTTCTATTGAATCACATGTATGTATAATATGCTGGGTAATCTTTGCTTGTTGCAATTTTTGAAGTATTGTATTGATTTATGAAGTTTTGATCAATAGGCGAGAATGCGATTTTTACGCTCAGGAACTCTGAGCCGGTCGACCGGCTGAGAGACTGTCTTCTTGATTTTCGAAATTTTAGGGAAATGTGCATTGACTCTGAGCGGGTGGTCGGCCGCCAGTCGACCGGCTCAGAGGTCATAATGGGTGAAGTATTGCAAAGTAAGCTAGGGAGGGATTCCTATCCGGTGGGCTGGCGGCCGGTCGGCTGGCTAAGAATCCGACCCTCTTTTTCGTTAAAGTAGTAAAGGCAAGTTGGGAATAGACTCCCAGCCGGGTGGCCGGCAGCCGGTCCACCGGCTGAGAGCCCTATTCCTTGTTTTTAAATTGTTGGCTGCAAGTGTGGAAAGGGACTCCCAGCCGGCCGACCGGCAGACGGTCCGGCACCGGCTGAGAGCCCTGTTCTCACTAAAACCGTTTTATCTTTTGATCGGCTTGTCCGATTTGCTTGAGACTCGTTCCGTGTGCTTCTTATTGTGTTTGAGGTCCCCGGAGTACGGGCGACACTATATTGGGTTCGGGAATGGAGAGAGGATAGAGACCCCCCGGTCGGGTAACCGAAAGGGAAATCGGCTCTCCCTCAACTTAGTTCCCGGGGTCAATTAAGTGTTTGATGCCCGTCGTTGAGGGTACCAAAGATAAAATTTATAATTCCTAACTTTAACAATAGATAGTGAAAGTCAGGGTCGAACCACAAGGAGGTGGGGAATGTTTATTGTCTTAATGTTAATGTTTAAAGGTAACAAATTTGGGGGTTGATTGGTTGATTACTATAACTAAAGCAAAGATTAAAATAAAACAAGAATTAAAAGATGAGAATAAAATATAATAAAAGAGGATGCTAGGATGTTTGGGTAATAAATAGCTAAGGTAAAGTAAATCCTAAGGTCAACATGTATTGCAGTCGCGTAAGGGGGTGTAACATATCTTTTTAGGTCTATGCTACCTAATAGCTCCTTTCGGCCTATGCTATTAGTTCCTAGGTCTCACAATTATTGGGTGTCAACAATAAGGGTGATTCCTAAATCCCAGGTCACATACCTTTCAGCCTTGAGTAACCTATCCGTCTTAAGGTGTAAACCAATGCCCTTCCCGTATCTTTCAATCTTGGGTAGGTCATTACTAATATCCTACAAGTCTCCTTATGGTCTCATTGCAGGATATTATAATTGACAAGAAAAGACGAAACAAGAATACATACGCGAGTGGTCGACCGACCAGCTACTCCGGTCGGCCGACCACGGCCTCGGTCGACCGACCGACTATTCCAGTCGGCCGACCGTGGTCCTGCTACAAGTCGGATTTTCGGATTTTATTTACCTCTGCATATTATCCCCTACATCCTAACATATGAAAATTAGCTACTCATGACTGTTAAGACGATTGTAAAATTGGGAATAAACATGGAGGACATGGTAAATAATCTAAGCATGCAAGATTCAATAAAGCTTGGGATTCTAACTTAACAATTGTAATAAAAACAAGAACTATAATAAAAACTAGATTAAAGAATAATTACCACAATTGGAATTAGGGCAGAAAGAAACTAACTTTATTGAATGCTTGAGAATTATTGAAAGATTACAAAAACTAAATAGTAGAAGATAAAAGATATGATATATGGTTCCAGATATATGATCGAAGATGTCTAACCCTAATCACAAGATTGGCTTATATAGAAAGAAACTAAGAGTTTCCTAAAGATTCTAATTCTACTTTATTTCCGAAAAGAATCATATGGGCTTCGTTCTGGTCGGCCGACCCGTTTGGCTGGTCGGTCGACCGCTTCTTGCTGGACCTCTTTTATTTCCGGCCTTTCTTGGAAAATTGGGCTTTATGAAAATCAGGTCTGGTCGGCCGACCCGTTTGGGTGGTCGGTCGACCGCTTCTGTACGAAAGTCTTCGGATTTTCTTCTGTTTTGACTCTTGGTACTTGATTTTGACTCCAGTTGACTTTCCATTTATTCCTTAATTAAGCAAAAGACTTGAGGATACGAATTTGGTGCCAAATTGTCTCTTTTCCGCATAAATCTGCAAAAGTGCATAAAAATACGAAAGTACACAATTTGTGGGAAATAAAGGCTAAAACATAGTAAATGAGCGACCAAATACGTGTAAAAATGGATGTAAAACATCATAAAATAGACACGTATCAAATTCCCCAAACCAAACCCTTGCTTGCCCTCAAGCAAGAAATAGACTCGATCTTAACTAATGGAACGATTTCAATCTCAGAGCGAAATTTACATGTTAGCCTATACCAATGCCAAGTACAAAATGAGAAAGCATTTAAATCATGCAAACGAGTTATGGTGTTGTCAGATTTGCAAATAAAGAAACTATAGAGACTTATACCATGGACTCTCGCGGTACGCTCGAGACACTCATGAAGCAAAGGGTGAGTATATGTAAAAGATAGAAAGAAGTAATTTTTGTAGAGACACTCACCTAACTGCGACCCATGAAAACATGCCTGCAATCTAACATGAACAGGAATTCTACAACTTTGTATAACAATCTCATTTAAGTGACCTAGATACATGCAAATGAGGTACGAAAGATAGGTGAGGTAAAAGGTAAAAGAGGTTAAGATGTTTTTGGATATGTGGGGTTAGTAGCCAAGCTAGTAAAACCGATTCCCAACAACATACTTCACAACTTTTTTTGATATTAAGAAAGTGCTCTTTTGTAGCACAATTCTCACATTAAATATAAGAAAGGACTCCCAAATATTTTGAATGAGGTACGGGAGTGATAACATATAAAAGAAAGGGATTTTTGGAACGAATTTTTTTTTTTTGATGATGTCAGGTGGTCGGCCGACCCAAGAAGCTGGTCGGTCGACTGACTTCCGTATTTTCCGGATTTTTTTTTCGTTTTTCTTTTTTTTTTTTTTTTTTCTTTTTCTGAATTTTTCTTGTTCTTTTTCTTTTCTTTTCTTTCTTTCTTTCTTTCTTTTTTTGCTCATAATAGCATACAAACCAAGATGCCTCAAAAAACAATCCAATGACCACAAATACTAGCTTGGAAGGGTAGGCTAAGTATGGAATGTAGTTTTGGGGGAATAAAAAGGCAATTTTGGCTATGTGAAGCTTATGGGTAAATATGAGAAAAGGGATCCCAGATGCACGTATCAAGACTCACAAGACGAGATAGTAAGACAAGTATATAGCAATTCAAGTTCATGTTTATGCATATTGATGTAACATGTTCCAAGGGGAGTACTACTCACATCCTAGACAACTGGTTTAAGAATGAAACCAGGAAATAAGCTCTAAACCTTAGAATGTATAGTAGGCTGCCAAGGTATAAGTCAAGTCTCAAGATATGCAAGTTGACAAAAACTCGTAGATATGCGAAAGACTCTCATACTAAAACAAGTTGACAAGGCAAGGTAAAGGCATAAATATGTAAGAAAGCAAAGTCATCCTTGAAATACTATCGTTCCGACTCGACCTATATGCTAAAATAAACGTGCATTTTTTTGAATTTTTGAATTTTTTAATTTTTTTTTGAATTTTTGTATATATAAAGAAAATAAAGAAAAGGACGATGCAAGACAAAAATGCAATAAACGTGTGACAAAATGCAATGCATGTAACACGAAACCATTCCCCAAACCAACCCGCACAATGTCCCCATTGTGCATTAGCCTAAGTAAAGGTTTCACAAAATTTAAAGAAAAGATGCAAAGAAATTAAAACTAAGGAAAAACTGGAAAGAACTCACAGGATTATGAAGCGCATGAGAAAAACCTCCCCAAACCAGCGTAAGCCGGGAGGTTTTGGTGGCCAGCAGTGCCACTCAAGTATCCAAGTTGATTTCACGAGGTCTAAGGAAGAGAAACGAAAGACTGCAGCGGACATTAGGTCGACCGACCGGTGTTTCTGGTCGATCGACCTCCTGTGAACACGGAAAAAAAATCTGCGAAACAGCGCCTCTGGTCGACCGACTGATGATTCTGGTCGGTCGACCAGCGGAGTTCTGGAGGTCTTCGTTTTTTTTCTCGTAAATCCTGAAAAAAAACAAGAAAATACGCGCGCCCAACAAATGCGCGAGATGCCAAAACGATTCTTAAAGTCTTAACTACTAGCAAACAAAACTAAAAAGTCTCACACAACAAAAAGTAAATTGTCTTAAAATTGCAACTTAAAAACAACTATCCGCTGAAGATGCGGAAAATATCCGACCACGGCTTCTGACGGCATGCCGTAGTCTCCACGGTTTTTGCCTTAGTGGCAAAACACATCTTCTTTCCTCCGTCGCAAAGCATATGCGACGGTCCCTCTTCTTGAGCCTGCCTCCTCTTCTTTTTCTCCTCTCGATCCACGACGTCTGGATCCTCATCTTCTTTATAGCTTAGGCATCCCATTCCTCCTCTCTGGATGATGACTTCCTTCTCCTTGGGTTTCCCAAAACCAGTTCCTGCAATAGTCATAATAGAAGTGTCCTCCCTATTGCTCCCAATCTGGGGCGGAGGTGTAAAAGCAGATACAGGAACAGGTAGTAAAGGTGGAGAAGTAGTGATGACCTCATACTTTTTCTCAGAAGTGATAGCATTACATGTGATGGGGGTCATAGCATCCTTCTTCCTATAGGATAGGCCATAGATAATAGAATGTTTGCCTACCTTGAAAGTCAGAGTTCCAGTGCCTACATCTATAATGGCACCTGCAGTGTGAAGAAAGGGTCTTCCTAGAATTATGGGTATATGGGCATCCTCTGGGATGTCCAAAACAACAAAGTCGACTGGGAAGAAAAACCTGTCTATACGCACAGGGATGTTTTCTAACACCCCTACAGGTTCCATAGACGTGCGATCTGCCATCTGGACTGTCATACTGGTCACTGCAAATTCGGTCATTCCTAGTTTTAAGGCAACGCTTAGGGGCATGACACTTATACTAGCACCTAAGTCGCATAGAGCCTTCTTTACTGGGAAGGTTCCTATATTACAGGGGACAGAAAAACTTCCAGGGTCCTCTAGTTTATGAGGGGCAATGACATGTGTTAAATAACTGGATGACTCTTCAGTGAGAGCCACAGACTCAACCTTTTCTAGAGACCTCTTTCTTGACAAAAGCTGTCTCATGAATTTAAGATAAGAAGGAACTTGTTGAACTAATTCTAAGAATGGGACTTGAACATTTAATGAACGAATTACATCCTTAAATTTGTCAAAAGATACCTGATCCTTCGAAGGCACGAGTCTCTCTGGAAAAGGAGCAGCTGAGGACTCCGTATTTGCAGCCCTTTTTAAAAACCTGGGGGTCTTATCACCCCGAAAAAGAAAATCCCGCAAGTTGTTCGGCAATTCTGGACGAAAGGGAACTTTAGGTTCTGCTTCAGTGGTCGGTCGACCAGTATCTTCGGTCGGTCGACCAGTCTCCTGTTCAGGCGAAATTTTCGGGTCCTGCTCTGCGGTCGGTCGACCAGATTCTTCGGTCGGTCGACCGACTTCACTGCTACTCGCCTTTTTTTCTTTCTCAGCCCCCACTTTGGCTCCACTTCGCAGGGTTACGACGTTAAGAGTCTCCTTCTTCTGGTCCGGCTTTGTCGGAAGTTGACCCGGAGCCCTAGTATCATTCTTGCTTGCAATTTGAGCAATCTGGGACTCTAACATCTTCATCCCTGCCTCTCTAGCCTGCGACTCCTTCTGAACCAACCCAATAAGATTTTGGATAAGAGCGTCTGTGTTGGGTGGCGGATTAGAAGGTGGTTGAGGGTTGAAAGGTGGTCTTTGGAAATTTTGTTTATGTGGGGGTACATAAGTGGAATTTTGCTGAGGTTGCATGTGCTGTGGGTTTTGAACATTCTGGCTTGTCCACCTTAAGTTGGGATGGACATTATTATTATTTGGATCATAGAAATTGTTCCCACGATAATGCTGAAAAGCGGCACATGTTTCATTAGATGAAGTACAGAACTTTGACACATGCCCTTCTCCACCGCACCTCTCACAAGCAAAGGGTCCGTCCTGAACGGCGTTCACCTGGTAGATTCCTCCCTTGCTTCCACTCCCAAGATCGAGCTTTCCTGCAGCCTCAAATTTTTCCAACTTGGCCGTTAAGGCCTCAATTGCTGACAGGTTGTACTCGTTTTTCCTCTGATTTCCTCTGGAAGTACCATGCTCAGCACGGTGCACAGCAACATCTTCTATCAACTTGAGACCCTTAGTCTCTCCTGAATTATCCTGGAATCTTCCATTAGCTGCAGCATCTAAGTAGGCCCTGTTGTCATCATAGAGGCCATTGTAGAACTGGTTGCAAAGAAACTATTGTTCGAATCCGTGATGTGGTATGGATCGAACAAGTCTCTTGAACCTGTCCCACGCCTCGCTAAAGTCTTCATTGGGACCTTGCTTGAAATTGGTGATCTGTGCTCTTAAAGCATTTGTCTTTGATGCAGAGTAATATTTCCTGTAGAATGCTAAGGCTAAGGTGTTCCAATCTGTAACTCCCGCAGCAGTGCGGTCAAGGTCTCTGTACCACTCTCTCGCAGAGTCCCTAAGGGAGAAGATAAACATGGTCTGTTTAATCTGGTCCTGCGTCACTCCTTCTGGGGGTGCTATAGAGCATATGTAATCTGTGAAGATTTCAATATGCTTAGCAGCATCCTCATTGGCCGAGCCTCCAAATTGGTTTCTTTCAACCATAGTAATATAGGCAGGCTTGGCCTCGAATGGCTTCCCAGTACCTGCAGGTAAAGTGAACCCTTTGTATAGGTCCTTTGCCTGAGGCATGGAGTGACTGGCAATAGTAGCTTCTTCTACCATATTATCTTCTTCTTTAGGAAAGACTGGAAAGTAGGTAAAAGGTGGTGTTTTTGGTGAAAGCAGATTGATGGGTGAATTTGGTTGTGAAGGTGGTGTTTTTGGTGAAGATGGTGGTAACTCGAAAAGGTCTTCTTGAAATAAAGAGGATGGTGACCCTCCCTCTTGATTTGCTAGAAGTTGCTTTCTTCTTTCCCTAAGAGTCCTCTCAATCTCGAGATCAAGTGGTAGGAGTTCTCCTTGAACTGACCTGCGCATAAGAGGAAACTACAAGAAAAAGGTGAGAAGGTTTAAGGAACAAAAAGTTCCTTAAACAAAGAGAAACAAAAAAAAATAACAATAAACACTGGCGTCACCTCCCCGGCAACGGCGCCAAAATTTGATGCCCGTCGTTGAGGGTACCAAAGATAAAATTTATAATTCCTAACTTTAACAATAGATAGTGAAAGTCAGGGTCGAACCACAAGGAGGTGGGGAATGTTTATTGTCTTAATGTTAATGTTTAAAGGTAACAAATTTGGGGGTTGATTGGTTGATTACTATAACTAAAGCAAAGATTAAAATAAAACAAGAATTAAAAGATGAGAATAAAATATAATAAAAGAGGATGCTAGGATGTTTGGGTAATAAATAGCTAAGGTAAAGTAAATCCTAAGGTCAACATGTATTGCAGTCGCGTAAGGGGGTGTAACATATCTTTTTAGGTCTATGCTACCTAATAGCTCCTTTCGGCCTATGCTATTAGTTCCTAGGTCTCACAATTATTGGGTGTCAACAATAAGGGTGATTCCTAAATCCCAGGTCACATACCTTTCAGCCTTGAGTAACCTATCCGTCTTAAGGTGTAAACCAATGCCCTTCCCGTATCTTTCAATCTTGGGTAGGTCATTACTAATATCCTACAAGTCTCCTTATGGTCTCATTGCAGGATATTATAATTGACAAGAAAAGACGAAACAAGAATACATACGCGAGTGGTCGACCGACCAGCTACTCCGGTCGGCCGACCACGGCCTCGGTCGACCGACCGACTATTCCAGTCGGCTGACCGTGGTCCTGCTACAAGTCGGATTTTCGGATTTTATTTACCTCTGCATATTATCCCCTACATCCTAACATATGAAAATTAGCTACTCATGACTGTTAAGACGATTGTAAAATTGGAAATAAACATGGAGGACATGGTAAATAATCTAAGCATGCAAGATTCAATAAAGCTTGGGATTCTAACTTAACAATTGTAATAAAAACAAGAACTATAATAAAAACTAGATTAAAGAATAATTACCACAATTGGAATTAGGGCAGAAAGAAACTAACTTTATTGAATGCTTGAGAATTATTGAAAGATTACAAAAACTAAATAGTAGAAGATAAAAGATATGATATATGGTTCCAGATATATGATCGAAGATGTCTAACCCTAATCACAAGATTGGCTTATATAGAAAGAAACTAAGAGTTTCCTAAAGATTCTAATTCTACTTTATTTCCGGAAAGAATCGCATGGGCTTCGTTCTGGTCGGCCGACCCGTTTGGCTGGTCGGTCGACCGCTTCTTGCTGGACCTCTTTTATTTCCGGCCTTTCTTGGAAAATTGGGCTTTATGAAAATCAGGTCTGGTCGGCCGACCCGTTTGGGTGGTCGGTCGACCGCTTCTGTACGAAAGTCTTCGGATTTTCTTCTGTTTTGACTCTTGGTACTTGATTTTGACTCCAGTTGACTTTCCATTTATTCCTTAATTAAGCAAAAGACTTGAGGATACGAATTTGGTGCCAAATTGTCTCTTTTCCGCATAAATCTGCAAAAGTGCATAAAAATACGAAAGTACACAATTTGTGGGAAATAAAGGCTAAAACATAGTAAATGAGCGACCAAATACGTGTAAAAATGGATGTAAAACATCATAAAATAGGCACGTATCAGTGTTGTTAGAAGTCTAGAAAGACTAGGACTAAGGATTTGGTTGAGTACATATCGGAATATGTCTGAGCAGGGACCGCTAGAGTACGATATGTGCTGATGTTTGTATGCATGTCAAGTTATGGTCTGAGCAGGGATCCTCTAGCTTGACATGTGAGTGTTTGTGGCGTGACGGACACGTCTGAGCAGGGACCGCTGGATCGTCACGTGTATGATTGATGCGGTATGATATGTCTGAGCAGGGACCGCTATTCTACCGTGAGTTTGTATGACCGTAGTGGGTTGGGTCTGAGCAGGGATCCCAATTTCATTACGAAGAGTAATGGTCACGACTGAGCAGGGTCTAGGAACCATTACTAGCTGATTGGTATCCATTCGTGCCTGAGCAGGGGTTCACGAGTGTTTGCTTGCTGATTTGTGTACCAAGTCTAACCTGAGCAGGGGTGTGGCTTGGGCACTGCTGTTTGTGTCTAGTTCTTGCCTGAGTAGGGGTATGTCCTAGACATTGTTGATTTGCATCTGCTTGCCTGAGTAGGGGTACAGTGTCAGATGTTGCTGATTGATGAGTTTATATAGAGTGTTGTATATTTTAGAACTGTTCATCCAAGGCATTGGATGACTCTTTGGCTAGTTTCGTAAATGGTTTGGATTGAAAGACCCCCCGGCCGGGCAACCGGAAGGGAAACCGACTCTCCTTCCAAATAGTTTCCGAAGTTGGTTGAGAGCCTTGCATTGTATTTGCATGTTGATTTGAGTTGAGATATTGAGGTATATATATATATATATATATATATATATATATATATATATATAGACTTGAGATCCGGTGAGAACCACCTTACAATGAGAACTTTGTGAGAACTCCACCTTACGGACTTTTTAAAAAAAAATTAATAACATAATTGGATTCGGCATGGCATTTTATAGCTAGAGAACATATTTCTTGGTCTAGAAAATAAATACTAGTGACGGAAATCAAGGTGAGATACGTTTTATTTATTTGCATGCACCTACTATCTATGTTTTCGTATCTATCATTTTTCCGCCACTAGTATTTATTTTCTAGACCAAGAAATATGTTCTCTGGCCATAAAATTCCATGCCGAATCCAATTATGTCATTAATTTTTAAAAAAAAACTCTGTAAGGAAGAGTTCTCACCGGTTTTCATTGTAAGGTGGTTCTCACCGGATCTCAACCCTTATATATATATATATATATATATATATATATATATATATATATATATATATATATATATATATATATATATATATATATATATATATAGAGAGAGAGAGAGAGAGAGAGAGAGAGGCGAGTTCCGGTGAGTTTGCCATATTCCCTGAGTTACCCCCGCGTATAAATACAATTGACCTAAACCCAAATTACTAACACACGCCTAATTTTTCACAATTCCAGCTGAAATTTCTGTTATCCCCAACTTTCTCTCTCCGACAAAATTCCCAAATAATCATCAAAATAATCGCACAAAAATCATCAAAATCGATCACACAAATTCATCAATTCTTCAATTGTTGATTTCAGAATCCACAATTATTACTTAAATTCATTCATTGTCTTCAATAATTCAATTAAAAACTATCAATTCACGAAGATCATATGAAAATATTCCAGGAACCCTAATTTTTCGAAGGTACCAATATTTCTTGCGATTTTCTTATTTTATTACTCGAATAACTGAATTATTTGATTCAAATAACAAATTGTACGACAGTTTATGTACTGTTTATCATACCGTTGGCATTTGACTGATAATTTATTATCATAATCTTAAAAAATTATTGATAATCTAGATTAGTACACCAACTGTTTGTTAAAATGCCTAGTTGAATGTAGAAACTTAGTTGTAATATTAATGTTAAAACTCAGTTATTGTATCTAGTAGTTATCTCTTGGAAGTTTTGTTAACTTATATTCTATTTTTTGGTGATTTGCAGGTTGAATCAAGATAGACGCGAATAATTGACGTTCAATGAAAAAAATGATGCATATACCTGGTCTTAGTTATTGTAATGTAGAAACTTAGGTGTAATCAAGAAACTCAAGAATTTGTAGTTATACCAATGTAGAAACTTAGTTATTGTAATGTAGAAACTCAGTTATTGTAATGTAAAACTTTGGTATTTGTAGTTATTCTAATATAGAATCTCGGTTATTGTAATGAGTAAATCGTGTTATTGTATTGACATCAAAACTCAAATGTATTCAAATTTCTATGTTTTGTTTGTTTTCAACTTGTTTAATTGACTAACTCAGTTATTTTAATGTAGAAACTGTGGGGAATAAAGCATGTATTCACCCTAAACTTGCAGGATTATAATGAAAAATACAGTTGTGTTTATAGTCATAAGATTAAAAAGGATAAGAAAAAGAATTCAACCTTTGGTCCTTTGTGCTTATGGCCTAAGAACAGGAATTAATGCAAATTCCCTCCTATAACTTGCACCCAAGACTTAGTTTGAGACGTGGCCGCGTGTGCTAGAAAATACTCTCCAATTGCCTTGCAATATGGGGAAAGCTATTGAGGTTTTAGATGTGAGATCTGAGTTTTGGGAGAAGAATGCTCTCAAAACCCTAATTGTGAGAATTATGATTCAACAGTTCCTGACATAAGGAGAAGGACTCTCCTTATGTAGTACTTAGGGTGGGTCGGCCGAATTAGGGTAAGAGTGGGCTTTCTCCACTCTTACCTTATTCCTTTGCATGATTCGACCCGTTTTGCTAAATATTATTTGCGGGATTTTTATTATAAATCGCATACGTGTTATCAGATATTAATGCAGTCGATGTATTAATAATGGTCTGATAAAATTACGATATTGTATAATTACCCAAATTAATATAACTGTTTATATTAATACCCGAAATCAATATTTAATTAAATATAACTGCTTATATTTAATTTTACGAATTAATCATGTAATCCGCATTAGCTAAAATTATTTAATCCGTATTAAATAATAATCTCAACATCTTATTGACTAATTTAATAGTCAATACCTCTAACTAACTGTTTAGTCGAATCCGGCAAAATGTGACTGTATTTTCATACCTTCACATCTCTCAAACGTGTCCTATAGGTGTGACGTATAGGGACCAGTTGACCACCGCCATCCGTATGACAATAACGTCAAACTTATCTAGCAAGCCAACCGTTATTGATAAACGTGGATCAACTGGTAATAATACAGAAGTATGCCCTTGTGATCCTTAAAGAGATTTAATAAGTCATTGTACTTAATTGTCAAGGACACCAGCCCCAACAATCTCCCACTTGTCCGTACAAGGGTATGTTCAATGACGTTATCACACTACATGTGGAGGACACAATCTCCAACAAACTCCCACTTGTCCGTACAAGTGTAGGTGCGATAACCGAATCTCATATCCTTTTAAAATTTCTCCCACTCAATGTAAGACAATTTGCAAATCCGCATTCGCAAAGGTCGTATCTCACAAGCGATCTGTATCAAGAGTGGTTTCCCCGACTAGAGAGTAACTTAACTGATAAAACGAATCTGTATTCGAGCATGGCCATGCATTTCAGTTACTACTCCTCGAGTGGCCCTGAGAAATGATAAAATCCTGATAAGGGTTTGGATATTTCCCTCAACTCGAATCCTGCCGATATCGCCCAGCATGAAATAACCCAGAAAAAATCCTCTTGGCCCCTGTTACGGTGACCGTGGGAAAGAAACCAAAGTTACCCAAAATCTGTCTTAATCTCAAGAAACAGTTGAAAGTCAAAAGACTCGACTCTAAGGAACACTATGGAGGTCCTATCCACGACCTGGCACCCAATGTTATAAAACATTTAGGACTCCATAACGATGTCACGGGGTGTCCTACGAGATATCCGTATAACTCGCCTTTGTGATTGGTCAGTCATCCACGTGACTTATGGCTCGTTGAACCCACCATCAACCAACGTCACAAAATGATTACCTGAGTTATCAGCTCAAGTGGGTAATCAAGGACCAAAACGATGTAATGTTAATTAGTTCACTTTGTGGTGTTCAAAATTGGCGTACAATTCCACATGAGAAACAAAACATTTTATATCATAACAATAAGGTTGAATAGAGTACACGAGAAAATGAATTATTACATGAATTCATAAAAGAGTACTACAACTTAGGAACACATCCAATTCCCATGGAATGAATGTGCCCTTCATGCTTATCACGTGGTAATGCTTTTGTGAGAGGATCGGCTATGTTGTCATCCGTAGCGATCTTTTCAATAAAAATCTCCTTTTGCTCCACGTAATCTCTGATTAGATGAGCTTTCCGTTGTACATGCCTAGCCTTGCTGCTAGACTTATGCTCCTTAGCTTGGAAGATGGCACCGCTATTGTCACAATAGACGGTGATTGGGTCATTCGAACTAGGCACTACTGATAGTCCTTGTAAGAATTGACGCATCCATATTGCTTCCTTAGCTGCTTCCGAGGCGGCATAGTACTCGGACTCAGTCGTAGAATCTGCTGTAACACTCTGTTTAGAACTTTTCCAGCTGACAGCAGCGCCATTAAGAGTAAAAACGAATCCAGACTGAGATTTCGAGTCATCTCGATCCGTTTGGAAGCTAGCATCTGCGTAACCCGTGGCGCAGAGCGTCGAGTCGCCTCCAAAAGTCAATCCCCAATCTTTAGTCCTCCGTAGGTACTTAAGAATGTTTTTCACGGCCATCCAGTGTTGTTCACCTGGATGAGCTTGGAATCGACTTGTCATACTCAATGCATATGCAACGTCAGGACGTGTGCATATCATGGCATACATGATCGATCCTATTGCCGAAGCATAAGGAATCCGACTCATGCGCTCTTTCTCTTCCACTGACTTAGCTTCTTGAGTCTTGCTCAAGTGAAGCCCAGGAGTCATAGGAAGGAACCCCTTCTTGGAGTTCGTCATGCTGAATCTCTCCAGAATCTTCTCTATATAAGATTCCTGACTGAGAGACAACATCGGTCGTGATCTATCCCTGTAGATACGGATGCCCAAAATTCTTTGTGCCTCTCCCAGATCTTTCATCTGGAAATGGTTTTTCAACCATGCTTTAACCGAAGATAAGAGAGGTATGTCATTCCCAATCAAGAGTATGTCATCGACATACAGTACTAGGAATACAATCTTACTCCCACTCGACTTGATATAGAGACATGGTTCCTCGACTGATCGAATGAACCCATTCTCTTTTATCACTTGGTCGAAGCGATGATTCCAACTCCGCGATGCTTGCTTAAGTCCATAGATGGAACGCTTAAGCTTGCAAACTTTCTTAGGATGTGCTGGATCGATAAAACCCTCGGGTTGTACCATGTACAACTCTTCCTCCAAATAACCGTTTAAGAAGGCGGTTTTAACGTCCATTTGCCATATTTCATAGTCATGAAATGCGGCGATCGCTAAGATAATCCGAATGGAACGTAGCATGACTACGGGTGCAAAGATCTCATCGTAGTGCAAGCCTGGCACTTGGGTGAAACCTTTAGCAACTAGTCTAGCCTTATGGATATCTTGTTGTCCTTCCACGGCATGCTTTATTTTGTAAAGCCATTTGCATTGAAGGGGACGTACCTTTGCAGGTAGGTCCACAAGATCCCACACGTTGTTCTCATACATGGAGTCCATCTCGGATTGCATGGCTTCTAGCCATAGCTTTGAGTCAGAACTAGTCATGGCACCTTTATAGGTTTTGGGTTCATTACCCTCTAGGAGTAAGACGTCATCTGTATCGTGTTCCTCGACCATACCAATGTATCTGTCCGGTGGAATAGAGACTCTTCCTGACCTCCTAGGTTCCTCAGGGATATCTACCGCAGCCTCGGTTGAAGGTACTGTTTCCTCCAATGGTTGCTCGGTAGTTGGTTCTTGAACCTCCGATAACTCGAAGGTTCTATTACTCGACTTGTTCTCGAGAAATTCTTTCTCTAAGAACGTCGCACTAGCCGCAACAAAAACACGTTGTTCGGTAGGCGAGTAGAAGTAATGACCAAACGTTCCCTTTGGATAGCCTATAAAGTATGTCTTGACCGATCGCGGGCCGAGCTTATCCTCGTGTCTCCACTTGACATAAGCCTCGCAGCCCCAAACCCGAATAAAGGACAAGTTAGGGACCGTTCCCTTCCATAACTCGAATGGAGTCTTGTCAACAGCTTTAGACGGACTTCGGTTAAGTATTAGAGCGGCCGACAAAAGAGCATAGCCCCACAATGAATCAGGCACAACGGTGTGACTCATCATGGATCGAACCATATCAAGTAAAGTTCGATTTCTCCGTTCGGACACACCATTTAATTGTGGTGTTCCAGGTGGAGTCAACTGTAGCACGATCCCACAGTCTTTTAGGTGTTGATCAAACTCGTGTGAAAGATACTCACCACCACGATCTAAACGTAGTGCTTTAATCTTTCTACCCAGCTGGTTCTGAACCCGATTCTGGTATTCTTTGAACTTGTCAAAGGATTCACTTTTATGTTTCATCAAGTAGACATAGCCATATCTACTCAAATCATCCGTGAAAGTAATGAAATACCTATAGCCTTCTCGTGCGTTGATCGACATAGGGCCACATACGTCCGTATGTATGAGTCCTAATAGGTCGGCAGCGCGCATTCCAACACCTTTGAAGGAAATACGAGTCATTTTGCCGATGAGACATGATTCACACGTGCCATATGATTCGAAATCAAAGGGCGATATAGCTCCATTCTGTATGAGCTGTTTTACGCGTTTCTCATTTATGTGTCCCATACGACAATGCCATAGGTAAGTTTGATCTTTGTCACCTACCTTTAATCTTTTATTATTCACATGTAATATCTCGGTAGTTTGATCTAAAACATAAATTCCATTCATGGAAACTGCCTTGCCATAAATCATATTGTGTAAGGAGAAAATACAGCTATTATTCTCTATTACAAATGAAAAACCAAGTTTGTCAAGTGCAGAAACTGAAATAATGTTTTTGGATAAACTAGGAACATAATAACAGTTATATAAAAATAACTCGAATCCACTTGGAAGCTGGATTACGTATGTTCCCTTCGAGACTGCAGCCACACGTGCTCCATTCCCGACACGCAGGTCCACCTCACCCTTGATTAGGGGTTCTTGGTTTCGGAGGCCCTGCACATGATTACATAGATGAGAACCACAACCAGTATCAAGTACCCAAGTTCCGCAACTTGCATGGTTAATCTCAATCATGTGAATAAAAGAAGAAGAAGACATCCCAACAGGAGTAACACGGCCTGCTTTAATGTCCTCGCGATACACGGGGCATGAGCGCCTCCAATGCCCAGTCTTGTGGCAATGGTGACATTCCATGCTTGTATCCTTGCTCTTTGTCTTGCCTTGTGAGTTACTCGACTCACCAGGCCCACTCTTAGCAAATCCTGGTTTCTTGAACCTGGGCCTACCTACTGCTAGGTCGCCCTGAGCTTTAGCCTTCCCTTTACCTTTTCCCTTACTGGAGATCATGAGAACATCCTGCTTTAGACTCCCACTCAACTTTAGATCATTCTCAGTCTGTACGAGAAGGGAGTGGAGCTCATGGGGAGTCTTCTTCATGTCGTTCATGTAGTAGTTGGCCCTAAGAGGGCGAACCCATCATGAAGCGAATGAAGCATGCGATCAACGATGATGTTCTCACTGATCTTGCAGTTTAGGGACTCCAGTTTCTCGATATTCTCAATCATGTTGAGAATATGTGGGCTAACAGCTTGGCCCTTCTGGAGTTTCGCCTCAAAGAAGCGACAGGTATGCTCATAAGAAACGATTCTCGGAGCCTTGGAGAATTCGTTAGTGAGCGTGGTGAAAATCTTGTTTGCACCATGGGTTATGAAGCGTCTTTGCAAATTGGATTCCATTGCATAGATGAGTACGTTCTTTATCGCACCCGCTTCCATGACGAAGTCGCTATGAGCGCGAACATCGTTGGCTCTAGCTCCAGTTCCTGGGTGTGGCGGAATGGGCTCAGTTAAGAACTTGAGCTTTCCGTCAGCAATGGCAGCATTCCGTAGTGCTGCCTCCCAGTCAGAGAAGTTTGACCCATCATTCCTCAGTCTAGTTGACTGATTCATGGAGTCCATGAAGGCTTTTAGCCAGGATTCACGTGCTAGCTTGGCACTTGGCATTGGGTCTTCACCAGCCATTTTAGTTTTACAGCAGTTTTAATGAACGTGTTCTACACTGAAAAGAAGATAAAACAAAACCATATAAGCAACTTATTGTTGTGATTTAAGTCTATATTAAATTGAATTTAAACTCGTAGACTCATGCATTTATATAATTGATCTCCCTCAAGAATTATATAAACGATCCCAAGACTCAATTTCCGTATATTGATAAGCCCACAGTTTGGCTAATTCCAATCGTTGGAACTCTTGGTCGATAGATTTCCGTATATCTATCTTTTAGTCCATCTCAGTCACTGGAATATTATCGAGTGACCATGATGTTGAGATAAAATAAATCATCTGTTCCCACTTACCCGACGTAGAAGGGGTCATATTATGCCTACCGACGAAGAAGGGATTCATGGGAGGCTGATTTATAAAGACTAATCTCAATTTTTGGTTATACGAGGAAGACCCCATCAACTCTTATTTATCCATATTTAAGTGAACTAAAAACTAGCATTTGCGTGAATGAATTAAATAAAGTGATGGCTTTTAAATTGACATGTGACATCTGTATTGTCACAGAAAACTAACGCGTAACCTCTACATGAGTCAGTTTTCAGGCATGATATAGGTGGTTTGGTTTTTAGGCGGAATATGATGCAAGCTATTATCGATGAAAGCGTAAAGATAAATGCAATAAACGTAAATAAAAGTCCTAGTGTGGCCTATCCTACCAAAATAAACATAAAACAACTTGGAATCCACTGATGGACCCTAGAAGCTTGTCTTGATGTTCCATCTTGGTCCTTGCAGCGGGAGTGAGCATCCGGCCTCCGTCTTGTCTTTGGTCTTCACAAAATTACTAATTTAAATTACAAAAGTAGTCCTAGATACATTCTAATTTAAATACAAAAGTAATTACATGGCAAAAACCCAAAACGGAGATTCAAGATCTCAAAATTACAAGCAAGATCGTGTCCCTTCATTACGGTGACACAATCTTCTAAGGCCACACTAAGTTACAACCGTTTGCAAAAATTAAATACGTTATTGAAAGCATTCAAGGCATTCACAAGACGATAAATAAAATGCATCAACTAAAAACAATTTATACATGACATAATACTGTTATTATGATTAATAAATTTATACCAAACCACCTTTTAAGATTAAAATTAAGTGACTATACCGTTTTAATCACCAATTTTAACAAACATATAATCCATTATTTTAAACTGTTTTAAAACAATATGTATCAAGCGAGGGTGAACCGTTTCACTAAATAATACACTATTTCCGTATATAGTATATTATTTTAAGCCATGTGAAAATAAAACATGTTATTTTCGTAAAATAAAAAAAAAAACGATTCTGTTACAGGGGTGGTCTACCGACCGGAAAAACAGGTCTACCGACCACCTGACGAAAAAAAAAAAATTTTTTTTTTTTTTTTTTTTTTTTTTTTTTTTTTTTTTTTAATGCAGAATGGTCGACCGACCCGAAAAACAGGTCGACCGACCACAAAACACGAAACCGAGTTTCTGAACACGATTTCTCACAAAGGAAACTGTTTTGAAAAAAAAAAAAAAAAAAACAGAAAACTCACACAGGGGCGGTCGACCGACCGCTATAACTGGTCGACCGACCGACACGGCGGCAGAAACGAGATTTTTCAAAAACTTTTAAATAAACTTATGAAAAACACAAAAGTAAAATTTTCATGGCCTAAGGCTCTGATACCACTTGTGGGGAATAAAGCATGTATTCACCCTAAACTTGCAGGATTATAATGAAAAATACAGTTGTGTTTATAGTCATAAGATTAAAAAGGATAAGAAAAAGAATTCAACCTTTGGTCATTTGTGCTTATGGCCTAAGAACAGGAATTAATGCAAATTCCCTCCTATAACTTGCACCCAAGACTTAGTTTGAGACGTGGCCGCGTGTGCTAGAAAATACTCTCCAATTGCCTTGCAATATGGGGAAAGCTATTTGAGGTTTTAGATGTGAGATCTGAGTTTTGGGAGAAGAATGCTCTCAAAACCCTAATTGTGAGAATTATGATTCAACAGTTCCTGACATAAGGAGAAGGACTCTCCTTATGTAGTACTTAGGGTGGGTCGGCCGAATTAGGGTAAGAGTGGGCTTTCTCCACTCTTACCTTATTCCTTTGCATGATTCGACCCGTTTTGCTAAATATTATTTGCGGGATTTTTATTATAAATCGCATACGTGTTATCAGATATTAATGCAGTCGATGTATTAATAATGGTCTGATAAAATTACGATATTGTATAATTACCCAAATTAATATAACTGTTTATATTAATACCCGAAATCAATATTTAATTAAATATAACTGCTTATATTTAATTTTACGAATTAATCATGTAATCCGCATTAGCTAAAATTATTTAATCCGTATTAAATAATAATCTCAACATCTTATTGACTAATTTAATAGTCAATACCTCTGACTAACTGTTTAGTCGAATCCGGCAAAATGTGACTGTATTTTCATACCTTCACATCTCTCAAACGTGTCCTATAGGTGTGACGTATAGGGACCAGTTGACCACCGCCATCCGTATGACAATAACGTCAAACTTATCTAGCAAGCCAACCGTTATTGATAAACGTGGATCAACTGGTAATAATACAGAAGTATGCCCTTGTGATCCTTAAAGAGATTTAATAAGTCATTGTACTTAATTGTCAAGGACACCAGCCCCAACAGAAACCCGGTTATTGTAATGTAGAAACTCAAAACTTAATTATTGTAATGTAGAAACTCAATTATTGTAATGTAAAACTCTGATATAGTAATGTAGAAACTCAGTTATTGTAATGTAGAAACTCAGTTATTGTAATGTAAAACTTTGGTATTTGTAGTTATTCTAATATAGAAACTCAGTTATTGTAATGAGTAAATCGTGTTATTGTATTGACATC
The DNA here is from genome assembly GCA_029255685.2 of Silene conica. NCBI lineage: Eukaryota > Viridiplantae > Streptophyta > Magnoliopsida > Caryophyllales > Caryophyllaceae > Silene > Silene conica. Next base: position 70,542,393 of record CM055312.2, on the reverse strand, counting down.
AAAACTCAAATGTATTCAAATTTCTATGTTTTGTTTGTTTTCAGCTTGTTTAATTGACTAACTCAGTTATTTTAATGTAGAAACCCGGTTATTGTAATGTAGAAACTCAAAACTTAATTATTGTAATGTAGAAACTCAATTATTGTAATGTAAAACTCTGATACTTGTAGTTATTGTAATGTAGTCATTTAGTTATTGTAATGAGTAAATCGTGTTATTGTGTTGAAACGAAACTCAAATATATTCAAATTTCTACCTTTTGCTTGATTTCATCTTATTTAACTGAATAACTAGCCATTATCATTGAATCAATAAATGAGTTTGGTTAATGCAGTAGAAAAATATGAAAAATGGAATAATAATATATAACAAGGTTAACAAAACGACCTACTTTCATTATATAACTATTTTGGCTTTCATCATATTGATACACTTAAGAATTTCCAACAACTTATGCATCTTTATCATTACATCTAAGCATTTTAAACAATGCATCTAACAACAGTAGCAATCTGTAACGTTACACACACACACAGATATATATATATCTCCAATGCTACGTCTAAAAATATTTCTTCCCCGACGAGAACCATGTGTTGTCGGTGTTTTCACCATTCTTCCGCCAATATTTGTTCCCAGCGAAAACCATGACTTCCTTGTCTATTGGTGAGGGCTATACCAGGAGAAAGCGAACACTCACTAAATGAAATAAAAACAAAAAAGAGCGCAAGTTTAAAATAACTATGCAACCGAAATACAATAAACCCATATAAGTATTGAAATAACAATAATAACGTTACTAAATGATTAGATAATCTAGAGAAATAAACACTACAGTAACTATGACTCTAGGAGTAAACAATACAATAACTGAGATTATACAATAAAATAACAAAGTTTATACAATACAATAACAAGGTATAAATAATACAATAACTGGGGTTATACAATAAATTAATGGGTTTATACAATAGAATAACTGGGTATAAACAATACAATAACTAATTTACACAATACCCATGAAAATATTGTGCTCCTTCTTTGGGAAAACTACTTTTGAAAGAGGTGATACACATGAAGTCACTACTAGATACAATAACTGAACTTCATAATACAATAACTATGTAAAAGGTGATACAATAATCAACATGTAATGTTACAATAACTACATTGTACACATGAAGTCACTACTGGATACAATAACTGAACTTTCATAATACAATAACTGTGTAAAAGGTAATACAATAATCAAGAAGTAATGTTACAATAACTACATTGTACACATGAAGTCACTACTAGATACAATAACTGAAATTTCATAATACAATAACTGTGTAAAAGGTGATACAATAATCAACATGTAATGTTGCAATAACTACATTGTCCACATGAAGTCACTATTGGATACAATAACACAATCATATAGAATAACTACATCAATAAATAACAATAACTGTGTAACGATAATGCATAATCGACATGTGTAATACAATAACTGCATCAATATATTACAATAACACGCGCAGATTATCAGAGAATACACACAACCATATAGAATAACCACATCAATATATTACAATAACACACACAGATTATCTTCATTAGAACAACAATACAAACTAATTTAAAGAAAAAACACATCAAAATTCGAAATTAGGTACAAATCTGGAAAATACAATTACGAAACCCTAAAATAAGTGAAATCCGATTGAAAACGACTAATTGAACTACATAATGCAACCGGCTGAATAAATTGAAGAAAACAAACACAAGAACACACCAATTTCAAGTAAAAACACAGTACAACTACATAAACAAAAATTTTAAAAAAATTGACGAAAATGAGAGAAGAAAGATGAAAACCCTAAAATTATGTGAAAACAAGTAAAAAATGTAATGCAACAACACACAATACACTAATTGAACTACATAATAAAAATATTGAGTAAAGTTGAAGAATAGAAACACAAAACACAACAAAAATCAAGTAAAAAAACCTACAAGTAGCGAAAATTGAAGAAAAGGAACGAAAAATTGAAGAAAATCAATTACCTGAAGATGAACGAACATGAAGACGAAGATGAGCAAACAAGTCGACGAAGAAGATGAGCAAGAAGATGAACGAAGAGAACGAAAATGAAGAAGAAGCTAACTGGCGAAAATGGAGGTTTACTGTATTTCAATTCGAAAGTTGAAAAAAGGGGAAAAAAAGAAGTCCACAGTGAAAATTCTTGTTTATATAGTAGTTGTAAGATCTAATCTCAGCCACTCATCAATACTCGATATGAATGGTCCAGATTTAAAGGTGTAACTCACCAATATTATCCCAACTCATATGATCCTACTTCTATATATATATATATATAGACTTGGGATCCGGTGAGAACCACCTTACAATGAGAACCGGTGAGAACTCTTCCTTACGGAGTTTTTTAAAAAAAATTAATCACATAATTGGATTCGGCATGAAATTTTATGGCTAGAGAACATATTTCTTGGTCTAAAAAATAAATACTAGTGGCGGAAAAATGATAGATACGAAAAAAATAGATAGTAGGTGTAGACCTGGCAAAAGTATACCGAACCCGAAAAACCGATCGAAAATAACTGAATCGACACCTGACCGTACATCCGAAAGGTATAACTGAACTTCACCCCGAAACCTGAATCGACCTGAACTGATTCGAAATTGAACTGAATTTGTAATATCCGAAATAGACCCGAGATCGAATAAACCTGAACTGTTTCAACCTGAACTGGTTTGACCCGAATCGAAACACACCCGAACCGTTTTCAACCTGCTTAATGATGACCGAAATTCAACCGAAACCCGAAATTACCCGAATGTAGTAATTGTCGTTTGTCAAATAAAAGAAAAAAAAATTAATTATTTATATACATATTTTTATATTGTTACGGAAATTATGGTCCAAGTTATCCTAAACGTCAAAAACCAAGAGCACATTCTCATCTGCTACTCATAAGTTCCTACAAAAATCGATCCTAAGAGTACACACGTTAATAAATTAATAAATCGGGGAATTAAAAATTAAAATGATTATAAAGACGGTCGTAACTCCTAATCCGTTCATTCGTTCAACACAATAATTTCAACATAAATACATGTATCCCACAAATCTCATTGCCCCTGCCAACTTGTATCCCACAAACCAGGCCACTTATTCATAACTCTCAGTCAGTACAGGAATTAGCCCCGGCACATAAGACATCAGCATTCACTGCTCGTCTGAATTTTAAACCAGCCCGAACTATGCTACTGCCCATCTCATGCTTAGTCCGTAAGCAACAGCTACAGACTGATTACTCTTATTCTGACACGCATAAAAAGTGGGACTGACCCACTAGCATCTCCCCATTTGCTATGAATGTGCAGACCTCCAACACAACCACTGCACACAGGCCTGTGCATCTACTACACTGCACACAGGCCTGTGCATCTACTACACTGCAATACTGGTGAACTTCTCTATTTCCTTCATGTTCAACCCAAGAGAATGGATACCCGTGTTTAATTATTGCTTTTGCTAATAACTCTCGGTAATCCTTTTGATCAAAGATAAATTTACCTCTTGTTGACAAAGGTAAGGTGCGTTTATATGCTTTGCATTTTTGAAGATGATTCTTGGCATTGGTTGTCCCACATACGGATTCCGCTACCAAGTTTGTAATCTTGCAATGCTTGCACAATGCTCTCGTTCTTTTATCTTTTGTTTTTTCTGGTGGGATTCGCCAATATTCGTTCCACACCGGGCTCCTTCTATTTTCAAAATCAGTGAAATCAGCAACCTCAATAATGGAGGTTATATCTCCAGCTTGAGAATCATCACTAGCAACAAATTCCATAACTTCCTGAAATCGAAAGATAAAAAAGTTAGTAATTGATTAATTATAATACTGTTTCAGATAAACTAGTTTTTAAACTGACATTAAAATTTCAATTAAAGTCAGAACAAATAATTGAACAAGTCGATCAAATGAAAAAAAACGCAGATTTCTAAATAAACTTAGTATGGCAAAATATGCCTAAAAAATTCAACAATCAACTTTAAAAAAAGATTGAACCTTACCGATAAAACTGTTAAAACTAATCAACAAGATGATATTGTAAATTGTAAGAGACAATAATTGATTTGAAAATGAGTTTAAAGCAAAACACAAACGATGACGTATATATAGCCAAAATTTAGGCGGTAAAATAAATCAATCTAATCTTTATTTTGGCGGGTAAAATGATGGTTGGCGTTAAAATAATTCGAGAATCTCCAATTTTTGGAGGCAAAATATAATTAGTTCATCAATTTTTGGAGGCAAAATCAATTTTTTTTTACCATATTTGAGTATTTGACCGCGATTTCAACCAAACTGATAAAAAAGAATCTGAAAAAAGAGATTTTAATAACTAATCAAAGATCTAATGGGAAACATCCGAAAATTTCAATAATTAATTAGGGAGAATTAGAGATATTCTTACCAAAATGAGATATCCTTTCCATCTTTACAAAAGATATGGTGATAGCCATTCCGATTTGTGCTGCTCTATGGACTGTGATTTGGGATTGTGGGACTCTGGGCTTTTGTTAGTTTTGTAAGATGAAGAATTGAAGATTGAAGAATGAAGAGAGTCTGTGAATTGTGATAATATGAATTACACAATTAATAGTTTAATACTTAATAGAATAGTAGTAGGTGTCTGGTCTTTATTATAAATTATAGATTTATAGAAAACGAAAATAGTTCGTGTCAGACTCTCAGTGTGTCAGTGTCACTGTGTCACTGTGGGTCTGTGTTATTAAAAAGGAATGAACACGTGTTAGTCTAATAGTCTATTGTAATTTGTATTTTCAAGTTTGATTATTTATAAATGAATAAATAAATAATTGAACTATTGAAATGGGAGATGAAATCGTAAAATTAGTATATTATAAAAACAAACTATAATACTATAAATCTATAATATAAGTTAAGATAAGCTTTTCATCTACGAATTTCTAAAATAAAAGCTTAAGAAGTCGAACTGTAGATAATTAGTTAAGCAATTATATAGTTTTAGCTATTATTACTTTGTTATTATAGATTTATAGTCTTATAGACTATAGTCTATAGTCTATATTCTATAATTAAAATGTTGGACTCGAGTAAGGTGCTATTGTGTTAGTACAAATAAATGATAATTAAAGATCAACTCAAGAGTAGCTCAAGTTTAAAATTCACCGAACTCAAGTTGAGCTTATAAAATTCAAATAATTTACATATCGGGTGGTCTTATTTAAGATTATCTTAACTTAAGACCTCTTATAAGTTATAACCTCCTACGGGTGGAAGAATTCGAAGAACCATCTTAGGAAACGGTCTTATACTCCTATACAATAAATGGTGATGTAAGAATAATAAGACAAATTGACGAGGAATGAACATTTGAAAATAATTATTTCCTGATATAAGCTTTACTTTTTGTTCAAACTAATTTTTTATTGGATAGAAAGTTCCATCACCATTATAAAAAAATTCAAACAAAAAAACAAAGTCGAGTATTTTTGTAATAACATTTATTATATATAGGACGAATACTCACGATAAAAGATAAGTATATACTACGATAAAAGATAAGTCAGTGTTGTAAGATATGAAATACTTATGATCAATTTATCAAGTATATACTACGGAGTATTTATGTAAGAATGTCTACTATTTCTCAATTGCATGCATGTGTTGACCGTTCATATTTAAATTATTTGTATATATCAATAATTATAAAAAAAACACCTAGATAAGAAAAAAAATGTCGAATAAATTATATTACTATTAAAAAAAATTGAAATATTATCGGACAAAAATATAAAAATTATATAAAAAACAAAATCGAAATATTTGATATATAAATATAATCCAACATTAATCCTTTGACATCCGATCCGAATATGGCCCGAATCGAATCTCATCTGCTCTGATATTGACCCGACCTGAATCTCATCTGTTCCGAAATTAACCTGACTCGAATCTGAACTGACCCGAAATATTTACAACCGATTAAAAGCCAAAACTGATTCCAACCTGAATTGAACCGAACTGAAATCGAAAATAAAGGTAAACCGAAATAATCCGATCCGAATGAAACTGATCCGAAACTGAATCGAATGACCCGTTTGCCAGGTCTAAGTAGGTGCATGCAAATTAATAAAACGTATCTCACCTTGATTTCCGTCACTAGTATTTATTTTCTAGACCAAGAAATATGTTCTCTAGCTATAAAATGCCATGTCGAATCCAATTATGTTATTAATTTTTTTTAAAAAAGTCCTTAAGGTAGAGTCCTCACAAGGTTCTCATTGTAAGGTGGTTCTCACCGGATCCCAACCCTATATATATAATATATATATAGGGTTCAACACATTAGTACTCTTGTAACTCATGTAAGGGCTCCCTCGAATCCCTTGATGGTAGTAGTTTGAATTTGGGTTGAAAGTGTTTTGCCCTCTAGAGTTATTGAATGCTTGGAAAGCATACAATTCCTCCTCACTCCCACTTCCCTCAATAGAATTATTTGCACATACATCGAATGTGTGCCCATTTCCTCCACACAAATCATATGAAGCTACACTATTCACTTGGTACATTCCCGGAGTGTTGTTCTTGGTTTCTTTGCTTGTAGCCCCCTTAGTCAATTCCTCCAACTTCTTGGTCAACATGTCTAACTTGGCATTGGTTTCCTCATTTGCCTTTGAGTTGGAAAGGTGCTCACTGGGGTACTTGCTACTCTTTCTCAAGACATTTCCCCGAGTACCATAGTTCTCCTCGGAATCAACGAATTTTTTGACAAGCTCCGTTCCCTCTTCATGTGGCAAGTGGTCAAAACTACCCCCCGCCGATGCATTAACCATCTCTTTTGTGCGTGGGAGAAAAGTTTGAAAGAAGGTTTGGGTGGTGTACTAAGTGGGTATCCCGTGGTGAGGACACTTAGCAAGCAAATCTTGGTATCTATCCCAAGCCTCTCCCAAGGATTCTCCCTCGTCTTGTTGAAATTGAGTGATCTCATTCCGGAGCATGGCGGTTTTGGAGGACGGATAATACTTAGCAAGGAAGGTCGTGGCCAAGTCGTCCCAAGTGGTGAAAGTGTTTGGAGCATGAACATTCAACCACCTATCCGCCTTATCCGTCAAGGAGTAGGGGAAGAGCATTAGCCTTAAGGTTTCTTCCGCCACCCCCGTTTTCTTGATCATTGCTACTTTACCCTTGAACTTTCTCAAGTGTCCATGAGCATCCTCATGAGAAGCTCCACTAAAAGCATTCTTCTCGATAGAGCTCATTTGTGAGGAATGGATCTCAAACTTTTGAGGAACGAGAGTGCCAAAATTGATTGGATTTGTGGTATCATTGTGGTTGGGCCGATTATGATCTCCAAGAGCGGCCATGACGGGAATTTGTGGGTGATTTAGAATGTGAGGTGAGGGTGGTGGTGATTGGTAGAATGGGTTGTCGAAGTTTTCGGAGGTTGGGCTTGTAATGCTTTGATTTGGGCTTTGTGGTTCGGGTGAAGGGGGGTTGTTGTAGCTAGTAGATGCTTGGGAAGCAATTCTCACTCTCGCTATAGTTCTTCTCCTCAAGGCTCGAAAAAGCCTCTCCGGTTCGGAAGTTGACAACAAAGAATTAGAATCACCCCTAGGAATAAAACTTGGCACAAAATTAGTCGTCCTAGTGTTTTTTAGGCACTAGGGTGAGCAATATAGCAACCACTCTACAATTAACTAACAAAGCTTTGATCAAAACAAAATAAGCACAACTAACTAAAGCTAAAACTAAAACTAAACTAAACAACTTCTAGCACCATCCCCGGCAAGGCCCCATTTTGATAACGCGAGATTAAGTCGTCGGTTCTCACGATCAAACAAATTTATAAACCCAAAATAGTAGTATATTAGGGTTATCGTTCGCAAAGACGGTGGGGAAGTTGTATTGTTACGTTCTAGTTATAACTTGAGTCGGGTAATAGGTTTGTGATTGATTAACAACTAAAGAACAATTAAAGTAAACAAGTTAAGATTAAATCGATGGAAGGGAAAACTAGGGTGTCGGGGGTCACTAAGATGGGTAGATGAAGATACGAGAAAGCAAACTAGTAGGTCTCAAGTAAGTAGTCTCGGTAAGTCTCTTCTCTCGAGTCGACTAAACCTAGGTCGGAATACCCTAGCTTTCGCTACAAATACCCAAAACCAACCATTAAACATGCTAAGACAAACCCTCAACCGTCGCTAAAGGCAAGTCACGCTAAAATCAAAGCCCAACTTTCGTTGAAGCGAATCATCAAACACCTAGCATGCAACAAATGGAAAACTACTTTATCAAGAACAACTAATCAACAAACTAGCATGAATTTATCATCTAATCACCACCCAAGTTCCCCCCTAACCCTAGGTAAAAAACTACTCACTCATGGTAAGGAAAAGCATGTGAAAGAGAGATAAACAAGTGCTAAACATCATGAACAAGCAAAGGTAAACAATCGATTTAAGCAAAACTCAAAGTAATGTAAAAACAAAGTAAGGATTAGGAAGATTATACCAAACAATTGGATAAAGGAATGAACTTTGATTACAAATGGAAGATCCTTTCAAATGCTCCCAGAATACAACCAAAAACTCTAAGACAATTGCTAGGAACAATCACTAAAGAAATGACTAAGGAGAGATTAATAATGACTAAAGGATTAAACTAATATCTAAGAAGGATTAAATATTTTAAGAGATTTTTTTGTGACTACGTATGAATGAATGTAACAGTAGAAACCCTAAAAATCTCCTAGAAATGCGTGAAAAGTTGCGTAGAAATAAATGACACAAGTGCGGGTTTATATAGAGTGCGGAAATCTGAAATAGGCCTCTCAGCCGGTCAACCGGCTGCCGGTGGTGGACCGGCTGGGAGTCCAAATGCTAACTTCAAGAAAGTTTTTCTTATTTTCTTCAACTTGAGCTTGATCTTCAGCCGACCGGCCGGCTGCCGGTCGGGCACCGGCTGGGAGGCCTTTTTTGATAATCTGACTTTTTCTTCATTTTTCAACTTGTACAGGTGCCCTCAGCCGGTGGGCCGGCTGCCGGTTGTCCACCGGCTGGGAGTCCTTTCCCTTGAATCTGCCCAAAATTATCATTTCTCCAAATCTCGAAAAATTGGCTAAGTATAGAATATGCTCCCCAGCCGGCTGACCGGCTGCCGGTTGGCCACCGGCTGGGAGCCCTGAACCAAGAAGCTGTAACATTTTGCTATTTTTGTTGGGGCTGGTGTCCTTGACAATTAAGTACAATGACTTATTAAATCTCTTTAAGGATCACAAGGGCATACTTTTGTATTATTACCAGTTGATCCACGTTTATCAATAACGGTTGGCTTGCTAGATAAGTTTGACGTTATTGTCATACGGATGGCGGTGATCAACTGGTCCCTATACGTCACACCTATAGGACACGTTTGAGAGATGTGGAGGTATGAAAATACAGTCACATTTATGCCGGATATGACTAAACAGTTAGTCAGAGGTGTTGACTAATAAATTAGTCAATAAGATGTTGAGATTATTATTTAATACGGATTAAATAATTTTAGCTAATACGGATTACAAGATTAATTCGTAAATTAAATATAAACGGTTATATTTAATTAAATATAGTATTCGCGTATTAATATAAACAGTTATATTAATTTGGGTAATTATACAATATCGTATTTTGTCAGACCATTATTAATATATCGACTGTATTAATATCTGATAACATGTTACGATTTATAAATAAAACCCGCGAACAACTTAAAGCTAAACGGGTCGAATCACGCAAAGGTATAAGGTAAGAGTGGAAAAAGCCCACCTTTACCCAAGACCCATTCGGCCGACCTAAGTAATACAAAAGGAGAGTCTTTCTCCTTTTGTCACTGACTGGTAATTCATAATTCTCAGAATTAGGGTTTTGAGAACATCTTTTTCCCAAAACTCAGATCTCACATCTAAAACCTCACAAAAGCTCTCCCCATATTGCAAGGCAATTGGAGAGTATTTTCTAGCACACGCGGCATCATCTCAATCAAGTCTTGGGTGCAAGTTATAGGAGGAAATTTACTTTAATTCCTGTTCTTAGGCCATAAGCACAAAGGACCAAAGGTTGAATTCTTTTTCTTATCCTTTTTAATCTTATGACTATAAACACAACTGTATTTTTCATTATAATCCTGCAAGTTTAGGGTGAATACATGCATTATTCCCCACAAGTGGTATCAGAGCCTTAGGCCATGAAAATTTTACTTTTGTGTTTTTCATAAGTTTTTTTTAAAGATTTTGAAAAATCTCGTTTCTGCCGCTGCGTCGGTCGGTCGACCAGTATTAGCGGTCGGTCGACCGCCCCTGTGCGGGTTTTCTGTTTTTTTTAAAACAGTTTCCTTTATGAGTTTTCGATCTTGTTTTTCGATTCCTGTTTACATATTGTTAATTAATCGATATTCTTAACAATATGTGAACCCTTGTTGATGTTAATTTTGATTTACTTGTTTTAATCAAAGTTTAAAAGGTAAAAACTTGTTTTAATTTCAAAAAGTGCAGCGTTTTGCGTTTTCTGAAATTCGTTTTTACTACTTGTTGGTCGGTCGACCTAATTAATAGGTCGGTCGACCGATTTTACTGTTGCAGATTTTTCCGTTTTTCGGCAGGAGGTCGGTCGACCACAAGTTTAGGTCGGTCGACCTCCCCCCCCTGTAACAATCTCGTTTTTTTTTTTTTTTTCGAAAATAACATGTTTTATTTTCACATGGCTTAAAATAATATACTATATACGGAAATAGTGTATTATTTAGTGAAACGGTTCACCCTCGTTTGATACATATTGTTTTAAAACAGTTTAAAATAATGGATTATATGTTTGTTAAAATTGGTGATTAAAACGGTATAGTCACTTAATTTTAATCTTAAAAGGTGGTTTGGTATAAATTTATTAATCATAATAACAGTATTATGTCATGTATAAATTGTTTTTAGTTGATGCATTTTATTTATCATCTTGTGAATGCCTTGAATGCTTTCAATAACGTATTTAATTTTTGCAAACGGTTGTAACTTAGTGTGGCCTTAGAAGATTGTGTCACCGTAATGAAGGGACACGATCTTGCTTGTAATTTTGAGATCTTGAATCTCCGTTTTGGGTTTTTGCCATGTAATTACTTTTGTATTTAAATTAGAATGTATCTAGGATTACTTTTGTAATTTAAATTAGTAATTTTGTGAAGACCAAAGACAAGACAGAGACCGGATGCTCACTCCCGCTGCAAGGACCAAGATGGAACATCAAGACAAGCTTCTAGGGTCCAACAGTGGATTCCAAGTTGTTTTATGTTTATTTTGGTAGGATAGGCCACACTAGGACTTTTATTTACGTTTATTGCATTTACCTTTATGCTTTCTTCGATAATAGCTTGCATCATATTCCGCCTAAAAACCAAACCACTTATATCATGCCTGAAAACTGACTCATGTAGAGGTCTCGCGTTAGTTTTCTGTGACAATACAGATGTCACATGTCATTTAAAAGCCATCACTTTATTTAATTCATTCACGCAAATGCTAGTTTTTAGTTCACTTAAATATGGATAAATAAAAGTTGATGGGGTCTTCCTCGTATAACCAAAAATTGAGATTAGTCTTTATAAATCAGCCTCCCATGAATCCCTTCTTCGTCGGTAGGCATAATATGACCCCTTCTACGTCGGGTAAGTGGGAACAGATGATTTATTTTATCTCAACATCATGGTCACTCGATAATATTCCAGTGACTGAGATGGACTAGAAGATAGATATACGGAAATCTATCGACCAAGAGTTCCAACGATTGGAATTAGCCAAACTGTGGGCTTATCAATATACGGAAATTGAGTCTTGGGATCGTTTATATAATTCTTGAGGGAGATCAATTATATAAATGCATGAGTCTACGAGTTTAAATTCAATTTAATATAGACTTAAATCACAACAATAAGTTGCTTATATGGTTTTGTTTTATCTTCTTTTCAGTGTAGAACACGTTCATTAAAACTGCTGTAAAACTAAAATGGCTGGTGAAGACCCAATGCCAAGTGCCAAGCTAGCACGTGAATCCTGGCTAAAAGCCTTCATGGACTCCATGAATCAGTCAACTAGACTGAGGAATGATGGGTCAAACTTCTCTGACTGGGAGGCAGCACTACGGAATGCTGCCATTGCTGACGGAAAGCTCAAGTTCTTAACTGAGCCCATTCCGCCACACCCAGGAACTGGAGCTAGAGCCAACGAAATTCGCGCTCATAGCGATTTCGTTATGGAAGCGGGTGCGATAAAGAACGTACTCATCTATGCAATGGAATCCAATTTGCAAAGACGCTTCATAACCCATGGTGCAAACAAGATTTTCACCACGCTCACTAACGAATTCTCCAAGGCTCCGAGAATCGTTTCTTATGAGCATACCTGTCGCTTCTTTGAGGCGAAACTCCAGAAGGGCCAAGCTGTTAGCCCACATATTCTCAACATGATTGAGAATATCGAGAAACTGGAGTCCCTAAACTGCAAGATCAGTGAGAACATCATCGTTGATCGCATGCTTCATTCGCTTCATGATGGGTTCGCCCTCTTTAGGGCCAACTACTACATGAACGACATGAAGAAGACTCCTCATGAGCTCCACTCCCTTCTCGTACAGACTGAGAAGGATCTAAAGTTGAGTGGGAGTCTGAAGCAGGATGTTCTCATGATCTCCAGTAAGGGAAAAGGTAAAGGGAAGGCTAAAGCTCAGGGCGACCTAGCAGTAGGTAAGCCCAGGTTCAAGAAACCAGGATTTGCTAAGAGTGGGCCAGGTGAGTCGAGTAACTCACAAGGCAAGACAAAGAGCAAGGATACAAGCATGGAATGTCACCATTGCCACAAGACTGGGCATTGGAGGCGCTCATGCCCCGTGTATCGCGAGGACATTAAAGCAGGCCGTGTTACTCCTGTTGGTATGTCTTCTTCTTCTTTTATTCACATGATTGAGATTAACCATGCAAGTTGCGGAACTTGGGTACTTGATACTGGTTGTGGTTCTCATCTATGTAATCATGTGCAGGGCCTCTGAAACCAAGAACCCCTAATCAAGGGTGAGGTGGACCTGCGAGTCGGGAATGGAGCACGCGTTGCTGCAGTCTCGAAGGGAACATACGTAATCCAGCTTCCAAGTGGATTCGAGTTATTTTTATATAACTGTTATTATGTTCCTAGTTTGTCCAAAAACATTATTTCAGTTTCTGCACTTGACAAACTCGGCTTTTCATTTGTAATAGAGAATAATAGCTGTATTTTCTCCTTACACAATATGATTTATGGCAAGGCAGTTTCCATGAATGGAATTTATGTTTTAGATCAAACCACCGAGATATTACATGTGAATAATAAAAGAATAAAGGTAGGTGACAAAGATCAAACTTACCTATGGCATTGTCGTATGGGACACATAAATGAGAAACGCGTAAAACAGCTCATACAGAATGGAGCTATTTCGCCCTTTGATTTCGAATCATATGGCACGTGTGAATCATGTCTCATCGGCAAAATGACTCGTATTTCCTTCAAAGGTGTTGGAATGCGCGCTGCCGACCTATTAGGACTCATACATACGGACGTATGTGGCCCTATGTCGATCAACGCACGAGAAGGCTATAGGTATTTCATCACTTTCACGGATGATTTGAGTAGATATGGCTATGTCTACTTGATGAAACATAAAAGTGAATCCTTTGACAAGTTCAAAGAATACCAGAATCGGGTACAGAACCAGCTGGGTAGAAAGATTAAAGCACTACGCTCGGATCGTGGTGGTGAGTATCTTTCACGCGAGTTTGATCAACACCTAAAAGACTGTGGGATCGTGCTACAGTTGACTCCACCTGGAACACCACAATTAAATGGTGTGTCCGAACGGAGAAATCGAACTTTACTTGATATGGTTCGATCCATGATGAGTCACACCGTTGTGCCTGATTCATTGTGGGGCTATGCTCTTTTGTCGGCCGCTCTAATACTTAACCGAAGTCCGTCTAAAGCTGTTGACAAGACTCCATTCGAGTTATGGAAGGGAACGGTCCCTAACTTGTCCTTTATTCGGGTTTGGGGCTGCGAGGCTTATGTCAAGTGGAGACACGAGGATAAGCTCGGCCCGCGATCGGTCAAGACATACTTTATAGGCTATCCAAAGGGAACTTTTGGTCATTACTTCTACTCGCCTGCCGAACAACGTGTTTTTGTCGCGGCTAGTGCGACGTTCTTAGAGAAAGAATTTCTCGAGAACAAGTCGAGTAATAGAACCTTCGAGTTATCGGAGGTTCAAGAACCAACTGCCGAGCAACCATTGGAGGAAACAGTTCCTTCAACCGAGGCTGCGGTAGATATTCCTGAGGAACCTAGGAGGTCGGGAAGAGTCTCTATTCCTCCGGACAGATACATTGGTATGGTCGAGGAACATGATACAGATGACGTCTTACTCCTAGAGGGTAATGAACCCACAACCTATAAAGGTGCCATGACTAGTTCTGACTCAAAGCTATGGCTAGAAGCCATGCAATCCGAGATGGACTCCATGTATGAGAACAACGTGTGGGATCTTGTGGACCTACCTGCAAAGGTACGTCCCCTTCAATGCAAATGGCTTTACAAAATAAAGCATGCCGTGGAAGGACAACAAGATATCCATAAGGCTAGACTAGTTGCTAAAGGTTTCACCCAAGTGCCAGGCTTGCACTACGATGAGATCTTTGCACCCGTAGTCATGCTACGTTCCATTCGGATTATCTTAGCGATCGCCGCATTTCATGACTATGAAATATGGCAAATGGACGTTAAAACCGCCTTCTTAAACGGTTATTTGGAGGAAGAGTTGTACATGGTACAACCCGAGGGTTTTATCGATCCAGCACATCCTAAGAAAGTTTGCAAGCTTAAGCGTTCCATCTATGGACTTAAGCAAGCATCGCGGAGTTGGAATCATCGCTTCGACCAAGTGATAAAAGAGAATGGGTTCATTCGATCAGTCGAGGAACCATGTCTCTATATCAAGTCGAGTGGGAGTAAGATTGTATTCCTAGTACTGTATGTCGATGACATACTCTTGATTGGGAATGACATACCTCTCTTATCTTCGGTTAAAGCATGGTTGAAAAACCATTTCCAGATGAAAGATCTGGGAGAGGCACAAAGAATTTTGGGCATCCGTATCTACAGGGATAGATCACGACGGATGTTGTCTCTCAGTCAGGAATCTTATATAGAGAAGATTCTGGAGAGATTCAGCATGACGAACTCCAAGAAGGGGTTCCTTCCTATGACTCCTGGGCTTCACTTGAGCAAGACTCAAGAAGCTAAGTCAGTGGAAGAGAAAGAGCGCATGAGTCGGATTCCTTATGCTTCGGCAATAGGATCGATCATGTATGCCATGATATGCACACGTCCTGACGTTGCATATGCATTGAGTATGACAAGTCGATTCCAAGCTCATCCAGGTGAACAACACTGGATGGCCGTGAAAAACATTCTTAAGTACCTACGGAGGACTAAAGATTGGGGATTGACTTTTGGAGGCGACTCGACGCTCTGCGCCACGGGTTACGCAGATGCTAGCTTCCAAACGGATCGAGATGACTCGAAATCTCAGTCTGGATTCGTTTTTACTCTTAATGGCGCTGCTGTCAGCTGGAAAAGTTCTAAACAGAGTGTTACAGCAGATTCTACGACTGAGTCCGAGTACTATGCCGCCTCGGAAGCAGCTAAGGAAGCAATATGGATGCGTCAATTCTTACAAGGACTATCAGTAGTGCCTAGTTCGAATGACCCAATCACCGTCTATTGTGACAATAGCGGTGCCATCTTCCAAGTTAAGGAGCATAAGTCTAGCAGCAAGGCTAGGCATGTACAACGGAAAGCTCATCTAATCAGAGATTACGTGGAGCAAAAGGAGATTTTTATTGAAAAGATCGCTATGGATGACAACATAGCCAATCCTCTCACAAAAGCATTACCACGTGATAAGCATGAAGGGCACATTCATTCCATGGGAATTGGATGTGTTCCTAAGTTGTAGTACTCTTTTATGAATTCATGTAATAATTCATTTTCTCGTGTACTCTATTCAACCTTATTGTTATGATATAAAATGTTTTGTTTCTCATGTGGAATTGTACGCCAATTTTGAACACCACAAAGTGAACTGATTAACATTACATCGTTTTGGTCCTTGATTACCCACTTGAGCTGATAACTCAGGTAATCATTTTGTGACGTTGGTTGATGGTGGGTTCAACGAGCCATAAGTCACGTGGATGACTGACCAATCACAAAGGCGAGTTATACGGATATCTCGTAGGACACCCCGTGACAACGTTATGGAGTCCTAAATGTTTTATAACATTGGGTGCCAGGTCGTGGATAAGACCTCCATAGTGTTCCTTAGAGTCGAGTCTTTTGACTTTCAACTGTTTCTTGAGATTAAGACAGATTTTGGGTAACTTTGGTTTCTTTCCCACGGTCACCGTAACAGGGGCCAAGAGGATTTTTTCTGGGTTATTTCATGCTGGGCGATATCGGCAGGATTCGAGTTGAGGGAAATATCCAAACCCTTATCAGGTTTTTATCATTTCTCAGGGCCACTCGAGGAGTAGTAACTGAAATGCATGGCCATGCTCGAATACAGATTCGTTTTATCAGTTAAGTTACTCTCTAGTCGGGGAAACCACTCTTGATACAGATCGCTTGTGAGATACGACCTTTGCGAATGCGGATTTGCAAATTGTCTTACATTGAGTGGGAGAAATTTTAAAAGGATATGAGATTCGGTTATCGCACCTACACTTGTACGGACAAGTGGGAGTTTGTTGGAGATTGTGTCCTCCACATGTAGTGTGATAACGTCATTGCACATACCCTTGTACGGACAAGTGGGAGATTGTTGGGGCTGGTGTCCTTGACAATTAAGTACAATGACTTATTAAATCTCTTTAAGGATCACAAGGGCATACTTTTGTATTATTACCAGTTGATCCACGTTTATCAATAACGGTTGGCTTGCTAGATAAGTTTGACGTTATTGTCATACGGATGGCGGTGATCAACTGGTCCCTATACGTCACACCTATAGGACACGTTTGAGAGATGTGGAGGTATGAAAATACAGTCACATTTATGCCGGATATGACTAAACAGTTAGTCAGAGGTGTTGACTAATAAATTAGTCAATAAGATGTTGAGATTATTATTTAATACGGATTAAATAATTTTAGCTAATACGGATTACAAGATTAATTCGTAAATTAAATATAAACGGTTATATTTAATTAAATATAGTATTCGCGTATTAATATAAACAGTTATATTAATTTGGGTAATTATACAATATCGTATTTTGTCAGACCATTATTAATATATCGACTGTATTAATATCTGATAACATGTTACGATTTATAAATAAAACCCGCGAACAACTTAAAGCTAAACGGGTCGAATCACGCAAAGGTATAAGGTAAGAGTGGAAAAAGCCCACCCTTACCCAAGACCCACTCGGCCGACCTAAGTAATACAAAAGGAGAGTCTTTCTCCTTTTGTCACTGACTGGTAATTCATAATTCTCAGAATTAGGGTTTTGAGAACATCTTTTTCCCAAAACTCAGATCTCACATCTAAAACCTCACAAAAGCTCTCCCCATATTGTAAGGCAATTGGAGAGTATTTTCTAGCACACGCGGCATCATCTCAATCAAGTCTTGGGTGCAAGTTATAGGAGGGAATTTACTTTAATTCCTGTTCTTAGGCCATAAGCACAAAGGACCAAAGGTTGAATTCTTTTTCTTATCCTTTTTAATCTTATGACTATAAACAAAACTGTATTTTTCATTATAATCCTGCAAGTTTAGGGTGAATACATGCATTATTCCCCACAATTTTCGCCAAAAGTCAAGTCAAGGTCCCCCAGCCGGCTTACCGGCCGCCGGCTGGGAACCGGCTGGGAGGGCCTGGAGGGTCTTCTTGCCTTTTCTCCTCAATTTCTTCATAATTCGCTCTAAATTCGTCTCGTTTGCTCCCGTTTCTTCGCTCCCGCCACAATACCTACAAAATGTAAACCAAAAAGGAATAGTCGAGGTAACGGGCATAAAAACGAGGAAAGGCACGCAAAACGAGGCCGAATCGGGACCAAAAATGAAGAATAAACAACGAAAATAATGACCAAAATGGAGCTCATCAGAATTCCCCACACTTAAACCTTACTCGTCCTCGAGTAAGAGATCAAGTAACTATATAACCCTTATTAGAAACAAAGAAACAAACTAACTAAGCTAACTAGAAGTCGAATCGGGTTTAGCTACACCCGTAGCCCTTTCAACTCACAATTTGACATTTATGAGGAAGAACGCCCTATTGCAAGGCAAGTAAGGTCTTGCTACAAATTTTTTGATGCAAACAAGTAAAAACATAACACGTATAGACAAGCAACATGCATCGGAAAAAGGAAAAGACAACCGCTTGCCTCATTCAAGCGGGGTTTCGAAAAACTAAACAAGAGAGGTCTATAGCGGAGGATGCCGACTCAAAGTCTAACCACGGTGTCAAACCCCTAAATCAAGCTCAAGCAACCAAAAATGACATCACCAAAGACCAAGAAACTAATTCAAGGCGGGCAAACGGAAGTACTAAGCTATACTTCCAAGAATGACACGACACACACATGATTCGACTCCATGCAAGACCCATAACCGATAAAAGAACCCTAACTACCGACTCTCACGGGTGACATTCAACACACAAGGAAAGAAAAGGGGTGATTTTTGTGACAAAAAGTAACCAAAATCACTCACCTACCTCAACTTGCGAAGCATGCCCGCAATCTAGAATGGTACTCCATCCAAAAAGCCATGAAAAATGCAAATGCACATGATGAGAACAACAATAAGGATGCAACGGGGCTTGGGTTGGGTGAAAATGGTTTGGTGCAAGCACCGTTCTAGGATTTGAGGCTCAAAAACAAGAATGATTGCCATAATCAACACAACTCCTTATTACAACAACTAAGCAACGTCTATGCCCTAACTTTGGTTTTAACAAAACCAAGCAAAAATTGCATAAACCCAACTTACTTTGGAAAAATTGGACCCATCACAACCTTAAACAAAGTGGTCATTATTAGAAACACCGAACAACGTCTACACCCTAACATACGACTTGAAAATCAAATCAAATGCAAAAATTGTGTAAACCCGGCACGCGTGCAAAAAACATCAAAAGACCACATTATTGTAGCAACGACTTTTTCTATGTCTCCTTGATGGAAGAGATTTGTTGCTAGCCTTTTTCTCTTTCAAAACACATATGTACAATTTTCTTTTTGGATTTTTCAAAACTTTTTCAACTTTTTCAACTTTTTCTTTGATTTTCTATTTTCTTTCTTTTTTCATTTTTTTTTTCTTTTTCTCAAACTTCCAAACACCAAGAAAACAACAAGTAGTGACCACAACGGAAGAGTGCACCAACCAACATCTAAATTCCCGACTCTACCACCAACGAAGTACCACAAAAGCAACCATTCTTGATCAAGGAAGGATGTTTTTGGGATGTAGCTCACCTAGTAGTTTAGGCAAAATGAAAAGGTTAAGGCTCAAAGTGGTTAAACAAAAGGGGAATAAGATGCAAGGGTCAAAACAAGGCTAATCTGGCAAATGTGAAGTTGATTTATTTGGAACAATCCTAAACTGAGTCGGTTTGATGGACCGACTATAAATGAGGCTCTATCCTCACATTTGAGTAGCTAATGTCGGTCTTAGGTCGAGTCAAGGTCTAACACGGTCTCACAAGGTGGTCGAAACTTGGTCATTAAGCCTAGACTTCCGGGTCCTTGCAAGCAAGAACCCTAACAAGGTGACATCAAAAGGTGCAAGCTATTAGGAGGGGTAAGACACAAGCAAGACAAATATCATCATTGACGGCATATATCCTCCACTATTCAACCTCCTATGCATATTTACAAACAAAAGCAAAACGGAAAAACCGACTAACACCTATTCACAAAACTATGAAAATGAAAAGGCATGTGAAACAAAAGCAAACTAATACTAAACACAACAAACATGCAACAACAAGAAGGCTAAACTAGCAGCACATCAACCACAACAACCAAAAGTTCCCCAAAGGAACATCCAAGGCACAAAAATCCCGTTCTCCTTCATGATATCAACATAAAAAGAAATCGGGAGGGGGAGAAAGAAGTAGGAAAGAGTATACCAAGCATCTTCATCCTCCTAATACCTCGGGTTCCCGTCGCATCTGCCACTTGTTAGTCCAACAAACATATATATACAAAACAAGCAAAGAACAAAAACAAAGGAAAGGAAGAACATATTTTTTTGAAATTTTTGAAATTTTTCGATTTTTTTGGTATTTTTGAAGTTTTTTCATATTTACAAAAGCAAATGAAAGAAAATAAATATTCACAAAGTGGATATTTTCCCTCCCCACACTTAAGATTTACATTGTCCTCAATGGAACAAAGTGCAAGGGGGGAATGAAAAAAAAGGAACGAAAACAACATGTTTTTGGCTTTTTTTTTGAAATTTTTGAGAAAATAAAAACTTGTTTTTCTATTTTTGAAATAAGCGGTTATTCCGCCCCACACTTATTTATGTGCATAATGTGAGGGGGAAAACCGGAAAATAAAGAACATGTTTTTGAAGGTTTTTGGTTTTTCAATTTTTTTGGATTTTTGATTTTTATGAAAGCAATAAAAACAAAAAGAAACAAAAGAAATGAAAAACTAAAAGTTAAACTAAATGCAAACTAGATGCTCTAATCTACATGTATGCAAACTATATGTGACAATACGATACAAAAATATAAATCTAATGCATCTAAATGAATGCAACTATATGCAACTAAACTAATGATATGAAATGATGAATTGAAAACTAAAACAAACTAACTAAACTAAATAACTATTCTAAATGCATGCTAGAAAGTAAAATGCAAACTAAAGTGAAATTTGGATTGAGGGAGTTACTTGCTTTGGATTTTTCAAGGGGAGCATAGGCATCAAACAACCTCTCACTAGTTACCACCACTGTCGTCTCCGGTCTCTCCATGACCATCTCCATGCAAAAAATCATCCGGGTTTAGGAAGTACTCGTTGGAGAACCCAGAAGTGGAAGCAGCTGCAAAGGACTGAGGAGGCGCATCAAATCTCTCTCGCTCACTCACCAGGGGAAAAATCGGCCTAGAGTAGTAGTCCGCAGCAACATGTACCTCTCCGGCGAAATGAGGCTCGGAGGAGGGCACATACTCAGCCTCGGGAGAAGTGTAGTAAGAAGGATGGTGGCCAGAACTATGACGGTATCCCTGCTGAATGCCACGATCATAAGTGGAGAAGTTCCCCCAAGCCTGATCGTGGTACAAATAGTCTATCCTCGCATTGGTATCAGAGTACCGTATGTCCTCAAGTGCACGCCTCCGAACGGTCTCCTTATGCCTCAAATCCATGCGAGCCATGAAATCCACTATAGTCTGAGGAACATGGCTAGGAGGAGGGGTAGCCGAACTAGAAGAGGCCCCCTGGAAAAATCTAGAGCCGCCGAACGGTGGTATAGGAAGAGAAGGCTGCTGGAATGCAAGGCCACTGGTGGTGGGCCGACGCTGGTCTTGGGTGTAGACTCGGGTCGTAGGTGGGCCGGAAGAAGTACCCTCATAAGGAGCCTCAATAGGGAGGAGATAGGAGGGTAGATCAGGCATCACCCTCATTCTCTCAGAGTTTGGTAAAGGGATGGAGTTTTTATCGACTCCATCCACTCGAATCTGCCAATATGACTTGTTGTCGCTGGGGTTCCACTTAATCCACCCCAATCCCTCCATAAGGTAGCGGCGGGAAACCACATTCTCCCCTCCAATATAGTCGACCCTAAAGCTCATCCGGCAAATTGCTGAAGCAATCAAAGTAATCATGCCCCCTACACAAATGGGTGTGGACAAACGGGGTTGATGGCTGAGTCGGGCTAGGTGAAGCACCATGTGATGGGCTATGTTGGTAGGTTGGGTGATCAAAGCAGAAGCTAGGATCTCGAGCTCAATAGTGGTGAAATTGTGTGGCTCGTCTCGGGAAAAGACGGTCCACCCCAAAAATCTCTGCAGAATCCTAATTGGAGCAAGATGCACCCTATTTGCCGGTTTCTTCTCTCCCCTTGAACTCACCAATCCAGTAATAGAAGTCCAAACCGACTCCAATATAACACTATCAGGGGCATGCAACGGTGCCGCACTATTCAGCCCGAAAATTCCAGCAAAATCAACAAGGGTCAAATGGTACCCCTTATTCATGAGTCGAAATTGCACAAAAGTGACTAACCCTGTATCTCTATTTTTGGCTATCCTAAGAGAGCTCAAAAATTCCCATGTCAATCTTGGGGATGTCAATACCGCTTTGGTCTCATACAAGTGACTCAAACCCACATCCCTGAACAAATCACCGGTGACACCATCCAAACCCAAGTCTCTCATAGAATTCCTATCAATAAACCGGGTTGGGTTGAGGGGACGTTGAGAAAAAGATAGGAAATTACCTTTTTGGGTATCGGAATCGA
This sequence comes from Silene conica, assembly GCA_029255685.2. NCBI lineage: Eukaryota > Viridiplantae > Streptophyta > Magnoliopsida > Caryophyllales > Caryophyllaceae > Silene > Silene conica. The sequence continues at coordinate 70,519,740 of CM055312.2, read as the reverse complement.
AAACAACCCCGGGAAAATCGGGGTCACCCGAAACAAATGGAGCATCGGGGTTATCAACTCTTTCGCGCCCGGCGGAGGGATCGTTCCTAGATTTTGATCGCCTTTCGGTCCTTCCCGACATGGTAAAGTTGAAGGAATTTGGTGAGGGATTGAAAGGGGTTTGTATTGGGAGTGTTTTGGGAGAGTTTTTGTAGTGAGGGAAGGTAGAGAGGGAAGGGAAATCTGAAAAATGAGGGGAAATGAGTGGAAAATAAGGGGGTAAGTTTATATAAAAAATGCTCCAGCCGTGTCCTGAGCCGGTCAGTGATTCCTTTCTTCGCATTCTCCGCGGAATAGTGGAAAATAGGCTCCCCAGTCGTCGGACCGGCTGCCGGCCGACCGGCTTGTACCCTTATTCCCTTCGCCTTTCTACTTCTCCTCTTCTTCCATTCTTCTTTCTTTCTTTACTTTTCTTCCATTTGGGTTCCCAGCCGGCTGGCCGGCTGCCGGCAGACCGGCTGGTACCCTCTTCCTTCGTGTATTCCTTTTGCTTTCTCTTTTCCTTTCTTCTTTCTTTTTCTCTTCGATTCGGCTCCCAGCCGGCGGACCGGCTGCCGGCCGACCGGCTGGTAGCCTCTTCTTCGTGCTCTACTTCTTTTCTTCCTCTTTTCTTCTCTTCCTTCTTTTTTTTCTTTTGATTGGGCTCCCAGCCGGCGTACCGGCTGCCGGCCGACCGGCTGGGAATCAAGCTTGGTTTTTTCCGCCTTTTTGACTAAGTAACACGTCTTTGAGCCGGTTGACCGGCTGCCGGTATGGTGTAGGCTGAGAGTGCAAAATCTGAAATCTGCCCAAATAAATCATCAAAAACAGAAATGTGTCCAGGTACTCTCAGCCGGTATGAGACCGTCAGCCGGTAGGCCGGCTGGGAGTACCTATACACAATTTCAAAAAATAATTTACTTGAACGTAAAAATCGACTTTGCCAACAACGGTTTTGCCTACTATCCTCCGACTATACTCAAGAATTAACCACAAACAAGTAACCAACACATCCAAAACTCACATGCACGCTAAAAATGAAACTAAAAATCGAACTAAAAATGCAAATTATATGATAGAAAGAAAGCTAATACTTACAAATGGTGGTTATTAAGTGACTCCACCAAACCTTACACGACCAATTTTCAATTTTGGTAGACGGGAACCTCGTCCATGCTAGCTAGGGACCTTAAGAAAAGGTCAAAAGCCTCGGCCGAGCACTCGACCTTGCTTGCACTTCGGGTTTCCATCTCGCTCAACCCCGGTTCTCGAACCTTCACATTCTTTTCCAAAAGAAGCTCCTTCAACACCCCCCTTCCACTTTTGGGGCCTATGAAGAAACTACTTGAACTCACTTCTTCTTCCTTGTCAACGGATCCTTCTACTTTCTCACAAAATGGCTCACAATGGTTAAGCTTAACATCTTCTTTGAGACCTTTTTCATCAAACTCCACTGAGGGCTCACCTCTCTCAAATGTGGCAATCAAGCTCACACTTTTCTTTGCATCCTCAAGGTACATGTCCGGAGCATCCGGGAGCACGAATTCACACAACTCATCTCCAACTTGAAAGGTTAGCCTACCTCTTTTCACGCCAATGATTGCTCCCACGGTGGCCAAGAAGGGCCTCCCAAGAATAACAAAAGAGCTTTCACCGACCGGAATATCAACGACCATAAAGTTGGTGGGGATGGAAAGCGATCCCACCTTAACCACCGCATCTTCAAGGACTCCAATAGTAGGCCTAACCGTACCGTCGGCAAGAGCGATGTCCGTTGTAGGAGGGGATAAGTGCTTAATGTTCAATCTTTTTTCCATGGCAAGTGGGATAACACTCACACTTGCTCCAAGATCGCACAAAGCGTGCTCAATGTTTCTTCCTCCTACGGAGCATTGAATAGAGAAGCTCCCCGGATCTCCTAACTTGATTGGCAAATCATTCGGAATCTTTTTCGCCGCCAATGAGATGGCATTAACTTCCCTCTTTTCTTGGGTAGAGGGGATTGTGGCATCTACCTTCTCAACAAGTTTAATCAACTCATTGCAACGAGGGTCCCCCTTGGTGATTTTACGAAAGAATTCGCACATTCTTTTCTCCATGAGGCTCTCCACATATCCTCGGTCCTCTTCTTCTATCACATAGACTTCTTTCCCTTTGGTACTTGTGTTTTCATCACAATTGTTCTTTGGAGTTTTCAAGACTTGTTGCATGACAAAGTTTAAGTCATCAATGTTGACCTCATTACAATCATCCGGAGGAGTGTTGGGCACCATCACCATCACTTCCTCCTCAACACATTCCTCACTTCCACTTCCAAATACCGTCATAACTTGCTCTAGCTTGGACCCCCCTTCATCACCTTTCCTCTCAAGCATAGGTTGCTCTTGTTTGCTTGTCATAATAGCATTGACACCATGTGGTTTTGAAGCATCCCGGGAGCTTTGACCTTGGGCAAGAAAGCCGCTCGGTGGCCTTTGTGGGTTGGCTAAGGCTTGTGAGGCAACTCTAGCCTCCATCTCCCGGATATCTTTTTGATTAGCCATCTTCAAATTCATCATTTCTTGATTATGTGTCGCTTGCATGCCTTTCACAAGTTTAAGCAACTCTCCAACTTGAGAGTCACTTGAGAGATCTTGATGAGGTGTGTTGGTAAGGGGCAAGGGGAACCCGTAGTCATTCCTTGCACCCCCACCTTGTTGATTTGCCTTGTGCCCTTGATTGTTGAAGTTTGGGTTTTGGTGGTGGTTTGGAAATTGTTGGTTGAAATTTTGGTCATTGAAATTTTGATTGTTGAAATTGTTGTTGTGGAAGTTTTGTTGTGGGTTTGGGTTATTGAAATTGTTTTGGAATGGGGGTTGGTTGTTGAAACTTTGTTGGTTGTGGTTGTTTTAATTTGATGGATAGAAGTTTTGTGGGTTTTGGTTGTTTGGGAAATTGGGATTAAAGTTTGGGTCATTGAAATTTTGTTGAAATTGGGATTAAAGTTTTCGGAGGTTGGGCTTGTAATGCTTTGATTTGGGCTTTGTGGTTCGGGTGAAGGGGGGTTGTTGTAGCTAGTAGATGCTTGGGAAGCAATTCTCACTCTCGCTATAGTTCTTCTCCTCAAGGTTCGAAAAAGCCTCTCCGGTTCGGAAGTTGACAACAAAGAATTAGAATCACCCCTAGGCATAAAACTTGGCACAAAATTAGTCGTCCTAGTGTTTTTTAGGCACTAGGGTGAGCAATATAGCAACCCTCTACAATTAACTAACAAAGCTTTGATCAAAACAAAATAAGCACAACTAACTAAAGCTAAAACTAAAACTAAACTAAACAACTTCTAGCACCATCCCCGGCAAGGCGCCATTTTGATAACGCGAGATTAAGTCGTCGGTTCTCACGATCAAACAAATTTATAAACCCAAAATAGTAGTATATTAGGGTTATCGTTCGCAAAGACGGTGGGGAAGTTGTATAGTTACGTTCTAGTTATAACTTGAGTCGGGTAATAGGTTTGTGATTGATTAACAACTAAAGAACAATTAAAGTAAACAAGTTAAGATTAAATCGATGGAAGGGAAAACTAGGGTGTCGGGGGTCACTAAGATGGGTAGATGAAGATACGAGAAAGCAAACTAGTAGGTCTCAAGTAAGTAGTCTCGGTAAGTCTCTTCTCTCGAGTCGACTAAACCTAGGTCGGAATACCCTAGCTTTCGCTACAAATACCCAAAACCAACCATTAAACATGCTAAGACAAACCCTCAACCGTCGCTAAAGGCAAGTCACGCTAAAATCAAAGCCCAACTTTCGTTGAAGCGAATCATCAAACACCTAGCATGCAACAAATGGAAAACTACTTTATCAAGAACAACTAATCAACAAACTAGCATGAATTTATCATCTAATCACCACCCAAGTTCCCTCCTAACCCTAGGTATAAAACTACTCACTCATGGTAAGGAAAAGCATGTGAAAGAGAGATAAACAAGTGCTAAACATCATGAACAAGCAAAGGTAAACAATTGATTTAAGCAAAACTCAAAGTAATGTAAAAACAAAGTAAGGATTAGGAAGATTATACCAAACAATTGGATAAAGGAATGAACTTTGATTACAAATGGAAGATCCTTTCAAATGCTCCCAAAATACAACCAAAAACCCTAAGACAATTGCTAGGAACAATCACTAAAGAAATGACTAAGGAGAGATTAATAATGACTAAAGGATTAAACTAATATCTAAGAAGGATTAAATATTTTAAGAGAGTTTTTTGTGACTACGTATGAATGAATGTAACAGTAGAAACCCTAAAAATCTCCTAGAAATGCGTGAAAAGTTGCGTAGAAATAAATGACACAAGTGCGGGTTTATATAGAGTGCGGAAATCTGAAATAGGCCTCTCAGCCGGTCAACCGGCTGCCGGTGGTGGACCGGCTGGGAGTCCAAATGCTAACTTCTGAAAGTTTTTCTTCTTTTCTTCAACTTGAGCTTGATCTTCAGCCGACCGGCCGGTTGCCGGTCGGGTACCGGCTGGGAGGCCTTTTTTGATAATCTGATTTTTTCTTCATTTTTCAACTTGTACAGGTGCCCTCAGCCGGTGGGCCGGCTGCCGGTTGTCCACCGGCTGGGAGTCCTTTCCCTTGAATCTGCCCAAAATTATCATTTTTCCAAATCTCGAAAAATTGGCTAAGTATAGAATATGCTCCCCAGCCGGCTGACCGGCTGCCGGTTGGCCACCGGCTGGGAGCCCTGAACCAAGAAGCTGTAACATTTTGCTATTTTCGCCAAAAGTCAAGTCAAGGTCCCCCAGCCGGCTTACCGGCCGCCGGCTGGGAACCGGCTGGGAGGGCCTGGAGGGTCTTCTTGCCTTTTCTCCTCAATTTCTTCATAATTCGCTCTAAATTCGTCTCGTTTGCTCCCATTTCTTCGCTCCCCGCCACAATACCTACAAAATGTAAACCAAAAAGGAATAGTCGAGGTAACGGGCATAAAAACGAGGAAAGGCACGCAAAACGAGGCCGAATCGGGACCAAAAATGAAGAATAAACAACGAAAATAATGACCAAAATGGAGCTCATCACTAATATTTAGTCAATTTAGGCATCTAGGTAATATATCAATATATAATCACATTTCGTGGAACCATCTATAGGTGTGACTGATAGAGACCAACTAATTTTCACCATCTGTATGACAGTAATGTCAAACTTCTAACAAAGTCAACCATTACTGATTTACGTTAATTAGTTGATAATTATACAAAGTATCCCTTTGTGATCCTCTAAGAGATTTAGATTGTAGTCGCATTAACTGTGGTGTATACGTTGCTTATTATTTTCGGAGTTTATATTTTCTGAATGATACTTTCATAATAAATATAAATAATTTTATTTTATGTTTTAATATTACCTATTTTTCAACTTATGTTTTGTAAAAAAAATCAATTGAGTGAAATGGGAAGGGAAATCAGAATGGTAGAGGGTATGTGGTAATAAAGGTATAAACATGTGTTAAGACTACGCTGATCTATAAGAAATTTATATTATAATTAGTAAATACATCATGTATAGATTATGATGGTGATTGGGAGAGAATCATTTGTTCATGATGATGGAATGATACATCATATATCATTATTATTATAGGTTTGGTTTTGTGTTGTAAATGATCATTACAAATCATTTATATTGATTTTAAGCATTAGATTCTAATATAATAATATGAATTGTTTATATAAAATTTGTACGTTAGAATTAATAAAATGTTGTAACTATACATTTTATAACTTAATTATATACTCCTTCTGTACTAGACTAAATGTAACGTGAGAAAAAATGGAGTATTTGAGAAAAAGTGGAAAAGGTAATGGCAAAAAGGGGGAAAATAGGTGGGGTATGTAATTGTGTGTTTAATTGTGAGTTGGTAGTCGGGGTACCAAATACTTCCTCCATTTTTTAATGTTCTTCTCATTTGCTTTTGCACATGAATTAAGAAAAGTATTAGAAAATGAAAAAGTATTATATGAATGGCAAGTTACACTAATGTGTTTAGTGTTAATTAAACTCAAAAAAATAATTAGAGGCAACTTGCGACAAGTGTAAACATATGGAAATTAGTACACCAACTAATTTCCCACGAAAAGTGAATGGGAGAAAATTCAAATACTCATAAATGTTCCCCCCAAATCTACCTATACACTTACATCATTTTTACATCATCTAAGCTACACATAACCTTACACTATTACATCATCTTTTACACACCAATTACTGCTTCACTTCTTCATTATAAAGCCTCATGATCCATCATCTTCAATCAGAATCTTTATTATTCTCTTTTCCTAACTTCCTGCACTTCAAAAACCGTTCATAATATTAACAAAAAATATGACAAGAACAATAAAACTGCAGTATAGAAACAGTGGAACAACATTAAAACAAACGAGAATCAGAAAACAGAGTTCACAGAATTCAGGCTGTGAATTTACCAGAATCGGAAACATTTTTTTTCCAGATTACTCACCAAAAACTTACCATAAAATGTGTGGTCCAAACTTAACTAACGACGAGAGGCGTAGAATAGGTTGCTATTTGTTGGAGAATTCTCTAAATGGCAAGCCAATTATATTAGAGGATCAATGAATATATTAGCAATAAAATATCAAGTAGATAGGAGAACCATATTTGATATATGGAGAATTACAAAATGACAAAGAGAAAGTGGTGAGGAGCTACTGTTAATCTCCAAGATTAAGGGAAATAAAGGAAGAGAAAAACTTGAAGTACCAATTGAAAGGATACTAGGAACAAGTATGAGGAAAATGGGCTCAATGTCGTTATTTGGTGAAGCAATTGGTGTTTCAGCAACAACAATCTTCAACTGGGTCAAACAGGGCAAATTAAGGAGCCACAGTTCGGCCTTACATCCTTCTTTAACAGACAACAACAAGCTAAACAGATTGATATTTTCACTATCAAAATTAAGCTACGACAGGATATCTAACTCATTGAAGTTTAAAGATATGGGTAACATCATCCATATTGATGAGAAGTGGTTTTATAACACCCAAGACCAAGCTAAATATTTTCTTCTTGTTGAAGAAATTAACCACTATAGGGCATGTAAAAGTAAGAGTTTTATAACTAAGGTCATGTTCATAGCTGCTGTTTCAAGGCCAATATATAATGGTGATGGCAATCTGCTATTTGATGGTAAAATAGGTATATTTCCCTTCACATTTCAATAACCAGCATAGAGAAAATCAAAGATCAGACATGATGGTACGTTAGAGACTAAATCAGTGGCTAGCTTCAACTAACAAGGCAGTCACCAAAGAAATGTTAAATCAATAAGATTATACCAGCTATCCAAGCAAAATGGCCAGCATCAATGAGCAAGTATATTGTCATCCAGCAAGATAATGCAAAGCCACATATAAACAGTAGTGATCCGGATTTTTATTTGGCATCAAAGTCAAATGGTTTCAATATCAATCTCACACAACAACCACCAAACTCACCTGATCTTAATGTGCTTGATCTGGGTTTTTTCAAATCAATACAGTCACTTCAGACTAAACAAAGAGCCAACAATATAGATGAACTCGTGTCCAACGTAATGCAAGCATGGAATGAAGAACCAGCACAAGTTCTTAGTGATGTTTGGCTAAGTTTACTGTCATGTATGTTGGAGATTATCAAAAGCAAGGGTCACAATGACTACAAGTACAAGATCCCATGGTTAAAGAAAAAAGCACAAAGACTAGTTGGGACACTTCCAAGAAATCTACTTGCAGATGAAGTGATTGTACGAGACTGTCTAAACTACCTACATGAGGCAGGCATAGATGCAGATTTACAACACCTAATTGTTCCACTAACTTTAAGCCATCCCATTTAAGTGGGAGTTTTTTTTGTAAACATTTCCAATGTAGAAATGTTTAAATTATAAACATCACTTGGGTATGACACATTTTGTATTTGTCATTGGATTGTAATGAAAACATTTTGGCAATCTATCATCAAGCCTTTCAGAATTAAAGCAACAATAAGGCAACCAGACCAGTAGGCAACAGTTAATAGAACATGAAGGCAGTATTAGGCAACATAAGAGGCAACAACAGACAACCAATATGCAATATGAGACAATATACAAACTAGACTCAACAGAATAGAATAGTAAGGCAACAGTAATGGTATATAGGATGCTCTCAAAGCACTAAGCTATTACTATCATTGAGCATTTCATACAAGACTAACTGAACCCAACATCAATATGAGACAGTATACAAACCAGACTCAACAAAATAGAACAGTAAGGCAGCAGGTAGTGGTAAACAGGCATTAGTAAGTAGTGGTATATAGGATGCTCTCAAAGCACTAAGCTATTACTATCACTGAGCATTTCATATTCTAAGTAAAAGAAAGGCAGCATTAGGCAACATAATAGGCAACAACAGACAACCAGTAAGCAATGTAAACAGGCAGCAGTAAGTGGTGGTAAATAAGATGCTCTCAAAGCACCAAGCTATTACTATCACTGAACATTTCATATTCTAAGTATAAGGAAGGCAACATTAGGCAACATAAGAGGCAACAACAGGCAAACAGTAAGCAATGTAGACAGGCAGTAGTAAGTGGTGGTAAATAGGATGCTCTCAAAGCCCTAAGCTATTACTATCACTAAGCATTTCATATTCTAAGTATAAGGAAGGCAGCATTAGGCAACATAAGAGGCAACAATAGGCAACCAGTAAGCAATGTAAACAGGCAGTAGTAAGTGGTGGTAAATAGGATGCTCTCAAAGCACTAAGTTATTACTATCACTGAGCATTTCATATTCTAAGTATAAGGAAGGCAGCATTAGGCAACATAAGAGGCAACATGCAGCCTGTATGCAATGTAAACAAGATGCTCTCAAAGTAGTAAACTTATTCTATTTAGGCAACATAAGAGGCAACAACAGGCAACCAGGAAGCAATGTAAACAGGCAGTAGTAAGTGGTGGTAAATAGGATGCTCTCAAAGCACTAAGCTATTACTATCGCTGAGCATTTTATATTCTAAGTATAAGGAAGACAGCAGTAGGCAACATAAGAGGCAACAGGCAACCAGTATGCAATGTAAACAAGATGCTCTCAAAGTAGTAAGCTTATTCTATCACTGAGCTATACAGACAGTCAAATATACAAACAAGCCTTAATAGAAAAGCCAACAGCACCATACCCAGCCAATATTAGACAGTTAATTATTCTATCACTGAGCATTTCATATTATAAGTAAAATAGAACAGGAAGGCATCATTAGCTAGGCAACATATGGGGGAACAACAGGCAGCAGTAAGTTTACTATCACTAAGGATTTTAGACATTAAAATATACAAACAACAACATACCCAGGCATACCCAACCATTATCAGAGAGTAATATATACAAAGAACCCCAACAGAAGCCAATAAAAGCATACCAAGCAGTTATCAGATAGCAGTATATACAAAGAACCCTAATAGAAGGCAATAAAAGGATACTCAGATAATATGAGACTTTAAAATATACAAACAAGCCTACCAGAAGCCAGTAAAATCATACTCAGTCAATATGAGACAGTTAAATGTTCTAAGAAGCATAACAGAAGCCAACAACAGCATACCCATCAAATATCAGACTTTAAAATATACAAACAAGCTTAACAGAAGCTAGTAAAATCATACTCAGTCAATATGAGACACTTAAATGTTCTCAGAAGCCTAACAGAAGCCAACAACAGCATACCCATCAACTATCAGACTTTAAAATATACAAACAAGCCTAACAGAAGCCAGTAAAATCATTCTAAGCTATTATATATATGAGACACTTAAATGTCTTAAGAAGCGTAACAGAAACCAACAACAGCATACCCATCAAATATCAGACTTTAAAATATACAACAAGCCTAACAGAACCCAACAACAACATACCCATGCATACCCAGCCATTATTAGAGAGTAATATATACAAAGAACCCCAACAGAAGCCAATAAAAGCATACCCAACAATTATCAGCAATTATTAGATAACAGTATATACAAAGAACCCTGATAGAAGGCAATGAAAGCATACTAGGACAATATGAGACTTTAAAATATACAAACAAGCCTAACAAAAGCCAGTAAAATCATACTCAGTCAATATGAGACAGTTAAATGTTCTAAGAAGCATAACAGAAGCCAACAACAGCATACCCATCAAATATCAAACTTTAAAATATACAAACCAGCCTAACAGAAGCCAGTAAAATCATACTTAGTCAATATGAGACAGTTAAATGTTCTCAGAAGCCTAACAGAAGCCAACAACAGCATTCCCATCAAATATCAGACTTTAAAATATACAAACAACCATAACAGAAGCGAGTAAAATCATACTAAGTTATTATATGAGACACTTAAATGTTCTAAGAAGCATAACAGAAGCCAACAACAGCATACCCATCAAATATCAGACTTTAAAATATACAAACAAGCCTAACAGAACCCAACAACAGCATACCAATAAATTATCAGACAGTAGTTTATATCATAAACCCTAATAGAAGCCTAACAGAAGCCAACAACAACATACCCAGGCATTATCATAGAGTAATATAAGAATGCATTTTGTTTTTCTTATTTGGTACTTTTACTTCTACTTTTACATCTACCTACGCACGACTACAATGTTCATATTTCACAAAACATTATAAATTAGTACTTAGTTCACTATAAATAGATTAACTCCGTCTTAGTCCATCATTAGCGTAGATTAGCCTTAATCTTCTCTTAATCCTTCCTTAATTATAACCTAGGTTAAGTTCATTTTTGATTCCAATCTTGTAATTCGGGTTGTATTTTCGGGATTGTTGAGAAACCGTACCACTTATTCAATCAAAGTTGCATCATTGGTATCGATTTCTTACTTAATCCTCTTTAATTTACCAATTGTTTACCTTTATTTATCATTACTTGTTTGTTCATTGTTTAATATGTTACCTTCATACTTCTACATATCTTATGTTTGCATGAAAGTGACAATTCTTGTGAACATGTGTGAGTAGTTGGTCAACTACATGTTAGGGGAACCTTAGTAGGGGTTTGAGGGAGGGTTTAACATGCTTGTGTGGTTCTTAACTTGCGAATTTCATTGTCTTATTATTACGCATAGAAGGTGTTCATTCGATGAAATGCTTGATTGAGTAAATCGACTTTTTTTGTCTTGCAATTTGACAATTAGTCGAGACCGAGTGGTGAGACTTTGATATGGGCATGGTAATAACTCGTAGGTTGGTTCAGTTGAATAATTAAGTCAACCCCCATCGACTTAGGTTAGAGTTGAGACCGAGAGGTGGGACTTTGGTTGTCGTCTTTCACTTGTCTTTGATTCGTTTGCATGCTATTTACTCTCCCCTATCCCTATTTCGATGAACCTATCATCTTAGTCTCGTTTATATCATATTTCTCATCTCGTTTATCAATTCTTTCATTAGCTTAGTTCATGTCATTAGCATTTCCATCAAAGGCGAGATCAAGAGGGAGGGAGATTGAAGAACATTACTTACATAATTACAAGAAAATTGAAATGTTAATATTAATAATAGTGACTAATAATTAATAATAGTGAGTAATGGGTAATAGAATGCGTTTGAAGATGAAGAGACGGGTAAGACTTTTTTTTATTCGTTAGTAGATAAGATAGAACATATGACATGTAGGATCATTGATGACACGTGTCAATTAGAATTGGAGCTGACGTGTGATCTCAATATGGGCTCAAGATGATTTTTTATGTTATTGTATAGATTTAATATGTTTTTAAAACTATTTTTAAACATCATATAATTATAATAATAACAAATTTCACGGGTATGATCTAATAAATAAAAATTTTAACAAGCAATAGCGAAATCGAGTGAAAAAAACGTATTAAATTTATGAAATTGGTAATTCATTTATAATTGTGTTTATATTTTAAAGTACTAAAATCAATATATACTTTCTTCGATCCAATGAGTTGTATACATTTGCTTTACGCACATATATCAATGCTTATTTATTTGTTCATATCTTTAGTTACATATACTAAAGTTCATAAAAATTTGATATTCATATTGTACTCGGTAAGACAATTTAAACAAGATCTCACATGACTATCGTTTATGTAATATACTAGAATTTATATTGAAGATTCTCTCCATTTATGACTAGTGCCCAAAAAGCAAACGTATACAATTCACTAGAATAGAGAAAGTACTTTTTTTAATTGTTATTTCAAAATATAATATATAAGTGTTCTTAATATTTATACATTATGAAATTTAGCTAAAATAAATATTACTCCCACCATTTTTTTAATAATGTTCTCATATGTAAATGGCTCAACAACTGTTTTGGTCAAAAATTACCAAGTTTGTTTATGTAAGGTTATAGTAATCTAATAGCATAGTTATTCATTGATTGTGGTTGACAAGTTGTAAAGTAAAAGAAACAAAGAGAAAGATGTTATTATTCTTGCTGAATTGCTCAAGTGTTACAATGTCGTGTGGGTATTCTTGCTGAAATGCAACGGGTTTTCCTAAAGGGTCTCTCTAGGTAGGATATTGGGTGAGTTTACAATAAATGAGCTTCCCTATTTATAATGCAAGAGAGTGTACAAATCTGTTGAGTAAGGACTGCTGGGTAAGGCCCAGCCGTTACAAAGGTAATTACCCATTTTCATCATTATATGGACTGAATACTTGGGCTGCTACAAGTAATTGGGCCGCATAGCTTCTTCAACACACCTCTTATTTGTGCTTCTTAGTGACAATAAGTATGCGGCTGGGATTGCTTCTTGCCTTTGATCCGTGTGACTCGAGATGCTCCAATGTTTTGCTGCCACGTGTCGTGGGCCAAAAGATGTTAATTTTGGGGCCCAACATTAGCCCCCAATTCTCGTGTAAGTTTGCTTGCGCGGGAATTTCAGTTACACTCGTTTCCGCTTTGCTTCGATTTTCGCTTCTCCTAGTAACTATTCATATTCGACTTTTAATTAACCTCAACCACCTTACTTAAATCTCTTCAATCTCTGATAACTTCCTCACAACTTCCCAAATTACTTTTCCAGAACATCTTTCATCTTTCCTCTCTTCCTTTCCGACTTCCCATCGTTCATTGTCCGCTTCTTCTATCAGGTACCATCTTCGTCTTCCTTTCAACTTTTCTTCCTTCAGTAGTTATGAGTGACGATCTATTCTCTTCCCAAGGCCTCCTTTCCTCTTTACACTCTTGTGATTCTCTTTTCAAACCCTCTGATGCAACCGCCATAAAAGCTTTGTTTCACTTTGACGACGAGGTCAACATTCATGTCCCCACGGCCGGACAGAAGGCTGACTTCTGTCGCCTAGAGTGGACTTGCATGTACTTTTATCCTTTCTCGCTAGGTTTGAGATTTCCTTTTCCAGACTTTGTTCGCGAATTTCTTCACACCAACAAACTCCCCTTGTGCCAAATTAATCCTTATGCTTGGCGCACAGTCCTGTCGTTAAGCAGGATAAACGAAGAATACGATATGGGAATTAACATGGGAGATTTTGCTCAACTTTTCGTCGTTAGGGCCCTGGGTCGTGGTCAGTTCACGGTTCGGGCTCATACGAGCGATGAACATTGCATAATCTTCCCTCCAAAACCTAAGGATGCCGATTGGTTTCGAAGCTTTATCTTCGTGGAAGTAGAGACGTTGCCCCCACCCACATGATTATATCTATACCCGGTGGAGGGCTCCCACAGGTACTTACTTTGGTTGCTTTGTTGATTCCTTTTGTTGCTCACTATCTTACTGCTTTGCTCTTGTAGATCTGCCCAAGATACTTCCTGCTGCTGACGAGGTGGAGTCCCTGTCAAAATTTTTTGGTCTGGAACCTGCGTGTCGTTCTTTCAACTTTTTATTCGGTTATACTACTTTGGAGGAAGAGAGGGAGATGTCTACTGGTAATTTCTCTTTGGCACGTGTTTTGCTGAGTTGATTTTCGTCTTTTCTTCTTTCTTACTCTTCCTGCCAAATTTCAGATTCTACCAGGCCTGTGATGACTCCGGCCATGATGATGGCCTAGAGAAGGAAAAAGACTGTAGCAGGTGGGCTCAGGGCTCCTTCCAAGAGGAAGGCAGAGGCGGCTGGTGTTGAGTCCTCTGCCAAGCGGTTGGAGCCTTCATCTTCCTCCGATGACGTTACCATTCTTGCTGCCCCTCTGTCCTCCCTGCCTCCTTTAGGCCCTCCGGCGCAGACGAGGGCTCCTTCTTCTTCGATTAAGAGGGAACTATCTGGATCCGGGGCTGGTGGATCAGGTGCCAGAGTTGAGCATGCTAGAACTGGGGATGATGCGATCGATGTGATGTCTGACCTTCCCGAGGATGTTATTAGGCTGCCTGTTGGTTTTGGATGTACTGTTGGAGTGCCTTGTTGGCCGACCCTGAAGAGAGCGCTGCTTCCTGGAGTGAGAACGTACCTTCGCCCTAGGCCTACTAGAGAGTTGTTGGAGGATGCTGCTGAGCAGGCATTTGCGGTATGACTTTTCCTCTTGTCTTTTGCTCTTCCTTGTTATTTCTTATCACTCACCCTTTTCCTCCTGCAGACTTTGCAAATGCTGCTGGTCGAAATTGACCGTCTGCCTGAATCTGAGAGGGAGTTGACATCCTTAAAGGCTGAGCTAAACTTGATGACCAGGAGGTTGGAGGCGGAAAAGGCTCGGGGGAACCAAAGGCTAGAGGCGGCTAAGGCAAAGGAGAAGGACTCCGAGGAGCAGATGGCGATAGTCCTGGATGCTAAAGATGCCCTTGCCTCTGAGGTGAAGAGGTGGAAGGAAGCCAAAGAAGTTGCTGATGCGGAGATTGCTGCTCTGCAGGAGAAGAAGAGGTCTCTCTCTGGCTTGTTGTCTGACATTGTTCCTTATACTCATTGGGCAGCCATAGTTGAATGCATGAAGGAGGTGTTGGAGAATAAGCACCTGGAATGGGACGCGGTGGAGGAAGAGCGCCTTCTGGAGGCTACTTTTCCCGTAAAGCCGGATCTCGGCGTTCTCTCTGATTGTGTGGAAGAGGGTGCTCCGGAGATTAACAGTCCCGTTCCTGCTGGACCTCCTCCTATTCATGAAGAAGCGACTCCTGCAACTCCTCCTCCAGCTGGTGATGGCCAAGGTGATGTCGGTGCAGCTGGTGATTCCTCCTTCCTGACCAAGCATGTTGTTGCCTAGTTGTTAATTTGTCGTTTCTGAGCCCTGTGTGGAATATAACTTTTGTTGTTTCGTTGTTCCTCCTGGACCCGGGTGGGTCTAGTTAAACATTTATCTTTTGGGGCCCTTTGTTTTTGGGCGTAATTTGTAACAACGCTTATCCCGACCTTTTTTCCGGCTGGCGGAGCACCTGAGGGTGCGTATGAATATTCCTGGTTCCAGGGTTCCCTGGATCCTTAGTTTATATGTTTGCCGTTTTTTGTGTTTTCATGCATGCTTTTGTTTGTTTAAATGGCCAAGTATATGTGCTGGTTCCCTTAGTTAGGAGTCTTCCAGACTTTTACGTGGGTGCTTAGTATTGTGGGTGACTGTATCCCAGCTTGTTTATACTTTGCCACATTCACACGTTTTAGTTTTAATAGTGTTCAACAAGAATTGTTTGACTGAATCATACCGAAGTTATATTCAAGATAACCCGTGGGGTTTCTTACAAAATGTTCAAAAGATATCTGTCAAGGGACTAGCTTGACATCAAAAGATAGCTATTGGGTTTTGTCTAACCCTTAACTAAAAAGAAAAGAAAACAACGTAAATAGCAAAAAAATCCTGGAACCTGAGGATTCAGGTTGCTGACTGATGTGGCTTTTCCAGTTTTCAGATGAAATACTTCTTTAAGTGCAAGATGTTCCATGGCCTGGGTACCATTTTTCCGTCCATGTCCATGAGCCTGTAGGAGCCACTGCCAGTCGCACTTTCCACCTGGTATGGTCCTTCCTAGTTATATGCAAACTTTCCTGCTTGGTGGTTCTTGGTGTTCTGGAAGACTTTTCTGAGAACAAGATCTCCCACCTACAGGGTCCTGACCTTAACGTTTTTGTTGTATGCTCGTGCTACCATCTCCTTGTATGATGCTATTCTGATTTGAGCGCTCGTTCTGAGTTCGTCTATGGTGTCCAGGCTGCTGGCCATTTCTGTCTGGTTGCTCTCTTCTTTCAAGCATCCGTACCTTTGTGTTGGGATCCTGACCTCTGAAGGAATTACTGCCTCGGCCCCAAACACTAGGCTGAAGGGTGTTTGGCCTGTTGCAACTTTTGGCGTTGTTCTGTCTGACCACAGGACGAGGGGTAGCTCTTCTGCCCATCTGCCCCCTGTTTCTTCCAGCCTTCTTTTTAAGTTGTCCATGACAATCCGGTTGCTGGATTCAGCTTGGCCATTGGTCTGGGGTTACCTGGGGGCAGCTTTTAATAGTGAAATGTTCCAACCAGCACAAAATGCTTCTGTCTTATTGGATATGAACTGAGAACCATTATCACAGACTATTTCAGAAGGTATGCCAAACCTACAGATTATATTACGCTTAAGGAAAGATATCACCTGATTTTCTGTGACCTGGGTGAAGGCCTATGCCTCTATCCATTTGGAAAAGTAATCTGTTAGTGCTAGCATGTAGGTCTGTTTCCTGGTGCCCTTGGCAGGGGTCCCACGATATCCATTCCCCACTTCATTAATGGCCATGGTGATATTACTGGGTGTAGAGGTTCTGCAGGCTGATGTACTATAGGCGCGTGTTTCTGGCAGGGTTGGCACTTTTTTGCAAATTCCATAGCATCCTTCCTAATTATTGGCCAGAAGTATCCTTGTCTGAGTGCTTTGTTGGATAGGCTCCTGCCCCCTGCATGATTTCCATACTCGCCACTGTGGAGATCATGCAAGATAGCCTGACTTTCTTTTTCTCCCAGACATCGAAGGTAGGGTCCAGCCATTGATTTCCTGAACAAGATTCCATTTATTAGTGTAAATCTGGATGCTTTCATTTTAAATCCCCTTACCTCTTTTTTCTCTGGGGGAAGGACGTTGTTTGTTAGCCACTCGATGTACGGGGTCCTCCAATCTGGGGTCTCCTCCTGATCGACAATATTGCTGAGTACTCCTGCTTCCATTTCCCACTGGGTGCTTGATGTTTCAACTTCTGGATCCTGTCCTGAAGTTGAAGGTTCCAGCACATGGATAATTGGGATTGCAGAAATTTCTCCTGGATTGAACGTAGCCCCTAGATTGGCCAATGCATCAGCTTCGGCGTTCTGGTCCCTAGGTACTTGCTTTAGCTCAAAGGTGATGAATTTCGCCTTTAGCTCTCTTGCTACTTTTAGGTAGGCGATCATCTTTGGATCTTTGGCTTCATACTCGCCATTTACGTGATTCACTATGAGTTGTGAATCACCAAAGGCTCGTAGGTGCCCGGTCCTCATTACTAGAGCTAGTTGTAGTCCTTGAATTAATGCTACGTATTCAGCGACGTTGTTAGTAGCGGGGAATTCACAGCATACAGCATGTGCAATGACGTCTCCCTGGGGGGATCGCAGTACCATGTCTACTCCTGCCCCCCGGCTGTTTGAGGCACCATCTACATGCAGCGTCCAACACCTTTCTGCTGAATCCATTTCTGGGGGCAGGAATGCTGTTTCTGCTTCTTTCTGTAACCCTGGACTAAAATCAGAAACAAAATCTGCAAGAGCATGTGATTTTATCGTTGTTCGGGTTTCAAATTTTAAATCATAACCGCTTAAATGTACCGACCATTTGGCCATTCTCCCAGACAATTCCGGTTTCCCTAATATGGATTTTAAAGGGTAGCTTGTCAGGACCGAAATTGTATGGGATTCGAAGTAAGGTCTGAGCTTATAGGATGTTGTTACTAAAGCAAAACAAGTTTTTCTGGGGCGGAATACCTGGTCTCTGCAGGTAGCAGAGACTTGTTGATATAATATACAGGATGCTGTGATCCTTCATATTCTCTTACCAGGACTCCACTTGCTGCTTCCGTAACGGATAAGTATAGGTAGAGTTGCTCTCCTGGCTCTGGTTTAGATAAGAGGGGAGGAGTGCTGAGGTACTGCTTCATGCTCTTGAAGGCTTCCTCATGCTTCTCCGTCCACTCGAATCTCTTGCTTTTTCGCAGAATATCGTAGAACAGCTTACATCTTTCTGAAGATTTTGATATAAACCTGTTAAGGGCAGCTACTCTTCCTGTTAGCCTTTGCACGTCCCTTGGTTTCTGTGGTGATTCCAGCTGCAGCAAGGCTTTGATTTGATCCGTGCTTGCCTCGATGCCTCTCTATGTGACCATGTACCCTAAGAACTTCCCGCTGGATACTCCAAAAATGCACTTTGAAGGGTTCAGCCTCATTTGATACTTCCTCAGGGTGTTGAACGTTTCCTGCAGGTGCTGAAAGTGTTGTTCTGCCACTTTGGACTTTGCCACCATGTCGTCAATGTATACCTCCATGGTATTCCCTATCTGGTCTTTGAACATCATGTTCACCAGCCTTTGATAGGTGGAACCTGCATTTTTCAATCCGAAAGGCATAACATTGTAACAGTAGATACCTCTTTCTGATTGGAAGGCGGTTTTTTCCTGATCTTCAGCAGCCATCTTGATTTGATTGTATCCACTCCACGCGTCCAGGAACGTCAGCATCTCGTGTCCTGCTGTGGCATCTACCATGACATCTATGTGCGGCAGAGGGAAATGGTCTTTTGGGCAGGCCTTGTTTAAGTCTGTGAAATCGACACAAACTCGCCATTTGCCATTCTTTTTGGGCACCACTACTACGTTGGACAACCACTCTGGGTATTTGACCTCCCTGATTTTTCCAGCAGCCAGGAGATCATCTACCTCGTGGTTTATCACTTGATTTCTTTCATAGGCGAACTTCCGCCTTTTCTGCTGGACTGGCTTGTGATTAGGGTCCACGCTTAACCTGTGTGATAAGACCTCTGGATCTATACCTACCATGTCCTCATGTGACCAAGCAAAGCAATCAATATTTTCTTTTAATAACTGTACAAGTTTTAGGCGGAGATCACCTGTACATTCTGCTCCTATCAAGACTTTCCTTCCTGGGTGCTGCGGGTCCAGGGGGATTTCATCTAGTTCTAGCTGTGGTGGCTCAACATATTCCCCCTGGAGCCGTTTTCCCTTTAACTGCTATGCTGCTGGTGGAGTTGTTGTGGGCTTGAGCGCCACCTTGTAGCAGCTCCTTGCCTCGTCCTGGTTTCCTATGATTGTTTGTACTCACCTAGGCGTGGGGAACTTCAAGCATTGGTGGTAGGACGATGGTATTGCCTTCATGTCGTGGATCCATGGCCTGCCAAGAATTACATTATAGGTGGAAGGACCATCAATCACAAGATACCTTACCTGCTTGTTTATTCCTCCAGCATAGGTGGGGATGAGTATTTCCCCCAGGGAGTGCTTTGTTTCGCCGCTGAATCCTACCAGGGGCACCAGCTTCTTTACCAGGTCGCTCTCGCTGAATCCCATGCTTTTCAACGTTTCAAGCATGATCAGGTTGACAGAGCTTCCCGTGTCCACCAGTATCTTCTTGACCGTAGGGTGATTATCAGAGCGTCGTCGTGGTATTCTGCGTCCCCCTTCCCGTCGGTTTCGTCGAAACTGACTGCTGGAAGGTCTTTGCTGCTGACCCTGCAGGAACTTTCTGGTTTGTCTCCTTTTGACTTGGTGGCGTGTCTTTTTGCAGCTGAGTAGGTTAGTCCGCACAGTTCCGATCCTCCTGTAATTACATTGATAATTTTTGTGCAAACAGGAGGGCTAGAAGGTCTGACCTGACTGGCGGAGTTGACCTTGGTCCCCTTAGCCAATAGATGGTTTAGGTTTCCTTGGTCAAACTGGTATTTTACCTCTTTTCTTAAGGCGATGCTTTCCTCCGTAGTATGACCGATGTTCTCTTCATGGAAATCGCACCTCAGGCTGGTGTCCCTGTTATCTTTGGCTCTTTCCTCCGTCCTTTTTCTGGGCCACTTGACCTTTTCTCCCAGATCCTTAAGGGCTTTAATCACTCCTGCAAGATTAACATCAAAAACATATTCTTTTACCTTGGGAGGTAAATTTGGATCATTCTTCCAGTTTTTTCCTCCTGTTATTTTGTTGACTGGTCTGCTGTAGGGTTTGGCCTTCTCGCTCCTTTCTTCCTTTGCTTTCCTGGTGGGGGTCTCAACACGCTGGCTGATTCTCCTGGGGCCTGGGTCTTCCTCCAGGCGGACGACATCCAAGGCCTTCTGCTGTACTTGAGCGAAGCTGGTGCAGGTCCATTTGGTTAGATATTTGTATAGATCTGACCCCTCTGGTAGCCCCCAGCGGAAGGCGTGGATGGCGGTAGCTACGTCGCATTTTGGTATGGACACCATTTCATTGTTGAACCGGGCCAGGTAGTCCCTCGTCGGTTCCGTGTCGCGCTGGACGATGCGATATAGATCGCTCGTTTGCTTTTCTGGCTTCCGACTACTGGCAAATTGCTGGTTGAAAGCGTTTACCAGCTCAGCAAAGCTGGGGATGCTTCCGTTAGGCAAGCTGACCAGCCACTGCAGGGCTGCTCCTTAGAGAGTTGATCCAAATCCTTTACACATGCACGCTTCTTTGAGTGGTCCTGCAGCCGTTATCACCACAATTTTTTTCTTGTATTGATTGACGTGGTCAATCGGATCAACGGTTCCGTCGTAGTGCGTCATTGTGGGTGGTGTGAACCCCTTTGGCACGTCGATAAAGACTATGTTGCTGGTGGAGGGAGAATCCGCGTAACTGTCTTCTGTTGCTTTCTCCAGGGGTCGCGGTACTCCTGGTATGCGGTTGACGAGATCCCATAGCTCGTTGTACTTCTGCTCCCACGCGTTAGATAGTGTGGACGCCGCGTGGGGAGGCAGAAATCCATGCTCCGTGGCCTCTGGAGCCTTGCTGGCTAGCGGGAACGGGTTGGCATACTGGGAGGTGTGAATGATGGAGGGGGTTTGCTGATAGCTACACCCTGGTGCTCCGTTTCCCCCACTGTACTGCTGGTAGGAAGGCAGCCTTGTTGATGACTCTGCCTGCCACGCTGGAGCTTGCTGATATGAGGGTCCTGCAGGATGAGAAAAGTTAGTGTTTGTAGATTGTATTTTCAGGACATCGTTACCTGTGTGTGTGAAGGTTTGAGATGGCGATGGGTAGGATAAGAATCCCATCCCACTGGGAGTTATCATTTCTGGGGGAGTAACCCTGCTGAGATCCAGGCGCGTGACTATCTCAGCTGGAACTTCCCTTGCCCTCTTCCCACTGGCTCTCCTTTGATGCCTTTCGGCGGCTTCTACTGCAGCTGCTGCTGTACTGGCGGCGATTCGTGCCCTCAGATCCTGGTTGTCCTTCTTCAGGCCGCTGATTGCTTCCGCCATTGACTGCCACATCTCCACAGTTGGAGTAAGTTGGCTCGGGTTTTGCTTTTTCCCAGTGTCTGGTTGGATGGTGACAGTGGTTTTGGTTGGAACCACGATAGGGGTGCTGCTACTGGCTGGTGTCATGACTGTTGCGGATAGTGGTGGAATTATGACTTTGGATGTGGATAGCAATGGTGTTTTACTAGCGGACGAAGGTGGTGCTAAGGGGTTGGTTGTTTTTGAGGTGGTTCCCGACATTATTGAGTTTTTGACTGGGATGATTTTGAGAGGTTTTTGTTTTGGGTACAACAATCACTATAGCCCCACGGTGGGCGCCAAAATGTTTTGGTCAAAAATTACCAAGTTTGTTTATGTAAGGTTATAGTGATCTAATAGCATAGTTATTCATTGATTGTGGTTGATAAGTTGTAAAGTAAAAGAAACAAAGGGAAAGATGTTATTATTCTTGCTGAATTGCTCAAGTGTTACAATGTCGTGTGGGTATTCTTGCTGAAATGCAAGGGGTTTTCCTAAAGGGTCTCTCTAGGTCGGATATTGGGTGAGTTTACAATAAATGAGCTTCCATATTTATAATGCAAGAGAGTGTACAAATCTGTTGAGTAAGGACTGCTGGGTAAGGCCCAGCCGTTACAAAGGTAATTACCCATTTCCATCATTATATGGACTGAATACCTGGGCTGCTACAAGTAATTGGGCCGCATAGCTTCTTCAACACACCTCTTATTTGTGCTTCTTAGTGACAATAAGTATGCGGTTGGGATTGCTTCTTGCCTTTGATCCGTGTGACTCGAGATGCTCCAATGTTTTGCTGCCACGTGTCGTGGGCCAAAAGATGTTAATTTTGGGGCCCAACAACAACCAATAACAAATGGATTAAGAGCATGTAGGTCACTTAATTAGAGAAAAATGTCAAGTAAACATTTTGCTTAATGTCAAAGAATTCCCACCAAAAGCATTGGGTTTCTAAAAACATTAAAAAAAGAAATAACTTGCCAGATTTTTTCAGGGAAAATTGGTGGGAAATGAAAATTTCAGGAGTATTTTGAATTTCCCCAAAAAAAACCATCATTTCATCTATGCTACTCAAACTCTACTACAAGTTCAGAAAATTATACGGTTTCTCTAAAAATTAAAGTTTCTCTAAAAATTACACATTCCTCTAAAAATTACACACAATTTATCTACTGAAATTACACAACAAAATGAAGAAACCTAGTCTAACCGATGACAAGAGGCATCGAATTTTGTGCCTTTTATCTGAGAGCTGCAAAAATGAAAAGGCAGAACATGAGAAAATCCAAGAAGTGCCTGTCAAGTCCAATGTAACAAAGAAATGCATCTTCAATATCCAAAAAGAGGCAAAAATTCAGAAAGAAAGTGAAGTTCCAACCAATGTATGGAGTAAAATTGTTGGAAAAAAGGGTAAAGAAAGGATACCTTGTCCTATGGCTGCCATAATGACATTAGATGTCTCCAAAAGAACAACACTCAAGAGATTGGGAAAGGTAATAGGTCATACACCTTCAACATATCATAGATGGATAAAGGAAGGTATCATCAAATCTCATTCAAATGCATAAAACCATCACTTACCCAAAATTTTCCATTTTATACATTTTATATTCACGTTAAACATAGACTTATTTTTCACCCATCAGGTCAAGTGGGTGGATCATGTCAGATTGACTGTTGAAGCTAATCCGTCATGTGAAGTTAGGGTTAATTGGTCGCATGTTAATATTTCGAATGTTAACCCTAAAAAGGGTTTGGTAAAGACGAGCTTAGGGGTTGGATCAAATTTCAATACGTTTACTTATACAATATTGACTACATGTTGCTTGATAATGAGTAAAAAAATGATAATCATTCAAACATATGTTGATAAAACATCTTTAATAGGATTATTGTGTATGCTTTCTTAAACCGAAATAAATGGTAACAAAACTCATAATTCAAAACTAAAATTTTGGCGTAACTTTAATCAAAAGTTAAATCATTTATTTTTACACTATCTTAACAATGTTAAAATAGCATAACCGTGCAATTTGCACGGGTTTAAGACTAGTATACGTTGATTACCAAAACAGTTTTGGTCCTTTTTTTCCAACAATAATCGTGGGAGGGGGCATGTGGATGGGGATTGGGGAAACAGTTTTCTTCAACATTTGGGTCATTTTGGGTTTCGGTTGAGTTTCGGTCATCATTATACATGTTGAAAACGGTTCAGGTGTGTTTTGATTGGGTAAAAACAGTTCAGGTTCATACGATTTTGAGTCTAATTCAGGTATTATAAGTTCGGTTCAGTTTCGAATCAATTCAAGTTTATTCAGGTTTCGGATGAAGTCGAAATTATACCATCTAAATGTACGGTTAGGTGTCGATCCGGATAATTTTGATCGCTTATTCGGATTCGATTTACTTTTGCCATGTCTAATTTTGAAGTTTGAACTAGCAGTGTCGGGTTTATGGGTCAAATTTACAAAGTCCATGAATAAATATGGAGGAACAGAAAACGTAGCTTTTCTTTCACGTACAAAGATTACTCTTTCATGAATTTTTTGTCTTAATTTTTCCATTACTTACCCTTCTAAAAAGAAAACAAATTCTCTCTTTTCCTCTCCCTTTCAAAATCAAATCGTTGTCAAATTACTCAATTATGAATCTTAATTTCATACTCCCTCCTATTCAGCTCATTCTTCCCTTTTCTTTTTAGACCAAAATTAAGGAAATGAATTTAGATCACAAAAATCACCCTACTCCACGTGAAATTGAATTTCGCCTACAAAAAGCTTATATATAAGGAAAGAGGGAAGAAAACGTGATTATCATCAATAAGGAAAAAGGGAAGAATAGGCTGGAATAAGAGAGAATATTAATCAAGTAATAACTATAATTATATTATTCGTGCGTCAATTTTTTTGGTATTGAATTAAGTAGATGTAGAACAAATTAGGGTTTATGAAACTTGGGTTTATGATAATTAGTATTAATGGTGGCCAACGACGGACGTAGAGGATGAGGCGGATCAAACCCAATTAGAACAACATGATTACATGAGCATCCACTTATCAATGTTCTTTAGCCAAACTTCCCACGTTAAAAAAGTAACATTCCAAATTACACTAATGCATAACCATATAGAGGGGCTGCGGTTAGGGCGGCGACCTATGCAGGAGGGGGTTAGAAGGGTGGTTGGGTAACGTCGGTAAAAGTGATGGTTGATTGTTAGTGGAAGGAATTTGAAAGAGCTAATTAAAATAAGAAAAAATGTTGAAATGAAGAGGGTAAAGTAGTCACTCATGTACGGGTAAATTATATACGAAGTACTCCCTCCATTCATATCCACATTACACATATGCTTTATGCACGGATTTTAACGCGTTGATTAAACAATAATAAAACTACTTCAAGTGGCAGGTATTTCTGCTTTATTAGGGGTGTTATCTAAGTGTTTTAAGTTGCTAATTTGTGTTTATGAAAAAGCAAATTTCATTAGTGGGTTAAAGTGAGATAATTTTCCCACCAAAACATTTGACTGTTTGAATCCTCCAAGTAAACACTTGTTTTTATGGTTTTTTCCCACCAAAACTTGTCTAATCAGCAAGTTGGCAAGCCTTTCTAGTACCAAACTCAGGCTATAAAACCCCAAACAAAAGACTAAAACTACATAATTTTAGATTACAAACCCAAAAACTCAAATAAATTACAAACTTCATCATAAAAAATACAGAAAGCAAAGAAAAAATATTTTCTGCAATGGTCGGAAAATGTCTTTCGGAAGCTGGTAGGCACGAAGTGGCAGTTCACCTGCTGAGTAAGTCACACGGCGGGAAGCTTTCTCGAGGGTCGATCAATGCAACTGCTACACTGTTTGGAATAAAAGAAAGAACAGTTTCAGGAATTTGGAGAAGGGCAAATATCACTAGAAATCCGGGTGAAGTACTAGACGTGAAAAGCGCTCGAGTTGGGAACACAAACAAAAAGAGAGTTTTACCTGATCTGGAATTCATAAAGTCACTAGATATGGGGAAACGTGATACAATGAAAAGAGTGTCGGAAAACACGGGTGTTGCTCTGGGCACTGTCCATAAATGGGTATGCGAAGGCTTGTTGAAACCCCATTCAAGCCCATTACATCCGCAACTGACAGACGCAAATAAGGTAAACAGACTCAAGCATGCTTTAAACTGTCTTATTGTCGAACAAGTTGTCCAAGAATTTATTGATTTAAATGCAATCCCAGCACCCAAAATCAAATTTGCGGAAATGAGTAACGTCATCCATATGGATGAGAAGTGGTTTTACATTACCTACGACGGTCACAAAATATACATTGTGGAAGGGGAGGAGCCGCCTTATAGGAGCTGCCAGTCGAAGAGGTACATTACGAAAGTAATGTTCATGTGTGCAGTGAGCAGACCAGTGTATTCGGAGGATGGGGAGTTATTATTCGACGGGAAGATAGGAATGTTTCCGTTTACACGGCAACTACCAGCAGTCAGATCAAGCAGAAATGGGCCAAGGGGGACTTTAGAGACAAAGGCGATCGACTCAATAACAAAGCAAGTAACAAAACAATGCATAATAGAACAAATTATTCCTGCAATCAAGGCAAAGTGGCCAGAATGTCTCAGCAAGCATATATTCATTCAACAAGATAATGCAAGACCTCATATCAACAACAACGACCCTGATTTCTTGGCTGTCGCAAACACGGATGGGTTCAAAATCGAGTTAAAATTTCAACCAGCCAACTCACCAGATTTGAACTACAACGACCTAGGGTTTTTTAGAGCTTTACAGTCATTGCAGTCAAAAGAGGCTGCCAAATCAGTTGATGAATTAGTTAACTCGGTGATGCAGGCTTTTAATGATTACAGTGCAACACAATTGAACAAGATATTTCTTACACTACAGTCGGTTATGGTTGAGATTGTGAAAGCTAAGGGTCACAACAATTTCGCAATCCCCCACATGAAGAAGGATCATCTTGCTTATTTAGGAATACTACCAAGAAACTTAGAAGTCGACAAAGATTTAGTGACTCAAAGCATTGAGTACTTAATAGGACAAGGAGACACTCAAGGATCAGAAAACTTAATGGGTGAATTAGGTTATGGTGGTCAACTTGTTTAGGAAACTTGCATTCTAATGATATGTAATCAGATTTTTTGAAGAAAGTTTGTTTAGGGTGTAAACATTTTGACAGACAAGATGTTTGACTTGTAATCAAATTATAAAATCAATGCAAAAGTTTCAGTTTCTTTGATATTTTAATTCAATTTCAGTTTTACAAAAGAGGGAGGGAGTGACATAAACTCTCAGGCCTAACTTGGCCTCATCATCGAGTTATGTAAAATAGTTATGCCTCCTACACACACACAATGTTAAGGGTAGACCATACAATGTTCAAAGAGTCAACAAACATAGTAGCTCTCAAACTAACATTACAGGTTGTTTTCACTGAGCATATAAACATAAACAGCATGTTTATTTTATGAAATCAACTCATTTGAACAAGCACACACACCCACACATTGGTAGACCATGTGGTGGCAATACTATTTTATTGGGTGGGACAGACAACTAAGCACAATACTAAACTTTACTCTCAAACCAGTAAGGATTTTCATCATTGAGCAAAGTCTATTTCCTAATACAAGCATGAATGATCTGAGGAAAAGAAAGATTAATCATCAAACAGTCAAAAAGAGTGGCTTAATATAGACTAAGGATCATAATAATACACAACATTAGCATGTTCAGTCACTTAAAAAGCACTTAAAAGTTCATTAGTCATGATAAATGTTTGGAAAAGAAAGATTAATCATCAAACAGTCAAAAAGAGTGGCTTAAAATAGACTAAGGATCATAATAATACACAACATCAGCATGTTCAGTCACTTAAAAAGCACTTAAAAGTTCATTAGTCATGATAAATGTTTGGAAAATAAAGATTAATCATCAGACAGTTTAAGAAAATGGACTAAAATAGACTAAGGATCATAATAATACACAACATTAGCATGTTCAGTCACTTAAAAAGCACTTAAAAGTTCATTAGTCATGATAAATGTTTGGAAAAGAAAGATTAATCATCAAACAGTCAAAAAGAGTGGCTTAAAATAGACTAAGGATCATAATAATACACAACATCAGCATGTTCAGTCACTTAAAAACCACTTAAAAGTTCATTAGTCATGATAAATGTTTGGAAAAGAAAGATTAATCATCAAACAGTCAAAAAGAGTGGCTTAAAATAGACTAAGGATCATAATAATACACAACATCAGCATGTTCAGTCACTTAAAAACCACTTAAAAGTTCATTAGTCATGATAAATGTTTGGAAACGAAAGATTAATCATCAAACAGTCAAAAAGAGTGGCTTAAAATAGACTAAGGATCATAATAATACACAACATCAGCATGTTCAGTCACTTAAAAACCACTTAAAAGTTCATTAGTCATGATAAATGTTTGGAAAAGAAAGATTAATCATCAAACAGTCAAAAAGAGTGGCTTAAAATAGACTAAGGATCATAATAATACACAACATCAGCATGTTCAGTCACTTAAAAACCACTTAAAAGTTCATTAGTCATGATAAATGTTTGGAAAATAAAGATTAATCATCAAACAGTCAAAAAGAGTGGCTTAAAATAGACTAAGGATCATAATAATACACAACATCAGCATGTTCAGTCACTTAAAAACCACTTAAAAGTTCATTAGTCATGATAAATGTTTGGAAAAGAAAGATTAATCATCAAACAGTCAAAAAGAGTGGTTTAAAATAGACTAAGGATCATAATAATACACAACATCAGCATGTTCAGTCACTTAAAAACCACTTAAAAGTTCATTAGT
The DNA here is from genome assembly GCA_029255685.2 of Silene conica. Taxonomy (NCBI): domain Eukaryota; kingdom Viridiplantae; phylum Streptophyta; class Magnoliopsida; order Caryophyllales; family Caryophyllaceae; genus Silene; species Silene conica. The sequence continues at coordinate 70,491,429 of CM055312.2, read as the reverse complement.
CATGATAAATGTTTGGAAACGAAAGATTAATCATCAAACAGTCAAAAAGAGTGGCTTAAAATAGACTAAGGATCATAATAATACACAACATCAGCATGTTCAGTCACTTAAAAAGCACTTAAAAGTTCATTAGTCATGATAAATGTTTGGAAAATAAAGATTAGTCATCAGACAGTTTAAGAAAATGGACTAAAATAGACTAAGGATCATAATAATACACAACATCAGCATGTTCAGTCACTTAAAAACCACTTAAAAGTTCATTAGTCATGATAAATGTTTGGAAAAGAAATATTAATCATCAAACAGTCAAAAAGAGTGGCTTAAAATAGACTAAGGATCATAATAATACACAACATCAGCATGTTCAGTCACTTAAAAAGCACTTAAAAGTTCATTAGTCATGATAAATGTTTGGAAAATAAAGACTAGTCATCAGACAGTTTAAGAAGATGGACTAAAATAGACTAAGGATCATAATAATACACAACATCAACATGTTCAGTCACTTAAAAAGCACTTAAAAGTTCATTAGTCATGATAAATGTTTGGAAAATAAAAATTAGTCATCAGACAGTTTAAGAAGATGGACTAAAATAGACTAAGGATCATAATAATACACAACATCAACATGTTCAATTCAGTCACTTAAAAACCACTTAAATGTTCATTAGTCATGATAAAGCATTCAGTGAGACACAAGCAAAAGATCAAGCAGAGAACACAGCATAACCAACAAGAAAAAGGCACTGAATCTTTATTGAATGGAAAAAGTACAAACTAATCACAGTGACTACCTTAACCTAATCATAAATGTAACCACACCCATACATAAACCACAAATTTGTAGCCTTTTACATAAGCTTCAAGTGCAGTATGCACAATTTGAATCTTCAATACAGAAACAGAAATATGCCAGAAATGTAACAGAATCCCAGATTTTAATCTACGAGTATCAATTCAAAGGCTTATAATCCGTACTGTATTAGAGAGATAAGCAACTTTTCAATTAAGCAGCCAAGATTAACAATACCCCAAACACCGTCAGTATCAGTTGCCACTAGCAGCCTCACAAAACAATTAGAGGAACCATAACTTAAAAGTAAATTAACAAGCAATTAGCACCACAGAACACAAACTAACTATGGAGTACATCACTAATTGTTCTTCACATTTACGAGTTGTTGCATTCGAGACACCATTCATGGATATAGGTAAGGAACTCATACCTGACTCTTACGAGTCCCAGACTTGCTCTACCGCAGCCAGGAAAAAAAAAGGGAATAAAGCATTTAGTTTGATATCTAATACGAGTAATTCTAAGCTTGTTTCTCAAACTTATTTCTATTTCACTTCTTAAAATCTCAATATGTCAAATTTATAAGTACAAAGCCTCATGTCTAAGAAATTAACTCATCTTGCATTCGGAACTTTGAAATAAGAACAATCAGTAAAGTCATGAGTTCAGAAAAGCCAACAAATGAAACAACAGTCAAGACAATAGGCGATATCAGAAAACCAACATCAGATAGTATAGATTAGAAACTGGGAACAACATTAACATAAAGTGGCATAAATAAGAACAATCAGTAAAGTCATGAGTTCAGAAAAGCCAACAAATGAAACAACAGTCAAGACGATAGGCAATATCAGAAAGATTAGATATCTTAACCAGCATGAGACCAACGTAAAGCATTTCGATCAAAAGCAACTGGGAACAACATTAACAACAACAGCATCTCAAAACTGAGGAACCTGCAACAAGAACAAAGAAAACGTAGATCTGAGAAACCTAGTGTATTTTTCACGACAAAAAACAACAACAAACAAAATTGAACAAACATACTCCATATACCTCATGTTTTTCTCACGGCAAACAACAACAACTTCTCAGATCTGAGAAACCTAAAACAAAAAAATATCGATTTTTTAACAACTTAAATCTGTTACTATTAAAAACGAAATAAAGAACTAAAAAAAACGATCTAAAACGTAATACCTGAAATATTTGTCAGATCTGGGAAACCTAAAACCAAAAAAAATACGAATTTTTAAACTCATGTAAGATCGATACTATTAAAAATACAGTAACAAATTTTTAGGAACAACAACTAAGATCTGAAATTAAAAACAACAAATAAATACCTCAAATAAACAACAACGTCCCAGATCTGAATACCTACAACAACAATAACAAATTAATTAAACATTTAATTTTATTTCTCACAAAGTACTGTAACATTTAAAAATAACAAAGACTAAATAACATAACAGAAATACTTAACTAATCGTTTTTCTCATTCTCTTTTCTACGCTTCGCAAGATATCTCTCCTCAAACTTTTTCATGTTTAACCAACTTTGGCTACCCGGTTCAGGGCCAAATCTCTTACCTTTGGCGGCTAAGACTAACTGATGTCTAATCTCTGATTTCTCCGCCTCCCTCTGTATAAATCTTTTCTCAAAAGCTTTGAAATTCTTGTAACTTTCTGATTGAAAATATTCATCTCTTACCGGAGTAAGAGCAGATTCATCATTTCCGACAGGCTTAACATCAGATCTACCGACATCATTAACCCTAGACTCATCAGAAACACCACCATCGGAATTATGAACGCATGCAGGACCTTCAACAACATCACCGTCACCATCATATTGCGTTTCGGGAACCTCGGACCCATAATCAGTCGGGTCAAGAGAGTCCGGGACAATAATATCCGGATAAGAAAAACAGAAGTTATCATCATCTTCATCGGAATATTGTGGTTGATGAGGATGATTTTTTGAATCGTTATTCATAATAGAGGTAGTGATTTTGATGTAGGGTTTCAAGGGATAGACAAAGGAAGACGAAAGATTTGAGAGAGTAAGACGAGATTTGTGATAGAGGTAGACGAGGGATTTGAAAGAGATAGAGAGAGGAAGAAGACGAGTTTAGAGAGAGCAAACGACAGTGGAAGTAACGAAGTAATGAACACAAACCCTAAGTATTGAATTCAGAATATTCTAGAGAATTGGTAATGAATGTGGGTTGTTGGTTGTTGAAGATGGGTTTTCAAATAATGGGTAATTTGATGGGTTTGTTGGGTGGGTAGTTAATTGGGCTAAAATATGGAGGGAAAGGTTAAGTTAATTGGGTTGGGTTAATATGGATTAGGGGTTTTTTTAGGTAGGATTAGAGTGGGGTCACAATGGCATTTTATGTAAATAGGATAGTTCAATAAGGATAGAATGGTTTTTTTTATGTCCAAAAATAGAAACGTGTAAAGTGGATACGAATGGACGGAAAAGGAATATGTGTAATGTGGATATGAATGGAGGGAGTACGTGAAAGCGTAATGGCCAAGGTAAAATGTATTGTACGAGTGAATCCTAGGCGTTGAGAATTCACAAATTCTTATTTGCAACGGCACTATCCGTCGTAAGCTTGTGACGGATACCGTTTTTTCTCACAAAATACCCATTTTTTCTCTCTCTCCAACACTATTACTGTGGTCCCCTTTCTCCACTAACTCTTTTTATATCCATTTTATCTCACAAAATATCCGTCACAAATGACGACCCGTCGCAAGCAAGACTTACTATTGAGAATTATCCACCATGAAAGGTGTTGATGGATGATGATTGGTGACATGGAGACAAAATGTAGTGGTCTCCTACCAATCAGCAGGACAGTGCATAAATCATACAGTAATGCATATACGGAGTACAATTTACATTTCCTGCGAGCTGCATTCCTCTTTGCACATTCATCTCATTTTCCCTCCTCAGCTCCTCTCCTATGTTTATCCCTTAATTCTCGATGACACATTAATTTGTCTCCTAACAACTTCTTCCCCTAAAATTTCCACAGATCTCATCACAATAACATTCTCCAATAAACAAAATTCCAGCTGCCCATTTCAGATTTCCCATAAACATTCATACCCACATCATAATTTCACATAATTACATCCCCCAGGTTGAAAAAGATCAAATCTTTGCGAAAAAACCATGTCAGAAAAGAAGGAAACAACCTCACCAGAGGTGAAGAAATTGATGACATCAACAGCAACAAAACCAACAAGATCCGTATTACCATACCAAACTCCACGATTGCGAGATCATTACATGATTGGTAAAAAATTGGGACAGGGTCAATTTGGTACAACATATTCATGCACAGAGAAAGCAAGTGGTAGTCTTTATGCATGTAAATCCATTCCGAAACGGAAACTATTATGTAAAGAAGACTATGAAGATGTATGGAGAGAAATACAAATAATGCATCATTTATCAGAACATGATAATGTTGTTAGAATAAAAGGAACATATGAAGATTCAGTGTTTGTGCATTTGGTAATGGAATTATGTGCAGGTGGTGAATTATTTGATAGAATTGTTGCAAAAGGACATTATAGTGAAAGACAAGCTGTTCAATTGATTAAAACTATTGTTGGTGTTGTACAAGCTTGTCACTCTCTTGGTGTTATGCATAGAGATCTTAAACCTGAGAATTTCTTGTTTGATTCTACGGATGAAGATGCTTTGCTTAAGGCTACTGATTTTGGCCTTTCTGTTTTCTATAAGCCTGGTCAGATTTTATTTATTGCCATTTCTTTTTTCTTCTTTTGAAATTTGTATTCATTCATTTTCTTGTTTCTTTTGTGAATTTGTCTTGCTTCTATTCTTCCTACTTATTATTGTTGATGTAATGTGTAGATTTAATTTGAACCCTGATGTTGGGCACGTTTCTCCCCCGCCCCCGCCCCCGCCCCCGCCCCCATTGGAGACTAGAATTGATTGGTTTAGATGTTGAATATAGCTTTGATTTTGTGCATTTTGCCCATGGGTGACTAGAAACCATTGGTGTAATGATTGTGGTTCCTTGTGGATAGCTTTGTTTTTGCAATCCAATGGCCAAGGCTCGGTTTGAAACATGAATAAGCAAAATGTGTCCTTAATCTTATGTGCTTCTTGTATCTTAATTGGGAGAGTGTTGATGCCATTATATTCGTAGGAGTACACCTAATGAGCACGAAGCACCCAATTTTTGCAATCCGAATGTGTATTTTCAAAATAAATTAATGTGCAAGAATACCCTATTTCGCAAGTTATTGAAAGAGGGTTAAATATATAAGATATGGATAACTGAAAAACAGACAAGGGAAAAATGTGGACTTTACATGGGAGTAAGCGTTGCTTGTGGTGCTTATGCACAATGTACACCCAAAACACCTGATTCCTTGTAATTGGCACTTCACCGAGCCTTGAGCCGAGTTAAATTTGTTTAATCTAAGATTATGGGTCCTCCCGAAATACCCTCTTAGTTTTTGTAACCTCACGATTTAGGTTGTGCACTTTTGCACATCTTACCCTTATCCGGCACTGGGGGGGGGATGTTGACGGAGTTGTATCTCTGTTAGCATAGTAGCATTGATAATCCACTGATCATCATAATGTCCTTGTGATCATAATTGAAGTTAAAAGTGCTTAATATTAAGTCGTATTTTCTTAAAATTGCAGGCCGTCTCCTATACTTGATCTATAAGTTGCATATCATCTAATAATCTTGTTTGTTTGCACTTTGCAGGGCAATATTTTAGTGATGTAGTTGGGAGTCCCTACTATGTCGCACCTGAGGTCTTGTGCAAGCGCTATGGGCCTGAAATTGATGTGTGGAGCGCTGGCGTTATCCTTTACATTCTACTTAGTGGGGTTCCTCCATTTTGGGCTGGTAATTCTTTTGTCAGCTGTTTTGTGCCAAATCTATGTCACTTCAACTCTTTACTGTGGTCGCTCTTGTGTCTAATATGACAGCTACAGACATGGTATATAATTCGTACCCAACCTTTACCCCAAATGACATTTCATTACAGAGTAAAAAAGGGAGGTCTAATTTACAAAAGCCGAGTAAACATTTGGGAAGATATTTTTCAAGTGACTCTGTCTTATTACGCAAGCACCTTCGTAATTCATTTCGAGAAAACTATAAATATCTCAATTTATAGATAATAATTTTGTTTAGTAAAATGTCCCCGCACCTATACAATAATTCTAAAACGCAGTTCTCGTGTCTGAAAAATTGAGTTATATTGAGTCGGACACTTGGATATGTTCCATTGTTCAACATCCATAACCTAATCCCTAACAAATTATAAGATGTCATGTTTTCCCATCTGTTGAGATTTTCATGACCGATTTCATTATTTCTTTGCAGAAACTGAATCAGGAATCTTCCGACAAATTTTGCATGGCAAATTAGACTTTGATTCTGAACCATGGCCTAGTATCTCAGATAGTGCGAAGGATTTGATCCGCAAAATGCTTGAGAGAGACCCAAAGAAGCGGTTAACAGCTTATGAAGCTTTATGTAAGTCATAAATCATAATATAGTTATATGACTTATATCCGTTATTAGTGCTATATATCTTTACAAATTGTTGTCCTAATCTAGCTGCCGTGGGCTTAAAGTCTGAGTTTTTTTCTGAAGGTCACCCCTGGATTGTGGATGACACTGTTGCACCAGATAAGCCTTTGGACTCTGCTGTTATATCGCGCTTGAAACAATTTTCAGCCATGAACAAAGTGAAAAAGATGGCTTTACGGGTATGTTCCTACCATTTATACTTTAGAATTATTTTGCTGTCATTTTTTATAGCAAGATGCTTCAATACACTATGCAAAACAATGATATGATATCTAGGCAGTAGATCACTGTTAATGACATGTTTACTCTAAAGGGCAGCCCGGTGCACGATGGCGTCCCCACTAGGCGAGGGTCTGGGGAAGGGCCCACCACAAGGGTGTAATGGGGGCAAGCCTTCCCTTGCCATTTTGGCAAGAGGCCGCTCCCAGGGCTTGAACCCGTGACAATCACATGTTTACTCTGTAAGGAAAAAAATGATGACTTCTGGTTCTGCTGCTATTCGTATATACAGCTAGGGGTCAGATACCATAGTGTTAGCTCTTGTGGTGAACTGCTAAGAACGATGCCGAAAACACCAAGTAGACTTTGCCTTCGCTACGTGTTTCCATAGTTGAGCCTCTTTTCAGATTTATTCACTGAAAGTAGAACCAAACCTCTTCCAAACACTTATGTGCAAAACATGCAATGCAGCAGCACTGCGCCTTAGATCACCCAGTCATAACCAATTGTGTCAAATATATGGGCAAGGTTGGCACCGCCATGTGCTTAAGAGTTAAGACATCAGAATATGTGTGATTTAATTATTTTTTACCAAAGTGTAATGACCGATTTCAGATCAAGATTACTAGAAAGTAAATTAAACTTGTATGCCCGAGAGGTTTGGTTTCAGGAAAATGTGATTCTCAAAAAATATTTTATCTACATTCAATATATTTATGCTATCTATATCAATGGATTGGGATTAATCCTCAAAATTTTGCGCAGGTTATTGCAGAAAGCCTTTCAGAAGAAGAAATTGGTGGTTTAAGAGAATTGTTCAAAATGATTGATACTGACAACAGCGGAACAATTACTTTTGAGGAACTCAAAGTTGGGCTTAAGAGGGTGGGGTCTGAAATGACTGAGTCTGACATCAGATCTCTTATGGAGGCAGTAAGTCGATAATTTCAACTTTCATTATTTGGGCTTGAGATCTCTATTCCATGTCTAGCCATCAAATATATGCTTCCTTCGACCAGGTGTGTTAACATTGCCTTATTTTGTAGGCCGATATTGACAACAATGGAACTATAGATTACGGTGAATTCCTTGCTGCTACCCTGCACATGAATAAGATGGAGAGGGAGGAGAACCTGCTAGCGGCCTTCAAATATTTTGACAAAGACGGTAGTGGTTACATAACAATTGATGAGCTTCAACAAGCTTGCAAGGAATTTGGTCTAGGTGAGGGTCATTTGGATGATACAATAAAGGAAATTGACCTGGATAATGTGAGTATTCTTTCCGTGTTTCTATCTTAATTTTTGCCTAAATTTCTTGTCCCTATCTGATTATTATTCTAGGCGAGGAGGGTTATCTGGAATCATGTTTTCATATCCCATTTATGCCTGTTGATTTATATGTTGGGTAAAAAGAGTGCAATTTATATGGGTCATCTGATATCCATTTTTACTTCTCAATGACTTCACTACCTAGTTTAGCTGGCTTTTAAGGTTTTAGCAGATCATTATTCTTCCTTCGTTAGATATAGATAAGAGTTGTGTTTCCCTGACTTTTCTATACGGTGTGCGCATGTGACACGGCAGGCAAGTGAAGTGTTGGAGTAACATAGGATAAGAGTGCATGGGCTCCTTATTACACCATCTTTCTTCGGCTTGATTCTTTATCAGCGGTTCTGCTTTTCAATCTCATTGATGATTAGCCTATTTAGTTGTTCAGCATCATTCAGTTGTGAAAGTAGAAGTTACATACAGTTTAACTACAATACATGATCACAAGATTCACAACATAACCCCGCAAATTGAAAATTGCATTGAGCTGCTACTTCATATAACCACTTTACTGCGCCCTGTTGCGTTATTTCATCTTAATCAGAGCCCAAGAATAACAAGTCTTTGGCTCTAAAACAAACATTACGTAGTTGATGTTGCTGTTGACTATTAGTGCTGATTGATGATTGTGATTATTTTGAATTGAATAGGATGGCCGCATAGACTTTCAAGAATTTACTGCCATGATGAAGAAAGGTGATACGGGAGAGTGTGGAAGAACAATGAGGGGCAATTTGAATTTTAACTTTGCTGAAGCATTGGGAGTTAAAGACGCGTCTTCCCCATCGAGCTGAGAGCATTGTCCACTGTACAGCTCCGAAGGGTAGTACAGTACTTAGGCAAGCCGTTGTCGATCTATATAACCTTCACTTGTTCTATTAATATATATAGGACGGAGCTTATGTCTTCAAATTTTAAGATTTTTATTGTAAGAACAACTCAATATAATACTTTTTAGATCATTGTAGGAAAACTGGAAAAGTTGTTTCAGTTTGAAGGAGACTTTTTTCATTTGGACCCCTGAATCAGCCATGATTAATGCTATGTCATTTGATGATTAGTAATCCAACCCAATTAATTTCAGATTGTCTTTACTTATTGATGCCATCAGTTCTGGACAATCAATACATTGCGCACGACGAAGACAAATGAGTGAATGAAGTCCAGCAGAATTAATTCAATCCAAAGGTAATCTGAAATAGAACCGAATTCAAAAGCTCTCAAAATTCAAGAATTCCCTCTACGTAGCCACAATGACTAACTTGCAATGAAAAGCCGCATAACAATGACTGGATACTAAAGTATTTGTGATATTCATAAAACTTTTTTTTTTTTCTACCCGGTGTAAATAAACTGTCTTACAAAGAGTTCAACCTAGTAGCCAACCTATGGGCCACCAGATTGAACTGTCTACGAATGAAAGAAAAACGAATACAATGAAAAGAACAATACATCGACTTAAAGTCCTCAACCACATCCTTAATCAGATGATCTCCCGCCTCAGTCCCACATATTTGAGCAATCAAACCCAAACAGTCTGAACAATATGAACATGAAGTAGACCAAAATCCCGAGCCCACCGGAGAGAAAACAAAATACTCAAAGCCTCTACCTGTGCCGCTGACTCCGCCCTAGATCTGCTCAAAGTCATAAGCACCGATCCATCCTCCTTAAACGCCACCATTCCCATAGCCGCAGCAAAGTTCTCCTTCCAACTAGCATCAACTTGGATATACACCACACTACACTGTTCAGCCGGCCCCGAGACCACATAGCTCCGCCCATCCAGAAGATACTAAGTAATATCATTCGAGTCATCCGCACCATAATCCCTTCCCTGAGCATCACAGGACTGTCGCTCAAAAGCCTTTAAGATCTCACTCACGCCGTTTTCAATCCACGGGAAAAGAACATTAGGTGGGAATGAAGAGTTTGTGAAGACAACAGAATTCCTATTTCGCCAGATCCCCCAAAGCGTAGCTATAAACATGCACCGCCGCCGTTCACCATCCTCACCCTTGCCCAGATAAGCCAACCAATTTAGAATCCACTCTTGGATCATAATATGTCCATCCTGATCGGTTCTGATACCAAGAGATGAACCAAACCAAATTCTCTTAGCCAAGTCACAGTCCCTGAAACGGTGTTCCAAAGACTCAGAGTTACCCTCCAGCTTTCTGCACACCTTACAACCATGATCACCCTCCAGCCCACGTCTTCTAAACTGAGATCCGCACGGAATGACGCAGGCAAAAATCTTCCAAAAGACTTTGAATTTGAAGATGCCAGGGTCTCTTCCCAGAAAAAGATTTCACCTTCTTTCCCACTCTTGACCGAGTAAACTTGTAACATCCCGTATTTTCGTAAATAATATTCTAAAAGTTTTAAATTATTTTACGGAGTATAATAATATTTTAATAATAAGTCGTAAATTTAATTTAAGAATTTCCGTTAAGATCCGTCTTAAGAATATCCTTAAGTTCTTAAGATGTTAACTTGGCTTAAATCAAACCCGACTCAAAACCCGTTTACAACAAGTGGCCCGACTCAAAATAAGAAAAATGACTACTTAAACCCCACCATAAACCCTATGTGTCGACATACTTCATCTTCCCAAATTCATTTCACTGCTTTCTCTTTTCCTCCATTTTTCCTTTTTATTTCAAGCTTAAAATCGACATTTCAAGGCCTTCCCGAACTCGAATCGCGGTAAGTCTTACATTTTCGGAATCCTTGCGAGATTTCCAAGTCATCTATCTCTTTCAATTTCAATTTCGTCTAACTCGAAAAAGACGCTGTTTTGAGTAATTTCCGTTTTAAGCTTCTAAAATCCGTTTTCTTTGTTGTAAGGGTTGACTTAGAAGATCCAGAAGTTGATAGCTTTGTTATAGAAGAATATTTTGGAGCATAATCGCTTTTGAGGTGACAATTACGAGTTACTCGGCCTATTTGTTAAAATAGCATTCTTTGTGTTGTGTTCTTGCTCTAAGTTTCTGATTCTTGTATTGTTGATGATGTGTGAGTTTAGGTTGATGTTAGGAATGTGTTTTTATATGTTTCCACATGATTTAATTGGAGTATTTGATATTCTTATGCTTGATAAGTTCATATTTCAGATTTCAAGTTCTTAAGACGAATACAATGTTTAGTCTTATTTCGTGTTTAAATTGTTCAAAAACCGTGTTTGAGACATACTTGGGATTGTTATGGGATTATATGTGCTGGTAGGATAGATTTGTGGCTTGAAATCATAGTGTAAAATCATTTGTCGAAACTTTGAAGGAATTGAGAAAGTGCAGGAAAATCGCGAATTGAGCCTGCCCGTGTAGGGGCGCAGACTGCGCATGCTTGGGCGCAGGCTGCGCAATTCAGGCGCAGGCTGCGCAACCCCATTGCGCAGGCTGTGCAATATAGCTGTAACATTTGTTTTGTTTAATTGTTTCGTGATTGTTTTGGGGACTTGTTTCCCAATTGCTTAAGTGATGTTTATGTAATGTTTATGAATATATTTACTTGGTTTTAAATGTATGTTTAGGCTAAGTAAAGTTTGGTCAAGCGATTAGCTAATTGCCTCATGTGAATCCTTTTGCAATTGTTGTTGTAAGGTTGCTTTTCAAGATGTTTAACATGCTTAAGTATCATAGGTTCCGATGTTTAATATCATGGTTAATGGGTAGTTAGCAAGCAACGTTTTAGGATGTTGTTTCTTAGCTAAAGTTAGTTACCACTTGATGGTAATGGGTAGTTAGTAAACAATGTTTAGAATGTTATTTCTCTTCTTAAGTTAATCTTATCCTAGGTTGTTAATGAGACCTAGTGGACCTAGTTAGATGTATGGTGACCCTTGGACTTGTAGAAGGAAAGTCTTAGGTTGGTCATAATTGTTGTTGAACTTGGTTATCTCTTGCTTATGTGTGTTTGAGGCCCCCGGAGGATGGGCAACACTATATTGGGTTCGGGAATGGAGAGAGGATAGAGACCCACCGGTCGGGTAACCGAAAGGGAAACCGGCTCTCCCTCAACTTAGTTCCCGGAGTCAATTAGGTGTTGTTAGAGGTCTAGAAAGACTAAGACTAAGGATAGGGTTGTAGTATATATCGGTATGTGTCTGAGTTAGGACCGTTAGAATTCGATATATATATATATATATATATATATATATATATATATATATATATATATATATATATATATATATATATATATATATATATATATATATATATATATATATATATATATATATATATATAGACTTGGGATCCGATGAGAACCACCTTACAATGAGAACCTTGTGAGAACTCTACCTTACGGACTTTTTTTAAAAAAATTAATGACATAATTGGATTCGGCATGACATTTTATAGCTAGAGAACATATTTCTTGGTCTAGAAAATAAATACTAGTGACGGAAATCAAGGTGAGATACGTTTTATTTATTTGCATGCACCTACTATCTATTTTTTCGTATCCATCATTTTTCCGTCACTAGTATTTATTTTCTAGACCAAGAAATATGTTCCCTGGCCATAAAATTCCATGCCGAATCCAATTATGTCATTAATTTTAAAAAAAAAACTTCGTAAGAAAGAGTTCTCACCGGTATTCATCGTAAGGTGGTTCTCACCGGATCCCAACCCTATATATATATATATATATATAATATATATATATATATATATATATATATATATATATATATATATATATATATATATATATATATATATATATATATATATATGCTGTTGTATTGATGCGTATTAAGGTATGCCTTAAGTTGGCCTCTAAGCTTAATACGTGAGCTAGTTGCCATGTATGGGGGTATGCGTTGAGATGTCGCCTCTGAGTATGCTGTTGTATTGATGTGTATTAAGGTATGCTTTAAGTTGGCCTCTAAGCTTAATACGTGAGCATGGCCCCCATGTATGGGGGTATGCGTTGAGATGTCGCCTCTGAGCCCCGTATGTGTTCTTCCTGTCGTGTCTGAGATATGCCTTAAGCTGGCCTCTGAGCTCGGACATGTTTTTATGTGATCGCGTCAGTCTATGCCTTAAGTTGGCCTCTGAGTCTGACGAGTAGAGCAGTTGTACAACGGGGTAATAGCTAGGGTGTTGATGCCTTGCCTGAAGTAGAGCTGTTGATGCTAGAGTATGCCTTAAGTTGGCCTCTGAGTCTAGTGTCATGTAATGTAGTAAGGGAGTATGCCTTAAGCTGGCCTCTGAGTTCCTTACTTGTGATTGTGAATTTGGATGCTAGTCTATGCCTTAAGTTGGCCCCCGAGTCTAGTGTCTTGTTGATTAGCAAGGTCTATGCCTTAAGTTGGCCTCTGAGTCCTTGTTTGTGAAAGTGAATTGGTATCTAGGTTATGTCTTGAGTTGACCGCTGAACCTTTATACTTGCTGATTGATTGTGACAGATAGAGTGTTTTGATTTTAGAACTGTTCATCCAAGGCATTGGATGACTCTTTGGCTAGTTTCGTAAATGGTTTGGATTGAAAGACCCCCCCGGCCGGGCAACCGGAAGGGAAACCGGCTCTCCTTCCAAATAGTTTCCGAAGTTGGTTGAGAGCCGTGCATAGTATTTGCATGTTGACTTGAGATTCAGATATTGAGATTGTATGCTTCACATGTTTTATATATGTTGGAGTATGTTGCGTATTTTTGTGTTACGTGTCGTTACAAAAGGTGGCTAGGAGAACTCTAGTCACTCCCCACTGATTGTGGCGTACATGTTTACATGTATGTAGGTACATGACAGGTGGTTGGCAGAGGGTTGCATGGAGCTAGCGAGCGATGATCCGTTATTCATCGATTGACTTACAGTTTTGCGTTAGCTAGACTCTAGACTTTTATTTCAGTTTTGAGTGCCTGTAGGGATGTGCCATCCCAGGCTGTTTGTATATATTTACTTTCAGTACTTATACTTATACTTATCTATGTTTGTCTATATCAGTTGTTTCAGTTTTAGTTTTAATTCACCTCGTTTTTATGCATGTTAAAGTTTAAATTCCGCTTAAATTTTCTCATGTTTTGTATGTTTTATTTCCGCTGCGACGAGGGGTTTTACAAAACTCCCCTTCTGTTATGCGGCCAATACATCTCGTCATCCTTCCTAGAGCCAGGAATCACAATAGCTAAAATTTTATTTGCCTATTCATCATCAAAGAGATCCCTAAATCTCTTTTCCTCCCAGCCTCCATAACGAGATAAGAGTTCATGGACCTTAAGATCCGATAAGAAAGCCCACTGATCCTCCAACCAGAAATCCTTAGGATATGGGATCTCCCCTTGAACCCACCTGTTCATCCACACGTTGAGGCCTGATAGTCCTCCCGGCTTCCACCCCACCCTTGATCTAATCCATTCCACTCCTAGAATAATTATCCTGAGCCCCCATGAGGGGTTTGACCTCAACAAGGGCGCCATACCCGCTTTTGTTTGATCTGAGTCAAATAGTAAAGTCCTGAAAATTCTACAGAACAGGCTATTTTCTCCGGACAAAATCCTCCATCCATGTTTAGCCAGGAGGTCCTGATTCATGCACCTGACATCCCGAATTCCTAGATCGCCATCTTTCTTTGGTAAACTGAGGAATCTATTGCTACACCAAGACATCTTTTTCCCCAAATGACAACCAGACCACCAAAATTGTGCCAGCAAGGAGTTTATCCTTTTTGCCACACTTACCGGTATTTTGAACACCGATAGAAAGTAATTAGAAATGTTTGATAGTACGGATGAAATGAGGGTAAGCCTGCCTGCTGTAGATAAGAAAATACCATTCCAGGAAGTGATGCGTTTTGTAACATAATCAACAAGCCCAAGAAAAATGTCCTTTTTAGTGCATTGAAAATCGGTTGGAATCCCAAGGTATTTCCCTAGCCTTTATTATTTGTCACTTTAAGAATCCTCAGAGTTTGTTGAACTTTGGCAAGGCACGTATTTGGGCTAAAAAGAAAATACTTGATTTCCTATGATTCAATTGTTGACCAGAAACATCACAATACCATTCCAAGATGTCCATCAGTTTTTGATTTGACCCATCCCGGTTTTCAGAAAAGAAAACCGAGTCATCCGCAAAGAAAAGATTCGGAATCCGTTCCACCCCTCTGCAAACCCGAATACCACGGAGCCAGCTAAGTCTTTGCGCATTAGCTATGTAACATGCTAATGCCTCCATACACAAAATAAACAGGAAAGGGGATAGCGGATCCCCTTGTCTCAGGCCACAAGTTGGCGCAAAACGATCAAGCGGTCTTCCATTGAGCAAAATCTCATAGCTGACTGATGAGACACAATTCATAATAAGTTCAATCAACCTCCTTGGGAACCCAAATTTATACAGCACCGCCCTCAGAAAATCCCACCTAATTCGGTCAAACGCCTTGCTCATATCGGCTTTGAAGACGCATAACCCTGCCTTTCCAACCCGATGATTATTTACCTTATGGATCAGCTCACGGGCCAACAAAATATTGTCGCTGATTTGCCTTCCTGACACAAAGGCACTTTGCGCATCCCCGACCAACAGTGCCATGATTTTAACCAGCCTGTTCGCAATACACTTCGAGACAGTTCGCATAATCACATTGCAAAGGCTGATGGGTCTAAAATCCGCCACCATCTCAGGCGCTTCCGATTTAGGAATAACCGCAATGAAAGTTTGGTTCAGCTCTTTAAGAACCCTTCCGGAATTAAGAATGGAAAGAACCCCTCTGTTAACATCATTCTTCACAAGACCCCAGCACTTCTGATAGAAAGCTCCTGGCACACCATCAAGACTCGGGGATTTGAGTAGCCCCATTTGAAACACCGCCTTTCGCACTTCTTTCTTTGTGAACAGTTTTTCCAATCCCCTTGCATCATCTTCTTGTATTTGGGAATTAATAGTTGATAAAAAAATCCGCGAAAAACTCCTCATCCCTCTCCTCTGTCTCCCCCACATTAACCCTAAACACATCATTGAAAGCCGCTTGGAACTCCTTCCCCACTTCCTCCTCAAGGAAAGTCCACTGTCCGTTCTCCTTTTTAACTCCATGCACAAAGTTTCTCCCCGCCCTCCCCTTAACCCAGTTAAAAAAGAACTTTGTACACGCATCCCCTTCCTTAATCCACTTTATCTTAGCTCTCTGTTTCCAAAAAGACGCAGAAACCTCCGCAAATTCCTTAAGCTCACCATGAGTATCAAGAAATAAAGACTCACCTTTTCCGGAGAAATCCTCCTCCAAACCTTTACATAGACGATCATCAAAGATTTGCCATTTATCCTTCCAATCTCTGGTCTTCTCGAGCATCCATTTTTTGACACAATTTCGAACCAAAGCCAGTTTTCGTGTTAAAATAAACGTCGGAGACCCATCAAACCGCGTCCCTCATATAGTTTTAATCTCCTCCTTACACTCCTCTTTATCCAGCACCCACACATCAATTTTATAAGGCTTCCCTTTCTCCCTTGATGTTGTAAGGTCCAGATTAAATTCTATAGGAGCATGATCTGAGAATTGGATAGGATAATGTTTCACCCCTGCATTTGGGAAATGGAGAAGCCAATCCTTCGACCCTAAGGCTTTATCAAGTCTCTCATAAACTCGTTTCTCACCCTTCCGGTTGTTACACCAAGTGAACCGTGGCCCCTTAAAAGGAATATCAATAAGCTCATTACGAATTCGCCACCTTGAAAAAACCTCCGCTCCTTAAATTATCCGAACATTATTGCTCTTTTTACCGGCACCACACTCAAATTGATTAAAATCCCCTATAATGATAAAAGGGTGATGACACGAGTCAAGGACTTCACCTCTATCACTAATATTCGGTGCCCCATAGAAAAACACAATATACCAAGGATGAGATCTGCTTCTTTCAATACGCATGACCACAAAATTCTTACAAGCAACTATAAGCTTAAAGCAAGCTTCCTTCTTCCAACCGACCCATAAGCCCCCGACCTTCCAATAGCATCAACGCTATGGAATTCACCAAAACCAAACCTTCTAAAAACATTAAACAAAGAAACAATACCGACACTATTACATTTGGTCTCCATAAGAAAAATAAAGTCATACGATTTGCTACATAACATCGCTCTAAGCTTTTGAATTGTAGGGGAGAGCGAATTATTGAGTCCCCTACAATTCCAAACTATGCCTAACATGGCTCCTTTGGAGGTTGTGATGGCCCAACCTCCGCAAAGCCCTCAAGAGAGTTAACCTCCATCTTCTGCACTTCATCATCATTAACAGAAATGTCCGAGGACAAACTGCATTCTTCAAGGAAGTAGTCACCAATCTGCATTCTGAAACCATACCACGCTTCTGTTCCAACACGAATTCCATCTCCCAAACACAACTTCTTAGCCAAATTCTTCAAAACTTCCTGAGCATTTATCTTCGAGCTTAGCATTTCATCTGATATGACTGTCATACCCACTTGAGTGGCACACTTCCACTTCCTAGCACAACGCACTTCCTCACCAAACTCTACCTCTTCAGTTGGGTTAACCCATGCATTTGCCAATCCAAGCATTCCTTCTGAAGAGCCACAATACTCAATATTGGCAATAAGAGAAGACTTAGCTCCTATTTCAGGAATGAAAAAACTCTCAGCCTCCTTATCCATCAGTTTCAGCCCCCCACTTCACAAGCAGCCCATTTCTTTCCAAAGCCTTCACCCTGATTTGAACTCATACCTTCCCCGTCGTCCCCCCCCCCCCCCCCCCACAACGACAAAGTCAAACAAACTCTCTTAGCCTTTGAACTCTCCCTCTTTCATTTTGCCCCCTATACCCATAGCAAACCTCTTTTCCTTTCATCTTTCTTGCCTTCTCCATAGCCAATTCTTCCTTACTCTTTACATCTCCCCTCCCTTCATTCAGCAACTGAGGTGTTTTCTCAATTATAGCCAATTGCAGCTCCACATTCAGTTCACTAGACTCGTTGCTTGTTATCTCAATAACATCTTCAAATCTTGAATCCAGGGAATTCCCGAGTCAGGATCTGAACTGTCACGTCCATCCAGCCATTCTTGTAAGTTAAAACTCCCTTCAGAATTACCTTCAGCAGACCTCCCACTTGAAGAAGAGGAGATGACTATAATTTCATTCCCTGAGCCATCAGACCCCCCTCCCCCTTGCATCTGTTGGTCCTCACCTCCATTAGAACTGTGTCTAATCAGACTTCCTTCCACCACTTATTGCAAAGTTCCATCCCCTTGATGATAAGGGAGGGGAATACCATCTGCCGGTGGCAAAAAGTTCTGATTCAGACCAATGTGTTGATCATCCATACGATCCCAAGAAGAATTATGTTCCACCCTATTCATAATCTCATTTTGGATTCTCTCATCCCTATCTATGTTTCTCATATGCATAGACACTCCATCTAAAAGAGCTAAGGGATTCATCCCAGTAACATTTTCAGTCCCCCTCCTATGAATATCAGCAATCTCATTCCCTATACCCAGATCCATAGGTTCCAATTCTTCACCTGCACTATAGTAGTGTTCCTTCATAGGGTCCTGCTCCTCAAGCCAGCCCCCAAACTCTGCCGGTCTTTTTCCATTTTCATCAGCCTGAAGCCCTCCTTCTTCCTGCCTCTCTGTCCCCTCAGCAGCCCTTTGGTTATCATCTAATTCCTTCATCACAATGTCTCCCCTATTTCCCCTATTACTAGGGCCCTCACCTGGCACCTGATGAGCACTCTTAAGGATATATCTCCCCCTTGAAAAATGACTGTACCCGCAAAGGGTTGATCAGTAACTAAGAAACGCATTCCAGGGCACACCCTCCCCCCTAGAGTGAGTCCAATACCGAAGTCAACCTCCCTGTCATGCCCTTCAAACTCCTCAACTTCCCCTCTTCTAGACCTCATCCCCCCCAGCCTAACTTTATTTGAAATATGATTTAAAGTTGAAGGGGTTGTCCTAAGGTCTAGGTTAAACATAGTATGGTTACTGCGTGCCTGGAACACCGCAAAACCTTTTCCTAAAGATCTGTCCAACATCCCATTGATACTTGACACTATTGACATCAAACCTTCTATGCACTGAGACCTCACATGCCCAATTTTGCCACATTTTATACAATACTTGAAGATATTTTCATACTTAAATTTCACCCAAAAGAGGTGGCCTTGTTCCATAGCAAGAAAGAAACCAGGCATAAGAGGTTCATTAAGATTTATACTAACCTTTACCCGCAGATAATCATGCTCTGGGACCATGTGGAAAGGTTCCACCCTGAAGTCATCACTCAGCATCTTTCCAGCCACACCCGCCACATGATTGGTCATGTACTCGAAGGGTAGCCCCCACACCCTTACCCATAGGCTAGCCTTAGGAAATCTGATTGACCTAGGAATGGCATCAGGAAACCATCTTCCAAACACCATCATAGCACCATCTATAGCCGTATATGTTTTCATCAGCAAGCCTTCTAGATCATTCACATTGTTGCAATGGAAAACATAAAGATCACCCATCCTCAGACACACCACACGTCCCCTCGTTGTCCATTTTTTCCTTATGATTTCATTCACTTTTTCCACCTCAAAAACCCTATAGTCCACCAAGTAGCCCAACACACATCTTCCCCAGAACTCACGAGACTTACCTAACTCAGTCGGGTCCACATTGATCACCCCCCTGATCTAGGATACTTCCAAAAGTTAACATGTAGAGGGTTATTTGGATCAAAAGCAGTATGTCCACCCCCAGAAAGTTCACCTTCCACAGCCCTACTCCCCCCCCCCCCCCCCCCAGACCTCCATTTCCATCAAGACCATTCATCTCAGAATCCCTTTGTGCCATAGTATCAGAAGATTGAGTAATAGTAGAAGAAGAGAAGGTTCGTGAAAGAGATGAAATAGGAACAGAATCAGAATTAGAAAGGAGATTAAGGTAATGTGAGGAGTTAATGAAATTACCCCTCCCCATAACCTCCTTAAATAGGGCGTTAATCACCACCCCAAACTGTAAAGACAAGCACAAGAATCCCAACAACCCTTAACTTTTCAGCAATTGGTGATTAAAAATCTTGAGCCGCACAAAAACTGTAATTAAGAGCTCTGTAATGATGATAAACCTTGCTTGATAACACCAGGAATCTCAAACATCCGCCGTAAAAACTAAAAGAGGATACCAGCCCAATTAAACATCGCAGAAGGAAATGATTGGAAAGAAAGAAGATAAGAAAGAGGAGAAAAAGTGTTAAATGCAGATTAGATTTCCCATGCATGCATGCAAGATACTTCTCAGAAAAAAACAAAAGGTATAGAAAGGAATAAAGGAATAAGGCTCTCTATTTGAGAGAAAAGCGTTTCTCTAGAAATTTATAGAGAAGAAGATCTTATATTCATAAAACTTGTCACTATATAAAACAAAATTAAATCATATTTTGTAATAATTTTTTCCTTGATATAAAAATACTATTAGTTCGTTCTATAATTGTGATATTTTGTTAATAAAATTACCTCGTTTATATTCATTATGTCATTAATACTACTATCATCCATACATAGGGATGTCAATGGGGCGGGGCGGGTGCGGAGGGGAGGTCAACCCGCGCCCGCCCCGCGACCCGCGGCGGGTTGAACCTTTCAAAACCGTCACCGCCCCGCGGTGACCCGTTGACCCGCTTATCTCCTCAAGAAATGTAAATCGCGAATCTAAAATATACTAGTCGTACTACTTATACAAAAAAAAATTTGCAAACTTCCTTGACATTCAATTAACTAGAGTCCGCTGAGCCATGAAACGGTTTTACATACAAATATAACACGAAACACATGCATAAACCGGGAGAGAACCGAAGTGGCCTATCACCGTGCAAGAACGTATATTAAATACAGGTACAGGATCTTACGTTTTGAGCCAAAGAAAAGAACTAATTATTGAAATTAAGTGCAAATCATGACAGAGTAGTAGAAGAGTAAATAAAACTACAAAACAAATTAACAGTGTTCAGTTCTTTATCTTCAGTTCTTCAGCTCTGTTTACCGTTTTAAGTTATATATATATATATATATATATATATATATTATTTTTAGACATTATTATTTATTAGGCGGGTTTAAGCGGGGCGGAGACATGTGGGGCGGGTGAGCGGGGTGGGTGTGGGGCGGGGTGGGTATGGGGCGGGTCTCATGTTATACCCGCACCCGCCCCGCGAACCGCAGCAAATGATACTTTTGAAACCCATCCCCCCCACAACCCCAAATCATTATCCACACCCGCCCCACGTGGGGCGGGTGCGGGGCGAGACTCGCCAAGACCCGCCCCATTGACATCCTTATCCATACACCTATCATGCGTCCATCGTATTAAATCACAGATACATCCAACCACTCAACTCGCCGCAATCATCTTCAGTATCACATGAAAGAACCCTTTAAACCACTACTCTTACCCTTCGAACAACACATGAAATGTCCACAATCCAAAGTCACGCCTACTAACTTATCATAAAATTAACCACCAAATGCGATTCCTACCTCAAATGCGAGTCATCTTTATTCCTACCTCAAACAACCATCCTATTCATCATCGACACCCTTCTCCTAGTTTCCCCTACACACCTTAAATATTCAAGTCACCCCTCTTTCACGAAACACCCAGACTTATCCCCAAAGTTAGCTTTCCCAATTGATTGGAAATATCAAATAGCTCACCACACATGTCATCAATTAAAGCAAAAATTTTCTGCTGTGTACCCTTGTATTTCTCCCAAATTCTGCCATATACTCTCGATTTTTAAGAAACATCTATACACCCTTAAGCTCTCGGATTAGTTCCTAAAACACCCCAAAAATCCAAATTCGAGATTTTTAATGGTTATGTATGCATTGATGACTAAATTAGGGTTTATATATTAATTGCTCTGCGTATTCCAGATGACTAATCAACTAAAACCTCCCAAATATAGTATTTAAAATTGTAAGATTATAGCATTTAAGATTTACTGAATATTTTACTAAGTTTAAGATATCCTGAGTGATTTTGAGAAAGTGAGTATATATATTATATTTTAGGATTAATATTGGGACTTGTTAAATCAAACACAGACAATTACTTAATACTACACACTTTTCCTATTTTTTCGACTTTGCCCCTCTCATTTCCCCAATACTATGAGAGCTTATGAGAGAGAAAACCTAAGAAATCCTTTTAAAAAAACCACGATCTGCAAGTTCAGTACCAAGAAATCATGGAATTTCATTGGGTCGTTGAGGATGATATGCGTGAATGTCGATGGGGTCGTTAACGATGGAGAACGGCGACGGATGGTCGTTTATTCCAACCTAAATACATCCTCCAATTTCAGTGTTCTACTTAATCAAGTAAATGGCGATGGAGTCGTCGAGAATGGGGATGGTGAACTGCGATTGATAGTGACGTGGGGCGAACGAAGATAAATGGTCGTCGGGAATAGGGATTGTGAACTGCGATCGAGGAATGGAGAAAGGGAAATTATCATTTTGTTCATTTGAAGTTTGTTGACTCGAATCTTTCGATGGATGGTTCGACGGCACGGGATTGGTTGTTGGGGCTGACGTATAGCGGTCGTCAGGGATGGTGCAAAGTGGTGATGATAACGGGGTGGGTGTTGTACTGTTGTGTGGTCGGCATGGATAAGGAGGAAGATGAAATAATTACTCCTTTTTTTTCTTTTTTAAATAAAAAGTAATGGTAAAAACAAATGGTAAAATGTGCGAGATATAAGTAAAAATGTATGCGAGATTTAGCAAATACGTTAAAAAAACACATAACGAAAAAACCCAAAAAGAAATGGCACTTTAGAAGAAAGGGTGTTTTGGTCATTGACCCAAAAGATGATAGGATAACTCCATCCCACATTCTCTCTTTACACAACACCAGTTTATCCTTCAAGGACTTGCAAAAACAAGCAAAGCTCTCACAGGAGTGCAACAATGGCGTCCGCAACCTTATCCTTTACGCATTCATCCTTGTACACAACATCACCATCATCAAAAATTTCTCAAAATCAAAACCCATTTCCAATTTCCTTCTCCAAACTCAATTTCACCTCTTCCATCTCTACTTTGACCCTCCAAACCCTCAATTTCTCCCCGATTAAAACCATAAAAAACACCCAATTTACGTCCAAAATAGTAGCTAAAGCTGCAGGTACTGAGGCATTTGTGAGAGAAAATCCAGCTGATGTTATTGAGAAAATTAAGCGCTCCGTTGCTGAGGCTGAAGCTGCTGCACCCCCTAAGGAAAGAGCTCCCCGCCCTCTCGTTGAAGAAGTTTTTGCTGTCGTTATGGTGTGATTTTATCCCTTTTCCTTAATTTTCTCTTCTAAATTTGGGTTTTTGATTGATTTTAGCGATGCCCAGATGATAATTTCAGGCCCTTTTCTTGTTAAGTGATGTTAATTTCAGTTTTAGCTAAGTTACGAGTTTTTAGTTAGTTAAATATTTGATTTGTAGGTAGATTTATGCATATTTGATGGGTTATTATGAATGTGGTAACTTTTTTTCCTTTTGAGAAATTTGAATTTTGTTGAACTTTTTAGGTTGTTGCTAGACCGACATAACCCGAATTACGAGTAATATCAGGATCATTGTGCCTTCTGTATTCTCAATTAAATGTGAAGTTATGGATTGTTTCCCTTCTGCTGCTTATGTTTATGTTTAATGAGTTTTATTTGTTGTGTTATGTTATTCAATAGATTGGTTCGAGGCAATACATCGTCTTCCCTGGACGCTGGATTAACACTCAGAGACTCAAAGGTGCCAATCCCAATGATAAGGTAAGCGGACATGAGAATACAATTGCTGTCTCCCAAACTATATGCTTTTGCTCTTGCTTGCTGAAGACGGATAGTATTCCTCTCACAACAATGCAAGTGAGAAGACAAGTGGAGAAAAATGGAGCATTTTCATGTTCATGCCACTTGCATTTTGTGAGAGAGACACTCCAGCTTGTTACGGATAGTGTCCGTCTTCAATGAGAATTTGTGTTGTCCTTGTTCTTGATTTCAGACTCTCAGAGCGCCATTTTAGGGTGTCCCAATCAAATAAAGAGGATGTTTCTCAGTTTTGTTCATTTACAATGTTGTTTGAGTGTAATATTGTTCCACAGCTAGCACATCTGCTCGTCTATCATATGAATGCTGTTTCCAGGGAAGTGAGATAAATATGCTACTAGGATAAGTAGAAGATAACAAAGTCATCATTTGTTCCTACACTGTATGTATGGCTAGCTGCTTTTGCAAACTACCCGGTACTTCTGTGGATCTTGTCATCAAGATTTTCACATTACACGTATTTGACAATTTCACTGTCTAAATTTAAGTATCTACCCTCTCACTTGTTGGTTGGGGACAGGGTTACTGGATTCGCTTGGATACCCTACAAATCACGAATAGTTAAGAGCGAATTCTATCTCGTCCCTCAGTAAAAATACGCATAACACACATTCTATAACAGTGAATCACGAATCGGCAAGGGGGTATTCATAGCGAATCTGGTAACCATGGTTGGGGATATGGGCTTTTTGCAGTGCTGTCAACAAAAGAGAAAGCTGGCATTTGAGATTTGCATTGTATCCAACATAATGGCTTTGCTTATAAAGCAATATTGGTTTATGTGGTTCTTTTATTCTGTTGGCCACAAGCTGAAACCCAACGTTCTTAGATGCCCAGAAGTAATAGCTTGAAAAGCGATAGAAGTAGGTTGTATGGTTTTTCTATGCACACCAAGGGGCTGACGGGATTGACTGTAGAGTTGCACCTTGTTGTGCATTCTTCGAACTGTTACCCAGTCTAGTCTCAAAGTATCCAACAGAGTCACAGGGGGGGGGGGGGGGGGGGGGGGTGCTCTTGTATCATACTCGGCTATTTTGTAAAAGCTTCGGGAAGCGCATCCCTATTTTGGAGCGTCGAGTGTTGGACAAGGAAAGGCGAGGTAATGTAAAGAGTTGGAGTAGCATAACTATGTAAGAACACGGTTGCACGCTGCCATGTCATCTTGTAGCATCAAGCTGAGTTGCTTGTGGTGCTATTGTTGACTGTATATGCTTTCATTCATCCCTGTTAGTTGTGACCGCATATTTGGCCATAATTATGTTCGCAATCAGTAACTTCTTTCTATCGATAGGCTAAAAAGCTTGTTAGACACAGTTCCTATTTTCTGTTTTAATGATTCAAATCATTGATTATTTGTTGACGTGCAGGTCGTTCTGAACAAAGTGTTGTTAGTGGGAACCAAAGACAAAACCTACATAGGCAAGCCTATTGTCACAAATGCTGTTGTCCATGCTGTTGTAGAAGAACAGGTAGCATTTCACCTTCCTCACTCTCCTAGTAATTAGGCCCTCAGTTTAGGTAGAATCCGGGTCTGTGTATATTGTAAAGGGGTAAAATGGGTCAGATTTATATGAGTTCATGCCCAGGTTATGGTCAAAACAAGGGCAGTATTCAAATTTGGCCTTTGTGTAGATCCGGAAGTGTTAACAGTAGAGTAGAGGTGTCGTGTAATTAAATCTGGTCTAGAATTATCAAACATGTTGGGCGGGTGGCTTAGAGTGTAGGTTGATTATTGGTTGGTCATTTGTATATATCGGTTGGAATAATATGGGTTGGGTGTATAGTGTATACGAGATTAAGCTCGTGTTAGATTCAAAATATGGCTTATCATTTTTGTTTAGAAGTAAAGTAAGGTTTTTAAGTTTAGCCATTGTGTGTATCAGTGTATCACTATATCCACAGGTGACCTTAGTCCTTAGATGTCATGTAATTGGTCTCAGACCTTACTCACCGAATCCCTAATCTTAATCCTTACACATTTAGACCTAGATTTCCCGAGTTATCTCAGAGTCAATTTTTTGGGTTTTGGTTTGAAAATACAGTAACTTGCCTAATGCTATTATCCTTTCAGTTGCTAGATGATAAGGTGATTGTCTTCAAGTACAAGGCAAAGAAGAACTACAGAAGAAATATCGGTCATCGTCAGGTATTAAACTTCACCCTAAG
Organism: Silene conica; assembly: GCA_029255685.2. Classification (NCBI taxonomy): domain Eukaryota; kingdom Viridiplantae; phylum Streptophyta; class Magnoliopsida; order Caryophyllales; family Caryophyllaceae; genus Silene; species Silene conica. The sequence continues at coordinate 70,465,477 of CM055312.2, read as the reverse complement.
ACGACTGTAATTGTAATACCAATTAATTACAATTTTTTTTGTTCATATTCCAAATTTCATCTTTTCTCGACAGCCAATCACAAGGATTAAGATAATCGGGATTACTGGCTATGAAGATTTTCCTGCTGCAACTTTAGAACCACAAGAACCACAGACTGTTTCGAGCTAAACGCTAAACATCAGGTCAATGACCTATTGTCAGCTGGGTTGTTTGTTACGAGTATTATCATAATTAGGCTGTTATATGTTGTAATCTTCTTATTGAGGCTGCATAGAACAAATGCCACCAGATTTTGTACATCTTTTAATTACAGAGCTTTAATGCATATCTTCTTAGTTAACACTGTACCTTCATCTGAGTCGAGACATGTTAACTGCATACCGCCCATTCAACAAATAATGATATTTTCTTTTTCCAAATAACTTGAAAAGACGACGGTTGACAAGTAGCTCATACCGTCTCCATGATACAGATAAATTGTCAGGGGATCAAGTCCGCAAACCCTACTACTTTACATCAGAATTAAACCAAGTAAAACAAGAAAAGTTTACAGTTGGAACAATATAATTTCAGCCTTACGGATCTATGTGAAGAGACTAAAAGCTTAAAAGCCTTCAATTTGTCTTGATCAGTCATTAGAGTCAGATTAAAAATATATCGATTTTTGTTTTTGGGTATTTTCCATTTTTCTTTTTAGTGTTGGGAAGCTTCAAATAATATGATCATATGTGCTATAAATTGGGATAATATCCAAGGAAGTTGTTGATTTGATTCTGAGCCTCAAACTCATAATCTTGAGGCACCAACTGCAAACTTGGTGGGTTCGAAAATGAGGTCGTTTCAGGGATTATATCTGAACTCAACAAGTTATCCAAAATATCCCACTTTCTGCTAAAGCTTCTTTCATGATCTTGCTCCTCGGTATTCCTTACACCACACTGCTGATCAAATGATTCAGTCGGACCAAAACTTGTGGATAGCGATGGACTGTCAAGCCTGGGTAGATCAATCAGTTGACTGTCGATCAGATTAACGCTGTTAGACGAATACTCCTGCTCAAAATGACCGAAAGGTTGCCCGAGCCGTTGAGGATGGAAGTTGTTTGCAGTCCCTTGAGTTATAGAATCAGTCATTTGTGATGGAGTTGCTAAGTCTTGTAGCGATGGAGAGCCTACAATGTTGTTTCTTAAGTAGTGGTTATTGTAATGATGTTTCCAAGCATCGAATCCTTGCTTATGAGTCGGACTCGGCTTCTTGAATGCTCTGCATACCACCCAGCCTTCTTCCTGAAACATTTGTCTAGTTGTTAGGCTTAGGAAAAACAATGGGGTAAGTAAATGAGAGCTCTGATTAGCGACTGTAATCAAGTTAAAAATTGGAAAGTTACCTGTGGAGGTGCAAGTTCAGTGGTCTGAAGTCGGTATTCATGCATAATCCAATCAGATTTCCTTCCATTGGGAGCTCGGCCTTTGTAGAACACAAGAGTCTTTCTCATGCCTATCATTTTGGTTTTGGAAGTAACAGCTTTGTCCCTCCCCGTAGCCTTCCAAAAGCCGGCTGCTGTGGCTCGGTTAGTCCGAGTTCCTGTTGGGTACTTCCTGTCTTTGTGACTGAAGAAGTACCATTCATTCTGCCCTGAATATCCCAGCTTGCATTTTTCTGAACATAAGACAGTCGGAAATGCATTTTTTAAGACGTAATTGAAGTAGTAAGGTTATTAAGGGTGATGGATAGCGATGAGGTGGGGTTTGAAATGCGTTAGAAAAAGTTGCTGTACCTTGGAAGTCCCATGGTTCCATGCGGTAGAGATCAAGGTCGACAATGACATCAAGTTCAAAGTTAAGGGAATTGATCTTTCGGGTGAGGTAGTATCCTACCAATTCTTCCTCGGTGGGATGGAATCGAAACCCGGGCGGTACACATGACTCGGTTTGATCCATTTGTACTCAGTCTACTGGAAACCATTCAATGTATTAATCAGTTTTGGTGATTGGAAGCAACTAAATGAATGCAAATATGATCAAGTAGCACTGTAGCAGCAACAAGTCAACAAGTCTTATTGTGCGACCTTAATCCCTATGGCCAACTTATATACCAATATCTATTCGTACATGATAATCATGAAATAATTAATAGGGAAACAACCTTACTATAGTAATATTGTGAGAGGTAACTCGTAAATATTAAAAGCCGACTCAAAAAGGGGAAAAAAATTGAGAATACAAAAGAATAAGGAAAATTTAATGGGAATAATCCCAAGTTTGTGTTGTCTTCCAATTTTAATCCCAAGTTTAAATCTTACCAAAATAATCCCAAGTTGAAATAACTTATTCCGATTTTGGACCCTAAACTAACACCGTCAATACTCCGTCAAATAAATAAATTTTTAATCATTAAAAAAAAAAAAAAAACCACTTATTCCGTAAAGCCCCCATACTCTACAGTCTACACCTCCATTGCCCCTTCTTTTCCCAAAACTCCATTATTCCTTACTCCTTGCTCTTTACTCCATTAATTTTTTTCCATTACTCAAAATATTTCCCAAAAAATGAACCATACATCTACCTCATCAAGTCAATCTTAATTTGGTTGTACCACCAAGTACGATAAGCTCATCTCTCTTCTTGTGCTCTAATTCCAATTGTTTGGCTCGATTGCTCAAACTGCCCGAATAATCAAGTGTGTCGAATGTGAAATAAATAATACTGTATTAAATGCATAGTAAGCGAAATGGTGGACATGAATAATGAAGCCTTGAGCTTTCCCCACAATCTTAGAACTGGGGATAAGACCGACAACAGTAAAACTGCCAAGATGGTAAAAGACCGCAGTAGAGAAAATGATCCTATATATCATTAAGCCATTAGACTGAGTTTTTTCAACAAAACTCATGTCTACACTATTTTAAGCCCATCATAATCTTTATAAGTTGAGATTCTTACCTCACTAAGCTACAATAAAATTAAGATTGACTTGATGGGGGGAGATCAATGGTTCATTTTTGGGGAATAGTTGAGTAGTGGAAAAAAATTAATAGAGTAGAGAGCAAGGAGTAAGGAGCAATGGAGTCCTGGGAAAGAAGGGGGAATGGAGGTGTAGAGTATGATGGGGGCTTTACGGAGTAGTTTTTTTTGGTTTAAATGATTAAAAATTTATTTATTTGACGGAAAATTGACTGTGTTAGCTTAGGGTCCAAAATCGGAATAAGTTATTTCAACATGGAATTATTTTGGGAAAAATCAAACACAAACTTAGATTATTCTAATTAAATTTTCCAAAGAATAAATATAAGTTGGTTTTATGTGAAACGTTTTATGAATACGGAGTAGTAGAGAAAAAGGGCCGAAAAGATTGACTTTGGCAGGGAAGGCCACTTACATATCTACCTGTCCTTGTCTTTTGAGTAGAGTGCACTACATTCCTATACGCTCTTTTTTTCAACTTTTTTATCCAAATACAAATACAATCGACGAAATGAACGATTTTTTTTTTTTTTTTTTTCTTCTCCTTAATTGGCATATTAACTGCAAATTTGCATAAAGTTAGACATTTTGAATATAAGTAGATAAGACAAAATAAAATGCTACGAGTATTATATTAATTAGACATGCTACTTTTGTCTCATCTCCGAGTATTTAGTCTATGTTGTTTATGCATTAATACCACCTCCTTCCAATTTCGCTTATCTGTATTCCGGTACGTTTTATTTACGTTCAATCAATTATGTTCAGTTAATTTCTTTATAAAATTAACTTTTAATTCAACTACATTTATTTCACCCCAATTCCACCCAATTTAGTTCAATTAAGCTCTTCTCCAATTAATTATTTCGGCAAAAAAAGAACAGCGGCCTAATGCCGCTCACAAATGAGAAATTGTGATTAGATATCAGTGGTAACAAGTATTTATAAGTGATAATGACTCATTATTCCGTATGATAATCTTATATTCATTTCGATTATATATTTCACTTTAATTATTTATATTATTTGCGCGGAACCTTTGAGCTCATTTACACAATTCGTTTGAAAAATGAACCGAAATTAGACGTAAAGTTTTGATAGGAAAAGAAAGCGAGTAAAACAGAGTTTTACGAAACGTAAATATTTCGTACCAAAAAAAAAAAAAAACGAAACGTAAATATTAACGGAATTTTGATAATGGATAATTAAAGCGATATTAGAAAGAAGTAAAAAGTTGTGTAGATTGGTGGTAGTTAGGTTAAATTGAGTAGAGGTATGGGTTATGGGAATGAAGCATGAAGCATGAAGCATGAAGCATGAAGCATGAAGCATGAAGCATGAAGCATGAAACATGAAGCATGAAGCATGAAACATGATTTTAGCATTCAGACCCATTCCCAGTAAAATGTATCCAACCAAATTTGGTATGATTATCATCCTACCGAAGTCAATGTCAAGTGTTAAGTGTGAACCCATGGTGATGGTGATGGTCCATGGACGATGTAAACTTGTTTGAGACACATGTAGTGCACCAAACCCATGAATCCATCTTCCAACCAACTTTCAAATATATATACTTTTCATTTATCTAATATACTAATAATGACTATTATTTTTGACTAAAATGGTGGCTCATCTATTAATATTGGGGAAACTAGTTAATTAATGCTCCAACTTAAACATCATTTATCTATATTATGCACACCACAATGTGTTTATATAATTATATACAATAATAATAATAAGTAATAACCTAGGCCGGGGAGCAACATAAATGTATTTTTCGGGGTTCTATTGACTCCTCTATGGCTTTATCTAGCTAGATTTAATTGTGCAAAAAAATAGAAATATGATAGGGAGTAATAAATAGTTTGTTTTAGACTCGAATTTTGCAGACGACATGGATAGAGAAACAAAGAGTACTAATGTATTATGCCATATATCTAAATATGTAATTACTCAAGTGTTGAATCACAAATTAAAGAAAAGGTAGATAGGCCGCTTGAAAGACGAATATGCAACATCACAAGCTAAGTAAGTAATTACTAACCGTAAAATCGATCCACCTTCCTCCAACCTACAAATGTATGCTCTATATTTCTTCTACACTTGTCGGATTTGAACCGTCTCCACTGTAAAATCAAGTAATTAATCCTCCAAATTGCGTTTAGGTTGGAGAATACTTGTAAATTAAAATGAAGAATATCCAAAAATCAAAGTTGTATGTATGTGCTATAATATATGTTGTGGCCTGGCCAGGGGAGATATAATACTACTTGATTGTCTCAGAATAAGTAGGGCTGCTCTTCTTGTGTATGCAATGGTATATATATACAAAAGGAGGGTCAGGGACTGAGGGTAGGGCTTATTTTTTGGACGGCTATGACCTACACCTAACTTTTTCACGCCACCCTTTTTCCCTCTCTTAACATTTTACTCCACTTCTCTTTATTTTATTTTCTCTCTTCAATCACCATCCTAAATACCTCGTCCTAATTTACACTAAATTTTGACATTTTCCGTCCAATTTACCATGTCATTTTGTATTCATTTATCCGTTTTAAATTTAAAATAAATTATATATATTTAATCCCTCTTAAATTTAAGACAAATTATATATATTCGTCTTATATTATATTAGTGTCTTAAACAAGATCACACTAACTAATTAACACAAATTCTATTTTATTAAACATGTCTTAACATACTTGTTTAGAGCGCTCCATTAACCGGCGGTTACTATTTGAACTCATTTTAACCTTAAAACGGAATATAACAAGGGATTTGATCAATTTGTAACAATTAATGCCATCATGTTTGGGGTATACGATTCCGGTTATGTTCGGCTATTAATGTCATCGAGTTTTTCGGGTATACGTATAACGATCAATTTGTAACAATTAACATTCAAGTCGAATTATATTGATTTGGTTCGAATTGGGTTACAGATTATATGTTCGTATCTTCTATTTGAGTGTCAGATCAGGTACAGATACGTTAATCAAGCCGGATCGTTGGAGCTAGGTCATTCACATAGAAGTTATGCAACATAACCTTTAAACAACAAAGAGAAGTATGATGTATAAATCTGAGGCAACTATTAATGTATGTAGGTTGCAAGAGTAATTAATCTGTTTGGTGCGCCGCCCTTAGCCTATGTGTCATCATCCAACATCTGCCATGTGGAGGACATGTCAGATATTCCAAGCTGTCAACATCACGTAACCAATCATTAGCCATTTTGTCATTGTCCGATATTATTATGTCTAAATATTACCCGTGTATGTACGTCATAGGAGTCTAAGACAAGTCACTTAATTCTCTGCTTATTTAGTCCTTCTAAAACTGTAGAAAGGATTTATGCCTCACAAGCTTATAATGAATTGGGTAGCAATTCAAATTATAAAATATTTGTCTTTTCAATCACAAGTTCGTGACGGATATACCCGTCACAAATGAGAATGTGTGTAATTCTTTTCAGTTCATCCCTTCTAAATACTACAATTAGTACGTTTCAATATGATTATCACGGTGGCGGAACCAGGTGATGTATGTATGTCGCTAGTAACTTAAGTAAGTCTTTCGTAGAATCGTCTCTTATTGAGATAATTTGAGACTATGAGTAATACACTAAAAACCACTCCTTTGAGCTAAAAACCTTTTAATATATTTTTTAAAGAAAAAAACTTTAATTATTGATTTCACAATTAATGGTCTAAGGTCCTGTTCTTTTGGAGTTCAAGTCACTTAATTTAAGTTCACTTCATATCCTATAAGTTAAGTTAAGTTAAGTTTAGTTCCTATAAGTTCAGATCAGTTCATATAAATTAAGTTCAGTTCAGATCCTATAAGTTCAGTTCAGTTCAGTTCCTATAATTAAGTTCAGTTCAGTTCGTATAAGTTCAGTTCAGTTCAGTTCCTATAAGTTCAGTTCATATAAACTTAATTAAGAAAAGTTATATACGGACTATTATTTTTAACAACTGATACAAACCGTACATTTTGCTTTAATTATTCGATACACGTCATCTATAAAAAAACAACTCATTAATAATTTACCCGTCTTTTACTCTTTAATTAATGTCAAACTATCATCTTCATTAATGCCAAAAAACAACTCATTATACGACACACTCATCCTCACCAATTGTCACTCTCCCATTAATCAGCTTCTTCATCACCATTGTTAGAGAAAAATAAATGGTTAGAGAAGATTGTAATAGTGAATTATTTTTTATCGTAATGTAATCGTAGTATAATGTATGAACTATGAACAAACCATTATATATAAAATTGAAAATATTGTAAATTACCTTGTGTTTTAGACTATTTTTTATCAATGTCATCTATTGGATAACAACAACAACAACAACAATAATAACAATAATAATAAAGAAATATGACAAATTACTACCTAATAAGTTCAAAAAATTGTATATTACTACCTAATATAATTAATTTTGCAACTTACTACCTAAAATCACACAACATTAATCACTTTGCTACCTTTTTGACGGAAATCGGACTTAAATTAGTTTTAAATGTTCGGAATACGTTTAATGACGATTTTACCCTCCCTCCTCTCCCGCCTTCGCTCCCTCCCAACTTTCTCTATATCACACTTAATTAATTAAATTCTTTCATTAATTTCATCAGATTGATCATCGCACTCGCACCATTGCCTTACGCCATGTATGCTTCCTTTCTTTGCTTTTCTTTCTGTTTTACTGGTTTATATTAATATTAATTAATTACTTTAATTCGTTGAAGTTTATATATCAGATTGTTTCATTTTTCTGGGTTTAGTCCCTTGAACTTCTGTTTAATTTGTGTATAATTCTCCCAAATTATGGAGATGAAAATGGAGGGAACTTAGAAAGTGAATAAATTTACTGGGGAAAATGGAATGAGATTGATGGAGGAGTTAAAATCTGAAAATAAGTTTTATTGGATGAGAAAATTGTGTTTTAATGGAGGAAAGAGAGGGGAAGGGTAATATAGGTATTAATTTAGGTTTGAATTAAAAAGGGAAGAAATAAACTGATTTCCGTCATTTTTTAGCGATTTCCGTCATGTTGGTAGTAATCGTGTAAGTTTTTACACTTATTAGGTTGTTATTTGAATAATTAAACATATTAGGTAGTAATATGTAAAAGTTTAGACTTATTAGGTAGTAATATGCTAATAATAATAATAATAATAATAATAATAATAATAATAATAATAATAATAATAATAATAATAACAACAACAACAACAACAACAATAATAATAACAATAATAACAATAATAATAGTTAACTTAAATTAAAATAAAGTTAATTAAGATCGGATTTTATAAGTTTAGTTCAGTTCAATTCAGATATTATAAGTTAAGTTCAGTTCAGATCTTATAAGTTCAGTTCAGTTCAGTTAAGTTCAGTTCCTATAAGTTCAGTTCAGTTCCTATAAGTTCAGTTCAGTTTAGATCCTATAAGTTCAGTTCAAATCCTATAAGTTCAGTTCAGTTTAGGTCCTATAAGGTAAGTTAAGTTAAGTTCAGTTCAGTTTCAGTCCAAAAGAATAGAACCTAAATCTAACGTTGCAACAACACCAATACAGAGTACCTTAAGACTATATTTATCAACATCCTAGGTCCATAACAAAAATAATATATTACTCCCTCCTATTCCATATTTTGTTCCCCTTTGGGTTGGGCACGCGGATTAAGGTGGGAAATAAAATAAGTGTAAAAAATTGGGTGGGGTTTGGTGATAGGAGAGAGGGATGAATAATTAGGAATTAAATAAGAATTAGTGGGCCACAAACATTAAAAAAGTAATAAAATAGGAGTAAAAAGAGTTGGTGGGGTTTGGTAATAGGAGAGAGAAATGAATAAAATAAGAATAAAAGTTTCCAAAATAGGAAAGGGGAAGAAAACCTGAATAATCCGTTTTAGAAAATAGGGAAGAAAATATGGAATAGGAGGGAGTAATATTTATAACCTACTTCAAAATTTTATTCCATATATATCAATGACCTACTTTAACCTATCATATTTTCATTTTTTACTACGATCTTTTAATATATACATTATTATAAAATAGTATATACCCCAAAGGTACAACACGCGGCATGCGTTGGTTGGCAACTTGGCAAAAGCCATGAATGTGGGATCACGTGGTTTTGTTGGATGTGTTCATCCATAAAAATGGATGAAAGGGGAGGGGAGGGAAGAGAGAGGGAGAGAACAGAAGGGAGGGGAATAGAGTACCGTGGGTTAGGGTTGAGCAAAAAATTCGATGATCCGACATCCGATCCGTATCTGATCCGAATTAATGGATATCTGATCCGAAAAGTGATTTGGTTTGGATACCCGTATCCGAAATATTTGGATATCAGATCAGATATGGATACCTTGCTTAAAAATTTGGATATCCGATATCGAAAGTTATCGGATTGGATATCAAATATCGGATCGGATATCCGATATCCGTGTAATATCCGATCCGTATCCGATATTTGATCCATAAATATTAAATAACACTAGCTAATTTCATCTCACTCAATAACCGTCATTTACAAAACCGTAAATAACCCTCATCTACAAAACCGTAAATTTTAATTTCTTTTCATTTACAAAACCAATAATCAACAATTCCACATTCGCAAACCCACATTTTCATTTTTATTAAGCTACTTTTCTTTTTTAGTACAGTTTTGACAATATATATTTACATTGATCGGATCTCGGATCTCGGATAACTGATCCGAAATTTTCGGATAGTTTTGGATACTAAATTTCGGATATCCGAACATTTCGGATCAGATCATGGATACTAAAATTTTAGATTTTCGGATCGGATATCCGATACGAAGTAGGGTTTCGGATCGGATACCCAATCCATACTCTGCCCTACCGTGGGTATTTAAATACAATTTTGTTAAAATTTGTCTATTATAGAGGATTTTGATTTGCGAGGTAGATTTTTTCGAATCTCTCCCTTCATTTATTTTCCTCCACCCTTATTTTCTATCCAAATAGAGAACCTTCTCTACTTCCCCTACCTTCAAATCTCCTAATCCAAACACACCCTAAATTAATATTAAAGGTGTTGTTTAAGCAGTGATTCTGACAACCATTTTCTGTGAACGGCCTTCATGTTCTGTTTAATTAGCTTTTTAATCCATGATCGACCATGCATGGCATAGTTTGATGAACATAGTCTTGAGTAAATATTTGACAGGACTACAAAAGCGGGAGTATCAAAGCCAAACAAATGACCGGTTCGCGGTTAAAATTAAATTTGGTTAATTGGTCAGATTACATTGCGCTTCAAGTTTAATGTTTACACTCATTGTCATCAACAACTAAACCATAATAATATCCCGTTTGTAAAATTATACTCCGCATGCAAAATGCTATATTACGATATCATATTTATTTTGCATTTTAATGCGTTGTTGTATTTAATACACTATTTTTATATCTTTACCAAATATTGGTAGAATTATGACAGCCGCAAATATGAGCGTCATACGCATTTGCATTCAAACGAGCTTTCTAGAACAAATAATATATGAGCTTGATCATCAACAACAAGGCGCTCTCGAGTGGTTTGGTATGGAGTTGTAATACAATACTCGAATAAATTATTATATTTATATAATAAAAATGTCACAGTATATTCACAATATGTTTGGATGATACGGAGTAGTAAAGTCTGCATAATAATGGCTAATCTCATTTCGCTTTTACTTGCGTAGCTTTTATCACTTATTTTTGGGTATTTGATATCGAAAAGGAAAAGAGAACGAAATTAAGAAAGGGTATGAGTGGAAAATGAATGAGATTACCCCAAAACTATCTTGTCGTTTGGTTAGTTTATCTAAGGAAAGGGAATACCAGCAACCATCACATAAACCATATCAACACACCAAGTATCAGTAGTATACCGCCACAAACAACTGGGATGGCTTGCCATTCACCCTTAAAAGTCGACTGATACCGGCGATGCCGTGCAGTGCCAGTTCTAACCATTTTGAGGCCCTAGGTAAAATTGTAAAATGGAGGCTTGACTTTGCAAAAATACAATACAATTAAATAAATGAAACAACATACTTACAAATTTTTTTGAACACTACTTGTTTTCAGATTTTAAACTATAAAGTTGATTTTTGATTAATCGTAAAAAATTTAGAAGAATAAATGATTTTTTATTTAAAGAATTAGAGAAAGTACCATATAATTTAAGTCTCGCTCTTATTGTAGAAAATCGAAATTCTTTCAAAATGTATTTAAGAGGAATAGAACTCAAGACCTCTTACTAGCTGGTAAAATGTATAACCACCAAACTACTTCCATTAATTTGTCTTTTCTACGTAATAAATTTTATTTAACAAAACGTCTTGAGGTATAATTCATATAAATATAATGGACTTCTAATTTCGTCCTCATGTGCCCCTTCAAGACTTGGGCCCTTGTCACTAGACCCATGAAACACCTCTATGGCATGGGTTGGCCCTGCTGCGCGGTACGACCCACCACACCATCACAACCCCATCCCAGCACCATAAACACCCTCATTAGAGCCTCGAAAACGCCTCCCTCGAAACCGAAATTCACTCACTAACCCTTAAAAACTCCAGAGCTAGTGTCTTTAGGTTGTCGGCGTGAATTTCGATGAATTTCGATGCTGGGCGACACGGTTGCGGGACTGAGGGGGCGCGAGAGATGGCGGTCAGAGTTGTCGCCGACCTGTCTTCGGTTGGAGGTGGGGGTGATGGTGGTGTTGTGTTGGTGGGCGTACGGTGGTGGCGGTCAAAAGTATGGTAACAGTGGTGGTGCTTAGCGAGTGAGGTGGTTGCTGGTTGATGAGATGGGTAATGGGGAATGAAATTTCATTCATCAGGGGGTAAGTGTAAGGAGTTAGAATAATATGCGGGTGAAAGAGAGAATTATATTCCCTTTGTTTAACTCAAACAAACATTAACAAAGAAAATCCGTAAATTTAATTCTCTTACTCTTTGTTTATGTATATTACTTCTAACCAAACGCCCCTTAAAAGATTATGATTACTATAAGATGTTTTTATAATTATTTAAACTATCCTTGGTTCTTTTGGATTTTTTGTTTAATAAGGTTTGCACTTAATGATATTTATAATAAAAAGGGAAAAAAATCAAACCAAGAACTATGATCCAAAATACCACTCTCTTAACCACTAATTTGCGCTAATAATTTCATTAATTATTGTTCGAATTTTCATTTAGGTGAATGCTAGAGTACATATTATTCCACAATTCCACCCTAGTGATTTCTGATGTATGCTAACACAAGTAGTGTAGTTAATTACTCCATGTTATACGATATTAATGCTTAAGTTTACATAATGATACATTCAGCTTGAAATACATAGGCAATAATCTGAGCTACCCTAGTAGAGTGGTCTATGCTTAGGATTCCCATTTGAATTAACACAAATTTTTGTTTTAAACCAAGTATATCCGTTTAGAGCAATAAGACGGGTCAAATAGTTATCATTCTATATATAAGACAAAATAAAATGTCTAGATATTAGCAAAAAAAACTTATACTATTATCTATACAAGTGGGATATATTTGACCCGTTTTAGTCTTAAAACGATTATATCCGTCTTTAAGAAACTTACTGTTTAATTAATTATAAATATCCTATCTCCGATGGAATTAATTAAAAATAAAGAGCAAGCATTAGAAATGGAGGGCTGTTAAAGATAGCTTAATTATCCATGAATAACCCCAGTCCCCTGTCCCCAGTCCCCAGTAGTCCCCAACCAACAAAACGCCTGAAGTGGCCCGACTCATCATACTCACATTTATAAACTTATTTATTACTATAATCTCTACACTCTAGCACTCTAGCCTAGGGTTAATCATCTTATAAATCCTACTTAATCTACCGCCCAACTTTACTTTTTACTTAAATATTCCATCCAATTTTTATTTTATGTATTACGTGACTATTAGTTTTAAACCAGTGCAAATTGCACGGAATTGTAGGTTCAAGTATTGTTATTTATGAATAATGATTAGTCATATTTTCGATTTTCGATTTTCGATTTGTAATATAATTTTATATGACCGAAATACTAAAAATATTGTAATATTACATACAGTTTATATTTAAAGTATATAAAAACGCAATTAATCTATATAAATTTGAAATATCATAACAGAATTACAATATACAATGATAAGTAAATGTTAATACAAAAATCTCAAAATTTTCTTCATTATATATGCATTTTTCATCGTCACAACTCACTCATAAATCAGAATTGTCAACATATCGAATTCTTTGGAGATGGTTTGAAAGCCGATAGTTTCAACTTACCTCATTCAAAATAATGAAATAGGTTGGTCCTACTCTAGGGATCAATATAGTTTTTTACCTTATCAGAGAAAAAAGATATGACTGCCCCCAAAGCCCGTCATTACTCGTGTTTTTGTGAATGTTAAGTATCTATTATGATACTTTTCTTTTGCAATTTCAATATCCTATTTTTTATCGTGACATTTTTAATTTAATATCTGGGGCGTTTTTTCAAATAATATTTATGCGAAGCTTTACGCATAAACTCTTAAATAGTTGCTTTTTACCGTAATTAAAATTTTCATCAATGTAGTTTATGTTAGAATTTTGTGGTATTTTAGTGATATTGGTTTATGATAAGATTATTATTCATAAATCATTATTTATGAATCTTTACGTACCGACCATCGTTATTTTTAATATTTACGTACAAATCATAAATGAAATCGTTTACGTACTGAACATAAACCAAGGCGGTTCTCGTTATTTAACTATTTCATCTTTGTTGTGGGTCCCGCTTTTATCGATTTACCAACAATCCATCGTTATTTTTTAATACTTACGTACAAATCATGTACATAACACAAACCTAAACCTAAGCGGTTTGTCGTTAATTAATTTTTTCATCATTGTTGTTGATGCACAGATTTGTTTTAAATTTTTCTTTATTAATAAAGATAAAATATGTGAATATATTGAATACATTTGACATAAAACGTTGACTATCATAAAATAAATTAAATTAGTGTTTTTAACTTTTAGTTTAACTGGTATGGTATTAGGTATTTTGTCATGGTTTTTTTCCATTGTCCAGTTTATTCTTATATATATGACGATGACAATGGATGGTTAGTCGAGTTTTATAGATTTTATTTTCATGTTATGTTGAATTATTAAAATATAAATGATATTAATTTTTAAAGAAATATTATTATAAATTAGTAAGATATATAAATATCAAATATTATGCATGAGATATGGGACAATATATCTTCTTGAACATAAATATTACACATGATATTTGGACCGATATATTTGATTGAACATGAATATTTATGAGATAATCAGTTATTTATATACATTTTGTACTTTTTTGTAACAATATTATAAATTGTAAATTTTATCAGTTCATGTATTTGATTGTAATTTTATTTTAGTTGTTATTGTAATTTATTATTTATTGTTGCAAAATATTGTAACAAATTTAACATGATATTATAACAAAAATGCACGGGTTACTTGTTAAAATTAACTAAAACAGTCTAAATATAACCAAAAATGCACGGGTTACTTAAAAATATTGTTATTAGTTTAAGTATAAGACAATTTAAATATTAACCCGTACAATTTTTAAATTGTCTTAATACATGTTATAATTATACCTGTTTTCATTTAAACTTGGTATTATAACAAAATTTTGATAAAATTATCAATATAAATATTATACAAAACGTCTTATTTTAGTTATATACTTATGCAAAATATGTATTGAATTTTTTTGTTGTAATTAATTCTGTATTCATTTCTAATCAATAATTTTTGTGTCGAAAACGTAAATTTTTTTACTTTTACATTGAAATTAAATCAATCTGTATTTTGACGGGTCCCACGTTTTCTAAAACAAAAGAAAAAGCCTTGTTTAAGGTGAGTTTTTAATTTTTAATTTTTAAATTTTTTTGGTTGAACATAAATATTACGCATGACATTTGAAATGGTATATGTGATTGAACATAAATTAAAAATGAGATAATCATATACTTATATACATTTTGTATTTTTTTGTAACAATGTTGTAAATTGTAAATTGTATCAGTTCATGTATTTCATTATATTTTATTTTAGTTATTATTTTAAAGTATTATATATTATATACTTTTGCAAAAAATTGTACTGAATTTTTTTGTTGTAATTAATTCCGTATTCGTTTCTAATCAATAAATTTTTTTTTGTCGAAAACGTGAACTTTTTACTTTTACATTGGAATTAAATCAATTTGTATTTTGGTGGGTCCCATAATTTTGATTAAAAGAAAAAGAAAAAAGAAAAGAAAAGGGCATGTTTAAGGTGACGTGGGCGAATGAAAATGCAAGAAATGATTCGATATTAATATAGATAAGATTGTAATTTCGTTGTACATTATGCAACGGATTTCGTGGGATATATTGTACAATAACTATTATTTTACTGATATTAAGAGTTTAAAATGACTAAGTAATTAGAAACACACAGAATACCGTAACAAGTTGAGATTTGAAATTATTTTATAAGGGGGATATATATTGTTAGAAAACCATCTCAGTTACGTGACTAACAAAATGTAAGTCGTCTCGATTTCCGTCAATAGTTTATACTTTCAGTAGGTCTCTTGAGAGACCGCGTCTCAATAAGCTTATTAAGAGTTTGTACATTTAAGAAAAAGTGCTACTAAAGGTAATAAAATAGCAACAAATCATGATTACATATAAAATGAGCACATTTATTATATAAATTGGTACTAAATTACTATGTTATAATCAATGACAAATTAGTCACGAAATACAAATAAAATGGTACAAAAGAATGACATCTCAATAATTTATTAAAAGACCGTCTTTCTCAAGTTTTAGTGTTATACGTTTTGAACTAAGAAATATGTTATCTAGCCATAAAATTGTATGATAAATTTGATTATGTCCTTATTTTTATTAAAAAAAGCTAGGTAGAGTGAAATTCTCACGGTTCTCAGTATGTTAGTGGTTCTTACCGAATCTCAAATTAGATATTTGAATTATAATTGATGAATGAGTGGGACACAAATTATGTATATAGAATTGATGGAGTCCATAGAGTTAGAGGTGAATAGGTGATTGCTTAATCTTGTACTCCGTATGATCCACAAATTAGAAGAAATTGCCAAGTTGGTGAGCGAAAAGGAGTTAATGTAATAAAATGAAGAGAGGGGGGCCCTAGGGTTGAAAAGAAGAGTTAATTAAAGAGAAACAGAACAAAAAGAAGTGTTAATTAAAAAGAGTAATTAAGGACTCTACGACACGACAACATAAGGCCAAAACATGGTCCCATGAGGGAAAGCCAGAGAATGTCACTCACACTTCCATCATTCTCCTATTTTTGTTGGGACACTCTGCTTCTGTTTTGCGGCATCGCGTGTTACTTTTCCTTTGGATCTGCTCCATGCTACTCACTCCCATCTCTTAATTAACTACCAGATCGGTCATCCCTCCCACTCCTAAATTAAGCACGCTCTTTAGTTTAATTTAATACTGAGCATATATGGGGAGTTGGGTTAACATGAATGAATTGATGTGTAACAGTTTTATACTGAAACGATTTATTTTTATTTAAAAAAACATTCATTTAATGCTGATATAAAAAGTTTTTTTAAAACAATAGAACCGTCTCAAACAATAACTATTGTGACTAAAAACCTAAACGTTTGTAAAGGTTATTTAAGCACTTTGGGAATGTCATTACACAAAGTTTAGAATAAGACAACCTCACACCGTTTATAAACATTCATTCATTCATTTATTACTATCAAAATAATAAATCGTCTTACGGAGTGAGACATTATTGACATCTCTAAAATTAAGGTAATCAATCAAGTTTCAAAGCAAAAAAGTACTCTATACGGGCTAATTGTTATCATGTGCTTTATGAGCACTATTTACTAGGGAATTTTTTTAAAAAATAATTTTCAATACATAAAATAAAATATATAAATGAGTATGTTATTTGATACTTCATCCGTTCAAATTCACACTGCATGTTTCTATTTTGTACACTATTCACAAGTGAACATTCAATTTTAATTTTCTCCTAATATGTAAGAGAAAATATATTCATGTTAGGTCTTGTTTAATTCTCTTGTACGAGTACATTAAAAATATCTAACTTTTATATTTTTTGCAAATACGTAGTTAAAAAAATTTACCACGTAAAACGTGTGTTGACAAACGTGAAAAAGCAAACATACCGTGTGGATGTGAACGAAGAGAGTATATCTTAATGAGTACATTCATAATATAAAATTTAATATTTTTCAAACACGAATTGAGATGCTTTACATTATATTAGAGTTTGAAATCCCTAGTTATACATGAATATCAGAGAAGTGCCAACTTTATAAATTTTTTATCTAAAATTTAGTCGGTCATTGTAATTGTGTTGCTATTACTAATTGGTGTTTGAAATACTAAACATGGTAATGGTAATTGTAATATACTTAAATACGACATTTTTTGTGAAGGAAAAGTAGTTATGTTATTGATTAAGTACCAAAATTAGGAGTAGGATGCATTATTTACTGGTTTTTATTGAATGAAGAAATGAAAAGTATGTAGTAGTCAGGTGTAAAGGTTTATTTTGTTTTTTGGTACATAAACTGATAAACAGTAGGTGTAAAGTTGGTGTTATAATACATACGTACAATATAATATGCTTACAGTTATTACATCACCCTTTTGAACAAGTTTAATTTTATTTAATAAATTCAGTGATATCATCATCATAGGCTAACATGACTGCGATATTTATCCAATTTTTTTGATATTGTTTTACGGGTAGAATAGTTACACGTTACGACAAACGATAGATAAACTTATACCCAAAGTAGTAATTTCATATTTTTTTAATGTTTAAGTCATGATTCTCCCACACTCCCGATAGGGTAAAGTATCATCCAAGTACCTCATTAGTACAAATGTTAAGGTATCAACTATTATACTATCATACGGAATGCATTGTCATCCTAAATTGGTGAACATATTAAGACTTCCCTATCATTTTTCCCACGTGATTTTATACCCAGCTAGAGTATCCAAAAACAATCAATTCAAGATTGTATCATCCCACCTACAAATCACCGTTGTAGTTCAAAGTTGTCAACATTAACGATTTTAGTAAAATATTACCACGAAATAGTTAATCATGTAAAATTGTATTTTTAAAAAGTCTTTTGCAAAATCGTTTTATATTATAAAGTTGTATAATGATTTTTATTCGAAATAACTATCTGAAATAATACTTTTACAATTATTACGTAACACTTTTGATATAAATTCGTAAACATAAATTTCTACGAAAACTGTCAATACGTATAATATGAACTTAAATATTATATAAGAAATACAATAATTTCGAACGTCGTCTGTCTAAACTATTACATAACAATTTATATCCAGTACATAATTACAATAAAAAAATAATAATTAACAATCTACAGCAATGGAAAAAAATGTGGTGACAATACTAAATTAAAAAATAATAAAAATAACTTAATATTAATATAACAACTAGTAATAGTGTACAAATTAATATCATCAATTAAAATATTTTGCGAAAATTAAGTCATAAACAATAGTGTATAGACGTTAAATATAAAATAAAATCGAATTTTGATAAAAAAAGTGTATAGACGTTAGATATTAACAAAATTTATGAACATTTATATAATTTAGTTCCGATGATACATATTTAGACCTAATACGATTTGAAAACAACCCGTGCATTTTTTTGCACGGACCAAAATCTAGTTACTATAAATAGAAATGGTAGCTATTAGCTTATACATTAATAAATAGAAAATGATAAAGTTTTTTTGTTTTTTTTTTTCGACAAAGAAACGATAAAGTTTTGACGAGGATAAAACAAGTATATCATATTAAGTTTTTAAATGTATTATTTGTAAGTTTTGTAATATTATTATATATTTCTTTTCATAGATACATGGGATATATATGGATTACATCATAAATACAATGATGAATGCAAGGGAAAGGGAAAGGGTAAGCTACGCATACATTGTACACAATAAAGAGAAGAGTAATGAGAGTAGGTGTGTTTAATTGTTCTTAATAGCATTATTATCTTCAATATTCCCGCTTAAGATGGACGGGCGTTGCCGAAGTCCAATCTTGGATGAGAGCTCAGCAAACCGTGACTTATGCAGAGGTTTCGTAAGTGTGTCAGCTAGTTGGTCCGTACCGTTAATGTGTTGAACACGAATCTGCCCGAGACGGACTTGCTCTTTGACGAAGTGAAAAGAGAGAGCAAGGTGCTTCATTCTTGAATGGAAAACCGGGTTTGCAGAGTAGTGAGTGGCAGAGAGATTATCACAGTATATAACAGGGGGCCGAGAGACTTGAATACCAAGTTCGAGCAGAAGAGACGTGAGCCAAAGTAGTTCAGCAGTTGTGTCAGCGACGGCTCGAAATTCAGCTTCGGTTGATGAACGAGAGATGTCGCGTTGTTTACGGGAAGACCAGCTAATTGGGTTGGAGCCAAGATAGACGAGCATTCCAGAAGTGGAGACATAGTCAGTGGCATCACCCCCGTGGTCCGCATCACAATAGGCGTGTAGTCGAAGGGGGGCTGATCGGGTGAGTTGAATGCCAAGGTGTAGGGTGCCCCGAAGATAGCGGAGAAGTCGTTTTAAGGCTGTCCAGTGAAGTGTTGTGGGATGAGTAAGAAATTGAGCAAGTTTGTTGACGGGGTAGGCGATGTCGGGTCGAGTTAAGGATAAGTATTGGAGGCTTCCGACGATGGCGCGGTAGTCGGATTCGTTTTCGATGGGTTGTGTGGGCTCGGCTAGCAATGGAGGATGAGGGAGCATTGGAGTTGATGAGGGGTTACATTCTTGGAAGTTAAATTTGTGTAAGAGGTCGGACAAATATTTTGTTTGGTTGAGGTGAAGGCCAAGTTTGGTAGGGGTGACTTCAATACCAAGAAAGTAGGATAAGGGACCAAGGTCCTTTAGGGAGAATTTGGTGGAAATTTGATTGATGAATGTAGTGATATGAGTTATGTTAGGACCGGTGACAACAATGTTATCAACGTAGACAAGGACTAGAAGAGTGATATGGGCCGTTTTGAGGATGAAAAGATGAAGAGTCTATTGATATGATATACTCAAGAAGGGGGGGTTGAATTGAGTATGCCTTCTTTTTGGAATCTTCTTCTATGTGTGTAAGTTTGTATGATGATTGTTGAGTAGAGCAAGTAATAAAGAGAGACACGATATTTTTGAAGTGGTTCAGTCTCACACTTTGAGACCTACGTCCACTATTCTCGATTAATAAAATTAGTACCAACTCTGGATTACAATTTTATCAACCCTACTCGTGCGACTTTGATGTTAGTCACAACTCTATCTAAATACCGTTAAATATCTAGTTTCGACAAATACCGTTAAATATTTGTCTTACAATGAGTATCGCTAAATACTCGTTCTATCTTACGTAAATAAGATAAAGTCTTCAATGTTTTCTTGATGTCACAATCTTGAATGAATAAGATCAATGCTTGAGCACTTGAATCTTGAATCGGATATGACAATGATAAGCTCGATCTTGAAGAATATATGAACGACGGCTCTCTCGATTTGCGTGTAGATATGTGTGTATGTGTTTCGTGTGTAGTTTAATGTATCATAGGTAGTCTATTTATATAGAATATGTATCTAGGTAATTCAAACCCTAGATGATTTAGGAATATTACAAGAATACTAGTCTTTTAGTAATACTACCTTAAATCTAATCTTAATATATTTAGGAAAGATTTAATAATATACTTTATGTATTATATAAGGAATCAATTTCCTAATTCATATTTAGGAAAGATCTTTATATAATAAGCAATTAGTATCCTTATTAAATCAACTTCCTAAACCAAGTCAAAGATAATAAAATATATTACCATAATATAATCTTAGTTAGTTTAGGACATTAAATAAATACATAATATTTATTTAAATAAACCCTACACGATTTATAGAAACGTGACATGTTACACGTTTTCCAAAAATCGAAACAAACCATATCTAGATTATATATTTTGACAAATAAAATCATATAAAAAATCCTTAGTTTATTTTAGTAATAAATAATTATCTCATAAGACAATTATTCATTCCTTATTTAACTTAAAGATATTTTATATAATCCTATTAAGATTAACAATTCTATTTATTAAAATAGAATACCAATTAAACACTAATTCTACACGACACTAATATAGAAACAATCGTTTCAACTCAAACACATATATATTCCGATAATTTCTTCATGATATAGAGTTATAGCTACGGGCTATAACTAGGAACAATCTTGTACTAAAGCTATAGCTGATAAATATAACTTTAGTTCATTACGCGCTTAATCTTCTATCAACCTTTAACTTAGTCAATTCATTGACTAATATGCTTGAATCTTTTACACTCGATTGATTAGATCTTGTTACTAATAATCTGTACACTTAGCACACGATTATACATACGAGTATATAATATATAAATAGCTAGACTTGTCATTATCAAAACATAAACATATATACTATATATATATTTGAATATATGGTTCAACAAATTCCCCCTTTTTGATGATGGCAAGTCTTTCTTAGATTTCGTGTCTAAGTGTATGTTCCCCCTCAATATAATAATGGTCATTCATAGCAAAGATTAACTTAGGGTTTTTATCTTCTAACTATCCCATATCCTTTAAGGACCCTAAGAGACGATGAATTACGACAAGGAGCAAGCTTAGGCAAATTCTAATCTAAGTCGTATATTTCCCCCTCTTGACATCATCGAAAAGATGAGAACAAAGACATGAAACGACTAGAATAATATACGTACGAAGCATAAGCAAGCATATAAACGAGTCTAAAAATATGAACATAGAAAATATCATACAAACACATACGTAATGTTAAAAGATACACAACCAATCCGAACATATTATGCCAATGGGCCGCATGAGGAATAATAGAGTATTAAGAAAAATGGGCCTGGCTAGGGTTCGGATAAAATGGGCCTGCAAAAGATAACAAATACGATGGGCCAAGGTAAAAAAAAAGAGGTTGGGCCGCATCAAAACAGGGATTAGGTTTGGGCCTGTTTGGGATTAAGAAATCCGAGGAAGGCAAAAGGGGATAGGGCCTCGGATTCCTAATGAGCCAGGTAATGAAATTGGGCCACAATACCAAGATTGTTTATAAGTCCACCCCAGACTTTGAACAAAACAACAACAACACAACCATTACTTCGAAAGAAACAGAGACGGATACGGATTATCAAGAGCGAGAGCTTGAACCCGGATTCTTTGCATAAGGGTTCACGTAGTCGGGTCGGGTACGGAATTCGAGGGTCTCCAATCTATCTAGGCAACTGTTCACGTTCCTCCCTTGAGCATTGAGTGCGATTTCGAAGTTAAGTACCTTGAGCGAGAGTGCCTTGACGGCCTCAAGTGCTTTAGAAGCATCCTCTCGCAACAACCCATGGTCTCTCACCATGGCTCCTCCCTGAGACGTGATGAATGAGAGACGATCGCTCATGCTTAACAACTCCGAGCATACCACCGAGACCTCTGACCCAATCTTCACCAAATGCTTATCAACTTTCTCCATCCATTCTTTTACCTCAACCTCAAAATCACGACCTCTCTTCTTACAACTACCCCCTGTCTCACCAGTGTTCTTCTGCCTTTCACACAAACCAATGACTTTGTCCATTTTTGCCTCAAGATTTGCAAAGAATGGAGATGAAGTCGACACGGGTTCCTTACCAATATTCTTACCAAACGTGAGATCATCCCCTTCAAAGCATATCCCCATTAATTTTAACATCCGATCATTCATCTTGTCACGAGGCCTGATTCCAAAGCTCGAATCATCAACAACTCCCTTTTTAAACAGAAGCTCAGACACCCACATTCCATAGGGAATGTCGAGTGTAGAGCACGGTTTTTCTTTCACAAGAACACTCGATATTTGCAAGATTTTGTTATAAACAAGCGAAGCCAAGTCAATCTTTATACCTTCTAACCAATTGTACATCACTACTGCCTCAGTACTTGAAAGTTTATCCCTTCCCCCTCTTCGTGGTAAGATCGTATTCCACAAATAATTGACAAACAATTTCAGTTTCGGGGAGAAGGTCACGGTCAACAGGGGACTATTCTCTGTTGCAGACTCATCAAAATACTTCTTAATTTCCATCTTTTGTTCTTTTGATACCCCATTCCATTCCTTCCTAGGGTCAAGAACCAGACCACTTTGATCAATTTTAAAAATATCACAGAAATCGGAAGTGGTTACCACGACATCTTTACCATTCACTATAGCACGCAACCCTTCATCACAACTTTTTACTGACGCAAAAAATTGAACAATTTCGATTGGAAAAATCAACCCAGAGAAATTACTAATGAATTCCCAACCCTGAAACTTCAAGAAGTCTTTAAAGAAAGACAAAGATTTCGAATTTTCAACCCATGACCCTGGATAGTAGCGACCCCCATGAATAGCATAAGGTAAAACACGTTCAATTAACATACCTTCTTGCTTAGTCATTCGCACCTTCTCAAGACCTTCCCTAGTGGCTTCTATGGAGTACTCGGAAAACAGAGGACGCGGATTTTCCGACGGAGAGCCTAGGTCATGCATGTCATCGGGAATGGAGGAGGACGAGCGGTTGAGTTTGCGTCGTTTGCAATTGTCGGATGGTGGAGCTGAAGCGGCAAGGGGTGTCGGAGACGGTGGGGGTGATGGGGTTGGTGAAGGAGGAGATGGTTTCTTTTGTTGGGAGCGGGTGGCTCGAGAAGGAGGCATGATGGTTATGGTGAGTTACGGTGGTTGGTTTAGTTGAAATGTGGTGAGAGTTTGGGACGGATTTAATGGAGTTTTGTGGAGTTTTTGAGTTTTATTAATGGGTTTTGGTAAATTTGATGGAGGTTTTGGGGTTTAATGTCGGTAATAATGAGAGTAGTGGGAGGTGAGTTGAGGTAATAATGGTTGGGTGGGTTAAAGTCAAATGCTAGGGGGATAGGTTTGGGTACGTGGCAGTGAGGGGTACCACACGCGGTTTGTGTGTTTAATTTTGGTAAGTTTTTGAATTTTGTTTAATATTTGTATATTATTATGTATGATATAATTTGTAATATGTATAATATATATATGTGAGGTAAAAATTAATATGTGACGTAATATAATTTTGAGATCGGTTGTGCACACATTCATATGTAAATAGTATAATATAACCATAATCACAAAATTTATCATCGAATATATACATACACATGCAGCGGAGTATACGGACACAGTCATATAATCTCATCTAAACCGTAGTCAATCATTGGGTTATTTTTGCTTTTAAGATTTGATTAGGTGCCACCGATTAAACCAATTTCCAATCGCAAAGTCTCAAAGCGTTCTCTAGCCAATGGTTTAGTGAAGATATCTGCCCATTGTTTTTCCGTACTACAAAATTCCAATTTTATATTTTTCTTTTCAACATGATCTCTTAGAAATTAAGTGGTGTCTAATTTCAATATGTTTGGTCCTCGAGTGCTGGGCTGGGTTTTTAGATATAATTATAGCACTCGTATTATCACATAAGATAGGTACACATCCAACATCAACACCATAATCATGTAACTGTTGCTTTAACCATAAGAATTGAGAACATACCAGTGCGGCTGCAATATATTCTGCTTCAGCAGTTGAGAGAGCGACAGAATTTTGTTTCTTGGATCCCCAAGATATAATACAAGGACCTACAAAAGTAGCAAGTCCGGAGGTACTTTTTCTGTCTAAAGAACATCCTGCATAATCCGCATCTGAATATCCTACTAGGTTAAAGTTACAGTCCATAGGATACCATAGATATAATTTTGAGGTTCCGATTAGGTATCTTAATATTCTTTTAACTGCAATCATATGTGATTCTTTTGGTGCAGATTGGAATCTCGCACAAACACAGACACTGAACATTATATCTGGACGACTTGCTGTAAGATAAAGAAGTGAGCCAATCATACCTCTGTAAGTTGTTTCATCTACAGACTTACCATCTTCGTCTTTGGTTAACTTCTTATCTGTGACCATTGGAGTAGGCATTGCATGAGAGGTTTCCATTCCAAATTTCTTTAGTAACTCCTTGACGTATTTTTGTTGATGAACTTTGATTCCTTCTTCAGTTTGTTGTATTTGAAGTCCAAGGAAGAACTTTAGTTCTCCCATCATACTCATCTCGAACTCAGAAGTCATCAACTCAGAGAAGTACTTGCACAACTTTTTATTAGTTGAGCCAAAAATAATATCGTCAACATAGATCTGAACAACTAGTAGATCTGAGTTTTCGCTTTTAAGAAATAGGGTTTTATCCACAGATCCTCTCTTGAATCCACTCTCCAATAGGAACTTTGATAATCTGTCGTACCATGCCCTAGGTGCTTGTTTCAGACCATATAGTGCTTTGTCCAATTTGAATACATGATCCTTGAGTTTGCTGTCAGGAAATCCAGGAGGTTGTTCAACAAATACTTCCTCTTGGAGATAGCCATTAAGAAATGCAGTCTTAACGTCCATCTGAAAAAGCTTCATTCCCTTGTGTGCTGCAAATGCAATGAGTAGTCTTATTGCCTCAAGACGAGCAACGGGAGCAAAGGTTTCGTCATAATCGATCCCTTCCTGTTGGTTGTATCCTTGAACTACTAGTCTGGCCTTATTTCGCACAATGACTCCAGTGTCATCCAATTTGTTTCTGAATACCCATCTAGTTCCAATGACAGTTCTGTCCTTAGGTCGAGGAACAAGATGCCAAACTTTGTTTCTTTCAAATTGCTGGAGTTCTTCTTGCATGGCAACTATCCAGTCTGGTTCTGCGAGAGCTTCCTTGATATTTGAAGGTTCAATGGTGGAGAGAAAGGAGTAGAATGAGCAAAAGTTATTTAAGCTTCTTCGAGTTTGAACTCCATCTGCCAGGCTTCCTATGACATTGTCCAAAGGATGAGAGCCTTTGTATCTCCAGTTCCTTGATTGATCATTTGCATTTCCTGAACTTTACTCGGGATCTTGACTTGTTCCCCCTGAATCCAAACCTGGGTTTATAGTAGGGTCAGGTATAACTCTGGCCTCTTCCCTTTGGTTTTGATTCAAAGTTACAGCTTCATTAGCTGTAACTCTGGGTTCCGAGTCATTGGTTTGAGAGTTATCTACAGTATCATGAACTGTAGTTTCATCTCTCGCACCATTTTCTCCCAAGTTGAGTTCATCATGAGTTCCTTGAGGTTCACCTTCTTCAATTTCCATTTCAAGAGGATCTTCCCTTGATAACCTGAAATCAGGTTCGTCTAGGTTTTCCTCTATATCCTGTAATGGCTTATCGAAGACATTATTCTCATCAAAGATAACATGAATACTTTCCTCTATGCATAAAGTACGTTTGTTAAAAACTTTGTAGGCTTTACTATGATCTGAATATCCTATAAAGATTGCTTCATCACTTCTAGGGTCGAATTTGCTTAATCTGTTTTTACCATTGTTGTGAACAAAGCATTTACTACCAAAGCATCTTAAATGAGATATGTTTGGTTTACGACCTCGAAGAAGTTCATAAGGTGTCTTTTTAAGGATAGGTCTAATCATAGCACGGTTATGAATATAGCAAGCTGTACTTATAGCCTCAGCCCAAAAGTTTCTAGGTAGGCCACTACAAAGAAGCATTGTTCGAGCCATGTCTTCTAGGGTTCTGTTCATTCGTTCTACGACTCCATTTTGTTGTGGGGTTCTAGGGGCCGAGAAGTTATGTCCAACACCATTGGTTTTACAGAACTCAATAAAAGCATGATTGTCGAACTCAGTTCCATGGTCAGTACGGATTGTTACTAGGTTTGCTTTATATTTGTTTTGGACAAGTTTCATGAGACTAACAAATTCATCGAATGTTTCGTCTTTAAAATGAAGAAAGATTGGCCAAACAAATCTAGAGTAATCATCAACTAGAACGAAAACGTACCTGGAACCACCTCTGCTTCTTACCTTCATAGGGCCACATAGATCCATGTGTACTAGTTCAAGAGCTTGTTCTGTGCTTACCACTCTTTTTGGCTTAAAGGATGATCTGACGTGTTTACATCGTGCACATGTGTCACACATCTTTTCTTGATCAAATTTGATCTTTGGAAGACCTTCGACCAAGTCCCATCTTTTCAGCTTACTTAATTAGAATAGGTGAGCTAATATGACCAAATCTCTTGTGCCATAGACATGGATCATCTAACGTAACTTTCATGCATGATAGAGAATCAGTAGGTACAACATTTAAATCAATCATATACACATTTTTTATCCTATGACCTTCAAGTATTACTTTACTGGTGCCTTCTAAAATTATACGACATATATCTGAATGAAAAACCACTTTATTTTCTTTGTCACATAATTGAGATATACTGATAAGATTGTGTTTGAGACCACTTACAAGGTATACATCATTTATAGCATGAGAGGATGAAATACCTATCTTACCAATTCCGATGATCTTTCCCTTTTTGTTATCACCAAATGTGACTTTACCTCCATCAAAGGGTTTAAGGGTTTGGAATAGATTTACGTTGCCTGTCATATGTCTTGAGCATCCACTGTCGAGATACCATAGGTTATTTTCCTTGGCGACAAACTGCACGAATAAATTCAAAGACAGGATTTAGGTACCCAAGCATACTTGGGTCCTTTGTTGTTAGTAATCACAAATACATCTTCCTTTTTAACCCAGACTTGTCTTACATAGGTCTTTCTATATTGGTAGTAGTTGGGTTTTGATGTTTTTGTGTAGGTCTTAGTTTGGACTCTAGGTGACCAATTTTTGTGTGTTGCTTGTTGAGGAGTTTGTTTGGTTCTATTTTTCTTTTCTTCGTAATCAAATGTCATGTCATAGAACCATCTGTGGTCAATGTTTCTTTCCTCAGTTTTATTATCATCACTATCAGAGACAGAAATAGTGTCGTTTGGAATTCCTAAGGATTTAACAAACTTGACTCCGGTTTTAAAATCTTGTGCGTGTTTTACACAGTTTTCTCGGAGGTGTCCAGTATGGCTACAATAAGTGCATATTAAATACTCAGGAAGGTCGGCATATTTTCTTCTTCTAAAGTCTCTATCTGTTGGACTTTGTTTACACTTTGAGTGATCCCTTCTTCCATAACATTCGTGACCTAATCCCATCTTCATGTTGTTGTCGGATTGTTCAGTTAGGAAGTTTAGAACGTTAGTGCTTCCTTCCCATTTGTCGTGAACCTTCCGAGCATGAAAAAGGAGGTCTTTTAGGGAGTCTATTTCTTTCTTACATTTACTGTGGTCAGTGTTGTTAGACTCTTTTAGGTTTTGAATGTCTTTATGGAAGTCGGACACAATTTTGGCATGTTCCTTCTTGATTTTAGATAGATTGAATTCTAGATCCATAATTTTGCTTTCGAGAATCTCAACTTCTTCCAGATGAGTCTCATCTTCGACCATAATCGAAGATTCTGACTTAAGACGCTCATTAGTCTTTCTTAATTCTGAAGTTATAGCTTCATTAGCTATAACTTTAGATTGAAGCTCTTTAATGTTGAGTTTTAGTTTTGAGGTTATAGCTTCATTAGCTATAACTTTAGACTCAAGAACCTTTTTCTCAGACATAACTGTTTCCAACTTAGCATTTGCTTCAATGCTTATTTTGGATTTCAGTTTCTTAGCTTTGGCCTTTAGAAGTTGATTTTCCTCAGCAATATCAAGGATCTGTTCTTTCAAGTCATCTAACTCAAGACTTTGTTCATGACATTGGTCTAGGGTTTTCTCAAAATATTTAACCAACATAGCTTTAGATAAATTTTTAACTTGACTTTTGAGTTGAAGAAAATTTACCTCTTCATCGTCGTCGTCGTCGTCTGAGTCGGATTCTCCAAGGAGACACATATGGGATGCGTCGTCTTCGTTGTTGTCGTTTGAGATTAGATCTAGGATGACGTTGCTTAGGCACAGGTTTGCTACCTCATCTTCTTCTGAGTCCTCGTCATCCTCGGATTCTAATTCTCCCCAACACGACGCAAGCATTACTTTCTTGAACTCCGTTTTGGTCTTTTCTCTTTTTGACTTATCTTTGATTTTGTCCCAACTTGGACAGTCTTTGATCATGTGGTCTTGTTGACCACACTTGAAACATCCTCTTTTGAAGAATGTTTGTTTTGTGTCAGTTTTCTTTTTGTCGACTGTTTTGTTGTTAGGGTTTTTGTATCTTCCCTTGAAGACAACCTTTTTAAAACGTCTTGCGAATAGAACTGTCTCGTCTTCTAGTTCTTCTTCGCACACTTCACTTGTGGAGGCTTGTAAGGCGACTCCCTTTCCTTTGGGATCATCATCGTTTTTATTTAGTATGATCTCATGTGCCATTAAGGATCCAATCAATTCTTGGTAAGTGATCTTAGATAAATCGCGTGCTTCCTCTATGGCTGTGACCTTAGGTTGCCACTTTTTGGTGAAAC
Organism: Silene conica; assembly: GCA_029255685.2. Classification (NCBI taxonomy): domain Eukaryota; kingdom Viridiplantae; phylum Streptophyta; class Magnoliopsida; order Caryophyllales; family Caryophyllaceae; genus Silene; species Silene conica. Next base: position 70,435,885 of record CM055312.2, on the reverse strand, counting down.
TCCTAAGAATCTTACGAATGATATCCTCAGAATCGATCTTTTTGCCAAGGTTACGCAGTTCATTAATAATACAAGAAAATCGTGCAGACATGCTATCAATAGATTCATTCTTTTCCATATTGAAAAGTTCATATCTTTGAACGAGCAAGTCTATACGATGTTTCCTGACTGCGGATGTTCCTTCATAAGCAAGTTCGAGACTATCCCATATTTCCTTAGCGGAACTACAGGATGAGAATCTATCGAATTCTGAGGTTATCATACCGTTCTGTAGGAGGCTCATGGCCTTAGAGTTTTTCTCTGCAATTTTGTAATCACTTTCCACATAATCGCTTTCCATCTTTTCATAGGTTGTTCCATTGGCGGCGGCGACGACCAAGATCTTCTTTGGTCCAGTTTGGATGATCTTCCAACATTCCCAATCACAACCCTTGATGTAATGAGTCATCATATTTTTCCATAAACTGTAGTTTTTGCCATCGAAGATAGGGCACTTGAGATGCTTGGAATCCATTGTTGAAGGAGTATATAATATAGAATCAATAAAAGGATCAAAACTCACGCGGCTAGGCGATCAAGAGCACGAGGCTCTGATACCAATTGAAGAGTCTATTGATATGATATACTCAAGAAGGGGGGGGGGGGGGTTGAATTGAGTATGCCTTCTTTTTGGAATCTTCTTCTATGTGTGTAAGTTTGTATGATGATTGTTGAGTAGAGCAAGTAATAAAGAGAGACACGATATTTTTGAAGTGGGTCAGTCTCACACTTTGAGACCTACGTCCACTATTCTCGATTAATAAAATTAGTACCAACTCTGGATTACAATTTTATCAACCCTACTCGTGCGACTTTGATGTTAGTCACAACTCTATCTAGATACCGTTAAATATCTAGTTTCGACAAATACCGTTAAATATTTGTCTTACAATGAGTACCGCTAAATACTCGTTCTATCTTACGTAAATAAGATAAAGTCTTCAATGTTTTCTTGATGTCACAATCTTGAATGAATAAGATCAATGCTTGAGCACTTGAATCTTGAATCGGATATGACAATGATAAGCTCGATCTTGAAGAATATATGAACGGCGGCTCTCTCGATTTGCGTGTAGATATGTGTGTATGTGTTTCGTGTGTAGTTTAATGTATCATAGGTAGTCTATTAATATAGAATATGTATCTAGGTAATTCAAACCCTAGATGATTTAGGAATATTACAAGAATACTAGTCTTTTAGTAAAACTACCTTAAATCTAATCTTAATATATTTAGGAAAGATTTAATAATATACTTTATGTATTATATAAGGAATCAATTTCCTAATTCATATTAAGGAAATATCTTTATATAATAAACAATTAGTATCCTTATTAAATCAACTTCCTAAACCAAGTCAAAGATAATAAAATATATTACCATAATATAATCTTAGTTAGTTTAGGACATTAAATAAATACATAATATTTATTTAAATAAACCCTACACGATTTATAAAAACGTGACATGTTACACGTTTTCCAAAAATCGAAACAGACATATCTAGATTATATATTTTGACAAATAAAATCATATAAAAAATCCTTAGTTTATTTTAGTAATAAATAATTATCTCATAAGACAATTATTCATTCCTTATTTAACTTAAAGATATTTTATATAATCCTATTAAGATTAACAATTCTATTTATTAAAATAGAATACCAATTAAACACTAATTCTACACGACACTAATATAGAAACAATCGTTTCAACTCAAACACATATATATTCCGATCATTTCTTCATGATATAGAGTTATAGCTACGGGCTATAACTAGGACCAATCTTGTACTAAAGCTATAGCTGATAAATATAACTTTAGTTCATTACGCGCTTGATCTTCTATCAACCTTTAACTTAGTCAATTCATTGACTAATATGCTTGAATCTTTTACACTCGATTGATTAGATCTTGTTACTAATAATCTGTACACTTAGCACACGATTATACATACGAGTATATAATATATAAATAGCTAGACTTGTCATTATCAAAACATAAACATATATACTATATATATATTTGAATATATGGTTCAACAAAAGAGACGGGTCACAGACTGAGTTTTTGAAACCATAAGTGAGGAGGTAGTTTTTGAGTTCCGTATACCAGGCACGCGGGGCTTGTTTGAGTCCATAGAGAGCTTTGTGGAGACAGCAGACATGATCGGGTTTGGATGTATCAGAAAAACCTGGGGGCTGCAACATGAAAACAGTGTCAGTGAGAGTACCTTGGAGAAAGGCATTGTTGACGTCAAGTTGGTGGAGATGCCAGTGGTGAGTGACGGCAATGGTAAGAACAAGGCGGATTGTTGTGGGTTTAATGACGGGACTAAAGGTTTCCGAGTAGTCAATACCCGGTCGTTGATGAAAACCCTTAGCGACTAAACGAGCTTTGTGTTGTTTTAAACTTCCATCCGGGTTATACTTGATTCGATATACCCATTTGCAGCCGATTAGGTTTTGGGCGTGGGATCGGGGTACGAGGGACCAGGTGTGATTGCGGAGGAGAGCTTGGTATTCCTCGTCCATGGCGGCACGCCACCTTGGATCAAGAAGGGCTTGTTTGGTTGTGGTGGGGGTGGTATGAGTGATGGGTGAGAGGGCGAGTTTGGCGTATCGAGGGTTAGGCCGAGTGATGTTGTTGGACAGACGGGTGTTATGAGGGTGAGGTGGTGGTGGAGGAGGAGGAGGAGGAGGGGGTGAAGGGGAAGGGGAGGGGTCAGAGGGGGGGAAGGAGGAGGGTGAGGAGGAGAGGTATTATCAGGAGGACAGAGGGAGACAGAGGTTCTGGGTGGGGCAGGGGTTTCGGTGGGGGAAAGGGAGGCTGCAGGATTGGGAGGTGGGCTGGTTTCAGGGGGTGAGGTGCGCGGTATGGGGAGGTCGAGAATAGGAAGGGTGAGGGTGCACCACTGGTCAGTGGTAGGTGTGGCGGAGGACGTGGTTTGGGAGAGTTGTAAATATGGGAATTCGGTTTCGATGAAACGAACATGACGGGAGGTATATAATTTATGAGATGACGGGTCATAGCATAGGTAAGCACTCTGGGTGGTGGAGTAACCAACAAAAATACATGGGGTGGAACGGTTGTCAAGCTTATGGGTGGTGTATGGACGTAGCCAAGGAAATGAGAGACAACCAAAAGGACGGAGTTTGTGATAGTTCGGGGGTTGATGATGGAGTATTTCATAAGGAGAGGTGTTTTGAAGAGTTGGGGTGGGTAGCCGGTTGATGAGATAAGCGACAGTGGAGAAGGCATATGGCCAAAAGGATGTCGGGATATGAGCTTGTGTTAGGAGGGCGAGTCCGGTTTCGACAATGTGTCGATGACGCCGTTCTGCAAATCCATTGTGCTCGGGTGTATGAGGTGGCGAGGTGAGATGGGTGATTCCGTTATTAAGAAGGTCGAGATTTAACTTTTTGTATTCACCACCGTTATCGGAGTAGAACTGTCGAATCGGTCTATTGAAGTATTTTTCAACTATAGATTTAAAACGATGAAAGGTAATTAACGTATCGGATTTATGTTTGATAGGGTATAACCAAAAGTAGTGACTGAAATGGTCAACAAAGATAATGTAATATTTAAAATTATCATGGGAGAGGAGTGGGGCAGTCCAGACATCCGAATAAATGATGTCAAGAGGGGCGTGGGAGGTGAGCGTGGAGATAGAGAACGACAACTTTTGACTTTTATTCATTAAGCAAGCGGTACAATGCGAAAAATTGGAAATGCGTAGATTGAACTTGTTGTTTAAAAGTTTAAGAGTAGCATTGGATGGGTGGCCAAGACGGTGGTGCCAAGAGCTTGTGGTTGCGGAGTAGGCGTGGTTTGGAGAAGATGGATGCCACTCATAGGAGCCGTCACGGAAAGGACCTTGAAGGATTGTTTCATCCGTCTGTTTGTTTTTAAAGCAAAAGGAAGAGGATGAGAAGTGAGCAATGGCATTATTGTCTTTACAAAATTGAGAAACGGAAAGCAAATTACGAGATATGGTGGGAACAACTAAAACATTGTTAAAAATAAGAGATTGATGAGAGAAAGAACCATGGTGGGTGATTTTGAGTGAGGAGCCATCGCCAATAATGAGGTCATCGGGTCCGTCATAGGGGTTGTGTAAAGAGAGGGTGTTGAGATCGTCGACAATATGGTGCGAAGCACCACTGTCAACGAGATACGAGGTAGAGGGGTGGGAGGAGGCAGCGGCAGTATGGGCATGGGGACGGGTTTGCTTAGACGGTGGAGGAGGGAAAGTGACATTAGGGAAGTCGCGTTTGAAATCGGGACAATCACAAATTACGTGACCCTTGGTGTGACAATACTGGCAGCGACCTAAGAATGGTTTTGGGGCTTGATCAGTGGTGTGGTTGGTGGAATTGTAGCGAGGTTGGGCAGAGTTGTGGTGGGAAGAACGAGTATGGGTGTGTTGTTGGAAGGAGCGAGGTGCAGATTGGTGGTATTGGCGAGCAGTTGCAGCGTGGGCAGAGGGAGGAAAGGTGGTGTTGGGTGGTTGTTTTTGAACAATAAGTTCATGGTTAATGAGTTTTTCGTGCAGTGCCTCAAAGGTGATGGGTACATCGCGCGCACGAATAGCGTCGATGACCGGTTTATATAGGTTTTGATCGAGACCATCAAGGATTTGGGAAGTAATGTCCTCGTCGTCAACGGGTTTACCGAGTTGGGCGAGGGTGGCAACACAAGTTTTTATTTCGAGCATATAGGCTGAGATAGATTTGTCAGCAAGAGTTATGTTGCGAAGACGGGTTTTCAATTGGAGGATGTGGCCTCGAGAGGGGTTGGCGTAGGTGGCTTCGAGGAGGGTCCAGACTGCGTGGGAAGTGGTTTCATCGAGAATGATAGGGGTTACAGAGTCATCTATCGTTCCAGCAAGAGCGCCCAAGATGAGTTGATCTTGCTTGAACCAAGTTTGGAAAGCTGGGTTGGGCAGGGGTTCTGGGTTGGGCGTGGAGGCAGTGGGTGTGGGCGTGGTTGTTTTAGATGGTGGGGATGAGATGCCATCGAGAAAACAGAACAGACCGAACCCTTGAAGGAGTCGGGTGATCTGAAATCTCCAGGAACGGTAGGTGGTGGGGGTTAGCTTCGTGCAAGTAGGGAAGGAGACGGATAACAGAGGCTTGGTTGGTTAGTCGACATTCGGAATAAGGGCATTGGACTGGGTTGCCATGGGTATATGAATGTCGAAAAAAAAAAGGAAGGAAGCAAAACTCTGGTTAGGATCGAAAAATGGTGTCTGATACCATGTAAGTTTTGTAATATTATTATATATTTCTTTTCATAGATACATGGGATATATATATGGATTACATCATAAATACAGTGATGAATGCAAGGGAAAGGGAAAGGGTAAGCTACGCATACATTGTACACAATAAAGAGAAGAGTAATGAGAGTAGGTGTGTTTAATTGTTCTTAATAGCATTATTATCTTCAATATTATTCTCTTGTTTAATCCATTTTCCATATTATATATGTATAAATCTCCATATTTCAAGATTGAATCAGATAATAATGTGTATGTGAACTTTGAGTCAATAACATATCGACAAACAGAGTTTCCGAAGTTGTTAAAGTCGTAGTGTAAGATGAGTAGGTTAATATATAGCCTTGATCCATTGTGTAACGTAATCAACAATAACTCAAATATTATACATATACTTAAAGATATGAAGAAGATAACCTTAATGAATTGGAAAAATGCGTTTTGGATGAACATATATATAGAATGAAAATAGAAAAGAGAGATAAGTTAATGAAGTTATTAAAAAAAAAAGAAACAGTGTAAAGAAAGGCTAAGTTAAGTGTGGTAGTGGGTGTTGTATATAAGTTGGGCGGTTTGTGGGACTCATGAAACACCTATATATATTGTGTTGCTTTCCTTCTACACCAATTTCCAGTTATTTTTACTATATACTAATTTATCCAACAAACAAACAATATCTAATATATACTTAGTTATACAAAAAGTTTCAACCCTTTCAATCATAGCAAGAATCATATTTCGATCTGTTCATAGGAGAATAACAAACTACTTCTAGAACCTTTTAAATTAGCTTGCCTTTGCTTTGCTTTTTGAGTCACATCCTGGCCGGTGCATGGTAAATTTAGTCCGCTTTCACTTAACTAACTCATAATTATCTGTACGTACGTAAAATCTAAAGGTAACTTTTTTTTGGGTCAAGACCTGAGACCAGTAGGGTAGATAGGCGTGGCTCCCGTCCACGACTCCGATTAACGGATTAAAATCGCAAAGGTTGTAGTTAAATTTTTTTAAATATTTCCAAGTTTCTTTTATACTGTTATCTGTTTGCCCCATGCTGAAAGTTCTCGTTTCGCTAAATTTAATTCCTAGACTTGCCTGCAAATCGCCCTATTTAACCAGGTGTATTCGGAGTAGTTCCCAAGCATACATGACCTTAACATTATCAAGTCAATTGGAAAATTGTAGATGAGTTAAGTAATGATTGATCTTATGTACACTCCCTCAAGTTAATTATATTGAGTTTAGTATTACTCTCTCACAAGTATAATACTCTGAAGACTCGGTTAATAATAGGCAATTTTCCATAAACTTGTATAATTTACACAATTTCATATCTATGGAGTATTTTTTGGTTCATGAGTGGAAGGTAATTCACTGGTGGAGTTAGGAGAATGCTAGAAGGGACGTTTAGCCCCGCTGAAAAATAAAAATTTCGAAGTCCTTAGTTAAATTTTCAATCTTCTTTTATATGTCACTTATACTATTAACCATTTTTCGGTGTTGTATCTCATCGCCATAGTAAGTTCAAATCCTAAGCTTGGCCACTATAAATGATATATCAAAATGATGGATATGATATTAGGTATAAAGAATATGAGAGCCTAAATGAAATGTCAGGGTATTTGTTGGAGTTAAGTGAGTGTTTTTTTTTTGGTCAAAAGTAAATAAAAGTTTACATATGACTGACTTGCTGAGCTAGGTGAGTGAGTGACAATATTTAGGGTATTTATTGGGGTGAAGTGAGGGTAGAATGGTAGATAGCATGAAATTTGAGTATGTTTATACTCCGTGGTATGGTAATCCATGTGGCTCGGTGGCTCCACTACCATTATCGTAATTTGTAAAACAAAATAATTGGAAAGCCATATTTGAAAATCAAGTAGTCCTAATATAAACGTCGGTAATATCACCTATCTTCACATATAAATCTAAGACTATTCAGCTCTGAATTCATCGTCATACCACTCATTAAATCAAATGTGCTATAGCCTATAATTCTCACCTAATAATTGACACAAATTCTCGTTTGTGATCGACATATCCGTCGCAAACTTGCGACGGGTCAAGTATTATCCACTTGAGTGAGAAAAGACAATTTTTTTTGTGATTTTCTATGCTTTGTCTTATATGCTCAAATGAGATAATTTGACCCGCTAGAAACTTACGACGGATATAGAGAGACTTAGTGAATAATTAATCCAACTATTCTCATTTATGCTTCTCAATTCAACTCTTTAAAATTAAAACAGGTATTTCAATTAATAAAATGTAATACTTCTAAATGTAAAACTTTACACATGAATACCGACAATATGTGTTATTACGACATAAATCCATTTTTGGATATGTTATATAAGAAACAAATTAAGACATGTCTTTTTCGTCTGTAATTAAGACGAATAATTTTTCCTTGTATAAAGAGATTGTCTCTCCTTGATAATGATCCGTAACACTAGCCTAATTAACTTATATAGAGCGAAACTGGGCGGTGCACTCTAAATTGTGTCGGACATGCTTGCTTTATCTTTTTCGGATAATGACATTCTATTTAGACATTAGAATTGGAGGCCGTGTGAGCATGCAATTCTAATTTTTATACACAACCGGTTAACATAATGTTAAAATAACTTGTACCTCAAATTATCACCTTCTGAACCTTGACTAACTCTATCACAGTCGATTGAGATGGTCCAAGTCGTAGTTCACAATAATAACCGAGGCAACTACCCAGAGCGCAGTGTCAAAATTGATACAGTACTGTGACAACATTGGAGTCCGTATTACAGTGTGATGACAGTTGATTTAATATCAAACAGTTGTCCAGTGGGCTATCTATTACGGTAGTAATAAGTAGTTGCTACTGATGATGTCGACTCATCACGTCGTAGACGGCGAACTCGCTTCAAAGTTGTTTCAGAGATTCCTAACTGCGTGTTGAAGTAATGCAACATATGTCAAGCTAGTAAGATGTGAGAAAACCTTTAGAAGCCATGTTTGAAGGCCACAAGTCGTTGCTATGATTTGTGATTCACAACCTCACCGCATCCACAGTCGGTCAAGTCGACAATTCATATTACAGAGAAGAATCCGAGGGGACTACACTGATAACAATTCATCTGTCAACTAATTCAATGGTGTATCATGCCATCTCTAACAGTATGAACATCCACTGCAGCAACTCCGGCAAGTGCATAATGGTTGATTTCTTACAACGTTGTTCACTTGTTTGGATGTGAACACACATCGACAATGGAGTATTAGTTTAGTTCTGCATGGCTGAAGTGATAAAGCCCAAGCTGGCAGCGTGCCCCTTTAATTGTAAAGAAGGATAACATGTAAGAGTAAACGTTTAAGAAAGGCATCATAAAAGAAAAAAAAGGTATTAAAAATGCACAGTAGCGTGGTTTGCTGGCTGCGCATTGTCTACAAGGCGCGCCAAAGCGTTTTGGCCAAGGCCTCACTGACCCTTGGGCTTAACCACACGTAAGGCACGTTATAACATTGTTGCATATATAATATATAAACATGAAGAAGTACATTGTAAGCTTAATTTCAGCAGATCAATACATTCTGTACTAGGCATCACACAAACAATAAATACCTTCAAGAATAAAAAATAAAAAAGGTCAAGTTCATCTAAAATCTAGCCCAGCACCGAGTGCATTGTGCCACACAATCTCCTTTACAATCAACATTATAACCTAAGAGTTTGGGATTACGAACAAGAACATTTCGCAATGGTTTACCTGTAATACCCCATTGCTGTTCTAGGATCTGTACATTATTCTTCAACTCAGTCTCAAGGTTGCAACCAAGAACTTCGGGGAATTTTTTAAGAAGTTTAGAAAGATCATCGTCTGAAAGACTCAAACTCTTAAGATACTCAAGTATTCCATTCACTGCCTCGTAATTTGGAATTTCTGGTTTTCGTTCTTCGCCCCAGTATGGAGATCGGACTTGACCAAATGCTTTACCCAGTATTTTATCCTGCTCTTCTACGCTGAAACTGAAGGCGGACAAACATTCCCGACTAGCTGCCCATTTCTCGCTATCTTCACTGCTTAAGGTTATATCCGAAGTAGGCGCTGTTGATTGCAGTTCCCATCTCTTGGATGATGAAAGCGTGTTAACCCGTGAATTGCGTGTTAGTTTAACCGGTAAAGTCAGAGATAAAGGTTGTGCTAATTCATGCTGCATGGAAAATAGGGGATGCACAAAGTTAAAATATAGGGAAATATCTCAATATCCATTTAAAGTCTCGTGTTACATGTACGAATTGATGCCTTGTGCCAGTGATTTATAATCAAAATTTTTGCACCATAATCTACTGATTAGAGTCTAAGTTTCGATTTCCATGGCAAAATCTAACCAGTTTCAAGCTTGAAATATGATGGACAAATGTATAACTTACTAAACTCTCTGCTTTTCTTGTACCGAATTATCAGAGTGTAGATGTATTAGGTAATGCTCATTATGAGACATCTGAAAACAACCTTTATGGATTCCTAACATGGTACCGGTTGCTTGCAACCATCCCCCGTTAGTCCCTTACGTGCTAGTGGCTGGGCTCGGGAGCCATTGAGGTAGATGCAGAGAGCAGCAGATGTTGCTTGGGGTAGATTCAGAGAAAGGGAAAGAGAAAGAAAAAGAAAAGTACTCTAAAGCAACGCGTTTAAAAGTCTTAAGCAGAAAATGAAAGTTAAGAAAGTTACAGAGGAAAAACATAGAGGTGATCCATGATGAAGTGTCCCAATTGATGAAGGTAAAGCCTTGGCCAACATCCCTGCATTTATTGCCGAAATGGAAACCAAAATCAATTTAAGAACAAGGTTGAACTTTGGAAAATAAGCATTTTACAAAATCATGCCGACGGCAATTAAGAGAGGAAGATTGGAAGAGCGAGTCCTTATTGATCCCTACAGTTGACTTTCTATGGTCTAGACTCTAGTTTAGTGAGATATGTCTCCTGTAATCGCAATTCCCTTCTTTCCATCTTCTCGATTCCATACTATTCATTTTTTGAACTAAAAATATATGAAAAATATTACAATTAGCAATGGAAGGTATGGTAATCTGCAATTACATTGCACCAAGGACCAAGGTAATCGGAACCCCTTCCAAGGCACAGTCCGTCTACAGTCTACTGAATGACTAACTGCCTTACACTTTGAAGCAAACATAAACCATTTTGCAAACATTCCATAAGTTGATGAAACATACCCCCCTTGCTTCCAATCATTTCTGCTTTACTTTGTTTTTTATTCTTTGCCAGGCATTTTTACCAAAGGTAAGCAAATGATTGAGATGAACGCAAAATGAGAACATGTTTCAGGTTACAGAGTAATCAATTCAATTCAATTTCCCTTGATGGGTTTCTTCAAATACTGTACAAGTTCTCACCTTTCCTTCATTCCCAATTTCCCTTGATGGGTTTCTTCAAATAGCAATCTCCCTTATAAACTCGATTTTGCTTAATTTAACATAAATTCTTGATTTAATAACATAAGGGTATGATTACTTCAACTATGTTTCATTAATTAGTTGTTTAATTACACAATTAAGATCATTAATTAACACTCAAATACTGTACAATCAGTCAGCAGAATAAAAAACAAGCAAGGAATCCCACATCAACCAAATTAAATACCATGTAACTAATGCCATAATCATACAAAACTTTAGCAAAATTGATTAAACAAACATTAAATAACTAAATGAAAACCCAGGTACCCAGAAATCAATGAAAAAATAGCAGCTGTGAATTTGCAGAGATGTATTACCTTCAATCACACAGTCCACACAGAAATATGTGGAGAGAGAAAATGCAACAATAATACAAGATTATTGTTATTGTGTTTTTAAAACACAAAACATTTAGACATGGGAAAGTAACGAGTCAGCCTGACCCGACCCGACCCGCCACCTGGGCCTCTACAAATCCGGCCCACCTTAACCCGGCCTAAGGTCCATTATAGCAAGGCATATCTCGGCCTTCAAATTTAAAACCCGTCCTCTTCCTTCAACCAGCCCTCACAGGCCCGATCCATATAATCCATGTAAACACCTATCACGTATTTGTGCTTATTTATAGCAAGGCATATCTCGGCCTTCAAATCTAACACGTATTTGTGCTTATTTATTTTGAGACTTTGCGTAGTAGCTGTCACCACTGCCCTAAACCATCACAAGGGCCGTCCCATGAATTACATAGGGCTGGTTGGAGCCGTCACCTTAGAAACTAACACGTATTCTTTTACATGATTTGTCCAAAAAATCCGTTTTAAACTCCATCCTAATCTTATGTAATCTGAAATTTTAAACCATCCGGAATCTATCCGGAATCTTTTGTTGATGTTTGTTTTGTAGCATGTCGAGGGCTCAACAACCACCCAACAAGCACACTCCGGTTGTTTCCGCCGTAGCCGAGGAGGTCTAAGAGAGCCGTGGGCCTACTGTCCCATCAGTGGACAAGTACCCTTCAATCATCTTTGTTGATTTTGAGAAGCGGGCTGCCTTTGTAGCCTTGTTGGACTGCACACTGAGGCCTACTCGGTGTGTAGAACAAGAAGTGTTTGAGGACTTGGGCGTGGAGGTTGATGTACGCTATATCTTTGAGGTTCTGGGTTTAAGGGGTTGTCCCGATTTCATAAGATATTGTATGCTTTCCTCAGTTTGAAGTTTTGTCTCATAAATACTAGCTTTTCGTTAACTCTTGAGGACATGGCATAACACTTGGGGTTCGAGAAGGAGAATGCAGGGTATTTGGTAGTGGACCTACCGGCGAAGAGTGGTATGCCTCGTTTCCTTGCCTTACTCACAGGCTAGTGTTATGCTAATCAACAACGTTCAGCATGTCCCTCTTAGGCTCTTTTGAGGATGATGACATGTCTAATTTAATGTTGGAGCGATTTGACTAAGTTAAACTGACACGAGATGATGCTTTTGATATCCTATTTGAACCCCACTTAGAGTAAGCGCTTTTTACTACCGTGCTCCATCAATCGTGTATGCTAGCCTAGCACACATGGCTCGATCTAGGCACTGCCCACTTGTGGTAATAGTGACATGTCTCGCCCAGAGACTGACATACTTTGTAGCTTCCACCGACTCCCGACCATATTTGAGGGAGTCCCACTCATTGACCCTGACTACTTACTCCCCACCAAGTGGTTTTGGGTGTTAGATGGCAAGGCCTTAGCATTGAGGGGGAAGGAGTCTAGATGGATCAGATTGCCCGATGCTGACAACCTACTTGAAATCAGCTATTTGTAAGAGGAACAGGACCTCCCACCCCAGACTTAACTTGTTGTAGTTTTTGTATTACAAAAGATTACAAAGTAGTAACTAATACAAAACAAAGGCACAAAAACAGAAATGAAAACAATAAAACGGTATATTACACCCAATCGAATCGTGTTGAACACATTTTCCTTAGAGTATTTCGACCCTATAGCCTTTGGGTATCACGAAATCTCTGTAGGATAAGACGATTTTTCTTTGTCTAAGGCAAGAACAAAGAACTTATAGAACAATGAGAGAGTTTTTGATTTACTTTGTTCCGTCAAAATCTGAACAAATGCAAAATAATAGTTTATGTTCGTCTGTGTATTATTCAACCAACAGATGCTCTAGTTTTGTTTGTTATGTTGCAAACAAACCAACAAATTATAACTGCATGTATAATAACCGTCATGCAAAATACTCATGCAAATCACGCTCTAAATAAGAAGGCAGCAGCCCCGATTGGGGTCGTAACATTTCTTATTTTTGCTAATTCGAATTTTGTTAAGTATGTAATATACTTTCAACCCGAGTATATAACCCGATAGGGTATATAATATACTTCGGCAACACTTTAAAAGTGTCTCTTATCCATTTTAAACACAAACTCGATAATTACGATTATATGAGCGTACCCTCCGTACCCTCCGACTCGCATTATATCGATTCCGATTTCAAACCGATTTTGACACGAAAACCCGAATACACTTAAATGACCTTGTGATCAAAATCACTAACATTCCTCCCCCATTTAAGTGTACCCTTTGTTTCCAAATAAAACAACAAAGTAAACAAATCTATGCATAAATGAAAGTGTCCCGAGGATTGAACTTCCACATTAGTATATTACACATTCCAAATATTCGAGAATCAATGTGTCCCATGGATTGAACCTTTCAACTCATATTGAATACATGAAGATAACATACACATAGACTCAATAAACTCTTAAAGTTACAAACTTGACACTATTGACCACCTTGTGTCCATATCCTTTCATGAGAGTATAGGAAGCCAAGTCCAAGCCTCTTGAAGCGGCTACACGTACTTCACACTCACATAGTTAAATCTTTCATCGTGCACTTGCAAAATGCACTTTGCCAAAGATTTTATTAAGAAGTATTAAACTTCAACCTCTTGTCATGCAGGTCATGCACATACCTTTCGGGATTATAACAAGTGCCTCAATCTTCCACAATAAGCCTTCCACATTGAACTTAGCCTCTAAAATATGTTAGAGGGAAGTTGGGTATCTTATCATAAAGATCTAGATGGACTTTAAACCCATCCCGATTACCGACTTTAAAACCAAGTCTTTTAGTTAATTCTTTCGTCAAGTGATCAACTAAATTATGATGTGTTCTCACGAAATCAACGGAAATACTCCCATGAGTAATCAACTCACGCACCGCGCTATGTCTAACACCAAGGTGTCTAGACTTTCTGTTGTAAATTTCACTATAGGCCTTAGCTAAAGTAGCTGAACTATCACAATGGATAGAGATAGGAGGAATAGGTCTTGGCCAAACCGGAATTTCATAAATCAAATTCCTTAACCATTCCGCCTCTTTACCGGCCGCAGCTAAAGCAATGAATTCCGACTCCATAGTCGAACTTGTTATACAAGTTTGCTTCTTAGAGACCCATGAGATAGCTCCTCCACTAAGCAAGAACACTCATCCACTAGTAGATGAATGATCCTCCATGTTGGTGATCCAACTAGCATCGAAATATCCTTCTAAAACCGAAGGAAATCCGACATAGGGGATAGTTCAAACTATAATCCACGGTTTGGTTCAAATACCTCAACACACGTTTTACCGCAATCCAATGCTCAAGGCTAGGATTACTTGTGTATCTACTCAACTTGCCAACGACAAAGGCGATATCTGGTCTTGTGCTTGTCATAGCATACATCAAACACCAATTCACTTGAGAGTACTCAAGTTGTGAAATAGCTTCACCTTTATTAGGCATAAGCTTAACACTAGGATCCATTGGAGTGTTAACCGGAGAACAATTTCCATGATTAAATTTCTTTAACACTTTCTCAATTTAATGAGATTGTGTCAACGAAAATCCCATGTTCTCACGCTTGATCTTTATACCAAGTATCACATCCGCCTCACTCATCTCTTTCATGGCAAAACTTGATGACAAAAAGGCCTTAGTAAGGTCTACTTGACTTTGGTTGGTACCAAAGATCAACATGTCATCCACATATAGATAAATTATGACTCCATTACCGTTTCATCAAATTTGCTATACACACATTTATCCGACTGATTTAGTCTATACCCATTAGATAGAACAACCTCATCAAACTTGTGATGTCATTGTTTATGAGCTTGTTTAAGTCCATACAATGATTTGATTAACTTACAAACCTTATGCTCATTACCGAGAATAATAAATCCTTCCGGTTGTTTCATATACACCTCCTCTTTTAGCTCACCATTCAAGAACGCCGTCTTGACATCCATTTGATGGATCACTAGATTATTAATTGCAGCAAGAGCAATTAATAATCTAATAGTAGTAATGCGAGCTACGGGGGCATAGGTATTGTAATAATCAATCCCTTCCTTTTGTCTAAAGCCTTGGATAACCAATCTAGCTTTAAACTTGTCGATAGAACCATCAACTTTCATCTTCTTTTTAAAGATCCACTTGCAACCCAATGGTTTACAACCATGAGGTATATACGCAAGCACCCAAGTGTTATTGCCCATTATGGAATCCATTTCATCATTCACAGCATGAGACCTCATTGCCTCATCAAATGTCTTAGGGTCCTCATCAATGTGAAAACGATATGGATAATAGTTTTCACATCCATCCCTTGAACCTTCAACCAAATAGGTATGAAAATCGGGACCAAAGGATTTAGAAATCCTTTTCCTCTTACTCCTACGAATTTCAGGTGTTGCTTCTTGAGTTGCGACATTGTCACTTCCCTCAATAGCTCCACTAGAACTAGCTAGGTACTAGATCCTTTGGCTTCGGCATTGATGAGAAACGGCTCTCATCAAATATCGCATCTCTTGACTCAATTATGGTGTGAACCGAAACATAATCATTAGGTTCAATTACATAGAACCTATAAGCCTTTAAATGCGCAGCATATCCAATGAATATGCAATCGATGCCCCTTTCCCCCAAGGTTTTAATCTTGAGATCGGGTAGTCTTACAACAGACCGACAACCCCAAATTCGAAGATAATTCAAGTTTGGTTTCTTTTTGTACCAAAGTTCATATGGAGTGTCTTTATTTCTTTTGTTAGGAATCCTATTTAACAAATAGCAAGCCGTCAACATGGCTTCACCCCAAAATTCGTCACTCAAACCTGAGTAAGACAACATGGAATTAACCATTTCTTTTAGGACTCTATTCTTTCTTTCCGCTACACCATTTAATTGTGGTGTATATATAGGGAGGAGACACTTCGTGAATGATACCACTTGACTCAAAATACAATGGGTCATAATATTCACCACCTCTATCGGAACACAACCTTTTAATCAAAACCGATTGTTGCAATTCCACTACATTTTTAAAAACCTTAAACTTATCAATTGTCTCATCTTTAGCATGAAGTAAATATATGTAACAAAACGACTATAGTCATCAATAAAAGTCACTACATATTTTTTACCACCTAAAGACGGATAATTGCGAAAATCACATAAATCACTATGAATAAGTTCAAGCACATGTGAGATCCTAGATACATTACCAAATGATTACCTTGTGATTTTTGTCAACATACACGTATTACACTTATTAATGTTCATGTTAAAAAATAGAATTAGACCATCTTTAGACATAGTTTCCAATCTTTTATAATGTACATGTCCTAGTCTCACATGCCAAAGATATGAAGTATCATCCATAGAGGAAGTAATAAATATGGAACTTTCATTTGGAACAACATTCAACATAAACATGCCATTACAATAATAACCAAATTCAATAAACACACCATGCTTAGATAAAACATACTTATTAGATTCATACACTTGTTTATAGCCAAGTTTACATAAACAACTATCGGATACAAGATTTTTTCTAATTTAGGGTACATGCGATACATTATATAAATTTATAACATTTCCGGAACAAAATTCCAACACCACCATGCCACGACCAACAATAGGAGCGGTAGACTTGTTGCCCATATAAAGAACGGACCCATCCTTCAATAGTTCATAATCCTTGAACCAATGTCGATCCTTGCAAACATGATTGGTTGCACCCGAGTCTATCCACCATGCCACTACATCATCCTGCACATAAAATGCTTCAGAAATTAGTGGTACATAATTCACAACCGAACTAAAACCATAGTCTAAAATCTGACCTTGATTAGTGGGTGGACCTTGGTCATTAGACCCTTGTCGTCTTTGGCTAGTACTTGAACCCTTGTTCTTTTTGTGCTTCCTAACCTTGCAATTTGCTTTCAAATGCCCGATCTTTCCACAAATCCAACAAGCACCTTTTGGTGCCTTGTTAGACTCGTCGTCATTGGTGTTGTTAAAAAGGCGTTTTTTACCCTTAAACTTGTTATTGAAACCCTCTCCCTTTTCCATCATATTGATAGAAGAAGATCCCATCATAACATCCTTACCTTTACCCTTGCCACTATGTTGCGCCCTTAGAGATTCCTTTATACGCAAATGGCTACCGAGTTGAACAAGAGACAACTCTTCCTTTTTATGTTTTAACATATGTTTAAAATACTTCCAAGAAGGAGGAAACTTGTCTATAATACTAAACACCGAAATAGATTCATCCATTTCCATCTTATGTTGTGCAAATTGTCCCAAAATCCGGAGCAATTCATTACATTGTTCCATTACAGGTCTAGCATCTACCATTTTATAATTCATGAAATTTCTAACAAGAAACTTCTTACTAGAAGCATCCTCATCCATGTACTTAGATTCAAGTTGATTCCATAAATTTTTAGCGGACTCTACATTTTGATAAATGTCAAAAAGAGAGTCGGACATACCGTTCAAGATGTGACCGCGACATATGTAGTCATCATTTGCCCACTTGTTTCTTTTCTGTTGAATTTCCGCAAGAGTTTCATCCCCAACAATCTCGGGCATGGGAGTACTCAACACATACACAACTTCAAAGCGGTGAGAAGGAAGTGCATCTTCTTTTGCCAACGACGGAAATCAACACCCTCAAATTTCTCCAACTTTCCAAACTTGCTAGTCATCTCTTTGATTGAATCCATTTCCAATATAGAAAATAGTCTAAGAATGTTGTAGTTTTTGTATTACAAAAGATTACAAAGTAGTAACTAATACAAAACAAAGGCACAAAAACAGAAATGAAAACAATAAGACGGTATATTACACCCAATCGAATCGTGTTGAACACATTTTCCTTAGAGTATTTCGACCCTATAGCCTTTGGGTATCACGAAATCTCTGTAGGATAAGACGATTTTTCTTTGTCTAAGGCAAGAACAAAGAACTTATAGAACAATGAGAGAGTTTTTGATTTACTTTGTTCCGTCAAAATCTGAACAAATGCAAAATAATAGTTTATGTTCGTCTGTGTACTTTTCAACCAACAGATGCTCTATGTATAATATATATATATATATATATATATATATATATATATATATATATATATATATATATTGCTTGTTTGTTATGGATAAGAAAAGCATTAGTTTGGTTTGCTATGTTACAAACAAATCACAAATTATAACTGCATGTATAATAACCGTCATGCAAAATACTCATGCAAATCACACTCTAAATAAGAAGGCAGCAGCCCCGATTGGGGTCGTAACATTTCTTATTTTTGCTAATTCGAATTTTGTTAAGTATGTAACATACTTTCACCCCGAGTATATAACCCGATAGGGTATATAATATACTGCGACAACACTTTAAAAGTATCCCTTATCCATTTTAACCACGTACTCAATAATTACGATTATATGAGCGTACCCTCCGTACTCTTTGACTCACGTTATATCGATTCCGAGTTCAAACCGATTTTGACACAAAAACCCGAATACACTTAAATGACCTTGTGATCAAAATCACTAACACACCTTATCCTTGTTCATGTATTGATGGAGTTACCCGAGCACATGTGGAGCGTTGTAGGAGAGGCGTTAAACTTCCTTGAGAGGGTCGCGGGAGTGGGGGATATTAGTGAGGATGAGCCGATGGCACTGTCTGGCCACCAAGACTCCACCACATACCATGATCCAAGCCAAAATAAATGGGGAGATATCATAAAGAGTAAAGGGAAACTATGAAAATGATAAAGGAAAGCTGTTCAATTAGATTATTGATAGGCTTTCCAATGAGTAAAGAATGCGGTAGTTGGGAAAAGAAAGAGTATTTGGTTTCTAACTTGAGATAGTAAGCAGAGAGTTAAGACGAGAAAATTGATATTTCATTCATGATCATTACATTATACCTAACCCATCTATTTATAGTCTAATTAGCTTGGGGAATAAGTAATTAAGGACAAAAATTACGTATCTGCCCTCCATGATATTTTGGTGTGCATCATTACCCACCCCATAAAATGATCCTTGTCCTCAAGGATCAAGGTTGTTGCACATAGTCGGACCTCAAGATATGAGCGAGCAGCCATGTACCTCCAACCAGGATCAAATACAAAAATAGTGCGTGTGTAAATATGTACACTATATTTTAGTAGCAGACCTGGTTTCCATTGAAGCCTTACCTTGATTACATTCAAAAATAATGGTTGTACTTGGGCATGCACTAGAATGAAACCGAGGGGTGGGAACCTAAAGTTGGCAACATTAACGTTGATTGAGCCCATCCCTTTTGATGCATATTCGGAGGTGAAAAGTTTAAGTGGCCAGGCAACTCCATGAAGCAATATATCATTAGTAGGAATTACTTCATTTATCGAAACATGCATAGTAAATATTATCCAAGCCGAAGAAGAAATGCCAAGCAAATTAGTAGAAGCTTTAGGAATAACCACATTTGTGTGTCCTAAGGTTTGTTTGAGCCAATACGCCTTGTATAGAGACATCAATACTTCAAAACAAGAAGCGCCAATAATAATCAGAGAAAAAGAGACAATAATGATCCGCTTCCCATAACCTTTTTCACTCTCAATTTCAGTTATTCGATCTGGACCTTTGTTGCGAAGAGTAGAGGTAGTTGGTCAGCTCAATATCACCCATATCACCCGTATCACATTGCCTTTTGCATACACACCATGTCCAAATTGGGGTACGAGACACGCAAGAATTATACGGATGACCACTACCTCCATAGATTGCCTTGGTGACAAAGAATTCTCATGTCAAAGCCATGAGTAAGAAGCAGTAAACTCTTGTTTGTCCACAAATTAATATTATTGAAATACAAGTTCTGAATATTAGACAAACTCCACATATATTTATCATGCTTCTCATTCAACTCCCCCTCAAAAATATAGGAGTTAATCGTCATAATCATAGAGATGTTAGAGGTAGTTGTAAGGTGCTTCCCTCCTAATTTCATAGTACACATTATACTATGTATAGTAAGAACACAATCACCATTTCCTTGGCATACATCCAATGCCGAACTTATTACCACAAATTAACAAAAACTTGTTGGATAATCATCCCATAGTGCACATTGACAATGCAGGCCACTAGGAATAAAAACATAGGTAAGGATGTTTATCCAACTAGAAACAAAGAAAAGCCATACAAATGTATGAAGTCTGCAAGGGGATCCCACATGTAGGGCTGTGCACCGGTCCAAGACCGGACCGGACCGGAACCGGTTTGGACCGGAACCGGAATTGGCAAAATTGATGGACCTGGACCAGACCGGAACCGGACCGGTAAAATACCGGTCCAAGACCGGACCGGACCGGTTGGACCGGAATTTAAATATTATAGACCGACAAAATTATGGATTTGTAAACTTATGGACCGAAATTTAAATATTATGGACCGGTTGGACCGGTTCGGACCGGTTAAGTCGATGTGACCGGATTTTAATATATTTTCGTGGGAAAAAAAATTTGAAAATAAAATCCGGTCCAAATCGGTCCGGACCGGAAAAAACCGGTCCCGGACCGGACCGGACCGAAACCCGAAATCTTAAAAAATCGTGGACCGGAGACCGGACCGGATTTTTAATTCCGGTTCCGGTCCGGTAGATTCCGGTCCGGTCCGGTCCATTTTTCCGGTCCGGACCGTATTTTGCACACCCCTACCCACATGTACCATGTAACATCCCGTATTTTCATAAACCGTATTTTAACTGAATTAAAGTAGTTTTCGGAAATTAATTTTTTTTTTTTAATTCGTAAACTTAGATTTCAAATATATCGTATAAGTTCAGTTTTGAGATTTTATAGTCTTAAGATGTAAATATTCCCTTGCCATTTCCGTAACTAAAAATCCCGAGCAACTTACTAAAAACCCGTCTCATAAAGGTAGCATAAAAGAAATTGTGAAGGAAACTTCCCCTTCATTTCCTCACAACCCACTTATTTCTTCCCCAAGCTCTTAAAAGAATAAGAAATCGGATTCTCTCAAATCCTCCATTCTTACATTTCTCAAATTCACTAAAATCCTTATTCCGAGCTCGTTTCAACTCTGTTTGAGGTAAGGTTTTCTCCTACACGTTCTTTGTCTCATTCCCGTCACATCTATCTCCTTCAATTTCTAAATCGTGAAACTCGAATTCCGGGTTGTTTTGGGTGTAATCTCGAAATCAGTTCTTAATCCCTCTTTTCTTTTGTTTTAAGGTGTTGATTTAGAAGACTTGGCGAAGGACTCCTTTGTGATTGAAGAAACTAGTGGAGAAGACGCTTAAAACAGGTGACCGTGATGAGATTACTCGGCTTTGTCGTCGTTACATTAATTTGACATGTGTTAATGTGATGGCTTATGGTGATTTGGGCATGATTATATGTTGTTTATGTTTGATAAGTAACTTTAGAAAGTTTATGGATGTTGTGGTTGAGTTTATGAAACTTAGTGATGAACTTTGTATATGCGTCACAATTCTGAGTTTTACTTATTTGAAGGTTTAATTGCTTGTATAATTCATGGCTTGTGTTAGTGATTGATAAAGGAAGGACACACTTGGGATTTGTTGAGATTTATGTGCTGTTAGGATAGTAGAAATCATGCTTGAAATATAGCTTGGAAGAACATAGTCGAAGTTGGGGAAGAAATCGCGTTTCGCAGGAACTGTGTCGCGGACTGCAGTGAAAACCGCAGGCTGCGACTTTCACCGCAGGCCTGTGGCCTGGCCAGCGCAGGTTGCGGCCAGACAGCGCAGGTTGCGCTTTTCACTGTGCTGCGCTGTTTGCTCGTGGTCTATGCGGGTTGTTTTAGTTGTTCAATACTAGTCTTACTAGTATGGTTTGAGTGTTATAACATAAAGAATATACTTAGTTCTTAATGGGTAATTTAATTAAGCAAGCATTAGTAAGGTGATTAGTGTTTAACTTGGTTAATTATTTCCTATGTACTTGATTTTATAATTTATCGAACTAAGCTAGTAAATAATTATATTTGACTAGGCTTACTAGATATGAGTTTTAGAGTGACTAGTGAACTTAATTGATTTGGGTTATGAACCACATGCTTGTGGTATGTATTGGGTTGTAAGTAGCCTAGTAGTTAAGTTAAATTGAATGCTTGGTTGTGTATTCATATAAGTGATATGTTTGTTTGAAGTCCAAAAGGTTTGGACGGCTCTTACACCGGGTTCAGAAATTGGTTTGAGGAGAAAGACCCCCAGCCGGGCAACCGGAAGGGAAACCGGCTCTCACCTCAAATAGATTCCGAAGTTGGCTAAGAGTTGAGTGAAGTCTTAGAAATGAAATGGTAGAGCTGTTGATTTACTTTTAAGTCACTGTTTTATTGTGATTCACATGTGTACTACATCTTGGGGTGATGTGTTGTGTGATGCGTGTGAAGATTATATTATGATCTGTTATATGACTCTTGTTCTCACCAAGACTGAGTTACGTCTTGATATGACCGTTGATAGGTATTTCCGGTCAGGTTTCAGATTGTCCGCCCGACTTAGAGGGTATCTCGTTCCTAGCTAGTTCGAGTCTTGGAGGTAGTATCCTGTGTTGCGGATACTTGTCGAATCGGGGAAGGATTATACCTCGAGAGTCTGGCCAGATTTAGACTAGGACCGTATATCGGTTTATTGTCCTACCAGGGGATTGTATTCGCTGAGACTAAGTAGACTTGTTGTTGTTGTATAATGGAGTCGTCATATGCCATCTTCCATGTAGTGATGATTTATTTATGTTTAATCTTCCTGAGTCAGGGTTTGATTAGATATTGCTGATTGATTTGTGTCTAAATTGCATGAGTTGGGGTACAGTGTTAGATACTGCTGAATATGTGTTTTAGTTAGACCTGAGTTATGGTTTATGAGCTAAACACTATGACTGAGTCTATATAGATAGTGAATGTGAATATGTGCTATGTTTAGGTTATGTCTTAAGTTGACCGTTGAACCCTCATAGTTGATGAATATGCATGTATGTTGTATGAGATGTATATATGAGTAAAGCATGATGATGTTAGATGTAAGTGAAATTATGATAATGGATTATGAGTAGTGTACTTCACATGATGAGATTTATGTTGGAGTATACATGTTTGACTATGTGAATATATGTTATGTGTTTGTGACAACAAGTGGCTAGGAGAACCTCTAGTCACTCCCCACTGACTGGGGCGCACATGTTTCATGTGTGTAGGTTTGTGCAGACGTACCAGGGGCTCACGTTGAGGCTAGCGAGCTATGATCCTTCATCGTGTGATTATTACCTTATCGTTTTGCTAGACCTAGTTTTGGATATTTCAGTTTTTGTGCCCGTAGGGATATGCTATCCCGGGCTGTGCATGTATTTAATACTTAGTACTTTTTTTATGTTTTCATTTTATTCCGCATTTCAGTTTTGTAGTATTACACCTTGCATGTTAGTTTACTTATGTTAATAGTTTTAATTCCGCGCCAAATTTCATGCATTTTTGGATGTTTTATTTTTCCGCTGCCGCGAGGGGTTTTACATATCACGTCCTTCTTCCCCTTGAAAACACCCTTGTCCTCAGGGTGATGGAAAGAATGCCATCTAGTAACTCCCTAACATCATTTATAACAAGAGAGGCGTTAATATAATGCATGGACTAAAGTATATTGGTAAACAGACATATCAACTTATGACTGTCATCCAACACACTAGGGACAACCAATGAACACAAATATCCTCCGGGTAAAAAACAATTAGCTTTAGGTCGAAGGAAATAAATAATAAAAGTACTTTCGGCACATAAATATTGAAGTTAAGTAACAAAATCAACCTGCTTAGGTCAAAAGGTTGAAACCAAACCAGCCCTTTTGAGATACCAACATCCCTATCATGCCCGAACACCTCAGTTTTGATGAAATCGCCACTTAACAAATCGTGGCTATACTGGAAATTTGGAAACCAACTTGTATGCTTCACCTTCCCCCCCCCCATAAGTTAAATTACCAACTATTTTATCCCAACTCAGAAACCTATTATCCATCTCAGTAAGTTGGAGAAAAGGCTTAGTTATAACCTTAATCAATGTTGCATCTCTTTATTTTCATGCTCAACGGCGGTCACTGCAGATATAAACTCATTTTCTGGTACACACATTACGTCGAACATGTTACGGGGGTTTGTCTTTTGTTCATCCTCGGCAGAATGGTACCTTATGTGTTGCTCATGATCAGTTTTACCAGCTTTATCACTCTCCATTGTTGCACTTTGAGCCATTTCACGTATAAAATCGGGAAGAGGCGTTTCGTCGAACATTTGGTGTGCTTGAATTACAGAAGTTGTAGTGCTCGTAATACCTTCAGTCGGAAATTTGTGCACCTTTAATAGTCTTGTTTGAGCCTCAAAATCTTTATCTACTGCAAATGTTGTAGGCAAAATTTCGTCGAACACCTTTTCCTTGCCAGGGACCATCGTTCCCTTTTTAGAAATATATGAGTTAAACACACACATTTCATCAAACATCTCGTCTGCAATAGGAAGTGGTGCTTCATCTTGAGCAATTTTTTGTTCCCTAGGCTTCAAAACCTCTTTAAATACCTTAACGAGAGCAACACCTTCACCGTCCTTACCAAAAGTAAACCTACAATTATAATCTGATGCACTGTCGCAAATATGGTCGACAGACCATAATTCTTCGCACCACAAACACAAATCCCTGACTCTTCTTGCATTCGTGGCACTCTTGGTAGTGAGTAGGTAGAAAATGATGATGACATCTTGTTTTGCATCTGCAATTCATTCTTCATCTGAGCCGTCTAGCCTCAAAATATTGTAGAATTCTTCGATGATACTCATATTCATTTTTTTTGTGATTTCTCTGTTTTCTTCTATTTTTGTTTTTTAATTAATATGATGGCAGTAACTAGTCCATGGATGGACTAGCTCTGATATCAAATGAAGCAAGCCAAAATAAATGGGGAGATATCATAAAAGAGTAAAGGGAAACAATGAAAATGATAGAGGAAAGCTGTTCAATTAGATTATTGATAGGCTTTCAAATGAGTAAGAAATGCGGTACGCGGGAAAAGAAAGAGTATTTGGTTTCTAACTTGAAAAAGTAAGTAGAGAGTTAAGACAAGAAAATTGATATTTCATTCATGATCATTACATTATACCTAACCCATATATTTATAGTTTAGTTAGCTTGGGGAATAAGTAATTAAGGACAAAAATTATGTATCTGCCCTCCATGATATTTTGGTGTGCATCATACCAGCAGTTGCATCAGAACCCGCCTTACCAATAGGGTTTAGGGTTTAGGGATTAGGAACCACTAGACACGTATTAGCCTCACATTCTCCCGCAAATTTGTTTTTCCCGCCTAACTACTCACTGTTTGGGCATTATTTATGTAATACGCCTCTCTTGTGTGTATTGGGGGTACTCGGTCAAGTACACAAAGTTAGAATCGTTGGTTTGAGTCTGCGTAAATGAACTCAGTCGAGTACGTGAGGTACTCGGTCCATTACTGCGTGTTCGGTCGAGTACCCGGTATATTTTTCGGTTTTGCGGGATGTTAATTAGAGAAAATGAGATTAATCTTAATTGGTTTCTTATTACGTTAAACATTCAAAACATCAGTTTCTCTCAAGCTACCTCACGACCTGAGGATGCAAATGAGTGAGTTAACATAGCAAAATTGTCCAACTCTTTGGTGATGCGCAACATGCTTGAAATAGCGCATCTGCTGAATATGGGGATTGAGTGTACTCAGTTGGTGTGGTGGAGAGGAGTTGGGGACGAGCTATGAGTATAGTTGCCTCGCGGTACCATGAGGAGTCAACTATAAGAGCCAGCTGGATTTTGAGAGGAAGTGGATGAGAGGTGGTGCCATAGGCGGAGCTAAAAAGGGGGCCGGTAGATCGAGGACAGAAATAGGGATCAGATAGATGAGGATGTGAGGACGTGGAGGAGTAATCATGATTATCGTCCATTGATTTGTTATTTGGATTTGATCATTTGTTATAGTATTTTCATATTCTCTGTTTTATTGTCTTGTAATTCGGCCATAAGGCCAAGTTTTTGCCTGTCATAAATCATAGTTGTGTTGGACTTGAAGTTCGAACTTCCGTGCCTCTAATAGTTGGTATGGATGTTACAGGTATATCTAGTTTCGTGGTGACAAGTTGGTTAACTTGTGTTATGTCGTCCCAGTACTCAACGGAGTGTCGTCCCGATACTCAATAGAGTACCTGGTTAACTTGTGTTCTGGCGTCCCAATACTCGACCGAGTAACTTTTACTCAACGGAGTACGCCAGACTTGATCGAGTTCCTTAGATATCTTATACTTAGATCGTTTCTATGAACGATTTGTTGAATGCTTCTTCAATATTAAGCTTCTGATGTTGTTCTTTGGTTGTTATATCGTAGCTTTGACGCTTCAACTATGGTCACCGACTCATCGTCCTTGTTTCATTCTGAGCGTGAACTTCGGGGACGAAATTCATTTTATGACCAGTAGATGAAATCAAGAATAATGAAAATATTAATCTTTATGGGATACTATTCAGGGGCGGATCCAAGGGGGCCCGGGGGCAGGTGCTCCCCATGAAATTTCAGAAATATTTTTTTATGAGTATCCAATAGTTAGTAAGTTATCATGGAATATTTAGTAAGAGTGTGTAATTTTATCCATCCAGGTAACTTATCAAGTTCTAAACCATTGAACCACTTTCATTTATTGTTAATTATAAGACTGAAATGTCCTATATTCTATGAATGAGATATTATTTTACATTTACTTATAATTTAATTTTTTTTAGATTTTTTTTTGAAAAAAAGATATGTTTATGACCAATATGTCTTTATTCTTTTATTTATATCATGATTAATTTAGGAAAAAAAATCCAAAAATATAAAAATATTCTCTTAGATGTGCTTAAATAACACATCAAATTTGTTTTTATGCCCCCTAAAACTAAATTTTTGGATCCGCCACTAATACTCTAATGTCTAAACTAGTATCCCATAAAGATTTGCGTTCAATTATGTGCGTGTTTTCTAGTTATTTTTCTTATTAATGTGATAATCTCCACATAGAGGCAGGGTACTTAGGTTATTTCCGATGTCATATGATTCTTTGAACTATTCCGTAGTAGTTTGTCTTAGTCTGGTGACTAATATGGAAAATCGTGTGTTTGAATTTTCGTCTACCTTTGTACTCGTGCTATGTTTTTTAGGCGAAAATTTTCACAAGTTAACAATTGTCTTTTTGTAATTGGTGATTTCTAATGGGTTTATTATAGCTCTTCATCCAAATTAATTGAATTACGTTACTATGTTCGATTATTGCTTGCTTTTTGGTGATCATTTGAGTTTTTACCTAACCTCTAGACAACTAAAAATGATATTTGCTTTTAATTAAAGGTTGATCAGGTGGTGACAGAAGCAAACTTATATACTGCCAAAGAAACGAAAGGATTCATAAAACCATTTCTTAGAAGAAATTATAACACCCTAATATTTTCGACTTGTAATTTTAAAGATTTTAATTCTAATTTCGAAATAATTTATATTACATTAAATTTCATAATTATATTTAAATGATTTGAATATTTCATTTTGAAGCATTTCATTTTTTAAATGACATTCCAATTAATTGCATAAATTATATTTTTTACAATTGCTATTTTGAGGTGTGATAATTGTGAAATGATAGACTCGTTTGAATTGGGCGAATCCGACTCGTTAATAATGTCCTGACTCAAACTCGCTTCTTGTAATAATTTTCCCGACTTAAAAACCGTTTCATATTTAAAAAACATTTCATAACCACTCATCCTCATCCTTAAAATTGTTACAAAACATAAACATTTTACTAAAAACTTCATAATTTCTTTGTTTACTAACCGTTTTGAGCGATTTTCGCGTCGCTCTCTTTGTCTCGCCGTTGTCGTCATTTTGAGTTAATAAATTTCATCTCTTGGGCAACACGGAATTTTTGTCCTTTTTATCCATTTCGTTTTTTGTCTTAAAAAACTCGTTTGCGTGTGCGTTTAGGTCGTGTCATGGCTTTTCCAAGCGTGGCTTGCGAAATATCGAAGTTTATATTGCAAAAAAAAGGTAACTTTGAGAGGAAACTCAACTCATGTCAAATATTTCGTCTTTCTTGTTTTTATGTTAATGTTTGAGTAAATCGTAGTTGGTATATTCTCGTGGTTTGTATTGTTATACTTCACACCTGATGTGGGTGTTATTTTACTGTTGTGGGTGTTGTTTTACTGCTGTTTAACGCTACTGTTATGGCTGTTAATCTGTTAATGTCCCTGCCATGCTACACTAGGATTTATACGTTACTGTTGTTCATGGTTGTTGATTGTTGTGGTTAAATAGATGCTAAAATGTTGCGTTAGTTGATGTTGTTATTCCCGCTATTCTGTTGGCCTGCTTCTGCCTCACTATGCTCGCTATTGTTGTTATTTTTGTATGTGTTGGATGTTGTCGTTGTTATTTATTGCTGCTCTGCACGCTGCTCCTTAGTGCTACTTCTACTCAGTTTTTCTCACCATTGTTGTATTCTCGTTGTTATATTGTTACATAAGTCGTTGTTGCTATTAGTGCTGGTTAATGCTGGGTTGAAGTTGTTGTTGGTTGTTGTTATTCTTGTTGATTGTTGTATATGTCATAATGATGCTACTGCACTATTGTTATTCATTCTAGATTCATTGTTGCACATGTTTAAAATATATAATAAGTTTACCTTGAAATCGTTTAACAAATTAGCAATGGGTTGCGATATTTATTTTAAGGAGCATGTTTATAAATGAAATAATTTGTTAATCACCTCCCGAATGTTTAAAATATAACTTATTATTTAATTCGCATACATATTAATTTCCGTGTAGAACATATGTTTAATATGAATTTTAATTAATTTGTGGCTATTCTTTTTCTCGATTGAACATTCTCATTAGAATATAATTTAGCACTTAGTTCGTATGCGTTATTTAAATTCGTGTGATAAGTGGGTTAATTTAATATAAGATGTTAGCCCTCTTATCACTCTTGAATTTCAAAGGCTAAGTATTGGTGTCCGTGGCCGGTCGGCTAGCGCAGCCAGTAGTCTAGCCGGCTACGAACACCTGACTTGTGTAAATTAGTTATCATCAATTTTCTTTCTCCATATGATTCTTATATTTGTATAATATCATAGGATTTTGTAGCGTAGCCTTTTAGGAAGATGTAGTTGTTGATTGTATGTTTGTGGTCGCGTATTGGGGTATGCTTCGAGCGGACCTCTAAACGCAATACGTGTGTGTTGGGTCGCGTATTGGAGTATGCCTTAAGTTGGCCTCTGAGTCCAATACATGTGTGCTTGCGTATTATGATATGCCTTAAGAGTTGGCATCTGAGTCTAATACGTGTGTGTGTTGCATATTGGGACATGCCTTAAGTGTTGACCTCTGAGTCCGATATGTGTGTGTATGGTCGTATTGGGACATGCCTTAGGAGTTGGCGTCTGAGTCCAATGCATGTTTATGTGGCCGTGTCGGGATATGTCTTAAGCTGACCTTTAAGCCCGATATGTGGAAGTGGTCGCGTATTGAGTACATGCCATAAGTATTGGCCTCAGAGTGCTATACGCGATTGTTGGGTGTTGGAACATGCCTTAAGTGTGTTGGTCTCTGACTTCAATACGTTCAGTGTCGTATGAGGATATGCCTTGAGTGTTGGCCTCTGAGCCCTTTACTTGGTGATAGTGTACCTGGTTATGTCATGAGTTTTGGTCGTTGAACCAGTTACTGTGTTATGAATTGGATTTCTATACTTTGTTAGTATGTTATCTTGCTGAACTGGATCATGTTATGTATTGCATGAAGTTTCTAATATAGTTATCACATAATGTTTGATTGACTAGTATGCTTCACGTGATTTATCGTTGTTTCTGAACATGCTTGCTTGTATATTATTCATATATGCCTGCTTACGTGTTTTCTGACAAAGAGTGGCTGGGAGAACCTCGAGGTACTAACCACTGACTGTGGCATACATGTCTTATGTATGACAGGTAGGTGCTGATATGGGGATTCGACTGAAAGCTAGCGAGCGATGTTGCGCATCGACATCACTACACTTATATATCATTTAGCTAGTTTGGTTATTTACTATTCTGATATCCGTGGGATGTGTCACCCCCGTTTGGCTTATTGTATCTAAACTTAAATAGTTTTAGTTTAATTTTTGTACTTAGTTTTACTTTAAATCTTCTCGCGATGTTTAGTTCATGTCAAAAAGTTTTAATTCCGCGCATTTTTCCGCATGTTGTGTGTTTACATTTTCGCTTTCGCGAGGGGTTTTACAGAAATAGTAACACTGACGACGTTGAATCATTGTAGGCTAACACTGTGTATTTCAAAGGAGCTTGGAAACATCATTTGAATCGAAAAACACAAATTATGATAACTTTAATCTTCTAGACGACCACAAAATTTGAGTTTCCTTCATGAACTAGTAGTGGTACAAGAGCTTCAATTATGGAATGTTCGAGAAATGCAAGGTTATAAGGATGAATTACAGAACATGGAAATCCATAAAGCGGTTTTCAATATATGCATTCCTTCCATACGATAAGGATGGATTGCCAACTCTAGTTGATGAAATCAAGATTGATGAAAATATGTTCACTGAACAATTCAAGCTTAATAATATTAAAGTGAACCAATTCCGTATCCCAAAATTTAAATTTAAATTTAAATTTGATGTTCCTCTAAAAGAAACTATGTAGCAATTGGGATTTATATCACCATTTAATAAGGACTGTGAAGATTTTAGTAGAATCATCAACGGCCCAAAACCTCTATATGTAACAGATATAGTGCGTAAATGTTCTATCGAGACCACAGTTAGACCGCACCCTCCTAGGATAAAATTTATAGCTCATCACCAATTTATGTTTATGATTAGAGGAGATACTTCTG
The DNA here is from genome assembly GCA_029255685.2 of Silene conica. Lineage (NCBI taxonomy): Eukaryota > Viridiplantae > Streptophyta > Magnoliopsida > Caryophyllales > Caryophyllaceae > Silene > Silene conica. Next base: position 70,404,769 of record CM055312.2, on the reverse strand, counting down.
GTGTTATACTTTTTGTTTTTTGTTGGTATGATGCTTAATCCAAATAGGTGCTTCATATAATTTATATGCACTTCGAAGTTTTTTTTTAGGTTTTTCCCATTGATGCCCCTGTGGTTTTCACTTTTCCCATTTGTAACCCTGCGTATAACACTTTACTAGTCGTACCCCTAAACTTAATTAGTTAAACCCATCAGTAGCCAAACATGTTTTTGCCGTCTGTTTTAGACGTTAAGTGCCATGTTGGCACTCTATTTGCCAAATAAGCACCTGACTTGGCAAGGGGTTTTCCATTGATGCCCCTATGGTTTTCACTAATTAAGTTTAGGGGTACGGCTAGTAAAGTGTTATACGCAGGGGTACAAGTGGGAAAAGTGAAAACCACACAGACATCAATAGGAAAAACACTTTTTTTTTATGGAACACGGTTAATAGCTAAATATCTGATGCTAGTCAGCTATTTTAATCGTAGTAGAAATTGTATTTTGTGTTTGGAGTTGTAGATAAAAGTATTTTGAGTGTAGGATTTTTATTTTCTCTACGCTACTATTTAATCGTCGTACGGAGTAGTATCCTATTAAAATTACATAGGAGTTTTTTAAGTGATGGTGCAAAATTGAACTTTCGTTAATGTTATACTCTTGATTCTCAAGTTTGTGATCTCTCACAACATCCCTTATTTATAGTTCGTGAAAGGTCACAAGTTTGTTATGAAAAAATTTCGTCACAAATGAGAATTTGTGTTCTTATATATATAATTATTTTAGGGTCGTGCTAAATCTCACACACAACTTTACTTAATCCTACACAAATTACAAACTTGTTCCGACTTTATCTTTCTCATCTCTTGCCCATAAACAAACGAAATAAGGGAGATAAAAATAAATTAAACAAAAGACTAACATACTACCAACGACGAAGCCAGGCCCAAGGCTATATGGGCTATAGCTCAATATGATTTCAGAAAAAAAAAATTAAAGAATTGAAAAATTGAAAATATGTGACGACATTCCCAATCCTAAGCGAACACCCAAACCCCATCTCAAATAATGAAAATTAAAAAAACCCTAAATCTTCAATTATTCAATTATTCAATTACTCAAATTATCAAGTATCAACACAAGTTCTGTAACCTTGTCGGCTGCCACCCAGGGGCGGAGTCAGAATTAAATAGTATATAGGGCTAAATTAATAATTTCAGGCGACAATATAAATATTGTCTTTTACATCATTTTTAACATCCAAAAAATAATATACCACGACATAAATCTTAAAACTTACTAGATAAGTAACCTAATTAGCTAAACTTTACCCTACGAGGTCCAGCTAATTCAAAATCAGTAATTACATCTTCATTCGTAATATTATCTGCAAAGGTCCTTTCAATATAAAGCACCATCAAATTATCAAGAAATTCATCATTCATCTTATTTCTAAGCTTGCTTTTGACGATGTTAATATATGAAAATGTTCTTTCGGTTGTAGCCGTAGAAACGGGAAGAGTCAATATAAGACAAATCAATCTATAAATCATGGGATAAATTGATGTCTTACCAAATTCGACCATTCGACAACACAAATTTGATATGGAAGTAGTATCTGCAAATCTTTGATCTTTCTTGACATCTTATAGAAAGAACTCACACTCCAAATCTAAAGCATTTCTATCATGTGACGAAAAGTCAGCTTGATAATACTTTAAAGCTAGTTTGCACACGTCTCCATGTTTGAATGCTCGAAAGCTATGACGTGGATCAAGTGATCCGTTAAGCTCAAGAATCTCCAAAGAACTATTAGTGAATCTACTCTAAAGTTCTTCCAACTGATAGTCGAGCACACTATAACATATATTGAACATAAAATAGTGCTCATTTGTGATATTCTTTTCACAAGTCCTCGACGAGTCGACGACCCTTTCTTTTAAGTTGCAGACATATCCGGCACAGAAATATCATGGTTACAACAAAATGCTATAACCTTCGTAATCAAATCATCCAAACCATTTTCTCTCATATCTTGAAGTTTTTCTTTTGTAATTGAAAGAAAATGTAAAGCATTCAATGAAAGTTTTTAGAATGAATGTCTTTTAGCTGAAGAATCAACAAAGTTCACGATCATGGTCAAGGTAGAAAAAAACTGCCACAAATCATGAACTCCTTTGGCCGCAGCATTTAATGACAATTGTAATCGATAAGCGAAACCATGCACATAAGATGCAAAAGGATTTTCTCTTGTAAACAAAGCTTGTAAGCCATTAAATTGACCACGCATGTTGCTTTCACCATCATACCCTTGACCTCTTATATTACCTACTTGAAGATCATATTGAGTAAGAACCTTACAAATTTTATCCTTCAAACTTTGAGAACAAGTGTTATCAACACTAAGTACTTTGAAGAAACGTTCTCTAAGTAAACCCTCATGATCAACAAATCGAAGAATTATGGCTATTTGTTCCTTATTTGACACATCAAGAGCTTCATCAACAAGGATTGTAAATTTAGAATCTCCTATTTCATTACGAATCATAGCTCTAACTTTGTCACCAAGAACACTAGCAATTTGCTTTTAGATAGTTCCAGATGTATACTTGGCATCTCTCAAAGCACTATTTGTTACTTTGTTGAGTTCATCATTCATTCTTCTAAAAGAGGCTAAAACGGCATCAAAGTTGCCACCATTTTGAGAGTTAGAGGATTCATCATGACCTCTAAAAGAACACCTGTCAGCCGTCACAACGCGTAGACAGTCGACATTCCAGTTGTTTGTTCCTTGGTAATTCCTTGTCTACTTATAGTTTTATTGATTCTTTTTTTTGGAGATGCTAATTTTAGGAAGTAAGCTTTATTTTATATTTCAATTTGTAAAGGAATTTGATTACCTGAAATCTTAATCCTGAATTTGATTACCCGAAATCTTAATCCCGAATTTGATAACAAAAAGATGGAAGAAATTAAACAATTAAACCACCATAAGAACAGGGAATAAAAGTTAAAACCCCAAAAAAAAAGAATAAAAAGAAAGACATAAAAAATGTTTGCAGAGTGTAGACGTGCAGTGAGTCTGTGAGTGTATAAGAATTAAGAAATATTGTGATGAATCAATGAATCTGAATTGCCTAATGTATATTATATATGGATAGATATAGAATGCCCATTAGAGGACAAAACATTTATGTCTACACAAATTCTCATTGAAGACGGTCACTATCTGTCACAAGCTGAAGACGGATAGTGAGTTAGTGCCCTCTCACAAAATGCAAGTGTCAATATTCATATAATGCTCCATTTTTTCCACTTGTGTAGTTGTAAGAGAGTTATATTCGTCTTTAGCTTGTGACAGATAGTGTCCGTCACAAGCAAGACTCATTGTTATGTCTATTAATTTAATGTCTTTGTATAAAATATTGTTAATAAATGTGTGCAGTGAGTGTATAAAAAATGTGTGCAATGAGTGTATGAGACTATGATAAATGTTTCCTGCTGCCGGTCACTCCAATCAATTTGTATATAATATAATTTGTTAATTATTTATAGGTTAACGAAGTATAATGATGGATAATCGAAACAAACGCTATAAAAACTTATTTTCATGGTATAAAAATGACAATTCATCAACTATGGAGGATACCCCATCTCCATCAAATCCTCCACCACTTGATCAAGACGAAGGAATTGACATTCAAGATGATCAACATGAACACAATGAGCAAATAAAAGTTCAAGATTGTAATATTACATCACTTGAACGGGATCCGGGAAATTGCCATTTTATTGGTCCATATCCTTTGAATGAACGAGATTGTATTCGAAGGGCATATGTAGTATATGGACCTTGCCAACCTTATTTAAATTATTATCCAAGTACTCAGGATTGACTTCAAGGGAGAAAGTTTTGTCATAGGTGGTTCAAGGAGTGGCCTTGGCTTGAGTATTCACTTGAGACAGATAAAACATTTTGTTTTCCTTGTTTCTTTTTTGATGATTACTAATCTCGACATCCATCTTTCACTGAAATTGGATTTAATGGTTGGAAAAATGTAATGTCTAAGCAAAGTGACATCTTACTTCATATTGGAGGCGTAGTGTCAAAACACAATGCTTCAATGTACAAGTGGGAAAATTTGAGAAATCCTTCTAAGCATATAGAGAAGGCAATTGACACATTATCTGCAAAAGAGTTAGCCAATAATAAACTTCGACTTTTTACTAGTTTAGAGGTTGCGAGGTTGTTGGCACAACAAGGGTGTTCTTTTAGAGGTCATGATGAATCCTTTAACTCTCAAAATGGTGGCAACTTTGATGCCGTTTGAGCCTCTTTTAGAAGAATGAATGATGAACTCAACAAAGTAACAAATAGTGCTTCGAGAGATCCCAAGTATACATCTGGAACTATCTAAAAGCAAATTGCTAGTGTTCTTGGTGACAAAGTTAGAGCTATGATTCGTAATGAAATAGGAGATTCTAAATTTACAATCCTTGTTGATGAAGCTCTTGATGTTTCAAATAAGGAACAAATAGCCATAATTCTTCGATTTGTTGATCATGAGGGTTTACTTAGAGAACGGTTCTTCAGAATACTGAGTGTTGATAACACTTGTTCTCAAAGTTTGAAGGATAAAATTTGTAAGGTTCTTACTCAATATGATCTTCAAGTAGGTAATATAAGAGGTCAAGGGTATGATGGTGAAAGCAACATGCGTGGTCAATTTAATGGCTTACAAGCTTTGTTTACAAGAGAAAATCCTTTTGCATATTATGTGCATTATTTCACTTATCGATTACAATTGTCATTAAATGCTGCGGCCAAAGGAGTTCATGATTTGTGGCAGTTTTTTTCTACCTTGACCATGATCGTGAACTTTGTTGATTCTTCAGCTAAAAGACATTCATTGCTAAAAACTTTCATAGAAGAAGAAATTTCAGATTTAGTGGCAGCCGGTACAATTCAAACGGGTTTAGGTAAAAACCAAGCCTGTACTTTACAAAGAGCAGGGGCTACTCGTTGGGGTTCACATTTCCGTTCTATTTCAAGTCTTCTTAAGTTGTTTGGAGCTACCCGGGCAACCATTGATGATTTGTATATAAATGGCCCGGATAAAGTACAAGGAGAAGCAAAGGCAGTTGGTAAGGCTTTAAAAAGTTTGATTTCATATATTGTTTGCATATGATGCATGATATTATGAACACTGCCAATTTTTAAGTCAAATTTTGCAAAAGAAAGATCTTGGCATATTGAATGCTTTACATTTTCTTTCAATACAAAAGAAAAACTTCAAGATATGAGAGAAAATGGTTGGGATGATTTGATTACGAAGGTTATAACATTTTGTTCTGACCATGATATTTTTGTGCCGGATATGTCAGCAACTTACAAGAAAGGGTCGAGGACTTGTGAAAAGAATATCACAAATGAGCACTAGGTTCAATATATTCTATAGTGTGCTAGACTATCAGTTGGAAGAACTTAAGAGTAGATTCACTGATAGTTCTTTGGAGATTCTTGAGCTTAGCGCGGATCACTTGACCCACGTCATAGCTTTCGAGCATTCAAACATGAAGACATGTGCAAACTAGCTTTAAAGTATTATCCAGCTGAGTTTTTGTCACATGATAAAAAAACTTTAGATTTGGAATGTGAGTTCTTTGTGGAAGATGTCAAGAAAGATCCAAGATTCGATGAAGTGATAATTAAACATTGCTTTCGTGAAGCCAACAAGGTTGCTGACTTCATGGCTTCTGTTGGACATTCATGTCCAACTCTTTCGAGGTGGGTTGAAAGCCGGTGGCTTCAACTTACCTGACTCATTCGAAAGGATGAGATAGGTTAGTCATATCCAAGAGGATCTACCTAGTTTTCTTACCTTATCAAAAAAAGAAAGATCCAAGATTTGCACATACTACTTCCCTATCATATTTGTGTCGTCGAATGGTCGAATTTGGTAATACATCAATTTATCCCATGATTTATAGATTGATATGTCTTATATTGACTCTTCCAGTTTCTACGGCAAAAACCGAAAGAGCATTTTCATCGATGAACATCGTCAAAAGCAAGCTTAGAAATAAGATTAATGATGAATCTCTTGAGAATTTGATGGTGCTTTATATTGAAAGGACTTTTGCAGGTAATATTACGAATGAAAATGTAATTACTGATATTGAATTAGCTGGACCTCGTAGGGCAAAGTTTAGCTAATTAAGCTACTTATCTAGTAAGTTTTTCGATTTATGTCGTGGTGTATTATTTTTTAGATGTTAAAACGGATGTAAAGGACGATATTTATATTGTCGCCTGAAAGTATTAATTTAGCCCTATATACTATCTAATCCTGGCTCCGCTCTTACACACCACCATCCTACCACCCTGTCACAAGCTCTAACTACCCTCACCCAAACCACCCAACCCACCTCTAAAGACTAAAGTCATCCCATGATCTCCCCTATTGACACCACACTCCATTACAGATGATGTCGTCGTCGACGCCCTCCCTTTTAGTAACCGCCATTGATGACATCCTATCACTCACAACCACCGTAGACACTTCCTTTAACCATTGAAATGTTAATTGAATTACAATGTAGATTATGAACTACCCTTCTAAAATTAATTTAATAAAAAAACGCAAATGCAAAAATACAATTGAGTCGTTCATAAAAACCTCCAAAATTGAGTGTATAACATTCACCAATTAACAATCGAAGTTCAAAAAATGTAAAATGTAGAAGTAAAAGTATTAATTCATTACGTGACTGATTGTGGAAGAAAAAGAGGGGGAACGCAGTTAATTGGAACCACGACAAGGCTAGTTGTAATGGTTGCAAGGAGTATGGACGTATGGTGGTCGCCATTGATTGCGTAGGGCGGTTGTTGGATGATGAGTGGGGTTAAGAAAGTAAAAGGGTGGGGGTTTGGTTTTTTATTTAGCAAATGATGGAATAGTATGGTAAAATGTGTAACAAATAGTAAAACTCTGGGCGGGATATAGCAAATACGTTATTTTTTGGGGATTGGTAACTATAACCCAATGGGTTGTATTTAAGGAATTAAGAGCAAGTACAATGGAAGAACCTTTTATAAATTTTTTTCTTTGCCATGTCATTTTTTGACAATCTCAAGAATTACAAACTTTTTGACACAATGGAAAGACCTATAGTAAAAAATTTCCATAAGAAAACTATTAATTATTTAATGTAATTAATTGTTAATTACTCAAAATTTTCTTGGTTTTTGAAAGAACTTGGTTCTTAATATCAAACCAAGTTTGTTTTCTAAAAGACAAACTTTTTAATGCAATGGGACATACTTTTTTTAAGAGCAATAGCAATAGTAGTTTTTCGTCTTGGGGTTGTCACTAAGAATTCTTAAAAAAAAGTTGTTCTACTGTAACTAAAAGTTTGTTCTTAATTCTAAGAACCGAGTTCTAAAATAAGAACTTAGTTTGTACGTATTGGAATTTGGAGCGTATTTAATATATTCTTGAAAAATGTTAATAACCAATTAAATTTAAATAATTCCTATTTTCAATTAAAAAATAATAAATCATTAATTATACTCATTTAATGAAAAAGTAGGATAGTGAATCATGGGATCCATTTAAAAACTTTATTTGAAGATGATCTATTGTAGACAAAAGTTCTTAAATATTGGAACTAGTGAAAAATGACATAGCATACGAAGAACTCTCTATAAAGTTCTTCTATTGCTATTGCTCTAAGGGTTCTTATTTACAAACTCAATGCAAAAAACCTCTCATTGCAATTGCTCTAAATAAAGAAAGAAGTTCTTATATATGCATTAATTGTATTGGTTTATGTTTTTCTTGGTAAATAGAAGAGGGGAAAGCCCCAAAAAGAATTACAACTAAAAGCAAGGAACAACCAAAATAAAACGAAAATAACGGCACTTACTAAACCCAAAACGAAAACTAAAACAAATAAACAAACACTTAGGGGCCGTTTGGTTCAAACAATTGGAATGGAATGGAATGGATTCTAATACCAAGGAGGTATGGAGTTAGAATCCCATACTTATTAATGTTTGTTTGGTTTGATCTCGTAATGGATTGTAAAATGCCATTCTTATTGTTTGATTCACATTTAGTATGGATTTAAAATTATTTCATTTTCTTTATCATAGATAACTGCAATTATATTATTTTGAATTAAAATTAACTACAACAAAGCCAAAATTCACATAAAATATTTTATGAAAACAATCCACATAAAATGTTTTATGAAAAGTACGTAGCTTTTTTTAATGAAAAAATTCACATAAAATGTTCTATGAAAAAAAATCCACATAAAATGTTTTATAACAAAATATGTAATTTGGGATGAGGTGGAATGGAGTTAGAACCTTAGGTTGAGACATGGGTATGGGATTCCAAGGGTTTGGAATGGATTTGGAACCCCTTGGGTATCAAACTCCATTCCAAAAGGGTCCAACCAAACACTTGAATGGATGGAATCCATTCCAATCCATTCCAAATGCCCCAACCAAACACCCCCTAAGACTAACAGAGAACTCTTAGCAGGGAGATCCAGAGCATGGTACAAGCCTAGGCCACGCAACCCCACTCCAGTCTTGCTGCGCCAAAGTTACAGATGATTCGGTACATTCGCCATATCATATCGGATCACCTGTTGAGTTTGAGTAACCCCGGAATTAGCTAGCCAGTCCGCACATGTATTCACCTCTCGATAAATATGGTGCATCTCGATTTGCCATTGAGTGTCTCGAATAAATGATTGACATATCTTGACCATATGCATATGAGCTGTTGGCACGGTCGGTACCAATTCCATGAAATTTATCACCATCTTAGAATCCGCCTGAATGATAATTCTTTCAATCTGTTTTTCCATCGCAATCATTAGCCCCCTATTCAACGCCATTAATTCTGCCCTTGTGACCGTGGCTATCCCCAACCTCTCGGCAAAAGCCCAAAGGACCTGTCCTCTAGAATTTCTGAAAACTCCACCCGCCCCAGCGAGGCCTGGGTTCCCCTTGGACGCACCATCGATATTTAAAGTAACCCATGTTTCAGGTGGAGCCAGCCATCTGACAAAAATCTCTTTACGCATCGGAGGCTGGTTTAAATCCGAATAAGCATTTTCGTGAGCTTGTCGAACTTCCTGTAACCGAAGCCTTAAGAACATTTTTTTGTTTTCCACTATGTCCTCCGTTCGATCAAAAACTCGGCAATTTCGCCATTTCCAAATCCACCATACCACCACCGCGAAATGAGTTTCCCAGTTCTCCATCTCAACATTCTTTCCTTCTAGGTTCGTTATTACCCAATCCCGGATAGTACTCGAATTATAGAACCATTGTTGTCATGCTATTGGAAATAGAGCCCATACCTTTCGAGCTTCTCGGCAGTCTCTCAGCAAGTGAATTGTTGATTCCTCCACCCCCGCGCATATTTGACAAACTGACAGCACAGATCATCTGTTAACCCCCGCCGGTGGCGATTAACGCTGGACATAATTCGGTCGTGTAGCAGTAGCCATAAGAAAACCCGAATTCTTTGAGGAGCCCATGTTTTCCAAGGTAATTTCCAAAACGATTCAGTTTGTTCCTCACCTTCATTTCGAATTATTTTAAGATCGGACTTAATTGTGAAAAATCCAGAAGAAGTTGCTGTCCAGTATACTTCGTCGGACTTATCATCACCTGGTAAAACCTCAAAAGATGCTATAGTTTGTAGCACGCTATCCGGCAAATATTCAGCAAACTCCGACCACTGTCATCCCGTATTCGCATCCCACAAATCTTCCACTAAGGATGAGCGAATATTGTCCGTTATGGGAATAACAGCCTCCTCCTCTAAAGTTTTGTGGGTTGCCCATCTATCTCTCCAAAACAGAGTAGTCCTACCATTCCCTATCGAGTTGTTTAGTCCCGTTTTTAAAATACCGACCACATCTAATACTCCTTTCCAGAGATTCGAACTAGCTTGCTTTGCCATGAACATATCCCTATCACATCTTCCTTTACAGTATTTGAAACGCAAGACTCTAGCCCATAAAGCATTCGGTTCAGACAACATACGCCATCCGATCTTAGCCATGAAGGCTGTATTTACCTGTCGCATCGGCCGCAGCCCCAGCCCGCCATTCTCCTTCTCTTTCGTGACATTCTCCCACGAAACTAGGCTCATTTTCCTGCTATCCTCATCACCACCCCATAGAAATCTACGCGATTTCTTATCTAGTTCATCGCATAAATTTCGAGGTAATTTTGTCGTTTGCATTGCATAAGCCGGAATCGAGGCTAAAGTAGATTGTATCAAAGTAGCTCGGCCAGCCAGTGATAAAGTTTTTGATTTCCATCCTGTTAATCTCTTGTCCACTTTCCGGGCGATAAAGTCGAAAGTCTCTTTTGTCACCCTTCCATTGATAGTTGGCATTCCCAAGTACATGCCTAAGTCATCTGTTTTTGCGAAACCAAGCGTCTGTAAAATTGCTTGTTCATCAAAAGCATTAACGTTTGGTGAGAAAAATACTCGAGACTTCGAAAGACTCACTCGTTGCCCAGAAGCTGAACAAAAAGTTTCAAGACAACTTTTTATCATTGTCGCTTGTTGTATTGTAGCTTTGCCAAAAAGAATAATGTCATCCGCAAAAAAGAGATGAGTAAGAATAGGACCATACCGACTAGTTGGGAAACCTTTCCACCGCTTTTGTCGATGTTCACCTTCTATTAAATGACTTAGTTTCTCCATACAAATGGTAAAAATATATGGAGATAACGGGTCACCTTGTCTTATACCGCGAGTAGGGCAAAACTCTCGGTTTTTTCACCATTCCATAGGATGTTAAGTTTGGACGAGGTAATGCATCTCATTATGGTTCGGATCATCGAGCTCGGCAAATCCATATCTCTTAGTGTGTGCTCAATAAAAGGCCATTCCAGTTTGTCGTAACCCTTTTCTAAATCGAGTTTAAGAACCATGAACCCGGTTTTACCTTTCTTACTTCGCATTGAGTGTAAAACTTCCTGCACCAGAATTATGTTATCCGTTATCTGTCTTTTGGGGACAAAGCTGCTCTCCATCGGGCTAATAAAAACCGGTAGAATTGGTTTTAGTCGATTAACAATCATTTTCGTGATTATTTTATAAACCACGTTACATAACCCGATTGGCTGAAATTGGGACACATGTGAGGGGTGGTCTGTTTTTGGTATGAGACAAATAAATGCATCACCTAATCCCTCTGGGAACTGATTATGGTGGAAGACTTGAATAATCAACTGACTTAGACTCGGATAAACAGCGTCCCACTGATTTTGGTAGAACAAAGCTTGAAACCCATCCGGACCTGGGGCTTTGTACGGAGACATTTGGTTCAGGGCACTTCGAATGTCATCTATCGAGAAATTTCTGGCTAGATTCAATTGTTCAATTGTTGACAGTTTCGGGAAGGCACCACAAATCATGTTTTGTAAGTTAATAAGGGACACTTCTCCAGCGAAAAGAGCCTGATAGTAATCAAGAATCATCCGCTTCACTTTCGTCGGACCCATATCCAATTTCCTTCAGCATCTTGTAAGCTCTCGATTCGATTGCGTCTCCGTTTGATAATTGTACTTAGGTGAAACAGCCTAGTATTACGGTCACCATCACAAATCTTTTCCATTCTCGACTTCTGAAACCATAATATTTCCTCCTCTCGAAGGACTGCATTGAGTTGTTGTTTTAATTTCAGTTCGAGTTGGAGGAGACCATTCGTTCCACCATGTCCCAATTTTCTTTGTATGCCTTCTAATCTGCGCTCTAGACTTCTTTTTCGAGCAAAAATATTGCCAAAAGTTTCGTGGTTTCATTGTTGGAGTTTATCTGCAAATTTGTGTATGAAAGGAATAAGGGCTGGTTGTTATCCTACGTTTCTTTGACAAATTTATCGAAGTGTGCGTGTCCCATCCAAGCAGCTTGGAATCTAAACGGACGGAGCAGTCTCGGGATGGGTGCAAATCCCGTGGTACTGACCAAGATGGGACAATGATCCGATTGGTTTTGAACTAGGTGCCTTGTCGAGCCTTCCGCGAACATTAAACGCTATTCCGAGTTACAAAACGCTCGGTCTAACCTTGCCCACTGTCTAGTTTGGATCGTATGACCTCTTGACCAGGTGTATTCGGGTCCTGAGAAGTCTAGTTCAATTAAGTCCGCACGCTCCAACCACGAGTTTAAACGAGCACATCGTTGCCTCATACTATCACTGTCCCCGTTCCTCTCCGACACAAACCGGGTATCATTGAAATCACCCATTGCCAACCACGGTCTGTTCTGGGACTTAGCAAAATTTTCTAATTTCCAAAAATCTTCTTTTTTCCTCGAATCTGGGCTCGCATAAAATGCAGAATAAAACCACGGTACTTCGCCTCGGCGAGTAATTTCCACAGTAATATGTTGAGTGTGAGAAATAACGGGAGTAACAGTAACCTCTTCCGTCTTCCAAAACAGCCAAATTCCACCACTAAAGCCCTGGGCATCGATTCTAGTTTTTTCACTGAAGTTTATTTGGTCGCACACTCGTTGCACCGTGTCACCACTGATGTGGGTTTCAAAGAGAGCTAAAACTTGAGGTTGATTGCAAAACAAAAGTTCTTTCAGCATCTTCATGAACTCAGAAGTCCCTGCCCCTTGTACATTCCAAGTCACGATTTTTAAAGGTCTCTTGTGACATAATTGGTTCGGAAAACGATCCATAAGACACTTTATAATAGGGTTATTCGAGGACAAATAAGCCTCGGACAAATTGCTGAGAATTCTCAGCATCCATGTTAGAAGAGTCACCACTAGTACTGACTCCAAAGCACTCTGATTCAAAACCGGTACAGGCCCTATGTTCAGCTCCATCTGGTGCGCTAACGGAATCCCCGATATCAGATGGGGGCCTTCCATTAGTGAGATTAAGGAGAGGTGAAGAGAGGGAGGAATTGTCACCTGGTGTGTACGAGGACTCGGATCTATTGAGGATTTTAAGTCCATGTTGAATTGCATTCGTCGCATTCCCGAGTCTAGTTGATTTTTTATACACCAGTCGTGAGTTTCTATTTGTAAGAATTGTTTTTTGGTTTTCTTTGTAGTTTTGGAACCGAGAAGTTTTAGAGGGCGTATTTTTAGGAATGAAAGACGGATTCTGTGTTGAGAAGGATTGATTTTTCCTTAAAAGAGGTAGATTGTGATTTGGCAATAGAGTTGGATTAGGAATAGAATTCTGTCTGGAATTGGAAGCAAATTGATTCTCTTGATTTTGTGGTCCCATATTGCCTTCACTGGATGCCAAAATAGGTAATAAACGGATATTTGGTGAATAATTTTCTGTCGAAAGATTCTCGTTCGATTTTATCGTTTCCGACCTATCATGCATCTGAGTTTTCTCGTGAGCCGGTGGTGCACCCTGGTTCATGAGGTTGTCCTCCTCGACAAAACCTTCATCTGTCAGCACTGCATTTTCATTAATTTTTCCTGTTTCTTGATCAATCCTATGTTCGTCAGCTCCTTCTTCCGTCTCCAAAGCAAAAAAACGAGAACCCGAATTTGGATTACTTTGTTTTTCAGAGCTAGCTCCTAAAATCAGTCTTCGAAAATCTAATTTTCCACGCCCTCTGTTTTCGGTTTTTCTAGTCGGTTTTTTGACATGCATCCAAGCTCCATAAACCTCATTGTTGTCATTCTTCCCATCTGATACACTTTCCTGCACCTGTGGTACTTCCCTGTACTCACCGTCCCCACGCAGTCTGTCTCTATTTTGGGCAGTTTCTACACTAAAAGTAGGGCAGACAGAGTCTATGTGACCTAGTTTGCCACATTCGTAGCATATTTGACGGAGCCCTTCATATTGTATGAGCCAAATTTTTCCGTTCATACGGAATTTCGATAACAGCGGTTTGGATAAGTCTACCTCTACACTCATACGAACAAATTGCCCTCTTTCAACCATGGCTGTCGGTTGGTCAATTCGAATTACCTTGCCTATTTTGCTTCCAATTTTCCGGAGGATATCCTCATGATAATATTCCACAGAGAGTCTCGGGATGCGGACCCAAGTCGTTAGGAATCGTATTGGTTCATCATTTGCGACAAAATTTGGCACCCATTTCCGAATCGTGAGATAATGGTCTCCAATCATCCACGGCCCTTGGGTGAGGACAAATTCATAATCCTCTCTGTTAGTAAATCTCGCAACGTAGAAAGATGAACCCACATCCATGAGGGATAAACCTCCTTTAAGACTCCACTTCTTCTTTATTTGCCGAAGTAGCGCAAAATACCCGATACTCTTGTCAAACATCTTGATAATCAAGGTATTTTTCCAGTGTTTGCGAATTTTCATTTTCTCTGCTTTTGTTAAAAGAATGGTTGGACATGTAGGGTCTTGCTCCTTCTCAGAATCCTCCTCGTCATATTCAGAGTCGTCCTCAAACATTTCATTGCTTAATATCGAGTATCCCGTCTCCTGCCTAATAGCAAAAGATGGTTCTCCTCCAAAAGTCAGCGAGTCCTTGTACGACACACGATTAGGTTCCCCTCTGAGAAAGGTTACCACCTCGTCCTCAACCAACATGCCGTCATGGAGAGGCACTTCATGGTGATCGCCATTTATTTCCGCTTGCATTTTGCATTTTTTTGTAGATCTTGAATTTTGGTTATCTCCTATGGAGATGTGGGCATTAGGGTTTGGGAGCATTTTTTACTTTAGTGCAGTAAAAAGAGAAGTAGTATGATATGTGTATTGTCTTGGTTTATGTGTAATTTAATCTTAAATTATTAAATTAATATTGTGTACCAAACATAGAAGATATTAAATGTTTAAATTCAACCCAATGGGCCGTAATTGACATTATCATTTTCTTTCCATTAATATTGTTAGTATTCCTCATTAGGCGCACTTAAAGAAAAATCATTAAATCGCAATAATACTCGATAGCCGTAAGATAAAAAGAATAGTAGTTGATCCATTTTAAAATGATATTTAATCCGTTTTAATATTAAGGAATATAAATTTGTACTAAAGGAGACTAATTGTTCATCGTATTCTACCATCAACTCGGTATTCTTATCTATATAAAAATAAAAACAGCTTAAGCAATTTGGTGCATCCGCATAATCCTATACAACATATATATTACTTGCAATAGCGGTAAGGCCCAATGAAAAAAATCCGATAATAAAAGTGGTAAGCGCAACTGCAATAATCATACATAATACAAAATTTAACTTTCTAAAATATGAATAAATTGATCAAAATATATTATCACGAAAATTAACAAAATAAATTAATTAATTATGATCCATCAATTAAAGGATATCAATTTAATGATAATTAATTACGCTTTATTAACAATAATACAAAAAATAAAGGTAAATACAGTATTTCATAGAAAAAATGCAATATTTTATGACAATTGCCATTGTTTTTGCTAATTTATACTCTATATTATTTAAATATATAAAACATAAAAATTGACAAATCCAATATACCACATCAATATATTATTCAGAATAAATCGCAAGATTCACAACTCTTCAAATGTGAAAAATAATGTTTTGAATAAGGCTTAAAATAAATAAAATTGAATGTTAAAAAATTATTTAATTGGAAAAATTTTATTGAAATCAAAATATGTCAAATCTTTGTAAAAAGTATTAGAGCTTTAAGTTCAACAAAATAGGAATACAATAGTATGAGAAGGACAAGCCAAATACCTAATGGTGAAGACAATAGTTTGAGAATAGTTGTTTTTTCAATGTAAATAAAATAGAGAGAAAGAGTTTAGAATACTGATTTTGGACTGAAAAATAAGCCTTTCGAATTTTGTTAGATGAACTATATTGAACTTTTAAATACATTTTTTGACGATTTTACGTTTTTTATTTTGACTTCATTTAATTCGACTACGTGACTCGTCTTAAATTGAGATGGTCTTTAATAAAAAAAAAAAAAAGTGTAATATTTTATTGGGTGGTAGATATTTACTTAATTATGTTTTTTTATATATATGTGAATTAGAAAAGGCTTACAAATGAATTCTTATGACATTTGTATAAAGCATACAATATTATTGTTCCCAAAATAATATTTTAATTAAAATTCTTTCAGTTATATCTAGACTTGTTAAACGGGTTGGTCAAGCGGGTAACAAATTCTATCATTTTAGATGTAGGTAATGAGTCAGGTTTGTTTCAGATTTAAAATATACCATTTTATACCAAACATATTCAAGTTGGGTCAGATACAGGTTGGGGCATACAACCTTTCCTAACAAAAAAATATTTTCGACATTTCTTATTGTAAATATTTTATTTTCTTAATTTTATAGTTATTTAATTTAGTATATGGACTAGGATATTTGTCAGAATATCCAGTTTTTTTATTTAATCAATCCACTGTGGTGTTGATTTATGAAGTATTGATAAAATTGTGACTAAATATATATGATTATCATGGAGTAATTTATGTTTTATTACAAATACAAACATATTTTATCGTAAAATTATCAAAGTCAATGCATATTATATATTAATAGTAAATAAAAACTTTAAATAACTTAGCAACTCGGTCACTGGGCAGGCGTGTTTTGACCCGTATTATAACTCATGAGTTATGAGAGTTACTATTAGGTCGGGTCAGTGACTTACAATTGAACAAACGGGTTATTTTTCGGTGTATTTCAGTCGGTTTTTGGATCGATCTTTGTTTTTTACAAATTTATAAATCCCATATCATATTAATGATCATGCATCGTACCTTGCTTAAAAAGAGAATAAGAATTCATATGTTTTCAAGATAACTTTTTTAAATTAGTCTTTTTATTACCCTTTCATGTCAGAAATTATCTTTTATTTAGGGTTATTTATGAACAACTGCCTTTTATTTTATTTTTGCTTTCCCACTACTTTCTTTTTGCAAGCGGAATTACTTTTTTACATACGAACTTTACTCTTTCACATACACTTTATCATAATTTTTCCATATACTACCTTCTTAAAACCCAAGTGTTTTTACTAAATATACACGGAACAACTCTTATATATTTTCTTTACCCTAAAATTGAATCAATTGCTCTAAAAAAATTAAAGAATGAATTATAGTTCTCCACTTATTGAAGTAATACGGTTTATTAACGATTATTAATATGTGTTATTAAAATTATAAAATTTATATTTTATTGAAATTATATACATAACGGATAATTGTGTTGGTAGACGGCGACCGCCGGTTACTTAACGGATAATTGTGTTGGTAGTCAGCGGCCGCAGGTTAGTTAACGTCATTGTTTATTGTATTGGGGCATATTGCCGGCGATTTTTGCTTGTTGGCTGCTATTGCAGACCACTGCAATTCGCGTATTTCCTCTTTCTCTTTTTTTAATTTTTGTTTCTCGTTTTTGTTTTTTTATTTATTTATTTTATTAGTTTTAATTTTTTCTTTTTTAATTTCCGTTTCCGTTTCTGTTTTTGGGTTTTTGTGGAGTAGGGGAACGAAATTAGTGACGGAAGGGCGTGAACGGATTAGTAGGTTTAAGGGGATGAAAGAGGAGGGAGAAAATCAATTGAGTGAATGATAAAATAAATGACAAGGGTAGTGAGGTAAAAATCGTATGTAAAAGAGTAAAATTCGTATGTGAAAAAGCACGTCCCTTTGCAAGAGACTACCCAAAATTCATTTTCTTGCAAAAAAGGTTAACTTTCCGGCATGGATTTGCTCTTTTCTCCCATTTTCAGACATATAATTTATGGCCCAAAATTCTCCCTTTGTTCACCCTATAAAAATATGAAAATGGTCATCTCCATACTCGATGCCAAATCAAAAGTCTATTCAAAACAATACCAATGCATCAACCAAAATTAAAATAAAAGGTAGTTGTTGACATATAACCAAAAATCTCTTTACTATAAAAGGAATAGCTTTTAAAGGGTTTTATTGGTGGATGAAATTAGGAAAATGATTTTTTTAAAATTAGGGTAGGGTTCACCATGTTCTCATGCATAATTAAATACCTCCCTCAATTTTTCATCAATTTAATATGAAGTCTTTCGAAGTCCTAACTTCAATTTCAACCTTAAAATCAAATCTTTAATGATCATTGATAATAAGTTAACTAATTTTACATAAATTAAAGACATATATTAAATATAGTAATATGATTGAGACGCATAGACTTTAGAGAGTATATGTCAAGATTAAAAAAGTTTTTAATATTACTTTAACATGCAGCAGCTAAAATAATTAAATTGAGTGACGATGAGAACAAAATAAGAACAATCGAATACCAAATATAAAAATAATACATAAATCAGCAAAAATTAAAACATTCAAATAGTGGAAATCAACAAATTAAAATAGTTGAGATTTGGAAATTAACGAAAATATGTAACTCTGTAGTCTGTATTAAATGTACGTAAAAAAATGGGATTATATTATATGGTCGGAGTTTTTTTCGGTAGTTAGAGGGTTGGACTAAAAAAAATTGGGTTCATTGCGATGGTTTGGAACTTATGACTAAATCCGTAAGCATAATTTTAAAATATATATTTTTTTTTTATCGGCTACTATCCGTCTTAAATTTAAAACGGGTCATATCGCTCCTCATGGATTATAGGACACATATTTTATTTTCGTCATGCAAAATGCCTTTTTTTGTCTTATTCATCTTACATATGATATTTGACTCGTCTTGAACTTAAGCCGATAGGTCATCCTAAATAAAAATTGTGTATTTTTATAATATCAAGCAGATGCATTAATTTTTTACTTGCGTATAAGTCAAATATATAAATTCTTTTTAGTTTTACATTGATATGAGTCATATGACTGCGATACTAAAATCATATTTTTGTTAAATATATTTACCTTCTTATTGATTTTTCAATTTAATAAAATTAGACCCGTGCATTTTTTGCACGGGCGTAAAACTAGTAAAAGGTAATTTTGACATAAAAAACATTTTTATCATTAACTTTTGAAGTGTATTTAGTATTAAAAGAGATATAAATTCTATATTTAAAATATGTTACTCAAAAAAACCTATTCACGTCTATTTATACATTATGAAAATGACAATGCATAAAATTATAAATATAAAACTAGTCAATTTGTCAAATGAAAAACATCCACGTCATCCAAGAAACAAATGATGCGAAGATGGCATACCATATTATACAAATTTTATAATAAGACGATCGTCCATTTTTATAATAAAGTTACTCATTTAATACTAACAAATAAATTTTCCTTTTATATAATGAGACTGTTTTACATGTAAGACCGGTCTTACAATGAGTTACTAACCATAATATAATAATAATGTTATTTCCTTTTGGAAAATGGTGTGAATACTGAATTCAGTCAATGCATTGTTCAAAGAAAACATCCAAGTCTCCTCTACACATAATTTTCCAAGTCTACGCCCCCAACAACACGCCATATCCTTCCTACATTCCTTGTTTTTCCTGTATGTCTTTCTTCTATTCTCGATTCCTGTTATCACAATTCTGTAACCTCCACATATGAATTAATCTATAATTTATATTAACAATAACAATAAACTAATGATCAATAACTAAATACTCCTACGTCCTTAACATTAGCTAACATGAAGCTTGGCAACATGGTTTTCTTCTTCATCTTACTCAATTCAGTGTCTGCTCAGCTATCTCCCACACAAAATTCCGCCATGATCAAACTGTCCAACACCCTGAAAAACCAAACATCCTCAGTTGCGTGGAACGTTGTCGACAACCCTTGTTCATGGGCTGGTGTAACATGCAATAATATCAACACCACTAGTTATGTTACTCGACTTTCTTTGTCCAACAAAGGCCTCACTGATTCCAGTTTCTTACCTCTTGCATGCCAAATTCCCACTTTAGAGGCTCTTGATCTTTCTAAAAACCATCTATCTTCAATCCCGCACGAATTCTTTACTGTCTGTGGAGGAATTAAGGAGCTCAAGCTGGTAAACTTCAGCAGCAACAGGGTTTCTGGTTCATTGCCGTCCTTTGGTAATGGTTTTGTGGCATTAGAGTCCTTGGATTTTGCTCAAAACGTCCTGCTAGGAAGCATAGAAGGGCAATTCAGTGAATTGGTAAGTTTGAAAAGCTTGAATCTCAGCTTTAATAATTTTGTTGGATCACTTCCTGTCAATCTTGGAAAAGTCATGAGGTTAGAGCAACTTCAACTATCAACAAACCACTTTCGAGGCAATATACCTGACAAACTCGCTAATTACAAGAATTTAACAGTTCTTGATCTGAGCTCAAACAATATATTAGGCTATCTCCCTACCTCATTTGGCGAGCTTCTTAAGCTGGAGGTGCTAGTGCTTTCTGATAATCATCTTCTAGGTGAAATCCCGGCCGAAATTTCAAAATTAAGAACATTACAGAGGTTTGCTGCGAATAAGAACCATTTCACAGGTGTAATTCCAGCAGGGATTTCGAAGTACATCAACACTCTGGACCTAAGTTACAATAGCTTAACTGGGTCGATACCTGAAGATCTTCTCTCCCATCCAAATTTGAAATCAGTTGATGTTTCTAATAATAAGTTGGTTGGAAGTATACCCGTTAATGTCTCTTCAAGTTTGTTTCGACTGAGAGCAGGGGGAAATTCACTGAACGGGACGATTTTATCATTAAAATTTAGTGAACTTCAGAATCTGCAGTATTTGGAGCTTGAAAACAACAGTTTACGCGGACCAATCCCTCCAGAACTGGTTTCATGCCAAAAACTGAGTTTGTTAAATTTAGCTGGAAATAGATTCTCGGGTGAATTACCTTCTATACTGGGTGATTTGAAACAACTCATGGTTTTAAGCCTTCAACACAACGAATTTACTGGTCGAATTCCTTATGAAATCACCAAGTTGACCAGTTTGTTGACCTTGAATATCAGTTGGAATTCAGTAAGTGGTTCAATTCCTCCTTCAATCTCTGCCTTGTCGAACCTTACTTACCTGCATCTGCAAGGCAATAAACTAACTGGTTCAATACCAAGCACTATTGGTAGCATGGATAACTTAATTGAACTTCAACTGGGGCAAAATCAACTTAGTGGCAACATTGTTTCAGTGCCTAGAAATTTACAGTTTTCTCTGAATCTCAGTCACAATCTATTTACAGGACCAATCCCAAAATCACTTGACCAACTAACTTCTCTTGAAATTTTGGACCTATCATACAACAGATTTTCAGGGAGGATTCCGGATTTTTTACTTCATTTGGGGTTCATAACATTGCTTTTACTCAACAACAACAACCTCTCAGGCGAGTGTCCACACTTTCCTCCCAATGTGGTGGTAAACGCTTCTGGAAATCCTTCTCTCACAGGAGAGTGTCTACCGATTCCAACTCCTAGCCCTGTTTCGACTCACAGGAGAAGACTGGTAGCAATTAAAATTGCAGTGGGGATTGGGGGTCTACTCTTTGGAGGGCTAATTGCCTTTCTTGCAGTTTCCATCTCACAGCGACTCCTTTGCAAGGCTCGCGACCATGAAGTGCAACCAAACAATGACGACATTCCTCTCCCAAAGGCCATAGAAAGTCAGATGTTGACCACAAGCAGTATCCATAAAGCAAACATTAACTTTACTAAAGCCATGGAAGCAGTAACGAATCCATTGAACCTCATCTTAAGTACCAAGTTTTCCTCCTACTACAAAGTGATAATGCCTTCTGGAAGAAGTTATTTTGTCAAGAAAATCAACTGCAGTGACAGGATAATTGAACCAAGTAGCCATGAAAGTTTCGGCAAGGAGTTGGAGGCTTTAGGGAAACTGAATAGTTCAAACATCATGATACCTTTGGCCTATATGTTGGCTTCAGATGGTGCTTACCTCTTCTATGAGATTACATTTAAGGGTACTTTGTTTGATGTTCTCCATAGAAGTTCAGGCATGCCTTTAGATTGGGTTAGTAGGTGCAGTATAGCAGTTGGGTTGGCGCAAGGTTTAGCATCTCTCCACGGGTGCTCCTCTGGCCCTATTCTTCTGTTTGATCTCGGAAGTAAAACCGTTATGCTGAAGTCACTCAGGGAGCCCCAGATAGGGGACATAGAACTCTGCAAGGTTATCGACCCCTCGAAGACCACAAGCAGCCTCTCAGCTGTGGCTGGTTCTGTTGGCTACATTCCACCGGGTAAGCAAACACACAATCTCCTATACTATCTTGTACTCCTTTCGTCTAAGTCAATTGTTTACGCATTACTTTTTCCAGGGTTCCTAGTCATTTGTTTACTTTTCAGTTTAAGGTAAGTTTTGGTGATGTGATCTGACCTACCAGCCCTATATTTTCCTGATCAACAACTCATATAACTGGTGAATGTACTATTTTTTTTTTGCATGTGACTTGTATTTTTTTTGAATTAATATTCAGCCAAAACAATCCCTTTGCCCCATAATCTCCTATGCAGTCTTATAATATGAAACAATTTTGTACAAGACAACCACATACATGCTGGCATGCTGCTTTCTAAGAAAATTCACGTTCGGAATTTTTTATATTGCAGAATATGCTTACACGATGAGGGTGACCTTAGCAGGAAATGTTTACAGTTTCGGGGTGATTCTTTTAGAGCTAATAACAGGAAAGCAGGCAGTAAGTGAAGGGACAGAGCTAGCCAAGTGGGTATGGAATAACTCATCACAGCCACAAAAGTGGGATCGGATTCTTGATTACAGTGTCAGTCGAACTTCACCGGCAGTTAAAAGTCAGATGCTAGCAGTGCTCAAAATTGCTTTGGCTTGCATTAATGCCTCATCAGAGGCACGGCCAAAGATGAAAAGTGTACTAAGGATGCTCTTGAATGCAAGATAAATCAAATAGTTCTTACGGTCAAAAACCCGACATTCTCAGCTGGGTTTATACCTTGTAATATAAATTATAGCTATGTTTGAGGTAGGCAAACACAGATCTTGCCATGTCCAAATTTCTAGTTCGTTAAAATAATATGCCTGTTTCACTACACTCAGGTTGTTATTTGAGTACGAAAGAAACTTTATGGTTAGATTGTCAACAAGCTAAGGATGGATGAAATAGGATACCTGTGATGTAATCTGAACAATATCTTCATCTTAACTGCTAAGCTAAGAAGATTTGGGGGTTTAAGAAATACTCCCTTCCATTCACAAATACCTTCCATTTTCAACAATGACAATACTTCGAAAAATAATGAAAAAATGGTACTAAGTTAACTATGCAACAATTAACAAAAAAAGGTGCAGAAGTGCCCGTGGTCCAATTTATAGATTATATATAGGATAATTTGTGAGAAACTACCTTAAATTTATGCCCATTTGTGAACAACTACCTTACATTTTTTTTTTTTGGTTAAAAACTACCTTTCATTTTAATTTTTTGTTAAAAACTACCTAAAAAAAGTTTTGAGGCCAATTTCTATTTATTATTGGTACCATACTAGTGCATTTTATCAAATAAATGCATGACTAACACCTATTCACTAATAGCATAGAGTTCATAGTACAAGTTAGCCCATGTTCATCACCTGGAGCAATTATTCCACATGCTTAAAGAAAGAAATTGAAGCTAATGGCAAGAATTCCCTTTCGTTTAGAATTTTAGATAAGAAGGATAAGCATGGATATCAAGTTTAACGACAATATAAGAATGAAAATTTAGAGAACTCACACGTGTGAAACTAATAATAAATAGAAATTGGCCTCAAAACATTTTTAGGTAGTTTTTAACAAAAAATTAAAATGAAAGGTAGTTTTAACCAAAAAAAAAAATGTAAGGTAGTTGTTCACAAATGGGCATAAATGTAAGGTAGTTTCTCACAAATTATCCTTATATATATATATACTACGAAGTTTATGATAAAATTAGGAGAATAGAGTCATATATAACAACTAAACAGCAGGCCTACAGGAAAACAAAGGTACCTGTAAATCAGACACAGTATACAAGTGTTCAGAATACTCCCCAACATATAATCAGACATCTCAATGACAGATAAAAAAGTTGGGAAACAAGTGAGTTATTCTACTTTGTATTACGGAAGAAATACGAGCTTGTTTGGAACATAAACTACTATCGCTCCAATGAGTATCTAATTGTACATGTAGAAATCAGTAATGTCGTCCCAGTTGGCTAGGACAAGTACTAAGTAGAAGCAAAACTGTGAGAGATTAAAGCCAACCTCAGCTGCTGATCAAATACAGAACACAAGAACGAGGGGATGGAAGACCATAAGAACTGGGGCTTCAAATTGGACCTGAAACATCAAAAGGCTAACTAGTCAAGACTCACCCAGCCTTCTTCTCAGCTATCCGTGCACGATGCCTGAGCTCAGCCCTTTTCCAGAGAACAATCAATTGGCACAAGGAGAAGAGGGTATTGATCTGTAGTAGAAAACGAAAGCAGAATGTATCAAGGGTTTATCATCAGAATTTGAATATTTGGCCAAGTAAGGAGCTAGAGAGAATTCAGTAATACTAACCAAGATTAACATTGCAAGAATGAGAAGTGGACCAGACCACAACACAGAGAAAAAATGTCCCAGTTGATCAAAATAATTCTGAGTGGCAAACCTTTGCCAGTGGTTACCCAGAAACTGATTGAGCCTTTCAGCTAAATATACACCAAATACTGCAACATATGTGTTATTAAGTTAGACGTTCCACCCTTTTCAAGAATGTAGTTTCATAATTATATCAATACAGTCACTGAAAAAATAATACCCCGTAAAATAATAATGCATAAATGATAAATGTGCACCACTTCTCACACTTTAAGAGTGGAAAGCGGATATCTTTTTTTTTCTGTTATTGTTGGAGCGCTTAGGAATTTTCTGGCTATACCACAATTACAGATTAATTCTTTTCAGCACACAAAAGGGCATCATGACCAAAAATGAGTGATTGATTTTCGAGTGTCCGAGAACCCCAAATGCTAAACTGTATATCCGCCATATCTATGAGTAGAAATTGCTAGCAGAATCCTTAATATTCGTTCAATAGAGAAGTGGATTATGAGAGACGGGGAAATTACAATAAATGACCATAGGGAACTTACAAGCCAACAGAAACAAACCCATCTGAAAGTTAACATGTTTCCTAGTGAGGATAAATGTCAGTAACAGAAGGAAATGGAATCCCAACAAGCCCATCAACCAAGGCTCCTACATGTCATTCCAGCAATCCAGCATTAGCCAAATGCCATAAGCAATAACACAAAAAGTAATCACCAATAGGCTCTATAATACAAAAATGCTGGATCTTATCATATTATCATATATCATGGATAACTATCACAACATAATTTCTTGCCTTCTATAACCGCAAAATTAGCTTATATTTTGAATACCAATTTAACAATATAAATAAACTTAATTTTCTGTTAATTGGCATTCTTCCAATGCCTTTATACGTTCTGAGACTGGGATAACTTGTTCATCTTCTGTACGATAGGTTAAACCTATACTTCCAGCAGAACAATGGTTTGCAAAGTCAAATGACTTGCAGACTGTCCAAATTATCACATTTCATAGCGATCCGCTAGTTTGAAACAAAAGCGACAATAACCTAGTCCTGGGAACATAAAAAAGCAAGGTCTTCTCAGGTATTCCTTGCTTTTTTAAGTCTTATGACAAGTTGATAAGAAAAAAATCACACAATGTCATAGCATGAAAGTACAGGATGCCCACTTATGATGTAGTAACAGTCTCTTAGTCGATGACACAGATGAACAAGGAATGTCCATGAATTTATCGCCTCCTCACACCATGAATTATTTCATATGTAGTTGATACTCCCACCATCTCATTTATATGTTACACTTCACTTTGCTAGTCAACTTTAACGATTTTTTCTCTGAATATATAGTTACATTTTGTTAAAAAAAAAGATGATGAGAAAAGAGTTTCGGTAAATCAAATGTGACAATTTTCACATTGTACATTTACTCATGTGTCATGTTTGGAGATTAAATGGGATTGAGAGCAATTTGTACAAGGAAACCTAATGAACTGCATGCAAACAATACACTTATCATCTCACAAACAAACACCATGCTGAATCAGGTACCCTGCTCCATTTCTGCAATCTTTTGATTGCCCTAAAAAATCCACGTCCTTCGCCATCGTTTACCTTACTAATGAGGCTTCATACTAAGCCTAAAACCTCATCCCCCAAGTAGACTAATAATTTATAAAACACTCACCTTTCGCGTTCATTCAGTCTGAGATACTGCAACAAAGACTTCAACTTTCCTCGTAAAATTTCACAGCCAAGCAACAACGTATCCTAATGCTCTAGTTCAAATATATCAACATTAGAATCACATTCCACAAACAAATCAAAATTTCAAATATACGCCTTCAAATTCACAATCAGGTTCGTGAGTTCGTCTAAACAAACACACTGTTCTAAAATATAATATATCAACCTTAGAATCACATTCCACAAACAAGTCAAAACATTTCAATTTTTGACCTTCATATCCACAATCAAGCGGCAACTCCATACTAACTAAATATAAGTTTCAAAGCTCAATGTATAACATAATCAAAGCTCAATGTATAAACAACTACATACAGTATATATCGACATCAGAATCACATTCCCAAAAAGATCGAAAATTTCAATTTTACGCCATCAAATTCAGAAACAAGCAGCAACACCGTACTAATTAGATGTCAGATTCAGACTCGATGTATAAACAACTTCATCAAAATCAAAATTCATCGAAACTAAAATAACATTCACATATGCGACACTCCACAAACAAATCAAAGATTTCAAATTCACAACCAAGCAGCATCTCCATACTCTGATTAAATGTAAGCTTTAAAGCTCAAACAATGCCAATAAACCCGTCTCAAATCAAGTTTCGTATATATCAACAATGTAATCATATTTTACAAACAAATGAACGAACTAACAACAAATGATAATTCTGAAACCAATAATTAAATGAAGAACAACCTTCCAATCAATGGCGTGGAGGAAACCGATGAAATGAATGTAAGCAGGTCCGAAACCAGAACGAAGTTCACCGGAAATTTTCTGGATGAAATCCGACACTTGATTCATGTGTTCCTCCATTGCCGATCCTATCTCCTCCATCTCTTTAGATTAAGCTGATAATGGCTTCAAGATGCAGAAAGCTTTGAATTTTTATGGAGATTTGAGAGATATTGATTAATTGGTAACAATGTGTTAACTTTCAAGGTTTTAAAGAGGGTTTTTCAAGATTTTACGAGACAAAATGAGTGAGACTTTGAGTTTGATCATGGAACAAACGCCGGGAGCCCGGGACTGCCTTCAAATTTTTCACGCGATGGAACTCCCTTCTCTTCTCTCTTTGCATTTTTAAACCATGTATCCGTGGTCCTACAAACCTGACTAGAGCTGTCCAAATGCGAGTTTGGGTTGGATATGGGCTGAGTCGAAAGGGAGAAATATGTCCTATAAAACTATAACGGACGGGTTGGGCCGAAGTAATTGGCTCTTCTCCTTGCCCTTACCCGCCCAACTGCTAAATTCGGGCAACCCGTGGACTGTCGGGCTCATATTTTTCTGTTAACTTCTGAGAAAGTTTTAATCTATAACCTCTTATTAAAAGGGTACCTAAAATAATGTGACATGACTAATTTTAAATGTGATGTGACATATTTAAATATGACATAGCATAATTTTAATGTGACATGCCAAATTAATGTGGCATGAATTATCAATGTATTATTAAATGACCTTCATTTAAATTATTTATTTATAAATTAATTTAATTAACTTAATTTAACTCACTTATTTATAAAAGTAAAGGATATTATATTATTCTTATTATTAAAGTATTTAATTTAATTCCATCTCTTAACATTTACTTGTATTCCACATGATATTTCAAACTCATTAATATTAATTTATTTTAATTGATTATTTAATTTAATTATTTATACTATCAAATAAAAGGTTAGTTTAGACGATCCATTTTATTCCATATGGCAATTTCATAACTCATTAATTTATATTCCTTTTTCTTGATTATTTAATCAAATTGAAAATATAACATAAATTTAATAATAATTGACTCTATAAATATATAATTAAATATAATTAAAAAATAAGTTAAACTATTTACCATCATTCACATATCATATTTTTTATTTCATAAGATAACTTCTTAAACCACTCTCATGCAAAGTATATATTTTGAAAAGAAATAAAATAATAGTAATAATAATTAAGAAATTTTTTTACATTTTATTTCTCTTTACTGCATATTTATGTCTATTAAATTTCATAATAATGAGAAAAAGTTATAAGTATAAATGTATCTATAAATCTAATTAAAATGCAAGCCAAACCTTTTGTTATCATCCACATGTCATATTTTAATTTCATAAGATAAAATCTTAAATCTATAAATCTAATTAAAAGGCAAGTCAAACTATATATTATCATCCACAGGTCATATTTTAATTTCATAACATAATATGTGAAACCACTCTCATATAAAGTCGATTTTGTAAAAACAAATACACCCTCCTACCCGAGATAAGTGTCCCGTTTGCTAGTGAGTTGAAGATTTATGGATTGTGTATTTTGGGTAGGGTAAGGGTATTTAGATTGGAGAGAGAATGTATTCTATTGGGTTAGAGGGTGGGTGGGTGGATAATAAATATAAATAGTGAAGGGTAAAAAGGTAATAAAACGGTCCAAATAGTACACAACGGGACACTTTGACGAATAAAGAAAAATGAAGAACGGGACACTTATCTTGGATAGGAGGGAGTATAATATAACAATGAGTAAACAAACCTTATACATTCCATTTCTCATTGGCCCATATTCATATATATATTAAATTTCACAATAATATCAAAATAATGCTCAAAAGTTATGAATATTAATTGATATTTATGCCTATATTAAATTTGATAATATTTAAAAAGGGGATGCTCAAAAGTCATAAAACACATCCTCAATTATTTATATATATTTGTTGGAAGGCAAAATTTGTAAGCCAGTTTTTTTGTTATTTTTATCGTTACTAAAATTATATGTGTCACTAATCTTTCTTATCTTTCTATTCACATCAAGTTATTTGTATTAAGGTATTAAATTATTAACTGATTTGTTTATTTTTTTTATGTACGTAACTTACATTGAGTTATGAAATGTTCATCACATTTCAACTTCATCGTATGTATTTGTTGTGTTCTCATTTAGGGGTTATATGAAGATTTGTGTGTTCGACTCTTTAAAGGTAAAATATATTTGATTCTCATTCCTTATTTTTATTACATTTTACGAGGAAAGTTAAGTTAATAACGATGATATTGCATAAAACAAATTTCATTATTGTTGGTTATTTTGCCCTAATTATTGATTTCTTTTTGTTTATACATATAGAGAAAAGATTCATTAGAGAAACAAGACTACATGGAAAAGTGAAATACTAGGATTGCTTAAACAATTATAAATTTCAGACTAACTACAAGACGTACGAGATCAATATGACTGATTAATAGTTTATTTTTCATATGTATCTTTTATTTTGTTATTTGTTGTTTCCCACCATCAATTTGGTTTTGAAAAAAATATACTATTCATCTACCGACTTATTTGATTTTCCCGACTTTGATTGGTCTTATATTATTGACATGTCGATGTTCGTAATTTCAATACAAGTTCTATCATGAATTATTCATGAGGTGATATGTGTGTTTGATATTTTATATATCTAATTACTAGAAACAATAAAAATATTTCACTAGAAACAAAACATCATGTGAATTTCACAGTTCACAAATAAACTAGTGTTTATATTAAACCTGATAATAATGAACAACAGATGCTCAAAAGTCCTAAATCTTGATCTGTATTTTTGTCTATATTAAAATTTAATAATAACAATAATAAAATAAAATTTAATAGTCATAAAAAGCATCCTCAATTGTTTATATATTTTTTATAGAACGCAAAACCTGTAAGCAAAAAAAAATCTTATCACTGTAGTGTCATTGATCCTTTCTATCATTCTATTCACATTTTTGTATAAGATTGCTTAACAGATGAAATAAAGTTGTTGCTTTAAAATTCTTAGTTCTGCAATTTATTGTTGTATTAGCTTCAATTTTACGGGTATAAAATGTTAGTTTTGTCATAATATTTCTAATCATGTGTTCTATGTTATTTTCAGAATTGTTGATGAAATTTTAATATCTAATAATTTGTGAGATGCTCTATCTTTGAGATCTTTATTTGTTAATATAGTTTTATATAATTTGATTATATGAATACCTATATTATTAATTTATTTTAGTCTGCGTTGAGTTACTTTAATTTTGCAGGGTTATCTTAGTATCCACTTTAATTTCTAATAAATTGGTGTACAAAAGACTAATTGGCTTTATATAACCCTTAAAACATGAAAATTATAAGTTGAGTTGATCATAATATATTATTATATTAAATCACTAAAATATCACACTAAAAATTAAACATCCCGTGAATTTGACCAGTTAAATAATTAAAAACGCGATAAACTTGCAATGTCGATAATGAATTAAGCTCTTAGTTGTTAACTTTAATAAATAACGCTTTCAATCGTTTTCACTTTTCAAGATATTCACTCGCCGGTTCTAATTTCTAAACTCATTATAAATTATATACTAATTGCTCATATTATTTTAGCGGCCGGACGGGTCAGCCCATTTACTAAAATGGGTTAGGCTGGGTTAGCCCCTGACCCATTTATTTTAAAAAATGATACCCAAGCCCGGTAAATATTTGGGCCGGATGGACCGGATTTTCGGACAGTACGCCCATGAACAGCTCTAGAACCTGCTTGGATCTAGTTCCCGCATTAAAATATTTATATCTATATATAAGTATAAATGAAGAACCGTTAATCATTAAATTAGACACGTGTCACGCTACTGTTAATTCTTTTCCCGCCTAATCCAAACCCTAAAGATACATAGAAATATTTATTTTAAATATTGTCATTTTAGATTATTACCTTTCGTAAAAAACTATCATATCATTCTTTAAGATAATTTCTGCAAATATTTTTTTATAGTTGAATTTTGATGTAAGTTTTTCTCAACGCTAAGTTGATTTATACAAATATTATCCATATATCAAGTTATACATTTTCAAAATGGTGTAAATTTTTTCAAGACATTTGTTCATCAGAACTTTTATCAACGAATTTAATTAATATTTTACTTTTATCATTTAATTTCAAGATAAAAAAAAAAGATAAATAGGTTTTAATATGATTTTGCCACTCTATTTAAAAAAAAAAAAAAGAACATACATCAGATGTACTATTTCAGGCCTAACTTTTAATTATTAATTTTTTGCCATTGAGTCCTAGCTTTGAACACCTACAAGAACTGTTTAGCTAACATGATGACTTGAGTTGTTTATTCCTTTTCATGTTTCTGTGGCAGGTATGATTTGGGTCAACTAACTTCACCAAAATACAAGCACTTATGTTATCTCAACTACCCCTATAACTTAAATGGACAACTAGAAACACATCTCACCCCAAGGCCTTGGCCACTTGCTTTGT
Organism: Silene conica; assembly: GCA_029255685.2. Taxonomy (NCBI): domain Eukaryota; kingdom Viridiplantae; phylum Streptophyta; class Magnoliopsida; order Caryophyllales; family Caryophyllaceae; genus Silene; species Silene conica. The sequence goes on along the minus strand of CM055312.2, from coordinate 70,373,214 downwards.
CACTTTTATGAAAAGTCAGATTTCTACCTTGTGTTATAGCATACCTAGTCACACAATCTCTAAAATACTCCTTATTTGGAAACCTAATGCCTACACACCATCTTACCTTGCTGAAGTCAGACTTCTAGTCAACTTCTGGTATCGTTTTTTCCTTGTTTTACCTGGTATAGGATTTTCATCACTTTTCAACAGGGGTTGGATTTCATCAGTACTACTGTCATGATCACTTACCCTACCTTCATCACCCTTACTCTCCTTACCAGCATTTGACTTCTCACCTTCAGCTTCCTTCTCTTGTCCAGGTAACAAGATAGAGGTAGCTTTTATCCGTAGTTGTGTTGCAATTTTCAAGGCATTAGCATTTCAGCACTTCACCTTCTTCCTTGCTAGTTGTAACTACTCATCCGATTCACCATCTAACTCTATTTCTTTCTCAATTGAATTATCTACCTCCTCATTCAAGAAATCAACTTCAATTAACTCATCATCAGTTAAAAAAAACCTCACTGGAACTATCACCACCATTAATATCATCTTTATCGGGATCATATCCAGGATCCTCACTTTCACTTAAATCATGGTGTTGTCCTACTTAACATTTTTATGACTCAATGCCCTTTTTCTTTTGCTATTTAAGGAAAAACTTAAATAAATAACGATAACGTTAATATTACATAAATCAAAGTCCACCATTTCGTCATTTATTAATACTCAATGATTTTTTTGTAGAGATGGTTCATGAAAGAAACAAGACTATACGGAAAGGAAAAATACTATAATTGCTTAAACAAATTATTCCTCCACTACACTCAATACTATATCATAACAAAAGATAATATTTCATAAATTTTCAAATGCACTCTCTCCATCCAGTCATTTGTTATCTATTGTGTTCTACACAAAGACCAAGAAAAGGAAAGTACACAAAAGAAACATTAAATAAAGAACAAAAAATTCACTTGCACAATAATTAAGAGAGTGTCCCATCACTACTACAAATTAGACCAACGAGAACGGTTCAAAAGCGTCCTTAAAGGCGTTCTGGACCGTCCTGTGGCCAGACGTTCTCGTTAATCAAAGAGAACGGTTGAAATTAAGTCAACCCGGTCTCGTTGTAACTACAATAAGAACGGTCTCTCTGCGTAACCGTCCTCTTTGATATATCACAAAGTCTATAACTCATGCAACCCGGTCTCGTTGTAAGTACAATAAGAACGGTTACCCACCACAGTCGTGCTCGTTGATATATCATTGAGCACGGTGTAACACGGAACCGTTCTCATTGTAACAACAATAAGAACAGTTACGCTTCTTACCCATGCTCGTTGATATGATTAGTTTATTTGGCGCCTCCAATTTGTTATTTTCAAAGAGAGCGACGAATGTTACAACCGTTCTGTTTAATATTGTCAAAGAGAACATGCTATGTAAGGAACCGTTCTTGTTGTTACAACTTTTTTTTTTAAATAATGTTGTTTTTTCCGTAACCCCTACACGATTGAATCGTATAGCTCATAATAATTAAATCTGCATTACAATTCAGAAACTCCAACAAGTTTTACGCAACCAAAACCTTTATTATATTGAATTTGAATTCATAGTGAATAAATGTTTTTAGACAAAAAAATACAAAAATACGTTCAAAACAGAAATAAAAAATCATTCAGTTCTCCTCATCTTCATGCCGACGGCTTAAACTTGAGTGTGAATTCAGCCCAAATATTGCGCACCTCGTCAATTTGCTCAACCGTGTATGTCTTTGGAGCGTTAAGCATAAACTATATATATAAGACACCAAAATATGTATGTAATCAGCACACTATTATATTTGTAAACTATATTGAAATGAAGAAAAGAAAACATACATTTGGGGTAATAGTAATATATCTTCCTTTGATAATATCCAACATATACCGGCAAACATAATATCCGCATAATTCACTCCCGAGAGGTTGACGAGGGCACTAAAATAAAAACCATAATGAGATTAACATATTATATCTACTCCTTAGTTATGATAAAAAAACAATTATTGGAATACTATGATAATAAATATTGACAATTGAAAACACATACCTTAATTATTTTCCATGTAAGTGGTTTTGCCTCGAACCTGGCAAGTGGATCAATAGAGTTTCTTTTCTCGAACGCTCTATATTTCATTTATATAAAATTAGGGGTGGACAAATTACTTAATTCTAATCAACAATATCAAATATAAATGATTTACCTAGTAACTGTTTCCACAAAAAACTGACGAGGCTTCGTATATCCAATAGGATCACACCAATACACGGTACTTTCAGATGGATTAATCGCAGCCAACATCCAATGATCACTTCGGTTAAATAAAGAGAACAATGAGAATATTTTCACATAATTAGCCATGAATAATAAATAAATAGAAGTTTAAAAAAGGTGATGATTATGTATACCTTTCGGGATAAGCCGCAAATATAAGTTTTCGACCTCTCCCACAATCCGTACATGTCATAGCCTTAGCAATATAGTCGGATCGATAATCTTCACTTACGGCTGCAAAATTAGACAACGGCTCGGGGAACAGGAATCCATAAACACTAGTAGACTTCATAGTATCGCTAAGTTCAATTAAATACCTACAACAATTTGAACTAAACTTATTAACAATAAGGAAATTTAATACATGTAGACCTCAATGTTAAAAGTTCTTACCTCATAAAAATAGCAATGTGAGAGGCACCTATCTTGCCTTCATCACACCAATGAATAAGCTCCTCATAAGAAATGAAAGAAGTGTAGTCATCAACGTGTAATACATGGTCATCAATTGGAACTTAATAAGTGCCCCGCTAGTCTTCAATATGCGAGCCTCAAGAACTAAAGATTTCATCATCGGGGTTCTCAACTTTTGCTTAAACTCACTACAAACTTCTACACCTAGAAAAGTCGGGACCGGTGGTGGTGGAAACTTTTGAATATTCTTCTTCTTGTTGTTCTTCATTATAATCTCCATCTTTGTTAATTTTTCTCAAAAAAGTTAATATTTATAATAACTTAGTATAAGATTATACTTTCAATTTTTAAAAATATAAATTACCTTAGAAGGGCTATGAATATGATTCTGAGGCCACTGAACAAATGAGTCCTTTGCATCAACCAATACTATCAACTCATCCCTAATAGGCACGGGCAACTTAGTATTTTCAGAACCAGAATGTACTTTCTTAACTTCAACTTTCTTATAACCATCGAGTAGTGAAGTGCCGTGAATAGTTATAAATTCCTCCTTCCGTTCCATGTACATCATGCCTGATGCCACCATCTTATTCGGATTTCCCGGTAATGATAATTCACAGTGTTTCCAACCCTTCTGATACGTGCCTATTTTATGCATTTTATTTATTCTTTTGGCACGTATTTTCTTATATTTTCGTAACTTTTAGTTGCTATTTCTCCCGAAACGGTTTACTTTGGCATTTCTATGTTTTAAATCTAGGAATACGCGGAAGTGAGCAAAACTGAGCTTCATTTGCCTTTCGAAGCTGATTTGAGTAATAATGCGGAGCAGGGAATCGGATTGCACACCCGAGATGTTGTTATTGGGCCAAATTCAAGATAATACGAACAGAAGCGGTCGACCGACCCATCAGAGAGGCCGACCGACCTAAGCCCAAATCACGGAAAAAGTCCAGCATCGACAGAAGCGGTCGACCGACCCGAATAAGAGGTCGACCGACCCGGAAGCTGCAGCCGCGTCTTTTATTTCGTATTGTACTTACCTAATCTTGTAATTATAACTTATTTAAGAAGACCAAAACTCTAAAATTAGGTCAACAAGCAATTTACTTTAAGCAACCACTTTAATAAAAACTCCATAGTTAGAGAGAAGTTTTACCAAGCTTTCATCTTTGTTCTTAGATTTTCCAATTAAGTTGTAAGTTTGTTACAATTCAATCTTCCCTTTTAATTTAATCTTGTTATTCATCTTATTGTTGTTTCTTAATTCATGTTTTCCCTTTTATTGTCATTTTTAATTATGTTGATTCCTTTGATGTTCTTAGTTATTGTTAGTTTCATAATTAGAAGTATGCATAGCTAATTCTTGTGATTAGGAATTAGGGGAACCATGGTAAAGATTTGATTTTGATAGTTTAATGATTGAATTGCCAATCCCCCATTGTTGTTGGTGAACTAATCCTAATTTTTATGTTCCTCCTTTTGTTGATGACAGATCTCTGCCACAAATGATGGCGAGCCTTTGCGTGCAGTTCAACCAAAAACAGTTGAACGATAGTCTTTGCCAATATCCGGTTTACAAGGAGTATGCCACTCAGGGTAGGCTCCCTACCGGCCCATGGACTCACCCCACCTGGTACACACCTCTCGCAGGCGGTCGTGACCATGGTGATGCTTCAGGCTCTGCCTCGGGAACAGGCATAGGGTCTGAAGAGGAGGACGAGGAGGAGGAAGAAGGAGAGGGTTCTGAGCCGGATTTCGACTCAGAATCCTAGGGACATGCTTGACTTTACCCTCTTTGGGGTTCGGTTTAGGGAGGTCCCCATTTTCTGTAAGTAGTTTTTTCTTTTATTTCCCCTTAGATTTCCAGTTTTTCCTCTAGATTTCCAGTTTTCCCCTCCTTCCTCCTTAGACTCTTTTTGTAATTTCTAGTCTTTTTCCTTTTCCTTTCTTTGTTTGTTTCTTTTCTACGTACCCCCATCCCTATGCTGTGGTTGTATGCTGATGAGCACAATGGGGGCATTGTGCGTTTTGGTTTGGGGAGGGTGTTTGCATACTTCTTTGTGAGTATGCAATTGTCTTTGTGTCTTTTGTTTTTCATTCCTTTAGGTGTTTTTCTTGTTTTCGTTCTCTTTTGTCGCGTGTTCTTCCCTGTCGCGCGTTCTTCTCTGTCATAAGTTTTTAAGTCGAGTCGGAACGTACGAATACAATTTATACCTCACATATCACATATTGCCTTGCCTTGCATTTTTTCAAAAAATTTCAAGCTAGTCTTTTGCATTATCTACGAGTTTTTGTTGATTTCATGCTAAATTATTAGACTTGACTCTCTTCTTGGCAAGCTACTACATATTCTAAGGATTAGAGCTTAATAAATCGGTGATATCCATGACCGATTTCATGTAGGTTTGTGAGTAGTTTCTCCTCTTGAGGCATGTCACATCAATGTGCATAAACATGAATTTTGTCTACTTAATACCTGTATGCATTCGGATTTGTGGTTTGTTGACACATGTGGTAGAGGTCCCTCTTTCTCATTTTACCCCATTATCCTCACATAGCCAAATTGAATCTTTTTAACCCATTTGCTACATCCAAAATTTGCCTACCCTAGCCGAGCTAGTAATATAGTGATGGGACTGTTTTGGCCATCCTTTGGTTTGTGCTTCATTGTTAAATATTGATTTTGTGAGAATGGTAGAAAGGAGAAAAAGAAAAAAAAAGGATACGAAAAAAATAATAAGGACTCAAATGAAAAAAAAAGAAAGAAAAAAAAAAAGAGAAAAACGAATCAGCCTGTTTTCAAGGGTGGTCGGTTGACCTGCATTCTGGGTCGGTCGACCAGGACCATTGAACAGGTTATTTCTAAAAAAAAAAAAGAGGAAGAAAGAAAGAAAGAAAAGGAGAAAATTTGAGAAATTGTGATTTTTGCTCCAAAACTTTGAGCATTGGCATGTATGAAAAAAAAAAAGTAATAAGAAGTGATCTTATAGTATGGATAGACGGTTGTTAGCTCGGTTTAACCCCTCTTCCCATAACTTATTTTAACCCCTTCTTACCTTTAGCCTCACAATCCCAAAATTGCCTCGGCATGTGTCATGGTTATCTAGTGTGGGAATGCATATGTACGGTTGTAGAGATTTTATTCATGTTAGATTGCAGGCATGTTCTTACGGGTCGCAGATAGGTGAGAGTCTTTACTTTTATTTATCTTCTTATCTTTCACATATACATTTGATCCTTTGCTTTCATGAGTGTCTCGAGCGTACCGCGAGAGTCCAATTAGAATGAGTCTTGCAAGGTTGAAAATTTAGCATGTTGTTCCAACATGTCCAATTCGTTTTACTCTTGACATTATGCTTGATTATTTTTGAAGGTTGCATTAAATTGGTTAGGCATAGTGTTGTGTTTGGTTGTAAAAAGTGTAAAATCCGTTCCATTAGAAGTTTTTCTTTTCTTTTGAGTCTTAGTGCTTGCTTGAGGACAAGCAAGGTTTGGTTTGGGGAGTTTGATACGTGCCTATTTTATGCATTTTATTTATTCTTTTGGCACGTATTTTCTTATATTTTCGTAACTTTTAGTTGCTATTTCTCCCGAAACGGTTTACTTTGGCATTTCTATGTTTTAAATGTAGGAATACGCGGAAGTGAGCAAAACTGAGCTTTATTTGCCTTTCGGAAGCTGATTTGAGTAATAATGCGGAGCAAGGAATCGGATTGCACACCCGAGATGTTGTTATTGGGCCAAATTCAAGATAATACGAACAGAAGCGGTCGACCAACCCATCAGAGAGGCCGACCGACCTAAGCCCAAATCACGGAAAAAGTCCAGCATCGACAGAAGCGGTCGACCGACCCGAATAAGAGGTCGACCGACCCGGAAGCTGCAGCCGCGTCTTTTATTTCGTATTGTACTTACCTAATCTTGTAATTATAACTTATTTAAGAAGATCAAAACTCTAAAATTAGGTCAACAAGCAATTTACTTTAAGCAACCACTTTAATAAAAACTCCATAGTTAGAGAGAAGTTTTACCAAGCTTTCATCTTTGTGCTTAGATTTTCCAATTAAGTTGTAAGTTTGTTACAATTCAATCTTCCCTTTTAATTTAATCTTGTTATTCATCTTATTGTTGTTTCTTAATTCATGTTTTCCCTTTTATTGTCATTTTTAATTATGTTGATTCCTTTGATGTTCTTAGTTATTGTTAGTTTCATAATTAGAAGTATGCATAGCTAATTCTTGTTATTAGGAATTAGGGGAACCATGGTAAAGATTTGATTTTGATAGTTTAATGATTGAATTGCCAATCCCCCATTGTTGTTGGTGAACTAATCTCTAAGATTGAAAGATTATTAGGATTAGTTTAACAACAACTTTGGGATTGCCATATGAACGAAAGTTTAGTGCTTTTCTAGGAACCCTAAGACCGTAAGGATTGGGTAGAATATTGACCTAAAGGTTTATTCTTTGTTCCTTGGGATTGTGTTATTTGGTTATTTTATCTTTCATTGACTTGTTTTCAACCATGGGGAACCAAAGTTCCTAATCTCCTTTTTACCTTATCTTTATTCTCTAGTTTATTTGCTCTTTTAGTTGTTATTGTTAGTTCAAACCTTAATTCAAACCCCCTTTTTTGGTTACTTGTAATAGACTTTAAATTCACAAACATAATTAACCTTGTCTCCTTGTGGTTCGACCCTTGACTTATCCTATCTAAGTTTAAGCTGAGGTTTTATAAATCTTATCTTTGGCACCCCTCAACGACGGGTGTCAAATTTTGGCGCCGTTGCCGGGGAGACGGTATAATTTTGTTTGTTAATTTTTAGTTTATTTTTCTTGTCTTAAGGAACTTAGGTTCCTTAAGACCGTTGCTTACCTTTTCTTCTAGTTTTGTTTTAGAAGACAGGTTTTTGAGAGGAAGGCTTGAGTACTCTCTTGTTTAGATATGGATTCTATTTATGACCACCTACAGCCAAAGGCTCAAGATTTACCAAAAGGATTCACCTTGCCCACCCCCACCACTAGCTCATTTGTGCTCCACCCAAATAACATCTTTATGGTGGAACAGAGTCAGTTTTCTGGTCTACCCGACGAGGATCCATTGAAGCATGTTACGACTTTCACAGATTATTGTTGTTCCATACCCATACCTGACGGGGTGACTCGAGATGAGGTGCTGGCAATGATGTTCCTGTTCTCATTAAAAGATGCCGCGCGAGATTGGTACCGCTACCTTGATAGGGCAGCTGAGAAGGTTACGGATTGGACTTCCTTGGCATTGGCTTTTTATAAGAAATATTTTCCCCTTGCAAAAGCCGAGGACTTGAGAAGCCAAATCACTAACTTTCAACAAGGACCTGATGAAGGATTTTGTGAAGCATGGGATCGGTTCAAGAAATTGGTCCGTTCTATCCGTCACCATAACTTTCAACAATGGTACTTATGTAACCAATTTTACAATGCCCTTTACGATGACTATAAGATGATTCTTGATGCGGCCGCCAATGGGAGATTCCAGAATAACACCGACCATATGAAGGGTTGGGAAACCATTGAAGACATGGCGGTGCATAGGGCCGCCTTTAAGAGTTCACGTGGGAATTCTCGGAGGCTGAATGTGGAGATGAATAGAGTGATGGCTCTTGAGACGACAGTTGAAGCCCGTTTTGAAAAGCTTGAGGCAACCCAGCTGAAGCTTGAAAGTGCGAACCTAGTTACTACGGTTGACAGCACGGGTGAGATTGAGAGATTGAGAGCTCTTGTTGATGTTTTAACAAAACAGGTTATAGAGATGGGAAAGGCTCAAATTGCCTCCTCAAAGGCTTTTGAAGAACACTTGATAAACATAGCCAACCGAATAACTAGCTCTCCAGCTAGTTGTGAGGGACCCATGGAGACGTTGAACGCCATAAATCTTAGGAGTGGTCGTGTTTGTGAAGGATCAGCCCAAAAAGACGATTCTGCCGAGGTTCAAAACAAAGAAACTGATCCCGTCAACAGGTCAGGAGGTCGACCGACCCCTACTGTAGGTCGACCGACCTCGGTTCCTGACGTGAGATCAAATTCAGGAGAAAAGAAAATTTCCGATGATACAGAGTCTGGTCGGCCGACCGCTGCTGTAGGTCGACCGACCGACGTTCCTGAGCAGAATGTTGTTTTAACTCCGGAATCGCTGGATTCCTCCTTCATTCAAGGCCTCATCGAGATATTACAACTGAAAAAGCCAAAGGTTGCTGATCCTATGGCCAATGTCACCGTTCCTTATCCCGAAAGACTGAAAAATTCAAAAGAGGATCGGAAATTCGGTAAGTTTTTGGAGATGGTGAAGAATCTTGAGGTAACCATCCCTTTTACTGATTTAATTACCCAGATACCTTCTTATGCTAAATTCATGAAAGATATTTTGAGTCGTAAGAGGAATTTTCAGGACGACGGTGCTGTTGCTTTTGTGGAAGAATGTTATGTTCTTTCACAAAATAATATAGCACCCAAGTTAAAGGACCCATGTAGCTTTTCTATCCCTTGTACCATAGGTAATCATGTTATAGGGAAAGCCCTTTGTGATCTAGGGGCTAGTGTCAGTGTTATACCTTATTCTGTATGTGAAAGACTTGGTTTAGGTAGACTTAAAGTCACCAATATTACCCTACAGATGGCTGATAGATCAACCCAAAGACCATTAGGGGTCTTGGAGGATGTCCCAGTAAGAGTGGGAAAGTTCTTTATTCCTGTGGATTTCGTTGTTTTAGACATTGCCGAGGATAGTCAAATACCTATTATTTTAGGTAGACCATTTTTACACACAGCTGGGGCTGTAATAGATGTCAAACGCGGGACCATTACTTTAGAGATTGGAGAGGACACTATCGAGTTTAGTCTTGCCCATAAGGCAACTATTCCTACTGATGATACTTGTTGCTCCATTGATATTATAGACAAGAATGTTATCCTTAATTGGAGGGAATCCTTGACCAAGGATCCCTTAGATGATCTGACAATTTTGGATAAGTGTGCAGGAAATCCAGCCGAGGATGCTGAAGAGCTGGATAAGATAGAAGAAGAGGAAGAGGAGTATGAGTTCACTAAAGAAGAGGATGAGAAGCTCATAAGCCTAGCTAATGCAAATCTGGTAAACATGTGCTATTCCATTAATACTGCATCTGTTCAGGCCGTTGAGGTAAAGGTACCAGAGCGTAAGCCACTTACTCCTAATCTTAAGTATGTTTTCTTAGATGACACTGAACAGTACCCTGCAATTGTTAGTTCTAAACTTAATCCTGACCAACTTTCTGCCTTAATGATTGTTCTCAAAAAGAATAGGAAAGCTTTAGGTTACTCTTTGGATGATATTAAGGGCATAAGCCCTGATGTTTGCATGCATAGAATAGAGTTAGAAGAAGGACATAAGCCTTATAGACAGGGACAGCGTAAGTTGAATCCTAAGATGCAGGATGTGGTTATGGCTGAGGTAATGAAACTTCTTGATGCAGGTATTATCTATTCAGTTGGCAACTCTAAGTGGGTTAGCCCAGTTCAGGTGGTTCCTAAGAAAGGAGGGACCACAGTGGTTAAAAATGATAAAAATGAGTTAATACCAACTAGAGTTGTAACTGGGTGGCGGATGTGCATTGATTATAGACAATTAAATGTCGCCACCAAGAAAGACCATTTCCCCCTTTCTTTTGTCGACCAAATGACTGAAAGACTAGCTTCTAATAAATTCTTCTGTTTTCTAGATGGTTATTCAGATTTTTTCCAGATTCCCATCCATCCTGATGATCAGAGTAAGACTACTTTTACATGTCCACAGGGTGTTTTTGCTTATCGCAGGATGCCTTTTGGGTTATGCAATGCTCCTGCTACCTTTCAAAGGTGTATGATGGGTATTTTTTCTGACTTTATAGAAAACATTATGGAGGTATTTATGGATGATTTCTCTGTTTATGGTAATGCTTTTGATCAATGCTTAGCTAATCTTGATAAAGTCTTGCAGCGATGTATTGATGTAAACCTTGTCTTAAACTGGGAAAAGTGTCAGTTTATGGTTACTGAAGGGGTAGTGTTAGGGCATCTAATTTCTGACAAAGGTATACATGTAGATAAAGCAAAGGTGCAAGTGATTGAGCAATTACCTCCTCCTGTTAATGTTAAGGGGGTGAGAAGTTTCTTAGGACACGCAGGTTTCTACAGGCGTTTCATTAAGGACTTCTCTGAGATTGCTAAACCACTTACACAGTTGCTTCTTAAAGATGCCATTTTTTATTTTACTGATGAGTGCCTCTCAGCTTTTAACAGGTTGAAGGAAGCTTTGATCTCAGCACCAATCATTCAGCCACCAGATTGGGATCTTCCATTTGAGATCATGTGCGATGCTAGTGACTACGCTGTAGGTGTTGTGCTAGGTCAAAGGAAGAACAAGGCTCTTAATGCAAGATACTATGCGAGCCGCACCCTAGATGAGACTCAAGTCAACTATTTCACTACTGAGAAGGAGATGCTAGCTGTAATCTTTGCCTTAGAAAAATTCAGGTCCTATTTAGTAGGTAATAAGGTGATTGTTTACACTGACCATGCAGCTTTGAAAGGTCTTTTTCAGAAGAAGGATTCAAAGCCAAGGCTTTTAAGGTGGGTACTCCTTCTCCAAGAGTTTGACATTGAGATTAGGGACAAGAAAGGCGCGGAAAACGTGGTAGCTGACCACCTATCTCGCCTACAGCTGACTGATGGGGAAGATTCTTTACCTATTGATGATTCATTTCCTGATGATAGCTTATTTATCATTAATAGTTCAGGTTCTTATCCCCCTCCTTGGTATGCTGATTTTGCTAATTTTGCTGTCACAGGTAAAATCCCTCCTGAGTTGTCTTGGCAACAAAAGAAGAGATTTGTGTTCGATGCAAAACAGTATTTTTGGGATGACCCTTATGTTTTCAAAGAATGCGGAGATGGACTCATCCGGAGATGCGTTCCCCAATGGGAGGTGAAGGACATTCTGGAAGCATGTCACTCTTCTGCATATGGTGGTCACCACGGTCCATCTAGAATCGTGGCCAAGGTATTACAGTCTGGTTTTTATTGGCCTACTTTGCATGCTGACTGTAGGAATTTCGTAGGTAACTGTGATGCTTGTCAAAGAACTGGGAATGTCTCAAAAAAGACATGAGATGCCGCAAGTTGGTATTTTAGAGGTAGAGATTTTCGATGTCTGGGGCATTGATTATCAAGGACCTTTTCCTAGTAGTCAAGGTAACAAGTATATTCTTGTGGCTGTTGATTATGTGTCTAAGTGGGTAGAAGCTATTGCTACTCCCCATTGTTTTGCAAAGGCTGTTATTAAGATGTTTAAAAAAATCACATTTCCTCGTTTTGGTGTCCCTAGGGTTGTCATAAGTGATGGAGGTATGCATTTTAAGGAGAAACGCTTAGGTGACTTGTTAAATAAATTTGGTGTCCAACACCGTAGGGGTTTAGCTTATCACCCTCAGACTAGTGGTCAAGTTGAGATCTCTAATAGGGAACTCAAGGAGACCCTAGCCAAAGTAGTTTCTAAGTCTAGGAAAGATTGGAGTCTAAAACTCGATGATGTTTTATGGGCCTATAGAACCGCGTTCAAAACCCCAATAGGAATGTCACAATTCCGGTTGATCTATGGTAAGACTTGTCATTTACCAGTAGAGTTAGAACGTAAGTCTTGGTGGGCTATATGTGATCTTAATTTAGACCCTAATCTTTCCCGTGAGAAACTTTTGTTACAGCTCAATGAGTTAGAAGAATTCAGGTTGTTAGCTTATGACAATGCCAGGATTTACAAAGAGAAAACAAAGCGCTGGCATGACAAGAGAATCATTAGGCGTGATTTTCAAATAGGTGATAGGGTGTTGCTTTTTAATGCTCGCATTCGTCTTTTTCCTGGTAAGCTGAAATCCAGGTGGAGCGGACCCTACACCATCACAGCTGTCTCAAAATTCGGGTCAATAGAATTAGAAACCTCATCTGGTCAGAGGTTCAAAGTCAATGGCCAGTATGTGAAGCACTTCCGAGGAGAAAATGAATTTGTCGGTAAGGTTGAAGTTTCTTACTTTGACCCTTTTGAGGATGCTTCTTGATAGGTAAAAAGGTCGTGCGGGACCTCTTAAACCAGCGCTACACGGGAGGCAACCCGTGCTCTAGCTTAAGTTTACGTTTTTTTTATTTCCATTATTTATCCTTGATGAGATTTTAAGTTTCTGCAGAAAGAAAAAAATAGGAGAATTCGTCAGGACTGTGATCGACCGACCCAATTACTAGGTCGACCGACCTTCTGGCAAGTTTAATTTCCTTCTGACAGGTTAAGTAAAATTGGCAGAACAGCTTTACAGGACGGAGGTCGACCGACCCAGAATCGCGGTCGACCGACCGTGAGTGTTTTTTTTCGGTTTTTTTATAGAATCAGAGTCACGGTTGTTGTGTGTTTTGAAAACAAAAATTTTACCCTCTTTTGCTCACACTTTCTGCACTCTTTTTCTCTCTTAAAAACCCTAAAGACACCCACCTTCTTCACCCTTCACCAATTTGCTTGCTTTCTTTCAATTTTCTCCTTCAAGGTATGTTTTTCTTAGTTTTCTTTCTCCCTTTTTCGTTTTATATCATCGTAATTCCGTTCTAGGTAGTATTAGTTTGTCTTTTTGAGTTTAATTTTGCTCTTAATTTCGTTTCCATGCTTGTTTGTGTGTTTTTTCTCTTAGTTTTCTTCTTCCTTTAGATTTTATAGTCTCAGATCTGTAATTTATGTGTGATTTCGTGCTGTTAGGGTTAGTTCAATTCTTCCTTTCAAATTTTTATGCCATTTTTCCGCACGATTTCAGCCCCGAAAATCCGATTCTGACACTGTTCACGGTCGACCGACCCAAAACGGAGGTCGGCCGACCGAACTTTGATTTTCCTGAGTTTCTAATTTCCAGATTTTGAATTCTCTTCTGATAGTCGGTCGACCGACCAAGCTATGATTTTGCAGTTTCTGAGTTTTTCTCTGCTAGTTGGTCGACCGACCTAGGTTTACGGTCGGCCGACCTGTTCTGTTTCCAGATTTTGAATTCTCTTCTGATAGTCGGTCGACCGACCAAGCTATGATTTTGCAGTTTCTGAGTTTTTCTCTGCTAGTTGGTCGACCGACCTAGGTTTACGGTCGGCCGACCTGTTCTGTTACAGGAACCCTGAGATTTATCGCGATTGTGGTCGACCGACTCCTTCATGAGGTCGGCCGACCCAAACACTGTTACAGGAGTTTCTGTTTTTTCGATTTTCGTTCCTATTTTTGTTGAAGAAATGTTTCCATATATGCACAAGACTTACATTTTTTTGAACTTTTCAGATTTACAATGTCTAGCCGTGAACAAGGTGGAAAGCGCTCCCGCACTTCCGGTGCAAGCACCTCCAGAGGCCGTGTTCCTAGGTCGAGAGGGTTGACGGTGCAAGACACGGATAATCTACCAAACTATCCGCAAATCATTTTCAGCACTCCGGCTCAAAAGGCCCGATTCCTCCATCTCTCCGCTTATTGCTTGGTAGTGGTAACCCGGTTCCTCTGTGTTCCAACCTTGCAAGCCTTGGGATGTCATGATGAGGTGGTATCTTTGCTCGATGGGACGGGTTTCTCAGGACTTGTCACTATGGATGAGTTCACTTATTCCCTTCTCACTCTTGAGTTCTTTTCTTCCTTTACTTTTGATATTAGAGCATATCACCCAGGCTATGATAACATTTGCATTTCTTTTCGTTTGTTCAATGAAACTTTTTCTTTAACTTTAAACCAATTTGCTCAGTTTCTAGGCTTATCTTCTACGGGTCTTACGGATGACCCCACGGGGTCGTATAATGATTTGTGGTCCTGTCTTTCTGATTCCAGCGATAGGAAGAAGAAAAACAGTACCGTTCACCTACCCAACCCCCGTTATTATTTGCGTCTGTTGGCCAACACTGTTTTTGGCCGCAAAGAGTCTCAAAATTTTAACAACATTGAGCTCTCCATTTTGTCTGGTTATCTTAACATCAGACGTACGGGTCAGCAGTTCTATAACACTGCTTATTTGGTCGCCTCTCACTTCATGTCGGTGGGCGAGGGAACCTCCTTGATTACCATTGTTTGTGGCGGGCTAGTCACTCGATTAGCCCGCTCTCTTGTCCCCCAGTTCCTTCGCTATGAGGATGCGATTGGCACTCTCTCCCGGTTCATGGACATGGCTTATGTCAGGTCCGTGCGTTGGGTGAACAGGAGAGATTATTGGAAGGTAGACACCTACCTCAGTGATCGCATCCCCATCACCGCGGCTCCCCCTATGTTACCCCTTTTTACTGTTGTAGGGGAGCCCAGACCACTACTCCCGTCTTACCGCCTCCCCCTTAGAGGAGGCACCTCTAGAGGCCACAGGGCCCCAGCTCCCAGTGCCCACCATCACGCATCTGGGACGGGGTACCCAACTGATTTTACCGCTGCTCCTAATTTTTATGTTCCTCCTTTTGTTGATGACAGATCTCTGCCACAAATGATGGCGAGCCTTTGCGTGCAGTTCAACCAAAAACAGTTGAACGATAGTCTTTGCCAATATCCGGTTTACAAGGAGTATGCCACTCAGGGTAGGCTCCCTACCGGCCCATGGACTCACCCCACCTGGTACACACCTCTCGCAGGCGGTCGTGACCATGGTGATGCTTCAGGCTCTGCCTCGGGAACATGCATAGGGTCTGAAGAGGAGGACGAGGAGGAGGAAGGAGGAGAAGGTTCTGAGCCGGATTTCGACTCAGAATCCTAGGGACATGCTTGACCTTACCATCTTTGGGGTTTGGTTTGGGGAGGTCCCCATTTTCTGTAAGTAGTTTTTTCTTTTATTTCCCCTTAGATTTCCAGTTTTTCCTCTAGATTTCCAGTTTTCCCCTCCTTCCTCCTTAGACTCTTTTTGTAATTTCTAGTCTTTTTCCTTTTCCTTTCTTTGTTTGTTTCTTTTCTGCGTACCCCCATCCCTATGCTGTGGTTGTATGCTGATGAGCACAATGGGGGCATTGTGCGTTTTGGTTTGGGGAGGGTGTTTGCATACTCCTTTGTGAGTATGCAATTGTCTTTGTGTCTTTTGTTTTTCATTCCTTTAGGTGTTTTTCTTATTTTCATTCTCTTTTGTCGCGTGTTCTTCCCTGTCGCGCGTTCTTCTCTGTCTTAAGTTTTTAGGTCGAGTCGGAACGGACGAATACAATTTATACCTCACATATCACATATTGCCTTGCCTTGCATTTTTTCAAAAATTTTCAAGCTAGTCTTTTGCATTATCTACGAGTTTTTGTTGATTTCATGCTAAATTATTAGACTTGACTCTCTTCTTGGCAAGCTACTACATATTCTAAGGATTAGAGCTTAATAAATCGGTGACATCCATGACCGATTTCATGTAGGTTTGTGAATAGTTTCTCCTCTTGAGGCATGTCACATCAATGTGCATAAACATGAATTTTGTCTACTTAATACCTGTATGCATTCGGTTTTGTGGTTTGTTGACACATGTGGTAGAGGTCCCTCTTTCTCATTTTACCCCATTATCCTCACATAGCCAAATTGAATCTTTTTAACCCATTTGCTACATCCAAAATTTGTCTACCCTAGCCGAGCTAGTAATATAGTGATGGGACTGTTTTGGCCATCCTTTGGTTTGTGCTTCATTGTTAAATATTGATTTTGTGAGAATGGTAGAAAGGAGAAAAAGAAAAGAGAAGGATACGAAAAAAATAATAAGGACTCAAATGAAAAAAAAAGAAAGAAAAAAAAAGAAGAGAAAAACGAATCAGCCTGTTTTCAAGGGTGGTCGGTCGACCTGCATTCTGGGTCGGTCGACCAGGACCATTGAACAGGTTATTTCTAAAAAAAAAAAAGAGGAAGAAAGAAAGAAAGAAAAGGAGAAAATTTGAGAAATTGTGATTTTTGCTCCAAAACTTTGAGCATTGGCATGTATGAAAAAAAAAAAAAGTAATAAGAAGTGATCTTATAGTATGGATAGACGGTTGTTAGCTCGTTTTAACCCCTCTTCCCATAACTTATTTTAACCCCTTCTTACCTTTAGCCTCACAATCCCAAAATTGCCTCGGCATGTGTCATGGTTATCTAGTGTGGAAATACATATGTACGGTTGTAGAGATTTTATTCATGTTAGATTGCAGGCATGTTCTTACGGGTCGCAGATAGGTGAGAGTCTTTACTTTTATTTATCTTCTTATCTTTCACATATACATTTGACCCTTTGCTTTCATGAGTGTCTCGAGCGTACCGCGAGAGTCCAATTAGAATGAGTCTTGCAAGGTTGAAAATTTAGCATGTTGTTCCAACATGTCCAATTCGTTTTACTCTTGACATTATGCTTGATTATTTTTGAAGGTTGCATTAAATTGGTTAGGCATAGTGTTGTGTTTGGTTGTAAAAAGTGTAAAATCCGTTCCATTAGAAGTTTTTCTTTTCTTTTGAGTCTTAGTGCTTGCTTGAGGACAAGCAAGGTTTGGTTTGGGGAGTTTGATACGTGCCTATTTTATGCATTTTATTTATTCTTTTGGCACGTATTTTCTTATATTTTCGTAACTTTTAGTTGCTATTTCTCCCGAAACGGTTTACTTTGGCATTTCTATGTTTTAAATGTAGGAATACGCGGAAGTGAGCAAAACTGAGCTTTATTTGCCTTTCGGAAGCTGATTTGAGTAATAATGCGGAGCAAGGAATCGGATTGCACACCCGAGATGTTGTTATTGGGCCAAATTCAAGATAATACGAACAGAAGTGGTCGACCAACCCATCAGAGAGGCCGACCGACCTAAGCCCAAATCACGGAAAAAGTCCAGCATCGACAGAAGCGGTCGACCGACCCGAATAAGAGGTCGACCGACCCGGAAGCTGCAGCCGCGTCTTTTATTTCGTATTGTACTTACCTAATCTTGTAATTATAACTTATTTAAGAAGACCAAAACTCTAAACTTAGGTCAACAAGCAATTTACTTTAAGCAACCACTTTAATAAAAACTCCATAGTTAGAGAGAAGTTTTACCAAGCTTTCATCTTTGTGCTTAGATTTTCCAATTAAGTTGTAAGTTTGTTACAATTCAATCTTCCCTTTTAATTTAATCTTGTTATTCATCTTATTGTTGTTTCTTAATTCATGTTTTCCCTTTTATTGTCATTTTTAATTATGTTGATTCCTTTGATGTTCTTAGTTATTGTTAGTTTCATAATTAGAAGTATGCATAGCTAATTCTTGTGATTAGGAATTAGGGGAACCATGGTAAAGATTTGATTTTGATAGTTTAATGATTGAATTGCCAATCCCCCATTGTTGTTGGTGAACTAATCCTTAAGATTGAAAGATTATTAGGATTAGTTTAACAACAACTTTGGGATTGCCATATGAACGAAAGTTTAGTGCTTTTCTAGGAACCCTAAGACCGTAAGGATTGGGTAGAATATTGACCTAAAGGTTTATTCTTTGTTCCCTGGGATTGTGTTATTTGGTTATTTTACCTTTCATTGACTTGTTTTCAACCATGGGGAACCAAAGTTCCTAATCTCCTTTTTACCTTATCTTTATTCTCTAGTTTATTTGCTCTTTTAGTTGTTAGTTCAAAACTTAATTCAAACCCCCTTTTTTGGTTACTTGTAATAGACTTTAAATTCACAAACATAATTAACCTTGTCTCCTTGTGGTTCGACCCTTGACTTATCCTATCTAAGTTTAAGCTGAGGTTTTATAAATCTTATCTTTGGCACCCCTCAACGACGGGTGTCACCTTCAAATTTTAATAAAATCAGAATTTTAAAGTGACAAATAAAAAAATATTCAAATCATCAAAGTAATAAATAAAATGTTACCTACTTCTAACTAGGTGGCTCTTCATGTGGTATATCTTCACGACGAGATGACTCTTGAAGGGATTGCTCCTTACTTTCTTTACGGTGTGTATCACTAGGTGGCTCTTCATGTGGCATCTCTTCACGGTGCGGCTCTTGACGGGATTGCTCCTCACTCTCTTGTATTGAGGTACTATGAGAACCATCCGTAGATGCACAAACTTTCGATCCTTGAGTACTCATAGACATTCCTTTCATGAAACATTCTAATAATTCTTGACTTGGCTTCTCACCACTTTGCCAAAAATGCACCATCATCATTTGCATATTTGATACTTGTGTTTGCATAGTATTTATCTGTATATAAGAAACAAATTCTCAAGACATCAAAAGACGGAATGATCGAGTTTGCTTATTTTATGTATGTCTAAGTACTTACCGTCTCTTTAAGACACTCTACTTCTGTCGTTGCCTTTCTCGGAGCCTTCCCAAAATACTCAGTTATGCATATGCCACCAGGAACTCCTCGCACGCGACCGCCATGTTCATGTTTGCCAATTGCCTTAGCAAGTATATCTTCTCGTCCTTCGGGCTGAAACGTACCTGCCTCCACCTCTTTTTCCATTGCTTTCTACATCCATTCATTATGTTATATTATATAAATACATGTTTTTATCATTCCTAGAAATAAATATTGATTGTCATAACAATAATTGAACAACTTACAATTTTTAAAGCGACTTCCTTATCATATTCGGTCATATTACCGTTCTTAGGCGTGTGACCCTTTAGCCAAACTAAGTATCTGCCAACTTTCTCCAATACGCGTCCATTGGCAGCGGCAAAGTCTTGCTTCTACAAAAATAATTCTAGATGTGAATAAATGGAAAAGGTTTATAAAATTAGATTTTATCATACAATTATAAGATTAAAAGATATGTCTAAGTGTACTTACGATTTTATCTTCAATCCCACGGTAACCTCCTTGAGAGCCATAGAACCTCGTCTTATTCAAAGAGGCATTCTTCTTGTTGCTTTCACTTAATTCCTTACGTTTCAAACAAATATACATACATATATCAAAGGCTTTATATAGATCATAAGTGAAAATTGGTATACTTACCCTTTACCAAAACAAAACAACTAAACAAACTAATAAGTGAAAATTACCTTAAATGCCTCGGTAGTGTGAGATGTCACAAACTCATTCCATTCCTCGGGTGTTATGTGGTCATACAATTCTGGTCGTGTCCTTTGTATTACTCATGTCTCATCATATAGCCAGTCACGGACTAAGGTGCATTTCCATTTTCTCCATAAATTTCCCGCCTTTTGGAGACACCAAGCATAACGGTCTGCAACGACGGTGAATGCGCCCTACACAAACAAAAGACAAGATTAGGAAACAGATTAATACAGACCAGAAGAGTAGCTCGGTTTACATGACATTTTTATAACTTTCTGTGGGCTGCTGTCAATGGCAATGCGGTTTTGAGGCAGGAATAGCTCTAAAATGTTGCTGGTTCTGATAGAGGCAGTGAGCAATCCGGTGAGCAGCACAATTACCGGACCTTCTAACAAAAGCAAAATTAACAGACTCAAAACGAGAGGCTGAAACTTGAATATCATACGCCATACTACCTAGATAGCTTGAGGGCAAAACTTCTTCCTGCACCATATTGATTAAATGAAGTGAATCAGACTCCAGTACAGCCTTCCTTACTCCCATACTTTCTGCAATTAGCAAGCCAAACAGAGCGCAAGACCTGGCCATTCTCGTCCCGGATAATCACACCTAAACCAAGCAGTAGTGGGTGTTGCTGCATATAATATAGAGTAGCAGATGGTGACTTCTGATGCAGGCCTGTTGGCGTCTGTCTAACAGGAATTGTCTAGATTGTTTCGTGTTTGTGGATTGAGCATGGGCTGATCTTATCAGTTTGTGGTGTGCATATCAGGGATTAAGAAGAGTTGTTGCAGATCAGTAGCAGGGGTGAATGCTACTAAGGCTGTTATGTGGCAGATCAGAATGCGCAAGAGCAGACTAGCATAGAGTAGTAGGGCATGGGCTGTCAATGGCAGTGAAGGGATAGTGGCAGGTCTGCAATGCTTCTGTTTTGTTGCTGTAGCATGACCTGGCCTGCTCTAATCTATTGGGACAGGGAATGACTATTGGTAGTGTAGCCATGTAGCTACTGGAATGGTAATAATGAGTGTGGAATGAGCAAGCATGGAGTCAGAGAAGCGTCTCCGCGGATACACAAGGCCGAGCATAGCATAGTCAGACACACAGGTAAGGGCAGGCCGAGCTTAGCATAAAAGGTCTATCGTCCTATTAATTTACAATCACACTGCTAGACTCCCTTAGTTAAGGACAGACGCGCAACAATAGAGTTAAACACACAGGTAAGGACAGACGCACAGGTAAGGGCAGACGCGCAAAAGTATGAAGCCCCATCGTCGCAGGCACAGTAGCGTGGGGAGAGGGAAGTCAAAGCAAGCTTAACTGTCAAGGGAAGCAAGCCCATCCATCTTATGAAGAAAAAAAGTCTAAGATGCATAAAAAACTAATGAGAGAGCCTTGGTAAACCCACTTCGATTAATTTTCGGAATTAAAAAGGGTTAAACAACGAGCAGCCTAAGATGGGTTAAACAACGAGCAACCTAAGATGGGTTAAACAACGAGCAACGTTCGATTAACTTCGATCCTATTCATACTACAATCTTACAGCAACGTTAGCAACAGAAGTAGCCACCAATGGACCTCAATACAATGTTTTTACACACTTATTAAGTAGGTGTGCAGTAGCGGATACATAAATTGAAGGAATCAGAGTAGTAGAGTAGTGAAGTAGGTCTGCAGAGGAGCATGGACGTGGGTCTGCAATTTTATAACTGTACAGATGCAGGGACTGGTAGCTGTGGTATTTAAATTTGTGTTGCAGCGTGCTCAGTACTGTATTACAGGGATTGGTTGCAGCAAGAGGTTTAAATTTGTGTTTGCGTTTTAGTAATGTAGCAAGAGGTTTGGGGCTGCGTAAATGTAGCAGGAAAAGCAGTATAGTTGTATGTGCGTGTAAGCAATGCAACATATCATATTTTGGGTATGTGCTTCTGGACTGGTGGGCTGCGGTAAATGGCAGTGAAAGGATAGTGGCAGTCAGACGCACAGGTACGGACAGACGCGCAAAAGGTCTGTTCAGACTCCCTCATTTAAGGACAGACGCGCAACAACAGAGGCAGACACACAGGTAAGGACAGACGCACAGGTAAGGACAGACGCGCAAAAGGTCTAGTAAAAACAGACCTAGTAAGGACAGACCAGCAGAGTCAGACACACAGACCAGCAGAGTCAGACACACACAGACCAACAGTGGTTCGTGGTATGCAGTAATCAACAGTATGCAATGGTAACAGCAGTGGCAGTAGGATAGCATTAGCAATAGAGTAGTTTGTGCAGACCGAATTAGTACAGCAGCAGCATTAGCTATATACAACAGTGGCAGGCACATAAAGTACGTAATTTTAATACTCACCGTGATACTATCCAAAATTTCTTGCCTCGTCACATCATCCACATGGTCCCACTTTTCCACTACGCAACTAACATGCCTCCGAGTAGTAACGCGAACCCAACTACTAAACTTCCCAGCGTACTTTCCTGTAGGCAATCAGTGCATTTTATCCCACTCCAACTCAATTGGTTTCTTCTCCTTAAGAGCTTGAGACACTAAGTCCAACACTGTTCGACCCCTCTCCTTACACCTTCTCTTCCTTTGCTTGTTTGTCTCACCATCAGCTTTCTGAGCCCGTTTACGCTTTTGAGGTGACATCGATCAACCTGCATTAACAAATTACAAATTCACCAGCTTTCTAAATTCAGGAATGTTCTGAGCGTCTGACTGAGTATACCTGATTACGGCAATGAATGTACAATAGGAATGGGCATTAGTTCTATCGTGAATATACCTGATTTCAACAATGAATGCCTAATTAATTACTCGAAAACTCAGGATGTTAGAGCCTTATGTACGTGATTATTACAGCAATGCAGTTGTGAATATAGCATAGCAGAGAATGCTAATGGAACCTACAAGCGCTCTGAACCTAGCTACATTCATAATCAGAATACACTTAGGTCTTAAATAGCATAGCATAGCAGAAAAGAAAAGGTAATACACTTAAGCTCTTAATTACAAGAGTTCCAAATCCGTAAGACAACATTTAAGACAAGGGAAAATGACAAAATCGATTCAACAGAAAAGAAAAGGTAATACTTCTTGTGCAGTCTTCGCTTCCTGCACACCACTCTGGAGCTTTTAATCACACTGAGCTATCCTCTGATCCTCTGCTTTATAACTAGAGACCTAAAAAATAAGTCCATCAACAAACCAAGGTTAAAATCATTATCAAAAGTGATAACCACAAAGAAAAATTGAAGTTCAAGTTCAGTAAGCATGCCAAGGATATAACTTATCATAATTGAAGTTTACTAAGCAAAATTGAAGTTCAGTAAGCATTTAACTTACTCATGTGCCAACATCCCGAGGGCGTTTTCTCGAAGGGGTATCGGTACTAATCCATATTCCTTCATCATGATCCTCACGGGTATATAAACTGGAAATATTGACAGTATCCGTATCATCTACACTTGATATATTACGATCAAAACCCTCAAATAAAACATCTTCTTCAAAACTATCCACATCCCGCCTACTCCTTACCGATAAAACAACTGACCATTTTTTATCTAATGGATCAGTCACATAAAACACTTGTTTTGCTTGTGTGGCTAAAATAAAAGGATCTTCCTTATGTCCAATTTTATCAAGATTCACCAATGTGAATCCTAATTCATCCTTACGGACACCAGCATTGCTTTGACACCATTTGCACCCAAATATAGGGATTTCGAAATCCGTGTAATCTAACTCCCAAATCTCGTCAATAATCCCATAATAATTCATCTTACTTAAAACTGGATTTTTATCTTTTGAACTAGAGAAGTGCATTGCTTCAGCTTCTACACAAACCCCGCTATTTTGCATAGTACTCTTGTCATCTTGCTCACGAGTGTAAAAGGTGCACCCGTTAATGGCATAGCCACAATAAGAAGATGCATGTATATTTGGGCCGAAACCAAGTCTTCTTAATCTGGAAGAAATACAATCATGATATTTATGTAAATCTTCTATCACTCGACCCTTGAACCAAATTCTAAATGTCTTGTTGTGCTCACTTGCGAGCCACATCTCGTTTTTATTTCGATGTTTCTCCCTCAAGAAAGCCATGTGTTCCTCAATGTAAGGTTGTACCTCATCCTCATTGTGAAGGACATATGTAGATGTATGCCACTTATCAAATGCCATATCTTCACGAACATGACCCCTAAGACCTTTGCAACCCATCCACTCACTATGACGATTCTTAGGAATCCCAAGTAACTCAGAATTCGATAAGTGTTGATAACAATAAGATAGTGCTTCATCGATGATGGCATGCTCAACAATGCACCCTTCAGGACGATATCTATTAGACGTATAATCCTTATATACTTTCATCAATCTTTCAAAAGGATATTGACACCTTAAGTAAACGGGTCCAAGATACTCGATCTCTCTAACCAAGTGTACCGTCAAATGAACCATTATTGTGAAAAATGAAGGAGGAAAATACATTTCGAATTGACAAAGAGTAGTGACAATTAGATTTTGCAAAGCCTCTAACTCTCCGGGATCGATAACTTTGTTACATATGGCATTAAAGAAAAAACAAAACCTGGTTATGGCATATCGAACCTTTTTAGGTAAAATGGAACGTATGGCCACAACTAGTAATTGTTGCATCAAAGTATGACAATCGTGAGATTTTAGACCACTAAGCTTGAGATACCGCATTGATACGAGGCTACTAATATTCGAAGAATATCCCTCCGGCACTTTAACACCATGCAAACACTCACAAAATTCAATTTTTTCCTTTCTTGAGAGTGTATGGACAACAGGAGGCAAATAAGTTCGTAGACCTTTCAGTTGTGGGGCCAACTCGGGTCGAATTTTCATATCCATCATATCCTTCCTAGCCGCTGTGTTGTCTTTCGACTTATTTGGGACATCCAAAAGAGTGTTTATAATATTGTCACAAAAATTCTTTTCGATATGCATAACATCCAAACAATGTCTTATGGAGAGTTCCCGCCAATATGGAAGTCGCTAAAAAAGAGGAGACATCTTCTTGTATCCACGAGATGGTAATTTAGAACCTTTCTTACCATATGTAATTTGAATATCTTTCACCCGTTGATATACATCACGACCGCTTAATATCTTAGGACATGGACGATGATCGGGTTTTCCATTGAACGCTTTTTGTTGCCTACGATATGGATGATCTTCACGCAAAAACTTACGGTATCCTAAGAAAGCTTGCTTTCGAGAAAAATTCAAATAACAAGAATCAAGATCTTCTCCACACAAGGGGCACGCCTCTTTCCCGTGCACAGTATGTCCACAAAGATTACCGTATGCAGGAAAATCAGATATAGTGCATAATAACATTGCTTTCAAATTGAAAACACTATTTTGGTAGGCATCAAAGACTTCTATCCCTTCATCCCACAATGTTCTCAAATCGTCAAGAAGGGGAGCCAAGTAAACATCTATATCATTGCCCGGTTCTTTAGGACCCGAAATCAACAAGGATAACATCAAATACTTCCGTTTCATGCACAGATGGGGAGGTAAATTGTAAATAGCTAAAAGTACAGGCCAAGTGCTATGTTGACTGCTTAAATTCCCAAAAGGATTCATCCCGTCAGTAGAGAGTGCAAGTCGAAGATTTCTAGGTTCATTCCCGAACTCGGGATACTTGACATCAATATGTTTCCACTCTAAACCATCAGCGGGGTGTCTTATTTTGCCATCATTAGGTTTTGCAGTTTTATGCCATGTCAACAACTTTGCATCTTCCTTATTCGCAAACAGTCGTCGCAACCTAGGTATTATTGGAAAATACCACCAAACTTTGGCGGGGACCCCTCTTTCTTTTTATATCGCCATTCATTACAAACTGGACAATGAGTGCAACTCTCATACTCATTGCGATATAATATACAATCATTAGGACATGCATGGATCTTCACATATTTCATACCATTTTCTCTGAGTACCTTCTTTGCTTCATAGGTACGATTAGGAAGAACATTATCTTCTGGAAGCATGTCCTTCAATATTTAATAAAGAACATTAATAATTGTAATAACTAAAGGTCTCTGTCATTAATGTTCTTAATTAATTAAGGCCAAAAGTACATTCTGTTTTGGCGCAAAAGACAATAGGCCATATTTTTGTGGGAGATTTTCCCACCAAAATCACCAAGTACACTACTTTTCCTACTCTTTAAATTTTTGCTGAAAATTTTGGAGGGCAATAATCCCTCCAAATATTAATGCTTTTTTAAATACCCATTGTTTGTACTCTTACATTAAATTTTACAACCCTACATTAAATTCTTAAAAGTACTCATACATTAATACACAAAATTAAATGTCAGTCCGATTAAATTCTGCTTCAATCCTAAACCATGTTAGACGTGATTATGTTTTATCGCCAGCTCTCGTGGAAGCGATGGAAGCAGCAAAAAAAAGCTACAGAGGCTGCATCAGCAGCAAATGCAGAGGCAGTAGTGGCAGCAGCAATTGCAGCGAAGATGGAAGCACATGTGACAACATACATCTGCACAAAAACCAACAACACCGATACACCAACAATTTGAAGAAGAATTGGCAAATTCAGTAGGACATGAAATTGAAACACAACTTCTTTAATTAGTGCTTAATCAAGCAAACATCAGAAGACATAGAATGAGTAATGAAATGAGGATTAAAATTACGCAAACCATGACGATGAACATTTTCAGCAAACATTTCCACAGTGAGATTGCGCATACCATGATGAGTTTTGCGGCGGATAAGGTTAGATGAACATTTTCACAGTGAAAATAAGAAAATGGGAAAGAGAAAGAGTTTGGACGGTTGGGTAGACGAAGTAATGTGTGTGGGTGGGTTGATGGGTAAGTTTAATTAGAAAATCAGAAATAATGAGTAAGGGTGGGTGGGTTAGATTAATTAGAAGCCCAATTACTTATGTTAATACACTTGACCCACTTGCCCCAACTTACCCTATTTAGAAATAGATAACAATTCATTGATACACTGATTTAAAGAAATACTCCCTCCGAGTCGGAGTAATGGTTCTTACTTCCTTTTTGGTGCGAGTTTAGTGATGGTTCCTCTTTCCATTTTTAGTAACTTTTTTGTGGTCCAAAATCAATTCAGTGTGGGGTAGGGTGTTTTGTGTGGTTTAGAATCATTTCCTTATTTTTTGTGCATAAAGGTAAAGGAACCATTACTATGACTCGGAGGGAGTAGATAACAAATGACCGGGACGGATGAAGTATGTTTTATTTTAGAATGTTTTCGTGCTCATCATTTTCCTTTGGAAAATCACTCCTAGAATGAAATTGAAGTTGCGAGTATATTAATCCTGTCAACGAGTTGGACAAAAAAATTTCTATTGACATATACAATGGCTAAAAAGTAAATTATTATCTCATATTTATGCGTTTATGTCATATCATCTAATGTACATGTCTTATAAAACATAATGAGATTACAATGAGATATGTAGTAGACAACTATTTATCCTGAATTTATCATTTCTGCAAAAATTTACAATTTAGAATTTTTTGCAAATTCATATAGATGATATATTAAGACTAACATTGATAAAACTTCATTTAACATCCCGTATTTTCGTAAAGGAATATTTCAATAATATCAAGTAATTTCCGGAATTTAATAATATTTTAATAATAGTCGTAATTTATATTTTTAAGTTTTCCGTTAAGTTCCGTCTTAAGAATATTTTAATTCTTAAGATGTTCACTTGGCATCTCATTTCCCGACTTGAGTCCGTTTCACAAACAAATAAAACCCGACTCAAGTAAAAAGGTAAAAAGGACAACAAACCCTACATAACCCATCCCCTTCATCGACATTCATTTTCATTTTACAGTAACTTGAAAACCACCATTTCTCTCTTTTTCTCAAGCTTAAAATCAACATCTCGACCCCTTCCCGAACTCCTATCAAGGTAAGCTTTACATTTTCGGAATCCTCTCGAAATTTGCAAGCTTCCTATCTCTTTCAATTTTAGTTTCCTTAAAGTCGGAAAAGACGTTATTTTGCCCTAAATCACGTTTTAGCCTCCTAATTGGTGTTTTTGTGCTTTTAGGTGGTATTTGTTGTAACATCCCGTATTTTCGTGATTTATATTTAAAGGCTTTTAATTATTTTAAGTAATAAAATAATATTTTAATTGTTTATCGAAAAGTATTTTAAATAAATAGTAAGATCCGTCTTAAGAACCTCAAGTCCTTAAGACGAATACAAACTTGGTAATTTAAGTTCACATCTTAAATATCCGTTCAAGTATCCTAACCCGTTTCATTTAACACGGAAAGGACAATCTTCAAGCCCCTTAAAATCAATTGTGTCGACATCCTTCATCCTCAAGAACAAAATAATAACAGTAAACTCATTTTCATAAACCTCCATTTTTATTCATCTTCTTTTGCTCATTTCTTCATCATCCGTTCATCAAATCAAGGTAATAATAACATTTTCGGAATCCTCATCGAATTTGCAAGCCATCTATCACTTTCGTTTGTCAAATCCTTCACTTCGAAAATCTGACTGTTTTTCCTTAAATCCGTTTTCAGTCCTTAAACTCGTTTTTCGTGCTTGTAGGTGAACGATTAGACAACCGGGAAGTGGATAGCTTCATCTTAGAGGAGGATCTTTGAGCCGGATTGCATTTGAGGTGACGATAATGAGAAAACTCGGCCTTTTGTTAAAATAACAAGTTTTGTTGTATTCTTGTTATTGTTTCTGATTTTTGTTTAAGATTGATGTTCAATGGACTCAGTAACATGTTTAAGAATGTTCTTACTTGTTGAATTCATGCCTTGTTGATGTTTCATATGTTCTTAAGTTATTTTCAGAAATTTCATGTTTTGCGACGGATACAAATTATAATCATTTTGAGGATTGTTATGGGTTTGTTTGCTGTTAGATAGTGTTATTGTATGATTTGTATAGTGGGTAAACTTGTGTTGGTGCGAATTTTGAAGTTTGATATCGAATTGTTGAAGAATTGAAATCACTGTAAAATGCGATTTTAGGATCAGGCTCTCTGAGCCGGTCGACCGACCGGCCGCCGGTCGACCGGCTGGGAAGGCCTTATGTTGTTTTTGCGAAATTTTGAGAATGTGGGAATAAGAAGCCCAGCCGGCAGACCGGCCGCCTGCCAGCCGGCTGGGAGTGCTTATCTAGTGTATTGCGTAGTTTGGGAAACGTACGGAAAATTGGGTTCCCAGCCGGCCGACCGGCCGCCTGCCAGCCGACTGGGAGTCCTTTGTTGTTGCTTTGGTTTTTAAAAAGGAAGGCTGAGAGGGATCACCAGCCGGCCGACCGGCTGCCTGCCGACCGGCTGGGGACCCCTGTAGCTTGTTTTAAATCCGTATTTCGTTCATAACTTTTAATCGGTTGATCGGTTTTGATTGAAACTCGTTCCTTGAATCTTTGATATGTATTTGAGGTCCCCGGAGGATGGGCGACACTATATTGGGTTTGGGAATGGAGTGAGGATAGAGACCCCCCGGTCGGGTAACCGAAAGGGAAACCGGCTCTCCCTCAACTTAGTTCCCGGGGTCAATTAAGTGTTGTTTAGTGGTTTAAGAAGTAGAGCTATAGGTTAGTTTCTATCTTTGGATGCTAATGGTTGAGTTGGATGTCGCGTGGTGGGATATCTGTTAAGTTCACCTCTGGACCCATTACGTGTTTTGTATGTCGCGTGATGGGATATGTGTTAAGCTCACCTCTGGACCCATTACGTGTTTTGCTCGTGGCGTGGCGTGTCAGGATATGTGTTAAGCTCACCTATGGACCTGACACGTGATCGGTTGTCGTACACGGGATATGTGTTAAGCTCACCTCTGGACCCGTTGTGCGATAGCTGTGTATTGGGATATGTGTTAAGTTCACCTCTGGACCCAATACTTGTTTGTAGCATTGGGATTTGTGTTAAGCTCACCTCTGGACCCTTTGCTTTTGGATGTATGTTGGGATATGTGTTAAGTTCACCTCTGGACCCGACATTTGTTTGTAGTGGGATATGTGTTAAGCTCACATCTGGACCCATTACTGAATTATGATTAGGGATATGTGTTAAGTTCACCTCTGGCCCCTTTTCTTGAATTGTATGTATAGGGATATGTGTTAAGTTCACCTCTGGACCCTTTACTTGAATTGTATGTTGGGATATGTGTTAAGTTCACCTCTGGACCCGACATTGTTTGGTAGTGGGATATGTGTTAAGTTCACCTCTGGACCCTGGCCTTTACTTGAATTGTATGTTGGGATATGTGTTAAGTTCACCTCTGGACCCGACATTGTTTGGTAGTGGGATATGTGTTAAGTTCACCTCTGGACCCATTGCTAGTGTTATTGATGTTTATATCTGCTTGCCTTGAGATTGGTACAGTGTCAGATATGCATGATGAAGTTGATGATTATATTGATTGAGTTATAGTTTGTTCACCCAAGGCATTGGATGACTCTATGATCGGTTTCATAAATAGTTGGATTGAAAGACCCCCCGACTGGGTAACCAGTAGGGAAACCGGCTCTCCTTCCTAACGGTTTATGAAGTTGGTTGAGAGCCGTGCATCAGTATTGCATGATAGTATGAGAACAGTTGATGAGATGTTTATGCTTCACATGTTGATATATGTTGGAGTATTCTGTATTGCTTTACTTGTTACGCGTCGTTACAAAAGGTGGCTAGGAGAACTCTAGTCACTTCCCACTGATTGTGGCGTACATGTTTTCATGTATGTAGGTACATGCAGGTTGGATCGGGGTTCACTTGAGAGCTAGCGAGTGATGATCCTTTCATCATATGACTTACACGTTTATCGATTAGCTAGACTCTTAGTTTTTGATACAGTTATCTTTTGGTGCCTGTAGGGATGTTCCATCTCAGGCTTGTATTTATTTTGGTTCCCGTACCTAGAACTGTTAAACTTATCTATTTTGTTTATATCAGTTTTCAGTTTTAATTCTTCTCGCATGTTGTTTATGTTTAAAAAGTTTAAATTCCGCTGCATTTTTAGTACTTTGTATGTTTAAATTTTCCGCTTTCGCGAGGGGTTTTACAGTTGGTATCAGAGCATTATTGCTCCCGACACACTCATGTGACCCCCAACCTTAACTTGACCAAATAAACAAATAATGAATGAGAGATGAGGTAGATTTAAGGACTTATATTGTAGTCTGTTTGTGCCTGTTAGGAATACGTCTAATGGTTTATTCTCTTATGATTGAAGAATGACAGAATCAGCCAATGATGAGAATACTAAGACTCAAGCCCTCATTTAAACTCCCCAGGATTGCATAGCTAGGTCGTCTATGCCTTTTTCTTCATTTCAAACCTCGGGAAGTAACCAACCTGGGGGATTGGCTTGGATTATTACCCAGATGTGGAGGAATGCAGCTAAGACATTCGACGGGGAGACCAGTGCTGCGACCCTCACCGCTTGGTTCTTTGACATGGAAAGGAACTTCATGATTTATGGTGTTCGACCTGAGGATCAGACCCGAGTGGCATCTCAGTTCTTAGTTCGTGAGGCTAGGAGTTGGTGGTTGACGATCAGTGCTCCTGCTACTCGTGACCCCACTTTCACTTGGAGTCGTTTCAAGACTCTTCTTGGCATGAGGTTTTACCACAGGGACATACGTCAAGATAAGATGACCGAGTTCATGAACCTTCGCCAAGGAACCCTTTCTGTTCAAGCCTTCACCAATCGATTTGAGGAGCTGATTCACTTTGTCCCACAGCTAGTTGAGAGAGAGGAAGACAAAGCCTATCTGTTTCGGAGTAAGCTTAATGCTGAGACTAGGAGTGTAGCCAGTGGTGACCCGACTTCTTACTTCCAGAGTTACTACGGTGTCTTGCGAGCGGAGGACCCTGACCAGATCTATTGTGAGGGATATAGAACCTTCTTTCCTCCTCCACCGCCTTTGCATAGATGCCGAAGCGAGAGACCTCTTAGCCCTCTTGCCTCCTCTGCTCTTGGGAAAAGGAAGCGTCCCCAGAAGAACAAGAAGTCCCAGAAAGGTAAGACTTCTCAAGCCCGAAACATGAGCCTCCCATCGGACGTTCCCCTAAAGTGCTTCAAGTGCCGCAAGGATCTTCATCGTAGAGTTAACTGTGACGGTGACCCTCACTTATGCTACTCCTGCAGAGAGTGATACGTGCCTATTTTATGCATTTTATTTATTCTTTTGGCACGTATTTTCTTACGTTTTCATGACTTTTAGTTGCTTTTTCTCCCGAAACGGTTTACTTTGGCATTTCTATGTTTTATATGTAGGAATACGCGAAAGTGAGCAAAACTGAACCGTATTTGCCTTTCGGAAGCTGTTTTGAGTACTAATACGGAGCAAGGATCCGGATTGCATGTCCGATTGTTGCTATTGGGCCTGATTAAAGCTGGAACGGACAAGAAGCGGTCGACCGACCTGCATCAGAGGTCGACCGACCGAAGCCCAGTTCCTGACCAAAGAAAATTCGCATAAAAGCCCAGTAACGCTCAAAGCGGTCGACCGACCCGCATCATAGGTCGACCGACCAGAAGCTGACCCGAGGATCTTTTTGTTTCGTGTTTTCTACTTTCCTAATCTTGTAATTAATCTTATTTAAGGAGACCTAAACTCTTCAATTAGGTCAAGCTTTTCATTAGAACAAAAATCTTTTATTTTATCAAGCACTTTATGTTAGAAGAACTCCATAGTTAGAGATTTGGTACCAAGCTTTCACCTTTGTTCTTAGATTTTCCAATTAAGTTGTAAGTTACTACAATTAATCTTTCCTTTCAATTAATTCTTATCGTCATCTTTATTTATGTTGGTTCCTTTGATGTTCTTAGTTCTTGTTATTGTTAATTTTATGATTAAGATTATGCATAGCTAATTCTTTTGATTAGGAATTAGGGGAACCATGATAAGGACTTGATTTTGATAGTTTAATGATTGAATTACCAATCCCCCATTGTTGTTGGTGAACTGATCCTTAAGATTGAAAGATTATTAGGATTAGTTTAACAACAACTTTGGGATTGCCCTTGAACGAAAGTTTAGTGCTTTTCTAGGAACCCTAAGACCGTAAGGATTGGGTAGAATATTGACCTAAAGGTTTATTCTTTGTTCCTTGGGATTGTGTTATTTGATTATTTTACCTTTCATTGACTTGTTTTGACCATGGGGAACCAAAGTTCCTAATCTCCTTTTACCTTATTTTATTCCTCTTGTTTATTTTGCCCTTTTAGTTATTAGTTTAAATCACAAATCAAACCCCCTTTTTTTGGTTACTTGTAATAGACTTTAAATTCACAAACATAATTAACCTTGTCTCTCAGTGGTTCGACCCTTGACTTATCCTATCTAAGTTTAAGCTAAGGTTTTATAAATCTTATCTTTGGCACCCCTCAACGACGGGTGTCAAATTTTGGCGCCGTTGCCGGGGAGGACGGTATAATTTTGTTTGTTAAACTTTTAGTTTATTTTTCTTGTCTTAAGGAACTTAGGTTCCTTAAGACCGTTTCTTACCTTTTCTTCTAGTTTTGTTTTAGAAGACAGGTTTTTGAGAGGAAGGCTTGAGTACTCTCTTGTTTTAGATATGGATTCTATTTATGCCCACCTACAGCCGAAGGCTCAAGATTTACCGAAGGGATGCGCCTTGCCTACCCCCACCACTGGCTCCTTTGAACTCTGCCCAAATAATATTTTTTTGGTGGAACGGAGTCAATTTTCTGGTCTACCCGACGAAGATCCAATGAAGCATGTTACAACCTTCACGGATTATTGTTGTGCCATACCCCTACCTGAAGGGGTGACTAGAGACGAGGTGCTGGCAACGATGTTCCTGTTCTCATTAAAAGATGATGCGCGAGATTGGTACCGGTACCTTGATAGGACAACTGAGGAGGTTACGGATTGGACTTCCTTGGCATTGGCCTTTTACAAGAAATACTTCCCTCTTACAAAAGCCGAAGACTTGAGAAGCCAAATCCGTAACTTTCAACAGGGACCTGATGAAGGATTTTGTGAAGCATGGGATCGGTTCAAGAAATTGGTCCGTTCCATCCCCCACCATAACTTTCAACAATGGGACCTGTGTAACCGATTTTACAACGCCCTTTACGATGATTATAAGATGATTCTTGATGCGGCCGCCAATGGAAGA
This sequence comes from Silene conica, assembly GCA_029255685.2. Lineage (NCBI taxonomy): Eukaryota > Viridiplantae > Streptophyta > Magnoliopsida > Caryophyllales > Caryophyllaceae > Silene > Silene conica. Next base: position 70,339,282 of record CM055312.2, on the reverse strand, counting down.
TTCCAGAATAACACCGACCATATGAAGGGTTGGAAAACCATTGAAGACATGGCGGTGCATAGGGCTACTTTTAAGAGTTCACGAGGGAATTCAAGAAAGCTGAATGTGGAAATGAATAGAGTGATGGCTCTTGAGACAACAATTGAAGCCCGTTTTGAAAAGCTCGAGGCAACCCAGCTGAAGCTTGAAAGTGCGAACCTAGTTACTACGGTTGACAACACGGGTGAAATTGAGAACTTGAAAGCCCTTGTTGATGATTTAACAAGGACGGTTATGGAGATGAGTAAGGCTCAATTTGCCTCCTACAAAGTTTTTGAAGAACACTTGATAAACATAGCCAACCGAATGACCAGCTCTCCAGCTAGTTGTGAGGGACCCATGGAGACATTAAACGCCATAAATCTTAGGAGTGGTCGTGTTTGTGAAGAATCAACCCAAAAAAAAGATTCTGCCGAGGTTCAAAACAAGAAATCTGATCCCGTCAACGGATCAGGAGGTCGACCGACCGGTACAGTAGGTCGACCGACCTCGGTTCCTGACGCGAGATCAGATTCTGGAAAAGAGAAAATTTCGGATGTTGCAGATTCTGGTCGACCGACCGCTGCTGTTGGTCGACCGACCGACGTTCCTGAGCAGAGTGCTGTTTTGACTCCGGAATCGCTGGATTCCTCCTTCATTCAAGGCCTCACCGAAATTTTACAGCTGAAAAAGCCAAAGGTTGCTGATCCTATGGATAATGCCACTGTTCCTTATCCCGAAAGACTGAAAAATTCAAAAGAGGATCGGAAATATGGCAAGTTTTTGGAGATGGTGAAGAATCTTGAGGTAACCATCCCTTTCACTGATTTAATTACCCAGGTACCTTCTTATGCTAAATTCATGAAAGATATTTTGAGTCGTAAGAGGAATTTTCAGGACGACGGTGCTGTTGCTTTTGTGGAAGAATGTTATGTTCTTTCACAAAATAATATAGCACCCAAGTTAAAAGACCCAGGTAGTTTTTCCATCCCTTGTACCATAGGTAATCATGTTATAGGGAAAGCTCTTTGTGATCTAGGGGCTAGTGTCAGTGTTATACCCTATTCTGTTTGTGAAAGACTTGGTTTAGGTAGACTTAAAGTCACCAACATTACCCTACAAATGGCTGATAGATCAACCTAAAGACCATTAGGGGTCTTGGAGGATGTCCCAGTAAGAGTGGGAAAGTTCTTTATTCCTGTGGATTTCGTTGTTTTAGACATTGCTGAGGATAGTCAAATACCTATTATTCTAGGTAGACCATTTTTACACACAGCTGGGGCTGTGATAGATGTCAAACGCGGGACCATTACTTTAGAGATTGGGGATGACACTATCGAGTTTAGTCTTGCCCATAAGGCAACTATTCCTACTGATGATACTTGTTGTTTCATCGATATTATAGACAGGAATGTTATCCTTAATTGGAGGGAATCCTTGACCAAGGATCCCTTAGATGATCTGACGGTTTTGAACAAGTGTGCAGGTAATCCAGCTGAAGATGCTGAAGAGCTGGATTTGATAGAAGAAGAGGAAGAGGAATATGAGCTCACTGAAGAAGAGAATGAGAAGCTCATAAGCCTAGCTAATGCAAGTTCGGTAAACATGTGCTATTCTATTGATACTAATTCTGTTCAGGCAGTTGAGGTAAAAGCACCAGAGCATAAGCCACTTCCTCCTAATCTTAAGTATGTTTTCCTAGATGATACTGAACAGTACCCTACGATTGTTAGCTCTAAACTTAGTCCTGACCAACTTTCGGCCTTAATGACTGTTCTTAAAAAGAATAGAAAAGCTCTAGGTTATTCTTTGGATGATATTAAGGGCATAAGCCCTGATGTTTGTATGCACAGAATAGAGTTAGAGGAAGGGCATAAGCCTTATAGACAGGGACATCGCAAGTTGAATCCTAAGATGCAGGATGTGGTTATAGCTGAGGTAATGAAGCTTCTTGATGCAGGTATTATCTATTCAGTGGGCAACTCTAAGTGGGTTAGCCCAGTTTAGGTGGTTCCTAAGAAAGGAGGAACCACAGTAGTCAAAAATGATAAAAATGAGTTAATACCAACTAGAGTTGTAACTGGGTGGCGGATGTGCATTGATTATAGACAGTTAAATGCCGCCACCAAGAAAGACCATTTCCCCCTTCCTTTTGTTGACCAAATGACTGAAAGACTGGCTTCTAATAAATTCTTCTGTTTTCTAGATGGTTATTCAGGTTTTTTCCAGATTCCCATCCATCCTGATGATAAGAGTAAGACTACTTTTACTTGTCCACAGGGTGTTTTTGCTTATCGAAGGATGCCTTTTGGGTTGTGCAATGCTCCTGCTACCTTTCAAAGGTGTATGATGGGTATCTTCTCTGACTTTATAGAAAACATCATGGAGGTATTTATGGATGACTTCTCTGTTTATGGTAATGCTTTTGATCAATGCTTAGCTAATCTTGATAAAGTCTTGCAGCTATGTATTGATGTAAACCTTGTCTTAAATTGGGAAAAGTGTCATTTTATTGTTACTGAAGGGGTAGTGTTAGGGCATCTAATTTCTGACAAAGGTATACATGTAGATAAAGCAAATGTGCAGGTGATTGAGTAATTACCCCCTCCTGTTAATGTCAAAGGGGTGAGAAGTTTCTTAGGACACGCAGGTTTCTACAGGCGTTTCATTAAGGACTTCTCCAAAATTGCTAAACCACTCACACAATTGCTTCTTAAAGATGCCATCTTTGATTTTACTGATGAGTGCCTCTCAGCTTTTAACAGGTTGAAGGAAGCTTTGATCTCAGCACCAATCATCCAGCCACCAGATTGGGATCTCCCATTTGAGATCATGTGCGATGCTAGTGACTACGCTGTAGGTGTTGTGCTAGGTCAAAGGAAGGACAAGGCTCTTAATGCTATATACTATGCGAGCCGCACCCTAGATGAGACTCAAGTCAACTATTTCACTACCGAGAAGGAGATGCTAGCTGTCATATTTGCCTTAGAAAAATTCAGGTCATATTTATTAGGTAATAAGGTAATTGTTTACACTGACCATGCAGCTTTAAAAGGCCTTTTTCAGAAGAAGGATTCAAAGCCAAGGCTTTTAAGGTGGATACTCCTTCTACAAGAGTTTGACATTGAGATTAGGGACAAGAAAGGCGCGGAAAACGTGGTAGCTGACCACCTATCTCGCCTACAGTTGACTGATGGGGAAGATTCTTTACCTATTGATGATTCATTTCCTGATGAGAGTTTATTTATCATCAATAGTTCAGGTTCTTATCCCCCTCCTTAGTATGCTGATTTTGCTAATTTTGCTGTTACAGGTAAAATCTCTCCTGAGTTGTCATGGCAATAAAAGAAGAGATTTATGTTCGATGCAAAACAGTATTTTTGGGATGACCCTTATGTTTTTAAGGAATGCGGAGATGGACTTATCCGGAGATGCGTCCCCCAATGGGAGGTGAAGGACATTCTGGAAGCATGTCACTCTTCTGCATATGGTGGTCACCACGATCCATCTAGGACCGTGGCCAAGGTATTGCAGTCTGGTTTTTATTGGCCTACTTTACATGCTGACTGTAGAAATTTTGTAGGTAACTGTGATGCCTGTCAAAGAACTGGGAATGTCTCAAAAAGACATGAGATGCCACAGGTTGGTATTTTGGAGGTAGAGATTTTTGATGTCTGGGGCATTGATTATCAAGGACCTTTTCCTAGTAGTCAAGGTAACAGGTATATTCTTGTGGTTGTTGATTATGTGTCTAAGTGGGTAGAAGCTATTGCTACTCCCCATTGTGATGCAAAGGCTGTTATAAAGATGTTTAAAAAAATCATATTTCCTCGTTTTGGTGTCCCTAGGGTTGTCATAAGTGACGGAGGTATGCATTTTAAGGAGAAACGCTTAGGTGACTTGTTAAATAAATTCGGTGTCCAACACCGTAGGGGTTTAGCTTATCACCCTCAGACTAGTGGTCAAGTTGAGATCTCTAATAGGGAACTCAAGGAGACCCTAGCCAAGGTAGTTTCTAAGTCTAGGAAAGATTGGAGCCTAAAACTTGATGATGTTTTATGGGCCTATAGAACCGCGTTCAAAACCCCAATAGGAATGTCACCATTCCGATTGATTTATGGTAAGACTTGTCATTTACCAGTAGAGTTAGAACGTAAGTCTTGGTGGGCTATATGTAATCTTAATTTAGACCCTAATCTTTCCCGTGAGAAACGTTTGATGCAGCTCAATGAGTTAGAAGAATTCAGGTTGTTAGCCTATGACAATGCCAGGATTCACAAGGAGAAAACAAAGCGCTGGCATGACAAAAGAATCATTAAACGTGATTTTCAGGTAGGTGATAGGGTGTTGCTTTTTAATGCTCGTATTCGTCTTTTTCCTGGTAAGCTAAAGTCCAGGTGGAGCGGACCCTACACCATCACAACTGTCTCAAAATTCGGGTCAATCGAATTAGAAACCTCATCTGGTGAGAGGTTCAAAGTCAATGGCCAATATGTGAAGCACTTCCGAGGAGAAAATAAATTTGTCGGAAAGGTCGAAGTTTCTTACTTTGACCCTTTTTAGGATGCTTCACGACAGGTAAAAAGGTCGTGCGGGACCTCTTAAACCAGCGCTACACGGGAGGCAACCCGTGCTGTTTTTTTTAGTTTGCGTTTTTTTTTTTTTTTTTTTTTTTTTTTTTATTTTCGTTTTATCCTTGATGAAAATTTGAAATCTCTGCAGAAAAAGTAAAATAAAAGGAATCCGTCAGTACAAGCGGTCGACCGACCGAGTTACTAGGTCGACCGACCAACTGGCAGCTTTAATTACTTTTCCTGACAGATTAAGTAAAAATTGCAGAGCAGGTAAAAGGACGTCGGTCGACCGACCGAGTATTGTGGTCGACCGACCGCGTGTTTTTTCCGGTTTTTTTTTTCTTTTGAGTCAAGGGTCACGGGTCTTTTCTGTTTTTGAAAACACAATAATTGCTTCATTTCCTCACTTTCCCTGCATCCCCTTTCTCTCTTAAAACCCTAAAACAACACCCACCTTCTTCATCCTTCACCAATTTACTTGCTTTCTTTCGATTTCCTCATTCAAGGTATGATTTTCTTAGTTTTTCTTTCTTTCTTTTTCGTTTTTATCATCCTAATTCCGTTTTAGGTAGTATTAATTTGTCTTTTTAAGTTTATTTTCCTCTTAATTCCGTTTCCATGCTTGTTTGTGTGTTTTTATCTTAGTTTTCTTTTTCCTTTTGATTTTATATGCTTAGATCTGTAACTTTTGGGTGATTTCGTGCTGATTAGGGTTAGTTTAATTCCTCTTTTAATTTTTATGCCCTTTTTCGCGCGTTTTCAGTCACGAAAATCCGACGCTGGCACTGTTCATGGTCGACCGACCGGAAACGGAAGTCGGCCGACCAAAAATTTGAAATTTCTGGGTTTCTAATTTACAGATCTGCATTTCTCTGACGATAGTCGGTCGACCGACCCGAAAATGAGGTCGGCCGACCAGAACCGTATTTTTCCTGAGTATAATTTTTGCGGTTTCTGCTTTTTCTTCCTTAACTGGTCGACCGACCTAGGTATACGGTCGACCGACCGATTGTGCAACGGAAATTATGTGTTTTCTCGCCAATTTGGTCGACCGACTTATCTGTGAAGTCGGCCGACCGATATTGTTTCATAAGTTTCTGTTTCTGCAAATTTTCGTGCCTATATATGTTAAAGTAATGTTTTCATATTCACATAAGACTTAGATTTTTATTGAACTTTTCAGATTCGCAATGTCTAGCCGTGATCAAGGTGGGAAGCGTGCCCGCACTTCGGGTGCAAGCACCTCCAGAGGACGTGTCCGTAGGTCGAGAGGTTTGGCGGTGCAAGACACGGTTAGCCTACCCAACTATCCGCAAATCATTTTCAGCACTCCGGCCCAGAAAGCGCGGTTCCTCCATCTCACCGCTTATTGCCTGGTAGTGGCAACCCGTTTCCTTTCTGTTCCAGCCTTGCAAGCCCTGGGATGTCATGACGAGGTGGTATCTTTGGTCGACGGGACTGGTTTTGCAGGACTTGTCACTATGGATGAGTTCACCTATCCCCTTCTCACTTTTGAGTTCTTTTCTTCCTTTACTTTTAATTTTAGAGCATTTCATCCTGGCTATGACAACATTTGCATTTCTTTTCGTCTGTTCAATGAAACTTTTTCTTTGACTTTAAGCCAATTTGCTCAGTATCTAGGTTTATCTTCTACGGGTCTTACTGATGACCCCACGGGGTCGTATACTGATTTGTGGTCCTGTATTTCTGATTCCAGCGATGTGAAGAAGAAAAACAGTACCATCCACCTTCCTACCCCCCGTTATTATTTGCGTCTGTTGGCCAACACTGTTTTCGGCTGAAAAGAGTCTCAAAATGTTAACAACATTGAGCTCTCCATTTTCTCTGGTTATCTTAACATCAGACGTACGGGTCAGCAGTTTTATAACACTGCATTTTTGGTCGCCTCTCATTTCATGTCGGTGGGTGAGGGAACTTCTTTGTCTACTATTGTTTTTGGTGGGCTAGTCACTAGATTAGCCCGCTCCCTAGTCCCCCAGTTCCCTCGCTTTGAGGATGCGATTGACACTACCTCCCGGTTCATGGACATGGCTTATGTCATGTCCGTGCATTGGGTGGACAGGAGAGATTATTGGAAGGTAGACACCTACCTCAGTGATCGCATCCCCATCACCATGGCTCCCCCTATGCTTCCCCTTTTTACTGTTATAGGGGAGCCCAGACCACTACTCCCGTCTTACCGCCTTCCCCTTAGAGGAGGCACCTCTAGAGGCCATAGGGTCCCTGCTCCCGGTAGCCACCATACCACATCCGGGACGGGGTACCCATCTGATTTTACTGCTCCCCCTAATGTTTATGTTCCTCCTTTTATTGATGACAGATCTATGCCACAAATGATGGCGAACCTTTGCAGGCAGTTCAGCCAAAAATAGCTGAACGATAGTCTTTGCCAATATCCGGTTTACAGGGAGTATGCCACTCAGGGTAGGCTCCCTACCGGCCCATGGACTCACCCCACCTGGTACACACCCCTCGCAGGCGGTCGTGTCCACGGTGAAGCTTCAGGCTCTGCCTCGGGAACAGGCATAGGGTCTGAAGAGGAGGAGGAGGAGGAAGAAGGAGGAGAGGACTCTGAGCCGGACTTCGACTCAGAATCCTAGGGACATGCTTAACCTTCCCCTCTTTGGGGTTCGGTTTGGGGAGGTCCCCTTCCTTTGGTTCGATTTGGGGAGGTCCCCATTTCTTTTGTAAGTTTTTTCTTTCCTTAGATTTCCATTTTTTCCCTCTAGATTTCCAGTTTTCCCCTCCTTCCTCCTTAGACTCTTTTTGTAGTTTCTAGTCTTTTTCCTTTTCCTTTCTTTGTTTGTTTCTTTTCCGCCTACCCCCATCCCTTTGCTGTGGTTGTATGCTGATGAGCACAATGGGGGCATTGTGCGTTTTGGTTTGGGGAGGGTGTTTGCATACTCCTTTGTGAGTATGCAATTGTCTTTGTGTCTTTTGTTTTTCATTCCTTTAGGTGTTTTTCTTGTTTTCATCCTCTCTTGCCGCGTGTTCTTCCCTGTCGCGCGTTCTTCTCTGTCTTAAGTTTTAGGTCGAGTCGGAACGGACGAATACAATTTATGCCTCACATATCACATATTGCCTTGCCTTGCATTTTTCAAAAATTTTCAAGCTAGTCTTTTGCATTATCTACGAGTTTTTGTTGATTTCATGCTAAATTATTAAACTTGACTCTCTTCTTGGCAAGCTACATCATATTCTAAGGATTAGAGCTTAATAAATCGGTGACATCTATGACCGATTTCATGTAGGTTTGTGAGTAGTTTCTCCTCTTAAGGCATGTCACATCAATATGCATAAACATGAATTTTGTCTACTTAATACCTGTATGCATTCGGATTTGTGGTTTGTTGACACATGTTGTAGAGGTCCCCCTTTCTCATTATTCCCATAATCCTCACATAGCCAAATTGAATCTTTTTACCCAATTGCTACATCCTAAAAAGATTTGCCTACCCTAGCCGAGCTAGTGTAGTGATGGGTCTGTTTTGGCCATCCTTTGGTTTGTACCTTTTTGTTAAATATAGATTTTATGAGAATGGTAGAAGGAGAAAAAGAAAAGAAAGGATTCGAAAAAAAATAATGAAAAAAAAGAGATACGAAAAAAAAAAAAAATTCGAATCAGCCTGTTTTCAAGGCTGGTCGGTCGACCTGCATCCCTGGTCGGTCGACCAGGACCATTGAACAGGCCGTTTTCCTTTCAATTAAAAAAAAAAAGAAAAAAAAAAGAAAGAGAAAAGAGAAAAAAAAAATGGAGAAATTGTGATTTTTTTGCTCGAAAACTTTGAGCCTTGGCATGTATGGAAAAAATAATAAGAAGTGATCTTGTAGTATGGATAGACGGTTGTTAGCTCGGTTTAACCCCTCTTCCCATAACTTATTTTAACCCCTTCTTACCTTTAGCCTCACAATTCCAAATTTGCCTCGGCATGTGTCATGGTTATCTAGTGTGGGAATGCATATGTACGGTTGTAGAGATTCTATTCATGTTAGATTGCAGGCATGTTCTTACGGGTCGCAGATAGGTGAGAGTCTTTACTTTTATTTATCTTCTTATCTTTTACATATACATTTGACCCTTTGCTTTCATGAGTGTCTCGAGCGTACCGCGAGAGTCCAATTAGAATGAGTCTTGCAAGGTTGAAATTTTAGCATGCTATTCCAACATGACCAATTCGTTTTGCTCTTGACACTATGCTTGTTTATATTTGAAGGTTGCATTAAATTGGTTGGGCATAGTGTTGTGTTTGGTTGTAAAAAGTATGAAATCCGTTCCATTAGAAGTTTTTCTTTTCTTTTGAGTCTTAGTGCTTGCTTGAGGACAAGCAAGGTTTGGTTTGGGGAGTTTGATACGTGCCTATTTTATGCATTTTATTTATTCTTTTGGCACGTATTTTCTTACGTTTTCATGACTTTTAGTTGCTTTTTCTCCCGAAACGGTTTACTTTGGCATTTCTATGTTTTATATGTAGGAATACGCGAAAGTGAGCAAAACTGAACCTTATTTGCCTTTCGGAAGCTGTTTTGAGTACTAATACGGAGCAAGGATCCGGATTGCATGTCCGATTGTTGCTATTGGGCCTGATTAAAGCTGGAACGGACAAGAAGCGGTCGACCGACCTGCATCAGAGGTCGACCGACCGAAGCCCAGTTCCTGACCAAAGAAAATTCGCATAAAAGCCCAGTAACGCTCAAAGCGGTCGACCGACCCGCATCGTAGGTCGACCGACCAGAAGCTGACCCGAGGATCTTTTTGTTTCGTGTTTTCTACTTTCCTAATCTTGTAATTAATCTTATTTAAGGAGACCTAAACTCTTCAATTAGGTCAAGCTTTTCATCAGAACAAAAATCTTTTATTTTATCAAGCACTTTATGTTAGAAGAACTCCATAGTTAGAGATTTGGTACCAAGCTTTCACCTTTGTTCTTAGATTTTCCAATTAAGTTGTAAGTTACTACAATTAATCTTTCCTTTCAATTAATTCTTATTGTTCATCTTTTTGCTATTTCTTACTTCATGTTTTCTCTTTTATCGTCATCTTTATTTATGTTGGTTCCTTTGATGTTCTTAGTTCTTGTTATTGTTAATTTTATGATTAAGATTATGCATAGCTAATTCTTGTGATTAGGAATTAGGGGAACCATGATAAGGACTTGATTTTGATAGTTTAATGATTGAATTACCAATCCCCCATTGTTGTTGGTGAACTGATCCTTAAGATTGAAAGATTATTAGGATTAGTTTAACAACAACTTTGGGATTGCCCTTGAACGAAAGTTTAGTGCTTTTCTAGGAACCCTAAGACCGTAAGGATTGGGTAGAATATTGACCTAAAGGTTTATTCTTTGTTCTTTGGGATTGTGTTATTTGATTATTTTACCTTTCATTGACTTGTTTTGACCATGGGGAACCAAAGTTCCTAATCTCCTTTTACCTTATTTTATTCCTCTTGTTTATTTTGCCCTTTTAGTTATTAGTTTAAATCACAAATCAAACCCCCTTTTTTTGGTTACTTGTAATAGACTTTAAATTCACAAACATAATTAACCTTGTCTCTCAGTGGTTCGACCCTTGACTTATCCTATCTAAGTTTAAGCTGAGGTTTTATAAATCTTATCTTTGGCACCCCTCAACGACGGGTGTCAGAGAGCTAGGGCATCGCTCCTTCGAGTGCCCCGAGAGGGATGTAGCTAGTGGCAGAGCTATCACTATTGACCCAGAGGCTGAGACCAGTGGAGCTAGAGCTATTCAGCTTCAGGCTGAGACTGGAGTTCACCCTGACCCGCCTACTGGTATGTTCATGCCTACCATCTTATTTATGGTTAAGGTACTGGTAGCTGTTAATATCTTAGTCTCTTTCCTTAGACTTTCGTTGACCTCCCTTGAGGACTATCTACATGTTCTCTTGAATTCACCTAGTAGCTTCTTATCCTGAAACACCTTGTGCGGTAACCTACCATAGACAGACATGGGGAATTTCTTGAGCACAGTGGTAGACTATGATTTAGAGAGTGTTGTTACTTGAGGAGAAACCTAAGGAGCTTTTTGAATATGTTTTGGGTAACCCTAGTGTTGGTATGTTACTAAATTGAGGAGTAAGTGAACGACGGGATAATTGAGCTAGGTAGAGTGTTATACATGGCTTTCGATGAAACTTAGATGTGAGAACCTTGTTGAGTCATGCATAGTTGTGAGTTTGGAATATCCATTTGAGGATCTCGAGGAACTTAGAGTAAAGTTTAATTTCGAGGAATATGCTTAAAGTACTGACACTGCCTGATAAGTAAATGAGGTAAGTTAATGCTGTTTGAACTTGAGGAACGAGAGTTGTTAGTAACGGTGTGAGAACGTTGGAACCTTTACAAGAACTTGTGGAATTGACTGAGTGGTTAATCTTAAGTTATTTAATGGATCTTGGTACTATCTAACGAAGGATTTAAAGGAAATTTAGGATGCATCATCAGTTTGAGAATGAATGATTCGTTGAGAGATGTAAGTCCAGAAACGCGTTGATTCGAGTATGGTTATTTGTGGGCTGTGATACAAGTATAGTAGATATATCACATGAGTTGAGTAGTCTGAGAGTTTGATTGAATTGTCATGGGGAACTATCTGAGATGGGTTATCTAAACTTTGAGGAATAAATCATTAAAAGGATAATGTTGCTTTAGACTTCGAGGAACTTTGAGATCGGAACCATTTTGAGGAACTAGTCATGAGGACCAGTCATAGACTTGCTTAACTTGGGAGTTGTTACCTTAGCGAGACCTTACCTTGGAATGTTCGTTTTATGGTAATAGATGACTTTGGGAAACTTTGGATTTCAAGGTACCCCCATAGAATGAATTGATGGAATCGAACCACGTAAGACTAAAGGATATAGGTAATTTTGGTCATGACCTGTCTAATGGAGAAAAGCCATAGTATAGAAAATTTGGTTTTCTAACTTCAGAATTCGATGTTTTGGATGATAGAATTCAGGTTTAGATTTACGAAGTGCGTAAACCTTGGTCTGAGGTATGTGTATGAGGCTTCCACCTTAAGTGAGAGATCCTTAGCCTGGATCTAACAGATTGTGAGTAGCTAAGTGAGAGTTTTAGAAACCTTTTTGTTGGGAACACCCTGTTTTGTGGACGAGATAGGGGTGATAGGAACCGCGAACCCCTTGTGAGCATCGAGGTTACTGAGATCGCCTTTTTGGGATGTATTGGGGATCGTTGAAAGGATGTTTTGATTATGGTTTGAGCGGTTAGTATACCCATTTTTGGCAAAGGTTACCGTCTTCTTTAACCTTCGACTTGATGATTCCGTCCCTCCAACCCTCCTTTTTGTGTTCTTACGGCCGCGAGGCTTGAAACCCCTAATTCTTCGTGTTGAAAATAAGCTCTGCGACCGTTTCCGCGCTCTCAAACGTCTGTTTTGGAAACTTGTTCCCCAATTGTTGACTTTAAATTCACTGTTTATAGAAAAAGCTTACTTGTTTTGAGAGAATGAAATTGTTTCCCTCTTCCGTTAGAAATAAATTTTCGTCATTATTGCAATTTTATATTTGAGAAAAAGGTTAATTTTGAAGGAAACTTGATTTTGAAGAACAGAACATTTTACAATTTGGCAGACTTCAGCGTTGATTGCCACTAGAACGTGTTATTGGAGACGTCTGATAACCCGTACTGTTCCCATCAACACCGAATCGACCTAAATTTCGAATTTCGACTGATTAAGTTTTGGGACTTGTCTCAGATTTGGAATAATGGACTCTTGAATACGTAACGAGAATCCCGATATCCATTGACAAGACTTGTGCCTTAAAACCTTTTTGTTTCTTGAAACCTTTTTGCAAGATAAAGTTTTGGGTTATCATAACCCGCTTGATATATTCTGAACGTTAGAGTTGTTTTCGTACCTACTTCTACTTTCGAGTTTCGAGGACGAAACTTTTTGAAGATTGGGTGATTGTAACATCCCGTATTTTCGTGATTTATATTTAAAGGCTTTTAATTATTTTAAGTAATAAAATAATATTTTAATTGTTTATCGAAAAGTATTTTAAATAAATAGTAAGATCCGTCTTAAGAACCTCAAGTCCTTAAGACGAATACAAACTTGGTAATTTAAGTTCACATCTTAAATATCCGTTCAAGTATCCTAACCCGTTTCATTTAACACGGAAAGGACAATCTTCAAGCCCCTTAAAATCAATTGTGTCGACATCCTTCATCCTCAAGAACAAAATAATAACAGTAAACTCATTTTCATAAACCTCCATTTTTATTCATCTTCTTTTGCTCATTTCTTCATCATCCGTTCATCAAATCAAGGTAATAATAACATTTTCGGAATCCTCATCGAATTTGCAAGCCATCTATCACTTTCGTTTTTCAAATCCTTCACTTCGAAAATGTGACTGTTTTTCCTTAAATCCGTTTTCAGTCCTTAAACTCGTTTTTCGTGCTTGTAGGTGAAGGATTAGACAACCCGGAAGTGGATAGCTTCATCTTAGAGGAGGATCTTTGAGCCGGATTGCATTTGAGGTGACGATAATGAGAAAACTCGGCCTTTTTGTTAAAATAGCAAGTTTTGTTGTATTCTTGTTATTGTTTCTGATTTTTGTTTAAGATTGATGTTCAATGGACTTAGTAACATGTTTAAGAATGTTCTTACTTGTTGAATTCATGCCTTGTTGATGTTTCATATGTTCTTAAGTTATTTTCAGAAATTTCATGTTTTGCGACGGATACAAATTATAATCATTTTGAGGATTGTTATTGGTTTGTTTGCTGTTAGATAGTGTTATTGTATGATTTGTAATAGTGGTTAAACTTGTGTTGGTGCGAATTTTGAAGTTTGATATCGAATTGTTGAAGAATTGAAATCACTGTAAAATGCGATTTTAGGATCAGGCTCTCTGAGCCGCCGGTCGACCGGCTGGGAAGGCCTTATGTTGTTTTTGCGAAATTTTGAGAATGTAGGAATAGGAAGCCCAGCCGGCAGACCGGCCGCCTGCCAGCCGTCTGGGAGTGCTTATCTAGTGTATTTCGTAGTTTGGGAAACGTACGGAAAATTGGGTTCCCAGCCGGCCGACCGGCCGCCTGCCAGCCGGCTGGGAGTCCTTTGTTGTTGTTTTGGTTTTTAAGAAGGAAGGCTGAGAGGGATCACCAGCCGGCCGACCGGCTGCCTGCCGATCGGTTGGGGACCCCTGTAGCTTGTTTTAAATCCGTATTTCGTTCATAACTTTTAATCGGTTGATCGGTTTTGATTGAAACTCGTTCCTTGTATCTTTGATATGTATTTGAGGTCCCCGGAGGATGGGCGACACTATATTGGGTTCGGGAATGGAGTGAGGATAGAGACCCCCCGGTCGGGTAACCGAAAGGGAAACCGGCTCTCCCTCAACTTAGTTCCCGGGGTCAATTAAGTGTTGTTTAGTGGTTTAAGAAGTAGAGCTATAGGTTAGTTTCTATCTTTGGATGCTAATGGTTGAGTTGGATGTCGCGTGGTGGGATATGTGTTAAGTTCACCTCTGGACCCATTACGTGTTTTGTATGTCGCGTGATGGGATATGTGTTAAGCTCACCTCTGGACCCATTACGTGTTTTGCTTGTAGCGTGTCAGGATATGTGTTAAGCTCACCTCTGGACCTGACACGTGATCGGTTGTCGTACACGGGATATGTGTTAAGCTCACCTCTGGACCCGTTGTGCGATAGATGTGTACTGGGATATGTGTTAAGTTCACCTCTGGACCCAATACTTGTTTGTAGCATTGGGATATGTGTTAAGCTCACCTCTGGACCCTTTGCTTTTGGATGTATGTTGGGATATGTGTTAAGTTCACCTCTGGACCCGACATTTGTTTGTAATGGGATATGTGTTAAGCTCACCTCTGGACCCATTACTGAATTATGATTAGGGATATGTGTTAAGTTCACCTCTGACCCCTTTTCTTGAATTGTATGTATAGGGATATGTGTTAAGTTCACCTCTGGACCCTTTACTTGAATTGTATGTTGGGATATGTGTTAAGTTCACCTCTGGACCCGACATTGTTTGGTAGTGGGATATGTGCTAAGTTCACCTCTGGACCCTTTACTTGAATTGTATGTTGGGATATGTGTTAAGTTCACCTCTGGACCCGACATTGTTTGGTAGTGGGATATGTATTAAGTTCACCTCTGGACCCATTGCTAGTGTTATTGATGTTTATATCTGCTTGCCTTGAGATTGGTACAGTGTCAAATATGCATGACACTACAACAAAATGGCACTTGCGCCACGGTTAAAAACGTGGCGCAAGTGCTAAATTCCCGTGACTAGACAGTTTTGCCACGGGAAATCAGTCGTGACCCAAGTGGCCGTGGCAAAATTTTAGCCACGGGAAAAACTACAGCGTGGCTAAAATTAGCAACTTTGCCACGATATTCCCCGTGGCTAAAATAGCGTGGCTAAATAATTTTCCCGTGACTAATATTTTTTAGTCACAAGTTAATATTGTGGCCAAATTAAAAAAAAAAATCGTGGCTAAATATTATTGGCCACGAAATAATATTGTGACAAAAGAGACTCTCGTGGCTAAATATTGACAGCCACACTAGTACAAAAATGTCATTGAGCAACGATAAAAAAAACACATATGGCAACGGTTCCACAACCGTTGTAAATCGGGGCGTTGCCTTAAACAATCACCTACGACAACGGTTATCAACCGTTGCCAAAAGTAATTTTTGGCAACGGTTCCTATTATAAACCGTTGCCAAAAGTTGTTTTTAACAACTGTTGTCGTTGCTCAATTAAAATTTTAAAGAAAAAATATATTACAATAATATATTTTAAAGAAAAAATATATTACAATAAAATATTTTAAAGAAACCACCATTTCTCTCTTTTTCGCAAGCTTAAAATCAACATCTCGACCCCTTCCCGAACTCGTATCAAGGTAAGCTTTACATTTTCGGAATCCTCTCGAAATTTGCAACCTTCCTATCTCTTTCAATTTTAGTTTCCTTAAAGTCGGAAAAGACGCTGTTTTGCCCTAAATCACGTTTTAGCCTCCTAATTGGTGTTTTTGTGCTTTTAGGTGGTACTTGTGATAACCCGGAGGAAGAACTAGTGATTCTTGAAGAGGAACCCGCTGAACTCGCGGAGTAAAGGTGACTATTACGAGTAACTCGTCCTTTTTGTCTACAATTAGCATATTATGTGAAATTGGTGTGTTTTGATGAAAGTTAATATAATTTATGTTGCTTAATGTTCTTATTATGTTATATAAACTGATTTTTGTGAAGATTTATGATGAATTTGATAGGGATATTGATTAAGGAGTATACATGGTAAGACCGGTTAAATTTGGGACTTCATTGTTAACTCATGAAATGAATGTTTGTATACATGTTCTTGTGTTTATTTGATGTCGTATACATGCTGGAAACGTTATGTTGTTGCGTAAAATCATGCTTAAGACGGATTGGTTAAGTATTGAATTGTTTTAGGAATGTCGAATTAGACGATTGCGCAAACAGGGCCTCTGAGCCGGTCGACCGACCGGCGGCCGACCAGCCGGCTCAGAGCCTCATTGAATGTTGTTGATTTTGTGCGAAATTGTGGAGATATGGTCCCCAGCCAGTGGACCGGCAGCCGGCTGGTCGGTTGGGAGCCCCTTTGTGTTTCGTGTGTTCGTGTTGTAGAAAATAGAGGGAAGAGGTCCCCAGCCGGTGGACCGGCAGCCGGCCGGCCGGCTGGGAGGCCTTCTTCATTGTTTTTGTGCGTTGACGGATGAGAGTAAAGGACTCTCAGCCGGTTGACTGGCCGCCTGTGGCCAACCGGCTGAGAGCCCCAATTAGCTATATTTGAGTCGTAACTTTTGATTCTCAAGTCGATTTTCGTTGATTCTTTTTCCGTAGACTTCGTATGTGTGTTTGAGGTCCCCGGAGTTCGAGCGACACTATATTGGGTTCGGGAATGGAGTGAGGATAGAGACCCCCCGGTCGGGCAACCGAAAGGGAAACCGGCTCTCCCTCAACTAAGTTCCTGGGGTCAATTAAGTGTCGATTGAATGTTTATCAAGAGTAGATCGTTTATCATGTAAGTCTGTCGTAGTCCCAGGAATTGGGCGACATTTACGTTGGGTTCGGGTATGGATTTGAGGAGAAAGACCCCCCGGCCGGGCAACCGGAAGGGAGACCGGCTCTCGCCTCAAATTAGTTCCCGAAGTCATCTAAGCATTGATGGTTGTTTTTAAGTAATTGATTTGTGGTTGAGTGAGAAGCCTCCTTTGGAGATTTGGTTGTTGAACCACTTAGTGGTTGGTTCGTTGTGTTAGCTTAGTGTGAACCCCTTAGTGGGTGGTTCCTTCTTAGTGTGAACCCTTAGTGGGTGGTTCTTTCTTCGCGTGAACCACTTAGTGGTTGGTTCTAGCTTAGTGGTCGAACCCTTTCGTGGGTGGTTCTGCCTCTTTGTCGAACCCCTTCGTAGGTGGTTCTTGCTCCTTGTTGAACCCCCTAGTGGGTGGTTCTTTATTCTGTGGTCGAACCCCTTTTCGTGGTTGGTTCGTGTGTGTTTTGTGTTTAGCTTGCCTGAGTTGGGGTACAGTGCTAGACATTGCTGAATGATTTGTATATACTTGCCTGAGTTGGGGTACGGTGTTATATACTGCTGATACGTGTATAGATGGGTTTGGATATAATTGAGTCGTGGTATGTTATCTTATGAGTATAATGCTTGGATTCATATGTTCTGTGTTGTATGACAATAGGTGGCTATGAGAGCTCTAGTCACTCCCCACTGACTGTGGCGCACATGTTGTATGTGTGTAGGTACATGACGCTGTTTGCAGGAGGTTACATTGAGGCTAGCGAGCGATGATCCTATCATCGATGACTTACCTTTACCGTGTAGCTAGACCTTAGACTTATGTTTTCAGTATTTCATGCGTGTAGGGATATGTTATCCCGGGCTGCCTTGTTTTGTATTTAATACTTATTTATGTTTTATTTCTTCCGCATGTTTAGTTTTGTTAAAGCACCTCGCATGTCTTCTTATCATGTCAAAAGTTTTAAATTCCGCGCGTTTTTGGCATGTTTTGTATGTTTACTTTTTCCGCTGCCGCGAGGGGTTTTACACTTCATAACTATGCTACTATCAAAAATATAATTTACGAGAATTAAATATTGAGAGGATAGAAGACCCCCTAATTCTATATGTTTAAGTTCCTTATATTAGAGGATTTATCATTCTCAAAAAAAGAAAGAAAAACAGAGAAACAATCCAACATGATGCATTTAGGGGTCGTTTGGTCTTTCATCTTCAGATACTAACTTCATTTGTGATTGCCTAGGAGTAGCAATTTGTTTTGTCTTACCTACCCACATGGGTAGTATATTAATTGACATGTCGCAAGCTTGTGATAGATACGTCCGTCATAAAAGAGACCCGTTGTGTTTAAAATAAGGCAACCAATCGATCCCAAATTGAAAAAAAGTCAACTGTTCTTGAGCTTGCGTGTGGATTTTATTTCACAGAGAATGACGTTTTAATTGATATAACTCGAACTTGACCAAACTTAAGCCAAATCTGTATATAAATACCCCATGAGATGTTCTATGGTTTTATTCACATCTATAGGTGAAGTGATTAGAAGTGAACATATTTCTATTATATTACAAATCACTTGGGTCACTTCTAAGTGGTTCTATTATACGAGGGTGTTATATTATAAGTTGAGTATGAATAGTTTATACAATGTATATAATGTTACTCAACATGGATATTAAGCGTGTCATTAAAACTAAAACAAGGTCATAGGCTAACATACAAATCCTACTTCACCACAAAATGTCAAGATCAAATACACTGTACACACGGTATCAGAAGTAAACAATAGTGGATTCATAAACAGTTGTCTCGTGAATTTTCACAGGTATCAAAACTAGTTAAGTATTATTAACCATATAGAGTGAGTAGAATAGAACTATGCAAGTAAATAGCCATTAAAAAAGAGCATTTTTAAAGTTACTCTCATGATAAGTATACTCCGAAATCATTATATCATATGCTCCCAGGCTTGAAATCTAGTTTGATTAGGTTTGAGGTTAAAGGATACTAGATGAAAATTTAATGACAAAGTGTATGAAATATTAAAATCCGTACATGAAAAAGTAATTTTGTTTGACATAATAAGACTATAAAACTTAGTTTTGTACTTTAGTTTATTAGTTTATTGGGTTAAATGAAGTTGGTTAAAAGTGATCTGCTAATAGACAAACAGGTTAAACAGGTCGGGTTGAGTTATGGAAAAATTAAATGGGTTGGGTTAGGATTGAGACAAGTGACCCGTTTATGCAATTGGGTCGGGTTAGAGTTGGAGTAGTGATGACCTATTTAAGGTTGACACGAACACGCCACGACCTAATCTGTTTGTCGGGTTTAATTTTAAGGCTATTGTTGTCTCTTTACTCTCACTGCCAATAAATCCGTGTTTTAGTAGGTTTCACCCGTGAATTTATGAGCACCCTTTAAGCATGAATTGCATAAAAACCCGTGTAGCGGTTCATACAATATGAATTGCATAATAGTTGTCAAAATAAGGGTTTTCTGTCTATTTAGTCGGACACATAATTATAATGGCGATTTGAAATGAGAATTTGTGTTTACTCAGAGGCCACAAACTCAAGCCAAGTTTATACTGCAAAAGATCTTAGGAGAGAAATTGCACGATGGAGAAATTGCACGATAACACAAAAATTAATTTCCAAGTCATGATATTCAATAGCCTATACCAAGAATAGTTCTAGGAAACACTCGGCCTTAGACAAATATTCCCTGAACTCGTCTCAGGAAAAAACAATTGGTTACAGAAGATTTGTGTCGGGAGAAGAACGAAAACTCTATAATCTATACCTCAACTATCCCTCTCGTTTGTTTCCTGTTATATACTGTATAATTTGAGATGCTCTTGGTGCCTTAAGGCGGCCGATCGAGCAGGCGAGCACTTGTATAGCACTTAGTGCCAGTGGCGGACGAACATACACTTCTAAACCTGTCAGTAATGCCTACAGCAGCATGCCATGGTGCGTATGGATAGATGCGTTTACACCTTTTTTAGGCTTACCATACTCGAGCTTGCAGGTCTAAACGAAAAAGTAGTCCCTATCTACCTTGGCCTCCATGAAGATGCGGTTACAAGAATCCTATCTTGCCACCCCATAGAAACAGCTCTCCCATCATCTCTTTCATACACCTTAAACCCTCCACCCTCCCCCTCAAACCGAGGATTATAGTCACTTCTCATCTTCAACAAAAGCTTGGCTTGAATATTCACCTTACAACTCAACTCCATTCCTACAAACCCATGCCTCTCCATCCTTTCTTTCCATGTCTCCAATGTCTCGAATCTCGAGCAACTTACTTTGTCCACAGATACCGCTTCTTTTATCTCTTTCCCCAAATGATCCCTCTCTATTGCCACTCTTTCAACACTCTGTAATGGTAGGCAAGCATCCAACGAATCGAACATTGCTGCGTAATAATGCAAAGCATCAACATAGCTTGAGAGAATGCCACAATTATTTTTACTTCCTTCTCTTTCAGCTAATAATACAATAGAAGGGCTTAAGGAGTTGACACTAGTTAATGTGTCTGAAATCTGTACAATGTCAGTTAAACTACTTAGGTAAAAGACCAGATTTACCGCAATTGTCTCATTTACCCTCCTCTGTAAATTTGTGATCTTTGACCCTCTTAACAGCCCATGGAATTCAAACTTGATATACGGAAAGTCTTTACAAAAGTTACCCAGTCGAATTTCAGTGTCAATAAGCTCTTGTACGCTGTTTCCGATTCCTGTTAGGACGAAGGATAATGAGTGGCTTGAAGTAGTAGCTTTCTCAGACAGCGACTGAATAAGAGAAGGCCACTGAAACCCATGTGAAATGTCGAAGTCAACCACATGTAAAATCCCGTTATTTTTACCCTCTTCCTTGTCAAATGCTTCCAGAATAGCCTGATTTGCAGTAAAATGAGCAAACTGGTAAAAAGGGGATACTCTATATAGTTGTGTAAAACCCACAAACTCTTCTGTAGGACATGGTTTGCTAATTACTGTACTGTAAAATGGTGATTTTGGGGTTAAAAGCCTCGCTGTCAGTCCATCAGTAAAATAAGCAGCAACTCTTTGTTCTGAATCACCAGATACTGAGACATACCTGTAAAGCTCTGTCAGATTGTCGACTGCAGACGTGGCGTTGCTCTCGTTGATTAGCGTGGCAGATACCAGCAGTAAATGAATCAGGTGCAACCCAGACCCGGATCCTTCATGAATTGCACCTTTTCCTTTTTGTTTGATATTTAGCATTTGTCGTCTCTCTTGGATCAATCTAGCTATCTTTCCTTCGTAGTCTTTTCCTAAGCTAACTAGATTAGTACTATCAACGTCGAATCTTTTTCTCTTTAACTTCCTCTCAACACAGGTGGAATTATTGAAAATAGCTAAGCCAAGACTCAAAAGATCTTCATTCTTGTCTACAGTTTTCATAATCGGAAAAACTCAAAAGAACTAAACAGAATGATTCGATTTCAGTAAAGAGAAATAAAGAATGTAATGGTGAAGTTAATGAAAAATAATAGTGGAGTGGAATAATCTTATACAAAATCTTCTGCAAAAAGAATATATGTTTAAAAAAGGCGATAAAAAATAAAAAAAGACCATATTGTTAGTTTTTCCTTTCGTAAGTTTCGGGTTAGTGATTTGGCAGATGAGATTTATATAATGTTATCTCTTCAGATTCCATGTCTTAAGAATTAAGGGTCATTTAAACAGTTTTTTCCTATGATTTATATTATATCTTAAAGGGCAGATTCCCATGTTTAAAGGGTCTCATTTTATAAGTCCTTTGGTAGTTTGGAAAAGCAAGCAGGGCCATCTGCAAAAGACAAAACACAAACAAAAAGTTCGTAATCAAACCTACCAGCTTCTCAGATTTGATATACATCCCCACACACTGCCTAGATACACTTTGGATCACTGGATTTGGTATTTCGATCAGCTCCAGTGAATCGCGAACTGGTTCATATGTGTCAGGACCATGGTGTCTGAAGACTCTGAAGTCTGAACTTAGGTGCTATCCCTTCCGTCCCATATTTATTGTCCTCATTTTTCTTTCGTAGTCGACTAATGTCACCTTTGTTACTAAATCAGCTATTTTCACACAGTATTAAAATATCTTCAATATCTACTATTTACTGTCAAAAAATACCGACTTGGCCTCATTTGAGCGCCGAAGTCAAATTAGGACAATAACTCTGGGATGGAGGGAAAAAAGATCAGCTACTGCAAGTTATAGTATTTACAGGTTCTGGCAAGTAACCAATCCTAGAATTGTGAAGTTGTTACTGTACCCTATAGCAATATATAATCATTCATTTCTAGTCTAACACCTAAATAAACTAATAAACAACAATCCTAAGTCAGGGCCAGCAGTCATTTTTAATCCCAAATTGCAATCTTCTCAAAATAATCCAAGTCGCCAACATTATTCCAATTTTGCGCTAATCTCTTCTGTTGTCGTTTTTCATAAACAGTATCTATCATATTTTCAATAATATAAAGAGTAAACCTTAATTTGCAGGATAGTTGGGGTAAAGTATTATTAAAGGGGAGAGAGATTCAAACATGTAGCCGAAAACAGTCATACTTGAATCTTAACAAGTTAAGCATCGGGTGGGACGTGACTGACAGTGAATCAGGAAGCATAAACAGGCTGTTATTTGCAATTAGAATAATTAAGCATAAGTGCAGTACATGTTTAAGGAAAGAGGATAAGAATATTTAGAAATGTTGTACAGAATGGTACACTAGTATAGTATTACTCTGAAGTAGTCTGAGAGGGGCATATAGGATATAGCCTCAAAAGCTGCATAAAAACATGGAGTTGTTTGACCCTCACACAATAACAGATATGTCTTGTAAATACAGGACATATTCCAATACTTTATGTCTTGCCTGTTAACACCAAGACAGAATCCTTAACATTAAATTAATTAGGTCAAGTTAGTAATTAAATGCAAATCTCAGGTGTCAACAATTCATGATTCCACATTTTAATTAGTGTGCATTATAAATTTACAAAAAGACTATATGCCTGTGTATGGATTGGATGGGCATCATGTAGAAAACTTCCTATGTATCTTAACCAACTAAATGTCCTCTTACATGCCCTTTCTGTATCTAAACCTCAAGTTATGGCCTCTTTCATCACTAAACTCCATATAGTAGTCATCTTCCTTTGAATCCTTCAACTAGCTAGGCCCTGCTATCGACTCCTTCAAATTTGGTATAGATTGATTGATCGCCTCAACTTCAGGTCCGCTGGTTTGGATATGTTGTTGCCGATCAGATCAATATTTTCATTTGACATGGCTAACAGAAACTAGGCAGAAAAGAGTGAACCTCAGTACTTAAAATGCAGATAACTGACCTAACTCCAGAAGAACCTTATAAATTTGGTTAGGGCATATTGACTTAGAGGAGAGCATAAACAAATATAGTGTCCCTTTATCACACAGGCTCAAAACCCGAATCTTCTCCACATACTTTGGTGAACAGCTTTTCATAGTTGAGAAAGATGTTAATGTTAAGGTAATATAATATACAGGAAGTATATCCTAAATTTGTTTACAGCTCTTCAAAGGGCATCTGGGAATCATTCAAGATGTCAGTTTACATCATCTGTTAGTGTACAAAATGACAGGGCTAATATAATTTCATTAAAATACTCCACTGGTATATCAAAGCTTCCCCAGGTAAGAGACTTGTTGAAACCCTGAAATGTTGGTCTACTGGTCTATGGCTATATAACTTACATGTCACAATCACCTCACACTTCCATTCTTAAGATTCTGCTCTACAGTATTACAGTTTTGCTAAAATGTTCCCTGCTTCCAAATTTATGTCAGAAATTAGTAGTACAAGCCAAAACGGGTTGTGCGACAATGAGACGTACTGCCTTGTGCACACGGGGTTGTACTATTTCAAACACTTTGTCATACTCCATTCAGGAAAACTAACACGAAGCCATACTAAGTAAACCCTTACTCGAGGTAGAGGTAGAGGTAGAGGTAGGGCGTAGGGCAATTGGGATCCTCTCCATTACCTTTGTTCTCCGTCTCTTTTAAACGAGCTAGATTATTTCGTAAATGAATTAATGGGCACAAATGGAATCCATGAGGGATGTTTGGGAGGGAAACAATGCTATAATACTAAACCTATTAGAGGTAAATCCATGCTCAACGTGGAGGGTCTTTAACAGTATCATCATGAGTATTGAGTACTCCGTAACAAAATAAATGAGTATTATTATACATGAAATATACATCTCATAGTGTAGAATTGTCTTACACGTTAGTTATCGGAGAAAAACTAGTTATTGATTAGAAATTAGAAAAAAAGAAAGGCAATGAGAAATTTAGAAGGTGGGTCAATGTTGGTCTTAACAGTTTAGAAGCCAAAAGAGGTAATGAAAAGGTGAATCTGTATAGGTAGTGGGCAGTGGGACGTGGGTGTTCCACTAAATTGGGTATAGATTATAGAATATTGTGAGTAGGTGAAAAAGAAATGGTTATTTGTGTATTTTAATGTAACGTAGACGAATGAGGGAACAGTACAAACTCGCTATACAACACCACCTCACCACCTGGATTGGCATGATTAGGACACTTACTGTATTGATTATAAGAACTCCATAATTTCGTACCTAAACATTTGTCCTTGTCAGTCAGGACTCAGGACACGAACGCACATTCACCTATTACTTGGATTATGTCTCAGCTTCTCCATGCGTGATGCGTCTGCTATTTCCTTGCTTTTTCTTCCCTGCTTTTTTTATTTATACCCATTTTGTCTGTAAACCTCTGGTGGGACATGGAAACCCACCATTTTCCCTTCTACATTATATTAGGGGAGTCGACTTGATTGTTATTGGATTGACTTCTGCATCAACCTCAGTCGTCCAAATCGTTCCAAACTTCAAGGGTTGGATAAGACGGTCTTATGCTAAGATAAACGGATCACACACAGAGGGCACAAATTCTACAACAAGGTGTCTCACACGAGTTTTCGTGTAACCAGATGGATATAGACACAGCTCACAATTTTAATACCTGAGACGGTTTCTTAACAAACTAATTATTTTCAGGAGTAACAGAAAGAGCAAAATGTCTGACCCAAAAAAAATTAAGTACTCGACCCCATTTTCTTCAAGAGTCGTTAGTAAGGTGGCGTAAACAGTGCCGTGCAATCTTTATTCCCTGACATTTATTGCAAAATTCAACTAATAACAGATATACACAAATGTTAAAATACAAGTTGGTAACAGAATACAAGTACAGAAATTTGGGTGTAGTTACCAGTTTGAGTCACTATCTTTTCTGTAGGATGGAAAGTGGAGACTTCTTAATCTTCCTTTTGAAAAAGAAGAAAAGCGCTGAGCCTACCAAAGGCCAACTTGTAGCAATGGCCACATAAGTAAGCAACCACATCGATTTTCTAGAATGTCGACAGAGCTGATCCAATTGTCGCTTGATAACAGAAGTGGCATCCCGGACAGTGTCAGCAGAGATATTAGAGACTTGTTCAGGGATTTGGGAAACCAAAGGAACATCCTTCGACACATAATTCTTTTCCTCTTCATCTTCCTCTGACATGTCAATAGTTTGTTTATCCAAGTCAGTGAAGTCTTCATCCAGCTCAGCTTTTGATGGTTCATTGCTCGCAGCAGCAACCATTCCATCTTCAGCTAAACTCACGAATGGGCCCTGGTCTATCGAAGATTCGGCTGCGGGTACGTGGGCCGGTATCTGAGCCATATACATAATTGTCAATATTCAGGTGTGGGTACACGGGCAAGGATCTTGATGACTAGAACTAAATTACAGAAGTTAGCCAACTTAGCTTGTAAAAATCATACAGTAAACGAAACGATACCACTGATGACAGTATTCAAAACATGACAGCATCATAACAGCCAATTATGGCTGGCTACCTTCACCTTAAAAACTGACTCAATGCTAAATCTGATAAGAAAGAAATTAACGTTCTTTTGTTTGTGCATGTACGGACTCCCAAATCCAAAAAAAAAAAAAGAGCAAAATTCCCGAAATCTAAAATTGACTCAAAAACTGAATCAATGCTAAATCAGATAGGAAAGAAATTTACCTTCTTCTGTTTGTGCATGTACGGACTCATGTGTAGAACATCGAAGTATTCATTAACGGCCCTAACCCACCTGCAAATACACAATAATTCATTCAAGTTGACTTGTATACCTGAGTATCATCCAAACCGATTACCCCCTACCATAAAAAAATATAACTAAAATATAATGAATGAAATGTAGGACTGGTTCAGCTTTCCGTATTAGTTGATTAGGCTCTCCCATAAGTAAATTCCCGATCCAGTTTAGAGGAAAGTAAGATCTTGTTCAACCCTATTTCATACAGAGTAGTAACTAAAGAGACAGGTTACAAGTCCAAAAGAGGAGAAAAACTAAGAGAAAGAAAAGTGTAATAAATGAAGAGAATAAGAAATACAAACAATGAGGGGAAAAGATAGGTCAAGGGAGACGATTGAAAAATTCTCTACCAAACTTCTCTAGAGCTGTAGTAAGTACCCTATAACTTCATACAAATTATCAAACGACTTAGGCCATAGGTGAATACCAGAGGCTGGAAGCAGTGATTCCTTCGAAAAAAGCGAGATGTCCACCGTGTTGTGGGGTAGCCAGAACGATGTTTCTATTTACTCTGTAGAGACCATGTATATCAAGGAGACGTTAGTGTGGGCTCACTAAGCACAGTTAAACAGTATAATATTACAGTAGTTGTTAATTACCTGCATTCATCCCATGGGATGGCTTCTGTAGTGCAAACCGGATCATCCAAAGCACTGATGCAGAGCAGTGGGACGGCTACATTGACCACATAAGGGGTACTGCTACTATGCCTATAGTATGTGTCAACAGTCTGAAGGAGTTGTAGGATGTTAATTAAAAAGACATGTCTTAAGAAGAGTATAAACCAATGGAAGGACTGCAGGAATAATTTATAACCTCGTACTTCCCCACAACACGAGTGGCGTGATTATCAAAATCCCTGATGCTGCGAGCCTGTTACATCAATCCGTTGAATCAGTAAAGTATGTCAAACTCCAAGGTAATGGTAGATGATAAACGACAACACAAGAAAAGTGCAAGGTAATAGCTAATAATAAATTATAGCCGCATTTTGAATAAAATCCTATTGACTATGGCCAAACCTTTAGTATTCCTTCCCAATTAGCAAGACGTGAATAGCGTGGCTCGTGCCTACAAATCCAGCAGGGAAGAAATATCGATTAGAAATGATTAATGTATTTACATGAAAGGTATATGACAGTTAAACTTCAAATCAAAATCGGTAAAAATTTTACGAGTTAGCTGAAAAGGACATACAACTGTGCATAGCCTTGCAGACCAACGGCTAATGCTCTGTCGTAAAACTTTTGGATGAATTTGCGACCAATATACCTCGAACCAATCTGAGTACGAAAGAAAAGAAAAGATGGGCCGAAGCGGGTAAGATGTATAGAATTGGTAATTGTTATAACAATAATTTCTCTTTTGATATATAATTAATCAAATTAGAGCAAACGCATGTCCTTTCACATACGAAGGTAAACTGAATATATGAAGAGAGTAAGAGTGTAGGACACAGGATAAGGATGTAAATTTATGACCCACGGGAAAGAAAACAGAGTCACAGGAAATTATCCTGAAAAGATAATGTTTGCTGTAGCATAAGGACTACATGACTGAAACAAAATTTCCAAGCCTTGGAAGTTGGAACACTGCCAAGCACCTGTAAATTAAATAGGTACCAGACCAAAACATGCAGACACATATGTAACACGAGAAGCAAAATGGGTTCAACCTAAAACAAAACAAACAATTTTCATGAAAGAAGAATAATGGGAACCTACTCACTCAAGCATAGCGCAGTGGTCAGCACTTCCAAAAATAAATACAACCAAGTCCCTTGAAAGGATTTGCCTAGGATTAAAGGCACACATGGTTTCAACAGTTCACTATTGATCCCGTAGACTAACAATGCATTACAACCTTACAAATAAAAATTTTACATGTTAAACTATATAGTAGGATTCTGAGCTTACTAAAAGATCCCAGGGAGAGCAGATTGCAACAGCTCCTGCAATTGGTATGTCTTCCCCTTCTTCGCCAAGGTATTTTACCTGAATGAACCTTATACGGGTATTAATATGACACAGCTTCAGTGCATTGATTATTCTATGATTGTTCTTTCAAAAGTTGAAGATGCTCTATCGAGTAGTAAGATTATCCAAGTGTCTTACAAACTCGTTATCTGAAATCTAACCAACATGACAAACAGCTGAGTTTCTTAGCCTGGTTACTAAAAATTTTTTGCTGAAATGATATTAAATTATAACTGAATAGTGGGTGTAATTACATTGACCAAGTCAAACATATATGAACAAGCCATGAAGGGAAAAAAAACCTGACGATACCGTAAAAATTAACTCTGTGAACAAAAGAATACAGAGCTAAAACAAAACTTTGCATCGTACTGCCCCATGAATGCAATGTGCAACTGCTACCTATTTTACTCCGACATTTCCTACCTACCCTTATCCTAAATGGGTATAGCACTTGAACACCTCATTTAATCCACAAATACGTAGATATTTTTAAAAAAATAGCCAGGTCTGACACTTAGACGTCCACCAGACATAAAGGTAAAGAAAAGCAGTGGACTTCTTAAACAAATCATTTGGCATCGTCCACATATTAAAAGAGAGAGGCCAAAACCATAAGAAATCAACCATACATGCTGCAGTTAATATGAACTCTCGCTACTTCAAATTTTGCCAGATATCAAGAATCTCATTAGGCAAAAACGTTAAATAAAAACAAGTAGTCTTTTCAAACTGACATACCACAACATTGGCTCCAATGCTTGTTCCCACAATAAAGAGAGGAGCATCTGGGTATTCACAATGGAGATGCTTGACAATAACACGAATATCCTCCGTCCATGCAGCATTATAGAAGCAATCAGACTGAAAAAGTCACATATAGGTAGTATAAATAAAAACTGTGGATTCACGACAATTGATGGCTAGAATGGTTTTAAATTTCGGCCCACTGATTTGGGACCAAGCTATCCACGTTTAAGAGGTTACCGCAGCCGCATTTTACCACATTTTGAGGCGAAATGGCTGCATTTAGGGAGATTAGGCCGTGATAACCAATATCGTGCACATGAATAAAACCATGATTTAATACTACAGCATGAAGGGACTAAAACCATGATCTAGTACTATGGCTGGAAGGGATACCAGGCAACAACTACTATATAAACAAACCTTGTTCATTGAACCATATTTGTGTAATGGACTATTTAACTTGATAATAATACTATGGAAAGTATCTTAAGTACTACTTTCTCATCATAATCCCCCGTTGCAATTCAAGGATTAAACAGTGTCATCATGTGCCCAACAAAGATCCCATGCAAGTCAATAAACTTTTAACCAACGGCCAAAAGATTCATGCATGTTGAACAGATCATTGCCCAAAGGATTAGACGAGAAGATGGGACCACTAAATCTTCTGTAATACTAATATTGTCCATCCTGAAAGGGATAATATTATGCCCGCCTAATATAAACACCATCTGCCATACTTGAAATAGAATTAAGCAATAAAAATATTCTCAAGGTGATATAATACAGCTGAAAAGAGGACTGATCAATACTCACAGTGATGGAGACACCACCCAAACCTCTGTGGTTGCAAACGACAACATTCCTCCCACGTTTTGCAGTGTTGTACGCCAAATGCTTCAGGTACTGGAGATAACGACAGGTGCTAATATTAACAAGAAGATGAGAGAAACTTATAAATTACAAAAAGAGATGTTCATGAAACAAGCAAAGTTCCTTTGAGATACATATAGACACTTATCATTTCATGAATGTCTAGGTTTGCGAATGAAATTGCCTGATAAAAATATAACCAAACGAAAACTTACTGCAGATTCAGAATCACTAGTCAAACCGGGGATCACAACCACAATAGGAGTTGTGTCATGTTTTGGAATTACATTTTCAACGTAAACTGCCACTCCAGACACTGAAAAGGCAAAGAAAAAGCAGTGCAGCTAATAAGATAAACATAGCAGCCAAAGTTGTCAAATACCCGGGTTTTGACAAGAGGGCGATCAGTACAGAAGAAGAAAAAAAAGAGCAGAACAGCTGAAGTTTAGTGTTCTCATGCAAATGGTTTTTCAGAATCATTTGGTTTACATATGAAATAGTATTTTTCATCAAATTCCAATTCATGTAATGTGAATGACTTCATCCAATTCACGAGAATCTCGAAACTGCGTTGGAGGAGGTCTAAAAAATGTGTTGGGTTGTCAAATTCCCCATCCTGGACGGACACAAACACCCAATATTCATTGATTTTAAATAAGGCAAACGAAAGCAAAATGACTCGGTAGACTGGGATAGACTTTCTGTGCTTCTCATATAGTAAAGTAGGGGTTCGTTGATACAGTTCACAAAGTAATTTTCATAATGTGCCACCACACAACAGTTTCTTTGTAATTCCAACTCCCTTCATTTGCCTAAAAGGCGAGAGCCTTCAACGCACAGCGCGATGTTCTGTTAACATTGGTTGTTTGCAATGACCAAAGACACAACGATACGTCCACCAGCCTCAGAGGAGAGGTGAAATTTCAAGACAAACTTTACTTCCTCATTTCCCTACACTTGTGTCAACCAGACAACTCGCCATTCCAACATGTTACAGGAGTAGCTATTTTTTCAAATGGGGACTAAAGAACATTTTGTCAATAGGTATGATGACATACCATCAGAACTCAAAAGCCAATCAAGAGCAAGAGTCCCACCATCTGAAGTGCGAAAAATTTGCCTGATATAAGAAGACACATGGAAATGATAAGCAGCAGAAACCTTGAATACTTGATCAGTAGTTCCAGATTTTTCTAAGGAGAATTTTTGGAAGACAATGATTGAAAGAAACTTTAAGTGAAACAAGACACTGAAACACGATCAAATGCATTAAGTGGTATCTGAAAATGAGCATAAAACCCTGAAACAAGCAAACAAGAATAACAAATTTGAAAACGAAAAGGAAAAAAAAAAGAGGGAAAATAGTCACTCCATAAGATGCTAAAAAATTAGATAAGGGGTCGTCATTCGACCAAACTACAGCTCCATAATTCATTGTCCTTGGTTTATGATGAAATGAAGAAAAAGGTCTCGCTAAACAATTTTGGTTTCTTAAATTGTGAATTAGTGATCGACTGATACAATTCTCAGTATAATTTTTTTAGTATGGGTTATCCTAAACAATTAATGTGCATCCAAACGTCGCTCTACGCCAGACTACTGAAGGGTCACACCTATGCTAGCTTACCGGCATTCCGTAGTCTGGCATAGAGGAAACCTTTGGATGATCCAGGGTTTAGTTGTTATAGAACAGACTAAGGGATTGTGTGGATGATACACATCAAAAATGAGACTAAGGGTAGCTTAGTCATTTTGCCTTTTATTTCTTATTCCCCAAGGCAATGTAGGCTATATAAGTAAGAGGTGGTAGTAGCTTACTCCTTATGTCAAAATTTATGAACAATCGCCTGAGTTTATTCAGTGTATTTGGAACCTAGATGATAATCATCACAGTTTCACCTTAGCAACCTATCAATAATATTGAACAGTTGCTTTCCTATCCTTTTCCATCCGTCTCATTTTCCGATCACATCATTTGGTATCAGAGCTAGTCCTTCCTCGGACTAGTGACTGCCATTCTGTCTATATACAAAAAAAAAAAAAAAAAAAAAAAAATCAATCATCAAGACAGACGATTCTCATCCTTTTACATCACATTGATTGCTATCCAAAAATGAAGAGAATTGAATACTTCTGCCGTAATATTCGACACGGTGACCCTATTGAAGAGCAGATGGAAGAAGCAAAAAGGAGTGGCATCATCAAGTCGTATACACTCACTACCCTTAGTGCAATGAACGTAAGAAGGAATGCCGATTTATGCTTGTGGTGTGACGAAATATGGTCCGCTGATCATATACATAGTTGTTTGTGTGTTCCTGATCACAATTGCATGTTTACTTGTGGCATCGATTTCGAGATTTTCGCTTTTGTTAAAGTTGCAAAAGAAGGCTTGAAGAATGTGGTAACGAACGATTCCCAAGGTCATGCACTGGTTCATTGTGCAGAGAAGATGTTCGAGGAAATGTGTGATACAAACCTCGGTATTCCGTCAGAAGAAGGGATAATATCTAGTGCACCCCAGATGTTCGACGAGTTGTCTCAATCAGTTTTAACCACAAATCCAGGGCAGATAATTGAAGAGAAGCAAGATAACAATGCTCTCATATCTGATTTTGACAGCATTATTGAAATACAAGCTGATGATGAGTGTACTCATGGATATGGGAACGAAGAAACACAAGCTGACGGAAGAAGCTTGTCACATAATCTTCATTTGATAGACGAACTATACGACTTTAAGGTTGAATCTAACTACAAATTTGTCAAGGACATTCAGCCCGATGCACATAACATGCTCGATGAATTGCCACTTCCAACTTTTATCAAAGAGATGGTTGAGGCTGCCAAAATTGTTGAAATTGACGCCATTCTGGATGATTATGAGCCTGCATCCGCTATTCAGAGAGTTCAGGCTGATCAATTTACCCAGAAGCAGCAACTGTTTGCAAAACTAGGTACATTAGAGGGCTCACACTGTCGGGATTTAGTCATCATCTGCGCAAATGGAATTCGTTTCTCCACAATTTTACATTCGCTTATTAGTGGTTGCCAACATTCAGAGAAAATGACTGACGAAGTTGACAAACACTATGATGGAAAAATGAACTCTGATTATCATTGTTTCGAGGTGAGTATGGTGTCTTCTATTGTGTCAAATGCAATTCTACATATTGGATTAGTTAACAATGTTGTGTTGCCTCTATTATGGAGCGATTCAGATTGGTTTATGGGCTCAAGCTTATCGGTTGTTTTAGGTGTGAATGTTTGTAAATCAAAGGTATTTGAGTTAGGATACGATTGCAGGTCATTTTCGAATACTGAGGAAGTACACAATTTGAAAAAATTGAATTATGAGATGAGTCCTGATGTGTGGATAGTCACCACAGCTCCTAATTCTCATAAAGTTAAAATGATGACATGCCTCTTCAATTTCATAGCCATAGACGCCGATAAAGTGGCGCTTAGGTGCTCCCAAATTGCTTGGTCACCTTATATATCAGAATGTACTTGGTTTTACGTTCATTCTTATACAGATACATTTCAGGAGAAAGGTCATTACAAATTCTTCGATCCAGGTATTGGAGTGGAGGTCTCTTATACCACCACCCTTGAGGACAAGGGTGATTTTAGGGGTGAGGAAGATACTAGTAAGGAATACAATAGGGAATTGTTCACCCCTTTAAACTTCCGCTCTCATTTCAGTGCTAGTAGGAAAAACATGAGTCATTTGTTCTTTACTTTCGTTTTCGACCCGGGAATTTTGTTTTGTCAATGTGATTTGGTGGACGTCCATTTACAGAATAATTGCTATTATAGGGAGCCAAGTCTGGGATTAAGCTTGAGATTTTCTGTGGGTTATTTGGTGGTATATGTGCTAAATGCGTTATGCAGTTCACTCACTTTGTTGTCACTACTTTTGAACCTATCATACACTAGAAGAGGGATTACATTGTTCAAAATTTGCTTCTTATGCTACAAGTTTAGAGAAGGTGAGAGCATACAAGTCCTCATTTGGGAACCTGACATTATGGCTAAGATTGCTTATTGGACATCAAATGTGTCAAGAGTTGGTCTCTGCAAGGGTGGTATTTTCTCGAAGACCACTGAAGTTATACCCTTCTTGCCATGTTGTCTGGCACAATTGAACTTGTTGCAGTCCAGTAATTGTGCTGATCGTGAAGTGGCTATCTTGATCTTTGACCCTGGTGGTTATGGTAATGGGCAGAAGGTCCATAGACTAAAGGCATATCAGAATGGAGGCAACCGATTCAGCGAAAAACTTTGCCAAGATTATCAGTGTTATGTGTTTGATCCAGGAGGCCCATTGATGCCTGTTAATGATGCTATGGTGACAAACCCGCGACCTGGAATGTGTTATGCTTGTCTTACTTCAAATATCATTTGTCTTTGATCCTTGAGGACAAGGATCATTTCAAGGGGCAAGTATTGATACACATCAAAAATGAGACTAAGGGTAGCTTAGTCATTTTGCCTTTTATTTCTTATTCCCCAAGGCAATGTAGGCTATATAAGTAAGAGGTGGTAGTAGCTTACTCCTTATGTCAAAATTTATGAACAATCGCCTGAGTTTATTCAGTGTATTTGGAACCTAGATGATAATCATCACAGTTTCACCTTAGCAACCTATCAATAATATTGAACAGTTGCTTTCCTATCCTTTTCCATCCGTCTCATTTTCCGATCACATCAGTGGATGACATATCTTCACACCTTTTGTTCAAACAGACAACAATTCCATCCTACGACGTAGAGAGTACAGCACTCTAGATAATTGTCATTATTCTTTCTTTCTCGGACAAATATTCTCATTTTATATTTTTAGTAAATGGCCTTATCTAATTGCTATATCAACATTGTAACGAGTTGCAAAATGTTGAACATCACTAGAATGGGGCATTCATATGTCAAGAATAACTATCCAAATAGAGCACTAATCAGTTGCTATCCTATATTGAGTTCACCGATAAACTTTCAAACTTAGCTAAAAGTACACTAGAAAGTAATAATCCACTGCTGCTAGTCATGCCACAAATTAATCACAGTTATCAAAAGTTTCAATTTCAAAACTAAAAATCAAAGTGGTCACTACAACAACAAAAGGCCTTAATCTCAAAGTGTTTTAAGGGCAAGGGGTTACTTCTTAATCCCAAAGTATTTTAGGGGTTGGGGATAAACTACCATTGGGAGACTTGGGAGTTGGACTACTAAAACACATTGAAAATACCACATGCGTAGATTACTAATACAATAGAGTGACATACAAAAATCGAAAATTTGCAACTTCAAATACCAATGACTGATGATGACACTATCCTAGATTACAAAAACCCAAACATCTTTAGCATACAAATTAACCAAAGCAAACCCCCTCGTTCCGCCACTGACTGATGACATTATTCTAGACCCCTCGTTCCGCCACCAGAGTAATATGTTTAGCATTCAAATTACCAAAACAAGATCAAAGTAAGGGAATATACCTCCTATAATTGAACACAGGAGGTCTCCCAAAAAAATTCATAAAAGCAGTTTGTATATGTGGGCTTGCAAGCCATGGTGTCACCAAATACCTGCAAAACGATAATCACAATTTAAAACACAACCTATAAATTCTTCACTAATTATGCAAATCAATTAATTTCCAAGATGATCTTTTTTACCTTCCATGTAAAATCTTACACTTAGAAACAACTGCCTGGTAAATTTTGGAATCGGGATGGTAAATTAATTTAATGGGCTGACCTCTAAACCCAGTTAATATATCACTTACTGCATGCCACTCTAAGTAATTATACAAAATTACAGCTACCAAAATTACTAATCCAATTAAATAATGTGTAATTGGGATTAAAATAAGAGCTTGTAACATCAGCTCGTATGGATAGAGTACTGAATTAGATTTACTAATAAAGTTTGAATCTTCCATGATTATTGGAAGGAAAATCGTAAGATTGAAGAACCCTAGAAATTGGGGATTTTGTAAGGTATTGTATGGTGATTTATGAATTGTAAAACTACATTATGGTGTGTGTATATAGTTGAGTGAAATGAGAAATGAAGACAAAATTATGATCTTCACCATTTTCTTAATTCCAATTTTCCCACCTTCAATTAATTTTGGTCCTTATTTTTTTCAGAGAGGAAATAATAGCTTTCATATTTGACCCATCACAAAAATGGTGTCTTCGTGTTTTGGTCGTGTTGAGTTATTGACCGTTGACTTTATTGTTGAGGGTCGACTTCAACTCCACTTTTTTCTACTTCGTTGAAAACTCATAAATAAATGAGTAAATTAACAAAAACTGTCTTTAATATACCACATTTTAAAATTAACTCTCTTATAAAAACTTTTTAACTTTTTAGCCAAAAAATGTACTCTGATCAAATTTGCATCCAAACTGACGCACAGGGAGAATAATCCGTCAAAAATCGAATATTCTTAAATTAATTGTATCTTTTGGACGAAAATACCTTTGTGCTCTCTTATTTCCTTATACACCTTTCTCCCTCATTTTTATCTTCTTTCATGTTTTTAACTCAACCCATACATACACTTCATCTTCATCTTCATCTTCATACACTCTCGTTTTAAAATTTCCCAATTTTTCCCAAATTAAGGTAGACTTAAAAGAAATGGGTATGAGAATCTCAAAGAACTTCAAGGGGCTCTTGCTATGCGATTCATAATCAAAGAAAGCAATCCTTTCCCCATAAATGTCGGTCGATCTCCGTCGGGCCCACGTTTCCGGGCATCAGTCAAAGGAAAACTTTGTGACGAAAGTGAGTAAATTTAATCCTCATTCTAATTAGGGTTTGACAAATCCAGAAATTAGGATTCAAACACAAAACCCAGAAAATAGTAATTAAAAGCCAAAAAATTGAGATTAAAAACCAAAAATTAAGCTTTCATACCCAGAAATTAGGGTTTAAAACCCAAAAATTAGGATTTAAACCCAAAATTAGAATTTCAAGCAAGGGTTTTAACTTCTCTTTCATCTTAATATGTGAGGCACTAAAGTTCTTCAGCCTTTCTACGAGCACTCTCCACCAGCCGTTCAGTTCCAACACAAGAAGGATACTACCTCTGGCTTCTAACATAATATACTATAACAAGGATTAGGAGCATAACTAAGAAAGTGATAGGCGCGAATACCACCATTCTGATCCACAAGTTCCCTCTCTTGCCCGCGAAATTCTTTCAATCTACTACCAGAATCCTCTTTACAGCACCTTGACAGAAGAAGGCTTCGATAATATGGATGGATTTTTCGACCCTACCATAGTCGCAGCCTCTATTGCTTTTGTTTTCAAATGAGCGAGTTCTAAACATAATCTCCTTAGCAATCAATCTATAAAGAAACTCGTAAACGGAAATTAAGATAGAGATTAAATTGGTTCGAAATTAAACCCATGTTTGATTAACAGTCAACGCAGAGATAGTTTTGAACCCAGAAACTAATTAGGGAAGTTTTCACGAACGAAGAAAATTGATTGAGAGTTGAGGGAAAAGTGAAAATGAAAGTCAAATGGTAATTGTTAGATTAATAATAAAATAGTGGCAAATCGGTCAGAATATTATTTTTTTCACCGGATAGTCAGTTTGGGTGTAAATTTTGATCAGAGTACATTTTTGAGGGGTAAAAAATTAAAAAGTTTTCATAAAGGAGTTAATTTGGAAAAGTGGTATATTGAAGGGAGTTTTTGTTAATTTACTCTAAATAAATTAATAAAAGCAGACCATAATTAGCCTGTAGTTAAGCTTACAAATCAATAAGGATACGTACATAAAAATAAACAAATATCGCTCACGACACTTTTATTTCTTACTGGGATTGCCAAAACATTAGACTGAAGATAATTTTCTTGATGACACCCAAAAGGAGGCCGAAATGGATCCTGACAAGTGAGCTTGCTGCATAAGCTCGTGAAGGGCATGTGTCAGTGCCTCAAACGAAGAAGGCGGCGAAACAACATGAGTACCTCATGGCATATTGGCATGTACTTGAGACAGAGCACACGATTTCATAGAGGTTACTGCAAGGTTTCTTGCGTACACAAAATACCAAGATGAAGAAATATAAGTAGTGGGTTGGAGATCTGTACATGTACCTTGCGAGTTAGATATGCAAGGTAGAACACTTTTCTTAACTGAGGCATGTTGAGAATGACAATGGGCCATAGACTCAGCAAGCCCAAAAATTTGAGAAGGATCAGTTTGAACGTTCTAAAATCTAATGGAGTTCCTGGTTAACCAAATCGAACGTAGAAGACAAATAAAGAACATGAGAGAACTTGTCCTGGCTGACGATTGGTGATGCAGATAAGTTAGGAAAACAAAAATCCAACAAAGGAAGGGCGTAAACAGATTCGTCATAGAGATTATTCCCAAAGCCGACGAGCGCCAGACATGTTGGGTGACAGTACAAGCTCGGAAAAGATGTTCTTGTGTTTCCTTCTCAGTGTGACTGAAAACACATTTATCATCCAATTGGAACCCTCGTCGATGTAGGTTAGCGAAAGTAGGTAGAATGTTATGAGCGAGGCGCCAGATGAAAATGACAATTTTTTTTTAAAAAACACAATCTCCAAATGATCTTCCACGAGAAGGACTGCAAAGAGAAGATAAGGGTAGGTAGCGGAAGTTTGTAGCTAAGATATTTGTAACCCTCTTTGATGTTGTAATGTCCATCTTCCGTGTATTTCCAACAATGGAAATCATCTGATTCTAGAACTGACGACTCTGATAACAGTATATTTTTAGCCGACTCATGAGCAAATAATTTGAAAATTTCGCTAGGGTTCCAGTTGCTGGCTTCAATGATAAGATCTGAAATAGTAAGATCTTCCGTGTATTTCCAATAATGGAAAGCATTCTATTGCTGGTCTTCTTATATTAATCCATCCTTTAGAAAAACACACAATAAACCCAACTTTACCCCTCTTTATATGTTACTAAACTACCTTAATTATTGACCTGTTGTGTCCGGTTTTGGTGGGGCCACTGCTCATATATAATACTTTGTTTTCATCTTCCATGAATCATCTTCTTCCTCTTTTCTTATTTCTTCCCTAAATCATCTTATCTTCATCCTCATTTCTTTTCCAATTATTTTCATAAAATCGGAGACCATGAATTGTAGATCTAACAATGAAAGCACATGTAACTCTTATAATAATTCTTCAAAAACCGCAAATGAGGTTAAATCTAATCACAAACTTAGTGCGGTTTTAGAAAGAATTGGTGAAGGGATAAATGAAGGGAAGATGTTTTATGGTTTGATTATCAAATTTGCTGTTAATTGTGAATTTAAATTTTTTTGATATTAAAAGATTTTTGTTTGATTGATTTTTGTAGAAAAATAGCTGCGGTTTTTTTTGTTAGTGAATGATTTGCGACTGGATTCTAGCTATTCAACCTTTGCACTAGACATAGTTGTGAAGATGAGGTGTTGAAGTTAAAGACAAAGAAAGAGAAGATAAAGAAGGAGTTGTTAGATCTGAAAAATGAAGTGAAATGAGTCTCTTAATTATCAAAAAGTACTTCAAATCCTCTAGGTGCCTGCAAGAAAGTATTCAAAATTTCAGTTAATGTCATAAAGTACAGGAAGTAATGGACAATAGTTGAAGTCATTGTTTAACTCACTCTTCCTCTTGATCTTCCTCCTGTTCTTCCTCCTCTTAGCCCACCCCTTGCAGCAGTTCTCCCACCTCTTCCACCTCTGCTCCCTCTTCCACTTGTGATTACCCTTTCACCTCTCCCCACTCTTGTTGGTTGAGCTGTTATCTGGTGATAATTGTCAGTTGTTGTATGCATTTCTGTTGCACTGGCATTATGGGCAGCCTTTGGTCTCCCCCTTCCTCTTTTTGGAGGTGGTGTGGGTAGTGGTTTACCTTTGTCCGGGCACTTTCTTTTATTGTGGGTTTTGGATTTGCAAAGAGAACAGGTCATCTCCAGGCCATTTTTGGTCAGTTTACCCTTCTTCTTTGGATCCTCAAATGGATCATACCTTCTATTTTTTCTAGGTCTTCCAGGACCTACCTTTATTGGAGGAGGGTTTAAGGGCTGCTCAATCACAAGCCAATGTCTTTTACCAGGGCATGGATTAATGGAGGAATTGTAACTTCTTAGGTATGTCTCCCTCTTATAACAGTCATCCACATAATCCTCAGCCATTTCATACTTGTCGAAAATGGCAGAAATAGCATGGCAACATGGAATTCCAGTAAGATCCTATTTTTTACAAGTACAAGTCTTAGAAACTAAATCTATAGTTAAAACATCAATGTCATACTTAACCTGATAGACAGTAGCACTAGATGGCATAGGAGTACACAAAGCCGTCAATTTTTTCTCTTTTTCAGGTTTTTCCTGGACCCTAGGACATAGCACATTAGTTTTTTTTTACATCTCAATTTTTTTCTTAACCAACCTTTGCACAAGTGCAACTCTTATATCCTCAAGCATGTAAAGTAAGTGTTGAGCACGAGCACTTATTATGAATGCATTGAATGTCTCAGCCATGTTGTTCACAATGACATCATTTTTTGTCCGGGTACTAATGAATGCTCTACAAAAAAAACTTGGGATTGCAAGCTAAAAAAACATCAACATCTTTAGGGTCTACCTCCCTCATACCTTTCAGAGCTTCATTGAAGTCAGCTTCATTATAAGCTTTGACACATGACTAAAACATCAACTTCATTTCATCACCTCTGTACATCTTGTGCCAATTAACAAAGATGTGCCTTGCGCAATGCCTGTGCTCTTCTTTTGGGAATTCAGTGGCCACCATTGTCAAAATACTCTACACAAGACATTATCAATGTGTTAGATAACAAAAAAAGAACCACTAATAACAAAAAAAACAGAACCAGTGGCCACAATTACCTGATACTCACCCGAGTTGATAGTCCATCCATCACCATCTTTTTCACCTAGAGATTTTTTTAACTCTTGAAAGAGCTACTGATAACTTTAATTATTTTCCCCTTCCACAACTGCCCATGCCACTGGGAACATCTATTCATTGGCATCTCTACCTACTGTAGTAATTAGTTGTCCACCCAAAAACTATAGGGATGTCATACACGCCCTAACCTTAATTAGTCTTACTAATTTTATTAACTAATTAACATGTTAATTAGACATATGAATCTTATGCATGCAATATAAAAGTGCGGAACAAAAGTATTCGAATTCTTACAATCCGACGAGAATAAGGCAAAGATGATCCTCCAACCCGAGTAACCAATGTAGATTACCTCCTTTACGATGCACCCAAGACTACCCTTAATAACCGTAAATCACACGAGCTAGGTGTAAGAAAAACGGTTTCCTTAAAATTTATTCTAATCTAATTAGAATAATTAAACTTAATATTATAACAATTATAGTATTCAAATTATAAATATTATCTTATAATAATTTTAGAGGATTTTGAATTTTCTCACACTAAGAAAAGGTAACACCCCAAGAGTATAAGAGGAAAGTTGTCCCACATCGGTAGAATGTGAGGCTTGTGATATGTTTATAATAACTTTCACCCACCACTTAGTAACAAGGCCTTGTGCTTTTGGGCTTAAGTGAGGACAAATAACGGGCCCAAAAGTGCACACCCATCTTATTGAGTTTGTGTTACGACAATGACGAGTCAGGTTGTTACAGAAAATAAGTTAGCATTAGGAATGAATAAACTTGTAGACTAATTACAAGTTTTATGGTGGTTGTGATGGGGTTGGGAAGGCAGGCCATGGGGAAGCACAAAAGGAGGTTATTTAGCTAACCCATAAACATAGGGTGGCACTAGCTTATATTCTCCATGTTACTTTAATTAAGTCATGTTTAATGATTGTGTTTTATGCAATTAAAACATAACACAATCCCTTAAACACCCACCCCAAAAACCGGTACACTTATCTCATAAGATAAAATGGACTTTCATTTTATAATTGTCATTTTGTACAATTGTATACTTATGTGTGGTATGCAATATGTCACAATCATAAAATAATTGTTTTAATTTAAAATTCATATTTATCAAATAAATATCATTTATAAATTAAATAAATCATATTTAAAAATTTGACTAGTAATTCATAATGACTTATGTATAAAATGGTCATTTCAATAATCGTCAACACGATGTACAACACTTGTAATAATAATCAACCCGTTTCATTCTAATTTCGACGTTTCATAAACATCGATTAATATTTGACAATTGACACGTTCAATTTCAAATATATATCTTACATTAAGATTTAACCTCTGATTTCTCGATATTTAATTTTAAGGAATATGATAAACTCGTATCAATATACATTTGATCAGTTTATCAATTAAGGGAATTGTCCTATAGGTGTGACCTAAAGGGATCAACTGACCACCACCGTCATACGACAGTAATGTCAAACTCTAGCTAGCCAATCATTACCGATTAATGTTGGTCAGTTGACTATATATAATTTCGAATCATCCCTTGCGTAGTCTCGTCATGAGATTTAATTATGTGATCGCACTATTGTTGAGGACACATTTCCCAACAATCTCCCACTTGTCCTCGACAAGTGTGTGTCACCAATTCTCTTGTCCTAATACTATCTCCCACTCAATGCAAGGTGTCTCTCAGGTCGTACTTGCATTTGATCATATCGTGAGTGGTTTCGTCGATCTGAAGATTAACTGCTTGGATCGGAATTATCTACCATAGATACCTTCCGAGCGTGGACACGCATTTCCAGTTAACTTCTCCTCGAGTGGCCTTGAGATTTGAACAACCCTGACAAGGGGGTGGACAATTCCTATCGCACTACTCCCTTTGACTAGCCACAACCTAACTAACCAAAACAAACTCATTTGACTCCAGTTACGAAAAGTCAAAGAGCAATCAAGGCTATGCCAAAATTGTCCCATCTAGGGCGAGCAGCTCTTGCCACGACCGGGCTATTATAATATTTCCAGAACTCTATATGTAACACCCCGGCCCAAACCTAGGACCGAAAATGTTAGCCACGGTAGCTCGTCAGGCTATGTACTGGCCCCACAGACCAACACGAGTCCTTTCCAGCGCATTTTGTCCTCACTCGTGCGCATCCCGGAAACCTTCCCAGGAGGTCACCCATCCTAAGACTACTCCCAGCCAAGCACGCTTAACTTTGGAGTTCTTTCGCATGGATAACCAGAAAAGAAAGTGCACTTTGTTGTTATGAGTAGTACTTTCAATCCCTTTAAGCACTAGTCATATAAGCCTATCAATGGACCTCTTCAAGGAGTTACCCCACCCGAATATCCTATTCGGTTGAATGGAGTATTACACACCCCCACTTGAAGAACGCAACGTCCTCGTTGCGCCTGGCAGCATCCGACCGCAGCCGAGTCAAACCAAGAATCCTCCCCCGCTTGGTTGGTGCCCCGGGTACTCCAGACTACAGGCGCTCACCAGACGGTCGCAGGGTTGCTCTGATACCATTTGTAACACCCCGACCCAAACCTAGGACCGGAAATGTTAGCCACGGTAACTCGCCAGGCTATGTACTGGCCCCACAGACCAACACGAGTCCTTTCCAGCGCATTTTGTCCTCACTCATGCGCATCCCGGAAACCTTCCCAGGAGGTCACCCATCCTAAGACTACTCCCAGCCAAGCACGCTTAACTTTGGAGTTCTTTCGCATGAATAACCAGAAAAGAAAGTGCACTTTGTTGTTATGAGTAGTACTTTCAATCCCTTTAAGCACTAGTCATATAAGCCTATCAATGGACCTCTTCAAGGAGTTACCCCACCCGAATATCCTATTCGGTTCAATGGAGTATTACACTATAAGCGGTCACTTGCCCAACAGATTGCCTCCTGTAGTCTGCCTATGTGATCGACTAGTCATCCCACATGACTCTATGGCATTTGAACTTGCCATCAATTGCCTCACACTCTAGTCGCTTTGAGATGTCACCTCATACAAGCAACTAAAGGGTCATACTAAGTTAATCCAGTTCACTTTATGGGGTTCAAATTTGTCTCTTACAACCCATTTGGATTTGACAAAGTATCTATTAATAGTGAGTTAATAATAACTCAAACGATAAGAGTGATTGTCATATATGAACAATCAATACGATATTACTGCCCCACACTTTACAATCTTTGATGCACATTCATCAATTTGTATTAGTGGTTTGAATTTGTGAATACACCATTTATTCACATCTTCCAAAACCTACACATTTCAGTTTCCTTCCGACTCATATTATCTCGTATAATATGATCTTATTTGAGTACATGTCTAGAACTCATACTAGAATTTGAGTCTCTTTCCCTGAAAGAAACTCCCACTATTATCTTATAACTCGTGACGTGTTGGTATGTCAGAGGGATCAACTTATTGCTCTTAAAGTACCCAGTCACATTTTGTACTAAAATTTATTTTGTAGTTGTCTTGATTTGATTGCTTGTTCTCCTCGAGAACTCATCATTTTCAAACATCTTGGCATGTTAATCAAAAGTTGTATGAATCACCATGTCCATATCTAGGTGATTCTATATTCATCAATATGAATAATGATCTGTCCAACCCTTTTGATCTTTAATAGGCGATGTTTCATTATCAATATAATAAACTCTCCTATGAAGCTCCATCATCCTATGATGTTCCAACAATTTTATTAATCTAGAATTGAAAACCTTTCATTCTTTACATTTAAAGAATTACCATTCTCTCTCAATGGTAGGTTCAATTCTCTATGATCATCGCTCCCACTTAATCTTGTATCACTATCTCTATAGTTATTAGCTCCTACTCAATCAGTATCTTTTCATATGAAATTTTCATTTCTCGTCCTCGTTTCCTTGGAAGGGAACAAGACATGATATCTCCCCTATAATCCTTTAGAATTAGAAACATTCCATCGAGGAAACACGAGATGATTTCTCCTCTATTATCTTATAATTTAAGAAACATTATTCTCAAGAAAACGTTTGCCTTTTGACTTCTCGCTT
Organism: Silene conica; assembly: GCA_029255685.2. Classification (NCBI taxonomy): domain Eukaryota; kingdom Viridiplantae; phylum Streptophyta; class Magnoliopsida; order Caryophyllales; family Caryophyllaceae; genus Silene; species Silene conica. Next base: position 70,294,781 of record CM055312.2, on the reverse strand, counting down.
GGTTCCTTTTATCCTTTCTAAGAACCAATGACAAAAAGAACATTTTCTTTTGTGTCCTCGCGTAGTTTCTTCTGTGTCCTCATATAGTTTCTTCTATCCTTTTCAAATTGGGGTTCTTCTCAAGGATCCCATATAGGATTCTTCTCTAAGATCTCGTATTTAGTTTTGTGGGGTTATAAAATTTCTCCCACTTTATCCTGTAAAATAACCTTTATTCTTACAAGGATAGTATTTCCGCCCACAAACTATGTTTTGGATAGTTAAGGTTTATAAGGGTTGAGATATTAATTCTCATTTTCACTTAAAATGTTTATCATATAAAAATTAATTAACTCACATCCGAGTTTCGTCAAAAGATGTTTATATCTCACATCTCATATGTAAGATTTATTGAGTGAAGTCATTTAGGTATAATTCTTTTTAAACAAATCAAACGACTTTGATTTTTAATTTTTGATCCTATCATGTCTAGTGTACAATGAAAAATTCAAGGTACTTTCTTTGTGATCTATTAAGATCATATTAACTCATGTTATAAAGGACACAATGCATTTTAAGAATCAACGATTTGATTAAGAACAAAAGGTGTGACTTGGGTTGAAAGCCAAGCCACTACTATTCAATATTACAACCATTGTTTGAAAATTAAATCCTTGTCATACAAGAAAAGACAATGTTCTTAAAATTGAAATGCATAAATGAAAGAAGACATCAATGAAAATTAGAGCCAAGCTCTTTATGTCTTCAATCTCTGGATGCTATCATAGCAATCGATGTGAGGAACTTCAAGCTTCCTTTTCTTTGCCCTTGTCTTTGGAAGATGCCCCTTTAAAACAATTAAAAAGGGTGATAGTCAACAACTTGTATCGACATATAAAAGTTGACAAAACAACATGAATTTAAACGAGAATTATTATCTACTGCAAAAACTTTTCCATCTTTGAGGTCGGTTAAGTATTTAGGGCAATTTTGCTTCCAATGACCCACCTTTTTGCAATAATGGCACTTGTCTTCAACCTTTGAAGATGAGCTAGAAGCACCTTTCGAAAAGGTCTTCTCTTTTGAAGGTTTGGTTTTGGAGGCCTTGTTGCCATTGCCTTTGAAAGCACTCCACTTAAATCTCCCTTTGCCCTTCTTCTCAATGTTAAGCACGTCCTTCGTGGAACTCTCATTAAGTCTCATGTCCCTTTCCGCTTGGACGAGTATCTTATGCAATTCGTCCAAGGAGGTTTCTTGATTTCGCATGTTAAAGTTCACCTGGAACTGTGCATACGATTTCACTTTGTTAAGGGAGTGAAGAACTCGATCTATTATGAGGGAGTCAGGAACATCTACTCCTTGCACCTTAAGGGTTTCAGCAAACTCAACTAACTCAAGTACGTGAGGTCTAACCTTTTGCCCTTCCTTCAAACTGATATCAAAGAAGGCGGAGGTCGCCTCATATTGAATTACCCTAGGAGTTTGCGAAAACATTGTCCCAAGCTTGGTATAAATCTCGTATGACGTGATAAGCTTAATCATACTCCTTTGGAGATCCGACTCCATGGAGAAGATAAGCACGTTCTTGAGAGCGGATGACTTTTTCATATAGGCCTCATAGGCCTCACGAGTCGCAGCCGCGGAGCAAGCGGTGGGAGCGGCTTCGGAAAAGTAACGAGTCTTATCGTCACCTTCCGCAGCCAAAAGCAATTGCGCGTCCCAATCTTTAAACTTGGCTCCATGCTTGTCAAGTTTGCAACGATCCATGAAGGATCGAAGCCAAGATACATTAGTAAGAGGTGGAGCGTTTGCGGCCATTGATGATTATTTGAAAGTAAACTACAAATAAAACGAAGGAATTAAAAGCAATTATCGTTATAAAACTTGTAAACATTTTAAACAAGTTGAACATTTACTTAATGATCTCTTACCCAATTAAGTAAATGATTCCGAGATCCAAATCCATACTAACTCGGGCACGGTGTAGCCGATTCATCCCTCGTTAATATAATTCGGTGGATTAACCTTTAATCGATTCTACATTAGAACTCTTGGTTGACAATTTACTTTAAATTATCTTTTAGCCCGAACTTATTGCAACTACGGTTACGAATACTTTCGTTGAGATCGACCAAACTTAAGGTGTAATCATATTACCCCACTTACCCAACGTAATAAGTTTAGCACCCCGGTGTAGCTGAGCCCACTTCCTTATGAAGAAGGGAGCCATGGGTTTTTACTCTTTGGTAAGGCTAAGTCTCAATATTTGAATACGTAAGAGATCTAGTCAATTTATTATCTATCTCCTTTAAGTGAACTAAGTCGGTGAATTATCGATAAATTAATTGACACGGTCGATATACTCGATAAACATGCATGACAGGATACGACGATTTAGCTATGCATGCAAACATATAAAGCATAAATAAAAGCATAAAGGAAATCCTAGTATGGTCTTCCTAAAATAGAAAATGTAATATAAAATACAAATTCGGAAACCAACTCCTTGGTCCCTTGAACTTCACTCAAGGCACGCATCCCAAGGCAAACACCGTCTTGGTCGGAACTCCTTTCCGAAAGGCACCGTCTTCAAGGATCTCCGGAATTTTAAATTACAAATTTTCTATCTACTTTATACATTATAAAATAGAATAAAAACAATAAATAAAGTGATACGAGATCACATTTAATTACAACCGAATCGATATTCCCATACATTTCGGGCAATATCGATTAAAACTAAGGCCATACTAAGCAAAATTACATAATTCCAAATTACGTAAATAAAATTATGACAATCATAATAAAATGCAATGCTTATGAATATGTAACTAACATGTCAATCCTAAGCCAAATCGTCATATGTAAATACTCCCTCCTACCCAACTTAAATGTCCCATTGTCTTCAAAGGACAAAATTTATGGTTTATTAGTTGTTTAATATTTTGGTTGAGTAGGGGTATGTAGATTGGAGAGAGGGTGTTATGATTTGTATAAAATAAGTAGAGAAATGAGTGGGTGGGTGAGTAATAAATGATAAATAGTAAGGGTAGAGTGGTAAAAAGTTGGTAAAAACTTACCAAAATGGACAATGGGACAATATCCTGAATAGACGGAAATGTACAATGGGACATTTAAGTTGGGTAGGAGGGAGTATTATTTAAATATTGTTATCGTATAACCCGGTTTAATGGACTTGCGTGATTTTAACATTTAAAATCACTTAACATCACGTGAATCGATATTCACTTTTAAGGTAAACATCCTAACTCATATTAGGTTTCAAAATTTAGTCTTTCTCAAATTTTGAATATGACTTAACTTGTTTTTCAAATATTGTTCGGAATTTAATCGGTTTTACGGGAAAGATAATATAAAAATCCAAATGAGTCATAAAAATTTCGAAAAATTCAAAATTCAAATTTTTAATATTCTAGAATTTTCTTAAAATTCCAGTACCCCAAAATTAGTAGTATAAAGGAAATAACCAATTTATTTCGTAAATAGCTTCTAAAACACGTATTTTTAAGTCGGAAATCCAAAATTACCTTTAAAAAATACAATTAAAATACTAATAAAAATTTTGCATATTCCAACACTCTTTGGGGACCGAAATGGACAGTAAAAATACAGCAAAAACACTGCCCAAGGACTGAAAAAACATTTTATGACTCTTAAAATTCAACCTTTTAACTTTAACTTGTAAAATTAAAAATTAAATTTAAAGAAACGTTAGGCTCCCATGAAAAATATGCTGATGAACATATCTAATATGACATCTATGGGTGAATTTTTAGGCCATTTTTGTAACATTTACTATTTTTTTTACAAATTATGTCATTTTTGACATGATTTTAACCATTAAAATCGTTTCTCATGCAATATTCTATAGTAAAATCTCAAAATTTACATGCATGCTTGAAATAATACATATGAAATTGTGTAAAAATTTTATGGCGAAATTTCAACTCAAACTGTTTAAGTCGAATTAAGTCACTATTAATCCGATTTTTACAATAAAAATCATTAATCATGCTATGGATGATAGAAAAAACTAAAACTTTTCATGAACACTGTAAATATATCATGTGACATCTCCAAAACGTTTCGTAGCTAAATTCACAATTTAACTATATACACCCATTTTATTCTCATTTTATGACAATTTAACAATTAAAATTCATAAACCATGCATAAAAACTCCAATAATTACCAAAACTTATATTCATAATATAGAAAATGCATGTGAGAACATATTAAAAAATCTCGGCCAGAAAGTAAAAATTACTACTTTTCCCTAATTAAATACATTTTAGCCATGTAAAATGTTAAAAATACTAATTAATTATCAAAATCAACAATATGTATCCATAAATCATTCCAAATGACCTAAAACATTTTTAGGACCAGAAGGTATTCATGCATAAAATTTTTCGTGCATATCACATATGCGCTTAATATTTTCGATTTTATTTCGTTATCAAAATAACTCGTAAAAACAAAACGAGATGCATGCAAATAACCGTATGCTCAGATGCCAATTGTAGGGATGTCATTAGACCTGGCAAACAGGTCGGGTCGTGTAGGGTTCGTGTTCGTGTCACCATTAAATGGGTCATGACCCCCCTCAACCCTAACCCGACCCAATTAAATAAACGGGTCACAAGCATCAACCCTAACCCAACCCATTTATTTTTTCAATAACCCAACCCGACTTGTGTAACTCATTTAAGTTTTAACAGATCAGTTTCGACCCATTAAACCCGTTTAACCCATCCAACCCATATAAATATAATGCATTCAAAATTAAAATTTACAGCAAGAATAGACAATCTTCATATCTTATTTCAAATTCAAAATAACATAACCCGATTATAACCCATTTAGATGGATATATCATAACCTATTTAAGTTAATGGGTTATTCGTGTCGGGTTAGTGTCGCAAGACCCCAACCCGAGCCCGACCCATATAAGTTCGAGTCGTGTTCGTGTCAACCCAATTACGTAAACGGGTTGAAACAGCTTGACCCGAACCCGCTAATTTCGTGTCGGGTTCGTGTCGTGTTTTCGGGTCGTGTCAATGATTGCCGCCTCTAGATGTCATACACGCCCTAACCTTAATTAGTCTTACTAATTTTATTAACTAATTAACATGCTAATTAGACATATGAATCTTATGCATGCAGTATAAAAGTGCGGAACAAAAGTATTCGAATTCTGACAATCCGACGAGAATAAGGCAAGGATGATCCTCCAACCCGAGTAACCAATGTAGATTACCTCCTTTCCGATGCACCCAAGACTACCCTTAATAATCGTAAATAACACGAGCTAGGTGTAAGAAAAACGGTTTCCTTAAAATTTATTCTAATCTAATTAGAATAATTAAACTTAATACTATAACAATTATAGTATTCAAATTATAAATATTATCTTATAATAATTTTAGAGAATTTTGAATTTTCTCACACTAAGAAAATAATTTAGCATTAGGAATGAATAAACTTGTAGACTAATTACAAGTTTTATGGTGGTTGTGATGGGGTTGGGAAGGCCGGCCATGGGGAAGCACAAAAGGAGGTTATTTAGCTAACCCATAAACATAGGGTGGCGCACTAGCTTATATTCTCCATGTTACTTTAATTAAGGCATGTTTAATGATTGTGTTTTATGCAATTAAAACATAACGCAATCCCTTAAACACCCACCCCAAAAACCGGTACACTTATCTCATAAGATAAAATGGACTTCCATTTTATAATTGTTATTTTATACAACTGTATACTTATGTGTGATATGCAATATGTCACAATCATAAAATAACTGTTTTAGTTTAAAATGCATATTTATCAAATAAATATCTTTTATAAATTAAATAAATCATATTTAACAATTTGACTAGTAATTCATAATTACTTATGCATAAAATGGTCATTTCAATAATCGTCAACACGATGTACAACACTTGTAATAATAATCAACCCGATTCATTCTAATTTCGACGTTTCATAAGCATCGATTAATATTTGACAATTGACACGTTTCAATTTCAAATATATATCTTACATTAAGATTTAACCTCTGATTTCTCGATATTTAATTTTAAGGAATATGATCAACTCGTATCAATATACATTTGATCAGTTTATCAATTAAGGAAATTGTCCTATAGGTGTGACCTAAAGGGATCAACTGACCACCACCGTCATATGACAGTAATGTCAAACTCTAGCTAGCCAATCATTACCGATTAATGTTGGTCAGTTGACTATATATAATTTCGAATCATCCCTTGCGTAGTCTCGTCATGAGATTTAATTATGTGATCGCACTATTGTTGAGGACACATTTCCTAATAAAAACGTCTTCAGAAAACATACATCAACACACAAAATCTTCCTGCATCCTAACATCCAACCTTCTTTCAAGGCTTCAAAACACACATAGAATCTCTGGAAAATAGTCGGGTTTGGTCTAATTGCAGGTCTAGTAACTAAACAGAAATCACTATTTGGATTACCCTCCTTAAGAGCTGCCATATAACTTCCTAACTTGCTGTAATGCTCCTTCATTGAACCATGGAGCATTTTATGTGCATAATACTTCACTTTATAAGCAAAGCTAGGTTTGATGATGATTACCTTATATGCCCTCCTCACAGTGTCAATGATTTCAGAAGCAGGCCAGTGAGGTCTTGGCTTAAACACCTCAAGAAACTGTTTAGCCACCCAACTAGTCTTCAACTTCCTGTTACTCTCCATAGTCCGGTGACATATATGTTTATCATCTACAGATTTAACCATAAAAGAAGCATTCTTGTTGTCCCAACTACCATACAAAAGGGCACCCTGATACACACCTAACTCTCACTCTTTTTCCTCTGCCATTATCACTCGCATCAAAGGTAAGATTTTTGCCTTGTGCTACTGCGTATCTTGTAACACAGTCCCTAAAGAGCTCTCTATTTGGAAACCTTGTTCCAACAACCCATTGTAACTTGGTGAAATCAGTTCTCTCATTCACTGTTGGTACCCCAGACTTCCTTCTATTACCAGGCCTAGACTCTTATTCACTTTCATCTGGAGTGTGAATGTCATCTCCACTCTCATCATAGTCACTCAAACAATCATTCTTTTGATCCTCATTGATCTTACACTGTAACTCCTCAAATTTTTCGACATTCTCAATCATACTGAGAATGTATGGGCTAACAGATTGGCCCTTTTGGAGTTTTGCCTCAAAGAAACGAACAACGTAGTCATACTTAACGATTCTCGGAGCTTGAGAGAAATCGTTAGTTAGGGTGGTGAAAATCTTATTTGCACCTTGAGAAATGAAGTGGCGTGTCAAATTGGACTCCATTGCATAGATCAAGACGTTCTTAATCGCACCGGCCTCACGAGCGAACTCATCGTATGCATTTTGTTGGGCTCTAGTCCTCGCGGTGGGCTCAGCTGGCATTGGCTCAATAAAATACTTGAGTTCGCCATCTGCGACGACAACATTCCGTAATGATGTCTCCCAATCAGCAAAGTTGCACCCATCATTTTTAAGTCGAGTTTATTGATTAATATGGTCCATAAATGATCGGAGCCCTGATTTACGGGTGAGTGTAGCAAAAAGTCCAGTATTAACGTCACGGTCAATCATTTTAACAACAGTATATAATTATCTACAATGCGAAAAAGAAGATAGTAAGAAAAAAACATCGAATAATTGAATTCAATGTAAATGGTTTTAACAATGACTTAAACATTTATGTAATCGGCCTCTCTCAATTGGATTACATAAACGATCCCAAGACCCAACTTCTCTAAATTGGTGAGCTAACCACTTAGCTAGTTCTACCTTAGACCTCTCGGTAAATTGGTGACCTCTCTCAATTGAATATTATGTGAAAACTTCGGTAAATTCTCACAAAAACCAACTGTATATATCATACATATATAATACTCCGTCCAAGAATAATTCAAAATATCGTATACAATGAATTAATCTACTATTATTCTAAACAATTTAAAATAATTAGGTATCAAACAATAAAATAAAATACCATAAACAGTTAATGACATTAAATTAAATTGATAAAAGAAGCCCAGAATATCGGCCAAACATAGGGATTTTCGGAAAACTCTCCAAAAACAACTTTCCGGAAAACTTTCGAAAAATAAAATTTTCCAAAAACAAATTTTTTTTTTTTTATATAAAATGGCCTGGACAGCAATCTAAACGTTAGAATTTGGCTTAAAAACGACAACCTTGCAATGCATCCGGTTTGGAATGTTGTTTACACTCGAGAAACACTATTTTTTCAACGACATCCGACACTCAGACCTGATAAAAAAAATCGACTAAAAAAACGGCAATTAAATTTATTTATTTATATTTCCGTTTCTTATAATTTTCGGCCAAATTTTTTTTATTCAGTATCGTATAATAAACAAAACAAGCAAATTTCATTAATACCTTAATTATCTATAACAAATGTAATAATCAAAATTTTCTGGAGAGGATTTTTATCGAATAAAAGTCGATTTATATTGTGTTGATTCAATTTTTCTTATATCCACAAATAAATCATATAAACTAAGTCAATTTAACTTTTAAACCAAGCAATGTAGGGCCGAAAAAAATCAAGAATTTATCGATTTAAATCAAGAAAATCAAGAAACGATTTAACATCATATGAAAAATCAAGAACATACATATTAAAACAATTTTTAAGCCTATGCTTTGATACCACTTGTAGGAAATATCGTATATTTTATAATGAGATTAATCGTATTAATCTCATAAGGATTGATTATATCAAAATTAACTTTAATATGGATGCAACAAAAGTAATTAAATCGATATAAGAAGGGAAGAAATAACCTTGGGTTCTTTCCTTATGGCCTAAGAACAACCTCGCATAATAGATTTCAAGACAGAAATCCTCCTACCAATTGCTGTAAAACCCCTCGCGAAAGCGGAAATATAAAACATACAAAGTACTAAAAATGCAGCGGAATTTAAAACTTTTTAAATATAAACAACATGCGAGAAATATTAAACTGAAAACTGAAACTGACATAAACTGAAATAGATAAGTATAATGTCTAAGTACGGAAACTAAATAAATACAACCGCCTGGGATGGAACATCCCTACAGGCACCAAAACATATACTGTGTCAAGACTAGAGTCTAGCTAATCGAAAGTGTAAGTCATAAGATGACAAGTGGATCATCACTCGCTAGCTCTCAGTGAACCTCGTGCAACCTGCATGTACCTACATACATGAAAACATGTACGCCACAATCAGTGGGGAGTGACTAGAGTTCTCTTAGCCACCTTTTGTGACGACATGTAACACAGAATACAAACAGAAAACTCCAACATATATAAACATGTGAAGCATATCAATATCTCAGTAACTGAATCTCATACTATCATGCAATCACTAATGCACGACTCTCAACCAACTTCGGAAACTATTTGGAAGGAGAGCCGGTTTTCCTACCGGTTGCCCGGTCGGGGGGTCTTTCAGTCCAAACCATTTACGAAACTGACTAAAGAGTCAACCAATGCCTTGGATGAACAATATCAAAGTCAAAGTACTGTAAACATCACTATCATCATACATATCTGACATTGTACCAACTCACGTCAAGCAGATAAAAACAGCAAGTATAAGGTTCAGCGGTCAACTTAAGACATAACCTAAATACCAATCATTCAGCAAGCATAAAGGTTCAGCGGTCAACTTAAGACATAACCTAAATACCAATCATTCAACAAGTATAAGGTTCAGCGATCAACTTAAGACATAACCTACATACCAATCATTCAGCAAGCAAGGACTCAAAGGCCAACTTAAGGCATAGACCTGCCAATCAGCAAGACACTAGACTCAGAGGCCAACTTAAGGCATAGACTAGCATCCAAAAGTAAAGGACTCAGATGCCAGCTTAAGGCATGTCCCTTCACCACATCACAAGATACTAAACTTAGAGGCCAGCTTAAGGCATGTTCTAGCATCAAACATCTCCACTCCGGGTGAGGTGTTACGACCTAAATGCCCCGTTGTGCAGCTGCTCTACTCGTCAGACTCAGAGGCCAACTTAAGGCATGTTCCAACGCGATCACAACAAACATGTCTGGGCTCAGAGGCCAGCTTAAGGCATATCCCAGACACGACAACCATACACATATAGGGCTCAGAGGCCAGCTTAAGGCATATCCCCATATATGACAACAAGCTCACGTATTAAGCTCAGAGGCCAGCTTAAGGCATACCTTAATACGCATCAATACAATATCATCCAAGTATAGAAACTAATCTATAGTTCTAGACCTTTACACTTCTAATCAACACTTAATTAATCCCGGGAACTAAGTTGAGGGAGAGCCGGTTTCCCTTTCGGTTACCCGACCGGGGGGTCTCTATCCTCTCTCCATTCCCGAACCCAATATAGTGTCGCTCATCCTCCGGGGACCTCAAACACACATCAAAGGTACAAGGAACGAGTTTCAGTCAAAACCGAATAAGCCTTTGAAAGTTATAAACAAAACAATGGGAACAGGGGCTCTCAGCCGGTCCCAGACCGTCTGCCGGTCCACCGGCTGGGAGTCCCTTCCCATGCCTAACATCCGTCTGAAAAACAAGAGAAGAGGCTCTCAGCCGGTGGACCGTCCGCCGGCCAGCCGGCTGGGAGTCCCTTCCCCAAAGCCAAACTTCGAACTTTAAAAAAAAATGAGGAGTGACTCTCAGTCGGTGTACCGGCTGCCGGCCTGCCGGCTGGGAGTCATTTCCCAAGCCCTTTTGCAAAACTTGAAAAACACCAAGAAGGATCCTGAGCCGGTGTACCGGCTGCCGACTGACCGGCTCAGAAACCTTCCTCAGATTTCTGGATATTCAAAATATTACACACCGACTCTGAGCCGGCCGACCGACTGCCGGTCAGCCTGCCGGCTCAGAGGCCGCTGTACGCAGAACGCAATTTCCCTAACAAATGCAAATCATCTCAAATTGATCCCAAACGTCTAAATTAGCAACAACAAATGTATACCCATCACATATAAACACCAAATATATTATCTACCAGCAATTAATCCCACAAACAATCCTCAATAAGAATATGATTTGTATCCGTCTTAAGCATGAATTTCTGAAAATTAAGCAATAAGCATATGGAACATCATCTAAGCATGAAATCGTCAAGTAAGAACATTCCTATCATGTTACTAAGTTCAAACAACAACAATAACATTAAAAATCAAAAACTTAAACCAATTCAAACAAGAAAAGTGCTAATGTATACAATAAGACCGAGTTTCTCATTATCGTCACCTTTTAAGCGATTAAGCTCCTAGCTCCTCTTCAATCTTGCCACTAACCTCCTTAGGATCCTCTAAGCCTTCTCCTACAACAAGCAAAACGGTTTTAAGAGGCTAAACTCGAATTATACCAAAACAGGCCAACTTTCGAATTGAAGGAAATGAAAAACGGAAGTGACAGATGACTTGCAAATTTCATGAGGATTCCGAAAATGTATTTATTACCTTGTTTCGGTAAACGGATGCTGACAGAAATTGGAAAAGAAGATGAAGATTTAAGGAGGAAAAGAGAAAGTGAAGATACAGTGTTCTTATTTGAGAATGTGGAAAATGTCGACATCCATAGAGGGTTTAGGGGTTTAAATTGTCCTTTCCGTTTAAATGAAACGGGTTTGGAAACTTGAACGGGTTTTAGGATATGAATTCGAGTTGCCAAGTTGAGTTCGTCTTAAGGACTTAAGGTTCTTAAGACGGATCTTAACGGAACATTTAAAATTAACTTATCAATAATCATTAAAGTGTTATTTTAAAATGAATTAACATCAAATATTAAAATATTATTTTATCCCGTAAAACTAATTAAAACCTTAAAAATATATTTTACGAAAATGCGGGATGTTACAATCACCCCATCTTTCAAAAAGTTTCGTCCTCGAAACTTGAAGACAGAAATAAGTACGAAAACAACTCTAACTTTCAAAATGTATCATGTGGGTTATGATAAACCAAAACCTTATCTTTCAAAAAGGTTTCAAGGGACAAAAGGTTTAAAGGCACAGGTCTTCGTCAATGGATAATGGGATTCTCGTTACGTATTCAAGAGTCCGACATTCCAAATCTGAGAGAAGTCCCAAAATTAGTTCAAAATTAGATTGATTCGGTGTTGACAAGCACATCACAGGTTATCAGACGTCTCCAATAACAAGTTGTAGTGGCGGTCAACGCTGAAATCCGACAAAATTGCAAAACGTTACGTTTCTTAAAACCAAGTTTTCCTTCAAATAAACCACTACTCTCAAATTCTTGAAAAAGTAACATTGTAACAATGACTAAGAGTCGCTTCTAACGGAAGAGAGAGCAGTTTCAAATTCTCAAAACAATTAAGCTTTTTCCAAACGACAGTGAATTTAAAGTCAACAATTGGGGAACAAGTTTCAACACAGACGTTTGAGAGCGCGGAAGCAGACGCAGAGCTTATTTTCAACACGATGAATTAGGGGTTTCAAGCCTCGCGGCTGTCAGAACACGAAAAGGAGGGTTGAAGGAACGGAACCATCAAGTCGAAGGTTAAAGAAGACGGTAACCTTTGCCAAACATGGGTACACTAACCGCTCAATCCATAATCAAAACATCGTTACAACGATTTCTAGTATATCCCAAGGAGACGTTTCCAGTGACCTCGATACTCACAATGGTCCCACGGTTCCTCTCACCCTTCTCTCATCCACAAAACAAGGTATTCCTCTACAAGAAGGTTCCCAAATTCTCACTCAGTTTACAAAAAAAATCTGTTCTATTAGGGTTAAGGATCTCTCACTCAAGGTGGAAACCTAATACACATACCTCGGACCAAGGTTTATGCACTTTCTAAATCTAAATCTGAATTCTATCACCAAAACATCGAATTCTGAAATTAGGATACCAAACTTTCTACACTATGGCTTTTCTCAATCGGACAGGCCATAACCAAAATTACTTATATCCTTTAGTCCTACGTAGTTCAATTCCATCAAATTCATCCTATGGGGGTACTTCGAAATCCTAAGTTCTCCAAAGTCATCTATTACCATAAAACGAACATTCCAAGGTAAGGTCTCCCTAAGGTAACAACTTCCCAGTCAAGCAAGTCTATGACTGGTTCTCGCGACTAGTTCTTCAAAACGATTCAGATCTCAAGGTTCCTCAAAGTCTAAAGCAATATCATTCATCCGGTTACCTATTCCCGAAATTCAGATAACTCATCACAGGTATTTCCTCAATTGACAATGAAATCAACTATCAGGTTATAAAATTCGTATGATGTATCTACTATACTCGCATTATAGTCCACCAAACAACCACACCTAAATCAATGCGTTTCTGGACTTACATCTCTCAATGAATCATTCATTCTCAAACTGGTGATGTATCCTAAATTTTCCTTTAAGTCCTTCATTAGATAAATGTTAAGATCCATGAAGTAACTTAAGATCAACCACTCAGTCAATCCCACAAGTTCTTGTAAATATTCCAATGTTCTCACACCGTTACTAACAACTCTCGTTCCTCAAGTTCAAACAGTATTAACTTACCTCATTCACTTATCCGACCACATCAGTACTTTAAGCATATTCCTCGAAATCAATCTTTACTCCAAGTTCCTCTAAATTCTCTAATGGAAATTACAAACTTACAATCATCCATGACTCAACAAGGTTCTCACACCTAAGTTCCATTAAAGGTCATGTATAACACTCTACCCACCACAATTATCCCGTCGTTCACTTGCTCCTCAAATTAGTAACATATAGACACTAAGATCAACAAAACACATTCCATCAGCTCCTTAGGTTTTCCTCAAGTAACAACACTCTCCAAATCACGGTCTACAGCTAATTCCAAGAAATTCCCAAGTTTATCTATGGTAGGTTACCGTACAAGGTGTTTCAGGGAAGCAAGTTATCAGATTGAGTATAAAGGAAATGAAGATAGATTCCAAAGAAGATTAACAGGAATCTAAGGAAAGAGATTAAGATCTTAACGACTACAAGTACATCAACCATAAATAAGATGGTAGGTATGAACATACCAGTAGGTGGGTCAGGGTGAACTCCAGTCTCAGCTTGATTCCGAACAGCTCCGGTTCCACTGGTCTCAGCCTCTAGGTCAGTAGTAACAGCTCTGTCAATAAAGGTATTCCTCTCGGGGCACTCGAAGAAGCAATGTCCAGGCTTCTTGCAGGTGTAGCATAAGTAAGGATTACCGTCACAGGTAACTCTAGGATGAAGGGCTTTGCGACACTTGAAACTCTTCAGGGGTGCTTTTATCGAGGGTTCCATGTCTCGATCCTGGGAAGCCTCAGGGTCAATAGTGATGGCTCTGTTGATGGTGACATTCCCTACGTGGCACTCGAAAGAGCGATGTCCAAATCCCTCGCAGGTGAAGCATTGGTACGGGTCACCATAACAGTCAACTCTAGGATGAAGATCCTTGCGGCACTTGAAGCACTTTAGGGGAACGTCCGATGGGAGGCTCATGTTTCGGACTTGAGAAGTCTTAGCTCTCTGGGACTTCTTGTTCTTCAGGGGACGCTTCCTTGTTCCAAGGAGGGAGGAAACAGGAGGACTAAGAGGTCTCCTGCTTCGGCATATATGTAAAGGCGGTGGAGGAGGAGAGAAGGCTCTAGCTCCTTCACAATAGATCTGGTAAGGGTCCTCCGCTCGTAAGACACCGTAGTAACTCTGGAAGTAAGAAGTCGGGTCACCACTGGCTACACTCCTAGTCTCAGCATTAAGCTTGCTCCGAAACAGATAGGCTTTGTCTTCCTCTCTCTCAAGTAGCTGTGGAACAAAGTGGATCAGCTCCTCAAATCGATTGGTGAAGGCTTGAACAGAAAGGGTTCCTTGGCGAAGGTTCATGAACTCGGTCATCTTATCTTGGCGGATGTCCCTGTGGTAAAACCTCATGCCAAGAAGAGTCTTGAAACGACTCCAAGTGAAAGTAGGGTCACGAGTAGCAGGAGCGCTGATCGTCAACCACCAACTCCTAGCCTCACGAACTAAGAACTGAGATGCTACTCGGGTCTGATCCTCAGGACGAACACCATAAATCATGAAGTTCCTTTCCATGTCAAAGAACCAAGCGGTGAGGGTCGCAACACTGGTCTCTCCGTCGAATGTCTTAACTGCATTCCTCCACATCTGGGTGATAATCCAAGCCAATCCTCCAGGTTGGTTACTTCCCGAGGTTTGAAATGAAGAAGAAGGCATAGATGACCTATTCTATGCAATCCTGAAGAGTTTGAATAAGGGCTTGCGTTTCAGCATTCTCATCATTGGTTGGCTCTGTCATTCTTTAATCATAAGAGAATAAACCGTTAGACGTATTCCTAACAAGGCACAAACAGACTACAATATAAGTCCTTAAATCTACCCCATCTCTCATTCATTATTCAATTATATGGTCAAGTTAAGGTTGGGGTCACATGAGTGCGTCGGGAGCAATAATGCTCTGATACCAACTGTAAAACCCCTCGCGAAAGCGGAAATATAAAACATACAAAGTACTAAAAATGCAGCGGGATTTAACTTTTTAAACATAAACAACATGCGAGAAGTATTAAACTGAAAATTGAAACTGACATAAAACTGAAATAGATAAGTATAATGTCTAAGTACGGAAACTAAATAAATACAACAGCCTGGGATGGAACATCCCTACAGGCACCAAAACATATACTGTGTCAAAACTAGAGTCTAGCTAATCGAAAGTGTAAGTCATAAGATGACAAGTGGATCATCACTCGCTAGCTCTCAGTGAACCCTGTCCAACCTGCATGTACCTACATACATGAAAACATGTACGCCACAATCAGTGGGGAGTGACTAGAGTTCTCCTAGCCACCTTTTGTAACGACACGTAACACAGAATATAAACAGAACACTCCAACATATATAAACATGTGAAGCATATCAATATCTCAGTAACTGAATCTCATACTATCATGCAATCACTAATGCACGGCTCTCAACCAACTTCGGAAACTATTTGGAAGGAGAGCCGGTTTCCCTACCGGTTGCCCGGTCGGGGGGTCTTTTAATCCAAACCATTTACGAAACTGACTAAAGAGTCATGCAATGCCTTGGATGAACAATATCAAAGTCAAAGTACTGTAAACATCATTATCATCATACATATCTGACACTGTACCAACTACGGCAAGCAGATTAAAACAGCAAGTATAAGGTTCAACGGTCAACTTAAGACATAACCTAAATACCAATCATTCAGCAAGCATAAAGGTTCAGCGATCAACTTAAGACATAACCTAAATACCAATCATTCAGCAAATATAAGGTTCAGCGGTCAACTTAAGACATAACCTACATACCAATCATTCAGCAAGCAAAGACTCAGAGGCCAACTTAAGGCATAGACCTGCCAATCAGCAAGACACTAGACTCAGAGGCCAACTTAAGGCATAGACTAGCATCCAAAAGTAAAGGGCTCAGAGGCCAGCTTAAGGCATGTCCCTTCACCACATCACAAGATACTAAACTCAGAGGCCAGCTTAAGGCATGTTCTAGCATCAAACATCTGCACTCCGGGTGAGGTGTTACGACCTAAATGCCCCGTTGTGCAGCTGCTCTACTCGTCAGACTCAGAGGCCAACTTAAGGCATGTTCCAACGCGATCACAACAAACATGTCTGGGCTCAGAGGCCAGCTTAAGGCATATCCCAGACACGACAACCATACACATATAGGGCTCAGAGGCCAGCTTAAGGCATATCCCCATATATGACAACAAGCTCACGTATTAAGCTCAGAGGCCAGCTTAAGGCATACCTTAATACGCATCAATACAATATCATCCAAGTATAGAAACTAATCTATAGTTCAAGACCTTTACACTTCTAATCAACACTTAATTGATCCCGGGAACTAAGTTGAGGGAGAGCCGGTTTCCCTTTCGGTTACCCGACCGGGGGGTCTCTATCCTCTCTCCATTCCCGAACCCAATTTAGTGTCGCCCATCCTCCGGGGACCTCAGACACACATCAAAGGTACAAGGAACGAGTTTCAGTCAAAACCGAATAAGCCTTTGAAAGTTATAAACAAAACAATGGGAACAGGGGCTCTCAGCCGGTCCCAGACCGTCTGCCGGTCCACCGGCTGGGAGTCCCTTCCCATGCCTAACATCCGTCTGAAAAACAAGAGAAGAGGCTCTCAGCCGGTGGACCGTTCGCCGGCCAGCCGGCTGGGAGTCCCTTCCCCAAAGCCAAACTTCGAACTTTAAAAAAAATGAGGAGTGACTCTCAGCCGGTGTACCGGCTGCCGGCCTGCCGGCTGGGAGTCATTTCCCAAGCCCTTTGCAAAACTTGAAAAACACCAAGAAGGATCCTGAGCCGGCCGACTGACCGGCTCAAAAACCTTCCTCAGATTTCTGGACATTCAAAATATTACACACCGACTCTGAGCCGGCCGACCGGCTGCCGGTCAGCCTGCCGGCTCAAAGGCCGCTGTACGCAGAACATAAATTCCATAACAAATGCAAATCATCTCAAATTGATCCCAAACGTCTAAATTAGCAACAACAAATGTATACCCATCACATATAAACACCAAATATACTATCTACCAGCAATTAATCCCACAAACAATCCTCAATAAGAGTATGATTTGTATCCGTCTTAAGCATGAATTTCTGAAAATTAAGCAATAAGCATATGGAACATCATCTAAACAAGAAATCGTCAAGTAAGAACATTCCTATCATGTTACTAAGTTCAAACAACAACAATAACATTAAAAATCAGAAACTTAAACCAATTCAAACAAGAAAAGTGCTAATGTATACAATAAGACCGAGTTTCTCATTATCGTCACCTTTTAAGCGATTAAGCTCCTAGCTCCTCTTCAATCTTTCCATTAACCTCCTTAGGATCCTCTAAGCCTTCTCCTACAACAAGCAAAACGGTTTTAAGAGGCTAAACTCGAATTATACCAAAACAGGCCAACTTTCGAATTGGAGGAAATGAAAAACGGAAGTGACAGACGACTTGCAAATTTCATGAGGATTCCGAAAATGTATTTATTATCTTGATTCGGTAAACGGATGATGACGGAAATTGGAAAAGAAGATGAAGATTTAAGGAGGAAAAGAGAAAGTGAAGATACAGTGTTCTTATTTGAGAATGTGGAAAATGTCGACATCCATAGAGGGTTTAGGGGTTTAAATTGTCCTTTCCGTTTAAATGAAACGGGTTTGGAAACATGAACGGGTTTTAGGATATGAATTCGAGTTGCCAAGTTGAGTTCGTCTTAAGGACTTAAGGTTCCTAAGACGGATCTTAACGGAACATTTAAAATTAACTTATCAATAATCATTAAAGTGTTATTTTAAAATGAATTAACATCAAATATTAAAATATTATTTTATCCCGTAAAACTAACTAAAACCTTAAAAATATATTTTACGAAAATGCGGGATGTTACAATTGCACCCAAGATGATCCAAAAATATGTCTTGCTCGAATTTTGTGTATGCTAGACAAAAATCTAAATGCCTCTCCTTTTCGTATGTTTCACAAGAGTTCTCCCTCGAACATTAGGGTTAATGTCAAGTTTTTATAAAAGGGGGAAATAATAATAATAATGTGTGAATCCAAACAAGAGTAGGACTCTTGTTTTACACGATTCAACACTGCACAATAACTGCCAAAAAACAACCAAATTTCCAAAAAGAATAAAAACACTACTTTTTATTAATTATTGGAAGATGTTATTTTGCAAGTTGTTATATTTATATATTAATAATATATGGTCCGAAATAGTCATGTGTTTCGGTGTACTTGGAAAACCAATTTTCCGAGACTTGTCCAATATTATAATTTAACATGTATATAAAAATGGTAGGAGAATATAATTAATTATCTTATAATCAATTAACTTTAATATCGCATATTAAACTTATAAATGTAATATTTATATTTATATAGAATTAACATTTAATTCATTTCTCCCAATAATCATTTAATCGTATTAAATAATTATATGTATTATTTACATGACTAATATTTAGTCAATTTAGGTATCTACGTAATATATCGGTATATAATCACATTTCTTGGAACTATCCTATAGGTGTGACCAATAGAGACCAACTAATCACCGCCATCAGTATGACAGTAACGCCAAACTTCTAGCAAAGACAACCGTTACTGGTTTATGTTAATTAGTTGATAAATATGCAAAGTATCATTTTGTGATCCTATAAGAGATTTAGATTGTAGTGCACTAACTGCGGAGGACACATGCTCCAACAATCGAAACTCGTCTGGTGACTCTCTAGTAGGCATTAACTAGTCTCATCATTTTATTTTAAGCGATTTGAAAAACAACAAATAAGGAATAAATAATATGTGTTTAAAAGTTGCATCTAATAAATATTACAATTCTTTTTAGGCAAAATAAAGATTAAATCGATTAGAAAAACTTACGCATGATGCTTGAGGGCAAATCAAGTCACCCCTCTTGCTTTTCAAGGACTTCTCTGTTAGCATAAAAACATAAGTTAATGATATTCGTTGGCGATCATTAATGTTAACCAAATTATGAAGACAATAAATACAATACTTAATAATTCCTTGAAATCCTCAGTTTCGCTCTTTCGACATAGAGTGTGGGTTCCCAATGCTTTCTGGTATTTCCCTCATAACCTTCTATTTGCCTTATTTTTTGAACAATGTTTAATTAATTTGGGACCCTATGTTTCCCTATTCTTCACTTTCTTCCACCAACTCAAGGTAATCCACTTCAGCCTCTTCTTTGCGTCTTTGGCTCCATTAATAAGCGAGGTAATCCGCCTCTCCCACTCAGACTTAGGCTTGGGGTTATGGTAAGATTACTCTTAAAACTCTCCATAGTTTTAAGACTCTGACACATCACCTTTCGACTAACTTTTTATTTAATTATTGTTCAAACTCAACTCAGACTTTATACATTATTCGTCAAACTCATCTTAAACTTTACTTTTTAACATCACAATTACAAATGAGAACCACTCTTTGAATAATTTACATTGAAAGTGGAGTCAAGACTCACCAAAAGTCTTAAATTGAGTCTTGGATTTCTAAGACCCAACTTAAAACTTTGATAGATTATTGGTAGTTTTGAGTGAGTCTCTTCTTAAACTTGTGAGAGTCTTGTCTTAAGACTAACAATAATCTTACCCTTATAGTCAGGGTTATGTACTTGAATAATAACTTATGTCTTCACATCTCTTAGGCAGTCAAACACCTGAAACTGTTAACTCAAAACATTTAGGGTTATTTTACATGAATAATCTAAACTATTAGCCGTCTTCTCGTAATAATCCGAACATTAATTTAACTCAGAATAAATCATAATATTGTTGTCTTCTTCTCAAATTGCACTTGGGTAAAAAATGACCTGTACAAATAAGTCTACCATCCGGTAAATCCTTTTTATTAAGAGTATTATTACCGTTAGCTCTCCTTCGTCCTCCATTATCATTTTCATCACCAACAACCAGTAGTCCACCACCACTCTAGAAACCTCAAGCCAGCCAAAAAACCCCAGTTCCGACAGAGCTACCATGAACCACCGAATTTTCCCGCATTTCCGTCTACAACCTTCTTTCACCACCGATAATCTTGCGTTAACCCACCTTCAATAACTCTTTCCCATTCTCGCTGCATCAATTCACCACCAATTCGACCACTGTGGTCAACCTCAAGTCAATCCCCATCGAACCCCAAATAGTAGCAAGCTGCTCGCCTTGAATGCTCTTATCTCTCTTGTATTTTGTAATTAAATAGTTAGCTCGCCACTTACATATTCCTGCATTTTGTAATTAAATATGTGGAGATATATAAAGGATGCTCAAAGACATACCAGGATACAACCTATTAAGAATTATGGGCCTAATATATTAATATATGTGGACAAATTACATATTCGGTAATAATTGTATTTATGCATTATCAATTAAGTTAAGCCCAAATATAAAGTGATCCACAACGGTGTATTAAATACGAGCTTATTTACGTCTTAAAAAGTATGAGTCTGCTATTATCTAAGTGTAGATACCCATTAGGTTTTCTAATGCATGATGGGCGCATTAGACTAAAGAGACTATATATAGTCACCTAGGGTTATGGTCCATAGAAGCAGACAATAACCTAATATCCCCGCATCCCATCAGTAGAGAGATCCCTTTGGTATGCGTGTCTACTAGAAGACCTAATCCAAAGAACGTCCATTCAAACGGTTCATCCTAACCTTTTGTCACGTAATCACGTACGCTTCCGCATCTAGTATTTACTGAATAATTTAGTATGAAGTTTAGGGCTATTATCAAAGAATTAAATCTAACAAGTGGTATCAGAGCCACCTTCATATTAAATTATTTGGTTTGGTTACGGTAGGCTTCATGTTTTCCTTGAATTCGGTCTGCCGCAATTCCTCAAAAGTATCCGTTAGGTTTTGTGAATGTTCTGACTTTTAATTATTAATGGGTTTCTCGCATATTTGTTTGATGTGAATCACATGATTGATTAAGGCCATTTTTGTAGTCTTTGTGTGTATAATTCAATTCTGGTATAAGTATATTTGGTATATGGATTGTATAATTCAATTCTGGTATTACTTGAATATGACAATTGATGTAATTTTGTATGTACGTGAGTTATGTGCAAATTTAGTATGACCTTTTGAAAATCGTTATTTGATTGATTTTGGATTTAACTCGTTTTAATTCCTATACAGATAAGGCTTATTGTTACATATTTGTACATAGTAATAATTTGGTGTATTTCGTACATGGTGTTTAAGTAATTTGTTATACAGCGGGCTGATTTTTTTAATACACCATAATGATTTCGGCTAATTTGGTTAATTGATTCATGTTTACATGCTTTTTTATGGTATATTATGATTATGGTTTAAGGTTTGATGATTTGGGAGTCACTTTCATTTTAATCTGGGTACTTATTTGCATTGTTTTGGTTATTGGGTTTAAGATTGTACGACTGTTCATATTGTTGGAGTATTTACGTATGGAATCATATTATCAAATAAATTGATTTAATAATATTGGATTTACTCGTTTGTTGTCTTACAAGTAAATTTATAAGGTATGACAAGTGAAAATTATGAGTATATACTTATACGGTCTATTATTTTTAAAGAATTATTTGGACTAATGGATTATTTAAGTTTTGTATATCACTAAAGGTAAAGTCACTTGTCAATTACAGACTTGTTTTTCTCAGATTTAATAATTGGCCATATGAATTTTAATAACGGGTCTAATATCTTAGATTGTTTGATCGACACAATAAGTTGCCAAAGTAACCTCTATTGTGTAAGTTGAATAATTTAGATATCATGACTACGATGTGTGACTGAGTTTCATGCGGATAATGGTCGGCCCAAAGGAAGGCTATTATTTGGCCGAAATTCAGTCATGCTTGTGGTGGTAAATATGTAACAATTATAAGGTTTCCATGTGAATATTAAGTCGGCCCAAAGGAAGGCTTAATGTTTGACATGAGTTTATTGTTAATATTTGATCACTACACCAAGATGACCACTTACAAGTTAATGTTATGTCCAAAGACTAAAATTGATGTTGTGCTAGGTATCTTGTGATGATGGGAATGCCAATATTATTGAATCTGAAAATCAAGTTAAAGGAGTGACTTTATGTTTATAACACTCATAAGGATGCCTATAAAGCTTTTACGATGAATAAATTCAATTCTTTGGTTTAGTGTGTGTAATTCATGCGAGTAATGGTCGGCCCAAAGGAAGGCTATTATTTGGCCGAATTTCATGTACACGTTGGGTAATAAACATGTGATGATTATTCGGTATTGCATGTGTGTACTAAGTCGGCCCAAAGGAAGGCTTAGTATTCGAGGTGACTTTATTGCCAATATTTGATTACAATTATTCAAATAGTAGTGTTTATGCCTATATAATATTTATGTTTAATAACTAAATATTAATTTTGCAACAACACTTTAATTATTCGAATTTATTCAAAATAAAAGAATATCGTTTTGTTCATTCAGTTTGACATTTATAGTTATTATATCTGTCGTGTTCAATTGCGTTCTTGATTCGGCTGAAACCGTTTATTAAATGAATGGTAAAGAATGTAAACATTTATTTCGAGTTGCGATACTCATAACATTGTTTTGAGAATGTGTAATTGCTACTCATCAGGACTAAAGTCTCGTGTGGATTCACGTGATTTGAGCAGTAGTACATTCAAAATGCATGTTTAATAATTATCTAACACGAAATTAAGGAAATAAGGGCATTGTTCAGTTAATTCAGTTAATTAAGAAGCTGCAACAGTCAAACTCAAGACAAATATAAGGTTAGTTTTTTTTTATAGTGTTAGTTTGTAAAGAGTTTTGACACATAAGGTAAATCTAACAATTTTTTGTTAACGCTTGGCGTGTCGGTTAAGTTAGGCTTCTCATTGGATTTGTCTAAGGTTATTTTTTTTTATATCCAATCATGTTTGATGGGTGGATTTGGTTTTTCGCACACATAAGTATATTGATGCAAGTATTATTAAAATGTAACAGTCAATTGATGATAAAAAAAATTCATCTATTTGGGGCAAGTAATCATCTGAGTTTGAGACAGTCAACTATTTTAGTTATCATTAATGACATGTCCTTTTATTCGAATTTGGAAAACACTTTTGTATCACCCTTAAGGTGAAAGAAATATTATTTTCCGTATGAACAAATTTGGTTCCTTGTTTATTGAGGAATAATCAATTTTGTGTTTTCCTAATTCAAATAATGGTGAATCCATCAATTTTGATAACTATTAATAGTTTAGATTGTAATCTCTTTCAAGTAAGCTTGCATTCAAGTACGGTGGATATAAAGAACAATGAAGAAATAACAATTTCTTTTCGGTATGACACATTAAAAGAAAAAAAACTAAAGTTTTGTGTCAAAATGAAATTGTTGTCCCCTTACGTCAGATATTCATTTTTAAGGGGGTAAAAACAAATATAAGGGAGATTAGATATCAAAGTTATTTTTCGATGTCTTATTACTAACATATGTGAGTAGGTGAATCATTGTATACTCTAAGTATTAATGATTTAAATCATTATGTTAATTTGTAGATGAAACTTTGGTATGGATATCTAAATCTCACTTGTGAGAAGTTTTTTAAGTTCTTGACGTTTCCGATGATATTTGACTGAGTTATTTTACTTAATGAAGGATTAATTATGTTATTTTTTTATCATAAATGTGGAAATTAACAACGTCAATGTTCTTTTTGGAAAATTACTAGAGATGTTTGATCTTGTGTCTGATGTTATACCATATGATGATTTTTTAGTATAGATTGGTATAAGGGGTGTGATTATACTTAGTCTTTTTCAGATTACTCTAGTAACAAGTTCTTAAATTTGCAGTTTTCTTTTGATAAAGTTCTAACAATGACATTGACTATTTAATCATAGTGTAACTCATTTACACATTTGGGATGTCCAACTAATTAAGGATGAGACTTAAAAGTCATAAGGTTAATAGTTGGACTTAAGAACGGTCAATGAGTATTTTGTTGGATAATCTTTATGAGTTTTAAGGGTAATAAGGTAATGATCCCAAAATCAAGTTGTTTAAGACGGAAATTAAGGGGTTCATTGAGAATATTGAGTTTGAGTGGGAGAAAAGGTAATTGGCATTGTTTTAAGTCTCTCTATACAGGATCATAAGATCAATTCAGTAGAACAAACTCAACTATCTCAATAACCAATTTATTAGACGATCTACTTAATAAAGTAAATGCAACTAAATTAATTACATTGTCATCCTATATGGATAAAATGGATAACAGTGTAATGATGGACTAATAAGTTGCAATAAGAGTTAGATGATAGAATGTTAGAAGGTGATCTAGTCACCATCTAACAAACCATTGAAGGTCCTAATTCAAATAGGTGGATTGATGCCTTAATAAAATTAAGTCATTTGATGGACGATGATATTTGGACATTGTTCAATTACCTAAAGTTATGAAATATATTGGTTTCAAATATTATTTGTTACCAAGAAGGTTCAAAAGCTAATGTGACAATGACTTTCATTTTGACGATCTTGACTATAAGGACATTTTGGCATATTTATTTTTCGATTATATTGGATGAATGTTCAGATTTGTTTCTCAATTATGACATTGATGAAACTATTTTGTGCAAAAGCTATAACTGTGATTCAATAGATTCAAAATAAACGTTTTGCAAATTGAGGTAATTTATCTAATAAAGTTCTAAGTAAGGTTTTTCGTCATAAAGACTACAAATCTGCATTGCTATCATCTTATTTGATATTAGATGAATGTTGTAGATGATTGTAGATACTCGGGATTCAGTGGGAGTATGAAAATATTCTAGTTTTATACCCTTTTAGTAAAGGAGACAAATTAGTCTCAAATGCACGCCCTAAAGGAAATATTTATTCAGAAAATACAGTAATGCTTAATTCGCATGTTTCAGAAAATATTTTGTGTGTCAAGTATTACGATATATATTTATTGTGTATGTGTTCAGGTATTGTGTACATTCTAAAGTTTATTTGACAGATACTAAGGTGATATAGATTAGGATCTTGGATCCACTAAGGGCAGCCAAATATAT
This sequence comes from Silene conica, assembly GCA_029255685.2. NCBI lineage: Eukaryota > Viridiplantae > Streptophyta > Magnoliopsida > Caryophyllales > Caryophyllaceae > Silene > Silene conica. Next base: position 70,269,080 of record CM055312.2, on the reverse strand, counting down.
TGTTTGTCATTTATATTTGGAACAAAACATTATATATATGAGATCGATTCAGGTTGAGATCATTTAGTATTTCGACTCCAAGATGGTTATGAGCATTTGTCTTAAGGCTGCAAATTCAGTTTGGTATTGAAATACCACTTAAGTCATTTTCTGACAAATGTGACAGTTATTATAGTTTCAAATTAACAATACAAGTGATGTATTGTTTAAGAAACAATTCAGAGTGAAAAGGTTTCAATTATACATGTCGACACAAACTCCATTTTGTGGATCCGCTTATTAAGTAATTACCACCCACAATGTGTCTTGAGCTCATTGCTCAAATGGGTGTTTCGGTTTTAAGGAAATTCAGTTTAAGTGGGAGTTTGTCATGTTAGACACATTAAAGTTTACGGTTATTAAGTTCTGCAGAAATAAAGTTTCCAGTTTTCGGTTTCACTTTGTTTTATTTGGTTGATCTCACTAAGGTGGACCAGTTGGAAATATGCATATTTGGGTCACATTCAGATGCTATTTTCATGCTACATTCTCATGCTCGATTCATGTCGTTGTTTATATTGTCATATGTGATCATTGAGGGTCTTGTTATGACAAATTGTAGCAAAGGCCGCTTTGATCCTATGTTGGTATGATTGATGGACCGACTTGTTTAAGACGGTTAGATTGTGATAGCATTTTTTAGCTCATAAGGTTATTGTAAATACAATTATCAGGTGTCACACATATATGAATGTATTTGGCCCAAGTGGGGGATTGTAAGACTTATGGGCTTAATATAATAATATATGTGGACAAATTACATATTCGGTAATAATTGTATTTATGCATAATCAATTAAGTTAAGCCCAAATATAAAGTGATCCACTACGGTGTATTAAATACGGGCTTATTTACATCTTAAAAAGTATGGGCCTGACTATTATCTAAATGTAGATACCCGTTAGGTTTTCTAATGCATGATGGGAGCATTAGACTAAGGAGACTATATATAGTCACCTAGGGTTATGGTCTCTAGAAGCAACAATAAACTAATCTCCCCGCATCCCATCAGTAGAGAAATCCCTTTGGTATGTGTGTCTACTAGAAGACCTAATCCAAAGAACGTCCATTCAGAAGGTTCATCCCAACCTTTCGTCACGTAATCAGGTACGCTTCCGCATCTAGTATTTTCTGAATAATTTAGTATGAAGTTTAGTGTTATTATCAAAGAATTAAATCTAACACATATCTCATTACTACGCTAGTATGCCATAAGTGAGCATTTTATCTGTATAGTCCTATAAGGAAACATTCGAGGTAGTGCAAACTCTAATATAACCGGCTACCTATTTTATTTGTACAAGATCTATAAAATTTTGTTGACAATAGAGTTTGCTTGTAGATTAGGGGGAGATTTGAATTTTTGAGCATTTGAGTTTGTTTTTGTGCAAAGTTGTAAAAAGCTTCTCATGGTGTTGTGGGAAAATATCTGTATATATTCCCAATTCTTTATATGCAGGATTATAACAAATTTATAATGTATGATTTATAGTCATAAACGAAGAACAAGATACAAAGATTGGGATCAAGAATTAACCTTTTGTCCATGCAAAGGCTTAAGATCAGATATCAAAACAGATATCCTCCTAATCGTTGCACCAAAGATGTCCTGAGAAATACTTTTTCCTGAGCTAGAAACTACAATATTAACTTTAATTTTGTGTAAGATGAAAAGCTAGAGAAAGAGGAGGGAAGTAGTCGTGTAACTCGTACCCCTTAAGTGCAGAGTGAATGTCCTATTTATAGCTGCAAACAACCTTACTATTAGACATCAACTAGGATTCCCCAAATCAGTATTTGGTTCTATCTACAGCACTTCACAACAACTGAACAACTTAATAATTGCTCAGACCGAAATTCTATCTTTATAGAATCGGTTATATGGCTCTCTTTTGTGTAATATTTTATCTTATAAATATCTTATATTTATATTCCACTAATTAAATATAAACTTTTATATTTAATTAAATCATTTAATCTTTATTCAATAATTTCATTACACATAATTAAATATAACATTTTATATTTAATTACGAATTAACATTTTAATTCGTCTTAGCTAATATTATTTAATCAGTATTAAATAATTATGTCATCATTACATTGACTAACCGTTTAGTCGTATAGGGAATCAATATGATTACATTTTCATCTAATCATATCTCTCAGATTCCATCCTTTAGGTGTGACTCTTAGGGACCAGTTGATTACCGCCATCTGTATGACAATAACGTCAAACTTTCTAGCAAGCCAACCGTTATGATAAACGTGAATCAACTGGCTAAAATACAAAGTATACCCTGTGTTCCTTTAAGAGATTTATACGTGTTGTCGCACTAACTGTTGAGGACACTAGCTCCAACAATCTCCCACTTGTCCGTACAAGTGTATGTGCGATAACCGATTCTCATATCCAATTAAATTTCTCCCACTCAATGTAAAACAATTTGCAAATCTGTATTCACAAAGGTCGTATTTTACAAGCGATCTGTATCAAGAGTGGTTTCCCCGACTAGAGAGTAACTCAACTGATAAGGGGTGGATCCATAGGTCAAACTGTTGACTGATCAATCACAGATACAAGATTATAACGATAACCCGTAGGACATTTTCGTGACGACGCAATGGAGTCCTAAATGTTACTGAACATTCGGTGTCGGGTCGTGGATAGGACGTCCATCGTGTTCCTTGAGTCGATTCTTTTGACTGTCGACTGTTTCTTGAGATAAAGGGCATTTTTGGGTGATTTTGATTTCTTTCTCACTAGCTGACCGTAACTGGGGCTAAGCAGATTTTTTTTGGGTCATTTCATACTGTGCTTACATCTGCAAGATTCGAGTTGAAGGAAATATTCACCCCTTATCAGGTTTTAATATCCGTGGTGTTCAATGTTGTCAGTACAATCCACATGAAAAACAATATATAAAACAAAATCGATGGTGTTATAAATAGTATATGAAATAGATACAATATCCAATTCACAACAAGTACTAATACAACTCAGGAACACGTTTAATTCCCATTGAAATAATGTTCCCTTCACGTTTATCATGTCTTAATGGTTTTAGTGAGAGGATCTGTGATGTTGTCATCTGTCGCAATCTTGTCTATCACTATCTTCTTTTACTCAGTAGTAGAATCTGCAATAACACTCTGCTTGGAGCTTTTCCAACTGACAGCAGCGCCATTAAGAGTAAAACGAATCCAGACTGAGATTTCGAGTCATCGTGATCCGTTTGGAAGCTAGCATCTGCATAACCGTTTGCGCAAAGCTCAGTGCCTCCACCATAAGTCAATACCCAATCTTTAGTCATCCGTAGGTACTTAAGAATTTTTTTCACAGCCATCCGGTGTGGTTCACCTGGATTGCCTTGGTACCGACTCGTCATACTCAAAGTATATGCCACGTCTGGACGTGTGCATCATGGCATACATGATCGATCCTATAGCTGACGTGTAACATCCCGTATTTTCGTAAAATCTATTTAAGCGTTTTAAATTATTTTAAGTAATAAAATAATATTTTAATAAGTTATTGTGAAAGGTTTTAATTTAATTAGTAAGATCCGTCTTAAGAACCTTAAGTCCTTAAGACGAATACAAACTTGGTAAACTATTTCACAACTTAAACCCGTTCTAATATCCGAACCCGTTTTAAATGTGACGGAAAGGACAACTCTTGTACACTTTTTAAAGACCTTGGTCGACATTTCTTTTTGCCCAAGATTTCATTTCACAGTAACTTCATCTTCCTCAAACCTCCATTTTATTCATCTCCTTTTCGATCCTTTCTTTATCATCCGTCGACCGAATCAAGGTAACAATAAAATTTTCGGAATCCTCATCAAATTTCCAAGCCATCTATCACTTTAGTTTTACATTTCCTTCACTCCGAAAAATCTGTCCATTTTGTGAGAATCGGTTTTCTGTCCTAAAACTCGGTTTTTATGTTTGTAGGTGAGGGCTTAGACGATCCAGAGGGTGTTAGCAACTTGGTAGAAGAGGATCTTTAGCCGGAATCGCTTGAGAGGTGACGATAATGAGATAACTCGGCCTTTATGTGTATATTAGCAAGTTTGTTGTGTTCTTGTGTTTAGTTTCTGATTTTGTTGAAGTATAATGTTTAAAGGACTTAGTAACATGATTAGGAATGTTTATTTGTGATGAATTTATGCTTGTTGATGTTCTTAAGATCATATGTTGTTTTTCTGAAATTTACACATTTTGCGACGGATACTTGATATATTCATTTGAAGATTGTTATGGGATTTGTATGCTGTTAGGATAGTAGTATTTGATGTTTATAATGTTGGGCAAATCATACTTGTAGTGATTATTGAAGTTTATGTGTCGATTTGTGAAGTTTTGAAGGGGTTGGAAAACCCGAAATTTCGTTACAGGCTCTCTGAGCCGGTCAACCGACCGGCCGCCGGTCGACCGGCTGGGAGTGCGTTTGTGTGTTTTTGCGATTTTGAGTTTTTGGCCTTAGGACTGCCAGCCGGCCGACCGCGCCGGCTGCCTGCCGACCGGCTGGTAGTCTCTTCATGTGTTGTTTTTGCAAAAAAACTTAGTTAGAAAGGGATCCCAGCCGGTAGACCGGCCGCCTGCCAGCCGGCTGGGAGTGCTTTTGGGATTGGGTTACGAAATTTGCAAAGGCTAGGAAGGGGTTCCCAGCCGGCCGACCGGCTGCCTGCCGACCGACTGGGAGTCCTTATGTTGTGTTATTTTGAAAGAAGAGTGTAGGCTAAGAGGACCACCAGCCGGCCGACCGGCTGCCTGCCGACCGGCTGGGGGCCCCTGTGAGTTATAATTTGAAAATCGTAATTTGTTTATAACTTTTAAACGGTTGATCGGTTTTGATTGAAATTCGTTCCTAGTACCTTTGATGTATGTTTGAGGTCCCCGGAGGATAGGCGACACTATATTGGGTTCGGGAATGGAGTGAGGATAGAGACCCCCCGGTCGGGTAACCGAAAGGGAAACCGACTCTCCCTCAACTTAGTTCCCGAGATCAATTAAGTGTTGATTAGAGGTTAAGAAAATAAAACTATAGATTAGTTCATAGACTTGGATGAATTGTATTGATGCGTATTAAGGTATGCCTTAAGCTGGCCTCTGAGCTTAATACGTGAGTGGTTTGCCATATATGGGGATATGCCTTAAGCTGGCCTCTGAGCCCTATATGTGTATGTTTGTCGTGTCTGGGATATGCCTTAAGCTGGCCTCTGAGCCCAGACATGTATGATTGTGATCGCGTTGGAACATGCCTTAAGTTGGCCTCTGAGTCTGACGAGTAGAGCAGCTGCACAACGGGGCATTTAGATCGTAACACCTCACCCGGAGTGCAGATGTTTGATGCTAGAACATGCCTTAAGCTGACCTCTGAGTTTAGTATCTTGTGATGTAGTGAAGGGACATGCCTTAAGCTGGCCTCTGAGTCCTTTACTTTTGGATGCTAGTCTATGCCTTAAGTTGGCCGCTGAGTCTAGTGTCTTGCTGAATGGCAGGTCCATGCCTTAAGCTGGCCTCTGAGTCCTAGCTTGCTGAATGTTTTGGTAATTAGGTTATGTCTTAAGTTGACCGCTGAACCTTCTTACTTGCTGAATGTTTTGGTATGTAGGTTATGTCTTAAGTTGACCGCTGAACCTTATACTTGCTGAATTTATTTGCTTGCCTAGTGATGGTATCGTATCAGAGACAGATGTGTTTATGGATGTTAAGATGTTATAGTTGTTGAGTCTTATGTTTGACTTTAGTATTGTTCATCCAAGGCATTGGACGACTCTTAGTTCGGTTTCATAAATAGTTGGATTGAAAGACCCCCCGACTGGGTAACCAGTAGGGAAACCGGCTCTCCTTCCTAACAGTTTATGAAGTTGGTTGAGAGCCGTGCACTAGAGTTTGCATGATGATATGAGATCGGTTGATGAGATGTTTATGCTTCACATGTTGATATGTGTTGGAGTGTTCTGTATTGTTTTATGTGTTACGTGTTGTCACAAAAGGTGGCTAGGAGAACTCTAGTCACTCCCCACTGATTGTGGCGTACATGTTTTCATGTATGTAGGTACATGCAGGTTGGAGCAGGGTTACGAGAGGGCTAGCGAGTGATGATCCTATTGTTATCATATGACTTACCTTTATATCGCCTAGCTAGACTCTTAGACTTTTGATACAGTTGTTTTGGTGCCTGTAGGGATGTTCCATCCCAGGCTGATGTACATATTGGTTTTTGATACTTAGAACGGTTACTGATCTATTTTGGTTTTACTTCAGTTTCAGTTCCCGTTTCAGTTTAAGACTTCTCGCATGTTGTTTAGTTTACTTTAAAAAGTTTTAATTCCGCTGCATTTTTTAGTACTTTTGTATGTTTATATTTCCGCTTTGCGAGGGGTTTTGCATGACGCATAAGGAATACGACTCATGCACTCTATCTGTTAAGAATCTTATCTATATAAGACTCCTGACTCTGTGATAACATTGTGGGAAAATATCTGTATATATTCCCAATTCTTCGTATGCAGGATTATAACAAATTTATAATGTACGATTTATAGTCATAAACGAAGAACAAGATACAAAGATTGGGATTAAGAATTAACCTTTCGTCCTTCCAAAGGCCTAAGATCAGATATCAAAACAGATATCCTCCTAATCGTTGCACCCAAGATGTCCTGTGAAATACCCTTTCCTGAGCTAGAAATTGCCTTTATTTTGTGTAAGATGAAAGCTAGAGAGAGAGAGAGGGAGTATGTATGTCGTGTAACTCGTGCCCTTTAAGTGCAGAGTGAATGTCCTATTTATAGCTGCAAATAACCTTGCTATTAGACATCAACTAGGATTCCCCAAATCAGTATTTGGTTCTACCTACAACACTTCATAACAACTGCACAACTTAATAATTGCTCAGACCGAAATTCTATCTTTATAGAATCGGTTATATCTCTCTCTTGTGTAATGTTTTATCTTATAAATATCTTATATTTATAATCCACTAATTAAATATAACCTTTTATATTTAATTAAATCATTTAATCTTTATTAAATAATTTCATTACACATAATTAAATATAACATTTTATATTTAATTACGAATTAACATTTTAATTCGTCTTAGCTAATATCATTTAATCAGTATTAAATAATTATGTCATCATTACATTGACTAACCGTTTAGTCAAATAGGGTATCAATATGATTACATTTTCATCTAATCATATCTCTCGGATTCCATCCTTTAGGTGTGACTCTTAGGGACCAGTTGATTACCGCCATCTGTATGACAATAACGTCAAACTTTCTAGCAAGCCAACCGTGATTGATAAACGTGAATCAACTGGCTAAAATACAAAGTATACCCTGTGTTCCTTTAAGAGATTTATACGTGTTGTCGCACTAACTGTTGAGGACACTAGCTCCAACAAACATCCGTCGTGATCTATCTCTATAGATACGGATCCCCAATATACATTGTGCCTCACCCAGATCTTTCATCTGAAAATGGTTCTTTAACCATACTTTAACCGATGATAAGAGAGGGATGTCATTTCCGATCAAGAGTATGTCGTCGACATACAACACCAGAAAGACGATCTTGCTCCCACTCGACTTGATATATAAGCATGGTTCTTCGACTGATCGAATAAAACCATTCTTTTTATCACTTGGTTCGGATTGCATGGCAGTAAGCCATAGCTTTGAGTCGGAACAGGTTATGGCACCTTTATAGGTTACGAGTTCGTTACTCTCTAAGAAAAACGTCAACTCCGTCAAGTTCCTCGATCATACCGATGTATCTATCTAGAGGAATGGAGTGTCTACCCGACCTTCTAGGTTCCTCGGGAATATTGACTGCAACAGAAGATGAAGGAACGGTTTCCTCCATTGGTTGCTCAGTAGTTGGTTCTTGAACCTCCGACAGATCGAAGGTTCTATTACTTGTCTTATTCTCGAGAAACTCTTTCTCTAAGAACTTTGCACTAGCCGCAACAAAAACGCGGTGTTCGGTAGGCGAATAGAAGTAATGACCAAAAATTCCTTTTGGATAACCAATAAAGTATGTCTTGACCGATCGTGGGCCGAGCTTATCCTCGTGTCTCCACTTGACATAAGCCTCGCAGCCCCAAACCCGAATAAAGAACAAGTTAGTGACGGTTCCCTTTCATATCTCATATGGAGTCTTGTCAACAGCTTTAGACGGACTTCGGTTAAGTATAAGAGCAGTTGATAATAGAGCAAAGCCCCATAATGAATCTGGCACAACTGTGTGACTCATCATGAATCGAACCATATCTAATAGTGTTCGATTTCTCCGTTCGGACACACCATTTAATTGTGGTGTTCCAGGTGGAGTTAACTGTAGTACTATACCACAGTCTTTAAGGTGTTGATCAAACTCATGCGAAAGATACTCACCACCACGATCTGATCGTAGTGCTTTAATCTTTCTATCCAGTTGGTTTTCAGCCTTCGCCTGGAATTCCTTGAACTTTTCAAAGGATTCACATTTATGCTTCATTAAGTAGACATATCTGTATCTACTTCAATCGTCCGTGAAAGTGATGAAATATCTATAGCCGTCTCGTGCGGTGATTGACATAGGTCCACATACATCTGTATGTACGAGGCCTAATAGGTCAGCAGCGCGCATGCCAACACCTTTGAAGGAAATACAAGTCATTTTGCCTATGAGACATGATTCACATGTGCCAAATGATTCATAATCAAATGGAGATATAGCGTCATTCTGTATTAGCTGCTTTACACGTTTCTCATTTATGTGTCTCATACGACAGTGCCATAGATATGTTTGATCTTTGTCACCAACCTTTAGTTTCTTATTATTCATGTGTAATATTTCAGTCGATTGATCTAAGACATATATACCATTCATGGAAACCGCTTTACCATAAACCATTTCATTTAAAGAGAAAATACAGCTATTATCCTTTATTAAGAATGAAAATCCGTCTTTATCGAGTACGGAAACTGAAATAATCTTCTTAGATAAACTTGGTACATAATAACAATTATACAGATATAACTCGAATCCGCTCGGTAGCTGGATTACATATGTTCCCATGGAAGCAGCATCAACTTTTGCTCCATTCCCGATTCGCAGGTCCACATCACCCTTTGCGAGAGGTGTGATGTTTTTTAGGCCATGCAAATGATTACACAGATGAGAACCACAACTGTTATCAAGTACCCAAGTTCCGAAACTTGCATGGTTAATCTCAATCATATGAATATAAGATGACATACCAACAGGAGTGACGCGACCTGCTTTTATGTCCTCACGGTACATTGGACAGTTCCGCCTCCAATGCCCAGTCTTATGGCAATGGTGGCACTCAATGTTACCGTCTTTTCTCTTTGTCTTGCCTTGTGAGCTACTTGTCTCATCAGGCCCACTTTTAAATCCGGCCCTTTTGAATTTAGGAGGCTTAGCTACTGTTAGCTCTGCTTGAGATTTTCCCTTACCCTTTCCCTTCTTTGCAATCATGAGAACGTCTTGCTTCATGCTCCTACTCAATTTAAGATCCTTCTCGGTCTGTACGAGAAGGGAGTATAGCTCATGAGGACTTTTCTTCATGTCATTCATGTAATAGTTTGCCCTGAATAAGAAAAAACCATCATGAAGTGAATGAAGCATTCGATCAATGATTACATTTTCACTGATCTTGCACTTCAGGGACTCCAATTTCTCGTCATTCTCAACCATATTGAGAATGTGTGGGCTAACTGGTTGGCCCTTTTGGAGTTCCGCATCGAAGAAGCGACAGGTGTGCTCATATGAAACGATTCTCGGTGCTTTTGAGAATTCGTTTGTGAGCGTGGTGAAAATCTTATTTGCACCATGGGAAATGAAGCGTCTTTGCAATTTGGGTTCCATTGCAAAAATGAGAGTACGTTCTTTATCGCACCCGCTTCCATAACGAAATCACTATAAGCTTGTGATACATTAGCTCTAGCAGTGGGGCCTGGGTTAGGTGGTAACGACTCAGTTAAATACTTGAGCTTACCATCAGCTACAACTGCATTCCGTAATGCAGTCTCCCAGTCCGCAAAGTTGGACCCATCATTTTTCAGTCGTGTGGACTGATTCATGTGGTCCATGAAAGCCTTAAGCCAGGATTCTTTTCTTACTGTGGCACTAGGCATAGAGGCATCATTATGACCAGCCATAGTATTTGCAGTATTATTGTTTTGTTTAGGTGAATTCTACACTGTAAATAACAAAATTAAAACATAATAAGCATACTATCGTTTTGTAAATAGTCTAGCAAAAACAGTTTAATGTGATGACTTTAGCATTTATATAATTGATCTTCCTCAAGAACTATATAAACAATCCCAAGACTCAATTTCAGTAAATTGATAAGCCAACCTTTTGGCTAATTCTACATTTAGAATTCTTGGTCGATAAATTTCTGTAAATTCTATCTTTAGTCCACCATAACCACAGGATCGTACGAGGCTCATGATGTTGAGGTAAAATAAGTCAACAGCTACTACTTACCCAACGTAGAAGGAGTCATATGGAGATTAAGGTCCTATATGCCTGGCGACGAAGAAGGGATTCATAGTAATTTGACTTATAAAAGACTAATCTCAATTTTAGGTTATAGAGGAAGATTCCATCATCTTTAATTTTAGTTCATTTAAGTGAACAAATATCTAGCATGCGAGAATGAATAAACTAAGGTGATGACTTTAAGGGAAAAACGTGTGACATCTTTATGTCGACACAGACTAGCATACATACTATATGAGTCAATTTTCATGCGATTCAGGTGGTTTGGTTTAGGCGGAAAAATGATGCAAAACAAACATGTGAATGAAAAACAAAACGGAAATAAAGCAAGTCTTAGTGTGGCCTATCCTACCAAAAAGAACAAAAATACAACTTGGAATCCATTCAGCAATGGACCCTGGAAGGTTTGTCTTGTCTTGATGTTCCTTCTTGGTGATGTAGTGGGAGTGAGCAATCTGATCTCCGTCTTGGTCTTCTTATTTACATTTGAAGAATTACATAATAAAATCCTATTATTACATTCTAATTCCCAAAAACGTAAAAAAAATATTACACAAGGGAGATTCGAGATCTCATAAATACATCACAAATTATGCTTCCTTCATTACGAAAACATAATTTACTAAGGCTACACTAAGTATTACAAAATACAACTGATTGCGAAATTGTAAATAAAAACATTCATTCATTCAACAATATAATGTATATAATGCGTTATACTAATTAAATTAATCTTTCAAGAGACATAATTCCGTAATTATGTAGAGTAATTTACCAAACCACCATTTAATGATTTAAATTATGTGATAATTCCGTAATTCATCTCATAATTTTAATCAAACAAACATATTCATATTATCGTATAATATGAATTAATCCAACATTATTTTAAACCGTTTTAAAATAATTAGGTATCAAAACTAGTGAACTTTTTCACCCAAAAATTACACATTATCTTTATAATGTATAAAAATCTTAAAAGAAAAACAGCCCAAAAGCTTTTAGAAATAGCCGAGACAAACCAAGAAAGGAAAACAAAAACAGGAAAAAAAAAACCTCAAAGCGCTGCAAGCAAACAGCCGCAACAAAGAAAAAACGCTGGAAACAGACTTCCAGCGCTTTTAAAAGTGCTGAAACAAAGCCACGAACTGGGAACGACGCTTTAAAAGTGGCCACGAAGACGCTTTAAATATACACAAAGCGTCGCAGGAGAAAGCGCGTAAAAAATAATATGACACTTCTAAAACGTCAAACAGGGGTGACGCCTTCCAGAAAAAGCTGTAAAGAGGATAAACGCAGAAAGCGTCAGAGAAGCGTCGGGACAAAAGCGTCGAACGGAAAGCCTGTAAGAAAAGCGCCGAAAACAGCCTGATTTCAATTTTTTTTTTTCTTTTTAAAACTCATGAACTTGAATAACTAATGTCGGCTTGCTAAATACGAGATCGATAACCTTCAAAATTCTAATCTTTATTAGATATAGTTGTAATCTTAATCATTCAAATTAACCTTTTAAGACGAATATCAAGATTATAATGGGATCGATTTATTTAGCAAATTATGTCATTCAAGAACATGTGAGACGATTTCCTTTTACGTTTTAATTCAATCCTTATTAAATTAAAACATCTACAAATTTATTATTTTGTTAGATTAACTGTTTAAGACAACAACAACAACAATAAATCAAAAGGTAAACGGCGAACGGAAAAAAAACTGTCTCGGCTAAAAAAAATATATACGGCTAAATTTTTTCTTTAAATTTTCTCAAAACGTCTATGAAAATCATACAAAAATAAAATTTGTAAACCTTAGGCTCTGATACCACTTGTGGGAAAATATCTGTATATATTCCCAATTCTTTATATGCAGGATTATAACAAATTTATAATGTATGATTTATAGTCATAAACGAAGAACAATATACAAAGATTGGGATCAAGAATTAACCTTCTGTCCTTGCAAAGGCCTAAGATCACATATCAAAACAGATATCCTCCTAATCGTTGCACCCAAGATGTCCTGAGAAGTACATTTTCCTGAGCTAGAAACTACCAAATTAACTTTAATTTTGTGTAAGATGAAAAGCTAGAGAAAGAGGAGGGAAGTAGTCGTGTAACTCGTACCCTTTAAGTGCAGAGTGAATGTCCTATTTATAGCGGCAAACAACCTTGCTACTAGACATCAACTAGGATTCCCCAAATCAGTATTTGGTTCTACCTACAACACTTCACAACAACTGAACAACTTAATAATTGCTCAGACCGAAATTCTATCTTTATAGAATCGGTTATATGACTCTCTCTTGTGTAATGTTTTATCTTATAAATATCTTATATTTATAATCCACTAATTAAATATAACCTTTTATATTTAATTAAATCATTTAATCTTTATTAAATAATTTCATTACACATAAATAAATATAACATTTTATATTTAATTATGAATTAACATTTTAATTCGTCTTAGCTAATATTATTTAATCAGTATTAAATAATTATGTCATCATTACATTGACTAACCGTTTAGTCGTATAGGGTATCAATATGATTACATTTTCATCTAATCATATCTCTCAGATTCCATCATTTAGGTGTGACTCTTAGGGACCAGTTGAGTACTGTCATCTGTATGACAATAACGTCAAACTTTCTAGCAAGTCAACCGTTATTGATAAACGTGAATCAACTGGCTAAAATACAAAGTATACCATGTGTTCCTTTAAGAGATTTATACGTGTTGTCGCACTAACTGTTGAGGACACTAGCTCCAACAGGTGTTTGTGATAATGGTAAAGAATTCTAGTTTGATAGGTGGGTGGTTTTGGGATGATATCTGATATGGTTAAAAGAACTAAGGACGATAACTTGCTAGATAGGTAGTTGGTTGCCGGGTTTGATGCAAGATATGTGAAGCGATAGTTTGGGCTATTCTGAGTTAAATTAAAGTCCGGATTATTACTAGAAGATGGGTAATAGTTTGGATTATTCCTATAAGATAATGGTTATTGCAATACTTCCACAAATGAGATATGGATGTGCGTTCTTCGTAAAATAATAACTAATATCGTTATGGCGTTAAAAACAATAAGAGACTGCTCACACATGAATAGGGTAACAACTGCTGTTTTTTCTTAAATGTACTCCCTCTGTACTAGGCAAAAGCTAACGTTGGAAACAAAATAGAGTATTTAATAAAAGATAGAAAAAATAAGGGTAAAGAGGGAAAACATAGGTGTGTTGTAATTGTGGGTTGGTAGGTGGTGTATGTAATGACATAACGTGTAAATATCAAATGGGTATAAGGATAACTTAACAATGCTGTGGGTCAAATAATAATTATTGCAGTTGGTGTGATACGTCCGTTTATAATAAGTGGTACCTTTGACGTGGTACGAAGGGAGTATATCACAGACCCCATGACATCTATGTTTTGTCCAGCTATTAAAATTTATTTGAATTAAGTGATTGTTTGTGTAAGCCTTAAATCAAATAGTGTTAGGTTGTCATTGGAAACACGGAATTAATTAATTTTATTTTCATGATTTCAATTGTAGAAATCCAAATGTTTGAATTCAATTACAGATCCAATTCTAAAATTACATTTGTGAAACCGATGGAATTGGAATTGAAATCAGAATTAGAATTGTACTTGGGCGAGACGGATATGGGTCGAGGTCATCTGATTTTTATATTTGAAAAAAAAAATTATTATCACGGAAAATATTCGCGCTCGGAAAAAATATCATAAATAAAAATATTGCGATGAAATTTACATTACAAAATAAAATATAAGAAGTGATGAAATTGAAATGACTACTATATATTTGATAGGTATGTGAGAGCCCCAATTTTTAACTAGTTTGGAATTGATAAGGAATTGAGTCAATTCCAATTCCAAATTTTAGTGGTTCCCGAACACTTCAAATATTTCAATTATGGAATTTTATTCAAATTCAAGGTTCCCAAACTTGCCATTATTGTATTTTTTTGTTAGACTTTGGTTTCCTACTTAAACAATATTTCTAAGAGTGTGAATCTGAATTTTCAGGTAGTTACCATTACATCCTGAAATGTGACTGTTCAGGTACCGTATAACAACGTTTGGTTTTATGGAGAATGCATAGTCGTTTATTTTCTCGATGACCTTCACCTTGATTTTTCCAATTGTAGAATGTTTATGACAAACCAATTACTCAAGTTAAACTTGCATAGATGAATAATTTTAGTATGTTTTTGTAATCAAGAATTTTATGATGTTTACATTCACGGACTAACAATACACACTTATCGTTTTTCAAAATACCGGTAAGTGTGACACGTAAGATTAATTCTTTGCTGTCACAATTTTGGTGGACGGGGTGTAAATCGGGGAAATCTATTCATTGGTGTAGCAAATTTTTTTTGGGATTACCTGAAGGTAGAGGGGGATTAGGGATAAGAAATATAGAAATCCTTAACAAAGCATTGTTGGCGAAGCAAGCATGGAGACTTTTTTCCGGGGAGAAATATTTTTTTCGCGGAAGTCTTCACCAACCTATTAGGGATTAAATGGAGAGAAGGTTTCGGTTTTCAGGTCAAGGATAAGGGTTTAATGTCATGGGGTAGGAGGAGTATTATCCATGGTTTTAGAGCGATTAAAGATCTCATGGTTTGAAAACCAGGGTGTAAGTCTTCCTTAAATGTGTGGACTACTAGGTGGGTTGATGGGGACTTACCAGAACCTATTCCTTTAATCCTAGGACGAGAATTTGAGTATTTGAAAGGGGTTGAGATTAAAGAGTTGGTTAATAGTAATATGGAGTGGGATAGGGAGAGGTTAGATTTTTTGTTTGAAAAGCAACCAGTTCAGAAAATTATGACGATTTTGAGGGATGAAGATAAGATTTTATGGCCGTATACTTCTAGTGGGAAGTATACTGTTAAACGTGGGTATGGGATCTTGTTTGATCAATTTTTTGGGACGAACTCGTCAATGGCTGATAAGAATCAGATTTCTAAAAATGGTAGAGAGTTTTGTAGGAAAAAATTATGGTATCTACCAGTACCCCATTCCTGGAAAGTTTTGGTATGGAAAATAATTACGAATTCATTGCCAGTGGGATCGGAATTCAAGAAGAGGGGTGTTATGCCAGATGAAAAATATAAGTGTGTTTTTTGTCAGGATTGGGAGAACCCAGGATTGGAGACGATTGAACATTTGTTAAGAGATTGCCCAATGGTGGAAAGGATTTGGGCGGGGTCAAGTATGAGAATTCGTACAAATCAGGGTACAAACATCCCCTTGGGCGACTGGCTGATAAATTGGCTATTATATCTAGGGACGTTACAGGATTCTGAGGTTCGAATCATTCAATTTGTAGCCTTGATTTGGTGTATTTGGTTGGCAAGGAACAATTTGCTTTTTAAAGGGAATGGTTTGTGCCTTGATATCTTCTTCAATGGTCATAACTCATAAGGCTCTGGTGGCAATGGCTCTAGAGACTAAAGGGTAGAAAAATGAAGCATTACAAGTGGAAGGGGGTAATCTAGATCATAGGGAGGAGGAGCTGGATAATAGAAGGAGAAATATCATGAATTCAAAACCCTTATATCTGGTGGGGAATGCCCAAAATTGTCTCTGTAAACGAGTGAAGGTGGATGCTAGCTAGAAGAAGGATTTGAGGCAAGGGTGGGGTGGGTTGTTTTTGATAAGTATGGGGCAATAATTTTTTAAGGAGGGGAGAAACTCTTTGCAGCAACACCACTGCAGGCAGAGGTAGCTGGCATCAAATGTGCTCTGACTTGGGCGAAAGAGAACCAGTTGCGACATGTGAAAATTCTTTCGGATTGTCTGGGAGGTGTTCTTCAAATCGCAGGGATGGATCAGATACACCACCAGGTGGCAGATCTAATTGAAGATTTGAAGGCTTTTTTTGCTTTGTTTCATTGTCTAAGTATTAATTATATTCCTAGACCGCTTAATAAGATTGCGCATAACCAGGCATGTAGGGTTATGCGGGCGTAGGCACTTTCCTTACGAGTTCCAAAAAAAAAATGTTGTATAACTTAACAAAAATCATACGCTAGGTTGTGCATCTGATTTGATGTTATAGCAATTTGATAAACACTTTATTTTTCATTTTTTTATATAAACTGTTAATGTATTACAAAAACTATCACATGTTTTCATTTAAGTCTAGCATAATATTATATATTATTGAATATCTCTCAAAAATAAACATTCTATACTATTAAGTATTTACAGTGTATCCTTGAAATAAAAAATAATTCTATTTGAAAAAATTGGTTTATATGACCCTACTAATTTGTTTAAAACAACTAGGATCTTACTATTTAATACACATGTATGAAACTTAATGAAAACTTTTCTTTTGTCCCATAAAACTAGCCAATAAAGCAGTAGAAAACTCTGATTACTATGTCGAAACCAACTAATTAGGAGTAATAATTCAAAGTTGATTTATAAATTTCCTATTAGTAGAAAATATTGAGTCACTTCTTCCATATAAGGAAACAAATTGTTACATATTAACTCAGCCTTATCTATTTTTATTGGTTTAACGTATTAGTCTCTCTTTTACCACATCCTTCCTACTTATTTACAAATCATATAAAACAGTTCATTTTCTCATCAATTCAATTCAAATCACTACAACAAATTATAAACCTTTCTCTATAATCACTCGAATTTTAGGAATTCCAGTCTCTTACTAATTAAAATTCTTACAAGCATTCTATTTCATAATTTATCAACGAAAAAGTATAAACTTGAAATCGAACTACATCGATCTTTATTAATATGAGTTCTGACGATCTTAAAAAGCATGTGTCATTAGATACGACACCAATATGGAAAATCATATCTGTTGCATCAATAGCGGCCGGAGTGCAATTTGGATGGGCCCTTCAACTTTCACTCTTGACCCCCTACGTACAACTTTTGGGTGTTAGTCACGCAATGTCGTCCTTAATTTGGTTATGTGGACCAATATCTGGTATATTGGTCCAACCAATAGTGGGTTATTCAAGTGATCGCTCCAAATCTCGGCTCGGACGAAGAAAGCCTTTTATTGCAACCGGTACCACATTAATATGCATTGCTGTACTTTTAATTGGTTTTGCTGCGGATTTTGGCCATAATCTGGGTGATGATCTTACTAAGAAGACTAAACCTAGAGCTGTTGCCCTTTTTGTTGTTGGGTTTTGGATCCTTGACATTGCTAATAACATAGTTCAGGTACTTTTTTATACGTTTTATCTTATTATTTTTAACGTGAAATATAAAATTTAAAATGTTAAAATTGAGTATTTTATGTTATTATATAATAAAACGGTTTTATATATCATTATTATAAATAATAAATAAAATTATTAGCTAAATATTCGAACAAAATATTTTAGTAACAAAGTATTCAATCAGATTTTCGAAATTGTATGAACATTCGTTTTGACATCTTATGTTTTATAAAATTATCATGTGTATTTAAGATATTATGTTACTTGTAGGAATCTTAAGGACCACAAGGAGTAAAATTAATGTATTTTTTTATTGAAATTTTTTGTGAGACGATAAGTATCCATAGTAAATGATTCATAGTAAAAGAATAATTGAAGAACAACACTACTTTCCCCTAATTTAAGGTCATGCAAAAATACAATTACCTAAATCATTTTTTGTTGATGTTACTAATCACAGGACCCAAGCAGAGCATTTTTGGCTGATCTCTCAAGGCACAACCATAAAAAGATGAGATTAGCAAACGGGTTCTTTTCATTTTTCATGGCAGTAGGAAACATTTTAGGTTATGCAGTCGGGTCACTTCCAGCATCGTACAAGTTCCTTCCTTTCACAAAGACAGCTGCTTGTGACACATATTGTGCCAACCTTAAAACATGCTTTATAATCGACATTGTGTTCCTTTTGTTAGTAGTTGTGGTTCCACTATTCATAGTGGCAGAGCCAGAAGCCGAGAGTGTTCATGACGATGGTGTCCCCTTCTTTGCGCAAGTCAAGACCTCTTTTAAGAATCTTGGAAGGCCAATGTGGATTCTTTTCCTTGTTACTGCATTCAATTGGATTGCTTGGTTCCCTTTTATCATGTTTAACACTGATTGGGTTGGTCTTGAAATCTATGGCGGTAAACCTCAGGTAACGTTTATATCCCACAGAGTAGAAATATTGCACATATAATGACAATTTTAAATTTTTTACCGAACTCATTAAGTCTCAATGAGCCGATCGATAGAAGGTACCTATACCTTAAGTGGTAAGCCGAATAATACTCTTAACATCCAAAATAAATATTTCTTTTTTGGGCCAATAACCGAGATACAGTTTATTGCTGTAGAGAGCACCATGCGACTTTATTTGTACCCTTATTTGATAAAATTTATGAATGTTACTCATTTGACGTATTCTTACTCAAATTTGAAAAACTAAAATGGGTGGTATATGCACCTTAATTTTAATTAGTTACATGATTCTATTTAATAGGGAACCGATGATCAAAAGAGAGTATATGACATGGGAGTAAGAGCAGGGTCACTAGGGCTAATGTTAACTGCAGCAACACTCGGCATAATGTCTCTACTTATTGACCCAATGTCAAGAATGTTGGGTGGTGCAAGAAGGACATGGGGTATTGTCAATTTCGTGTTAGCGGCAGCCTTAATATGTACATTACCTATAACCAAATCGGCTGAGCGTGGTAGGAGGCATATGCCTCCTGGCACACCGCCAAGTGGTAGCATTAAAACTGCCACATTATTCCTATTTGCCGTCACTGGTATTCCACAAGCGGTAGGTTCCATATCTATTGTATATAAACATATTCAACTATCTCTTTTATTGTTTTACATTACTGAAGGAGCTCCGGTGTATATGATTTGTGTAACAGGCCACTTACAGTATTCCTTTTGCATTGGCCTCAATGTACTCATCTGACTCTGGAGCTGGTCATGGTAAAATTTTCCCCTTGATATGAACATGGATGAAAAATAAGTAAAACAATTAGTCATAATTATTTGACCCATTTTATCATTGTTGTTTCTCAATAGGTTTGTCACTAGGATTGATGAATTTGGCAATCTGTGTACCACAGGTAAGTACATCATAAAACAAAATAAATTAATATTATGAACGTATAATTATATATGTGCTGAACATACTTCACTTTCATTTCGTAAATTTCCAAAAAAAAAAAAGTAAAAACTAACCATTTTTTTCTTCTTTATTGTATAGATGTTGGTGTCATTAATCAGTGGACCATGGGATAGTTTATTTGGAGGTGGCAATTTACCAGCATTTATGCTAGGAGGTGGCGCAGCAATAATAAGTGGGATTTTAGCTCTTACAATCATCCCTCCTTCCAGTGCAAATGCATGAGAAATACGGAGCATAAGTTAACCCCAAAATTTCCAGAAAAGAAAAAGAAAATTATTTCTTTAACTTACATGAAAACATTATATTTTAAGGTTGAGGGTGAAATATCCAAAACCTCATATATATTGTTCTCACCTCTAATGAGGCAAATTATTCATAAGGCTACAATGTCATCGGATTGTGCTATATAGCTAAGATACTTGCACAAGTTTGTAAAAGTGTAGCCATCTGAAATAGTTCATAATGTCTCGAGAATAATTTGCTATGCGTAAGACATGAGCTAATCTTAATGTTATGATGATGCTGCAACATCATCTTTGCCTCTGTAAAACAAAAAACAAATGATATATAAGATTTCCTATTTTTCGATGGTAAGACGGACTATAATCTTTCTCGATTTTGTTATTACTTTTACTAAGAAAGGAAAAATAATTTTTAGAATTTCTCAAATTAAAAATTAGTTATACACAACTTGTCTTGTAATTCACTAACAACTTATTACAATTAGCAAAAATATGTTGTGAATTCACATTTTAGTTAGCAGATTTATTGACATATTTCACAACAATATTCGTTTAGAATATTTGGTTAACGGGGTTTGGTAAACAATAATTTAGATTAATATATTATTTTCATCATTAACAAAGGAGGACATTAGATGTAAGATGTTATATTTCATAGTTTTTATTACCTACTAGGAGATAACAAGTTCTCCCAAAATTAGTGAAACTGAAAAGGACATTATACGACATACATTAACATAACAAAAGCAAATCAATAACCTAAACAATTTTTCACAAAAAGAAATCATGAATAAATAGGACTACTACTTATACCATTTTGTGTCACTTGTCATCAATGCGTAGATGTCATGGATCGTTTGGCTTTAAGAAATAAGAACATTTGTAGTTTGTAATTTTACGTAAAGAACATGCGATTCTCACGGTTCTATATTTTCCATGAATAAGGAAAAAGTCTAGAAATAGAGGAAGTGAGTTTTACATAAACTTTCACTTACCTCGAGGGTTACGAGGGACTAGGTAAGAACTTCATACATTATGGAGGATTAGAGTTCTCAACTTTTCGATTCATCTGTTTAGGGAAATAAACAATCCACTAATATTTTTAAATCTCCTATATTGTAATTCATATTCATATGATATAAGAAAAATAACGAAAGGCTAAAATCAATCTGAAACTGAGCAGGCTAGAATGCTAGATGAATTTGAACGCGTGGTATGTATTATTTCAAGTATATAATCTTCAACAAATATACTTTCTTTATTTACCATAGGACTCAAAGACCCACCATTTCTCCATTCATATTTATAGAATATATCCACTTTATCATGAGATAAGGGATATAACTAATATAAGACTTTATTGACACTGCTACATTCAGATAATTTAGAGCATAAGACCGTCTTCAGAGCAGTCTTAAATGTTTGTAAATTTTAAGGGATAAATGCAATCTACTCTCAATTATGAATAAGAGAGAAATTAGAGACCATAAAGAGTAAATAGTTTTGTTCATAGGGATGGCGTATATATAGTCGAAGAGTACATTATATTTAGGAAACAAAATATCTCCTAAAGTTATGGTAATATATGAACATCCAAATCACATCTATAAGCTATTTCATAACACCCTCCCTTAGAAGTACATTAATCAATTAAAAAGTCTTGCTAAAACATTGATTAGAAAAATACTATGGGACAAAAATTATAATAAAGAAAAAAAAGTACAACATTCTCCGTAATACGCACTAGGTGTTGAATTGTCTAAAACCTTGCCTAAAAACCCTCGTCAGGCAAAACCATGTCTAAGAGAATAAGAGTCCAACACGTATTTACTTCTTCTTATAAAAATATAGCTTGACATCCTTGAGACAACGTAACTCGACTTGATTGATTAGCTTCTTAAATGTCTTGGTCGTAAGCGCCTTAGTGAAAACATTGCGAGAATTTCACTATGGCAAATCTATTAATCATTAATGACACCATATTTTCGAAAATTAAAAGTAAATGAATTTCGGCAAAATGTGTTTTGTTCTATCCCTCTGGATGAATCATGCCTTGAGTTGAGTGATGCACATTGTATTATGCTCATGTAAAATAGCTGGTGACTTATTTCTTGGAGATAGTGTAATACTCCGTATTTTTATATTTTATTTTAATCTTTATTTTTATAATTGGTGTACTGATAGTATTCGAACGTCGTATTCGATAAATTAATTTATCGAATAAGTGTTGTACTTTTTATTATAATATCTACAATTTATTTATATGTTTATAAATTTTGGTTAAACTTAGGTTACGACATTACTTTTACTTTATCGTAAGGTAATGTTTATATTTGTTATTTTATCGCAAAGGAAGTAATTATACGTTTTAAATTGCTTTCGATAATTATAATCTTTTAAGTTGAGTATGTTTGGTCGCTCGTGGGGTTCGAACTCGGGTTGGTCAGGGTAGTTGTGGGCCTCGTAAGTCCTTGAATTTCGTGCAACCCTAATTAACCCAAAACCGAAACACACATACTTTGACACAAACATCAGACCACGTCCTCCTGCAGCCACATAAAACAGTTCCTTAACCCTAAATTTTGCCCTAGTCGACGCCCAAACAGCCACCTATGCTCACTGCCGTCATATTCAAGGATTCAGGGAAGGGTTTACACGGTGGGTTGAGGGGGTGTAAGGCCACTCGTTTTCAGAGAGAAGTAGGTATGTGCTTATCGTTATTTCGTTCTCTGTTTATCCAGTGGTTTTCAATTCGTTTACCAATCGTTTATACATGTCCATCGTGTGTGATTGTTATACCTGGTTAACCTATGGTGTTTAGTCTTTGTGTTTTGACCCTAGTAGAGTCGTCGCCGACCACCAAGAGTCACCTATCACGGTTGTTTTCCTTGTCGCCTGTGTCAGTCAGTCATTAATTTCAGAATCGAGTTTGTGGAGTATATGTTATGCTTGGATTCGAATAAGCTATGGCTCGTGTCCTTAGGGGTGAGTTGGGTTTCTGGTTTGGGTGCATATAGGGGCTTCGTCGGGTGGTTGTCACGGTGGTGGGGGTCAGTCGTGTCGATGGTGGCATTGATTCTCGTGGTGGTTGTCAGTCACGCGGGAACAGAGCAGTGTGAGGTTGTTGGGTTTGGGGCGGTTGTTTGGCGGTGGTGGTGGTGATAGGCAGCCACTGATCTCCACCGTGGAACCACCGTGGCTCAGGGACGAGCCTGGTGGTGCCGGTTGGGGAGTCAGGGGTGACAGGCGGTGTAGGGAGTGGTGTTTGTTACGGTGTTCAGTCATGGTCGGGGCTGTTTGTGTTCGTTCTTGTTACGGCTGTTGCTACGTGTGATATGAGTTGATCATTCAATTTTATTCTTTCTAACATCAATATTATTATTATTAGTTATTTTATTGTAGTCATGAATGATAAGGATATGGTAATATGATGTTCATGTTATTATTATTATTAGATGATGTTGTTATTGTTAGTATCCTTATTATTATTATTATTATTATTATTATTATTATTATTATTATTATTATTATTATTATTATTATTATTATTATTATCATTAGTATGTGTACTACTTGTCTTATTATTATTGTTATAATTGGGTGATAATAAGTGTGCTAGTAGTGAATAATATTATTAGTTTTATTTTATGGTATCGTTATCATGTCATTTGGGTTTTATGTTAGTACTTAGTATTACTCTATGTGGTACTACTATTTTGGGCAGGGTTACTATATCGGGAAAGTACATATTCGGCAAAATTTCCACTTTTAGAAAGTTCTATGCTTAGTAACATTACTATTCTAATAAAAGGCTTAAGAGAAAGATTAGTAATCACAGTATAATATATGTTTAGGTGACGGTGTCCACATGCAATTTTGCCAGCAGCTATTCGGTTGTCATTCCGCAATTGAGGTAGGGGAAATACTGGTATCTGATAATGTGCAATCTGTTCTTATTTGGTTTGAGCATGTTTATTACATATATCGTGTGATCATTATATGGTGTTATATATATATTATCCTGTGTTATAATACATTGTGTTCATGATGGGCCTTGTGATATGGTGTTGGATCGGTGCGGAGTTTATTTGGTGTTGGATCGGTGCGGAGTTTATTTGGTGTTGGATCGGTGCGGAGTTTATTTGGTGTTGGATCGGTGCGGAGTTTATTGGCGTTGGATCGGTGCGGAGTATATTATACTGTTGTCTTATTTATCTTTCTACTCAACCTCACGGTTGACCCTGTGTATTCGTGTACACCTACGATGATCCGGAATGGGGAGTAGATTTTACAGGTCAGTGACAGTTGGACCAGGAGCTTGGGCATGGAGAGTGACATGGCATGGACCTACTTAGAGTTAGATCACATTTAGATATCGTCAGTTGTACTTTCATTTTTATCAAGTTTGGAACTCGTAATTGTTGTAATACCAAGTTCAAATTTAATCAGTATTTACATAAATTACCTTTGGTTTGTTTACCATGTTATTCACTACCTCGGATATTCCGGGATGGTAACAGTCCTATTTATTTGAGAATGTCTTGCTAAAGACTCTTAAATAAATGGGGGTGTTACAAAGTGGTATCAGAGCGAACGATCCTCAGGCCTAAACCAAATGAATAATAATGAATGTAGGAAGAGTCTAATAAAATGAACCCCGAGATGAGACTGATAGGAGCCCCAAAAAGGAACGGGATGAGTTAGGGGCCCCCTCAAACCAGACCTGGGCCCTTTCTGTTCTGTCTCGGGAACCCAATGAGAGTAATTGAAGAGTGGGGTAGATTATATAGTGACCTAGTTATCTGGTGCTAACAATTTTTGCAGTGACGGAATGAGGTAAGTAATGATGTGTACATGGTTAATGATGCATTGTATTCTATGAGTTGATATTGGAAAGTGATTGAGAAATGTATTACTTTAAGTATTGAGGACATGAAACTTGGAATACGAGTTTAAAATATAAGCTTGGCTAGTAGGATGATATGCATAAGAAGAATGCGAATGATTTTGAAACGCTGATTGATATAAATGATTGAACCGAAATTTTCAGGAATGGGTGTATATTTATTGTATACTGAATTAGAGTGTTATGATCATGTGTTTTGGTGTCTCGAATTGTCTATAGGATATCTGGTGATTAAATGACTAACATAACTTTTGCAATATATTGCTTGGTATTTGGTTATGACCTATCAGATTTAAATGTTATAGTAATTCATGTCTAGTGATATGCGGAATGTGCTGCCCCAAGCCATGAGTGTCATAAAGTTGTGTGTTACATTAGTATATACATGTATAAATATCCAGGCATTTAGATGATCTATATTTTTTTTTTTTTTTATTACGCAACCTTACCGTGTTTTAGATGACTATTACAGAATGAAATAATGAATAAATGTTATTATGATACAACGTGGTTTCTATATTTCGATGGTATGTCAACATGTTCTGGAGGAATAATGATTGTGTTTAATATGATAATATGAAGTAATTTTAATAGAACCAAAATGTTAATAAAGACCAGAATGTACCCTGATTGTACGGGTTGTCATCTAAAATGTATTCTTTAAAGGAGTATGACAATATTATGTGTGCTAACCTTTTGATTCAGCTTTTCAATACATTTGGTTTCATGTTAATGGGAAGTATATTTTGAGAGAAATAAATGTTTTAGACGACAGTGGTCAGACTGTCACTGCACGGTTCCGTGTTACCCATGTTTCTGAATGAGGAACCATTTAAAATGTATCTACTGTTTGTGTATAATTCCAACTTCAATGATTAATATGTTCTTTCACGTTTCCCAAAATGTTAAGCTATGTAAGAACTTATCGAGTCGTTTAATTGTGATTGTTTTGCAAGCTGTCAAAGATTCCGATGAATTGTTGTAAAAGTTCTTGTCCAAACCAATTAAGTTGTGAGTTATGTAAATCTTATATAAAAGTTTAATCAAATGTGAACTATGCGTTGTGACCATGTGATATCCTGATAAAGCTTTAATAGCATGAATAGTAGGCATATGATATGAATGTGAACCTTATTATATGATAACGTCATCTTGTCCATTCTATATAAAATAGTTTCAAGAATACCAACACTCTTACTTTCTAGTGATATGACCTCAAAATAATGATGTATTGTTCGTATGTGATGTTAAAATCATAATTATCAGAGAAGGGTCTTGACAAGTGATAGACTAAAATTTGAATGGTAAACCTATTAGCATGATATAGCAATATAATTGTTATAAGTAGTGGTGATTATGTTGAACGCTGTGAATCATGTTGATGTTCTTTCATATATTGT